>CM076908.1:44350586-46750586 GCA_039519145.1 Kokia cookei | reverse complement strand
AAATCTGAACGGAAAACCCTCTTTTGCTTTTAAATTGGTCACAATTAGGAAAGTAAGTGCATACCAAAAGCAAAATTTAGGCGCCGATTCTTTAAATAAATACATACCAAAAATAAATAAATAAATTAAATAAAGGTCCATTTCATTTAAATATTTGAATAAGAAGGTCTACTTATTATAACACCGTGTATGCAACGGTGGCGATTAATGTTGGAATTCCCTCTAAGTAATACCTTTATTGTTCCTTTGAATAAATTAAATTAAACTTCTTTGACTTTAATAATTTATTATTATTATTTTCATTTTATATATGAAAATTTCAACAATGGATGATGCTAAATGTACGTAAGTCATCATTCTATTATAAAGATTTGATTAAATTAATTTTTTTTATTATTAAATGAAATAAAGTTAACTCATGTATAATTAATCAGAATTAAATAATGTCAAATTGAAATAGAATTAAAATTTAATGTATAAAAAAATTATTTATTGTTTAAAAAAAATAAAATTTTTAAGTTTTTTATGGTTTTATAAATAAAATCGTTTCGAATCGTAATTGAAAAAAATATTTTTTAAGACATTTCTTATATAATAAATGTTAACTTTGTTGTAATTTGAATTTTTTTTATTTTTATAATATATGAATTAAATTGATTCATTTAATAATAAAAAATTTAATTTAATCCGATCTCAAAGAGTTCTGAAATATTTTAACCTGAAAATTATTTGTGCTTTGAATTTGTTGAAGACTTGGTTTCTCATGGAATTTTTTTTTATAATGGGGGGAGGGGAATAAGATTGCTTGAGATCGAGCCTAAACTCTACTTACAACATAATACTTTTGTCATTGGATCAAGAATTTATTATTTTAAATGTGATAAAAACAATCAAATTATTTCATACTACAATGTTTTCGCCACTATTCAAAATTATAATTATACTTATAATTTAATTGTTTATTAAAATTGTATTATGTATTAAAATAATTATGATTATAATTATTTTTATTTTAATTAAAAATATTTTATAAAAGTTAAATTTTTTTATTCATTATTGTTTTAGGTCAAATTATGATTATGATCTTTCTACTAGTGTAAATTGAAAATTTAATATGTATACTTTAATTTAACACAATTTGATTATTCTATTTTTAGTTAGTTCAAATAGTTGATTATTTCGATTAAAATACTTTTTTTTGCAATACAATACTCAAGCCGAAGTGTCCCGACAACTTTTTGGTGCTACTAAAAATATTCATTCCAAACTTTCATATTAAAATATTTTTTTTTTGTGCTAGAAAGGTGTATTTATTATAACAAAATAGATTTTTTTGTATGTGTTAGAAAGATGTTCTTAAGAAAAATTCACAACATTTTAACCGGAATAGTTAAGGAGGTTAATTATTTAAACCAACTAACTTGATTGATAAAATAGATAACCAAATTATATCAAACTAAAATATAGACTAAATACTAAACTTTAGCAAAGTAGAGGGATTAATATTAAAATTTTGCCGTTATCTTATAAGGAAAAAAAAAAAGAGAAAAAGACTTGTGATGACAAAATCACTTAGGACCTTTTTTTTTTGTATAAATAACTGCTGAAACATTGAGGTACAAGTAAAAAAAAACAAAGTATAAAAATTGAATCTGATAAAATAAAAGGATGATGATTAAAATTTAATCATTTATGTTAAAGAACTAAAAACCTTTTTTTTCAATAAAACAATAGACTCACTTTTAGCTCAGATGGTATTAGCATTGTTATCAATACGAAAGGACGTGTATTCGAATACATTGAAGCACGTGTATCTTCGTATAAAATCTACAAAATAACAATTTAAATCCAAAATAAATATAAAATACAATATTATTTTTTTACATATTGTTTTATAAATATATTCTTTCCATAATTTTTTTTCTTTACTTATATTGTAGGTGTGCCATAATCTAGTTGATTATAATTAGAGTTCAATACAAATACAAAAGTAAATCATAGATAAAAGTATTATGAAGGTCCCTATATTAGGAGTCTAGTTGCATTTTACTTTTTTTACTCAAAAAATGAGCAAATTAATCCCCATACGTTAGATCAAAAAACAAACTGATCATTTCTTTTAAAAATTCCATCCATTTTTATTGTTAAAGTTGGTGTGACTGATGGAATAACCAAACAGTTACATTGGTGTCATGTTTATCTCATGCTGACATACATGAATCAATTTTTAACACTAGAATTGGATAGAATTTTAATTGGATGACTTGTTTGGTCTTTGATGTAACATACATGGATTGATTTGCTCACTTTTTGAGTAAAAGAGACAAAATGCAATCCGAATATTAGTACGAGGTGCTTCATGTTACTATTATCGCAAATCATATAATATAAGTTAAAGCAGCCCACTTTTTAACAAATTAAAACATTGAATTATACCCAGAGTAGACATATGAGATACATTGCCAAAGAAATCAAAGAGTGTTGGCCTATATGTGAGCGATCATTGAAAAGGCAATGAAACTAAAAGGAAATGGGCAAAATAACTTAAATAAATAAAAACTCTTTGAGGCAACATCACAATCAATATGGAAACTAGCCACAACTGCATTTATCAAAATGGCAAATGCATAAGACCTTAGACAGAGCAATCCAAGCATCTGATCATGTTATATACCAAATGAATTCGATTTTCAGGCAAAATGGTAGCGAGTTAGAATGCGAACCTCGAAGGAACTGCACAAATCAGTAGAGGTTAATGCTCATTCTAATTCTGCTCTGTCTCTTCCTTGTTGGTTTTAGAAACCTCTTGAGAATCATCAGCTTCAGAAGGGTTCACTTCACTCGACTCTGCATCAGCTGCTACATTGAAATGATTTAGCACCTTGTGGATCAGCTGAATTCAATGATTCCAAACAAGATAGTCGAAAGAGTACAAGTGTTCTTACTAGGTGGGGAGGTTACTGCAGGCGTGCTGCTCGTGGATATCGAAGGTGACACATCAGGCGATTGTTTCTTCTTTTCAGCAGTAAGAACCGCTGAAAGAGCAGCTATGGCTGCTGCTCTTTGAGATCCTCCCGAACTAGACCTGGCAGGCTTTGGAGCTGAGGTTTTGGTTTCTGCTGATGGATTAAATGAAGCTGCTAAAGCTGCTAAAGCTGCAGCTCTTTGTGTAGCTCCACTTCGATTTGCAGGGGAGCGATCCTAGGTGGCAATAATGGTGCATATCAAGTAAGTTAAACTTGTAAGCAATGTACACTGTAATGAATGGTCTGAATTCTCGAAAAAACAGGCACAAAGAACTTCAGTCATAATCACCATGTAAGAAAACAACATTAGATTATGGTGCACGCACGCACGCACGCACGCACGCATACATACATACACACATATACACAAAAAGAGTTTAATGGCATAAGAATTACCTGAGGGGATGATTTGGGAGGAGGTGAATTGAATGCAGAAGATAAGGCAGCTAAAGCAGAAGCCCTTTGGGTTGGACCCCCTTGGATCGCAGTGGACTTTTCCTGTATTGGCTGCATGATTCCAACAATCAGGGAACTGGGTTAGTAAACAAGTATCATCATTTAGTGGCATAAGCAGTTTATTACCGAAGGGGCTGATTTGGAAAGAGCTCTATTGAATGCCGAATTTAAGGCAGCTAAAGCTGAAGCCCTTTGAGTTGGACCCCCTTGGATCGGATCCCCTTGGTTCGGACCCCCTTGGTTTGGACCCCCTTGGTTCGGACCCCCTTGGTTCGGACCTCCTTGGTTCCCAGTGGTCTTTTCCTGTTTCGGCAGCTTAGATTCCAATGATCAGGGAACTGGATTAGTAAACGAGTATTTTCGTTTTAAGAGAAACAGCATGATTGTCTTCACATAAGGTCTAATATCACTTTCTTAATTTAACGACAAAGACTACAAGGACCAAAGGCTCCTGCTTAGGGGCAGCCAGTACTATAATTCAGTGTCATCTGTAACATATAATATTAGAAATTCATATCAAAACTTTGCTTTACGCATGATGCCGAGAGACTCCCTCTTTCTGAATTAAGTTAGCAACAAAATGCTAATAGAAAAATGATTCTTACTGTCGACAATGGATAAGAAACTAAAAGCTTTTAATGCATTAGAGAAGGAATACGGGTTATAAGAGGTTTCGTTCCATCGAAACAAAATCTGCTTCAATAAGTTAATATTCCTCGCAATTGCAAATTAACTCCCAATTAATTTTTAGGAACCGAATTTCACTTGATAAACTTCATAGAGAGAAAATTTCAACTTCATGTGAATTAAAGAAAGAAAGTACCTCTACAACTTGGATCTGCCCAAAGAGCACTGCCAGCTTCTTCTGGTATGAGTTTCCTTGCACCTGTGTTCCAGAGAGAACATCTAAGTATAAATATCAAACAGAGGAAGTTGAAGGCAACACACTTGAAATGAACGAATGAACCGTGTTAGTTGAAGAGATTTTAGCATTCAAAGAAACAACATAGGTACAATAAAATTTTCATGTGTATAGAAATATTGGTACTTTTTCTCATTTGGGGTACACTGCAGGTGACAACAATAAGGTAATAGTGATGTTATTCAAGACACAAGAATCTCTAAATACCATGAATTAAATTTCAATAATTCAATGATGCTTTCTTAAAACACAATGCTCATACTAATCAGCTCTCTCTTTCATTTCCATCATTAGTTAAATAGCCACTTAATATTATATTTGAAGGCTAAAGGTCTGATAAATTATTACACGGGCTCTACAACAAAATTACATTAAAACATTTCATCATATAAAAAACATGGAACTGGTTTAAACCATAAGGGTGGCATTTTCTCAACATTGTCTGTTTGTATAGACAAGCTGAGAATACAACTTATGATAATATTTCTGGTTGATAAAGACAAAAGTGGTCTAACAATAAATGAAGTGACAGTAAAGGATAGAGTAAAAAAATCTATTCAGGGACAAACATACAGTAGTTCGGTGGGGATCCCATGAAAAGAATGTTGTGAAAAAGCAGGGTTCGTTTCCTTCAGTAACTTTGTAAAGTGGAACCTTTGGAGACAAACCATATAGACGTGAAGCCCTGTCTATATATTCCTGCAAAAAAAAAAAAAAAAACCTTCCAAAATGAATAATGAGCATATCGGAACAATAACATGACAAAGGAACCAATGTTTGTTAATCACCTGACCAATTTCGAAAACATTTTCCTTTTCTTTGGTATCTACACATTGACCAACCCAAACAAACACTTCAGCACGTGTGTCAAGTATCAAAATATCTTCTGTCAAGAGATCATCCTGAGAGAAATTGTAGACTTCCTCCACCTGCAAAAAGTAATGTAAACTACATATTGAAGACACTGGATACATGTAGGAACTAGTTTCAGTTAGATAAACTCACCTCAAACTTTCCTGTGCCATCCACGTGGAAACAGACAATCACGGAAATAACAGTTAGAATGGTAATATGCTTCATTAATAACTGAGGGAAGCAGTAAAAAGCCTTAGAGCTCAAATTAGAAAATAAAGCAAATCACGTATATGAATAAGACAAACCTTTTTTATTAAGAGAGAATGTGAACAAACAAACCTTTTTTATTAAGAGAGAATGTGAACAAGTGGGGATCTCTGGTGGTCTCAGAAGATTCTGTTTCGCTGTTATAAATTCTTTTCCCTCCAAGTGCAAGCCAGAAGGTGTTGCTCTCTTTCCCTTCTCTAGCACGCTTAAGAGCAACTCCAGGCTAAATGAAAAGAAAGATTATTAGATGATTCATTGACATGGGGGACGGAGTTGTGTGAAAGAATTAGGCATTGCTACTATTGATTTTATAATTAATTGCAAATCACAAACTTAAAGCCAGACGTTATGCAAAAGATGACACCGAACCAAGTGTTTGAGTATATTTTAAGTTGTCCCACTATATACTCAGAGGAGATTAAAAGTAAAAAAATGAAAGGGAACTTTCAGATACCTATATAACTAAGTCTTAAAAAGCAGAAAACAGGTATAATCAGTTGAAGAACTGTGGCCCAATGAACACTCAACTGCAACATTCAACTCAAAAGAACTATAATCATTTTATAAGTATTAAATCTTTCCATTTGATTGATACAAGATATATAGGCATATATCCCTGTTATAATACTATCTACTTGTATTGATTGATTCGTCAACTCAACTCTGTAGGAACCTAGATGCTATACCGTAACTCTATCAGGTCATCACCAGGTTTCTAAATAAATGCATGCGTTTTAATCTTGTGTCACTTTGATTTGAATCCCAAATTAAACAACTTTCTATAAAGAATATACCTCCAAAAATGCAGCAACTTTAGCAGCTAATTGCTCCTGTTTACGGGTGCTTTGGTTTCCATGCCATAAGTAAATTGAAGATCCAGTTTGCAGGAGGAAACATTCTGCCGTGTTCAAAGATGTTGCTACCTGAACAATAATTGTAAGGACAATGAGGTATTTCTGTTAGGATATAAAAAGAATAGGAAAACACATTCACGATTTGGAAGTTTAAAACTAACCAAACATACCGCATCAACTTGCAATACTTTATTATTGTGCGTGGAGGTTCCTGATATGCGAAATAGAGCAACACTATCTGCTTTCTTGGTTTCATCCGTTAAGCCTTTGTCAGCCATACTCTTTTTGTAACCAGCGCTTAGACCACCCTAAATAGGATTCATAGGAAATTTGGTTGATAACCTCCAATTTTAGAAAAAAAAAATCCAAGAAATCGGTAATGAGATTCTAAAACTTTGAGGTAGAATCGAACCTTAAGGACCACCATAGGTTGAAAAAGTGCGATGAATTGGGGTGGCTCTTTACCTTCAAACACTCGACCCTGCAAGAAGCATCTATTAGAAACAAAAGCATTAGAGTCATGGTACTCAGCCAAAGTTAATATGATACCTGAACAGGCCTCCCCTTATATGAGTTAGAAATTTTAGTAGCCAGCTTATAAGCCATTTTTTGGTCCTCCTGAATTGAGAAATATACTTATTTTTAGGAAGTAAAACTTTTTAGCAAGAATGACTATTGCTATAATTAAGTCCTTCACGTTAACAATGTGACTACGCAACCACCTCTCTTCTATGCAAAGAACATGAAGGACGGGAAAAGTATAAAGCCAAAGCAGAGAACAAGCCAAACAATGTAGGTACTGTCACCACTATATAAGCTAGAATAGAATTCACCATATGAAGAACAACAGATTATAAGGAATATGTTAAAATTCTCAAATAATAATATTGACAAGAAAAGGGAACTTGTTGCAAAAAAAAAAATGTAAAAAATTATATCTATAAACAAAAAATAAGAGATAATCTAGATCACCAGCAGAGATTCAGTGATTTTAATGCTTATTATCATTGGGAAAAAAATATAGGAGCTCTCCGATTCCTTTTTCTTTTTAAATTTCATATGAGAGATTTCATGTTTTTCATTTTTGTTGTACGTGTTATCTTCAGTTCCCAGAATGGGTGTGGATCTATGCCTTAATTTTCTTAAATTTATCTTCTTTTATTTGTTTAATTGTCAGTAATATTAATTCCCAGACAATAGTTGTTCTATTTTGTGCGATGAATAAATTCTCTCTACTGTTCATAGCCATTGCAATGCGTCCAGATTAGGGACTCTCCTAAAGACAAACCAGTTCCAGCATCAATTGTAGCGATCGAAATTATAATAGGATCCCCATTTTTTACTTGTCCTCAGGTATTCTTGACTTAAACTGAAGTGATGCACTATTGTTATATGCATTTATGGCGTGTTCACTGTTTACAAATCCTGATCTTACATTTACAGAATCCGATAGTTGCTACAAAATTTCTACCCTCCATCGATGGTTCAATTTGCAGGTGCATTAAGATCGACTAGGGACTAAATCAATCATGCCTAAGATTGCCTAGATAGAGTAAACCAGCTGAAAAGAGAATAATTAGGTGGACTCCGAATCCAGATTAGCAGTCCAAGTTTATGATTTGGATGACGGAAGTCAACTTCTAAATTTTGTTTTAGGGGGAGGCACTAATATAGGAAGCATCTCTATTATTCTTTCAGTAATGAGATCACCTTGGCAGCACTCTAGTCTGTGTTATTTAACATCAAATCCACTGTTTCAAATTGTTAGGTGGAAGGCAGGTCTATCATGAACAAAAATTTGAAAATGACAGACAGGGCATATTACTTGAGTTGTTTCCAACCCAACTAGGAACTGTGTAAATTACCTCAATGCTATCTTTTCCAATCCAACAACAGAGAAAGTAGTCTTCTTTCCTCTCACCTGAGGGATAGGAATAAAGCACAATGTAGCAGTCTCCACTGTAGAATTTACCAAAATCATTTTCTGGCAATGGCAGCTTGGCACCGTCATTAATGTACCATACCTGAAAAACAAGCAACACCATACTCATATATAGTTAGTGTCTTTAAGTCCAATACCAAAAACCAACTAAAAGCAGACTATTCACTCGACCTCCATCTTTCCACCATCTTCAAGCAAAGCTGGAACTTCTTCAGTTACTTGAACACTTTTAATTGTTCCCCTGGCCCCAACTCCTTGTTGCTTCAGAAAAGCTAGCAGTAGAAAAACACAATTCAATAAAGTTAACCACAAAATATGTTATTTGTGACTTATTTAAGGAGTCCTACCAGCTACTTTTCCTTTTCCTCTTCGTTTTACTTCCTCACCACCTGGAGCTGTAGACCCTTCTGGCCAAGAATCAAAGTTGGACTTGAATGAATGGTTTTCATACCCTTGGGTGACACGGGTTATGCGTGCTGTTTTTGCTCTATTCTCACCAGTAACAAAGTCCTGGAGATAAAATATTAGGAATGAGAATTCATATTCTTTAAATACATGAAGAAATAAATGCTGTGCGTCTATCTATACCTCAGCAACTCGACTGGCAGCTTTTCTGTCCTCTACTTGTGTTGCTCGTCCAACCCAAACAAAAACCTCAGCACCACAGTCTAGTAGATAGCATTTGTTGTTTCCGAGAAGGCCTTTTGATAGTTCACCTTCTACAGGCCTCATCTTACCTTCAATTATGCTACAGGAACAAGCGATTCCAAATTAGCAGTTAACAAAGGCATATACCTTTAAAAACAATGGTAATAAACTAATATTAACTAAACAACTTCAATCAGGGGTGCCTACTCATTTAAAATGCCCCTAAAGAGATGCTCTACCAGAAAACAAGCATCTAACCAAAGAAAGTTCAGTTCATCTATATCAGAAATAATAATGATGACCATATGAAAATTCTTAACGCTGTTTAGCAAACAATTTAAAATAGTTCTACATAAGAAGGCTTATCATATCCGCTAAAAATATATTTTCCCCCTTTACTTTTTGAATAATAAATACAACAATTGATTTAGTGTATGAACTAAATAATTTAAACCTTATCCTTAATGCTGCCTCATGACTTCAGCACAAGTCGTAACATTCTTGATAACACACTAAAGAATCTGATTTTAGATTTCTGGCAGAATACAGATGACAGGTAGGAATCCCAAAAGAACGTGTGAGAAGCATATGATGTTTAGCAGATTAGATAAAACTAAAAAAGGAGTTTTTGAGTTTGAAAAGTAGATAACAGTTTTAGAGTTGGTTGCTTTTAAACTTACAAGGTTTCACACGTTCACAGGTTGAGATTTACGGGTAGATATTAGATAGAAGAGGACGGCTTCATTTTAAGACTTTTTATACTAAAGGTAATAGATTAAAATTGAAATATGAGAAAGCTTAAGGATTTCAAGTACATAAAAAGAACATTTGATGCGGTCTTGCAGCAATGAAAAGAATAAAAGAAATTATGAATGTCTTCCAGACAGGTGAACAGTTTCTTGGCTTGATTGCTTAATGTTATCTGAGTGCAAGAGGTTGGGGCTACAGGCTTATTAATTTTCTTGCAATCACTAAGAAACTAAAGTACTGTTACCAACATATGAATAGCATGCACAGTCTTGGCTTCTAACTTCAACAAAATTTTAGGCGTGCCAAAATCTTCATTTCACTGGTAGTAGAATAAACAGAAGACACAATTACAGAATTACCTATAAAGTTTAGCACGAGTAGACTCTGGAATAACATCATCTTCAGTGGTAACCTTCTTGCCTATTGGAGCAAATCCACCAAGGAGGACCCAGAATTCGCCAGCGTTTGACTTAGTATACAAGTCCCCATCCTCTGGCAGGGTGATTACATTTATGCATATACAAGTTAAGCTTGATAAGTGCCAGCTAAATAAATAAACCTTGTACGCAATTCAATTAATACTTCTAGAGAAGTAGGGAAGCCAGAGTAAGAACATTGTTTATTACTGTAAATCAAAGCATCCTTACCAATAAACGCAACACTACATGTACCACCATGATACTTTTCCTTTAAAAACTGAACAACTTCCAATGCCTTCGCCCTTTCCTGAATATTAGAATTTGCACCATTGAATTGATAAATCTTATTCTGAGTGTCCAGGATAAATACATCATCATGATTCAGTGAAGACCGAGCAAAAGGAACCTGCACCATC
This sequence comes from Kokia cookei, assembly GCA_039519145.1. NCBI lineage: Eukaryota > Viridiplantae > Streptophyta > Magnoliopsida > Malvales > Malvaceae > Kokia > Kokia cookei. The sequence goes on along the minus strand of CM076908.1, from coordinate 46,740,031 downwards.
ATAATAAAAATGGTGTTTTCTGAGATCTATAATAGGTTTCATGTTAAAAACTCTATAATTAATTCATGAACCTTCTCTTTCTTTCTTTATTTATTATCCATATTCATCAATCAGTCTTATGTAAAGAGACTCTGCTACCTGTTTCAATTTCACAACCCGTTTTCCTCTGCAGACATACAACCGTGTCTCGTACCCCTCTTCTTCAGGCTTTTCGAACCCCGAAGCAAAACCACCCTCCAGTGGTATAATGCAAGGTTTAAAGTATGACAAAAATTTGTCAGATTCATGACCTTGAAGTTCCTTGTGCTGCACAGCACGCCCTCCTAGTACTGCGTCTAGCTCAACAGTTTTAATAGCAACTGCTAGAGCTTCATCCTGCATGTGCCGACACCATCACAAATGATGTTTTAGTTCGTTTGAAGATACATTTAATCCTCAACAAACTAAGAAAAGTAAAAGAAAATGAAGCAAAAGCACACCTGACTGGTATCTTTCCCGATCCAGAAGTGTATGTCATACAGATTTGAACTACCCTTGCTAGGTGTTGTCTGCAAAAAATATAGAGAGAAAGCAAATGAGACACAAAAATAAAGGGGCAATGATTCACCTTATATGATTCATCCAGGCCCAGAAATGCATGTCGTGGGCTTTCATCCACACAAGAGAGAGCAAGAGGGAGAGAGAGAATGCACCTGTAAGACAATGTAAGAATCCCCCATGTAGAATTCTCCATAGTTAGACTTTGGCAACGGAACTGGGTGAAAATTCTCAATACGCCAGATTTCAATCCCGCTACAAGATGTCAAGTGCAACAGCCTTAAGGTAAAAAATTATTGGGACATATAAGCAACGTAAGCACACATCTTAGAAAGAAAAGAAAGCATTTGTAGTATCTTTTTTCTTTCTCCTGTTGTGATTAGAATAAGATGAAAAGAACTTAGTGATCAATTCCAGTCCCGCTTAAAAAAAGAAAAGAAAGCAAAAAAAATACATAACTTCACAACTTATATGCCCTTCATTTTAAGGATACGGTTTCTGACCAGCTCCTTGAAATGCAGGATCCAAAAGTTTTACAGAGCTAGACATTTCTCAGAGTTTTTCTTCGTCAGTGTTCCTTAAGCAAAAATCGTATAGCTCAACACGAGAATCCAACCTTCAGCAGTCTGGAAGTAAGAAACTTACAAGAGAAAATACAGGTATCAGGTCATGCAAGGAAAAAAAAAAATTAATTTGCAGTGCAAAATAAAAATAAGACAACCTTTTTAACCAATGCTTACAACATTTTAAGCAGTCTAAAAATATGTTCCTATTTCCCAAAATTGCGATTAAGCAGAAAACAAAAGAAATAAGTTTGGCTTTTGATAACAGCATCATTCGAAAAGAAATAAGTCCTAGCTTTTCACAATATTCATCAACAATATAGGCAGCACATAGGTGCTACCATGGTCCAGTATTAAGAAATTTCACACAATCTTCGCCCCTGCAGTTACCGCATCCTAGAAATCACTCATAATAAGCACCCCGAGTGAGCCTTGTACTGTTCGATTTGACCACACGAATAAACTGGAATTCGCTAGGCATCAAAGGATTTTTAGCACTAGCGCGGTAATGCATTAAAAATACGAGAAAAATATGAAAAGTTGATCAACAACAATTCAAAACGAAAGCTAAGGTTTTCTAATCTGTATAATGCTCATTAACAGTAATAAATCAAATCTTTTCCCTAGCTTTAATGATTTATATATTTAACAAGAAGCTTAAAGACAAAAAAAAGTACGAGAAAATTATGAAATGTTAACACCAGTATCATACATGATTTAAAAAACTAGACTAAAAGAAACAAAGTCCATTAAAATGAAGACAAAATTAAGTATACCCAGAAGAACAAACATAAAATCAAACAGGATCAAAATGAATATCCAAATCAGTTATAATCTAAAAGAAAAAGAATATCAAATCAATGACCTTTCCCTTAATCACACAGAAAAAAGAGAAAAAAACATAAATAGAAAAGGAAAGATACCTTGATAGAGAGATATTTAGAATGAAGAAGGGGAGGTACAGGGAAAACCGAGCTGGAAATTTTTTTTTTTTAAAAAAAGGTTAATTATTGCAGAGTTTTAGCGTTGGGTGAGTTCTTATTTCCAAATTTTATCTAATAATAACCATTACTATTTATAATTTTTTTTTTTTGAGATTTGCAAAATGTGAGACAGGGAATTGCTTGAATGAAATTATCATGGTGAAGCGAGATTAGAGGTTCTCTTTTTTTTTTTTCCTTCTGTTTCGGTTACTGTTTGTATGGTGGGAAAATATTTGTGAGAGCTCGAGGGAGTGGCGAAGTTGCTATTTTAGGCAAAATATGGCACTGGTCATAGCTTTCGTCTTTTCCTTCCATTTGTTCGGTAATGTACGTTCATTTCAGTTATGAAATGAGTAACTAAAGGCCGAAACCATGGGACCGGAAAGGCCCAAACAAAACAAGGGCCCACTTCCTACCAAACAGCACAAAGAACCCTCACCGTCCCCACAGGCATTACAAGTAAAGTTTTCGGAACCGAATTGAGAGTTGGACTGGTCAGATCATTAATTTATTGGTTCAATAGTTCAATCGATTTGTTTGATTTGATTGAATAAATTATTAGAAATTCGTAAAAATATATTTTTTTAAAAATCGATTCAATTTGTTTAATTATTTAGTTTAATTGGCTCGTATTAATTTTCATATCAATCAATCCAATGAATTTTTCTAGATTAATGCCCTGACTGGTTTCTGGTCCATCTAATCTGATTTAAACAAACATGACTTCAACAAGCTCAACCAAAGAGAAAGGAACACCACATTCTACCATCGACTGACTTATCTTAAGCGGCCGAAACTATAAAAATAGGAAAAATTCACGACAATTAAGAGGAAAGATTCAAAAGGCTTTTATTATTATTATTATTGTTGTTGTTGTTGTTGTTTTTCACATCCATTTATGATTTATGTTCGAAATTGTAATTACTTCTTTTAACAATATCATCTTCAAAATTTGAATAAATATATTTTTAAGAGTGCAATATACTTCATTTCGGCACCCAAAAATTAGGACTCAAACTCTATTAATCCCTTCCCCCAATTTATACCCAAAAAAAAATCATCCAATACGATGAGCTTTGAGTTAATCAAGAAAAGACCTAAAACCAATCATACTAAGTGTGAGTGTCAATTAATAGAATGTTTGTGAAAAAATCATTAAAAATTTAATTTTTGTTTGTTTATTTTTAAGTTAAAGAACTGACCATAATAATATTTTAAAACTCATTTATTAAATGAATTGAACATAAACTAAAATATTTTTTATAATTCATTTATATTTATATATAAGCTTGTTGATATTCATTTAAAGTTTATATGATAATCCATTTTGATGTTAGTTTAAAACTCACTTATTTATTATCAATAATTATTATTGTTTGTATTTTAAGTTTATTTATAATATAATTATTAATGTTTATGTTTAATCATACTATATGTAAAAATTAAGAAATATTTTTATGGTTTAATATTTATCTCAATTTATTTGTTTATTGTTGAGGGGGATTAGACTCGGTCTAGTAGAAATTTTTTAAGTGTTGCTTAAGGAGCTAAAGGATCCCTCAACGACGAAATTATTGTGCTTGAAGTGTTTATGCTCGATTTTATCTTTAGGTTTTTGCCACTCGTCTTCGCAGAGAGCTCTCAATAGATTCATGAAGTGGGATTCAATTTGGGGATTCAAAAATCATATTTGATTGAATTAACCGATTAAATTGAGGTCAAAATCGATCAACCACCTCACCCAACTAAATCGAAAGTGAAAATATTGAATGGGTCAGGTTTTTATTGTTGAAATCGAAAATTGCTCTACCCGACATATAAGGTCATGAGTTTGGATCCTACCAAGACCAAATGCTCACATTTTTTTGGTGGAAGAGGTGCTCCTACTCCGTGAACCTTTTAAGGGCTCTTCGTAGAATCGGGAAACAAAACCCAGAGATAAAATCAAATATAATACCTCTATCGTTGAGGGGTTCGTCGTCTCTTTGAACGATATTTCAAAAAATTTTCCAAGAGTGAATCCCACCTCACCTAAACATATATTATTCATGAATAAATTTGAATTATCATGAACATATCAGTCTAATGTTCAAGAATTATAAGTCTATTTAATTTCAACGAACTAACATAAACACACATAAAAGAATATCAACATGCCAATGAAACCCTGACTTTGTTGGCAAAGGCAGAGGTCCTAGGTCTTGACCCACCATGTATAATTATATACATGGATTTCCGAATTTCACCATGTGCGGTTGTTATATGTGAGTTTTAGTCTAACTCAATTTATTTGATTCTACTTTAAGATTACTCGAGTGTTGTAATAATTTGATACTTGTGTTCACAATTATGTGAATTTATATTATACTAGTAAAACATAAAAAAAAAAATACCAACACAATTTTAAAATTCTTAACTAACTGCACTAACATAAACTTAAAAATAGCTCTACAAGCTTTCTCTAAACTCTACCAGTATCAAAGAGGTCAGATTTGAGTGATTTTAGAAGAAAAAAAAAAAGGTTCAAAAATTTAAACCAGCCCCGCCAAGATTCAAACATGGCTACCTTTCCATCTCCGGTCGAACGTACTGTGGCTTCATCTCTTCTCCTCCTTTCAACTCAACCTCCAAAGTAAAATTAAACGAAAAATTATTCAAATGCTAGATCAATTGATTTTTTTTTTTAATTTCATTTCCTGATACCTTTGCTGTTCTTTTTCGTTTTCTGAAAAGGTTGACGATCGGTTATAGTGGTGGCGAGACGAAAGGAGAAACAAGCATGAATGAAGAAAATAAGTTGAGATTGATGTCTTCGAATGAATCCGAATCCTGCAGTTCCTCTCTCACGATCCATCAGTTATCTTCACGTAAGCAACAGAAGCTACAGATCATCGCAGCCGTGGCTCGTTGCCATGAGATCAAGCTCAAGGTTTCGTTGCCTTACTCTGTTTCTCCTCTTTTCGCAGTATTTTTTCCGTTTTTTTGTTTGTTTTACTTCAATTTCTTAGGTTTTTATCAAATTCAATTGACTCTTCTTGTTTTAGTTGCTTGAGCTTCAAATACTCTGGAATAGTGTTTGGATCATACTGGAGATGCTGAATTTGACTGTTTTTCCCTGCATCTGAAAACATAATGATTTAGCAAGATTTTTGTGGTATGATCATTCACTCTGAGATAAATAATTTAAAATTCAACCAAGTGAGATCGATCTCGACTTCTCTCAAATTGTTTTTTAAGTCAAACCTCAAGTTGTTGTAGTTTCTTCAATGTTTACGTCAACTTTTCTTCTTTTGCAACTATTAATTATTTTGAATTTATTTTCTCTGAGCATCGTATTTGATTATGATTTGACTGCAATAATATTCAATTTACTCTTGATTATGTGCCTTTGATTTATGTTTTCACTCTCGTTGGATTTTGAATTTCAATTTTCGATTCAATATATCTCCACGATCAGTTCAAGTTTCTTCGTAATTTTTCAACTTCCATTTTTTATTCTAAATTCTATGATGAACTTTCGCAGGTGGTGAAAAGGAGACGCTCGAAGATCTGCTGGAGCTCCAATGACCAGAAACCATCATCCTTCAAGTCATTAATCTCACGAAACATGGCCACGGCTGAGACGACATCGTGCTTGTCGAGCAGCTCAAGCGGCATCTCAAGCGCGCGAAGCCAACCTAAAAGTACGACGTCGAAAGCTGAGAAAATAAAAAGGAAGAGGCGCAACAGCGGCTCCAATCACATGCGCCGCCGAGCCGAAGCCATTTTGAAATTGCTATCCGGCGGCTGCTTCCCTGAGGTTAACATCCGTCGAATGCTCGGCGACAGTCCAGATACTAGCAAAGCCCTTCGAATGTACACTCCTCTCCTTTTCCTCTTATTTGCCACGTGTCACCACGGTATCTCATCCACGTGTCTATGTTCAGTAAGTTCGTTAGGTGCACAGAAAATCTGTCTTTGTAAAATACGAAGTTATTTAAGATCTAACGGCTTGAAATGCATCTAGAAAACTTTATCGATGGAACAACGTGTAAAATCTGTGCCGTCGATCATAGAACTTTGACAAATTAGCGGTTGAAGATGTTGTTAATAGAAAATTATTTGTATGCAGGTTGTTGAAGAAGGAAGAAGTGAAAAGATCTGGAACTGGAGGGCAAAAAGATCCTTATATTTACACGGTAACTATTAATTAATTTTTATCTTAAAAAAAACTCTTAATTAATTTTGATTTTTATGCTGTTATTATTATTATTTGATCAAATTCTTGTTTTGGTCCATCTACCATGGTTAATTTTGGGATTTAGTCCTAAACCTTAATTCAGCAGTTATTGATCTGTATTTTTATAGTGTTATTAGTTAATTCAAATAGTTGTAGCTAAATTATAATGGTGAAAATATTTTAATCATATTTAAACTGGACATTTTGAAAGTAGAGGATCAAATTGTGTCAAATTAAAGTAAATATAAATAAATTTTAAATTTGAACTTAGCAGAGAGGCCAAAACTACTAATTTAACCTAGATTTTTTGAACTTTGGCTGGATTTATTATTTTAACTTAAATTTTAATTATAAATATAATAATTTTTACTTTTCTAAATATTAAAAGTAAGACTTGACATCATGGGATCAAGTCGAGCTTAATTCCCTTGTGATGTATAATAATAACTTTTAATTATAAAGATGAGCCTAATTTAATTTCTTTGTTATCTAAGATTTTTAATTTTTAATTTCTGATTAGATATATATTATAATTTAATTAGAATTTAGGGATTATATTTAAGTATAGATCTATTGCCCGGCTAGGCTGCAACTTAATATTTTTAAAACAAATTTGAAAGCTTAAATTCGAATTCAGCTCAAGTTGACACCAAGGTTTATTTTATTATCTATATCATTAAGTAATTTTTTAAAATTTATATATTTGAACTCAATAAGTGATTCTAGTGAAAAAGAGGATGTTGTTTATCTTATGAGTCCCGGGTTCGAGCGCCTATATATGCAAGGTATGTGTGCCTTGTCAAAGGATTAAAAAAATATAAATAGATACTACCATGTAATCACATTAGTATATTAAATTTTTTTTATATATTTAATATTTTTAAAAAATTAAATTCAATTGAATTGATTTAAAGGGAAAAACTTTTAAACTCAACCTGAATAAGTCTATTTAAGCGAGTGACTGCACCAATGTAAAAGTCTATTTAAGCATATAGTCTGAAATGGATTTTTGATATTACCCACATTGTTTGTTGCAGATTGCATGAGAACGAGCTTCTAGGATGGTAGCTTGAATTACCGGACTTCTGTAGCTTGGTCAACTAATATTTGCACTAGCTATATCCAGGTAAATTCTGGGCCAACAGATAGGTAAGAACTATATAATATGAAGAAGAGCATAAAGAATAGGTATTGATATATTAATTACCTAACATTTTAGAATAGATTAGTATATATAAAGCTAACTCTATCTTAATTTGTTTTCCATATTAATGCAAACTGCAAATAGTTAATAATAATATGGACATGCATCAAAAGGTTACGATATTTCAATACTTTTACTTAACATTTATGATCATTAGGCATTAAGTTGGGTAATAATTAAAATATATTTATTTTATAAAATAGATTATATTATTTTAAAGATATTTTTATCATTTCATGTTTTTCATATAGGAAAAATAGAAATATTAAACTCTAATTTTTATAGTTTTCAATATTTATACTTTATCTTTCAATAAAAATCTCATGTATTAATTATATCAATTTTTTTTATAAATAACGTTATTACATAATTTTATTTTTCATTCACATCATGAATGTATCATAATTAAATACATATAAAAATAATAATAAGTGCTAATAATATAAGCTCAACTCGAGCTTATTAAATCTTTTAAAAACTTAATTAAACTTAATTTATATGTTTATCTCAAATTGATTTTTATGTTTAATCTTGAATTTAAAATATATTCAAATTTCATTTTTATAAATTCAAATTTTTTAGCTGTAGTTATTTAAATTAGACCATGCAATCGGATTGATTGGATTGAAAATCAGTCTAAAAAAAGAGAGAAAATTGTGATCAAATCATGAATTAGGAATAGGATGAATCAGTAAAAACCCGAATTTTATGTTTTGGGATAAATTTTTCATGACTCAGACCGAAAAAATCAACCAGTCCAAATATGAACAAAACTCGGCTATACATTTTTTTTTTTTTTTTACACAACCTGTTTTACACTATCCTTCATTTCTTTTTTCTGTTTCAATTTGTTTCTGCATCATCAATTGATGTCTTTGTAATCATCTTTTATCTTTCATCATCTCCTTTATCATTTGTTTGCTATCTCAAAATATAAATAAATTAATGAAGTAGTTTTGAAGAAAATGGATAGATTTGAAAAAGAATACGACGTATTAGCATCTGAAAGAAATAAAGAATCTGCAACAATTGAGAGTGAGAGTTTTGAATGAGATGAACATTTAAATTAAAAAAAGAAAGAGAGAATGCCAGTGAAATAAAAACCCAAAGTAGGTTTGATTAAAAAGGGAAAACAATGGTTGTTTCTATTTAAAAAATAAATTTCGAGTGGTTATAGTTAATAAATAAGAATATTAATAGAGAACTCCGAATGAAAATGAGAGAGTGTATACGGTGGTAAACTTGTCATAATTTGGGCCGAGTTGAGTTTGAAGGTCTGTAAAAAAAAGTGAGAGAGTTAAAATAAAAATATAGATTCGAAAAATAAGTTTTGAAAAAAAAAACTTGATTCAACTTGAATTTGAAAAAAAATTGTTGTCTTGCTGTGATATTATTTTGTTATTATTGTTTGGATATTTTTCTTAATCTTATTTAAGTATATATATTTTTAATTTGTTGGAAAACTTTTATTTTAATATTTTTAGTATTTTTTTATGTATTATATTTTTTAAATTTTTATATAAAAATAAAATAAAAAATTTAATATAAAACCAAAATTTAACATCTATAATTCAAGTTGCGTTTAGACAAAAGTTTAAACTTATTTTTTGAACTGAACTAGACCTATAAAAGAAGCTTTCAAATTTCTTAAGAATCAGCCCAAGCCCGAACCTGTTCCGCCGTTAACAGGTCTATCCGGTGGTGATGAGCCAAGAATGCATAGGGAATTGGGTTAGGTTTTAAAGATAGACAGTGACTTTATTTTCCTATTAATTAAATGTTGAGAACAGTTTGACCCAAAAAAATGTTGGGACTCGACAGAAGTTCAAAGAGGGTCTGCTTTTATTTATTTTATGAATTTAATGCTGTACTGTCAATTCAACCTATTGAATTCTAATTGGTATCGAAAACTGAAGATGTAATCAATTGGAATGGCAATTAGAATATTAAAACTAGGTTGAATGTCTACAACCTAGAAAAGACAAAATATATACTCTTTTACTCAATCACAAGGCAAAAGGTGAATTTACCGTGTACTTAGGGTTACGAACAAAATAATTTCTCGCAAAAGAAGAGAACAAAAGAAAAAAGTACAAAGCCGTACGTCAAAGTCACGCGACGAACCTTAAACGCTAACGCAATCTTTCTTTAGAACAGAGAGCAATGATTAGGATGTACGAATTCGTAATCATGATAGAGTTTTTATATATTAAAAAATAAATCTTTGTGTTATTTTATTTAAATAAATCTGCACATTTTATTACACCTCCTATCCAAATATTTGTATCTAAATAAATTTTTTAGTATTTTATTTAGTGTACTTGAGTTGTGATAGGGTTAATTGTTAACGTATTGTAATGTTCTACTAATTTTAAAGCTGAAACTTTTGTCGTATTAATGAAACTTGTCCTTCAACGTGTACAACAGGTTCTTGTTATTTCTCTCCTCGAATTGTATAATTTTATTCATTGAATGAATTAATGAATTTAAATAATTTTATTGAAATAAGCTTAAATTTTAAGAATAATTATTTGATAAATAGACGATAAAGGAGGGACAAACCTAATAATTTTTTCAGAGAGTCGAAATTAAATTATATGTTTTCATGATAGTAAAAATACAATCTTATCATTTTAATAGCTTATATCTTGATAATTTTTAAAGTATTAACTTAATTTTTTATTATTTTAAAAAGCTAAAGTGTAAAATTATATAAATTACAAAATCGCTTAAATATTTTTCATTTTAAGGGTGTCATCTCTTAACACCATTTATAGAATTAAAAAATTTCACTGCTTATTTATCAAATAATAATCCAATATTTAATTTATATTTAAATAGAACTTTTGATATAAATAAATATTTATTCAAAATAACGATTAATTTAAAATACAAATTAAAATGTACTAAGGGCGCTTTTTAATTGCTTAAAAGAAACTAGGGCTCGTTTAATAGCATACAATTTATTACAAGCGATAAGAGTGCAAGTTCTCTCCGACTACAACTACTCTTCTCCTTCTTCTCTTTATTATTATTATGTGCAATGGGGAAATACCTGGAGTTGTTGGATGTAGCGATTAGAGTAGTCACCAGGTTCCATTCCCATTGCCCACAAACTGCTCGATTGTATTACCATCCTCCACCTTCTTCTAATCCTCAGGCCCACCGCCACCTTGATCCCAAGCTTTGCGGTGGCGGCAGTAGCGGCGGTGGCGACGGTGGCTCTGATTCTACCACTCAGCTTCAGGCTCAAGACCCAAAGTCAACGCCACTTCGTCTTGACTCATTTCATTTTGTATTCTGAAACGGATTTTTTTTGGGGGAGGGGGGGGGGGGGGCAATACCCAACACAAGATTTTGAGTAAATTTTAGTTTTGAATGATGGTTTTAATTCATATATTCAATTGAAGTTTGTTTTCTTTTTGTTGTTTATTTATATGATTTTCTTTTTTCTAATGGTTATTGATGTTATTTTATTTTCCTTAATGCATGCATGGCTCTTTTACTTTCAGTATCTGTATTTGTGAAGTTCATGTGATGTCTGTACTATTCCCTTTGGATGAATGTTTTGGAAACGAATTAGCAGTTGAATCAATCATTCAATCAATTTGACTATCGATTTGATTTTAATTAAATAAATTATTAAAAATTATAAAATTCGATTCTTTCACCTAATTTGACTTTTTTTTTTCTCGATTATCAGTTGTAATTCTTTCCCTTGCTTCAAACTAATGTACTGTTTGATTCCTAATGTAATTGATCTTAGTTTCAACCTTCTCTTCAATGTGATATGAATATTTTAGCATCAGCACCATTTAAGAGAGAAAAAAAAAATCATATGAGAGCAATTATTTTATTCGAAAAAATAAGATTCTTTTAGCAAATTTCTGGAAAATAAGATTGTCTTGTAAAGAAGGGGTAGAATCAGTGTAGTTGATTTCATATCAATTTTAGTTGTTTCAATTATTGCGTGCCGTTGCAATGATAAAATGATTTAATTAACTCTCTTTTTGATCATATCGGATTAGTATATAACTAATAATTAAAAATATAAAAATTCTAATTTTTTACCATTATGATAATAAATAATAATATTTTTATCAAAATATTGTATATTGACTGGGTTATGAACGTTATACATTTGAATTTTATTTAATGTAATTTTTTTGAAAATATTTTTAATAAATCTAAAATGATACGTGATCGATATCAATGCACATTAATTTCAATAGAAAAATGGTACACCTATCGATACAATACTAATTATTTAGGTAGAATATTTTTTTAATGGATAAACACTGCAATATTGCATAGTTTTTCTTTTTATATAGAATAAAAGATCCAACCAACACCTATCAGGTCGGATTCCATCACAATCAAGTTATTTTGTCATCCCTAGCTAAGATCGTGGCCTTAATAGGGAAGAAAAATTTTCCCACCAACACATGAACACCTTTAATTGGAAAATAAGTTAAGTCCCACAAATCAAACAATACACAAAAATTTCTTCTATAAAGTAACAATATGGTTTCTCATATTCCAAAATTTTGTCTTTATGCTTACATTCAAGTCCATCACAATGCTAAAGAATAAGAACTAAAGTAAATTACTTGCAAGATGAAAAGTAGGGAAACTCTTGCGATCTCTTGCAACTACACAGAATGAAAGAAAAATGGGGAAAAAAAAATGAGTGAATTAAATGCTAAATAGTTACAAACTCAATCAATCTAAATCACAATTACTAAACATACCAAGAACCAAAAATAGTCCGAAATTTCATCATCCTCAAGGAACAATAACTGGAAACTTTTGCTCGAAAATTTAACTGTATACTTCTCTAGGATCAACAACCAGCAGCTTTTAGAAAGCTATCATATGGAGTTGAGGCTGGTAAACTGAAGGACGGGGGATGATTATGGTACTCAGTAGCACATGACATTGGAAGCGTTCCGATCGGTTGTTTGAATAGATTGGTATTGCCAGTTTGCTCAACGATTGGACCTGCCTGCAATTTAAGTTCGGTTGTGAGTGTTAGATGCTTTTTTCGAGCCGTTTGTGTTCTTTTGGGTCATAAAACCCGAAAAATTCTTGCATGGGACACAACAGAATTTGGAAATAACGAGGCATGCATATTGACATGGGACTTAAAGAGGTCACCTGGTTTATCATATTATCTTGTCTTAGTTGGGCACTCAACAAATGAGACATCTTCTGCTGCTTCCCTGTTACGAGTGCCTCGCAATGACGGGCGGTTTCCTTGTAAGACATGTTGGGTCCAGTGCAGATGGAACTTCTTCCAAACTGATACGCTGTCTCCAAGACCTGTGCAGATAAAGAAAATCATTATGCTTGATGCATATTACCAGTTCTCCTCATGTTATCAATGTTCCGAAGATGTTCTGTTCTTTAAAAGGTGCCTCTCGTGCTTCCGAATACAGTAAAAAGAAAAAAAAAGACTGACGTTAACTTACTGATTCTAGTAGTTGATTGACATCCAGGATATTTGGAATTTCTCCGGAAAACTGTGAATTATCCATGATTTGACCTTTGAATGGTTCTACAAAAGCATCATCATCATCATCATCATCTATTGACAAAATCGGAGCTCCCTGCGAAAGAAATCACTTGAGTTCCAAGCATGGATAGATAAAATTTAGAAGGCGGTGCAAGGATATTTACCTCCTTAAAAAATTCATTCTCTTCAGCGCTGGCTTGATATAGTTTATGTGGAGCATCCGTAGGAAACTGTGAACCTAGTGGACACACATCGTCAGGAAAGAATTCTCTCAACAGTTGTGCCCGTATAGTGGACAATTCAGGCTGCCATATAGTCACCAAAGATTAGTGTAGTGTAATTAAAATAGAAAAATAGTTCTTTGATGATGAATTAGGGTCAAAGATTCTCGAAGATTTGGGATAAAAGGACTTACCTCTGACAAGTGTCCCAAGCTTTTCACAATCTCGGAAGCAAGGGTTTCCCTATGTTGCTCTGAGGGTAACTGAATTTCTGAGAGAGTCTTTAAAGCCAAAGTATCATCTTCTTTCGATCCATAAACATTTGTTGGCTGGTCGAGTCCAGTGTTAACTGCCTGTAACTTGCGATCGTCCACCAAGCGCAAAAATGGATCAACCTATTCATAATCATATAACCATGACATCAAAACAAGATATCCAGTTTTGAGATGAAAATAAAATATGGTAAACCCGAATAACCGGTCAGATTCACTCCATTATACATTACAAAATCCAGAAATAAAAAAGGATGAATGTTTTGCATAGAAAAGATAGAAACTTCAACCTTTTTCCAGATGGAAAAACAAGTAAGGTTTCATGAATGATTGGTTCAATACCATTATTTCTGTTAGGGCAACATTGGCACAGTCGGCAATAGGGAGAATATTAAATGCTTTTGATGAGAAGAGAATCATCGAAGTTGCCAAAGTGAAAAGAGATCTACGACGTGATGGTGGAAGTGACCCTGCAACATTAGCGGAAGTACAACTTAAATAGATGACACCTTGATAACAAAATATCAAATTAGTAGCTTCAAATCTTTCTTTCCTTATTAAATAAAACAAAAGAAACCTGCTGTTTCCCTCCTATGAAACTACTTAAGAACTCCATATCTATTAATTGGAGGCAACCTACACAAATATAACAAGAACCAGTCCACCCGCACAATTACTTTTTGGTATGAAATTCATCCTAAAGTTTACAAGGTATCAAAGCAGGCACTACCCGTATTTGTTGTCCCCTTGGTGATGGGTCCGTTAAGCCTACACATAAAGTTCATGTGACATGATAGGTTCGTTATCCCTACACGTGAGTAGTATTATAGTGAAGTACAAATCCACATCCGTTAAATCAGAGTAACCGGGGCAAAAAATCTATAACAAGTGCTTTCCCACTTTCAGACAATTAGTTTTAGGTTGTATGCTTGTCCTAAAATTTAATAAAAAAACTAATAAAGTAGAAGGGTTTAAGTCATTAGGAGAGCTTCTCGCATTTCAAATCCACGAAGCCTCGATGTCATCCATGTATAGGTTGAATATAATTACAGATTGAATAGGTAATAATTTTGTTATTTCCATGCAAGATATATCACAATGCTTTAGTTTTTGTTTTATTTTATTTATTTTATTTTATTTTTTTGTTGAGAGGGGATCATGAAAGTGAAAGGTACGGTGAAGCAGACATTGTTAAAGCCACAACTTTGGACACTCACCTCCTTCATTGAGAGCGATGCTTTGTAGTGAAAAAGATAGCTGGAAACTACGAACAAGTGCCTCGTTACTAGAATTCTGCATTACATAAATATGAAAATTGAGAAAGTAAAAGTCAGAAAGAGAATGAATAGCTGTAGATGCTATTGATATAATGAACCAAAGAAGTTTTCTTGCCAGTAAATAATTTAAACAATAACTATACCAATACATTGACTTAATAAGATCACCCCATCAACTAAAACTGAATAACTTGGAAAGTTGAAGATCTAATGTTGATTTATACATATTTTGTATGTCATACAAAAATGGGACCCTATTCACTTATCCACTTGCTGAGCCTAATTGTTTCGGTTATAAGTATTGGGCTTTGGTATGAGGCGGAGTGTTATATAGTGATATATCTCATAATTTTAAGTCTCGAATTTTCGGAAGTTTTGCCTCTCGACCTTTTGACAAAATGAAAACTACTCTGATAATTTCCCCCCCTTTTTTTTTCTAAGTACGTTAAACCCTCATGGATCTTTACAAAAATGAAAATTCTGATAATTTCCTGCAGAACCTAAAATACTCCACTGTCATCAAGGCAATAATATGTATTACTTGATGAACCAAGAGAGGAAAGATAGAACTAGTAAACCTGGTTTTGAAGCTAATTATGCATTATAAATTGGATTAAAGGACTTAAGTGGAAAAAAACCCTTTTGATAATATTTAAGTTTGGGATGCAAAAAATGTACTTTTTCCAATTATACGTTAAAAACGTGACTGCAAAGCCACAAACACATGCCAAAGAAGTGCCATGCAGGCATCATCAATTAAGGAATTACCTTGGCTCGAGAGAAAAGCAACACAAGGCAGTAGGTATGAGCGATTGCTTCATAATTTTGTGGTGTATTTTGAGGAGAGACAGACTGGGCCCAAATTGATGAAAGCAAGAGACTAATCTGGGTGCTACTAAGCCGTAGGGAATTGGCCTCCTGAGGTTTGGTGAATAGAGATAGTCACATAAAAATAGATCACAAATTTAACAAATATCAAATGAATCATAGGGTTACTCATATGAACGATTCATTTTACAAGAAGCTTTAAGCATGTGTACAAAGAGCAAGTCACTGCTGCTCCAATCAGGTCTTGTACCACCTTACAATGTTACTCGGGATCGGATATAAAGTGTTAGATACACATGTGTCCAACATGACTGTGTTCATTTCTTTTCAAGATTTTCATGTATTTACAGGGTCTTTGAAAGACTATATCCTCATAGTCATGTCTAGATATATATTAACCATGAAAGAAAGAAGAGTACTTTTAGATTGGAACTAGCAAAATACTCACATATTCCATATTTGAATTGCTTAGAGGATTTTCGTCTGCTTCGGAGGATACTGGTGGACTTCTTGAACCGTATGCTTTACTGTAAGATGACTTTAATCTAATCAGAATCTCATTTTGACTGATTTCTAGTTGCTCCTCACTAGCAATATTTTCTTTGTTCTCTAGAGAAGCATTCTCCCGCGAGAAGGATTTCTCTTTCCTTAACTTCTCAAAAAGGGCAGCTGAAGAAGAAAAAACGGAGACAGTTCTTGAAAGTGTTCTTGGAATACTGGAAGCTTTCAGTTTTACTCCCGTTGTAGAGGATGGATGAGGGCAAAATGAAGAAGGCACAAGAACAACAGAAAAGATACGGTGAGCTCCAACACGTACTTCGTGGTCAGGGTGTACCATAGCTGGGAGTAATTGATGGAACAGAGCCTCAGGAAATGCCTACGGAAACAAAGGAACATCAAATAAAAAGGGTTAATCCAAAAGGGAAAAAAAAGAAAGAAAAATACTGGAGATAACACTATGAAATGTTCATAATTAATAAATATGATCACTACCTTGTTTAGATAGGATGGATTTGGAATTGAAGCAACAATTTGAGCAGTGCGAAAGACAACACAGATAGTAGTTCTTGCTATAACTGTAATATTTGTGATATTTTCCAACATCATAGCCATAACATCAAGAATTGGAGAAGCATCACCAACCTGTTCACAAGAACAAAACATTAGTAAAACCCAAAGTACGAAATGTCAGACAATATTTTCAATACTATAATTATTACTCGAGAATGAGAAGAAGGTCCCACCTTGTGTGATAACTGTACAAGACACTTATCCACTGCTTCTTTGAAATTCTTGTTCCAGTTTATAACTTCAGTTCCCATGTTTGAATCATTGAGTGAGCAATGTATGCTCTTTCGTAAATGCCTCATAACATCACTAACTACACCAAGTATTGCTACAGAAGGCTCAACTTTTGAATCTCTAGCAAGAGATGTTGTAACCTCTACAATTTCAAGTTGCATGTCAGGTTGTTTGAGGACATTTTTGTGGTCAAGATGCTTAACTAGTATGGACAGAAGGTAATGTGCATTCTGTCCTGCAAACACGAGAAAACAAATAGTATCAATAGCTCATAATTTTTAGGAAAAGAAGAATAGAACATGAATCAGAAAACAGATAATTAAAGGGAAAAAAGTGCATGAGTACCAGAACTATCTATTAAAAGCTGCATTTCCTTTAAGACTGGCAAGGCAAGACCATTGTGAACAGACCATAATTTTTCATTATCAAAGTAACGGAACATAGACTCGAAAATCCGTCGTGCTGTTGTAGCTTCCTTTGCTAGTTTTGCCATGTTATGTAAGCAAACCCTAGACCAAAAGGAGGGATTCCGGGCATCTTCCCTATCAGGGGAGAAAGAAAAAAGAAACTCATTGTAAGATAATAGTTTAATTAAAGGAAATTTATTTCATACACAGCTTATGGGGTTTTTTAGACTTCACAAGTGAATTTAGAGTGTGACAAGTATTTTATAGGGTGCAGTAAATAAATAAATGTGATACTTGTACACCCTCAACCCACTTGTGGAGTCTAAAAAACTCCATAGACGATGTATCAATAATTACCCTTGAATAAATTGCAAACTAAATTCAAAACTTGAGTCAAGGGATTACGTTGCCACATTTAGTTCTCCCTTGTCGTTTACAATTGTCCGCCATGAAGGAACTTTTATGAGAACATTTGGCGGTGGAGAGATGCGACTCTCAATTTTTTGCACTTCCTGCACCCATCGACTTTGACCACTATTATTGTCCTCTAAATTCTTCATTGGGCCTCCATAATTTTCCAAGACAACTGAAACCATCTGTGTTTGATAATTCAAAATTCCTTTAATACAAAATGGTATGAAGCAACATTCACCAAACTCAGAGAACTGAAATTAAATTAAAGGGTCTTGAGCAGTACAGATGCATGCATGATTTTGATAACCAAACCAGGGGGAAAAGATGGGTGCTAAAGCATGAAAGAAATCAACTGTACTAAAAAATTGCCAAACTACGAATATATGTTAAGAGATTTACTGCAACAACAGCCAAATTTAGGTAAAATTTTGAGGAGAGAAGATGAACGAAATCAAGTGTTAGTATCTTGCTCACAAATGGATTAATCTTTTGGACAGGATACATGCAAGTTTATTCCACCGCAACATAGATACCAGAGGTTACTGGAACAGCTTGATCCAATTGCCGGAAGTGATCGATCAAAGGCCAAAGTAAAAGAAATCCAAAAATATTCCACCAATGAAAATATTCTCCTATGGAAGAAAAGTGAAAACAGCACGAAAATAATTTTCTTTGTATTTAAAAGGATCAATAAATAACTCAAAACTTTCATGTAGCTGCTTTGGTCAGTTAAAAAAGTAATTAATCACTTCAATCGAGGATTTATAAATGAAATCAATCAATATAACAGAAACTTTCAAACATAGACAATGAAGAAAATAAACAAGTTAACAGCAAAGCAATAATCATGCAAATGATTTGACTAAGTCTGAATCCGCTTACATTATCAAATTCCACCGAAATGTGAGAGTGTTCACCCATAAACCAAATCTACACAAGAAAATAGATAATTGAATGTGCATTAGAGTACTTGTATATACAATTTGGACAGTGAGAAAAATGTTAACTGTAAGAAGGAAAAGAATAATTGTGAAAGGGGAAATTATAGAAAGCATTCACTCTAAGTAAATGAACTGACGTGTTGTAATGCTTCACACTTTCCACACCCAAGAAAAAAGACCCACCAAGCAAGAATTTTCATTAGTTGCAATAATTAAGCTAGCCTTCTAGTTTTTCTGGTGTTGACACACCAAAATTTCAGGGGAAATTACAAGCTTAGTGACAGATAATTATTTGTGGAGAACAATTTAATTACTGACTCTGACATGGCATGCATTAAATGGTCAGTTTCGTTTGTCAATCTCAAAATATTATCATTAACACGCCATATGGCACCAAAGCAGCGGTTGCTTGCTAATAACCAAAAGCAGAATATTGAGTAGCCCTAGTGAAGATACAAATAAGTTCTTGGAAACCACTATTATTGTGGGATATCAGAGAAATTATGTTATTAATTTTTACAAAAACATTTTTCCAATAAGTCTTCTTTGCTGTTACGAAAAGCTAGATACAAAGTTGCTACATGCTAGCATTTGAACAATCCAAAATTGAAATAAACAAAAAGTTAGCCTCATTGGAACAGCCGAGATTCCAACATCATAAATTGCCAGAATACATGCACTACTTCAGCATTACTCCCCCAAAAACTCATTCATAGTAATATACTGCCTAACTTTCTTATTTAGTTTCTTCTGCCTTCACTAAATGTTTTGCATATATTATTAGTTAGTTCAGGTTTAGTTTCCCAGAGCTGATATAATTGTTGGTCCAGTTATTTTATTTAAGGTTCACTTTTATCATCTATTTCGCAGAAACTCAACTAAAAGTTCATATTTTCATGCATGTCAAAAGAAGATCAGTTCACATGAATGAATACCATTGCAGAAATTGCTTGCAGCCCAGCTGCTCGTAAACTTTTCTCCCTTTCGCCTTCTCCAGTTTCTTGAGCTAACTGACAAACTTTTGGAATAAAGCCTTCTAAGTTGAACATGCAACTACTATCCTTCTGCAAATTTTGGTAAGATAATATGAGTTTGAAGCCTTTTGCCATAAACCTACTAACTAATAAATATAAAATAACACCAGAAGCTGGAAATCCATTGTTCATAACGCGAGAAGCATACAAGTAATGTCTAAAGTACCAACCTGATTATTTACAAAGTCGAAAAGAGTCTGACATCCTAGAATTTGCATTTCATCCTGACGTGTTTGATCTAGCAGGGTCTGTATAATGCTTTGCAAACTACTGGAAAATAGTGTCCTATAACATTATTGATAACCAGAAATCAAGTGAGTTCAAGGAAACACTAAAAGTAGAAAGAAAATTATTTCTTTCAGCTCATTTGATTGAGATATTGCTCCTGAAATTACAATTTGGAAGTTTTCAATCTTTCTGTAGAAGGTTGAACATGATTAATTTGAACACTTCACCTTTTAGGGGATTATCCAAACAGACTTTCCTTTTTAACAACGCAAACATTGATCAAGAGACATGGTCACTTGCATATTTATCAATATAAATAACAGAAAAACACTTAAAATTCTCAAATTCCAGAATCCAAGCCAGGAGTTCAGGGAAGAATCCATAAAGGTATAAGTTTCAGCAATAACAGTATCATACTGATAAGAGGTCTTTTCATTATAGAATCAAGAGTATTTTTCCTTGTTGAAGTAGACTTATAATCTCATCTAAGCACAGTACTATAAGAAAATATTATATAAGATTTTGGAGTCAAGTTTCCTTGTTTTTGTTTTAACAGTGGTCACTTGGAAAGGGAAGGGCATGACAAGTAAAAAAACAAACAAAAGATCCCATGATGCAACAGTCTTGATATAATCCAAAACAGTGAGATACAAAACCATAGATTTTGCAACAAAAGAAAAACTCACATTTGGTCTTGACACGAAACCAATAATCTCTTGTAAATGCAAATAACAATTTTCACTGATTGAAAATTATCATTTCTTAACTCCTTGTAGCACCTTTGCTCAAGGGACTCGGTGATCTGGTCATAAAATTTGCAAGAATCAGTCATAATGACAATTAGCATAATTAACTAGCTATAAAATGCGCACATAGCAAAAACAATTGTTATTCCAATCAATGAACATGAGCATGCCTAGAAAAAATGTAAAAGCAAAAACAGCTAGTAATACCTTTCTTTGACCACTAGATTATTTAATTTCAAAACACTTTAGGTATTTTATCAGACATCGTGATAGTAAGAAAACTTCGATCCAGTGGCAAAGAGGATATGAGGAGTTAACAAATGCAATAGTACAAAACTAAGCATGAAGTAGTTTATATACAACTAATCTGGATCAGAATACATGATAGATAAGCTTGCATAAGTCTCGTACTAATGCATATGACCAAGCACTATGCTACAGTTAAATATCGAGAATAATTAGAATATTTATTGGCTTAACAAATTATTTTCCAATTGACGGTCAGTATGTTACAACTATCAATGTGTTTCAGTCAACATTTGGCTTAGTTTTATACACAATACCAATTTTGCTATCTGATCACTAGTACATATTTTAGCCTATCATAACTCTCTAAAATAACTGCATGCTTTGAGATCTGATCATGACAGGCTTTAAAACCATTTCCAAAAATTCTGCAGAAAGATAGGCTCCATATTTTCAATACAAAGTGTTTAGCTTCTTTCAAAAGTACAAACTTTTGAAGGTTTCTGAGCTTTCTTTTGAAGGTTTCTGAGCTTTCCTATAGGATTTACAAATATGCTCCATTTGCAGCCTGTCTTTTCACTGACTAACTCATCAAAATTTATTTGTACCTTATTTCTCAAGAATGTTTTTTAAATTTCATGAAATATATATATATAAAAAGTTCAAAGTGGAGGCATTTGTCACAACCAGATATCAACATGCATTTTATCAATAAGTATTAAAATTACGAGAACAACAAATTTTGCACAAATGTTACACATCAAAAGCATTATCCTGAGGCTTGCAAATATATTATACCTTCGGGATCCGTAAAGGATTTTTTGAAGCATATTCACATAGTTTTCCTATCTTGCGATCATTTGGACCATCCTCCTATAACATAAAGTTCAACATGATTAACAAAACTGAAGGAAATATTTCATAACAAAAGACAAATAAATACTAAAGATGCAATCCTCATCCATTATAAAGTTCGACAATGATTAAAATGAGCGAACCACCATCTTATAACTAATGTTTGCTTAACTAAACCCTATTTAATGATCAAATTAAAGTACTTCTAATTAATCTGTCACAGCTCTTCGGCCACCAACATGGCTATTATAAGTAGAACACATGCAGATGTACCTAAACTGTCAAAATACAATGATGAGCCATATAATACTACAGTTTAAAAATGGAAAAAGTGCAAACCTTCTTGCGAGGAAATACATCAGCAATCAGCGCCTTATACCTCTTGACAGGTTGCCGAGACCTTGTACGCAATGAAGGGCAAAAGAAACACAGGCTACCACATGCAGGCATGACTTGCCTCGAGAACACACCGGAGACGAAGCTCATTTATTTTCTAATATTTTTCGGATTTTAAATTATAAAACCTAGCTAAAACTAACCTTTCAATATCTTTCGGCTTTCTTTCCCCCCGAAAATCAATAAAAAAAACTTGGACTTCAATGCCCAGAAGGGAAAGAAAGCTTGACAAACAATTAATCTACCTCTGAAATCCAATCACCAACCTGTGAATAACAATCATGGTAATAAAAAACCAAACTAAATTCTATGGATCATAAAGTAAATAGTAACACAATCAAGCATTTGGGTTCATAAAACTTTGATCAAAGTGATTAAAACTACAACAAAAACAAAAAAAAGGTATCAACAAAATGCAAAATTGAATCAAAATTCAAGAAAAACCCAACAACAAAAATGAATTGATTACATATAACCAACAAAAGGGTATCTAAAAAAATACAAATTTTGATCAAATTAAAAGGAAACAACCGATTTAAAAAATTGGGTTTCATCAGAAACCAAAAAAACAAAATCACAAATTTACCTCGAATCAATGCCGGAAAGTGCAAGAACAGAGGCTGGGAATTCGTCTAAGCCATGAAACACATTACCGCGTTTCCAGCATTTCCCAAATCTGCTAAACAACTACCAATTTCTTCTCTCTAAAATTATGCACTAAATTGTTAAATTATAATAATGAAAATTGAGTTTCTTTAATTCTATATAATTCAATTCGCGTTTGCCGGCTGCTATTATATATGTGTTGAACACATTCTAACTGGATAATTATATGGGCCTCATTGTATAAACAAATCAAATAATAATAATTACTGATATATATGGAATTTTTTTCATTGAAAAAATCATTTAATGGTATTAATCTTGAGAGGCCATTTAAAGTCATTGGATTTGATTGAATTTGTCGTTTAAATATAATCCATTAATTAATTATTTGTTTTAATGCTAGTTTGCCGCACGAACGAGCTGTGATGTATTTTGTTCTTAGACAGTTATTTTCCCGGTTTTTTTCTGTTTTGTTCTTAGACCGGTCTATGCGTTGAATGGCTGGTTCAATAGACCCAGTCTGATTTTGATTTTTTAGCAATGTTTTTTAAAATTGAATAATGATTAAATCAAAAAAATTATCAATTTTCGATTTGATTTATCTTAAAAGATTATATTATTAATTTTTGATTAATCGGTTTAGAAATAAAAATTTTGAAAAGTAAGTAAATATAGGGGAAATCATGAAGAAAATGGATTTTTTAAATTAAAAATACAAATAAATAAAAATAATGACGTAATCATAAATTGTATATTTTGATATAGGTTGACTTTTTTTAAAAAATATTTGAGTGAATTTGATTGATTGATTTTTTTTTTCGATTGAGCCATTATTTTGAATTAATAATATCTGTTCAATTTATTTATATATCGTGATTTAATTCCTATTAAAATAATTTATTTTAAAATTGATTTAATTTTATTGTTCGAATTAATATATCAATTGATTTTTTTGTTTGATTGACTAGTTTGATTTGATGTAGACAATAATTTTAAATTATAAAATATCTTGATTTTGGTCCAACTTTAATTTAATTAATAAATATATTAATGAAAATTTAATTATGAAACATATTTTTAAGTGGAGTTGAATTTGGATTTGAGCTTAAAAATTTTTTAAATCAAATTATAATTCGAGTCATTAAGAAGTCTATTTTTATATATTTTATCTTTTGTTTTATTTTTAGTTTTTATTAATTTTGTTAATAACATTTAGAACCTTTATTGATAATAATAATAATATCATTATTATTATTATTAAAATATATTTTTGGTGATAATAATAATAAAATATTTGAGCACAATAATTAAAGTAAAAATCACTTTTTGTTTCTTTTCCCATTTTTTACCTTTAAAGGGAAGCTTCTTTCATTTCAATCTAATTATTATTATTGTTGAAAAATAATTATTATACTTTAAATTGATAATCATTTTAAGACTATCATATCCATTAGGTTAACTTTAACTAACATGCAAGGAATCAATTACCATTGGGTTATAGAGTTATTGCTTAAATAATGTAAATATTGTTATGATTACTGGTCGAGATATTTATTTAAACTCAAAAATATATTATTTTAAAAAGCTTAAATAAAAATATAAAATTTAGGTAAGGTTGGATGTAGGCTCAATTATAATTTTTTAAAAATATTTTTTTATGTATTTTGAAATTTATATCACCTAAATTATATAGATTAACTTATCCTAAACTATGATTTTATGTATATTCGACAATTCATGTATTTATATCATATTCACATATTTTATTATGTCATAATTATGTTTAAATTATTTTATATTTTTATATATTTGATATACTAACAACTCACATAAAATAAAATTTGAAATATTCCTATACCCTTGTGATGTTGTGATGTTTTACTTTATATTTTGTTGATAATGCAAAAATTTGATTATTGGAATCTGACCGTTACAATATGATCGTTGTAATATGACTGTTAAAATTTTTAAATCACTTTACCCCTTTGAAAATCTTATAAATAGAAGATCATTTCTTTTCATTTTATACAAGCAACAAAATCAAAGTTTCTTTCATTATTCTCGATTTTCTCATATATATATATATATATATATTTTCTCTAAACTTTGGCATTTTACTAAAATCACATTAGAAGAAATTTTGTGTAGGAAATTGAATTTTAAGCGGGATTGTCTGTGATCCCTCTAACTTTGCTTGAGAATTGAATCTAGTGTAATTTTTTTAACCAAGTTTTTCCGACCAGTTTTAAAGTTTTATTTTTATATTATTTTTCAATTTCTTAGAGAAGAGCAATACCAATTGTGTTCCACCTTCCTTATTTGAATGTACGAATATTAAAATTTTGTATTATCTTTGAATGGCAACATTCATTACACGATTACATCGATGAAGACAAATTTACTTTTAAGGCGATGATTCTTTCACGACACAATGATTTTTCTTTTATTTAAGCTTAATTTATTTTTTAATCAATACTAACGATTTTATTTTACAATCGTATTTTTCCAACAATATTTACTTAATAGTACATTTTTGTGTTTCATAATTATATCTAATATTAATAGGTACACTCTTTTTCTTGGGTGAATAATAGGTACACTCTTAAGCAATGGTCTAAAGTGCAGTCCCTACACTTGATTGTGTTTGAAAATATCGACGTTACTAAATTTACCTATGCTTATAAATTATTAATCTAAATATGTTTAACTCCACTCATATTTTTTTAATACAATTATTTTTATTTTATTTTATATTTAAAAATTATATATATTCCTCATATTAAATTTCTGGATACAAACATGTGTCTTTATTTCAATAAAAAATATCATATTACAAATTTGAACTAAATCGAAACTCAAGCTTTGAATAATAACCTGAACTATATTTACATAAATCTGTTCTTTTATCCAGTACCATTTTTTTAGTCAAATTTCATGCTAAATTAGTCATTCATGCCAAAAAAAATTCTGTTAATTGATTAAATAAATCAATTTTTTTTAATTTAAGAAAATATATCATTTTTAGAGAGAGTATGTAAAAACTTGTTCAGTTGAACGAATTTTTTTTTGACGTATTAAAAAAAGTGTACCCAATTGAAAGCATTTTTTTTTAATTCCAAAAAAAAACAAGTTAAACTAAGCACATTTTACCTATCAACTGTACAAAAAACTTGTTTAACTGAACGCGATTTAGTATATTCTTTCTAAAAACTATCTATTTCTCTAAATTTTTAAAAAATCAACCTATTTGATCAATTTTTTTTTACATATATAGCTAATTTATCCCAAATTTAAAGCAGATTTTAAGTTTGTCTCGAAGTCATCATTCAAAAAAATTAAGGTTAACAGAATGCTTTTCTTTTTCCTTTTATAAAAATGGCAAAAATGTACAATTAAAATATTTGTAAATATTTAAATTATACCTTTTTGTGAATTTAAATATTGTTAATCCGGATTAATAAAGCGTGCTTAATTTAAGAAACAAATAAATTTTCCTTCTAATTTAAAAGGAAAAAGCAAATTAAAAAACTACCCTTTTTCTTTTCATCCTTTCTATTTTCCTACAAAAGAGGAAAACTAGTTTTTTTTCCTTCAGAAAAAAGGAGGCAAATGCAGGCCACTGTTTTAAGTTAGCGCCAGTGCAATGGCTAAACAATGACACTCCTCTTGTCCGATGGTGTGCGATCAGCTGTTTTTCCTGTAGATTGGCCGGTCTTACTGCTACTCCCGCTAGTCATTCTCGGAACAGAACGTTGCATTATCCGGATTGGAATTCCGCCCATGTCGAAATCTTCCTTCAAAGATTTGGTTAGAAACCTTACATATGTATCGGAGAGCTTGGTGTTCCCGCTGACGAAAGCTACGAAAGTGGGAGGCCGGGCTTTCACCTGAGTGAAGTACTTGATCTTGGTTTGAGAACCTTGGTCTTTCCATGAATGCCGACTTGCAACCTAAACCAACAATAGATTTAAACAGACAAACAGATCGACATTCGAGTGAATAAATTACACTTTTAGGACTTTAAGATAAGAATTAAAAGCAAATTATGTTGGCCACAGACCTTACGCAACCAACGGTTAAGACGTGCGGTGGACAACCTTAAACACCACTTCTCGTATGTATCGATGACTTGAGACATAACAGTGGCACGCCCTCTTCCGTCTATTGCTGAGATGAACACAACTGGTATCCCGGTTATCTGTTAGCAAGGCCATGGTAACATAAAAAGATCTAATGATAATTATCGAGTACATAACGAAAAAAAAAAAAATTCTTAATTATCGAAATTCAGAATTAAAAATAATGATTAAGCTGACAAACCTGGGGTATAACCATCTGAATTTCTTGAGGAACAGCTTCTTTGACTCTTTTATACAATGCGGAATTTCTTGGCCCCTTTAGAAGATCCATCTTGTTCACAACTACAACCAGACCACGACCTTCTTCCACCGCTTGTCTTGCTATAACGACTTCGGCATGTGTCATGCTACGCCGAGCTTTTGCAATCTGAATTTTGTGCAGTGGGAAGTATTAGATGTAAAAAAAACTCTCCCTGTTGTTACAATATTCAATGTGCATGTAATTCCATATCATCAAAAGGTACTATATGTTATACTGAATGATCATGAACTACAGGAACAAAAACATGTACTTAATTCAATGAAATTTGAGGCACTCGGTTCTCGAGATCCGACAATATCTTGATTCCACTATAAGTACCATAGATATTTATAGACAGCTCACAAACAACTTTGTAAGCAAGCAAGTTTACTTGGACGTGAGTGTTGGATGCAAGGATGTGACTGACACCAGTATATCAGATTTTCTAATTTTTCATGTATATCCGTGCTTGACAAAAGTATCGGACACAGATTCTTCAAGAAAAAATTTGGAGCAACATAGACCTAAAGCTTCCAAACATATGCGACATCATATGTCCATCATATTAAAAGGATTAACCTCCAAAGATCATTTAAGGTATAAGACAGTATATATAATGTATGACATACCTCTTCAGCATCAAGAACCAAAGCAACTATATGAGCCCTCATCAGATTTTTTCTCGATTGCATAACACTCAATGAATTAGGTCCTTTATGCCGATCACTTCTTTGCAACCAACCAGCAGTATCAACCTGAGATACAAACCACAGCAAAAACAGGATAAGAAATGCTTGAACTAAAGGCCGGTTCATCCAAAGACTTAAATGAAACGATTACAAATAGAATTAAAGCAGATGGTACCAGACTAGCCAAGGGAGGATTCTTGGTAAAATTCAGATTTAGATTAGTCATTATGATAATTAAAGGGAAACTGACCTTACGATAACTTCCACGAGGATAACGCTCGGGAGAACTTCGATAATTTAGATCGTTAAAGAAACAACAGAAATGGTACATCAAACATCAACTTCTTGAGAGGTTCTATTTTGGTAGATATCATTATTTACTTTCTATGAATAAAATCTTTTAACCTGTATTCATTTGTGCTCATTGAGTACCAGAATTTGGAAAGAAAGAAACGTAGACTTGATATTGAACTAAGAGTTAAAACAAGCAAAATATATATACCAGATATACAGTTCTCCCTTGATATTGAAACTGTGCCCTCACTGAATCTCTAGTCAAACCAGCTTCAGGACCAACCAAAACACGATCTTCTTGTAATAACGCATTTAGTAACGTAGACTTCCCGACATTGGGTCGTCCAACAATAGCCAATTGTAGTGACAGCTTAGACTCATCATCCTTAGAAGAGTCATTTTTCTGGTTGAGGTTTTCATCTTGGCTACTTTTGCCTAGTACAAATCAAAGGCAAACATGATGAGAAAGAAACAACAGGGAGAAGCAAGAATGAGTGCCTTCAAAAGAAGTGTACAAAGTACCTGGGCTACGGTACACTTGACCCTAAAAATCCACCATAGTTGACAAAAGAAAGTGAAACCTAAGCTAAGGGCATATTTGATAAACATCGAAAAATTCTCAAATGGTTTAAATGAAAACTTTTAATGGTTTAATGTTATCAATGACTATGATAACTTATTTTAATAAATGGAAAATTTTCAATCATTTTTCAATTTTAAGCCGTTAAAAGGTGCTTACTAAATTCAATCATTTTTAGGTAAGGAAAAAAATTCTCATTTAATTACTTTATGCTTGTCTTCTTTTCCTTTTAGCTATATTTTACTTTTATTAATGTAATATACTTATTAAAAAATCATTATCTATTCATCATTTATTTTTAAGTAGAATACCAAACAACTTTTATAATAGCAATCCAATATGTAATTTCTCAGTGGTGATTTTTTCTCCTTTTTAAACAAAGGCCAAATGTTAATCACAAGAAGACAACTATCTTGATCATGAACAAGAAAGAGTTTTAACGACAACAGAAGTGCTTACCATCTAAAACTTTGGCCATGTAACTCTCAAGCATTGGCCGAAGAGATTCATGAAGTGCAGTCATTCCCAGCCCAGTCTCAGCAGATATAGCAATTGGTCCCCCAAATCCTAATTTCAGGGCTTCTGTAGCAGTTTCAGCAAAAGAATTCGGATCATTATGAAGCGATTCAGATTTATTCATGGCTACTATAGGATTGATTCCTGGAGCATGCTTGCGTAACCACTTTCCAACCTCTTGATCCAATGGATGAAGCCCAGTTCTAGACTCAAGGAAGTACAAAGAAATAAATTTTAATTTGCACATACAGGAGAAAGGGAGATAGAGAGAACTCAAAACAATGCCCTGAAAACTTTTGCACCTAAATAATACAGAGAAGATAGAAGTGCACAGCAGCGGAACAAATAGTGTGATTCAGAGATGTCAAAAAATTTGTGTAATATAATGTCTTCTCATAATTTTCAAATAAAATTTTTAAATGTAA
This sequence comes from Kokia cookei, assembly GCA_039519145.1. Taxonomy (NCBI): domain Eukaryota; kingdom Viridiplantae; phylum Streptophyta; class Magnoliopsida; order Malvales; family Malvaceae; genus Kokia; species Kokia cookei. The sequence goes on along the minus strand of CM076908.1, from coordinate 46,710,353 downwards.
ATATCAGAAAATGTCTTAAACTTTCAAAGTAATCAAGTTATACAATATTATACCATACAAAATGTGGTTACAATAAGGGAAGAAAAATGCATCAGCGAACCAGAAGCATAAAATTGACTTAAATCACCTTTTCATAAACCGGAAGTTTATCCAACATAAATGGGCACATTCACATCTTGTTTTCTCACCTTCCAAAACAAAGAAATCCTATTTAGTTGTTTTTCAACTTCTATTTTGCGTCATACTCTGTTAATGAAGTATTATCCCCTTGCTTCTGGATAAGTAATAAATCAACTAGGAGAAGCTCACAACTAAGAACCAGAGAAAACATGAAACAAACCTTGCCCAAACAAATCATATGTGCAATGCAGCAGAAGACAAGAGAAACAGACATACGTCACACTTCAAACCACTATCTAGACAATAGGATTGGCAAAATATAAATCTCCTATGATGCAGCCATTTTCATTAAAACTCTCTAAAGATAGATGATAATCTCAAACCTAACCAAATTTACCTAATATGCACCAAATGACATGTGTGATTTTATGTGAGACCCTTTCATTTTAAAGCACAGCAATTTCACTGCTTTAGAGCTTTCAAATTCATTCCAGACTGTTGCTCACATTGCACCCAAAATTATGCATGCTCTGTTTTCCACTAGTACTATTATGTTGGCCCAATGTAGAGAATTTTTAGGTCTTAAAAAAACTCTAGCTTTAGATTATTTATTTTGCAAATCCCTTTAGTACCATATTTTAATTTCTCAGATACTTCGTAAGTTATATACAAAAAGGGGATCCACAATGAAGACCAACCTGACATCAATAAGAAAAATTGCAAACTGAGTTCTAGCAAGCACATTTGCTGTCATGGCAGCTGTTCTATTAAGAATAGATCCGGACGTTGCTTCAGTTTCCAAGCCAGCAGAATCCAATATTCTAAACCGCAGATTCCCCAATTTAGCAAGACCTTCCCTTATGTCTCTAGTGACATGATCATCAGGTGTGTTGTACACAAGAGCCTCTCTCCTCCTTATCAAGCTAAACAATATTTGACCAGAAATAAATAAAAAGAACAAGTAGAGAACGTTGAAAAAAAAAGTGTGGTGCAATGAAAAAGACATTAGTACATTACTAACCGGTTAAACAATGCAGACTTCCCTACATTGGGGCGACCAATAATCATTACAGTGGGAAGCAGATTAATGTCTAATTTGGTGAAATCAATAGGTTTTTGGTTGGCGATTGTAGCCTCTTCAAGAGTCTTGGAATTAGGTTTAGACACATCATCTTCAGAGACAGCAAACGTGCAAAATCTCACAGTAGCTTGAATCGAACTCTGAAAGTTGTTAAGCAGATGAGCACTTCCATAACTCTTGAAAAGAGATGGTGCTGCAAAAGCCAGTCAAAAGCTTACCAACCCAAAAAGATCATTCCGATGAAATCAATCTATCTATAAAAAAACAAAACAAAGCTTACTGACAGAAAATGAAAAGATGGTACAAGCAGAGGGGGTGGAAGTGGAAGTGTTGGTCTTATGGAGCAGCAGGCTGAAAATAACAGGGTGCTACTTTTGGGAAAAAAGAGATTCAAAGTAGAAACATACAACCCAATGAATCTTTTCCTCACTTCAAGTTTCAGCAACACAATGCTTTGTTACACTTTCAAAGAGTTGGGAAGAGGGAGGGAAGCAAGCAAATGGTATAACTAAACAGCTTATAGGATCTCACCCACCTAGAAGAAGATTCACCCCATCGTCTAACCCTGCTTTCATTTTTTCCCCTTTCCTTTGTCCTTCTTTCTTCCTTCCTTCTCAAAACTCTCCATTTCCACCCTTTCATATTTCAAAATTTATTTCTTTTATTTAGTTACCCTTCTTCTTCATCTCTCTAACCTTCAAACATTCTCTCTATATTTTAAAACCCAAAGCCAGAAACTCTAAACCTCAATCTTGAAGACCATCAGCCAAGCAACCACTAAATATTGCCATCTGCCATTAGCTGAATTCAAGATTGTGGTGAACTTTACCTATACACTCCTATAGGCCTCTTCTTTTCCTTATCAAAACCCTAAATATCGAGGCCCTAGCATCCTCTAGGTCATCGTTCCACCAAGTTCACCCGGAAAACCTTCCCTTGATTGCCTCTTCATCTCTTATTCTTCCATGGTTCAAACATTGAGACCCCAGTCAATCCACACACACACACCCCAAAAAACAAACAAATAAATAAAACTATTAGGACATATTTAATTAGGTCAACAAGCTGCATCAGAAGATTTGTAGCTATCTCGTGATCTAGAACCAAAGAGTTATTTATTAACACATTTCTACCCCCTAATAACTAGCTTATCACCAATTGCAAAATCTCATATTAGTTTTTGAGCTCAACTCTCATTCCAAGAAAAACACTGCCTAATCAAAGCTTCATCTTCAACTTGATTATTTAATAAGTGAAAACTTAGGTTGAAGGCAAATTTCCTCTTTTAACTTAGAAAAGAAGTACAAAGCCGGCACAAACAACTTGTTTGATTTTTGAACCATCAAATACTAAGGTACACCAAAGTTTATATAACAAACTTATAAACAAATAAATCAACAAATAAGGTAGCCAAGTAGAGAGTAAAATAGATTGTACCTACAGAAGAAAGATGGCGTTTGGAAGCCCCAGGAAAAGTGATTGCACCTTTTCTTGCAAACTGGGAAAAAAGCAACTATGTCAAAGGACAATAAAAATAGTTTAAGGTACAGAAATGCAATAAAATCATTGGGAAAGAACGAAGGGAAAAAACTTGTTTTGAGAAAAAATTAGAACATGAAGAAGAAATTGTTGAATGGAAGGGGGAAATCAAGAGCATCACTACACCAAAAATGACTATATGAAGCAAGCATGTCAGTATATTCTTCAAACCCACAATTATCTGAAGCCCCTTCACAAAACCTACAAATCTCTAACCAGCAAACCTTCTAAATAAATTTCTATTCTACGTATGGGTCATTTGAGGGAAAGAAAAGGAAGACTAAGCCCGAGGGGGGGGGGGGGAGGAGGAGGGGGAGGGGAACGAAGATTATAGCATTGAAAGTAAGAACTAAAATAGGCTACCATTCTTTCAACTTCTTTATCTTCTTTAAAATAAATAAACAAAAATTCTGGGAATTTTGAGTTTTGGCAGGGTTCCATTAGCATTTCACTGAACGTAGCCCATTCTTTCAAGGCTCAAGTAATCTTAAATCTAAACCTCAATAAAAATTCACAGTACTACTTATTAAAAAAACAAAATAAAGAACATTAAAAACAATTACACAACTGCTCTGCATCAAAGGTGTTACATGTTTATAAAGAAACTCAAGGGTGTGCTGATTTACTTGCTTTTTTGGCTAAACAAAGTAGCGGGGAGCTGATATGTTTATAGCAATCTTCTTTGCAAGTAGTGCATTGTATACGTTAGAAGAATGTTGGGGTCTAATGTAGTTTAGTAGTAGACCTAGTTAAAACTTCAACAAAACTGAAAGAAAGATTCAACTGTTATCTAAGTTTTGAGCTGCTCCTTAGCATTAACTTCAATAAACAAGCTCTTTATTTCACTAGAGAAAGACAAAATTTTGAATGTCAAATTTCAGAATTATCTTAATCTAACACAACAAATCAAAACATGTCACTGAAACCTTCTATTCAAACAAAATACAATCATATAGCAAATATAAAAAATTGTGATTCAATTTTCAAGCTCTTTAAATTAAACAGAAACAATCAAGATTTCCAGGACTCAAAAGAGAAATATAGCTTTACCAGAGAAAAAGGAGCTTTGAAGTGCTTAACAAGAGCTGAACAACACTGATTCTCTCCGGAGCCATGCCGGTGATGTCTCCTTATATATTCCCTCGCCGCCGCCGCCGCCGCCGCCGTACTTCTAAATCCATAGAGGTTCCCATTCATTTCCTGTTTCTGCTTATCAATTCAGAAAAACTCTCGCTTTTCCTTCAACGCGATTACGACAACAATAAAAACACTACACCTCGTCTCGCCGCCGGCAACCAGAGCTCAAATCACCGTCCGGAATAATTCTCCGACGATGGTTCAGTGAGATTGTTTGATATAATTTATATCAAGTAAAAGAACAAGGAAAGAAGGCTGTAAGCCACCGCCATAGAAGAGAGAAGCTAGCTAACTGACTTCAATTCGGTTCTTCCCTAGCGGGTTGGATTTTTTCTTTTAAAAAAATATATATAAACAGTTCAGTTTGGGGATGTCAAAAAATTAGTTAATTTAACTTTTAGTCCTTAAATTTGACAATTTGTTCATTTTAATACTTATCCTTTTTTTTTCTATTTCAGTTCTTGAACTTAGCAACTAAGTCTATTTTTTATTTTTGAACTTAGATTTATTATAAATTCATTAATTTCTTTCTCTATTTTTTCCGAATAAGTTATAAATCGACTTGATGTCAACCAAGATTTTATTTTATTTCAACAAAATCCTTTTATCATTACATTACAAGATAGGTTAACACAAACACATTGGTGCAATGGCAGAGTTTAGTAGAGACCAATGGGACTATGGTCCTCCTAAAATAATAATTTTTTAATTTAAGTTTTTATAATTTATAAAATTTAAATTAATAATAATAGTATTATACTTTGACCTTCTAAAAAATGATAAAATTTTGATTACCATCAATATCTACTGGAGGAGCAGCAATGAAGACAATAATAAATACTGAAGTTGCAGTCAATAAGCTAGGGATCATCAAAACACCAAATCATCCAATGTAAAGACGATTTTCAGTGCTGGTTATCTAGTTACAGAAGTGACCCCATAGGCTTTCGCTTTTGCGTCTCTCTAAAATTGCAGTCATGGTAAAATCTTGATTTATTTAATCATCAGGGACTCTCAAACGCACAAATTCTCTAGAACTAGATAATTGAAGGCTTGTTATTCAATAGTATAACATGATTTATATACCTATGTCAACCAATATCAAATAGAAAATATACATCTAGGATCGTATCTAAATTCTAGATTTATCATTTTTTTTCTTAAGTTACAAAAAGAAAATACAAATTGATATACATATGATATATATCTATATTATTCCTATAGTCTATTAGGAATAGCTTTTTGATATGATAATAAATAGAAATAGCGTTTCGATATGATAATAAAAATGAATTGCCCGGGATTCGAACCCGAAACTAGTCGAATGGAGTAGATAATTTCCTTATTTAAATTAAATAAATTTAATAAAAAAATTAAAGAATAAAAAATCCCTCCCCAAACCGTGCTTGCATTTTTCATTGCACACGACTTTCTTTATGTATCCATCTAAAACCTTATTTATATTTAATTTTGACCAAAAAAAAATTTTTTTTACTCCGCACTGCATTAGTGGTTAAGGAAGAATAGTTAGAGTATTTATGAAAGGATCCCTGAATTTGTAAACAATTATGAAACAACATAGGAAATTAAACTTTATTAAAATTTCAACCACATAATCATAATTTACAACAATGTTATTCAATCTTTTTCTTTTCCAAATTGTTTCATATTATTCTTTAACATAGATTGATTTACAGAGTCAGTCTATATATATAGTTTGATATGTTAAAGGGCTTAAGGGCATTGTGGGAAAACCTTATCCCCTTCACTCAATATGACATTATTGCAAATAGCTTTAGCTGGTCTGTGTTCTTGTTCCTGCATCAAGTTCACATTCTGCAACACAATCCCTTGACAAGGATGATTTTTGCTGCAATTAAAATTTATTGCAAATTCAGAAGAACTTGTCCCATTAATGTTGTTGTACAACACGTCTTTCACTTGAACTGCTGAGCTCTACAATGAATTAAAAAGCCAAAATAAGTTACGGATTACTCATTGGGTGAAATAAACAAACACTTGGTGGGCAGCTCTTTTTGTTCAAATACCTGTTCTTTGCATGGCTTGCTTTGATCACAGTAGTTTTGGTCTATGATGATTGGGTTACTCACGTTGTACATTTCAATGTTTTGAAATATGATGTTGCTTGCAGTTCCTGATCCTCCCTGGATATCATTAAATCATGTATTTACTTGGATTCGGAGTTTGATGTAAGCATATATCCGAGATGGGTATGCTTAATTCTTTCTAGGGTTTTTCATATTTTTGGAGTAGATCTGTCTGAGTTAGCTTTCGATCAGGTCAATCTTGATCGGAATAGTTCATTTCGAGTTTAGGGCAATTTTGGTCGAACCATTTAAGATTCAAGTCATTTCGAGTTCGAGTTAGTTTAAATTTAGGTTGTTTTGGTTTTTTTGGTTTAGGTCACTGTGATTCGGATCATTTTAGGTTGTCAATTCATGTTGAGTTACTTTAATTAAGGTTATTTTGGGTTTGGATCATTTAAAGTTGATTAAAATGTATCGTAGGTCTATGTATTATTTACAATTAGTCCTTGTACTTTTTTTAGAAATTTAATCTTTCTATTTTTTAAATTTCAGAATTCAAGTTTAATTGTTAAAACTTTTAATTTTTTGTATTGTTGTTTAAATTTGTTGGTATGACATTTTGAAATTATAAAAAAAATACTCACTTAATAGCAATGTAACTAAAAATCGACATTGTAGTGAACTTTAATTTAACAAAATAATCTTAACAATATTAACAGTTAAATCTAAATTTGAAATTTGAAAAGTAAATGAACTAAATTTCTAAATATAAAAATATAATGATTAAACTTCAAAGTTATGAAGAGTTCATGGATTTGTATAATATTTTAACCTTTTTAAGTTTAATTCGAGTTAATCAATTCAAGTTGTTGAGTTTTTATGATCAAATCGAGTTTGGTTAGATTTCAAGGTTAAATCCGAATCGATAAATCTAATTTAAAAGATCGTACCCAGATACCATGTTGAAATATATTTCAAATATGAATATCGAACATAAATACTTCGAAAGTTACCTGCCATGTCTTGATTCTAACTCCATTTGCAGTCCCATATAGTTTAGCTCCATCAATAGTCACACCGGAGACATAAGCCTTTGAATTTTTAGATCCTAAGCTCCCAATGCTGAGTTATAATCATCACAAATATAAGTACATAAACCCTAAAAAATTATTTAAAAAATATAAAAAAAAGTATAAGTTCGAGTTAAATCACCTAATTCCGTGACCTGGACCACACGTTATGTCCATAGCTTTCATGTTTCGAGATCCGTTTACGATGGAGATACAATCATCACCTTTAGTTAGGAACGAAAACATTTAAGTTAAATGTTCCGACTTGAAGTTCAAATCTCAATATTTGTAATTCTTAAGGAAATAAAAGTGATACCTGTTCCTATGATGGAGCTTGAGATCCTAATGTTTTGTGTTTCTGTTATATGAATCCCATCGGTGTTTGGACTTATTTCCGGGGAGGTTATCTTGAATCCAGAAGCTTCAACATTGGTGCATTTTTCAAAGGAAACATGTATTTGTTGCGCATCTCGAATGTTCAAGTTCTGAATTACCAAGTTTTTGTTATCGTAGAAGGTAAGAGCCTGTAATAATATATATATATAAAGAGAGAGAGAGAGTTTATCAAATCTAGATTGTTTAACGATCATGTCACTCATCCAAAATTGAAGTTCAATATAATATTAAAGAGAGTTTTGACAAAAATATTTGATACAAAAATTGAGCTTGAACAAGAAAATTAAGCTCGTTTAAAATATAGGTCAAACTTGAGTTCAAACATTCAAGATTGAAACTCGGCCCATTTTTAACTTTCTAATATTTTATTTTGTTTTTTTAATATATATTATATAATTTTTTTAACATTAATTTCATTATAGGTTATTACCGTATATGCTTTTTTTATACAATGTCTAAAATTACCCATAACCACTCCCCGACCCTTAAATAGAAAAACAATACGCTTCAACGTACTCGAATTCACGTTCTCCTACATTAGTAACAATGTTGATGCCAGTCGAGCTAAAGCTCAATCGGCTTAAAATAGGTTTAGTTATTTATTTACAAATATGGAAGAACGTGAAAAAAAATTGAAATGAGAGTTTTTGTTGGGTCAAGCTTAGAAAAGAATAGATTGTATTAAAACCATGAAATAGTCCTATACCTGACCTATAAACATCTCTAAGATGGATTTGAATATAATTATCGGATATCTGAGAAGATCTTAGGGGAAAATATAAAGAAAAAAAAAAGAAAAAGAAAACTTTTAACATACCGTTGGAGCATCCTTGCATGGCTGCAAAGAAATGCAACAAAAAATGGTCATTACATTTTGATTAGAGAATTGAACCAAATGGTTAATTATAAGAATAAATATGAAGTATTAACTATAAACTTACGAGATTTTTGTTAATTTTGCATGAATTTTGCCACCAAATCATTCCATTCCCATTAATAATCCCACCATCATGACCTTCAACCAACAAATTATCAACCCTTTGAAACAAAAGCCAGTGTCTACTATCTTCATTGTAATCTGATCTATCATCTGATGCCATTATGTTCCCTGATATCTGCAATTTTTTTAAAATACGAATCAGTTCATTGTTAAAATCTTCAATGTTACTCGAATTCGAGTGTCCAACCGTAAGTTGAAAATGTGTCAAGGGCTAACCTGGATTGTAAGATTGGAATTGCAGGGACCTGAAAATTTAACAGGTTTGAGAATATAGTTCTTTCCTTCGGGTACTTGAAGAATGACTGCACCATTCAATGAGCAAGCTTTCTTCCATGCCTTCTCAAATGCCTAAAATTTCAGACAACAATGGCTTAAATTTTTTGACCGGAACTCGAAGACGAGTTTGAGATTTGAGAGACTTTGATAAAATCAAAATAGGTCAAGTTTGGATTCAGTATTCGAGTCTTACCCAACTTAACTTGTTTTTAAATTTAGAATATTATTTAAAAAAATTTAAACAATAAACAATGAATTTAAATTAAAAAAATCCATTTAAAAATAAGTCAAGACAACCAAAATACATCCAGTTTTGTGTAATAATTACTTAAATTTCCAATCAATAAAAATACGATAAATTAACTATTTACAAATATAGTTGAATCAAATCGAACTTATATAACTATGTATGATGTTAGCTTGAACTCGGCCCAGCCCTCAACTCTACAAGTGAGCAGGGATGAGCTCTAAAAATTTAAAAATTTTATCATTAAACCTTTTAAATATTTTAAAAACTCTCATTAATTTCTTTAAAAAGTTTGATTAAACCTTTTAATTTTTTTGAGAATTTTCAATAAACATCAAATTTTTTGAAAAATTTTAATTAAACCCTTCAAAAATTTAAAATTTTAATTAACCCCAAAATTTAGTGTCATGTTCCACCGCAAGTAAGAAAAAAAGGTAAGTGAATTAACCTGAGTGTCAACATTTTTTTCACCATGAGCACCAAAATCATCAACATTAACAACAGTTTCAGTCCACCTCAAAGCGACACCATATCTCTGCTTCATGCCAAGAACTTCATCTACCCTCAACGCCACCGTCATCGGATCCTCAAGCTTCATCCCACCACCTTCGGTGGCTGTAAAATACGAAGGGTATGCTCCCGGATCGTACCCGGCAGCCATTTCATCTCCAATATTATAATTATGGCAAGAAGCATTCAGATCCTCTTTCAAAGCATTGTAATGTGAAAATAAAGAGAATAAAATCAATACTATGAAATACAAGAACACTAGTAATTGTTGAGCCATTTTTAAAAAAATAAATTGAGGAAATGAGGGGAAAAATAGTAATATGAAAGGTATTGGAGAAATGGGTTTTGTGAGTTTGATTTTAATGAAGAAAAATTATATTTATAGATGAAAAAATATTGAAAAAATAAAAACGAAAATGGGGTTGCTTTGTCTTTTGGACAAAACTAGGTATGGTCTGCCCATATAAGAGGTTGAGACGAAATAATCTCTTTGCCTTCATTTACACATATTACTAAAATCGATTCGGTTAACGGGTATATATAAGTATCGATTAAGCTTTTGCTTCGGATATGTAAAGATGAAGCTAAGAATTATGTGATCGGGTCGAGATAAAATTAAAAAAGTTTAAATTGAATCTTTAACTTTTATTTGGGTCTAAAATCACAATTTTTCCTTCAAAAGGACAAAAAATTAAATTAAACTATTTATATTTAGAAGCCACTAAATTTACATTTATACCATCCAACCAAACCTAAACGAAATTATTAGAGTTAAAAAAGTGTAATTTTATTATTATATTAATTTGTAATTGCCTAAATTTCAAAGGACTAAAAGATAAACTTATCGATTTTATTATTATATTAATTTGATGCGCTGATAATATATAATTTTATATACTATCAATAAATGAGATGATGTATGATAAAAATAAAGTTAAATAATAAATTTTGAGAAAAAATTAAAATCTAATTTTACTATTAAATTAATTTATGTTTTCATAAATTTTGAAAGATATAAATATAAATTTATCAATTTTTGAATTACCGAAATCATCGTTGCATATATATATATATATATATATATATCTTTTTGCTTTATATTTGATGTACTAATAATATATAATTTTATATATTATCAATAAATTAGATAATGTATCGTAAAAAATAAATTTAAATAAATATATATTTTTTAAATGTCACATTTCCCTTCACAAAATTCTTATAACTTGGTGCATATCTCATGAATTTGATAGAGGAGTTATGATATGTGAAAGTAATGTTTCATGGATTTGATGTTATAACTTATAAGCGCTTTTGGTTTTATTTAAAGAAGAACAATAATTGGGATAACTGAAAAAAAAAACAAAATTTTGGTTGGTTTGCATAAAAAGTGAGGAAAAAAAGTTAAAAAGCATAGATTTTTTTTAATATATTATTTGATATCTAGATTTGATATTTTTTTATATTATTTTTTGTTCAATCTAAAATTTGTATTTGAAAAATGTTATATATTTTGGTATTTAATTCGGGTTTTAGAATTTGATTTGATGAAAGTTAATTGTTAATATTATTACATTTAAATTTTCCATGATTTTATTAATAAAATAATTTTTTGTGAATTTATTTAATTTGTTAAATACAGTTTGACGAATATGACTTAATTTGGGTTTTAAAGTTAATTTGATGAAAATTCATATTAACAATTAATTTCCATCAAATCAACTCTAAAACCTGAATCAAATACTAAAATGTTAACACTATTATCTCCAAGTATTTGAAGAATTAATGCATCATTTAGTGAGCAAGCTTTCTTCCATGCCTTCTCAAATGCTCTTTTTTTTTGGGCAACAAAAAATTTGAAAAGTTTCACACCAGTATATTAAAAAAAAATTGAAGAATTTCAAGCAATAATAACTTAAATTTTCACCAAAACTCAAATACTTGTTCGATATTCCGGTAAGTTTGAACAGAAATACTAAGAATAAACAATGAGCTTGGATAAGAAAAATCCCTTTAAAAATGGGTCAAGTTTAGGTTCAATCCTACCCCTATGAAATTTGACCTGTTTAAATTTAGAATATATTATTTGAAAATATTTTAACAAAAATAATAAGCATGAACTAAGGGTTTAGATAAAAAAAAATATTTAAACGGGTCAAGTTTGATAAAACTAAAAAGATTTGGGGAGTGGAAAATTTTGTAATTAAATTGGCTTAAATTGAAATTTTACTTTTATTTGAGGGCCAACATTGCATTTTCCCCTTTAAAAAAAAAGAAAATTAAACTGAATTATATATATTTGGGAGGCACTAAAATTGCAATTATATCATTCAACTAAGGGAGCCAAGGCCATGCTTGCCCTACTAAAAAGAATTCAAGTAACTGGTATTTGTAATTATCGATTAAACTTTTGCTAAGGGGCAAAGTTAAAATATTATTTTAGGGGAGCTAAAAATGAATAACAAATTTTTTGGGAGGTTAAAATAGAATATTACCATTATAGTAATTTATAATGTCATAAATTTTCAAAAAATTAATGAAAATTTTACGAATTTTGGAAGACCTATTTTTTGTTTCATACGTGGGTTTATATATATTTTATACACTGCCGATGTATAGGTTTATATATTATTAATAAATCAAATGATAATGTAATGTAAAAAATGAAATTAAATGTTTATTAAGTATTAGTTCGATTGATATTGGTATTGTTTTTAGAGCAGGAGGACACGAGTTCAAATGCATTGGGGAGGGGTTATGGATAATTCTAGACATTATACTAAAAAGAACAAATATGATAAAAAACTATAATAAAATTATATAAATTTATTTGATTGCATTCCCTTCACAAAATTCTTAGTCCCTACCTCATAAAATTTGATCGTTTTGATAAGTAAAATTAGGGTTTCAAGAACTTGATGTTATAAGCACTTTTGGTTTTATTTTAAAAGGGGGAAATAGTGATTGGGATAACCAAGAAAAACCAAATTCTTGTTTATTTACCCAAAAAGTGAGGGAAAATTAGTTAAAAAGCGTAGTTTTAAAACAAAACTCCTATATATTAGAATCTTGTAATTCACACAAAATATATAATTTGCCACAAATCATTGTCATGGATGATACAAACATTCCTTCTATTAGACTACTTTTAAATTAGTTACTATACTATTTATAGTGATAATAGTTGATAAATATATGTATTAATTTTAATTTATAAGTATATTCTAAATAATTTATTTGAGTTGAACCTCTCATGGTGATTCCGCGCAAAACACTTTTTTGTTTGATATTATTTATTCAAGATCCCTCGTTCAAAGACGAAGGGGTTCACTTGTCTTTAGGAGCTTTAAGGATGCTAGTGTTAAAGTAGGATAACCTACGACATAGGTAGGACCACACAACATGTATCGCTAAAAATCATGTTTTATAACGGCGTTTGTGAGAAAAGCGTCGCTAAAAATCATATTTTATAGCGGCATTTTTCCACATAAATGTCACGAGTTTTAGCAGCGTTTTTTGTGGCGCGTATCATGTTTTAGCGGCGCTTAAAAATGCCGCTAATACCTTATTTTCCTGTAGTGCAACCATCCTGCAAGAGCAATGCTCATTTGACACCTCACCTTTTACTTAGCCATACAACCATGCAACTCGAGACGTGGTACTATAAGATAAAGGACAACCCCTTACATAAGCCAGAGAACACAAGAAAACAAGAATCTTCTTCATCAAATCACCTTCACCTTCCCCATCCTTTCTTCTTCTTGTCCACTATCAAATCTTCATGTTGAACGAGTAATCCTAATAATCCTTTAACCTTTTAAGTTAAATTCAAATAAATCTTTAATTTTTAATTTAAGCATAAATGAATTTCTTAACATTTATCAAAAGTTAAGTACAAATAAAATTACAAGAACTATTTAATGAGTGTAAAAATAATGTAGGGACCTATTTAAATAAAATAATAAAGTTTATGGGCTTTTTAGTATTTTTAGCCTTTACATAAAAGAATTTTTGGATCCAAAAAATATAAAGATTGATTATCACTCTTGTAAAATGCATGGACTCGTAACGATTTTCTCAGTATTTTTAAAACCCTTATCCAAAAGACTTCATTTTTGTATATGTAAATTTTTTTTTCTTTTACCTTTTTTCAACATTATAATTGTTGATGTATATAATCAACGGATGTGAAATTAAAAGAAAAATTTTGGTCAATTCAGATCAAAAAGTAAGGAAGAAGAAGATCGTAAAAAAAAGGGAGCGTGTTCAATCCTTTCCCCAAAGAGAGTCCTTGAAATAGTATAAAAGTAGATTTTTTTATCAGGTCGGATCGGGTCGAATTTCGAATTAAATTATTATGTGATATATTTTATTATAATTGTATAACAATAATATTTTACATTTTTCATCAAAGTATATGCAATTAAATTTGCAATATTATGATTGAATGTTTCAAGCTTACGTTTTTATAGGATTTCAGTTTTCATGTAACAAAAGGTTAAGATTATTTTTTTTCCAAAAAATGTTGAGTTTTATTTCAAATAAGGGAAAAAAGGAAAAGGTTGATCAAAATAAATAAATAAACCGAGATCAATGTCACCCGTGATTCAATCAACAATGTTAGGCTTAACTACAAATTTGGCTTGAAGCTATATTGCTTTTCTCATTTAGGTAAAAGGTGAAGTTAAGAAAAAATTTCAGGGTCAAAATTAATTTCTTTATATTTTTATAATTTTTAAAATATTAAATAAAAATTTTATCATTCTAAATCTGAATACAATTTTACTTTTACTAATTTAAATTTTTAAAAGACTAAAATAAAATAAAAAAATTCATTTTAAGAGGGTCAAGAGCCCTACTAGCCCCCCATATCCGCCAGGTGTCTAAAGTTTTCTTTATCAAAAGTGGTACTTAAATGTGTCATGTTTTACATTCTTATCGGATGGTATCGTGATTTGGGATAAAATGAGATAAAATTGATAGTTTAAGTACTACTTTTAATCATAAAAACTTGAAGTACCAAAGTGAAAAAATAATATAATTTGAGGGTTAATTTTGAATTTTTCAATTATGGGTAAAAGAAAGGGTTATCGAAGTTTGAAATGTAAGCAACGTACATCATTTGATACTACATTAACGGTTACTTGACGACACTCTTATACATATATATAATAGATTTGTCATACTACGATGTGGGTAAAAGAATTTATTCAATAATAAATACAGGTAGAGTGATAATAAACTTGTATTTTAATATTACTAAACACATTTCAATCCTTGAATTTGTCATTTGTAATTTTTTATTTAAAAATAATATAAAATATAAAAAGATAAAAATATCATCATAATAATATCGATTATAATTAAAAGAAGAGATATTTTTATATATTTACAACTAAATTGATGATTCGATTAGAGTTAACAATAACTCAATAAAGCGTTTAAATATAAATATTAAATTAGATTAAATAACATTTTAAACATTAAAAAAAAAAAAAGTCAATATAAGAGAGTTGGGCCCAAAATCTACCTATGAACTAAAATGGGAAAACCCAGCAAGTGCCCATGCCATTGATCATCAAGTCAAGTCCCTAAAGATACTAAATGTAGGGGATATACGTAGTCAACTTGTATAGATATACATACATGCGGTAGCTAATTTGCTTTGTACAAATTGCAAAGGTGTCGCTTCGGGATTGGTCTATATTTTCCACGTAAGCAAAGAAACTTGCATTCTTGGTACACCTCGAAGGATATGCTATTGCATCACATGGTGTTGAGGTCATATTTTGGTGGAGCAAGGAAGATGACCTTAATTTGGATACACATTCTTACATACATACACATATATGGTAAGATATTTTTAAGAATATAAAAATTAATTTTTAAAAAATATATGTTAAAATAATATTTTTAATCTCACTTGTAAATTTAAAAAATTAAAATTTTACAATATCCTTTTAGATTAACTCTAACACAATTTGAGGAAAGTTAAAAAAATATCCGTAATTAATAAATTTATACCAACTTACTTACCCATGAAAAAAAAAAGTTTATATATGTTAAATCAAGTGAGCATTACTCAAAAGTTTATATGTGAATTTTAAGTATAAAAAAAAATGCAAGCTATAGAAAAATTAAATCAGTGACGCATAATCATTAATACTAAGATTTTTTTATCAGATGAAAAGTAATAAAAAAATTAATTATCGAAATTCGCATTTGAAAACTCTCTTCCTCCTTCTCGAAACTTAAAGTCATGAGTCTTCCCTTTTCTACTGCCAAAATTTCGAGATTTTTTATTAATAGCTTGTAATTTTAATTTTTTTTTTCAAAATTTTTGGAGATTTTCATTAAATCTTCTATTTTTTGAAAATTTTATTTAAACCCCAAAATTAAATACCAAAATCTACCATTACGATTAAAATATAAACTATTACTTTGGTTTTAATTCTAATTCCTACCGATAATATAAGTTTATATTAATTTATATAAATCAATACCAACTTATATTGCTACCCAGGAGCGTAGCTAGGGGGTAGGTAGTGGCTCGACTCTCCCTTAAAATGAATTTTTTTTCATTTAGATCATTCAAAAATTTAAATTAGTAAAAATAAAAGTATATTTTACCTCCCCTAAAGATATAAAATATTAAAATGATAAATTTATATTTTTATTATCATAAAATCATAATTTAATTTCGACCCTTTAAAAAAATTTCTAACTCTGTCCCTGCGAATACCTAACTTCGAATAATAAACAAATGTATGCCAAGAGTATTAAGCAAGCATAGGTATTTTCTGTTATAACATTTGGAAAGTGGCAACACGTTTTTTTTGCAACCTTAAAAGTCATAGCCCTAAATCTCGTTATATGTTTTTCTCTTACATTAAAAAGGAGAAAAAAAAAAGAAACATTATTTGATTGTTTTGTCATATTATTTTGGGTCCAATAAAGTGGAATTGTACAATGAACCTATTTTTGGGCAACTTGAATAAGAAAAATTAATGAAGTCCAACAATTTTATCTTTATTTGATATGGGCATTTAGAAAGAATACCTAATTTTCATAGAAAAAAAAATACCTAACTTAGTACAGTCCCCATGTCATATTATTCTTTTATGATTTATATATTTTTTATAATTCAATTATCCATTTATTAATTGGAAATTTCTTTAGAGCAATTCGTATTTTTTTAGGGGTTGAAGTGTAATTTTATCGTTTCTAAAAAGATTAGATAAAAAATTCAATTTTAAGATAAAAGTACAATTTTACTATATACTAACTTTTAATTTCATCTATTATGAGAGATTAAATAGAATTTTTCCATCGCCTCTACTTGTTAGGCACTTAAAGTTTGAAATTGATTCAATATATTTATTATATCAATCAAGAATGTTATTTTTGTGAATATATATTTAATAAATATTTTTTTTTCTTGACAAATGAAATAAAAAATTAAATACTTTTAATTCATTTAAAACTCGACGCCCTTAATATGAGTGAATAGAATATGAAAGTTGGATTGTTAAATTATTAATTATATAAAAATGTGTGTAAATTAATCGGATCATTAAATTTATCAATACGACCGTACTTTATTAGGCTAGTAAAATTCTAAATTTGATCATGAATCACATATTTATTGATTCAAAAGTTGACAATAGACCTGTTTACGGATCGGGCAATTCGCCCATCACAATTTGAATTGGGTTCAGACAAAGTTTTTTATGTCTCGAATTGGCTTGACGTATTTAATTTAAACAATAACAAATAATTTTCTAAATGTGATTATAAAAATATATAAAATATTAACATAATTTTTTTTAAAAAAATTAATAGTGATATGGGCTTTTGGATGGGGTAAACTAAAACGGATTTGGGCTTAAATTTTTCAGAATCGTGCCACGGTCCGGCCTATTAAGTTGGCAATCAAACACTTTATGGGGCCATAATCTATGGGCCCATTTTTCGATGGGTCCAATATAATCCCAAAATCCAATTTCAGACCTCAAAACAAATATGTGGGCTTTGTTGGATTAGAAAACCAAATGACCTGTTTTGGTAAAATACCCGGGGTCCGACATTGATCCATTGAACGTTTCAACAAAGGGTTAACGTCCCATTTGGTCCCTGAACTTTAATCCAATGTGCAATGTGATACTTGTACAAAAAAAATGGTCTAATTTGGTACATGTGGTTGTACTGTTCTACCACGTATCAATGTACCTCAAAGCTTTAACGTGGTTTAATTTACCCACTAACTTGATAATAACAAATAAATGAATAGGTTGAAATATGACATGAGTCCATGTACTTTTCAAAAATTTAGAATTTAGTCCATGTACTTTCATTTCCGAGAATTTAGTGTCTCTACTTTTTAAATTTCAAAATTAAAGTCTAATTGTTAACACAAACTAAACTACGTTAAAACTTTGGGGTGCATTAATACATGCCAAAGTAAACATTTTCTTTGTATGAATACAACATTACACATTTAATGAAAGTTTAGCGACCAACTTTGATATTAACCATTTTATCTTTCTTTTTGTGTTGCAAAATGATATGGTAGGTTTTGTTGGTTGTATCTAAAGCTGATCGTTGGTTGGGCCGGGTCGAGTTTAGGCCAAGCTTCAATAAAATTTTAGGTCCAAATGCTAGGCCCCGAGCCCAGCCCGACCCAAAAAAAGAGCTTAAAACTTTGTCCAAACGCAACCCGAATTATAATAATCAAATCTGAGCCAGAGCTGGCCCAGCCCGTATTAATTTTTTAGATTATTTTATTACATACAACAAATTTAAAAAATATATAATATATCAAATACACTTAAAAACATTAAAACAAACATTAAAAAAAAATAAATTTAAAATACATTAAAACTTTTTTATATTAATACAGTTGCAAATAAATTAGTAAAAAAAATTAACAATAAAACATAAGTTCTACAATATTCAAATAATTTTAATAAAGACAATGAAACAATAGTAAAAAAGCATAAAAAATAACATCCAAACAACAAAAATAGTAACCAAAACAACAGCAAACAACATTAAAAACAACAAAAACAGCAAAAAAATAACAGCAAAACAACACGAAAATAACAATCAAAACAGTAAAAAAAGCATCAAAACAGTAAAAAACACAAAAACAGCAAAAAAACAGCCCCAAAACAACAATATAATTTTTTATTAAAATGATTAATTTATTCGGGTCGGGCTCGGGTCAAAAAACTCAGCCAAGGTCCAACCCATTTAGAAAATGGGCCTCGTTTTTTGTCCAAGCTTATTTTTCGAACCTATATTTTTATCCAAACCCTTTCATTTTTTGGACGGACCTTCAAGTCGAGACAAATAACCCAACTCATGATCAAGTCTAATTGTATTACCAATTTCTAGCGCGAGCCGCTTTACGTTATGCAAACTATTCTAAATTTTCTAATGCTTTATGTAAGAACCAGAAGAGCTAAATTGGGTAAGCCCAACAACTTGGGTTTAATTGCTTTTCAATTTTCTCCTTTTATTTACGATATTTCGGCCAATAATATGCCCAATAAAGTAATTTCATAATGTGTAATATAAATTAGATTAAAATTAATGTATAAATTTTGTAGTTAAATTTGGAAGGATAAGGAAATGAAAGTGAAAGAACATTGACTAATGCAAAAGGTTTGGAGACGGTGATCGCGCAAATTACGGTTCTTTGAAGTGCTCAAAAATCAATTGCTTTCTCCACTAATGATATGTGAACTTTGGTTGACCGGATTTTAGAAAGCATAATCATAAATTTATGTTTTCATTTTCATTTTCATATCTTTTAGTTTAGTATTCAAACGAATTTGACCATCAACCTTTTAAAACAAATCAAATGATTTATTTTAATGAAAATGTGGACTAAAATGTTAAAATTTTTAGACATTATATCCCGTATGACAATCCACATTTACTTCATGTATTTTTTTAAATTTTGTTTTGTTTTTTTATTTTTATAATTTTTAAATTATTTATTGACATGACATAATAGGTAAATAGTGCAATGTCAACATGAAATACACGTGGACTGCCAAATGAGTTGTCACACCAGTATTGTTAAAAATTAATGTTTTAGTTTGCATTTTCATTTGACATTTTTTTTGAAAGGTTAATAGTTAAATTTAGCTTAAGAAAAGATTATGAATAGCTTAAGTATTTTTTAAAAACAATGCTAGAATTTTTTGATAAATAAAAGAAGGTAGCAGACTGCCTTAGATCAATAATTCGTTACATATGGTAAATCAATTTTATTCTCTAACAGTAATTTCTTAATATGAAAAGTAGGAACGGCCATACTATGTAAAGTATCATCGCCTGCGCAGGTTGTATGGGTTAACCAGTTTGCAACCAAATTTCCTTCCCTTCTAACAAATTGGAACATAATTGATTCAAATTCACATGAGATATTTGTAATTGTTCTTACTTTAGTCGTCGAAGATGCCCCTGTCAAACAATCACTTTCGACCACGACCTTCGCATAGCCTCAAGCCCAGGGACGAAGTCAAAAAAAAAATACTAGTTAAAACATTAAATTTTTAAACATTATAACTCGGATAGCAATTTATGTGTACTTAATGTTTTTTTTTTTGAATTTTCATAGTTTTTAGCTTTTAAATGTTTTTTTGTAAATTTTAAATTATTTGTTGATGTATCATATAAGACAATTAGTGTCGTGTTATGTCAACATAAAGTATATATAAATTGTCACTCGGGATACCATGCAAACATCATTAAAAAAATTAATGTTTTAATCATCATTTCCGTTAAAAAACAATGATTTGATTCTTTTTAAAAATATAATAATCAAATTTAATTTTAAAAAATAAGAACCCAATTGACAAAAATATAAAAATTGAGAGCTAAATTTATCTATATATTTTTTGAACTTTTTTATTGGGTAAACTCCAAAAGAGAAACAACAAATTGGAAAGGCATGTTTCAAGGAAAAGTGCAATTAATTTGCCACATATTTACTATTTACTACTTCACTATGAATGTCTTTCGGCTATCAATTTTGACTAATAAAAATAATTCTAAAGATTCTATGAATCTTTGGAATTCGGAATTTTAATATTAGAAAGTTCTTTTAAAATGAATTATTATTTATAAAGTTGAATACTAAACATGCATGTGGAAATTAAATTATATATATTTTAATGAAAATTAAAATATTATATTTTTTATAGTTTTAAATGATTAAATTAAAATATTATTATTAAGATTAAAATATAATCTTATCATATATTAATTTATAAGTTTAAAACTACAATTTCTCATTTTAGGATTTGGATTATTTAAATAAAAATATTTATATATTAAATAATAATTCAAAATATAAAATATTTTACGTATCAAATTCAAATTAAATCATATACATTACTCAAATCTTTTAATAGATTTGCTTTTAACTTCTAGACCATACTAGTTTTTCATGTTCTTTTGCCCCCCCCCCCCCTATTATGAATACTTTTAATCTTTGCAAAAAAACCCTTGTTTTTTTTTTCTTTGTTTTTATTTGTAAAAAAGCCTCAAAGTTCTCCCAAATTGTCATAATTTTTCTTTTTGCCCCAAAATTCATAGAACTTGGCCTTATATTAGACTTGGGGAAAAAATCAAACAAAAACACGTCTTATCTTTGATGTTTGGTCACTTTTTTTCCGTCCAATCAATAATTATATTTTTTTAACTATTTCTTTTATAAATAATACCAAGGAATAAAATCTGATAATTCGTGTATATATGTAGTAGTATTTTTATTTATATAAATGTTAAGAGATTTTAAATTTAAATAATATTTTTCTCGAGTTTTATTAAGTTTTTGACGTTTGTGGGAGTGGTCATGGGGTAGGTATTGATTTTGGTTCCCTTGGTGGAATAGGATAATTATATTATTAGTGTTACTCTAATATAAATAATTTTATTTAATTTTCCATAAAAAAAATTTAAATAAAAAAATTAATCTTTTCTTTATATTTTTTAGTTTTATCTCAAAAACTATTTCACATAATTCCTAATTTGACCAACATTAACATAAACAAAAAAGCAAAATAATTAATTCATTAACCTAAAAAAACTTAAAAAGAAAAAGATATTGGAATAAAAAATATTGAATCTTTGAGTTAATGAATTTTAAAGATTCAAACTTTGAGACAGATTTGTAACTAAAGATATTGGAATCAAAAGAGATGAAGATAAAGATTAAGAAAAGAGGTGTGTGGAAATAAATTTATGATTTTTTCAGTTAAGATTTAGGGTTTAAAAATTTTAATTAATTAAATTTATTTAATGAAAGATTTATTCACATTTTATTTGAAAATCCAAGTTGATGCTTAAAATCTATTTAAACTGCCATGTAAAATTACTATTTGGGAGATAATGAAACTTAACGACACAGTGATCACTTCGTAACAAAATACTCACATAAGTGACTAAAACGTAACATTTCAAACATAAGTGACTAAAATATAACTTGAGACAAACAAAAATGACTATTTTTATAATTTACCCTTAAATATATTACAATTACTATTACATTCTTATTATTTAATTCTGAATCAGAAGCAAATGAAGCCAAAAAGTGATTAATATTTAATTTTTCATAATTAAGCATTAGAAAAACTACAATAATTGCCACTAATTAAAGCACCAAACCAAATAAAAAAGCTGATAATAATACATTTTCAAATGTACAACATTAAGAAAAAAAGGTTCCACCCCCACATATCACCATTAACAAAATCCTCAAATATTATCCCATCACACTTCAAAACACTCAAACATGAACCCATACATACATACATACATGCATGCATACATAATATAGTTTTGATTTGGTGCAACTCTTGATTGCATGCCCTCGTACATAAAAGGGGTACCCTACAATTGAAAAGATGAAGGTACTCTCAATATATAGATGGTACATACATGCATACATATATATGTATGTGTATGTATATCTATGTACGCATATATAATGGGAATTATATGAAGAGAAATTTAAAAGGTTTTTTTTTTTTTTTTTTAAAAGAAGGAGCGTTTAGCAGGTGGTCTCCCAACAGCTCTCATTAAATTGGCAATTTCGAGGATTTTTGCAACTTTGGTCCCTCTCTTGGCCTCAGATGATGCCCTTCTTTCTTCTGCTTTTCTGTGTGCTTTTGCGACGTCGTTTTGCATCTTTTCGAGGGCTCTTGCTCTTTTCTCCTCTAGCTTCCTCTACATATACAGAGAACATAAATCCAATTCACATTTGTATATATATATATATATATATACATGTATAGACTGTTAATCGAAATCCCATTACAAAATAGTAATGTAAAACAACTATGAATGAATGCATGTATATATAATGTTAATATCATATTTAACCAAGGTCTGTTGTGTTAAATGCACGGGCGAAATTAGGAATTGTGCAATGGCGTTGAGGTAAAATTTAAAATATTTAAGAACCAAAGCTAAAAATTTTGTATTAAAATGAATTGTATTGACTTTTTAGCTTTTGAGAGGGGTTAAGTTTGCAATTTTCATATATTAAGGAGAACAAAAGAGATGAAATTGAACAACTACTACTTGGGAGGGTTAAAGTTGAATTTTACCATTTCATCAAGGGTGCAAATGACCCTGCCTATCTCAAAGAATGGTAAACTACATTAGTAGTCACCCAACTATGGTTTTTTCTCCTTTTTAGTAATTAGACTATGAAATGTTATAAAATGATCATTCAACTATGTTTTTTTTCCTTTTTAGTCACCCAACAATGTTATTTTTGGTCACCCAACTTTGAAAATTTATAAACTGATCACCTAACTATTCAATTTTGTCTTTTTTTATCATCATCTAGCTAATGTAAAAGTGAAAACACCCAAAAATCCCAAAAATCAAAGATAATTGGGTAACCAAAAAAGGAAAAATTAAATAACTGACAATTTTGTAACTTTTCATAGTTGGATGAACAAAAAAAAAATTAATAGTTAGGTAATCAAAAAAGAAAAAAAAACATAATTGAATTACTACCAACGTAATTTACCCTAAAAAGAATAACCCTCAAGTAAAATCTTAGATTCGAGCATTATAAGTAAAAATAGTTCATAATTTGATAAAGCTGAACTCGAATTGATAAATCCAAACTAAGTTAATGATTGATTTTTCTTCTTATTTTTTATGAGGGGAAATTGTTAAATGATGTACTCTTTTAAAATTATCCACTAATAAAGTTGCAAATCTCCTAAACTAAGGACAAAGAAAGAAAACCCACTACCACCATTATCATGATCATGATATTCCACTAATAATTTAAGAAAAAACAAAGCATAGGGACTTGATTAAGAATTTGACTAAAAAAATCAATAACATATGATAATTATTACATGAAGATAATTTAGTTATTAAACTACCATGAAAGTTCCCTACCATGCAACTAAGAACCTTGGTCAATTGAATCATCAATTAATACTCAAAAATTTCTCAATAAAATATCCAAGACTATATCAAATCATTAATTGGGTTAAACTCGAGATTGATATCAATTCAAAGTGTTGACTTGATAATTGAAGTGTTCAGATTCGAGTAATTCTAATTATGTTGTTATTAAAATTTTATTTTTCTATTGTACTTCACCCAAAAGAAAAATTTAAAGACAAATCCAAAAAGTAAAGATTTCAGCTTTCTTAAAATGAAAAGATATGAGTTTGATCTCTTTATAAATGATATAATTAAAATTTAATATACTAAAAAAAAAAAATCTATTTAATTTCTTGAAAAATATGAACTTCGAACAAAATTTATAGTTCAATTCTACTCTAGCTTAGGAAGGTCTTCTATTTTGCTAACACATAAAATTATCATTTATTTTGAATTAGTCCTTGATAAAAGAAATTTTCATGAGAAAAAAATTTCACAGTATCCAAACATACCTCAACTTTCTTCATCCAAGAACTAGCTTTTTGTACTTGTTCACTTTCCCACCCATTAATTATAGCATCTTCTCTCTTGAACCTATTATTAATCTTTGCAATCTTCGCGTTTTGCCAAGCACATATTTTCGATTCCACCTCCTCTTTCTTCACTCTCAGCACCGTAACTTCCCCATGTCCGCCGCTAATACCACCACTCCCCGCCGCCGCAGTCGCCGCCGTTTCTAACCCACCCGACCCAACCCTTCTTTGCTGATCCTGTTCTCGATCGTACGGACCATTATCGGGTACTATAGCTAAAGGGTTAGTTTCCTCTTGCAGTTCATGATCTTCACCGATCCTCGTCAACTGATTGTTATTCAAAGTATGTACGGAATCGGAATCGTTGTTTTGTATAGAAGATCCGGCGAGGACCAGAGCATTGAATTCTCGGCTCATGGTGGTGAAGTTTTCACTCGGAGCTAATTCGCTCGATGAAGATGCACGGCTGCTTCCGGTTTCCCAACGACGACGGGCGTTGACGGCGGGAGGGTGTGGTGGGGTTAAAGCATGGATGTCTCTGATGCGTTCACCGTCTTGATCGTCGTGATCGTGATGTTCGTCGTGGTTTGGATCGTTTTCGCCATTGTTGACGGAGCTTTGAAGGGCTAACATAATATGGGGATAATGACTATATGATTTAGTAGCGAAGAAGAAGAAGAATTGAGAGAGGGATTAACATCGGGATTTATAGTAATTAATTAAAGCTTCTTTTTTTTTTTTTAATTTTCTCGGGAAAATATATGAGGCGCTAAATTTATATGAGGATTCAAGAAGGAATTGGCTTTTGTGGAGTGCTGAAGTAAAATAAGCCCACAAAAGAAATGATGGTAATACTCTAAGTGAGACTACATTTAAAAAGAAAGTAGCTTTGGAATTTTGTTTATTTATTATTAAAGTAGATTTAATATTCATGTCTCGAATCGGGTCGGGTCAAGTTGAGTTAGGTTTGGGTTAGTTCAACATAAAGATATTTGAATCGGTGCATATTGAAAATCAATTGGAGTACATGTTCGAAGAATGGCTTCAAATTGATTAGATCAAAAATTAGTACGAACCGATTGAATAAGATCTTTTTAACTTTTGAAATTTTAATGATTTTTTAATTAGACTAGTGAACTTGTGACTCGATTGGTTCAATCATTGATTCGATTTAAAAAAATATTTGTTAAATGCAGAGGAATAAACTATTATTTAATTTCTAAATTTGATAATTTTTCCTTATTCCTTGAATTTTTTTGTTCGTATTATCTCGAACCTTGTCAATTTTTCAAGTTTGTCCCTAAATTTAAATTCTATTAAATTATGATGATGTGGCATTTTGAAGTTGTACCACAACATCACCTGTTTTTTAAAAAATAATTATTAATTTTTGTATTTTTAAAATTTTTCATGTGATAATGTGTTACTCTCTTAAAGTAATACGTTATCACATTTTAATGGAATCCAATTTTATGGATGAAATAGGAAAAAGCTACACAGTTTAGGACTAATGTGGATTAAAAAAAGCTCGAAAATCAATGTGAGAAAATTTGTTAAGTTTAGAGATTAAAAGTTGCTTTATCCCTAATATATCGAATTACCAATTTATATAATTGTTTAAGTTCAAGTTGACTCGAGATATAAGCTTCAAAATTTATTCAAATTTATCTGAATTCTTAAATGGTTAATCCAAACTCATTTAGATATATTCATATTTTTTATTTAATATTTAGTATTTATAAATCATGATATGGGTAAAAATATTTGTGTAATTGATATATTTATTAAAAGTTTAAATAAAAAATAGAGCTTTAATTAAAATGGTTAAATATTAATCAAGTGCCAGTTTTTATATAATGATATAAAATGATAAAAACATTCTCATAATAATATAGCTTATTTTGTAAAAAAATATTTTTTTAGTCATTTTCTACTGAGTAAATATTTATTTTACACATAAATATTTATTTTAATTAAAATTCTAAATTAAAAACCTCCGAACATGTTTTTATTATTTTTTACATTAGTACAATAAATTCAATTTTTCATTTGATAAAAATTAATATTACATAACAGGTTTAAGCATTGAATATTAGAGTTTAAATCCGACTTTTATTTTAAATAAACTCATTTTCTTATTTAATCTCATTTTTAAATTTAATATTATTTTCCAAAACTTCTCAATATCAAACGAACTAAAATATTGTTTTTAAATCGACCTTTGAATATATTTACTTTAAAATTTAAACTCATTTTTATTATTAGAAATTATATTTGACATACTAATTATATCTACTAACAATAAATCGAATAATAAATATAAATAATTTAAAACTAAATTATTCATTTTTAACAACGCAACATTTTTCAATTCATTAATAATATAATTATTTTATTTTATATACTGTCATGTATACAATTACATCTACTAACCTATGATAATATATCTAAATGGATTTGGCAATAATGTACTAACCTTTGATGATATGTCAAAAAAGGAAGAAAAGATGAAAAAAGAGAGTAAGATCAAAAGTACACAACGATACATGATTCGTTACGGTAGTTTACGTCAAGGAAAAAAAAAATTTAAGATTTATGTTATATATTAATTTATTTACACAAAAATAAAGCATGTAAAAAAGTATTAACAAATCATCAAGAATAAATTATTATGTATTCATTTATATACTAATATAAAAAGTTTCATCAATTTACAAAAAAAAATCAAGGATATTATATTTTATAATTCTTATGAGTTGGATTACTCAAATCAGGTTCGAAAGTCTGTTCGAAATTTGAAAGGGTTTGAGTAAAAATTTTAAGCTTAAAAAATGAGTTTGTGCAAAAAAATTAATCCCGTTTAAAATATGAATCGAACTCGAATTTGAACATTTAATGTCTGAACTTTCAAGTTCGAGCTCGGCCTGACCCAATTTTACGTTTATAATACTTTCTATTATATTACTTTTATATATTATGTAATTTGTAAAACATTAAAAAAATAAATTTATACTAAATATACAATACTAATGTAATATAAACATTAAAATTATGTTAACATGATTATATAAAATTATTCAATAAATAAAAAATAATATTAATAATATTAAAATAATATAATATGAATGAGCTTAAAATAAGATTGAATTAGTTTTTTGTAATTATAGACGGGTTTGAATTAAATTTTAAGCTTATGTTTTGGATCGAACTTGAACAAACATAAAATATGTTAAAATTAAAGTTAAGCTCGAATCAATTCGACCCAATCCGATTTATGAACATCTTTAATACATATAATGTAGATAATGTAGTAGTTGCAATTGTTACTATTTATTTATTTCTTATTATTTTTCAAATTATTATTTTATTCAAAGAATTTCATCAACACAATTTATATATATTTATACTGATTGTGGAATAAAAATAACCAGTGTACCAAATAACCATTCAATTAAACCAATTATTTTATTAAAAAAAATGATGAAATGGGTATTATGAATTTTAATATTTTTTAAATTTACCATTATATCTAACATATTATTATACATATATATAATTTAAAACATTTATATATTAAAATATTCAGTATTTTAATTTATTTTTAAATATCATGTAATTACTGAGTTCAATTAAACGTTAATCCGTGTCGGCAAAACAGATTTGACGAGGAGCCCACCAACAATAGGTAAAGGCGTGTGGACCATTGATGAATTACACACGCGTCACACGTAGCAATCAAATTATTATTTAATTTCCACGTGTCACTTATCCATAGGCTGAAGGTCCCATCAGATAAGCTACTTATGTTTCCGCCATGCAATCACTGACGATATATTTTTCAAAAGGGCGCCACGTGTACGACTAACTAATTTTTATATTTTTTATAAAATATATTTTTTAGGTTTTCAAGATGCCCACGTCTCACGTGACACAACTAAGCTTATCTTATCCCCTAATAATAAAACTTTAAAATAATTAATAATGCAAAATTAAGGATTTTATAGTATTTATTTTAAAATTAATTTTTAACCTATGTTTTCAAAACATGTTTAAAATTTTTAAAAATCTTAATATATTAAAATAACGATAATAATTAATCTTAAATTAAAATAAATTCACACATAATATGTTGATGATAAATATAACCTTAATATAATAATTTTTTTTAATATGGTGGGTCAAATTTGTGCTATGAAATAGAACGTTGGATTCTTAAATAATTATACATAATGTTGGATTTATTTATTTTTTCTTTTTTGATGTAATGGAAGTGTTAATTTTGTTTTATTGAAGTGGAATCTGACAAGTCTCCACTATTTATGTGACCCAAAAATGCTTACCTTTATTTAATTTATTATTATTATTTTAGGAAGTGTTTAACTTTATTTATACTTTGTGGCTATTGGGTCTATTTTGATTTGGTTAATTTAATAATTAATATATTATATTTAAAGATAATACGTTCTAACATACTCGAACTTACATCTTTTTATATTGATAATAATACTCATATCTATTGTTAAAAAAAAATATTTATGTAAAAACTATTTATTCAAATATAATAATTTCAAATACTAAACATTTTGAAGTTATATGTTTTAAATCGCTAATTTTAAAATTATTAGAGAATTAAAAATTTTTATTTATGATTCACATCTCACCACCTTTAAAAAAATAAAAAAAATAAAATAAAAATTGATTTTTTTAAAAAACTTTTACTTTTTGAATAAATTTGATCTGGATTCAACTTAGTTATTTCTCATATAATATCAAATAAAAAATTAAAAAAATTACAATTAAATTTATTCAAGTGATTGATTTAATTTTTATAAATAAATTAATTGATTTAATATATATATATATATATTTCTGAAACACAGTTATTAATATTTTCAGAAAATTAAACTTAGAAGCAACTTTTATTAATTAATTAATTAATACTTTAAGCAAACACTCATTTTCATATGATATTGAAATAAAAAAGACAGATGAAAGTAACGTTTTGGAGTGAGTACACCGTTACCTGCGCTGAAAGTAATTCTCCATAAAAAAAAAATATGTGTTAGTTTGATAGTTAAGAGTGTTCATTGTTTCAAATGTGACTTGAATTTGATTTGTTTTAATTACGTTTATTATTCGGGTTTTATTTTACTATTGTAATTAAAAAAAGTAATTCTCCATAATAATAATAATATTACGCGAAAATTCGATATATAATGTTTTTATTTTTAAAAATTTAATCTTTTTATTTTTTGGCAATATGATTTTGCACGGAATATAGGGATTTGTAATACTATTGAGGTTGAACTATGGAGTGTATATGATGGATTGATGCTAGCTAGCAAGGGAGATGAAGGCGAGATGGGTGATCTTGGAGCCGAATAGTTTAGTATCTTTGGATCTTATCTATACGAAAGGTGAGATGGATTATGATAATGTTGAACTACAGAGCATAAAAAGATTAGTTGTTTGTGTTTGGAAATTGAGTTGAAGCATGTGTTTCGTGAAGGGAATCGATTAGCGAATCAAATGACAACCAATACTTTTAACCTTGAATAGGATATTTGTGTTTTCCCACAACCACTAGATGCAATTCTTCGGATTCTACATGAAGATTTAAATGGTTTAATTTTTGTTGTTTTATTTACATTTATAAAAAAAATTTTCAAGTTCATTATAATACTAATTTTTAATTACATTGATATCAACTTAGTTTTTTTTTTAAATGTCACACCATGTTAACTATTTGACTTTAATTTTGAAATATAAAAAATAACAAAATAAAATTATTTAAAATAAAAATATAAAA
Organism: Kokia cookei; assembly: GCA_039519145.1. NCBI lineage: Eukaryota > Viridiplantae > Streptophyta > Magnoliopsida > Malvales > Malvaceae > Kokia > Kokia cookei. The sequence continues at coordinate 46,680,157 of CM076908.1, read as the reverse complement.
ATTAAATTTGTGAATAATACAAAAGCCAATAATATAATTTAATCTAATAATAAATAATAAATAATAAATGAAGCAAGTAATTTCATTAATTGCACAAATATGCAACTTAATTAGTGTTATCGAATTTTATTTCTGTTATTATATATTATCAATAAAATAAATATTATTTAAAATTTGTGTTCAGTATCTATATTTTTATTGGTCTTATATAATGTGAATAATTATTTAAAGGATTCATTTCGATAAATATTTTGAAAAATAAAAAAAATCAAATAATATTATTTTATTATAGTATTATCTGACCAATTGAAAGTATATAAATTTTATATTTTATTAATACATAAAATATAAATTAATATGAACCTGTGACAAACTTATAATCGTCAAATATTCATTAAAAAATAAAAGTTAAATGTGAGATATTTTAAAATATTATCTTGAAGAAAAAGAAGTAGAATGTAAAAGCAAATGTCATTTCATTTTGATGAATTAAATTTTCAAAAATTAACATGAATTAGTAGGTTAATTAACCAATGAGAGATCATTCAAAAATTACAACTTTCTAATTAGTTGATTATTTTTCATGCTAAAATCCAAATTCTTCTATTCATATTGAAATGTTTAATGGTATAATTGTAATATATATATATTATCATAAAGGTAGAAAAGGTCCACCAATCATTTAAAAAGAGCACTCTAACTTTTCTTTTAAAAAATTATAAACAATATTTTTAGAACCGGACCGATAATTGAATCAATTAATTTATCAGTTTACCGATTTGATTAAAAAATTATTAAAATTTTAAAATATTTTAAAAATATAAAAAACTTCAATTTAATTTGTCTGTATCAATTCTCAATCCAATCAGTTCAATACCATTATTCGAATCGATACCTCATCTAGTTCCCAATTCATCTGACTGCTCAATCCAATTCAACCGTCATTGATTATACGTGTGAAAACAATTAAAATAATAAATAATATACTTGTCAATAATTTTGAACAAAATTAAATTATTATTACGTTCGAGCATATTAATAATTAAAATATATTCAAATTTAACTGAAAATAAATTAATATATGATTTACACATAGTGAAACTTAAATTTAAGATTTTTTTTTTTGGCGTGTAAATAAAACTAACCAATCATGCTAAATAATTACAAACGGAAACTCAACTACTTTATCAATCCTAAATTCATCAAATATCTCCTCAAGGACATTAGAAAACACATGCATCTCTGTATTCTTATCTAAAACCATCTTAGCAAACCTATTAACAACTTTATTCCTCTCTCTTGAAATATACTTGATTCGTCAATGCTCTACAATTTGTAAAATCAAATGAATTATTTTTATCAAAGTTAAGGATGAATTGGCTAAGCAGTTAACCTGCAAAGCTTTAACGACTTCCAAGCTATCCGTGTGTATCAACACATTCTTGTACCCTCCTTCTTTGAATAACGGCCAAACCATCAATAACTCCTAAAGTTCATCATAAAAAACATAACAACTCCCCAAATAGTGGTTATATCAAAGGATTCATTCTTCATTTTGTTTACATATAACCCTTAACAGCAACAAAACCTGTTTCCATCCTAACAACTCCATTGGTATATAGATACATCCAATTTCTTGCTAAAGGATGTTCAGAATCTATACCATGATATTTAGACAGATTACTCTTATGGGATGAATTTTATTATTTTGCTCAGTTTACAGAAGTCTTAATAATTTCCGTAAAACTCAATGTTATTCCCTTAAAGAATAAAAAGTTCCTATTTTTCTATATACACCAAGCTATTAAACAAAAGAGACTAGATCAAAGGATCCCTTCACTCGACATCCACACTGAAAAACACAAATTAGTCTCCATCCAATCTAGAAGACTACTGAAGAAGAACCGGACCCGACAATTTGCATTTAGCTCAAAATTTAATATATATATACATATAAGTTAATGCCATTAATCTATAAACCAAAATCATTAAACTAAACTTAGATGTAATGAGATTTTGAATATGAAAGTAGAGATTTCTAAACTTCCTTTTCACCTAATTCACTTCTTTGAATAATAAATTTATATATTTATCCCTTAAATTTGATAATTATTAAAATATCAAAAGATTACGGTGGGGTTTATAATGTATAGCATAATATTATTCTACTTCGATTTTGTTTTTTTAAATAGTAACATTAGCTTTATTAGGCTTCGTTTGAGCATAAGTTAAGAAATTTTTTTAAATCAGGCCTCGCCTTAACCCGATTCTTAGACACTTATAATTACATATAAAATAGCAAAAAAAAAATATGTTTAAATCTTCGGTTGACACTAATTTCATGTTCTATCCATAAACAATTCTTATCCACCTCCTTTTATTCCCAACTATATCCATAGAGAGATATAGTAACTTTTTAATCTAAAATTCATCATTAATATATATAAATTTATGTTTGATACAATAATGATATGTATATAAATTTATACTTTCTTGAGGTTTAATATAATATTTTATACCTAAATTTTATATTTTTTTAATTTAGCAGCTAATTTTTTTTTTCTCAATTTGATAATTGAATTTAACAATTTTTTTAAATTTGATACCAAAAATTTAAATCCAAAATAAAAAAAAATCATTATTTTAAATTAATAGAATAAAATAAATAAATAAAACTAAAAAGTAATTGGAAATTAAAAAAACGTCATGCCATTTGATACATGTTGATCATACATTGAGTGTTTTTGCTATCTCATAAAAAATAACAAATATATCGAAGTAATTTGTATAATGTTTGACAACTTAAGGTACCAAATCTCACAATAATAAAATATTAGGGAACAAATTAGAAAAACTAATCAAATTCAAGTATCAAATTGGACTAAACAAGAGGACGAAGTACCAAGTAAAGAAAAATATTAAGTTCAGTTACATAAACTAAGAAAAAGTGTCAAGTTTACCAAATTAGATCTTAAAAAAGTTTAGATACAAATTAAAAAAAATATCAAGCTCAGATATCAAATGTTGTATTAAACCAAAACTTAATGAGGTGATTTTATTTGGTTACTAGTAATGTATTTGTATTAAATATAAACCTATACGTAAACTACACAAGTAAAAAAATTATTGTGACTGAATCCTAATACGGTTGGCATTGATATTATTATTTATGCAGGAGAATGTGAGTTTAATGCACTAAAGCACATTTATCTTCCTATTGAAGGATTAGGGAGGGACTATAGATAATTCTAAACATTTGTAATATATATATATATGACAAATTTGGTTACTATTTTCCAATTGTGATGGACTTTATGTTGGATTAGTTTATTATATGAAAATTGTTACACAAAAAGCCCAAATATTTCTACCCAATATGCAAATCATTTATTTTATATTTTATTAGCCCATTCAATTTTCACCCAATTAAAAAACCCATTTAATTTGCTAAATTGTTTTTTTAGTAAAATAAAACAGCCCATGGCTAAACAAATTGAACACTAATGCAAGCTAAAAGGATTGGAGTTCACCATAAATAATTCCCTAATAGACAGTAGGGGTCATCCATCAAAATCAAATGCGTTAGCATAAGATTAATAGTTTTCGTCAAACAATCCGTAATAATATTATGAGCTCGAGGAACATGTATAAGACGAACTTCCCAAGGGCAGATGAGTATGTCATGTATGAGCCTTAGTTCTATCATCTTGCTATTTGTAGCACTTCCCTCGAGAATGGATTCAACTAGTAAGCTAATATCACATTTCATCTCTAATTTTTAATACGCTTATCCCATGCCTAACGAAGCCCTTCAAGCATCGCCCTTGCTTCTAATGATATTCAATTATCAATTTGTTAGGTTTCTTATTAATTAATTTCATGAGTAAGCCATTTATTTCCAATTAATTTCATTTCCATTTTCTTTTGTTTATTTTTTAAATCTCACAATATGTTATTTATGTCCATATTAAATATGGTGGGGTCTAGTGATATTCAATATCAATTTGTTAGGTTTCTTATTAATTAATTATAGTTTTAATTATTATTTATATTTGTAATTACGATTAAATTCATATTTGTTCCTTAAATAAAAACTCTTTTAATTTTGGTTACACAATTAAAATCTATTATGATTTGGTCCTAAAATTATTTAGAAGGGAAAATTTTTAATGTAATGATAAGTAGAAAATAAACGTGACTTTAACTCTTTCTAAATTTAGAATTTAATCTCTTTATAAATTTAGGTCAAACACAAGTTTATTCAAATGGTTTATTTTATTAATTGAAAAATAATTATAAATATTTTTAAGATTTAATTATAAAAATATATAAACTTTAATCTATAATTATTTATATATATTTTGAATAATAAAATAGATCAATTCGAGATTGATAAAACTGAACATAAACTTGATCCAAAGTGAATTGGTTGATTGAATCAAGCGAGCGGCTAGACGGATGAATACTTTTATGTGAAAATGAATAAATTTACATTGTTATTAAAATTTACAAATTAAAAAATAAATTAGTCATTTTTGTTAAAATTTTATCAACTTTTATTATTAAAAATTAGAATAATTGACGGAACACTCAAACAATTATATGTGGTGTGCCACATGTACTTCATGTCAACGCACATTGATCAGTTTTTAATTGTCAAAATGAATAAAATTTTTAACAGAAACACTGGTTTCCTCTTAGATCTAACTTGCCCATTTTATCTATAGAAGGGGTAAAATGTAATTTGATTCATAGTACAAAGACTTGATAATATTTTGTTCGCACTTGATATAATTTTGATAATAAATAATATGATTTTTAATATTTGAATTTAATATCAAAATAGCTTTAATTGTTAAATTTAAGTATAAAAAATAGATTAAAAAATACCAATATTAAAGTTAATGTCGTCAAATTTAAAGACTAAAAATTAAATTAACCCTATATATTCCAAAACAAAATTCAATAAAAAAAGCAAACACAGTATATAATAAATATATTATCAATGAAGCATCCCATTTCATAAAAATATATATATTTATTATTATTGTTTTAGTTTTTAAAAAAAGTGCAAGAAAATTAGAGCCAGCTTATAATTTCTTTTGTGAATTGAATGCGATCACAAAGGTAACCCTCACCATTCACAATTATAAAATTGATTTTCTTTTTGATGATTTCTTGTACCTTCTTCAACCTCCTTTTCAGTTTTTTATTTTTTTCAATTCTAAGTTTTGTTCTGATTTAAACACTCCCCAAATTCCCAATACTTTAGCCTGAATTAACAACATTAGCAAAACCCTTTTTTTCTCTCACATTCTTTTTGTTATAATCAACCCTTTTTGCTTCCAGAAATCTATCTAAAACCAATTTTTTTTTGGATTATTTTTTCTTATAAAAAAAAAGGTATGAACTTGTATCTCACCAATCTGTTTCTTCCTCCCATCATATGATTTTTTTAGGTTTTTCTTAATCATTTTTCTGGGTTTCGAGATCTGGGGTTGTTTGAAAATTTGACATTAAAAGAAGATACTGAAATTTGTATCTTCATACTTTTTTATGTTCTGCATTGTAATGTTTAGATTAAAATCTGGGTTTTCATTTGGGGACTCTCTCTCTCTCTCTATATATATATATATATAAAATTTTGTTGATTCAATATAATCCATTTTATATTGATTTCAATCCATTTAGTTTACATTGTTTGATATATGTATCTTTCATGTTTATTTACCAGGCTGAATATTGTATTGGAGGCATTGGTTCTCCATGGTGAGCATTTACATATACATATACATACACATACATATATGTATGGATGCATGTATTTATGTATAAGGTTCATTTAGTTGAACTTAAAAAAGGGTTAGCTTTATTTTTGTGATTTGATTTGATTTTTTTTTGTTGTTGATTAGGGAGAAGCCCCAGTGTTTTATGTTGAGAATCTAAAAGAAAGATTTTCAAATGGATTTAATTTAGGATTCAAAGGCTTTGAGACATCCGTTGATGTTGGTGACAAGACAGTAAGATAGATAATTTAATGCTTCATTTGGTGTTATTTTGTTGTTTTAATTTGCTTATGTTTATTTTGTCACTATCACCTGTTTGTTAATATGTTTCAATCAACTTTCTTTGATTTTGTGTTCTTTGGCAGTTTGTGATTGGTTCCAATAACAATGATTCTATATCATCAATTGACGTTCAAATTTATAACAAATCTAGAGGGAAATGGTTAGTTTTCGGATCCGGGTTTTTTTTGGAACTGTTTGTTACGGCTTCTGCTGTTTTCGCCATTGATATTTACCATTCAGTGGCTCTAAGTTGTGTTTGTTTCTGGTAATGTTTTCAGGGTGATTCCTATGGTGTTAGGAACGAAACCAAAGCGGTATGAAGGCCATTCAGCTATTCTTTTCAATGAAGATAGGATACTGGTTGTCACCCGGGGTTCCACCTCGGATGACTGCATTTGGTTTCTTGAGGTTGGTATTTCGAAAGCTTAAAATTGTTCGATGTTTAACTGTGGTCGGAATGTATTTTGATGTGTTTGAAATATTGTTAGGTGGATACCGAGTACATTAAGCAACAGAAAAAAGCTTCGGGGGCTGAAGTCGTTGCATGGAGTAAGGGTGTGATTGGTGATGCTGAGAAACCAGTTGTTATCAGCGGTCCTTCCGGAGTTGGTAAGGGGACATTAATAAACATGCTTATGAAGGAATTCCCGACCATGTTCGGATTCTCTGTCAGTCATACAACTCGCGCACCGAGGAGTATGGAGAAGAATGGTGTTCATTACCATTTTACCGAGCGAAGTATAATGGAGAAAGATATCAAAGATGGGAAATTCCTCGAGTTTGCTTCTGTTCATGGAAATCTCTACGGAAGTAGTATTGAAGCAGTTGAGGCAGTAGCTGACTCGGGAAAGGTAAACGTCATGCCTTTTACGGTTCCATTAATAGTGATTATATGATGCTCTAAGAGCTGCACATTATTCCGGACTATTGAATTAGTGCTGAACATTGTTCTTGATGGTGCAGTATTGGTTTTGGATTTTAAGTTGTATTTTCATTTTGTCTCGATTTAAATATAGAGGTGCATTCTTGATATCGATGTTCAAGGAGCAAAGTCGGTGAGGGCAAGTTCTCTCGATGCCGTTTTCATCTTTATAAGCCCACCCTCGATGGCGAAACTTGCGGAGCGGCTCCATTTAAGGTGACTCTGAACTGTCTGTATGATGTTTTATATGATTATACTATTTCCGTAGCTATGTTATATGTAGAATTGTTGTAAACAGGGGGACCGAAACAGAGGAGCAAATCCAAAAGCGCCTCCGGAATGCCAAGGCAGAAATGGAGCAAGGGAAATCCTCAGGCATCTTCGATCATATATTATGTAATGACAATCTCAAGAAATGTTACGACGATCTTAAGGTGACTTCTCTTTCAAACTCCCTTTCCGAGTGTATTAGTTCATTCACTAACCTTGATGTCAATCTGGTGAGTTCTGTTTTCGTTATAGAAACTCCTTGGACTAGATGGAACTACACCACCTAACCCTAAACCATGTAAGAAGAGCCATCTTTTGATCACTATATTCTCCATTATAAAGCAAATGGTCTAACAATTTATACAAAAATCTCAATTACAGCATCTAAAGGGATCGATCTACCGTCAAACCATTCGGTGTCGAAGATCAATAATAAGATCCTCATTAAGTCTGAGACTCCAGGATCAGGAAATCCATCAAAGAACTCGTAAGTTCGTATTTTTCTTGTTATGGTCATGATTTACTCAGATTCTTTACTAAGCATTTATGGTTTTCGTTATTCAGGATCGTTCTCGATGTATCTTTGCTTAAAGGTGGAGCTCCTGGTCGGACCAGAGGTCTGAACGTTTATGCCGTCGATCCGAATCCGTTTTCGGATTGCTTAAATGGGATTCATAAACTAAGCTAACAAAAGCCAACACTATTTGATTCTGACATGATTTTTAAGGCTATCTATTTAAAACTATGATACTAAAAAAGCTCTACTTGTGTTCTAAGATCATTGCATTAGTTGGACTTTTTTTTTGCTTGTATAAGAAATAAAAACAATGCTTTTGTAATTGGATCCGTGGTTGGATTGATCAGATCTCTAATTCATGACTCGACCCATTACTTCAGTTTGATTAAATAAATTGGAAAAAAATAAATAAATTTAACTGTCAATACAATCGATTTTTTAGTTTATTTCATTGATTCAATCTCATTTTTTTAGATTTGTATGTTGGTCGGTTCTCAATTTAATCATGTAATTTGTTGTTCGGTTCAATTCTAACAACACTGACAAAACATTAATAGTAAAGAACGGAATTGCAGGGTTCTTGGCATCCCCTTGGTGAAGTGGGCAAATTGTTCTCAAAATTAAGAGATTTTATATAGTCCTTCTAATCTTTGATTAAATGGCTTAATACAAGACTTTTAAACTTCGCTCGCGCTTGCATAGACAATAAAAAATAAATTTTAATGAATTAAATCAAACTCAAACTTTAAAAAATAAAATAATTGAGTAATTATTAATGCAGTTTAGAGTATGTGAACCCACCGTATACCATATCAAGCATGGAATAATTTTAGGCATAAGGAGGAATGTGGAAAGTTCCAGCTACGTAGCCATATTTAACATAGCTGGCAATTGGCAGGCATAGAGCCCCTCTTAACGACCACTATTGTGATAGTGACTCGTCCATTACCTTTTTCTGTCGGCACATATTAGCTTGTCCTTTCCTGTTTATTGTGATTATAACATGATTATTAGATTTATATTTTTCTTTTTCAAACTTCTTTTTTGAGAAACAACGTGTTAAACTTGTTGAGGAACTTTGAATGGTTTTCGAGAAATATTTTTGAAATGTTATGCGTCGAGAGTTGACGGGTCATTCAACGAGTCGATATTGTTCTTGATTAGGGTTTTGTTTTTCTATTTTTGGGAGAGCTTAAGAGTTTAAAGTGATGGGCTCAATAGAGTGGAAGCTTTGGATGAATTGAATTTGAATTATAATTTTTTAAGAGAGTTAAAAATGTGATTTCGTTATTTTATAAATATAAATTTTCATAATTTTCAAGGGATTAAATTATAAAATTTTTGTTTTTGGAGGGAGCATAATTGAGTTTTAAATTTTAGGAAGGGCTGAATATAATTTTACCATTAAATTAACTTAAAACTTTGCAAATATTTAAGGGGTTAAAGGATCAATTTTTTTGCCACCCCCCTCTAACTTTGCTCTTGAGCACTTCGTTAAGACAGGTTGTGCATGGCATACGACATTTACTAAGAAAATGTAAGCATTCGTGTTTGGTATAGCATATAGGGCACAAACTCAAACCCTATCCAACACAAGTATTTACATTTTCTCAATAAGTGATCATGGTCACATATGATTCAATTCAATAAAGCACTTTTCACTCTGTTGAACCTGTCACCTCTTTAAACAACTTCAGACATTTAGGCTCTTGTTAGAGGTGAGAGACAAGAGTTTGACTGAAAACAATATTGACCTGCTAATGGATTCATTAATTTTCGATGAACGAAACGTTAAAGAAAGGAATCGACCTCCCCTAAATAAAACTAATAAAAAATTACTTACCCATATATATATATATATATATATATATATATATATATTATTTTTTTCATAATTATATTATTAAAAATTAAAAAAATGGGATTCACATTTTTTTAAGGTTATTGTTTCTCCACATAATGTGACAAAAGAAGAGGAAAGCTACTTTTATTTCTTTCTTTACTTGGCTATCAATAGTGCAAACTATATAAGACTTGAAACTTTAACGAGAGACCAGAAATGTAATGAGACCAGACACAGCAAGTTGATGTTTTGGGAATGGTCCCCTTTTGCTTTAATTTTCAGCTTTTCTATTAAAAGAGGTCCTACTGATTAATGGTTCATTTTTGGTTAAATTTTGTTTTTAATCCCTATATTTTATGAAAGTTGTGGGTTTAATTCTTATACTTTACTTTGGTTTGTTTGTTTTAAAGTACAGGGACTACTAACATAATTTAACTTTTTTACAAGTTTTTGGGTTTTCAATTTTATTTTTGTTTCCATTTTTTCATATTGTTTTACATTTCAATACAAATAAAAAAACAATTAAGGAACCCAACAAGTGGCTTCAGTGAAAAAAAAGGATGTTGTTCATCTTAGGGATCCCGGGTTCGAGCGTTTGTGTGTACAAGGTGCGCGCGCGTTGTCAAAGGGTTATGAAAGCATGAACAGATACTACCATATAAACATACCAGTATATTCAAAAAAAAATTAAGAGATTATTTTTTCACAAGAAACGAATCAAAAATTTAGTTATTGTTAAATTTTGTTATTAATTTCAGTACTATGTATAAGTGGTGGATTTAGTTATTGTACTTTAATTTATTCAGTTTTAGCCTTTATAATTTCTAAATTCTAAAAATTTAGTCTTAATCAAATAGTGGCTATTCAATTAAGTTATGCTATTTTAAAAAAAAAAAATTAATGCTATAAACATATCATTGCATGTGTGATATCATGTCAGCTTTTTATTCACATATACTCACAAGAAACCTTGCTAAATGGATTTAACGATTGTCATTTGTATCAAGACTGAATGATCCAACTCGAGAGAATGGACTGAACCTACAACTTCACAAATAGTACAACTAACAGTAGAATTTAGTCTAACAATTTAATTGTTACCATCTATTTATGACTAAAATTGGCCAAGTCAAAAAGTGAAGGGACCAAAACTAATCAAATTAAAGTATAATGATTAAATTGACAACTTACCAAAATATAATGACTAATAGTATAATCTAACCTTATTAAACTGAATTATGACCTTCAAGTCGAGCCCTAGTTTCAACCTTATCTAAATATCGTGAGAAAATAATCAATTAAACAAATCGATTTAACTGAATTAAATCGATTTGTTTACTCAATTTGATTGTTTATTCAATAAATTATCGGCTTTAAATATCCAAATTGAATAAATCAAATAATTTTTTAATAATAAATAAACCTAAACATATCTATATTGTAGCCCAACATCTAAATATTCAACTTAATATATAAACCCAAACTCAATTGTCTAGAATTACCCAACCCAAAGTACCCAATATGCAATAAGATATTATAATTAATATTTAAAATAATAATTAATTAAAAAAACCAAAAATTGAACATTGAGAAAAAGACTAAAGTAAAGAAGCAAAACATTAAAGAAAATAAAAAAAGAAAAATATACCACGAATTGAATTCGACAATAGGAAAATATTATAGAAAATTAATCGATTCAATGTTTAATCATATTTCTATAAATTTATTAAAACAAAAATATACCCTTTTTTAAATATTTTATAATTAAATATTAAAAAAAAAAGAAAAAAAACTCAAAAATCGAATCGAACCGAAGAAATTTGTTTTTTGCAATATAAAAACTAAATCGATAGAAAACACACTCTTACTTTGAATAAACAAAGCCCAATATCGATAGGCAATTAAATGAGTTTGTTTATAAAAATAAGACTTAAAGCACACTTTCTTGAAATATCTCGGGTTTTTTTTTATTTTGATCCTTAAAGTATTTGTTGACCCTCTTCAATCTTTAACGTTATTAAATATTTTCGATTAATCCTTTTAAAGTTTAATATGAGATTGTTACCTCTTGAAAGTAGAGTTTGCTCATGGGCCAGCTACCCTACCTAACCTAAATTGGATTGAGTTTGGACAAATACTTTTGCACCTCGGATCAAACCGACTCGATCCAGCTCAATTTGAATTTGATTTACACAATAAAAATAGTTTTAAAATTTAAAATTAATTACAAAAATAATTTTTTTAGTATTTTATTAAAATATAAATAATAAAATATGTTTTTTTACGAGTTGAACCGAAAATAAGTTTAAACTTGAAATTTTTTTAAAATCGAAACTCGATCCAATTTATGTACACCTTGAAAGTATACCACCTAGTATTTCTAATTGAGTCTTTTTGTAAAAATCTTATGGAACCTTTAGATTTGTTGAAGTAAAGTATAATCCAACATTAACATAATCCCAAAGTTAAATATAGAAAAATATTCAACAAAAATTTTAATATTTAATAGTATTAATTATGGCATTTAAATAAATATATTTGCATGTGACAACCTCATATGAAGCAGCGGATACGTGTCCACATGCCTCACCCGGTTCCATTTTCACTAATCAAAACGGTGACACGTGCTACCCACGTATCCGTTATTTAAAAAAGCCACGTGGTGAAGGACAAATGCTCGTTGTTCCACAATGACGACTAACGCCGTTAATCTATCGTGTCGTTAGGTAACATGCCAAATGTGGTCCCCACGTGACCGACTAGATTGTTACCACGTTGAAGGATTGTAGAAACTTCGTAAAGTTAAGTCGACAGCTCTTATTTTCATACAAAACTAATATTTAATAACTTACTTTTTTTATAATTAATTTACTGAAAATTTAGATTCTTTTTATTGTTAATTCATACATATTGTTGAAGCCCAATTTATCCGGGCCCAACAGAATTTAAATTTAAATTTACTTAAAATTTAAATTTATTATAAATTTAAGTTTAAATCTATTTAAATCAAAGTCTAATTACAAATAAATGTCCAAAGCTTACAAGCCCAATTAGACCAATTTAGGTTGACCCTACACCAACTTTGACTCCTCCCAAATACCCGGGTCCAAAAGCCTAATTACAATCGATCCAACCCAAACCCAATTGCAAATGACCCAAATTTCCTAAAGCACCTAAATGACCCAAAGTCAGCACAAGTGGGTCTGTTGCCACCCCACTTGCACTAACCACTTTCCATTCCAGCCAACCAGGGCATGCCGCGTCGTCAGCACCAGCACCACCTCCAGCTTCAACTTGCATTGCCACCAGCTACTCCAATCGCCATTGCCATAGCTAAACCTTCAAAAGAAGAACAAGACATGCCTTTAATGCTTGTAATGATCATAATACTGGTTATAAAAACCAGATTCAAAGAGTTTGTAAGGGACTTTTGGTTTTTTGAAACTTACCATTCAAAAGAAATCAATACCAAGACAGTTCTTCTTTTCGAAATAAAAAATACATAGACAGGTTATTTAACACCAATACAGAAAAGAGAAGACATTCAATACTAGAAGGCTTCAAAACAGTATCAAGCATTCAATACTTTTAAGGTACAGTTAATACATGCATTGATTATTAATTGGTGTTATTAAGCTGATCAAATTTCAAACGTTTTGTTATTAATATATTAATGCACCTATTACTCTATTATTCCTGTCATTTATTACTCATGTTATCTTAATACTATCATTAATAATAACATTAATAATAATATTAATAATAATTAAAAAAAAGAAATTGAAAGGTCAGAACTTATCTGCTTCGACCGAACTAAACCTGAACCACCACGTCGGAGCTGGAGCCTACCACCGTCGCTGTTGCACACCCATCGAGAACAGATCTGCAAAGAATCAAACAGCGTTTTAAAAAAATACAAAATATTTTGTAACAAAAAAGGGGTGAAACGGATCTAAGTTTTAAAAAAAGTTTGCTAAAGTTTCTAAAAAATGTGAAAAGTTTCAATCCTTTTAAGAAAAAAACAAAAAGAAAGGAAAGAAAAAGCAAGAGATTTACCTTCGATTACGGTGCGTGGCGCGGCGGTGCAGCGACGCGTGTACCAGAGGGTGCTCAGATCGTGACCGACGCGATCGAGAAAGCGTGGTGGTGGCGACGCGCGATGATGCGCGGCTGTGGACAGAGAGGCTAGGTTCGGCCGGCCAAGAAGAGAAAAGGAAGCTTTTTGAAGATTTTTTTGTAAAAAATCAAGTAAAAAAATGAAAAAAAAAAAAAACCTAAAGTAGGCTATATATAAGCTTCCAAAATAGCATCGTTTTGAGGGCTGAAAAAACGGCGTCGTTTTGAGCTTTAACTCATGACCGGCTCGAATCCGACTAGACCAGACCTAGGATCCGCGTGTTTTTTGTTAATGGTATATTTATGCATTTGGTCCTTCCGCTTTTTTTCAATTATTCAATCAGGTCCTTTTCATATTTTTAATTAATTTTAAATTGGCACAATAATTTTCAATGCTTTTCAATTTAATCCTTTAACCTTTTGAAAGCATCAGGAGCTGCCATGTGTCATGATTTTAGCTTATTTATGTAAATGGTCCCTCTTACTTCTAATTTGTTTCAATTTAATCCTTAAATCAAGTTCTATTTAATTACAAAATTGACCCAAATTTTTTTCTTGATTTTCAAATAAGTCCTTTGACTTCTGAACAGTTGAGAGGTTACCACGGTCACCCATTTTTTTGTTTTATTGCCTTGGAGGTCCTTAAACTTCTCAAAAATTACATTTTTACCCCTAAACTTTCCAAAATTCATTTTTTTGACCCTAATTTTTCCAAAAATAACATTTTTACCCTCGAATTTTCCAAAATTCCATTTTTGACCTCGATTACACCAAAAATTACATTTTAACCCCAAACTTCCCAAAATTCCATTTTGACCCCGATTTCACCAAAAATTATCATTTAACCTCGAACTTCCCAAAATTCCATTTTTGATCCCGAAACTTGCAAAAATTATCATTTTGCCCTCGAGTATCCAAAAAGTCTCATTTTCAACTCCAATTGCATCATTTTTCTTCCTCATTAATATTTTGCATTTAATTTAATTATCATGCCTTCGTATTTCGTATTTCTTATATCACTTAACTGCCTAATTACTTTATTATGTGTTATTATTAAATGTTCATTCGCACTTAAAAATTACACGTGTTTTTCAAAATTATTTTAAAACCGAGGCAATGTCCTTTTCGTGTGGAAACTTCGGGAAATCATGCCCTAACGTGTCGGGTGTGATTTTTCGTATAACTCGCACGAATCGAATATCCTCTTCTAAGTTTTTTTTTTTTTTTTTAAAATGCCCGTTAACTTCGTGATTCCGAGAACGTCGTGCCCTAACGTGTTGGTCACGACTTTAATTCTCCGCAAAAGTCGAAGTAAACGGGCATTCTATCTTCAAATTTTCCAAGTCATGTGTTCGAGGATTGCATTTTAAATTCAATGCGAAATTTTCAAGTTCTCAAAATATATATTTATATATGCAAATGATTTTAAAACAAAACGACAATGTCCTTTTGTGTGAAGACCTCGAAAAAACCATGCCCTAACGTGCTGGGTGTGATTTTCGTATAATTCATACAATAGAATATCTTCTTTAAAGTCTTTCAAAATGTCCTTCGGTTTCGAAAGTTTGAGAACATAGTGCCCTAATGTGTTGAGCACGATTTCCAGTTCTCCTAGAAATTTGAAGCACACAGACAATTTTCCTCAAATAGGATCTTTTGAAATTATACAAAGTTTTCAAAAACAAATATCGTATTTTAAATTTTACTCGAGTTTTCAATGTTTTCACAAATCAAGACCCGAAAGTAATTAATGTGGTACCAATTTTGGGCGTATGAGAGTGCTAATCCTTCCTCATACGTAACCGACTCCCGAACATGTTTTCTGGATTTCGAAGACCTACATGTTTTTCAAAACGGTTTTTTTTAAACGTTTTGTGGTGATCCAATCACACCAAATAAAGGATTGGTGGCGACTCCCACTTTCCAATTTTTAAAATAAATTTTCGAAACTTCGCTTTAAGATGGTTTCAACACATATCATATTATTATTTTTTATCTGTCATGCAAGTATAAAAACCCAAAAAAATAAATTACACACAACCTCATTAAATTATAAGCGAATTTACGTACAGTATTGAAGATCGAAAAAAAAAATTTATTTAAATTTTGATTTATAAATTTGTGATGTTTAAAATTATTTTATAAAAAATTATAATTAAAAATATATTTTTTATTTATTCATTTAAAAAATAATAAAATTATAAATTAATTAAACATTAACTTTATAAAAAATTTATAATTCAATCCCTTAGAAAATTTTGGCTTCACACTTACCAAATACGACTTATTTAAAAAAAAAACTTTAAAACCCAATTTAAAAATTGAAGTATAATTAAAAAACTAATTTCTGAATAAAACCTTTTATTTATAAAATAGAATTTAACGCAAAGCCATGAGGGTACCCAAAGGGGCAGTCTGGGGCCTTAACCCCTTTGGCTAAAAAGTATAATAACTTTTTTTGGTCCCTTTAAAATTTAATTATTCAATTTAATTTTTTTAATCTTTATTTATATATATATATATATAAATTGTATTTTGAAAATTCTTAAAAATTAATAATTTAATTTCAGCCATTTAAATTAACTCATTTACACTTAAATTTAGTTTTAAACTTAAATTTAAATTTAGTACTAGAATTTAATCTGAATTTTTTAATTTTCATACTTAATTTCTTTTGTTCTAATTAAGGACCTAAATTTAATTTTAATATTTAAAATTTTTTAATCTCAAGTAAATACTTTTTATTTTTACAAAAATACACATTTTTACTATTCATTGAATCATAAAATACTATTTAATTTAAATATCAAATTAAACATTAAAACTAAACTTAAATATCAAAAATCGAATTTTCACATTTACAATCATTCTCTACATGATATAACATAATATAATATACATTATCTTCATCTTTACTCAATCTATATAATATATAAAGCTACACTATATTCAATTAGTCCAACTAAAACAAATTAAATATCAAATGCTATAAATTTATACCACTATAATGAATCCATAAAGCAAGAAAAGAAGAAAACATAAAAAAATTAAATAAATAAATGTAAAGAACCAAATTTTACAAGTATTCCCATCATAGATACATAGAATCAAAAATAAATTAATAATCATAAAAAGAAAAAAGGCTCCATGGGGAATGATACAAAAGTAAAGCTCTTACCTTTACAGCGAAACCAAAAGCAATATCAACCCCTCTTTTCCATCAGCATTGCCATCAAAAGACACCATGTTGGGTTCAATGAAGAAGAGTAAAGTTCAAGCAACAAAAAACAAGTACTTGATTTTAATTTATAGACCCCTGCAAATTGGTTGGCCATTAAAGGACAAAGATGGTTCATCAATGTGGATCGGGTTGTTTTCCGATGGTTTCGAGCTCGAATTGTTTGATGGTGTTGGCTAGTTTCTTCATGTTGTCGTCGTAGACATACGGTAGCTTGTTGAACCATGTGACCTTTTTGATGGCAGTTGACGGGAGGTATTCTCGGCATAGTTCTTGGTGTTGTGTGATGGTGTTGTGGTAGTGGTAGTAATGGATTTTCGTCTCGGTTTTGTGTAATGATTTCCCGATTATGTTCTCAGACATGTGCACCCCCGTCGCGAAGGCCTTTTTGGCTTGGATCGCGTATTTCCGGTCACGACGGATCTTGGTTCTTGAATCTCTGAAGAGTAGTTTTTCAAATCCCCATTGCCTGGTATGAATCATATGAAAGAATAAGATCAAACCAATCACATGTAAAGAATAAATCACCTAATCACATGCAAAGTTTTTAAGGTTAATTTCAATGGAATCCTCGAACTATCACCTAACTTTTAAATTAATTCTAATACTGGTCTCGAACTTCAAAACGTTCCGAGCTTTATTATTATATCTATCGACATTTGATATTAAATGTTAGCTCAAATTTGATAACTTAAAGTCTAAATTAGTTCCGAACATATTTAAAATATATGGATCATATAGTAAACACGGAAGTACTTACTATGTATGAACAACATGAATATAATGTGTAAAAGGAAAAAAACTCTTAAATTTATACGATTGTTTACAAATTGATCAGACCCCAAATTTGAAACTATTAGGCTGACCAATACTTTGAGAATTATAATCACATAATGTTTCAAAGTTTAAGGACTCAATTGAAAATCTAGATGGTAGTTTTGAGTATATTTCGTGGAATTAACCCATTTTGGTTTTCTATAACTCTGTAACTATGAACTGAGTATGCAAATTCAATCAAATCTGCAAATCAATTTGATTTCTATTTCAGTTAAATGCAAGTAACCCTTTTTAGATATAATCAATAAAATCGAAACCCAGAAATCAAAAACCAAAATCGATTCAAAATTTTAGTAAAATTTACCTCGAATATGCCTGAGATGAATCATTCAAACAGAGCATACTAGACATTGGATTTTGCTGAATCGTGAACTGAGTATAACCAGAGAACTCCTTCAACACCGATTCCAATGTATTCCCATCAGGCAAATATATATACTCATCGACATCGAAGAAGAAAGTCCAATTAGCAGCATACCGGTACCGATGCAAACAATCATTCACCATTAAGAACTGGTTATAATAATACCCATCGTATGCAGCTTGGTCTCGTATATCTTGAACCGTAACTCTCCCGGCTTTAACCCAAGGCTCTAGCACCGCCAAAACTTCCGGTGAAACCCCACCGGCGTCGTGAAAGACGAAATGGGAACTTGGTCCGAAGAACCAAGCATGGTAAGCCATCCATTCACGGATCCTATCGGCACTGAGATTACCGTACAAAGATGAACCACAGTATAAATACTCGTATTGATACGGTGGGGTGAATTTTGATTCGCTGTAAGATCCAGGGGATTCTTCTAACGCCATGAATTTCTCGTATTTTCTTTGGGATTCACCGTAATAAGCGTTCACCATTAACTTTCCGCCATTGTTGTCTTGGTTGGGGTTGAAAGGGAAAGTACAATTGACCACCACGACGGTGTAGACTCGGCCGTAGCCCCAATCGGGGAGCATTTTATAAGCTTTAGCTCTGTAAGATGAACCATTGTTAGAGATCCATTCACATTTGAACCACGGCTTGCCGTAAACATGGATTGGCTTGGAAGCTAATCCCACCACCGCGAACGTCGTCGGTCCGCCTCTGTAAGCACCCATCTGTACAAACAAAGCCGCCGCGTTTCCGTACGACTCGAAAACTCTCTTGTTTGGGTCCTTGGGTTTAGGTGATGTCGCCGTGTTGTACTTCTTAGCTACCGGATTCGCCTTGTAAGGCATTGAGACATTGGTGGAGATCAAACTGGCAGTGACGGATGCGGCGACGGAAACGGAGGTTATCGGAGCGGAGCAAGGCCGGGTGGTGGAGAGGAGGTTTTGGTAGTAAGGAGGCAAGTTCCATAAGAACATAACTAAAGTAAGTGCTAGCAATGTGGTCACTAATGTTTTGGTTTCGAAGCAAATGAAAAGCTTCCCCAAAGTGGTGGTGCCTGCGGCGGCGGAAGGGATGGAGGAGGGCGCCGCTTCCTTCCTCATTTTGGGTGTCGGCTACGGCTGTGATCGGCGATTGTTCTGGCCTTGTGGGTGTTAAATTCTTTGATTATTCGGCGAATAAAAATCTAAAAGCAAGGGTCAAGTGAAGATAATACCGACACAAAATTTTATATATTTTTCTTCTTTACTAGACAGCTTCTTCTAAGAATCAAAGCTATTAGCTAATCAAATATTATGTATAAGCACTATATATCTATATATATTATATTATGCATGAGATAGTTAGGCCTTAGATCTCATTTTATTTAACATTAATTTTTCTTTTTTTAATTGTCTTTTTCCATTTTTGTATTTTACAACGAAGTTTCACTTGGAAGATAAGAAAAAAAAATATTATATTTTATTTTGAAATTTTTACCAAGGGCCAAAATTTCAAAAAGTAAATTATAAACATTTAGGGATGAAAATGAAATTTTATCACCATATTAATTTTTATTTTTACAATTTTTAAAAAGATTTTGAAATAATTTTATCAATTTTGAGGGACAATCTTTCTTTAGCTTCGCTATTGAGATTTGAATTTGGTTGCTCAAAAAATTAAGATGATGAATAATTTATTTACTTTTAAGTTAAAAAGCATTATTTCGTTGTGGTGATTTTTTTAAATAAACCTCTTTTTATTTAGAATTTTAATTCAATTTTTTATATTACTAGTGTTTTTCAATCAAATTTTGCTCACTTTCAAGTATAATTACTTTGCTAATGATTATTTGCTTTCAAGGACAAAATTAAAAATTTTATACTAATATGAGGGGGCAAAACATAAATTTTATCATTTTATTAACTATAACTTTTTACATTTTAAGGGACTAAAAAGAAATTCTACCTTAATGAGCTGCCATGACTCTTAATTGTCCCTATGGTAATTTTTGACATAATATACTAACAGAATCAATTATTGTACTAAATTTTTTTTATAAATATAAAGATTAAAATCAGTAATTTTATACAAACATAAATACTAAAAATAATAAAGTTTAAACTAAATATTTCCTAAATATTATTATAAATTGTATGAATTAAACAAATTAAATTTCGAAATCTTATTATTATTTTTGGCAATAAACATAAATTAAATCTACAAACCTTTTAAAAACTATGTTCCCTTTTATAAAAAATTGAAAGCAACAATATTACCAAACAAATAAAGTTTCCAAATTTATAAATATCTCACTTTTATATTCTTTAGTTGATATTTTTATGTCCATTTTACGATTCATGTTTGACGTTCATGATTGTCTCTCTTAATAAGATCGTCTTTAAGGTTTGATCTTGGATCCTATCTTTACAGTGGTGAAGTCAAAAAAAATTTTTGGAAGGTCGAGATTAAATTTTTATTATTTTAGAAAAAAAATATAATTTATCATTACTAATTTAAAATTTTATAAATTATAAAATATCTAAATATAAAATTTTTCATTTTAAAAGATCGAGATTCTATCTACCCTTTTAACTCTATCATTATCTCTCAAAATTATAATATATTTTACCATTTCATCTAATCACTTATCAATAAAATTTTATTACTTAAAAAACAATCTGCCATTAATTGGCCATGTTGACAAATAGAGAAAAATAAATAATATTTGTTGGCATGTGAATGTATAGACAACTCATTTCCCAATCAACATAAGCTGGCGCTTGCTTTTTTCGAATGAATATTATTCCATAAAAGAAAAATATATGTTTTCATATTGCATTAAATAATATAAAATTGTATAGGTTAAATTATGTCGACGGTTCACATACACAGAGATTTTTTAAGTCAATATTTTGTCTTCACAATACCATCCAATCATAGTCCTAGACATTTTTCAAAAGGAATGAGAAAATTTAGTTGAAAATATTAAGTTTCAAAAATAAATTTAAATTTCGTTTTATGTTTATTTGTTTATGAATCATATTATTAGTTCGAAAAATAAAAAGATTTGGGTAAAAATATAAGGTACGTCTAGAAAACGGATCAGGTCTCAGGTAAATTTTTTTTGGATTGGGTCGGACTTGAATTTGCAAAAAGAAAAAGAAAATTATTGTTCTCTCACTGTTTTGTTGCTATTATTTTGTTATTATTGTTTGAATATTGTATAACTCTTATTTTATTGTTAATTTTACTAATTTATAAAGGCATTTGCTTGTTAAGTTGTACCTATGTTAGTGTTATTTAAGTATAATTTTTTTAATTTGTTAGGAAAATTTATTTTTATTGTTTTTAATGTTCTTGATGTATTATACTTTTTTAAAAATATTATATAAAAAAATTTATACGGCCCGACCGAGGTTTTAGCATTTTTATCCAAACCGACCTGGACAAAATTTTAAATCTATTTTTCAGACCGAAACCAAATCTATCAAACGAGACTAAAATTTTATCAAAACCTGACTGAATCATGAACATGTCTACTTAGATCTTTGAACACATCTAAATCATAATAACTTTTAGAAATAAATTATTATGAATTTAATAAGCAAATTTTAATGAAAAATACTAATGCTATCCTCGAAATGGTTAAATTAAAAAAGTTATAAATTAATAACAAACTTTAATACACATAACTATAAAACATTACAATATTATATTAAAGGAAAAATAAAACATTACAAAACACAATATTCATATTGTAAATTTTCATATCTTTATACTTACATCATGTGGCACATGGCACACATTTATATGCTTTTTTTTTCATTTATAAAATAGCTAATTTTTAATTTTATATGTTAAAATTTAAGATTTAATTATTATATTTTAATTTCTAACGATTCTTATATTTTTATAATATTATTAATTAGTTTAATAGTTAATATTGTTAATTTTTTTAATTAAAATATTATGTATTATATAATTTGAAAGTAGATTTTTTAAATTCAAAAAGTAGAATAATTAAAATTTAAAATAAAAGTAAGATGATTGAATTTCAATTGTAAAAAGTGTAGAGATTTAGAGATATGATTGTTTGAACCAGACCAAATTGATTGGTTGGATCGAGAATTGATTGGGGTCTCGGTCTGAAGAGAGCGCAAAACATGAATTTTTTTTTTGGAGGGCCGAAATTAAGTTGTATATTTTTATGATTGTGAAAATGCAATCTTATTTATAAAATTTAAAGAATTAAATCATAATTCTTTTTAGAGTCAAAATGTAATTTTAATATTACTAATTTAAAATTGTATGAATTATAAAAGGAAAAAACATAAACTTTTCATTTCGAGGGCCCTACCAACCCCTCTAGCTTCACCTTTAAGAGAGACATCAAATGGATTGACCTGAAAAATGTGATGAACCGATTGAACTAGACTAAAAACGATTAAACCATTTTTTGTTTTTATATGATTTTTTTGTTTATTTAATAGAATTGTATGAACTATGGTATAAACATACTGGTTTGATTAAATATATAACTTTTTTTTTTTGTGAATTATAATAACAGAGAAAAACCCAAACAATAAATGTTTGAATTATTTAATGTTTTCAAAGCTGTTTTTCTATTTCAATAAGTCCTATTCTTTAGGAACAACTTTCTCCATTTTTTTAAACTAAGGGTGATCCTTGTATATAGGTGATATAGGTGTTAGTTGTAATTCTATATTTGTCATTTGTAAGTCTATAAAAGCCAACTTTCTATCTTTAATAAATGTGACACTTATTTCCAGCTTCCACTTGATTTTATACTTAACATTTTGGTATCCGAGCTAGGTTGTTGAGGAAATAAGTGAATATGAGTGAAGAAAAGAGTGAACGTAGTCCTACAAAGATTCCTTATTTTGATGATCTTTACTACGACCATTGGAGTGAGCTGATGGAGAATCTATTGAGGTCCAAAGGATTATGGAACCTAGTTGAGAAAGGCTTCAAGGAGCCTGAAACAACGACTGTGCAGACCATCGCGCAACAAACACAGATGAACGAGATAAATATGAAGGATCACAAGTTTAAACACTATCTATATCAAGCCGTAGATCATGTTATTTTTTAGCAGATTTTGGACAAATGAACCTCCAAAATTGTTTAGGATTCTTTGAAGAGCAAGCTTGGTGGAAATGAGAGAGTGAAAAGGTCTCTTTCAACATCTTAAGAAGAGAATTTAAGGTGTTGGAAATGAAGAAAAGAGAAACGATCAAAGATTATTTTGCTAAAGTGATGGTTGTAGCAAACCAGATGCAGAACAATAGGGAGATTATGTCTGACTCGGTGATCATGGAGAAGATTTCGTGGACTTAGACAAAATGTTTCACCTATGTGATAGTATCTATCGAAGAGGCAAAAGATACATGTACCATGTCGGTTGATGAAATGCAAAGTTCATTATATGTACATGAACAAAAGTTTAAGAGAATGAAAAGAGAAGAAGATCATGCCTTAAAAGCTGTTGCTAGTAACGAAAGGTTTGAAAGTAGAGGGTGTGGCGCAAATTCATACAGAGGACGTGGAAGAGGCAGAGGGAGATCATTTGACAAAACCCGGGTAGAATGCTATAAATGCCAAAAATTAGGGCATTTTCCGTATGAATGTTCAAGGTGGGAGAGTAAAGCCAACTTTGTGGGACTTGATGAAGAGGAAGAGTTGCTCTTAATGTCGTGTGTGGAGACACATAACTCACAACAAGATGGCATATGGTTTCTTGATTCAGGATGCTCGAATCATATGTGTGGGAACAAGAAGTGGTTTTCTCATCTTGATCAAAGCTTTCAACACTCTGTCAAGCTTGGAAATGATACAAAAATGGTAGTATTGGGAAAAAGAAGTGTTAGATTAGAGATTTGAGGCACTAAATAGGTAATCTCTGAAGTTTTCTTTATTCCAGATCTAAAAAATAATTTATTAAGCGTGGGACAGCTCCAGGAGAATGGGATAGATATTTTGATTCAAGGGGGTGAGTGCAAGTTGTACCATCCACAAAGAGGGCTTATTGTAACAACCAAAATGACCAGAAATCGAATATTTGTGCTTTCAGCTATTATTTTACCATGCTCACAACTGCTGGTTTCATCATGCTTCCAAACTACCACAGAAGATATCTCTCATCTATGGCACTGCAGGTTCGGTCATTTGAACTACAAAAGCTTACGTACGATGCAGTCCAAAAGGTTAGTTTGTGGCTTACCAACAATCAACATTCCAAACAAAGTATGTACACATTGTTTGGTCGGAAAGCAACATAGGGAGGAGATGCCAAAGAAGAGTTCATGGAGAGCATCAAGAAAGTTGTAGTTGATACATTTTGACATTTGTGGACCAATTACATCTATTTCTATAGGTGGGAAGAGATACTTACTCAATTTTATTGATTATTTTAGTCGTAAAATTTGGGTCTATTTCTTGCATTAAAAATAACAACGTTTAAGGTATTTCAGAGCTTTAAAAAATATGTTGAGAATGAGAGTGGTGAGCGTATAGCTTGCTTGTGCATAGACAATGGTGGAGAGTTCACCTCCCATGAATTTAATAATTTCTGTATGTAGAATGGTATTCGTAGGAAATTGACTGCAGCCTACACCCTGCAATAAAACGGAGTAATGGAGAGGAGGAATCGAACCATTATGAACTCGGTTAGAAGCATGTTATTTAAAAAAATGTCCCAAAAGAGTTCTAGGCAGAAGCAGTTCAATGGTGTACCCATGTAATGAACAAGAGCTTGACAGTAGTCATGAATGGACGAACACTAAAAAAGGTATGGAGCAATGTTACACCTTTTCTGAACCATTTTCGAGTGTTCGGGTGTGTTGCCCATGTACACATACCTAGACAAAGAAGAACAATGTAACACCTCTTAACCCTAAACCGTCGCCGAAATAAGATTACGGGGTATTACCAAACATATCAAACAATTTACAAATAATAAATAATTAATTAATGAACATACTATAAAATAATCATAAAGTCCCTTATTGAACCCTCGAGGCTCAAAATACGTATTAGAAGGGAATTGAGACTTGTTCTGGTGCTCCGCAGATTTTTCCTAATTTTTTTTTCAAACTCGATATAACCTCCTTTATAAACATCTAACCTTCCCTACAATTTCAACCCGCAACCATAACAATTTATACTCAATTACACCTAAATCATAATCAATTCATTAACATATTAATTTCATAATTAAACATTCTTAATATTACTCAAAATTTACTAATAACTTTATTCATTTTTCATTCAAACTTAATACAATACTTAGTACATGCCACTTTTACCATTTTATTAAACTAATATCAAAATATAGTATACCATTTATTTTTACAACCAACATTACAAGCATATTCATGTAACCTATATAATACTTAGTACATGCCACTTTTACCAAAAAGGGGAAAATTACATCACCGAATTTATACTGAGGTAGGGATCGATCTGGATGCTGAACCGGGACCTTAGTTTCTACCAACCTGCGCACGAAAACAACCGTACACTGAGTATTTCATACTCAGTGGTATTACTATAATTCAAATTATAAATAACCAAATAAATTTCACATAATCAATCATATAATACATGAACACATATTATCTTAATTTATTCACCACTTTCATTCCATATCAATAACAAATCAGTTTAACCAAATAACAACCAAATATCATAAACAATTAGGTACTAATAACTTTTGAAACCTTTGATTTATCCATTTCATTCTCATTTCTCAATTTCATCACATATCACTTTATATGCATCAATTTTTCATTTCTATTCAATTTTTTTATTTTTCACATTATTTACCCCTATTAACAAGACTCGAACCTTAGTGGATACACATATCCAACCAAACACACCAGAATGACACTCAGTGCCTCATCGAATAGTTTGAAGCAATAAAGTGACACCTAGTGTCTCATCTGCCTAGCCGAAGTGAAGTGGTACCCAGTACCTCATCGAATTTACCCGAAGTAAAATAATGACACCCAGTGTCTCATCGACTCAAGGTCAAAGTATCCCTGAACTCTTCCAATCCTATGGCATGCCAACTATATCCGACTCAACTCGACTAGTTAATATGAATTTTCAATTTACAATTCATATCACTTTCAATTCCAATTTCACTTTCACTTTCAATTTTGATCACAAATCATTCAAATTCAATTCAAATATACTATTAATTCAATATAAATTTTCATTCATCTCAATATTAACGCTTACCTCATATTCACTTATTAAATATAAATATCGAAATAAACATTAAATAATGAATAATTCATATTATAGTAATACAAACTCGGATTTCGCGATTACTCCTCGATAACTTTCTCTTTTCCTTTTTGTGCCGATGCTTCGGGTTCTTTGCTAGCTACGAAAATAATAATAATTTACGCTATTAATTACAGCACTAATTTATAATAATAATTGAATTTCTATCCAATTTATACCTTAATTCCAATTCAATCCTAATTAAATCGTTTATTTTTCTAACTCAATTCATACTTTATTTTTATTCAATTTCCTTCCACATTCTACATAACTATCTAATGTTCATAATAAAATCCTAATTTATAATTTCTTTCAATTTAATCCCTCTATCACAAAACTTATAGCTTCTTTTACAATTTAATCTCCTTATCAATTCTAACTTGAAATTCATTCAATTAAATCCCTAATTCACTATTTTGTTCAACATGAACTATGTTCAAAAACCTTAAAACTTCCAAGACCTCAACTTAATTTCATCAAAACTTTATTCTAAAGCTTCTAAAACATCTAATTTAAGAGAAAATAGCTTAATTGACTTACTAATTAAAGTTTAAAGCTTTAAAATTCTAGTTTTCCCTTTTTCTTTTTCCTTCCCTTTTCTCCCTTCCTTTTTCGTTTAAGCTTCTATTCTTCTATTCATTCTTTTGTTTCTTTTTTCTTTTCTTTATTATTTTATGTCTTATATATATATTAGTTAGTAATAATATTAATAAATTATAAATATCTATGTGCTTAAATAATAAGTAAATTAAATTTATTTTACAAATGTACAAATATAATTTTTACACATGTATATTTTATTACCATACATTTTGCTTTAATTTATATATATATTTCATTAATCTAATAAGATAATATCAATTAAATAATAATTTATACTATTATATTCTAATATTAATTAATAATAACTTAAATCATTAAAAATCTTTAGATTTTTCTCATTGTTTTGCCGCCTCAAATTATGAAATAAGCATAATTTCCATTTTAGTCCCTCTTTCTTTCTTTTAATCTATAATTAGGCTTTCACTCCTTATTCAATTTAGTCCTTTTTACTAATTACTCTGAATTAAGCTAAATTCACCAAATTAAAGCCTAATTAAATACACTACTAGACTCATAATTACTCTTAATAATTATTTACAAACTCGGTTTAGTAAAACGGAGGCCCTATAACTCACTTTTCCGATGCCCGTGAATTTAGGTCATTACAAACAAAGTTAGACGACAAAAGCTATAATTGTGTTTTCTTTGATGTGAGCAATGAATGCAAGGCTTATCGATTGCATGATCCAATCTCTAGGCATATTGTGATAAGTCGTGATGTTGTTTTTGAAGAAGATAAAGGTTGGGATTGGAGTCAAAATTCAGAGGATGCAAACAAAGAGTTGGAATGGGAAGATATTTCTCTTGAGGATGATGTGAGTGAAGATGATGTCGTTGTGCCAAACATGAGGAAGTAGTTGGAGAAGAACCACCAAGTTTGAACATACCAGCTGTAGATCAAGTGAGGATTAGACGGGAGAATAGAAGAGCACCAAAGTGGCAAAAAAACTATGTGAGTGGCACAGGACTAGGCTTTTTTTATGTAAAGGAAGAAGTCAATAACTTGGTTCTATACACCACAGTAGATCCAATCACTTTTGACGAAGCTGTTGTAAGTGAAAAATGGCTTGAAGCTGTGAAACTAGATATTCAAGCCATTGAAAAAAATGCAACATAGGAATTGATGGAATTGTCGGTTGGTTCAAAGAAGATCAGAGTAAAATGGGTGTTCAAAACCAAGCTAAATGAACTTGGCGAGACTGACAAACACAAAGCACGATTGGTGGCGAAAAGAAAAGCCCAAAAATATGGAATTGATTACAATGAAGTTTTTGCACCAGTTGCAAAATGGGATACAATCCTAATGGTGATTGCAATGGCTGCGCAAAAAGGTTGGAATATCTGCCAACTTGATGTTAAAAGCGCTTTCCTTCATGGAGAGCTGGTGGAGGAAGTTTTTGTTGATCAACTGCGTGGCTTTGAGAAAGAAGGAGAGGAACATAAAGTCTACAAATTAAATAAGGCCTTGTACGATGTTAAGCAAGCTCTAAGAGTATGGTATAGTCGCATTGAGTCCTATTTTGCAAGGGAAGCTTTTGAAAGGTGCCCATTTGAACCTACTCTTTTTATTCAAATTGATTCAAAGGAAGAATTTTGATTGTTAGTTTGTATGTTGATGATCTTATATTCACGAGAAATGATAAGGGAATAATTAAATATGAGTGAAGAAAAGAGTGAAGGTAGTACAAAGATTCTTTATTTTGATGGTCTTCAGTACGACCACTGGAGTGAGCTGATGGAGAATCTATTGAGGTCCAAAGGACTGTGGAATCTAGTTGAGAAAAGCTTCGAGGAGCCTGAACCAATGACTGTGCAGACCATCGCACAACAAACACAAATGGACGAGATAAAGATGAAGGATCACAGGGTCAAACACTATCTATATCAAGCCATAGATTGTGTTGTCTTTTAGCAGATTTTGGAAGGCCTTGTACAATCTTAAGCAAGCTCCAAGAGCATAGTATAGTCGCATTGAGTCCTATTTTACAAAGGAAGATTCTGAAAGGTGCCCATCTGAACCTACTCTTTTTATTCAAACTATTTCGAAAGGAAGAATTTTGATTGTTAGTTTGTATGTTGATGATCTCATATTCACGGGAAATGATGAGGAAATAATTAAAGCTTTTAAAAATTTAATGATGTTAGAATTTGAAATGATTGATCTTGGAAAGATGAAATACTTTCTTGGAGTTGAAGTGTTACAGAATGATAAAGGCGTATTTATTAGTCAAAGGAAGTATCCTAATAAGTTCTTGAGAGATTTGGTATTTTAAGGTGCAACTCTGTTAAAAGTCCTATTGTTCTAGGAATAAAACTCGTGAAAGATGAAGATGGAGTCAAAGTAGATGTCACTGGTTATAAGCAAATTGTTGAGAGTCTTCAATATTTAACTACGACGAGACCAGATCTAATGTATTTGGTTGGATTGGTGAGTCGATATATGGAAAAACCTACTAAACTTTATCTTAATGTAGTAAAAAGGGTCCTTCGATATATAAAAGAAACCACAGAGCTAGGCATTTTGTACAAAAAAAGCGGAACTGGTGATTTAGTTGGCTACACAAACAGAGATTATCTTGTGGATCAAGATGACAGAAGGAGCACTTCAGGATATGCTTTTCTATTTGGAGAATTTCTATTTGGAGAAAGTGTCGTTGTGTGGTCTTCGAAAAAATAACCAATAGTGACCTTATCTACCACCGAAGAAGAGTTTGTAGTAGCAGCTCATGTGCTTGTCAAGCAGTTTGGATGAGAGGAATCTTGGATGCTTTTAATCATCCTCAAAAGAAAGTATCACGTTGTATTGTGACAACGCCTCCATCATCAAACTATCAAAAAATGTTGTATTACATGTAAGGAGCGAACACATTCATGTAAGGTACCACTTCCTTCATGAATTGTCTAATGATAAAGTTATTGAACTTGTCCATTGCGGAACAAAGGAGCAGACAACAGACATCATGACTAAGGCGTTGAAGCTAGAGACATTTGAAAAGCTTACGGAACAACTTGGAATTTGTGGAGAAGTAAACTGACTGCAAATATGCAGAACAATTTAAGGGAGAAATTGTTACCAGCTTTCTATCTTCAATAAATGTGACACTTATTTCCAACTTCCACTTGATTTTATAGTTAACAAATGCGACTCGAACCCAAACCACACCTGAGACGGTGAACACTCTTGACCATCAGGTCATCACATGAATTTCTTAAATATATAAATTTTCTTTTCATTATTTTTCAAAAATTTGCATAAAACATATAACTATACTTTAGATGGTCGAATTAACTAATGTTTAAATATTATTTCCAATCACTGCTTAAAAAATATTTTTATATTTAATATATTATCTTTATTTAAATTCCAATAATATAATGTATTAATTATATCATTCTTCATAAAATGTTAAACTTAGAAAGAGATTTATAAATATAAAGTTAGCAAAGCTTTATTTGTAGGCTACTAAAATTTTAATAATTTAACAAACTTTATTAACTTAAAAATAAAAAATATCTAAAATTAGAATTTAAAATCATTGCTTGCTTAGTTACTCCATTAGATTATTAATATTTTAATTAATTTTATTTTAATACATAATTAATCTTTTGTGAATTATAAATAAAATAAAAGTTTGTGCAAGTGTCATAATTGAAGTCAAAAGGAACCATGTGCATGCCAAGACAGAATAAAATTATAACAAATCATTGCTACTTTTTGCCTTTTTCTAATTTGGATTTAATTTTATTATCTTAAATAATCATTAAAAAAATAACATTTACTAAAATTTAAATTAAATCTCTATAATTATAAGATTCTTTTAATTTTTAGGTATATATATGTATTGTTATTTTTAAAAAAAATCAATTCTAAAATTTAAATTAAATATTAAAATAATAATATCATTTTTTTAAATATTAAAATATATATCATTTGTCAAATATAAATCTCACATTAGATCAAAAAGACACATAGATATCACATTAAATAAATATACTTCTCTTTTATATATTATGCACAATTATATTATTAATAAATTAATAAAAAGATGAAACTTTCTTAAAGAATAAATAAATAACTTGAAGCTTTCCTTGGGAGTGGGTAAAGACTAACGAAGTAAAGATAAATAAAACAACTTTTATGATTCTTTCATACGATAATCTTTATTATTTTTTATTTTAACTTTATTTTAATTCTTTTTTATTAAATATTAAATTAAATAATCCCATTCAATTAATATATTAAAATCAATAATTAATTTAACCGATACTATATCATTTTTTCATAGGATTATTGTAATGAATAATTACTTTATTTAGTTTTTTAATTGAAATCTATAACATTAAACCAATTTGATTATATTTAATTTCAATTTATTGATTTGATTTGAGAGAGGGGTGCCATTCTTTTCCTAATGATTTGACAAACATTTAATTGTTTTCCACATATAAATAAAATTATGTCTAAAGGTTAAAAAAATAGAGTCAAATCTAATGATTAGATTCTTATGTGTGTGTTTTAACTTTGGTAAATGTAACTCGGTGGTTAAAAATAGTGAAAGTTATTGGATCTTAATTTTATTGATATTTGTATTGTTGTTAATGTAAGAATGTATGAGTTCGAGTGTGTTGAAGTGTATTATTCTTCTATTTAAAGGTTAGAGAGGGGCTATGAGTAATTGTAGGTATTCTATAAAAAAGAGTAAATATGATAAAAATTTATAATGAGATTAATATTCAATTTTTTTATATTTAGGTTTAAAGTTCATATTAATGTTTAAATTTGTTAATTTTACAAAATTAATTAATTGCTGAAGTAGCATCCATGTATATGCCACGTTAGCAAAGTTAACATATGTTAAATTTTCATCCATTTTAAGTGATTGACAATCAATGCAAGTTCAAGGATTAAAATATGCGAAAATTAAATAGAGGAATAAAATGATTTTTTTTTTATAAAAGTTGGAGGGCAACTAAAGGTGTATTTGATAAATCATTGAAAATTTTATTTTCATTGAAAATGAAAAAAATTAAAATTTAATATTTAAATGTGTTCGATAAACATTTTATTTTTTCACTTAATATAAAAATTTCAACAAAAAATGTTGAATAAGATAAGTAGATAGGTAGCTCCTTTATATTTTTTTTACCACTTTGGGGCTCATTTATTTTAGATCATTTTGACCCAAAACTTTTATTTTTTTTTGAATAATCTCATTATAAGTTCTGACTATATTTGCTTTCTTTGACACAATGCCTAGAATTATCCATAGCCCCTCCTCAACCTATAAATAGACGGATAATGCGCTTCAGCGCATTCAAATTCACGTCCTCTTACATTGACAATAATACCTATACCAATTGAACTAAGTCTCAATTGGCCAAAACCTCTAAAATTTAGTTAAATTATTATTTTAGATGAGAAAGTTGATTGGATAGTTAAAGTTTTAATAACATTGATGATGCAACTTGTGTTATAATCTACATGTGTTTGGTAAAAATTCAAAACAATTATAAAAATCATGTTAGCAATAAAGTACATTGTCACATGAGTTATCACTTTAATGCTATTTAAAATTTAATAATTTAGTCAATTTTCATTATAAAAAAATAGTTTAATTAAATTTTAAAAATCGAAGACCAAAATGATTGAAAAGGACGAAAATGATAAAATCAGTAAATATTAGGGGCTAACTAAGTGGAATAAATGGTTGAGCCCATGGACAAGTTCTAGGGTAATCAAAGTCATATGTCAGTTATATGTGGGGACACTTATCGTTTCGGCCCATTCGCATACCATAACTTTGGAAAAGGTTTTTTCACCTAACATCAATAATTGAATTTGCCGACCCGAAAAGATTGATGGAACTTGGGTCGGGTTTCAATTTCAATCCTATATTAATAATTCTCTCTTATTCAAGGTCCCACCTTGAAAAAGTTCGATATTATTTTCGGTTGGGATTTTATCTGTTTATTTTTATTGAGAGATTTGCTCGAGTTTTATAGAGTGGGAGTGCTTCGTAATCTTAATCAAGTGATAATATATTATTTCTTCCCATAAATATAGGGCATAGGCAAGGGTGAAATCAACAATTCATTATTAAGGGCCAAATTAAAAGTTTAAATATTTACAAGGGCAAAGCTAAAAATTTCGTTTAAAAATGACATAGATTGAATACTTTATAATTAAAAAGGGATTAAAATGAATGTTATACCACTTAGTTTAAGGGGGCAAGGCCACTGCTCGCCTCTACCTTCCTTCGAGCTATGCCTCTAGTCTTCAATAAAATGATAATTACCTTGTTAAATTCAAGTTCATAAAGAATTATACGAGAATTTTGTTTGAATGGCTTTGGTGATCTATGACCTGGGGGTAGCACTAAACGAGGTAGGCAAAGCTATTGCTCTAGACTTATTCATGTGTTGGATTATTATTTAAGGTCGAAGGTTCATTCAAATTTTAAGAGGGTTGAAGCAAAAATGTTATGCATATGGTGAGAAAAATTATAGAAATACCATTCCATTATTAAAAAAAGTTACTATTTATTAACGTTTTATTAAGTTGGTGTCATCCTTAATCAGGTCACTAACTCAATTAGAAAAAATATAGAAATACCCTTCCATAATTAAAATAAATTATATTATCGAGGACACTTTAATTTTTTATTTAAAAAAATCAATAAAAATATGCATATGATGAGATTTAATTCCAGATCAATTACAATAATAAAACTTTTAATATATCTCACAACTAAATATTTATTTTAAATTTTTATACATTTCAATTTTATTACCATCATAAATTGCATACTATTTTTAAACATATATTTATATTTTTAAAGATGTAATAGAATTTCTAATTATATTTTTTTTTAAAAAGAAATTCTAATTATATATTATTAAAATTAAAGTAAGCTGAAGCAAAAAATGGTTGTAGCCCACGTTAAAAGTCCCCCAATGTGGACTGTAGAAAAAATTGGCTTACAACATACACTCAACTCAATATTTTCGGTCCAATTAAAGGTTAAATCCACGGGTCTGATCCACCTTAAAATAATTTTCACCCCCACGAAATTTTGTGTCTACATAAAAATAATAATAATAAACATTAAAAATTTATTAAAATTATAAGAAAATTTATTATTTTTAAGGCTTGTAGTTTTTGGTTTTGATAGTAAGGATTCGAGAAGTTTGAAGTGTGGTGGTGATTGAATTTGTATTTGGTGTTTGAGTGATAAGTAACGGTTTTAATTGAAAATAAATGACCGCGAGAAAAGTTCATAAGGATGGACTGAGGTATGATGTGGTGTAGTATGATAAAAAATATTACTTTTTATTAATTTTTTTAAAAATATTGAAAATTATTAAATTCTTATAAAAACATAAAGTTATAAAAAAATATACAAATGATTAAATAATATTAAAACATAAATTTTTTGCTTTTTATTTATAATTTTTATTTAATTTCTAAAAAGCAATTACGTCCACGTAAAATAATTAAGATCTCGTAAAATAATTAAAAAATCAATAAGTAATTCATATTGATATTTTTTCGCATCAAGCACCACATCAACCGTTACATCATCACTTAATGGCTTATCAGGGGCTTCAATGAAAAATTATATTTCAAGGGATCAATGTATTAAAGTTTCCATTTAGGGGTTTAATTGACTTTTTAATTATTTTATGAGTGATTTATTGACATTTAAGCCCTCCTTTTTTAATTCTTATTTATTTTTTGATATTTTAGAATTAGGATCAAATTGAAAATTATGTAAACATTAAGGGTTAATTTTTTAAGATTAGGATCAAATTAAAAATATAATAATATGGAGAGCAAATTTGTTATTATGCTAATAGAATAAGGTTACATCATCTTGTTAATGATTTAATGGAGGAGTGATAAAAAAAAATCAATGTTGATAAGGTTGGTTATGAAATTGAGATATTTATAATTGAATGTAGAGGTGTTTATGGACCGGGTTGGGTCTTAACAAAATTTTAGGATCGCTTGATAGACTCGGACTCGACACAAAATATGGTTATAAAATTTTGTCCAAGTCAGACCTGGATAAAAATGATAAAACTCAAGTCCGATCAATTCGTATTAAAATTTTTATATTATTTTTATATAATTTTTAAAAAATATATAATATATCAAAAACACTAAAAACACTAAAATAAATGTTTCCCAATAAATTAAAATAAATTAAAAAAATCTTTATACTTAAATAATACTAAGAAAGGTGAAACTTAATAAGCAAATATCTCTAAAATATTATTAAAATTAACAATAAGACAAGTGTTATACAATATCCAAACAATAATAATAAACTAGTAGTAATATAATAGTGAAATGACAACAAAATAATAGGAAAACATTAACAAAACAACATATATATTTTTTCTTTTTTCAAATTCAGGCCGGGTTGGGCTCGAACCAAAAAATTTTATTCAAAGTCTGATCTGTTTTTTAAACGGGCCTTATTTTTTTACTCAAACCCATTTTTCAAGCCTATAATTTATCTAAATCCTCCGACTTTTTCAAACAGAACGAGTTACCCGATCCATGAACAAATAAAATTAAGTGACCAAAACAAGAACATATTAGTATTTGAATGATCAATTATGCAGCTTCCTCAATGATAAATTTATATTCTTCAAAAACAAAAATCACATCATCACTTTAACAATGTTTATAAAAATATAAAAATAAATTATATCAATTTAAAATAAAATGTTTAAATCCTAAATTTCAATATTATAAATAAATTAAAATCATAAAAGATCATTACAACTAGACCTGTTAATGGGTCGGGTCACTCGCCCAAGTCTAAAGGTCTGTCTGAAATTTGAGAGGGTTTGGGCAAAAATATTAGGTCCAAAAATGGGCTTGAGCAAAAAAAATTAGGCTCGTTTAAAATATGGGTCGGGTTCGAATCGGGCTTGAACATTCGAGCTCGAGCTTGGCTCGACCCGTTTTAAGTTTATAATACTTTATATTATGTAATTTAGAATGCTTTAAAAAATAAATATATACTAAATATAAAATACTACTGAATCCAACGAGTGACTCTATTGGATTTTTTACTTAAATAATACAAAAAAATAAATTAATAACCAAAATGGTATCCCCAAATTATTATTTACCAAAATGGTATGTTTAGTTAAGTGGAGGAACTTTAAATGGCGGCACTAAGTGGTATTTTTGACACGTGTTTTTTTTAATTTATTATTATTATTTTTATATTTTTAAAAATAAAAAAATATTATTTTATTAGTGGAGGGATTTAAAGTGGTGGCACTCAGGGGTTTTTTTTCAAAAAAATACAAAGAAAATACAACAAAAAAATACCTGACACCCAGTGGAGGAACACAAAGTGGCGGCACTAATGGAGGAGTATCAAGTGGCGGCCCTCAGGGGTGTTTTGCCACTTGGCAGCACCCCATTGTGTCGTGTGTGTGTGTGTTTATTTTATTTTATTTGTGAAAATAAATTTGGGTGATTGGGAATTTTTAGTGTTTGTGATAAAAATTAAATGAAATAAAATTTTTGTTATAAAATAGGAGTGAGAGAAGCAAATAAACGGGAAAGAAAGAAAGGAAAGAAAGAAAGAAAGGAAGAAGGAGAGGAAAGAAAGAAGAAGGAGAGGAAAGAAAGAAGAAGGAAAGAAAGGTAATGTGTTTAATTTTAATTTTATTTGAGTATGATATAAATGAGTAAAATCATATTTTATTTAATAAATTTTATTTAATTTTTAACAGATTTATTGAAGATGGATAATCAATTTTTTGTATGCATTTATTTTGATGGAGTAATTTCGAGAACATCGGTTGGATGTATATTTGATTGTCGGGAACAAATAGGAATGAGATATAGTTTTAAAATATCTCGGTTGATGATATTAAGGCAATGATTAGTGCAAAACTTTTTAGACGTTGTGGAAGAAGGATCTCGAAACTTTTCTACAAGTTTCTAGTTTCGATAGATCCCATCAAATTCACCGAGATGAAACTTGTAGACGACAAAGACATGGAGACAATGATCGCTCTTTATTGTTCGAATCAAAGTGACCCAAATGCACCGGTTCAATTGTTTGCTGAGTTAGTTGATGTGGAACCTGTACAAAATGAAGATTCAACTCCGTGTATGGTGGTTCCAGTATCGTACATTGAAAGTCAATCAATCGTACGTGGGCTACACATCGATCTTAATGCTGCTGCACCCGAGAATGATGCAGATCAAGATGGTGGATATGATAGTAGTATTCCTTCTGATAATGAAGTCAATATTGATAGTGATCCGGATGTGGATGAGGTCCCAGATGATATTGACGAAGAAGGGGCGAATGGCGATGAAAATCCAGTCGAAAATCCAGTTACACATATTGTGATGCACAATAATCCTCCTGGGGCACACATGTCGCTTATAAACCCCGATGCGACACATGCCGAGTTCGCGGAATACCCTGAAATAGTATCTGCTCACCGATTGGCCGTCGCAGCAAATTGTGAAGAGTTGTTTGTGGGCCAAAATTTGAATCCAAGGAAGAATGCATATTTGCTATTAAGCGATATAGCATGAATGTGTCGATAGACTACAAAGTTGCAGTGTCTAAACCGACATTGTATATTGGAGAGTGCTGGAAGTCAACGGAAGGTTGCAAGTGGCGGGTGCGAGCTGCATTTATCCAGAAGTCGCAGATGTGGGAGATAAGAAAAATTGATGGGCCTCACACATGCAGTTCAACACGTTTGTCGGAAGATCACCGGAAACTTGATTCCAGAATTATCTGTACACATATCATGCCAATGGTTAAGGACGACCCGACCATCAAGGTTTCTACATTGATTGTGGACATGCAATCACGATTCCATTATCGGGTTTCATATCGAAAAGCATGGATTACGAAACAGATGGCAATGGAACAATTGTTCGGTGATTGGGATGCATCATACAATGAGCTGCAAGGATGGATAGCCGCAATGCGACAGTACGTACCAGGGAATGCGATTGAGTTGGTGACATGACCTTATGATGGCTCAGATAACAACATGCAATCGGGAAGAAGAATTTTTCAGTATATTTTGGACGTTTGATCCTTGCGTTCGAGCATTTCCTCACTGCAATCCATTTGTCTAGGTAAATGGAACGTGGCTATACGAGAAATATATGCAGATCTTACTAATTACGGTGGCTCAAGACGGGAATCAAAACGTGCTCCCAATAGCATTCGTTATTGTGGACAAAGAAGACATGAAATCTTGGGAATTCTTCTTGAGAAACCTGCGGATGCATGTGATTCATAACGATAATATTTGCATCATCTCTGATAGAGCGAAGGGTATTATTGCGGCCATTAGGCGTACTGGTGTACCATGGAAATCGGTTTACTGCAGCCGACACATTGCGGCTAACTTCCAACGAGAATATAAGAATGCAGACTGGCGGCCTAAAATATCATTTTAGCATAAAAATTATATATCTTCCAATTTTTCATCTCTCAAATTCTCTACACTTTTCTTCAAAAATATCTCACTTAATAAAAATGATAAAATTACGCTTTAAGTCCCTAACCCTTTCAATTTTACGATTTAAGGTTTCAAGTAACAGGTTTAATGTTATGAAATTTAAATAAATGATCAAATAGGTTAAAATATATGTACATTATGGAGGAAAAATTCATCATTATAATTCATCAACAGTCAAATTTAAACACTATTAGATACAACCTTAGTATCCATGATTAGATGGTGTGGTTCTCGAGGTATATCTTCGTGGTGGCCGGCGTCTACGTCGAGGTTGCTCGTCAAGTTCATCACTATCATTAGGGTCCATTTGCACCGAAGGAGTAGAGTATTGCTCGGGAGGAATAGTGTATCGCGATGCCTCGTCAAACTCAGCCTGATATCTTTCCCTATAGTATTGCAGTGGCTCGTCAAATTGAGGCTGATATCCTTGGCTTGAGCATTGCGGTGGCTCGTCAAATTAAGGCTGATATCCTTGGCTTGAGCATTGCGGTGGCTCGTTAAACTGGGCTGATATCCTTGGCTTGATGAGCTATGCATATGTGATGATCCCGCAAAATCAGGACGATAAGAATCATCGTCATTCAATGCCTCTTCATCCTCCTCTTCTTGTTGCTCTAGCACTGGTTGTGGCTCTGGGGCAGGAGCTACATGATAGGGGCGATCTTGTCGAGACATGTATGGGGGAATTATCATCGATGAAGCACCAATCAAATATGGTTGGCCAAACTCAATGAACCATTGCATGTACTGCACCGATGGCTGTAAATCCGGAGTGTACTCCATCGGAGGTACTCGAGTCATTCGGTTGTTCCACACATAAACATATTGTCCATGCACACTCCCCCAATCACAATTTGCTTTCCCCTTCTTATCCATCCCATGGATAGACCCTAATTAGAATGGCGACTGCGAGATAGGCTGTTTACAACCAAACTGCCGGAGTACTCGATCCCTGGCATACCACTCCACTGTTTGAAAATTGATTATCGGTGCGTTAATGCACCATTGGTCTGAGTGAAGGAATGTTGAGGCGGGAATAACAGCGGTAATTTCTGGCTGTATATATGGGGTCCAGATGAACTGCACAATTAATAACATGTCAAAATATTAATACGATTAAAGTAATATAATTTACTAACATGCAGCCATATTAAC
The DNA here is from genome assembly GCA_039519145.1 of Kokia cookei. Classification (NCBI taxonomy): domain Eukaryota; kingdom Viridiplantae; phylum Streptophyta; class Magnoliopsida; order Malvales; family Malvaceae; genus Kokia; species Kokia cookei. The sequence continues at coordinate 46,640,397 of CM076908.1, read as the reverse complement.
ACGAGTCAAGTAATATAATTTAACATGTTAATGAATAACATACCCTTTCCCAGCATATTGCTCTAGCATCAAACGATACATGGGAACTGTGTACTGCCTCCCGATCCCCGGTTTTGTTTTCCATCTAAGAAAACAAAAAATAACTTGTTAGATTAATATAATTAATAAAATATGTCAAATTATTAAAATTTAGGGTATATGGTAATCACCTGTTAACGAGTGGAAAAACATATGTTTGGTGCCTAACGGATGCCAAGAATGGCATTTGATATAGTGCCCAAGATTGCAATAGCACTAGGCATCCACCTATATCCCGGGAAGAAGGGTTTGTGGCGCGACAAAGTTCTCGGTATAGCATGGCAAGCACCGCAGATCCCCAACTATATTCATGAATCTTTCGCAAATCTCTTAGAAAAGGCAAATACATCAAGTGGATCTTATTGTTATTTGCGTCCGGCATGAGTATGCCCCCTATCATTAGCAAAATATAGGCTCGAACGGCCTAAGAAACCTCCATTTCAGTTGCGTGTTCGGGTAAGTGCTAAAATTTCTCTTCAACCATGTAAATAACAACGACGTGAAGTCGTTGTTATTACTAGGTGAGCGACCTAGTAACTGGATGCACATCGTTGCTGGCTCTTGAAACGAACTAACACCGGTGACTGGTACACCATTGATTGGTAGCCCTAGTTGGACCGCAACATCCTCCAATGTCACAGTGCACTCCCCACAAGGCAGATGAAATGTGTGGGTCTCCGGGCGCCAACACTCCACCAATGCACTGATTAAATCATATCTTAACTCAAATTTTTGGATCAATGCTGCAGATGCAAATCCGGCATCCCGCAAGTACGGAAGCAGACATTCATGAGGGGGGAATTTAAGGCCCTGTGCACGACCCCTCAATGAACGATACGCGAGCTCTTCCTGTTAATTTACAAAAATAGTTAGTATAACCAAAATTAATTTTGTAAACAAATAATAATATCGTGAATGATATAATGAACAAATAATTATTATTTTTACATTCATATTGCCTTGGTGTGTATCTGCATTCACTGATTTGGCTATGTGAGGACGTTCCGAGTTAATTAATGAAGTCATTCTGTAACTTGAAAAAAAATTATCAATTAGTTCAATACATACGTTTACCAATATAATATAAAAATAATAATTAAATACCAAAATGTGTTATTTACTAAAATTGTACAAAATATATATTTATAAACCAAAATAGTATCCACACACCATTATTTACTAAAATGGTACAAAATAATTTATTTTGTACTATTTTGGTAAATAATATGATGGTGATATTATTTTGATAATTAATTATTTTTTATATTATATTTTGGTCAATAATATGATGGGGATATTATTTTGATAATTAATTATTTTGTATATTATATTTTGAAAATTAATTAGCCAAGTTTAATTTTTTATGAATTATTAAAACTCTCTTATTTTTATAAAATAATAAATTTTTTAATTTCATAATTGTAACTAATTTTAATTATAACTTAAAAATAGATTATTGTTAATTTTATTAAACACTAGTAATAGTTTTATTTCACATTTTATTAAACAATCTTATGACTTGTATAATAAAGTTACTAACTAACAAAATTAAAACATTATTAAATTTTAAATCAATAAATATGAACAATATTTTTTACTTACTACTACTAACAACAAAATTAAATTACTAACTAGCAATTACATTTCTTCTTCTCTTCTTAATTTACTCACCAATTATAACAACATTAAATAACAAATCAATTAAAAATTAAATTAAAGAAAACAAAAAACTTAAAATAATCAAATTAACTAACAAATTAAAATATTTTAAAATTAATCATACTTAAAATATTAACTAAACTTACCTTTCTTCCACCTCTCTTAATTTACTCTTTTAATCAACCTATTAAACAAATAAAATTATAATAACAAATCAAACACATTACCACTACTAATTAACAAATTAAAATATTTTAAAATTAAATTTAAAAATAAACACATTACCTTTTTTTTTCCTCTCCTTCTTCCCCTTCTTCTCCTTCTTCCTTCTTCCTTCTTATTTCTTTCTTTCTTTCTTTCTCTTTTTTCTTTCTTTTTTCCTTCATTTTTCGTTGGTCCTCCCCTCCCACCTATTTTATAACAAAAAAAATTATTTTATTTAATTTTTATCACCAACAAAAAAATTCCCAACCACTCAAATTAATTTTCACTTCTTAAAAAACCCACGACACAATGGGGTGCTACCAAGTGGCAAAACACCCCTGAGTGCCGCCACTTGATACTCCTCCATTGGTGCCGCCACTTTGTGTTCCTCCACTGGGTGTCAGGTATTTTTTTTGTCGTATTTTTTTGAAAAAAACCCCTGAGTGCCACCACTTTAAATCCCTCCACAAATAAAATATTATTTTTTTAGTTTTAAATATATAAAAATAAAAAAAAATTAAAAAAAAAACACGTGTCAAAAATAACCCTTAGTGCCGCCATTTAGAGTTCCTCCACTTAATTAAACATACCATTTTGGTAAATAATAATTTGGAGATACCATTTTGGTTATTAATTTATTTTTTTATATTATTTAAGTAAAAAATCCGACTCTAGTGGAAAAGAAGATGTTGTTCATCCTAGGGGTCTCGAGTTCAAGCACCTGTGTGTGCAAGGTGTGTGTGCCTTGTCAAAGAGTTTAGTAAATATATAATATAAGCGGGCCTAAAATGGACTTGGGTTAGACTTTTGCAAATATGGACAAAATTTTAGGACTAGATTTCAGGACGAGTTAAACTTGAACAATCATAAAGTATGTTAATATCATGCTTAGACCATGCTCGACCTGAACCATGAATACCTCTAATTACAACTTTTAACACTTCAATTTCTCCATAATTATATTAATCATTGAACCTAAAATTCTACCAAAAGAAATTCAATGAACCTTACAATTGATATTAGAAAAACCCCAAAACTTAATAATTAGTTTTTTTTAAAATAATTTTATTATATGTTTTGATTATTTTTATTTTTTGGATATAATACTTAGAACTATTCATAACCATTTCTCAATCTTTAAATAAGAAGATAATGCGCTTTAACATACTCAAACCCACATCCTCTTGCATTGACGATAATACTCATATCAATCAAACTAAGACTCAATTGACAAAACTCAACAATATAAAGTTGAAGAATTACTTAATAAGATCAAACAAATAATTGAGGAATCAAATGTGACACTAGGTGATAGAGAAAAAGCAACCTATTAAATCCCAAATTTCAATGTTATAAATAAATTAAAATCCTAAAAGACCATTATAATTAGACCTATTCCTGGGTTGAGTCACTCGTCCAGGCCCGAAGGTCCGTCTTAAATTTGAGAGGGTTTGGGCAAAAATATTAGGCCCGAAAATGGGCTTGAGCAAAAAAAAATTAGGCCCGTTTAAAATATGTGTCGGGTTCGAATCGGGCTTGAACATTTTGTTCTCGAGCCTGGCTCGACCCGTTTTAAGTTTATAATATTTTATATTATGTTTTTTTTATAAATTATGTAATTTAAAACAATTTAAAAAATAAATATATACTAAATATATAATACTACTAAACTCAGCAAGTGGCTCATGTGGAGAAGAGGATGTTGTTCATCCTAAGGGTCTCGAGTTCAAGCACCTTTGTGTGCAAGGTGTGTGTGCATTGTTAAAGGGATAAAAAAGTATAAACAGATACTACCATGTAATCACAGGCCTAAAATGGACTTGGGTTAGACTTTTGGAGTTTGGACAAAATTTTAGGCCTAGATTTCGGGACGAGCTGGATTTGAACAAGCATAATATATGTTAATATCATGCTTAGACCCGACCCGACCCAACCTGACCCATGAACACCTCCAATTACAACTTTTAACACTTCAATTTCTCCATAATTATATTAATCATTGAAACTAAAATTCTACCAAAAGAAATTCAATGAACCTTACAATTGATATTAGAAAAACCTAAAAACTTAATAATTAGTTTTTTTAATAATTTGATTATAGATTTTGATTATATTTATTTCTTTTGATATAATGTCTAGAATTATTCATAGCTCTTTCCTAATCTATAAATAAGAAGATAATACGTTTTAACGTACTCAAACCCACTTTCTCTTTCATTAACGATAATACTCATATCAATGGAATTAAAACTCAATTGACAAAACTCAATAATATAAAGTTAGAGAATACTTAATAAGCTTAAACAAATAATTGAGGAATCAAATGTGACACTTAGTCAAGGTGATAGAGAAAAAGCAACCTATTAAATTTGATATACAAAAGATTCCCCAAATTCTAAAATAAAGATGTTTAATAAGAGAGGGAGATTTCAAGATATGGGAGATGGTCACTTCTCAACATCTTCCATGATTCTGCAGCTATTTATTACCATTTTGATTCAAAAATAAAATAAAATTAAAAGGCTGCCATTTTTTTTTCTTTGTTTTCTAACTTCATATATCTCGAATATTGACAACTCTTAAAAAGGGTTTGGATTCTCTGTCTTATATATATTTATGGGTTAAATTGTGGTCTAAGTCCTTAGAATTTGTATATTTAAAATCTAATCTATTTACTTTTTAAAGTTTATTTATGTTACATTCAAGTTTATTATAATATTATTCTTTGTTACATAGTTATCGAGTAAGTATATTTTAATTTCAAAATATCACAACAACGAATTTAACTGAAAAATTTTAAAATAAATTAATAATTGGACTTGAATTTTAAAATACAAATAATATAAGAATTAAAATTTTGAAAATAAAAATTGAAAACTAAATTTTAAAGTTATAAAAAATATAAGGACTTGAAGTATATTTTAACCTATATATATATGATCGTATGGGACACGTAAAGTGAAGAAATCTTTGCACGACATGCAAATATGCAAACACAGCGCTAGTGTCCTAACACGTTTTTAAAAAAAAAAAACCAAGAGAAAAGAAAAACCTTTGACTTTGTTGCCAATGGTATCTAAAAACAGTTAATAATAATAATAATAATAATAATAATATTCTCATCTTACAAAATATATAATTAATAAAAATTAATTTAATATAATTTACTTAAATTATTTAATTTAATAATAATGATATTAATAAAAACAATATAAAGACCTGTCAATATATATATATATAAAGAAATATATAGATTCTTACTTGAAAGACGGGTTATTCACTCGGTTTGATAAGTCTAACTTGTAAAGATAGAATGTTTACCATGTGCAATTACGATTTGTAAATCTTTAATTCTATCATGTGTATGTTATTTGTGAGGTATAGAACTTTTTGATTTTTCTATTGTGTTTTGTACTGATTTGATTTTATATTGTAGTTAGTCAAACATATATATGTATGGTAGTTTGATTCTTCGTAGTTTGGTCCTATTTTTTTCGATTTTTCATCTGTTGTGTTTTGTATTAATTTGATTCTACATTATAATTGATCAGATATATATTTATACTTATATCATACTTATAAATGTATGAAATTATAATAGTGGAACTTTTAAAAAATAGTTTTAATATTTTGTAAATATTAAACTGAAATTTGAAAAAAAAAATTAAAGAAAATATCTGGTTGGGCATGAACCCTAAAACTAAATGTCTTAGTCTTTTCAATTTTGGAGTTGTCCTCCTCATCAAGAATCAAAATTGTTGCATGGGGCCTTTTTTTTTTGAAAATTTCATGCTAGCTTTTTAAGGGACATAACCTAACTTTTTTTTTTTTTTTTAATATAACACATTATTTAGTAATTCAATTCTTTGAATTTAATAAAAATGCTATTTAATCTCTCAAAATAAAGAAAATTATGTTTAATCACTTCAAAAATAATGATATCAAAAATTAAAACATTATAAAATTATGTTTCGACCTCTAAAAAAATTATTATTCAATTCCGTCTCCATACAAGAATTATGGATTCAGCACTTAGTACAGTACCATCCTAACCAAAGCCTTCCATGACTCTACCTTTGTTTCTACTTAGTGGGATGCTCATTGGCAAGGCAATTTCATACAAACAATTAGGAATTGTTTTGATTGATTTTTTTTCTTAACAAGATCAATAAAAGATTGAATCCCTAAATGATTCTTATCTTTTTTGTAAGAGAATTAATGATTTGATATTTGTGAGATATTAATTTAACCTAATCCCTAATACAAAAAAAGAAACAATACAAAGAATATATCAACTTTTGAGTAACAATTCTTTAATTAAATGCCTTTTAGCTTTATTTTTCTTCATTTATCTTTTTTTTTGGGTCCCTTTTGTTTTTCTTTCAAAAATTAAAAATAAAAAAACCAATGCAAAATAGTATCAATACTTTAATTTCCATCATAAATATTCCCCTCCATCAATTGTCCAAAATATTGCACCACTCACTTCTCTACATGAGCAAAAACATGAAGATGGTCAATGCCAAAACCAATTCATTCCTCTTCAAAAACCAGTCCCATAGTCCCATGGATCAACCCCATCATCATCATCATCATCATCATCATCATCAACAACAACAAAGCAGTGGTTTCGTTAGCCGAATGGGGAGTCGGAGGTCGCCTCACAGGGCAAATTTATTTCCAACATCACCCGAGGTTCCGCCTGTAGGGGACGAAATCTTCCATGCGGCTCACCCGCAACATCCGATATCACAAGCACGGCTCCCGGACCTCTTCACCTGTGGTGCTTGCAAGGAGTACGGTGCCGGTGAACGGTTCACTTGCTCGGAATGTGATTATCAGCTCCATGATTTTTGTGGTTTAGCTCCTCCTATTCTTAAGAGACATCCAATCCACCCTCTTCACAACATCATTTTGATTCGTAAACCTGGTAATTAATTTGCTTACTCATTCAATTTTCTTCATTACTAGTATATTTATTATCATTTTAGATTTTTTTTCATTTAATACATTACTTTAAAGAAATTTAAAAAAATGGGTCAATTATGTCTTTCATATATCAATATAATCACCTTAATCAGCCATAAAAAATAGTTTAATATCTTACACTTCGATTATCTATGACAATGTGTCTAATTGAGAATTTCGAGTGTTAGCTTGATAATCAGGATGTTCACTGCTCTAGAAGCGACTTGAGTTCGAATCATGCCAATTGCATTGCTGTTAGGGCTTTGCCTTCTTTTTATATTTCACTCAAAAAATATACTTAATTAAGTTTAGCGAGTGACACCAATTCTATTAGTGAAAGCTCCAAAAGATTAATACAACTAAAAAAAATTTAAACAAGAATAAAAATAACACTTTTGTTATAATTTTTTATATTATGTCTTAATATTTACATTCTAAAAGACCTACCCACTAATTAAAAAATAACTTGCCTAAAATATTTTGAAGTTCTAGTTGAAATTTAAAATTTTGAATTTTTTGTAAAAATTTAATATTAATAAGTGTTGAGTACAGGGTAAGACACATTGCATTTCCAGAAGAAGAACACATTTTAGAACTTTAGAGAAGATTATTGAAAGGGATAATCATAAACCTCAAATATAGACTGTAACATTTCACTTCAAAACTTAAATATCACCAAATTTCTAAATTAAATAACAAAATATCCACTAAATTCTAGTTCAAATTAATAAACTTTACACTTAAATTGTAGATATCATGAACCCAACAAGTGACTCCAGTAGTAAAGAGGATGTTGTTCATCCTAGGAGATCAGGGTTCGAGTACATGTGTGTGCAAGGTGTGTGTACCTTGTCAAAAGATTAAGAAAGTATGAACAGATACTACCATGTAATCACACCAGTATATTCAAAAAATTGTAGATATCATATGCAATGAAGGTTAATTTCAAAATTCAAAAAATATAAAAACTAAAAATGACTAATTCGAATATGAGGACTCGAATTTTTCTCAAATTGTGTATTTAAACTCAATCAAATCAAATATTGAAATCGGATAAATTAAGCTCAAGAATGATGATGATAAATGAACTATATTACATTTTTTGTTCAATATATCTTATTTTGATACCAATATAATTAATAACTTTATGATAAAACTATTCAATGTTTCAGTTAGAAGTGGAATATTGAAATCGAGGTGCGATATTTGTGCCAAGTCAACCAAAGGATGCGTTTTCAAATGCAATGCCTGTAGTTTCCAAATGCACCCATGTTGTGCCATGTTATCAACTGAAATCAACATCTCGGTTCATCCGCACATGTTACGGCTCCTCCCCTCTCCGTCAACCGCCGACCCTTCTAGTTTCTCATGCGGCGAGTGTAACCGCAAGAGGTCGGGGAGGGTTTACCATTGCACCACATGTGATTACCATCTCCATGCAGTTTGTGCCAAGAACATGGTGAATGGGCTTCAAGCCAGTGGTATTAAGGGCATGAACAAGCCGAGCATGTTTGGGACCGCCGTGAGGCTTGCATCTCAAGTGGTGATCGAGTTCATCGGAGGGCTGATCGAAGGGCTCGGCGAAGGCGTCGGGCAAGTGTTGATTCAAACGACAGCCAGAGGAAGGTGCTACAATAATAGATCATCTAGAGCTACATAAAATGTTCCTAATTAGTTAATTAAAACTATATAGTATTTATTAATTTAAATTTGTTTGACATCTTGGATTTTTATTTAATTTTTGTTTAACAGTTGATGGGAGCTTGGGGGTTATAGTATGAAGCTGGGGAAGTGTTGCAGCTATTCATATATGATTTGATTGTGTCAAGAGTTCTACAATATTGAAAGTATGTTTCTTTTGTAAATTATTTTGTATATTTTAAAGTAATTAAGTATTGTTGATTGCGAAAATATTTTAAAGTATTGTTTGTTGTTATATTATTTTTTGAACAATCTTATTATAGGTTTTGATCATATTTGTTTTTTTTTTACATATTGTTTAGAATTATCCATAGCTCTCAACTCATAGATAGGTGGATAATAGCAAATTTAGCTTTAATGTTTATATATTGTCGAAACCATCTTTTTTGGAAAACGACGAGTTTCAAAAATTATTTTAATGTTGAAAAATGGGAGTCGCCACCAATCTTTGTTATGGTGTGATTGGATCACCTCAAAACGTTTAAAATCTGTTTTGAAAAAATATTTTGGTCTTTGCAATCCAGAAAACAAGTTCGAGAGTCAGTTACGCATGAGGAAGGGTTAGCACCCTCATACGCCCAAAATTGGTACCACATTGATTATCTTAGGGTCTTGTTTGTAAAATTTTGAAAGCTCGAAGAAAGTTTAAAATACCATCCTTGAATGCATGAGTTAAGTTTAAATGAAATCGAGTTTGTTTGGAAGTCTCGCTATTTCAAAGTGATCAAAGAAGAAAGTTACGTCCAGTGAGTTAGGACACAACATTTCAAGATCCAAAAATAACGAGCTTTTCTTTGTAAAACTTTTTAAATTTTGGGAATATAATGTTCGATTATCTCGATTTGAAGAAATGTTGCACCTAGAAAGTTAAGGCGTAAATTTTCAGAATCAAAGATAAGGAAACATTGCCTCGATTAAGGATATTCGATTATTTCGATTTGAAGCAAAATTGCACCTAGTAAGTTAAGGCGTAAATTTTCGAAACTTGAAATAAAAGAATATTGCCTTGATTTTAAAGTTTTTATGAAAACAATTCTGAAAACAAACATGCGAGTTTAATATAAATAAGCAGTTAATAATGAATATTAAATAACACGAAGTAAGATAATTAAGAAGATAAATGATAAGCAAAAACTACAAAATACAAAATACGAGGGCATAATAATTAAAAATTAAATGCAAAATATTGATGAGGAAGAAAAATGATGCAATCGGAGTTGAAAATGAGACTTTTTGGATACCCGGGAGCAAAATGGTAATTTTGGACTCATTGGGGTAAAATGGTAATTTTGGGAAAGTTCGGGGTTAAAAACAAAATTTTTAAACACCTAGGGGTAAAACGGTAATTTTTAGAAAAATCAGGATCAAAAACGGAATTTTTGGACATCCGGGGGTAAGAGGGTAATTTTTTAGAGTTTTGGGGTCAAAAATAGAATTTTTTGGAAGTTCGAGGGTAAAAATGTAATTTTTGAAAGTTTTGGGTTTAAAAATGGATTTTTTTGGATATTTGGGGGTAAAATGTAATTTTTGGAAGTTTCAAGGTCAAAATGAATTTTTTGGAAGTTCGAGGGTAAAAATGTATTTTTTTTGGAAGTTTTAGGGTTAAAAATCGAATTTTGGATAAGTTTGGGGTCAAAATATAATTTTTAGATAGTTTAGGGACCTCCAGGGTAATAAAACCAAAAACAAGTGACACGTGGCAGTCCTTCAGGCATCCTGAATTCAAAGGACTAATTTGAAAACCATGAAAAATTTTTAGGCCAATTTTGTAATTAAATAGAATTTGATTTAAGGATTAAATTAAAACAAATTGAAAATAAGAGGGACTATTTGCTGAAATAAACTAAATTATGACACGTGGCAGCTCCTAATTCTTTCAAAAGGTCAAGGGACTGGATTGAAAAGCCATGAAAATTTTTGGGCCAATTTATAATTAATTAAAAGTACAAAAGGACTAAATTGAAACAATCAAAAAAATGTGAAAGGACCAAATGATAAATATCCCTTTTTTAGAAAACATGCGGATCCTTAGGTCGGGTCGAGGCGGATTTTGGGTCGGTCAATTGGTTAAAGCTCAAAACGACGTCGTTTTGGGGCTTAAAAGCCTAGACCAAAACGACGTCGTTTTGATCACTTATAAATACCATGTTCCACCTTTTTTTTTTTTTTCATTTTCACCTGCTTTTAAAAAAAAAACTTAGAAAAAGACTTTCAAAACTCTCTCTCACTCTCTTCATGTCGGCCAAACCCCGATCGAGCCTCGCCCCACAGTCCGATGCGCGTCGTCAGCACGCGCCTTAGTCCGCTCCCGCCAATCGACGCCCCAGGCCACCTGCTCCGTTCACGCACCGTCGTTCACGGCCTTTTTCAGGTAAGGTTTTCCATTTTCGTTATTTAAAACCCATTTTCTCTTTTAGTTTTGTGAAAAACTTGTTTTTAAAGCATGAAATCCTTTTAGATCTGTGACATATTTCGAAAAACTCTTTAGAAATTGTGTTGATTTGAATTGTAATATATTTTTATTCTTGAATCTGTTATTGTTTGAAACTCGATTCTGTCCCTTTTTGTTTCCCTTTACAGATTTGCATGTGACGGAGCGCAGGCAGCTCGGAGGTGGGCACGGCACGACCCCGACGATGGTAGCATCCAAGGGGTGTAAATTTCCTGTCCTTTCAAATTTTTTTATATTATTAATTACTAATAATAATTATTATTATTACAGTTATTAATATTATTAAAGCTACATTATTTATTATTATTTTTATTTTTATTATTAATGATACTTATTAATACGTTTTGAAAAAAAAGCAATAAACATTAACAGTAATCTTAAATGCATGTATCAATGCATATTTGGAAACTGATAGACTTGAATATACAATCATAACTGCTGAGAACATGTATTGAAGAATACCTGAATGACTTAGTGTTTGGGTACTTTGAACCTGACTTATATTTTTGGGTCTCTGATTTCTTATGATTTGGGCCACTTATAATTTAGGGTTTGTAATTGGCTCAATTCGAATTGAAAAATTTGATATTGGACTTGTAACTGGACATTAAAGTTTGGACTTTCATTTGTAATTGATTTTAAATTTAAGTTTAAAATTATTTCAAATTTAAACTAAATTTAAATTTAAAATAAATTTAAATTTAAATTTAAAGTAAATTTAATTTTAGAAATAAATCTAAAACCCATCTAAACTTGAAATTAAAAGTTTGACCCAAAGATTAAGCCCGGTCAAAATTGGGCTTCAACATATATATTTTCTCGATTTGATCCTTATTTTTTTTATTTAAATTTGATCCTTAATTTTTTAGAAAGTGTCCGATTTGACCATTAACCTTTCAAAAAGAATCAACTTGCTACATTTTTAACATAAATACTGACTAAAGCGTTAAATTTTTAAACATGTCAGCTTGCATGGTAATCCATGTGTATTTCATGTTAATATTTTGTTAATTTTATAAACATTTTATAATTATTCTGAATTTTGAATTTTTTTATTTTAAAAATATTTTTATAAATTTTAAATTATTTATTGATGTGACATAAAAAACAAATAATATCATGTTAGTATGAAGTACACGTAGATTATCATGTAGGTTGTCATGCCAACTTCATTAAAACATTAATATTTTAGCCAACATTTCCGTTAAAAAAAGCGATTTAACTTTTTTTGAATGATTAATAATCAAATTTAGCTAAAAAAAAAGAATAAAGATAAAATTGACAAAAGATGTAAACATTAAAAGCTAAATTTATCATTATACCAATTCAAAATATCAAATTTAAAATAATCTCAATTTAGTATGAACAACTAACCAAAAATAATCTCAACCTACCGTGATTAGAACCCAAAATGATTTTTAAACTCATAATAACTTGACTTGGAAAAACAAACTCCCAAATCCGAACGACCTGAAACAACCTGAATCAAAAGTACCCAAAAATTTCAAAGTTTGAATTAATTAGAACTAGATTAACTCGACCTAAAACCAATCCAACTCGACCAATTAATCTACTTTTCCTGCAAATAAGGTCATTTTATTTAAAATAATAAAAAAATTTCCTTGCAAATTGATCTGAAAATAAAAAAATAAAAAATAGTAATGTTAATATTTATATATAGAAAAATTTTCAAGAATTATTAAATGCTCAAGGAGTATTTAAGCAATTGAATTTCATTAAAGCGATATTTTCATTCGTATGTGAATTGGGCCTTTGTGGTACTCTAATGCATTTCTTATTAATATTGGGCTTATTTTGGGCCCTAGCATTTAAAATAACTCCTACAGTCTAATTATTGCATTGTTCTTTCGAAAATATTTTAAAAAATTATTAATTATTTTAGCGAAACACATTAACATAAAATAAAAATATTTTATTTTAAGATTTATTTAATAATGATTATAGGTTGAATGATAATGAATTTGTATTTTAATACTATCCAGCAGAATGTGTTCGGTCTTTAAATTTATAATTCTTAAATTTCTTATTTAAATATGATATAAAAATATCATCATAATAATATTAATTATAATTTAAAAAATTAATATTTTGTAATTTCATAATTGAATAAGAGTGACACCAACGTAATAAAAGTATTTAAACATAAAGTATTAAATTAAAAATTAAAACCGTTCATGAGTTGAATTTATGTTAATTTTCTTACATTTATATTTAAGAGTAAAAAAAGCAAATACAAGATTAAAACGGTTGAATTGAAAACTAATAATTTACTTAATATATTATAATATTTAAGATATTTTAACAGATTTTTGGTAATTTTTTTATTAATAATTATTAAAAAGATTTTGCTAAGCTTATTGATCTCTCATATTTTTATTAATTGATTGGTATATATTTTTTAATTTCAAATATATATTTTAAGTGAAGATTTTAATTGATATTTATAAATACTAATAAAATGACAGCATTTAATTGTGAAATACTGAAATCTCCTTCTAATTTTCTACAAAAAGAAAAAGAAATCAACCAATAAATTAAAATCTAAACTTTTTGTTCAAAATTTTAAAGTTAAGTGATCAAAACATAAAGACATAATGATAAAATTAGCCTTTAACGTTTGGGTGTTTAGTCACTTTGATTCTTAAGTTTTTTTTGGTTCACTTTCATACATAATCTTTATTTTTTGATCAAATTAATTATTTTTTAACGGTCTTACTGACGTGGTCGTCAGTTAATTAATAGCACTGACGTGACAATTTTTTTCATCTAGGTAAGTCCACATATGCAACTGCTAACGTGGTATTATTTTGTTTTATATGTCACGTTAACAAATAATTTTAAAATTATAAAAATTATTTTTTAAAATATAAAATTATTAAAAAAATTTAATTTCTAATTTTTAAATCTTCTTTCCCATTTCCTTCATCATCTCCCGTCTAATTATTGTTCATCCTTCGTATTCTAGCTATTCAACCAATGTTTGTATCACTCCAAGCCTTGTCACTTGGTGCAAGAATCAAACGGGTCATGACCCTTGGTCCTGTTTCTAGCTCAACACCGATTTGAGGTTTTTCAGGAAAATGAAAGGCAGCAAAGCAGACCAATTTGAGGTTTTGTGATACATGCATTTCACATGATATTTTGATACAATAAAATTATTGTTCCTTCAACTTGGTTTCTTCCTCGTATTACAAGTATAACAATCCAAATATAAAGAATCTGAGTTTGTGAAGTTTTCTATTTGTTTATTGGGAAAATATTAATCCCATCTAATTTTGCTTTAGCTTTTTCTTGAATGGAAAATTTCTTCTTTTTACTTGAACAATTAACGATCTCAACATCTGGGTATCTTTCCTTTCCCTTCAAATCAATACAAAAAACAACACTTTTTGAGTTTATGAAGTTTTTTGTTTGTTTCTCGAGAAATCTTAAACCACCAAAAACGAAGACAATGGCTACCAACAGTTACAGTGTTGCATCTACTTTGCTCTTTTATTCCATCAAAGAAGGAAAATAAGAAGAAAGGGAAGAGGAAGGGGAAGGAGAATAAAAAAAAACCCAGAAAAACTTAAGATGATGATAATTTTAATAATTTTATATTTAAAAAATAATTTTTATAATTTTTAAATCATTTACTGACGTGACATACATGTCAGCAGCTGCATACGTGGACTTGTCTAGGTGGAAAAAAATTACCACATCAACGTCGTTAGTTAACTAACGACCACGTCAGCAAGACTGTTAAAAAATGACCAATTTGACCAAAAAAACAAAGATTATGTATAAAAGTGAGCCAAAAAAACTTAAGGGTCAAAGTGATCAAACACCCAAAAGTTAAGAGTTAATTTTGTTATTATGCCAAACAGAAACATGAACATCACTGAGTGATATTTTTATAATTTACCATATTTTTTTATACCATACTTAAAACTCTTAAATATTATTATTTTTTCATCACAGTTCCAAATTCAAATATTTTTCCTGCATCCAATACTTGAGAGATCCTTATATCATAGGGATTTGATTAAATTAGTCTTTTTATTATTAAATGAATCAATTTAGTCCCTATACTATTAAAAAAAATCAAGTTAGTCCAAATTATAATATATTAAATATTTATTTATAAAAATGTGTTAAGAATTATTCTTTTAATTGAAGTTCAATTCCAAATAAAAAATTTCATTTATAAAACCATAAAACTTTAAAAATATTAACTCTGCTAAACAATAAATGATATTTTTAAACTAATAAATTTAACTTTATTTCAATTTAGCCATATTTAATTATTTTTAATAATACAAAAAATAAATTGATCTATTCAATAGTAAAAAGATTAATTTGATCATGTGACCTATAATAGAGATACCTCTCAAATAGATTAACCAATAAAAAATATTAAACAATATCTATTAACATGAGTCAAGGTGATGTATAAAAAAGAGAAGTACATTTAGAAAAAAGAGTGAGGGAAAAGTATAAATTAATGCATCACTTTTCTTAAATTAAACGTGAAAAATAATTAAAATAAAAAACAAAATAATATTTAATAAAATATTAAAATTAACCTGAGAAGACAATATGTTATATGAAATTGGAAGTATTCATTACATTGGATCCGTTTGTCGCTTTCTCTGACATACACACTATACCTAAACCATTAATGGCCATTTATATCCCCATCTCAATCAACAAAGTGCTAAAAAAGGTCATATATATATATATATATATTTTTTATGTTTTCATAATTTAATTTTTAAAAATTACAAAATATTAATTAAATTATTTAAAAAAATTTATTTCAATCATTAGATTATTAAAATTGTTGTTGCATAACTTTTTCTATTCTCACTACCTACACTAATCGAAAGTTTTCGTTTTCTTTCTCTTTTATATTTAAGCTTTTTTAAGAAACATTTTTAAATATTTCAAATTTGTGAACTAAAATTTAAACAATTTTTTTTTTAGTATTTGATATTGATTGTCAAATTGGCTTGGATCTAAGGTATAAACTTCTACTCGTTGATGAGTATTGATTCACTGTACTGATTGTCAATATATTAGAAGTGAAATGTGATAATGCTATGATAGTGGAAACTATTTTAACTAGGGGTGTGACAAATAGTAAGATGTTGAAGTTGCGACTGATTCATCGTTTTTTGAATCGTGATTGAAGAGTACGTTTTCGATATATTTCCAGGGACCACAATAAAACTACTGATCATATGGCTAAAATTTCAAGTTCAAATTACAATGAGATGCAAGTTTTTACTGAAGCCTCGATTTCGGCAGAAAAGTTACTTGAGTTAGATATTGGCTACTTGACTAATATCATTCAATAGTAGATTGTTTTAATGTAATCGCTTTTCTTATAATTTCTTTTTATCAAAAAAAATAAATTAAAAGTTAACATATTATAAACTTGAAAAATGAACTGTGTGAGATCAAGATTGGGATTTGATTTGAAAATTGAAACTTAAACTCATACTTATATTTTAAATAAGGCTTTATTATTATTTTTGCATAAACAATTTTTTAATTTAATATTTTTATTTAAATCCTCTCAACACATCCAAACCCATAGACATAAAGTAAGTACACTTTGCGTTAAGAAAATATATTAAAAAAAATCAATCTAAATTTCCATAATTCATTAGGTAAAGAAAATCCAAAAAATTCACATTGTTTCAAGAATTTTAATGCTATATATTATCTTAAAAATAGAATCAACAGCAGAAAGATTAAGAAAACAGTAGAACATTTTTTAGGGTAGAAAACAATAGAATTATGGTGGAGAATGGGGAATTTTTCCCCAAATGAAGGAATTAGGGTTAGGTAAGTATTTGGTAGACTCTATTCTAAAATTCTAAATTTTTTAAATAAAATTAAAATATTGATTTTAATTAAAAAATAAATTATTTATACAAACTGTACTAAAATTATTTTATATGATTTATTATATTACGTTATATTTATATTATTGTGATAGTTTAAATTATTATATAAAATAAAATAAAAAATATTGGTTATGCATCAAGCTTAGGGATGCATCAAGCCCTGACCCTCCCAAAAAATTAGAGAATTACATTTTTGTCCATTAAAATGTATAAAATTACAAATTAATAATGGTAAAATTGTATTTTGACCCCTAAAGATAAAATTTTAATTTAGTCATTTAAAGACGGTAAATATATTAGTTTACAATGGTGAAATTGTATTTTAAGTCTTATAAAAATTTATAATTTAAATCTGACCCCCGAAATGAATTTTCTAACTTCGCCCCTAAGGATAATACATACCTGTGGTCAGTGGCGGATCTAGAAACACGACTTAGGGGGTAGGGACGAAGTCAAAATTTTTTATATTTTTATGATAGTAAAAATACAATTTCCCCATTTTAATAGCCCATATTTTTAAAATTTTTAGGGGATTAAATCAAATTTTATCATTTTTGAGGGTCAAAATGCAATTTTATCATTACTAATTTAAAATTTTATAAGTTATAAAGAGCCTAAATGAATTTTTTTTTTTCATTGTAGGAGGGACGAGGCCCCTACCAGTCCCCCTTAAATCTACCCATGCATGTGGTTATAACTTGGTTCAAAGACTAACCCCCTCATTTATTTTTGGTTTATAGAATGATAGCAAATCGAATTAGTTTTATCTTTTGATAATGAATTTTCTCAATTAAATAAACCGAATCGAATTTAACTGAAGTAATGTAAGCAAAGAAATGTAGGTTGGTTAATTAGATGTGCATGAAAGGTAGCAGGAAGATTATGTTTGATCAAGATTAGGTTATTAGATGATGATGAATGTCCCGATCAAAGAGGGAAAAGGGTATGAAGGAAAGTGCCGGAAAAGGTAAAGAATATTGAATGAAAAATGTAAGCTCCTCACATTCAAAAGTAGCTTTTATTTTCTCCCATTAGAGTTGACCCTAACTAAAACTCAATCATTTTAAATTTGTTCTACAAGAAAGCAACAGCTAAACAACTTCTTTTCTTTTCTATTTTCTTTTTTCCTTTTTGAATTTACGTGATACCAATTCATCGTTTACATGCAATGTCAATATCACACACACACACACACACACTCTAAATTATTTGAATGCATATGCATTGCTTACCTATCATTAATTACTTTGATTTCAATGCAGAAGAACGTGGATTTGAGTGTGTTGAAACACATTACTCTCTTATTTATGAGTTGGGAAGGAGCTATGGATAGTTGTAGGCATTGTGTCAAAACGAGCAGATATGATCAGAACATATAATGAGATTGTTAAAAAAAAAAAGTTAACATGATATGAGAGAAAACCCCATTGGATGGAAAATAATTTAAAGGTCAATTTTTGTCGTTAGTCCCTGTATTATGTATAAGTTGTGGATTTGATATCTATTTTAGTCATGATCTAATAGTAGCAGTTAAATCCGTTAAGTGAATTTCTTTTGTCTTCGAAATATTATTTGATAAACATACTATCACCTGTGTGATGTCATATTAGCTTTACATTTCCAACTAGTAGTCATAGAATTGTCATATTATTTTAGTTAATAGGTTTAATGATTATTATTTGAGTCGGGACTAAAATGTCAAAATTCGAAAAGTATAAGTATAAAAATGATCGAATTGAAGAACAAAGACTACATCGACAACATACACATAGTACGAGCTAATACTAGAGACTAAGAAATGTTAATTGCTGCTATTCGGGTTAGGACTGGAATTTCAAATATAAAAAAAAGTAAAGAAAAAAATCGATCAAATTTGAGTACAGAGGCTAAATTTGCAACTTGTGCATGGTACATAGACTAATAACATAATTTGAATTAGTTTAAATATTATTAGGTTAAATTTGGTCATTCTTATGTAAGTTGTGGATTCAATCTCTATACTTTAATTTGGTCATTCTTAGTCATTGTGCTTTTTAAGTTTTAAAATTTCAATCATGACTAAACAATAACTGTTAAATTTATTAAGTTAAGTTATGCACTTTCCAAAATTTGATGTGATCAACATATTATCACATATGTAATACCATATTAACTTGCTATTTCTACATGTATTACTCACAAAAAGTTAGTTATTGGTTTAACTTCTGTCATTAATTTGCATCAAGATTGAAAATTTGAAATTCGAAAATATAGAGACTAAGGATGATATAATTGAGGTACATGGGTTAAATTCACAACTTTAGGCATAATACATGACTAATAGCAAAACTTAAATAAATAGATTTAACTGCTATTGTTTGATTAGAACTAAAATTTCAAAATTTGAAAAGTACAAATACTAAAATTGACCAATTCGAAAAAACCATAGACTAACATTGACCAAATTAAAATATAGGGACTAAATCCACAATTTATGTAGAGTATAAAGACTAATAACAGAATTCGACCTAAAATGAGCATAAAAGGTAAATTTTTAATCATATATTTGTAAATGTTTATCAATTAATATCATATATCCTACATCACCAAATCAATTCCCCTCAATAATATTTTACAGTTCATATATTTTTAAAAGATTATTGTTTGATGTCAAATATTTTATATCAGCCTATCAATTCTCCATAGCAATCTTTTAACCTTAATTATTTTATTTTTTAATTTTTCCAAAATAATATTTTATTTTTTAATCAATTAAATAAAAATTAATCAATAATAATAAAGTCATGCTCAAAGTTTAAGGCTAGAGTTAGGGTTTTTGATTTATAATTTTAGGGTTTAGGATTAGAACTACGATTCAAAGAGATTAGAAAATTTTAGGGTTTAATTTTGGATTGGAATCGAGATTTAAAATTGTGAGTCTGAGTATTTTACGAAGAAATTATGAAATAGCTAATTTTATTAGACGCTTAAACCATGACATTTTAAGATTACTCTAATATAAGTTAAACTCGGAGCAAAATACATTTATGACTTTAGGTGAAAGATTTAGCACTCTTTTAGCAAGCTGAACCAGCACACTAAAACTTGATGACTTTGGGATTCAAATAAGTGAAGAACTAATGACATTTTTGAAATGCAAGAAAGAAGAAACTCTCAATATCTTGTGAAGCAAAGAAAGTCATATTGGATGATAACTTTGGTGCAACTTTGGGTTTCATTGGAGCTGGTGGACAAGCCAATATCTCTGGTATTTTGAACCTTTGTCCCTTTGGAGTACAACATCCATGCCCACTTTGCAAAACTCGAACCCCATTGTTATCCGTCGAAGACCCCGAATAGCTATCTCTTCCGAGCTTTTGCCTTCGTCCCCGCGTGTACCATCTTCTCGGCTTTCTTGTTCGAGCCATTTCAGGTGCTAAAATGGGATGTGTATGTTGGTAAACTTGATGAGATTGATGATGATGATGAGGATGGTGATTTGTGAATGAATTAAGGGATTTGCTTATATATAGAGAGAGCAAATTGGAAAGGATTTTGATTTAACAATTTGGGTTATTTGGGGAAAAAGTTTTTAAACTATTTTTTGATGTAAAATCCAATGAAATCTTACAGCAGCAATTAACCACTACCACCGAAAAAAAATTAAAAGTTTATTTCAAAACTCTACCAAATCTTTGTGATATGGTTGGAAACACGGTTTGATGAAGATTGATAAACATTTCAATGTCTAAAGGTGATGAGGTTACTCATTCCGCTCGATATGGACTAAATCTTATTTAATGATTTCGTTAATTCATATCCAACTTTCCCATTATAAATATAATGTGTGAGTTACTAAAAAATGTTAAATTTTTTTCCTTGTCATATTCACTGAAAATCGACCTAATCCGATAATTATGGTTAAAGATCAGCATTTCTATTATAAGTTTATAACTTATATTTTTTTAGAAAATTTAAATCGTAATTTTATCATTTTTGAGATCAAAATTTATTTTTACCATGTATTACTATTATCTTATAATTTTTTAGATTTAAAAAAAATTAGAACACAATTTTTCTATTTTTGGCGGAGCCGAAGCCCTCATTAACTCTCCTCTGGTGCCGCCTCTAAAATAATTAATATTTGGTCGAGATTGATGATTTGTAAAAAGAAAGTTTCAATTAAAATTAATCATTAGACATAGCAAATTGAATAATAACTCAACTCAAACTAACTAACTATAATAAATTTAGATAGAATCACACATTGTTTTATTTTTTCTAGCCAATAAAAATGAATGTTGTATTTTTTAATAGAAAACAATAACATTAACATGCTTGATTAAGTTTTAACTCGGTTAACATCGATATTGTTTTCAATGCAGGAAGACATAAATTTGAGTACGTTGAAATATGTTATTTTTTTATTTAAGGGTTGAATAAAGATTATGAATAATTGTTAAGTATTCAGAAAAAAAAAAAAACATTTAGATGTTTGGAATTGTGTAAAATTTTTTAAATAAATAAATAAAATTCAAAGCTTGTGAATTTGTTAGGCCCAAAAAAACTAAAGCCCAAATAAATTGCCTACAACCAAATTGAACTCTTAACATGGTGAACACATGGAAGACACCTACCTAAGGGCCCAACTTCCTCATATTAGTATCAACTCGAATGATAAAATATTTTAAATTTAAATATATATCAAATTTTAATACAATTTAAATTTTAATATTATAATAGATAAAAATATAATTTCAAAATTTCTTAATATTTTAATACAAATTGCATTAATTTTTTTTTATTTTATAAAAATCTATTCTAGAATCCAAAAATTATAATTAGATATTTTCTATTTCTAAGCATAAAAACAATATGACAATTTATTAATTCTCTTTTAATTTTATTCTAAATTTACCTCATAATAGGAAAAGTACAAAAAAATATTTTAACTCTTTGCGGAGTTTTAAAACTCTACAAGGATGATGAAAAGATTGACAAGTATTTTATAAGGGTATAATAAATTATTAAATAAGGTAATTAAAAAAAAAACCATACCAATTTTTTAAAACTATTTGTAAAATAAAAATAATTACATTGTTAATGTACCAAATACTTGCCCAAAATTTAAATGTGATCGGTTTTTATCTCAATCCCCAAGGGCGTAGAAAAGGGGAAGCGGCCTTGTGCTCATTTGATTAAATGGACTAATACAAATTTAGTCCCTCCCAATTTTAAACTATTTAATTAGATCCATTCCAAATAGTTTTTACTTTCACCCTTCTAAACTTTAAAATTTTTATTTTCCCTCATCCCTGTCAATTCACCTTTGCAAAATTCTTGATTTTGGGACACAATGTGCGTATAGTTTGCAGTAAAAAAAACAATATAGTGGATGAATACTAATAGCAAATAGTATTATATATTATTGTAAATTTAATTGTTGTGTTCTGAATCACAAAACATAAAAATCATATATTATATTATAAACATTGAAAATGAGTTGGGCCGAGTTTTGAATATTCGAATTTAAATCTGATCCATATTTTAAACACGCCTAATGTTTTTGTCTAAACCCTCTTAAATTTCAACCCATAATCATGTCTACTCATGGTTATGAAACATTCGATTTTAACCCTACTTAAGTAAAATTTTTACCTTCAACCCCTCCAAACTTTTAAAAGTTTTTATTCCCCCCTACGAAAGCCGAATTTCTGTCTTCACCCCTACCAATCCCCGATACAAAACTCTTGACCTGGTAAACACATACCTGCACAGAGCTAGCAGTAAAAACAAAGAGTACAGTGCATGAATACTAATAGCAAAAACCAATTGAACATGTGACATTCATTAGGAATATAGAGACGTTAAAGAGAGAGAGAGGGATGGTAGCATGGGAAAAAGGTGAAGCCCTCGAGAATCACAGGTCGATAATGGCAGCAAAACATGTGAAGTAGTAGTAGGAGTAGTGCTGCTGGCTTGGGCGGGGAATGGGCTCGTGATTGCCTACAATGTTGTGAGGTGGATTTATTCCACATGTTTTACTTTTACACCAGCACATACTTATTTACTACCATACAATCCTTTTTAGAAGAATCCTAGGGAGATGATACATATTTCTGGTCCCCCCCCCCCAATCCATGAACATTTTACATCATTTTTCTTTTTTTATTTCTTTTATTTTTGTCTATGTTTATTGTAATTGATTGTGATAATATTTATTACGTTTGACATGGTATAATCATAATTAACCCATGAAAGACAAGATAGGTAGTATATGTTTGCTTATTGTCTTGGTTTGGGACTAAGTTGAAATTTAAGGATAGTTGTGATAGTTCACGTGTATTTCATAGTTAATGTGTTCAGGGGCGGAGCCAGAAAATTTTTTGAGGGAGGGCCAGAAGAAAGTTGTATATTTTTATGACAGCAAAAGTAAAAATTCGCTATTTTAATAGCCTATATCTTTACCAATTTTAAATGATTAAATCAATTTTTTTTATTCTTGAAGGGTTAAAATGTAATTTTACCATATAATTTAAAATTTTTAAAATTATAAAAGGACTAAAGGTGAAAATTTTTATTTTAGGGGGTCAAGCCCTTGCCAGCCCCTCTTGGCTCCGCCCCTGAATTTGTCACTTCTTTATCTTATATATCACATCAACAAATAATTAAAAATTATGAAAACAGAAATAAAAAAAATCCGAAATTTTATAAAAAATTCCCAAATTACAAATAGAAAATAAAATCTCTTCAAATTTATAAAAATAGTAAAAATGTAACGAGTACATAATTTTTCTTTTTTACTTTTTAAAATCAAATTGGTATATGCATAAAAAGGAATTGTATAAAATTGTGATTCTATGTCATTCCTATATCTTTTCAATAAAGGAATGACAAAACAAATTTTCCTCCTGATTTGTAGCATTTTTAGTTGAATTTGAATTTTTTCAGGAGTGAAAAGCTAAAAATCAAGAGGAAAATCTGATTTGTCATTCTCTTATTAGAAAGAGATAAAAATCACATAAAATCACAATTTCATATAATCTTTTCTCGTATATGCATATACCGATATATACTAGTCAAATAATGACATGTAAAATACAAAAAAACCACATCATATTTAAATGAAGTTAACAAAAAGAGTTACCGAAAGGATTGAAAAAGTGAAATTTGAATAGTAATAGGATCAATTTTATGTAGTTTTTGAGTTTTTTTTTTTTTTTTTCGTTTTTATATTCTTTAATTATTAAATTATTTATTGACATAATATATAATATAAAATAGTGATATTTCAACTATGAAATATATGTGGACCGCTACATCAACTATCATGTCAGCATCTAATGTAATTTCTAGTTAAATCGTAATAGAATTTGTCCAATTTGATAATAAATAAAAGGTTGACGAAAAGTAAGGGTTAAATTGATAAAAATTATAAAAGTTAAGGTCTAAACTTATAAATTTGCTTATTTTTAAATAAAATTAACGGAAAAAGTTATCTAAAGAATTGATAAGTAAAAAAAAAAAAAAACCAATTTTGAGCTAATAAAAGTGGTGACTAATTAAATAAATGATTATCTTTAAATTTATGAAACCCTAAACCCATCAATAATTAAGATTGATAGTTGGACTTTGGGCAATTTTTATTTCGGGTCCATCTGAATTTCTAATTAATGGTTAAAATATTATATTTAAATTTAATATAAATATAAAAATAGTTTAATATTAATATTATATTTAAGTTAGAGCTGGACTTTATTAAAGAAATTCAATCTGATTAACATGAATTTCACTCAAATTGATCATAAAAAATTAATCGTTAAACTTGTTCAAAATAAATCCAAAATAACATCAATGTGAAAATTCGACTTGATCAATTCGAGCTCAACCTAATCCAATTTAATTATAAAAAAATCAACAATTTAAATTCGAAAGGACTTGAACTCGAAAAAATTTATATGCATATAAATAACTCAAAATGATTCAAATTTTGAATAGAACCCAAAATGATTTCAATCTATAATGATCATGATACACTAAAGCATTAAACTTAAACCATCGGTACCCTAAATAATCCGAACCCAAATCAATTCGATCTTGAAATTTATCCAATTAAAAATTGTTTTTGGTATTTAAGTTATTTTTTGGGTAGATATTTTTATTTTGATGAATTACAATAAGAGAACAAAATCTTAACAGCAACGCGATTAACTTGATTCGAATTCAGGTAACACGTAATACGGTGAACATCTTGACTCTTAGGCTAATACATGGGTTTGGTAGATATTTAATTTGGATATATTGAAAAAATATTTGTAGCTCCCTGGTAACGGTCACAGGAGCTTGAATTGTTTTTCCCACAACGTGAAAACATTTAAAACCAAACTACACTTCCCACTACAAATCCCCGCGCCATTCACTCCCATGGTTCCACATCTTCACTCGCTTCACTCACTCACTCACTCGCTCACTAACAATGGACAGCCACAAAAGATCGCCATTGAAGCCATGGAAGAAAGGTCCAACACGAGGCAAAGGTGGTCCACAGAACGCCTCGTGCCAGTACCGTGGTGTCCGTCAACGTACGTGGGGTAAATGGGTTGCCGAAATAAGGGAACCCAAGAAACGAACCAGGCTATGGTTAGGCTCATTTGCCACCGCCGAGGAAGCCGCCGTGGCTTACGATGACGCTGCTAGGAGGTTGTACGGACCGGAAGCTTACCTTAACCTCCCTCACCTTCAACGAATCCCCACCACCACCACCACCACCAACAACAACTTATCCAACAAATCGTCGACACACAAGTTCAAATGGATCCCTTCTAACAACTTCGTCTCCATGTTCCCTTCTTCTTCCCCTGGTTTGCTCAACATAAATGCTCAGCCTAGTGTTCATGTTATTCACCAGAGGCTTCAAGAACTTAAAAACAATGGGGTTTTGAAGACACAAACAGATACCCAAAGCAAAAACATAGCTGATGATGTTCAAATGAAAGAGAAAGATGTTGTTGTTGGGGTTTCATCAGATAAGCCACAGATTGATTTGCATGAGTTTCTTGAACAATTGGGGATTAAAAAAGATGAAAAAAAGCAATCTGAAGAAGAAGCTGTTGTTAATAACAATGATGATGCTGAGAGTACTTTAACAGCAATGTATTCGACGATGAAAGGTTGTTATGATGAGTTGGTTCCATTTGGTGAGAATAGTAGCTTCAATTGGGATGCCATGATTGAGATGCATGGTGGTGTTGATGGTTTCCATGGAGTTGAAGCTAGCTTCCAAGTTCATGATCATGGTTATGAAGAAGAGCTAGCTTTTCCTACTATTTGGAACTTTTAAATATATGATTTATCTTTTGATCTTTAGTGGATCTTTGAGCTTGGAATATGATCGATGATACTAGTTTTGGAGGTTGTAAATTGTGATGCTATTTGCAATAATGGTAGAAAGTTTTGTGGGTTTTGTTTTTTTTTTTTATATTCTTAATTCTTGCATAAGCATCTATAATAGAAATGATGTTATTGAAAATTGATAGTCATATTCAATATATATATTTAGATATAAGTAAGAAGATATGACATTATCTACTTAAAAATAGTTCATTATTAACTTTTTATGTGTTTATGACGGTCACAAATTCCAACAAGCCATACATGTGAGTGGAGTTCAATATCAAAGACCTCTTGAAGCTTCAATTAAGGATCCATTTGGATGTGCAGTAGATTAGCTTCAATAAAGTAAAAACAATATTAGTGATTATGTAGCAATGAGATAAACTTTGAAGATTATTATAGGGGTTTGTTCACTTCAACTGGACATAGACAATGGGGGTCATGTTTTGGATATTGTGCCTTCCTTGGTTACAGAAGAAATGAGCTTGAAGCTAATGGAAAAAGTGGGAGAATAGGAAATTATGGAAGTAGGGTTCTAACTGGGCCTGATGGATGCTCTAGTATTTCCCATAAGAAATAACAGGATAATGAGGGTGTGGAGTGGGATCTTTTAGAAGGTGTGTGAGAGAGATTTGGTTTTAATACAAAATGGATAAAGTTGATAATGAAGTGCTTAAATTATGTTTCTTATAATATAGTTGTCATTGGCAACAAAATTAACAATTTTCCCAACTAGAGGTCTTATTAGGCAAGGAGATCCGCTATCCCTTTATTGCTTCTTCTTGTGGATGTCACGTCTAGAATGATAAATAAAGCAATAGGTAATAGAATAGTTAAAGGAACTAAAATGAGCAAACATTGTCCCCATTTGTCTCGCCTACTATCTGCAGATGATTCCTTGATTTTTTATGGCAGCAAATGTGGAGAACTGTGAGATTATAAGTGCCATTTTGAATGAATTTAGTGAGGCATCTAGGCAGACGATCAACTTTAACAAACAAAGTATAAATTTCAGTACAAATGTGCCACAATATGTTGAACTTGCAGTTGTTGGAAAGTTGCATATTCAAGAGGCCAATGATCCAGGTACCTTCATTTTGGGGTAAAACTAAATGTGAAGCAATGGGATATGTGAAGGAAAAAGTGTTAAGGAAGGTGCAATCACAGAAACAAAATCTGCTGTTAATGAAGACAATAGCAGCAACAGTACTTGTTTACACAATTCAATGTTTCAAGATACCAAAGAAGGCGTGTAATGAGAGAAATTTAGCTCTGGCAGATTTCCTGTGGGTCAAGGTAAGGAAGAAAAGAAGACGCATTGGGTGAGGTGGTTGAATCTTAGAAAGAGAAAAGAAAAAGGGGGAATTGGGTTCAAAGATATTCACAATGTTCGTAACATTCAATTACTGACCAAACAAAGTTGGATGATTCTAAATAACAAAATGCATATTGGGTTCATATGTTGAAGGGGGTTTATGTTCCTTGAAGCTAAGAAAGGTGGAAAGGTGCATGGTATGTTTTGAATGGGGAAAATATATAAATGGGTGAAAGGGAAGAGATTAGAAGAGGAAATTTTTTAAACCAAGAAGGGGTGTGTGAATTTATTGATTTTGATGTTGGTACTTGGTGCTAGGAAGTTGGAGATGATTAAAGGACATGTATCAAAGGAAAATGAGAATTTTTTTTTTTTTTTAGTATCCCTATATACCAAGCTAGAGGACTAATGACTATGGAGAGTATATTGCCAAATCAGGTTACCATTTGTTGAAAGATAAGGTGGAAGCTACCATAGTTAATAGCAGGGGAGAAACTAATTTTTTTTTTTTTTTTTGCATTGTAATTAAATTGTATATTTTTACAATAATAAAAATGTAATTTTACTATTTTAATAGTTTATATATTTAAAATTTTTAAAGGATTAAATCCAATTTTTATTATTTTTTAAGTGTTAAAGTACAATTTTACTTTTATTAATTTAAAATTTTATAAATTTTTAAAAAAACTAAATAAAAAAAATTTCCATTTTTAGGGGTTGAAGAACTTGCCAACTTCCTGCCTATGCCCCTAGTTAATAGACCATCAACTCCACATATGGTTGAAAAGAAAGTAAAGAAAATAATATGCGAGCATCCGTTCTTGAAACATTTTCGTTATAATTAAAAGGTTACAAGTGATCCAAATATTATGTCATTTGATTATTAATTAATAGTTGTAATTATTCATAGCGACGAGTTAACAAAAATTTTGTTCAAGAAAGAATGATGATTTTGGATTGTAATAAATAAATAATTTGTACCAAGTTAAATTGAATCCAAATTGATCTTAGTCCATAACAACATGAATAAATAATCGAAAATGAATTAAATTTAAAAGTAATCAAAACTCGTAATGATTCAACTTAAAAAACTTAATTTTTAAATTTAAATGATTCAAAAATTTAAAAATCTAAATGAATTCAGTCGAAATTATTCTATTCAAAACTAAGATAACTCTCAATTGAAAATTTAGTAAGGTAGAAGTTATTTTTTTAACAATCTTATCATTATCATATTTATTTTTTTGATACAATGTTTAAAACTATGATGATGTGCTTCAGCATACTCGAACCCACGTCTTTTTAAAATAAAAATTCAAATCGAATTATGTAGAGGTTATTAGATTCTCATGAAGGTGATGATTATTTTCAGTTCCAGCTATTATATATATATATAAAATTGGGGTATGGTTTGAGTTGGAATGTGTTGGCAGAATAATTGATAGGTTGTAGTGAATCATTGGTGTTATACAGCGAAGAAATTGATTCTCATGCCATTGCAAATATATGCCCCATATCTCATTTTTTTCACTATATTATGATTTAAAAATATATATTCCCCTTCCTACCAAATCATTGTCAGGTTTTTTTTTTTATATATATAAATTCGGTAAAAGTATTAGAAAAGTTTTTAAATTTAAAATAGATAAATTAATTTTATAAATTTTGAAATGTGTAAATTAATTTACTCGTTAAATTTTTCGATTAAATAATAATATGAAACATTAATTTGATCTTAAAATATCATTTTAATTTTTTAAAAATAATTTTCTTAATAATAATTTTAAAAATTTTAAAAAATCTTAAACATATATTAATACTTTTTTTGTCATTTTAATTCTAATTTAAAAGGGGCTTTCCACCTAGCATTAATCCTTGATAACTCTTAAGGTCTTTTTGGATGAGTTGTTCATTTATCTGCCAATCAAAAGGAGATTTAATCAACAAAACTCAATTGATTTTTTTAAATTATTTCAATTCAACACAATCAGAATATAATGTACTTCCGAAAAACACAAATAAAAGAAATTAAAAATTAAATTCTGATAAAGGGAAAAAATCCCAATTCTTGTTATCTCAAATTAAATTTATTTAAAATATCGGGAATTTCCTTCCTTCAATTAACAGCCAAAGGCATTTGGATCCAATCGAATTATTTTCAATTTAATACTGAAATACCAAATTGATTTTTTTAGCCAATGAGTACTGTAAGGAAAAAAAAATGCTCAAATATAATATTCAATGAATCAACTTCATTACAATCAATCCCATGAAGTAACAAAGAATGAAATTAAAACAAAACCCAAAAATAAATCGATGGTACAAAAAAAGCCAAAAAGAAAAATCCCATAAATTTAAGCTTTCAACAAAGAAAGAAGAGACACAACCAAAGAAAACCCAACAGCAACGATGGAAACGCCCACGGAGAAACCGGCACCAGCGTCTGGAGAAGGCGAAGGCGCCTCACTAACTTGTGCCGAGGCGGCGGTTAAGAATGCCATGAATAAAGCCACCAAAAGAGCCTTCAAGTTGCTAAGTTGAGTCATTTTTCTGAAGGGGAGAGGAGCAAAAACTTTTCTCGAGAAAAATTTCTTTGGTAGACTGAGAAATTTGTTTGGGGCTTGGTTTGATTTAGGGTTCGGCGATGGGAAAGGAGAATATTTATAGGCGGAGAGAGTGGCGCGTGGGACCTACGTACAGCTGGATAACGTTCATATAACGGCTAATAAATAAAGTCGACAAAAGAAAATAAATAAAATTGTGTGAAACGTTCACTTAACGTTTATATAAAATTTGGTTAACTACCAGCAGCCACATCTTCACTTCAATTATTTCATTTAAATTTAAAAAATTACTATTTTTATATATTTAATATTTTATGACTCTTTAAATTAAAATATAACACATAATTCATTGTGCAAATCAATCACTTTAAAATATAATTTTATATTCACCAAAAAATATATATAATTTTAAAATAATAAATTAAGTAATAAATTTTATTTGTACACAATTACTATCATCTATAAATTATATAAAATCAACTTCTAAGAGAGTCATAGAAGAAGAGATGCTCATGATTGTATTGGGTCGAGTCAAGCTTAAACATGTGATGGGTTTTGAATCCAATAAATATAAATATTTTTATGACAAATAATATAAAATAGTAGTATAAGGCAGTAGGGTCGATTCCACAGAGACTGATTGCTGTAATCTACTTTCGTGTCTTCCTCTTGAAGGATTTTTTACTTAAATAATACAAAAAAATAAATTAATAACCAAAATGGTATCCCAAAATTATTATTTACCAAAATGGTATGTTTAGTTAAGTAGAGGAACTCTAAATGGCGGCACCAAGGAGTATTTTTGACACGTGTTTTTTTAATTTTATTTTTATACATTTAAAAATAAAAAAATATTATTTTATTAGTGAAAAGATTTAAAGTGACGGCATTCAGGGGTTTTTTTCAAAAAAATATGAGAAAAATATGACAAAAAAATACCTGACACCCAGTGGAGGAACACAAAGTGACGGCACCAATGGAGGATGATCAAGTGGCGGCACTAAGGGGTGTTTTGCCACTTGGCAGCACCCCATTGTGCCGTGTGTGTGTGTTTGTTTTATTTTATTTGTGAAAAAAAATTTGGGTGGTTGGGAATTTTTAGTGTTTGTGATAAAAATGAAATAAAATAAATTTTTTTGTTATAAAATAGGAAAGGAGGAAGCAAATAAACGGGAAAGAAAGAAAGGAAAGAAAGAAAGAAAGGAAGAAGGAGAGGAAAGAAAGAAGGAGAGGAAAGAAAGAAGAAGGAAAGAAAAGGTAATGTGTTTAATTTTAATTTTATTTGAGTATGATATAAATGGGTAAAATCATATTTTATTTATTAAATTTTATTTAATTTTTAACAGATTTATTGAATATGGATAATCAATTTTTTGTATGCATTTATTTTGATGGAGTAATTTCGAGAACATCGGTTGGATGTATATTTGATTGTCGGGAACAAATAGGAATGAGATTTCGTCGAAATATCTCGGTTGATGATATGAAAGCAAGGATTAGTGCAAAAATTTTTAGACGTTGTGGGAGAAGGATCTCGAAACTTTTCTACAAGTTTCCAGTTTCGATAGATCCCATCAAATTCACCGAGATGGAACTTGTAGACGACGAAGACGTGGAGACAACGATTGCTCTTTATTGTTCGAATCAAAGTGACCCAAATGCACCGGTTCAATTGTTTGCTGAGTTAGTTGATGTGGAACCTGTACAAAATGAAGATTCAACTCCGTGTATGGTGGTTCCAGTATCGTACATTGAAAGTCAATCAATCGTACGTGGGTAGACATCGATCTTAATGCTGCTGCACCTGAGAATGATGCAGATCAAGATGGTGGATATGATAGTAGTATTCCTTTTGATAATGAAGTCAATATTGATAGTGATTCGGATGTGGATGAGGTCCCAGATGATATTGACGAAGAAGGGGCGAATGACGATGAAAATCCAGTTACACATATTGTGATGCACAATAATCCTCCTGGGGCACACATGTCGCTTATAAACCCTGATGCGACACATGTCGAGTTCGCGGAATACCCTGAAATAGTACCTGCTCACCGATTGGCCGTAGCAGCAGATTGTGAAGAGTTGTTTGTGGGCCAAAAATTTGAATCCAAAGAAGAATGCATATTTGCTATTAAGCGATATAGCATGAATGTATCGATAGACTACAAAGTCGCAGTGTCTAAACCGACATTGTATATTGGAGAGTGCTGGAAGTCGACGGAAGGTTGCAAGTGGCGGGTGCGAGCTGCATTTATTCAGAACTCGCAGATGTGGGAGATAAGAAAAATTGATGGGCCTCACACATGCAGTTCAACACGTTTGTCAGAAGATCACCGGAAACTTGATTCCAGAATCATCTACACACATATCATGCCAATGGTTAAGGACGACCCGACCATCAAGGTTTCTACATTGATTGTGGACATGCAATCACGATTCCATTATCGGGTTTCATATCGAAAAGCATGGATTGCGAAACAGATGGCAATGGAACAATTGTTCGGTGATTGGGATGCATCATACAATGAGCTGCAAGGATGGATAGCCGCAATGCGACAGTACGTACTGGGGACTGCGATTGAGTTGGTGACACGACCTTATTATGGCTCAGATAACAACATGCAATCGGGAAGAAGAATTTTTCAGTATATATTTTGGACGTTTGATCCCTGCGTTCGAGCATTTCCTCACTGCAAGCCATTTGTCCAGGTAGATGGAACGTGGCTATACGGGAAATATATGCAAATCTTACTAATTGCGGTGACTCAAGACGGGAATCAAAACGTCCTCCCAATAGCATTCGCTATTATGGACAAAGAAGACATGGAATCTTGGGAATTCTTCTTGAGAAACCTGCGGAGGCATGTGATTCATAACGATAATATTTGCATAATCTCTGATAGAGCGAAGGGTATTATTGCGGCCATTAGGCGTACTAGTGTACCATGGAAATCAGTTTACTGCAGCCGACATATTGCGGCTAACTTCCAACGAGAATATAAGAATGCAGACTGGCGAAGAGAACTTGTGAAAATGGGTAAAAAATTTAAGTTCCAAATTATATTTTTAATGTTTTAATTTTAGACTGTAACTTATGTTTTCTTAATATTCCTACAGCGTACGAGTTAGAGCCACACCGATTCCGGCAAAGAATGACCAGACTTGAAAGTGACATGGAAGGTCAAACGAACAAGCCTCTACGCGAGTGGTTGGGTACCATGGAGCCGTGGCAATGGTCTCAAAGTTTTGATGAGAGGTATCGATATGGTCAAATGACGACCAACCTGGCAGAATCGATTAACGGCGTGTTCAAGAGAATACGACATATTTCGATTTCATCCGTTTTCTTCACGACGTTCTATAGGCTAGCTACCTTGATGCCAGTAATGGGAACGCGACAAATCGATCAGATGAACGCTGGTCAACTGTTTGTCGAAGCTGTCAGGAATGCAATAGATGTAAACCGTCAGAGTGCGAGGACGATGAACGTTGAAATATATTCACGACAGTTTCAACGATTTTAAGTTACTGAGACTATTGGTCGTCGACCTGGTATCCCACCTAGGTCATACGGGGTTGATCTCCAAAACAGACACTGCGATTGCAGGAGGTTCGATACACTTCGTTATCCCTGTGCGCATGTCGTTACAGCTTATGCTAAAGTGTCGCTCAATGTTGAACAGTTCATCGACCCCGTTTACACTCTCTATCGTACGTTACGTATTTGGGAAAATGAGTTCCCCGTCTTGCCTGACTTGTCCACATGGGAGGTACCTCCGACGACTTTCGAGCTTATCCCGAACAAAGGTTTACGAAGGAATCCAAAAGGTCGTCCTCATATCACCAGAATCCGTAACGAAATGGACATTATGGAGAAAACAGACGGGGGCAAGCTGTGTGGATTGTGTAGGCTAGCTGGGCATACTCGACGTAATTGCCCTAAACGAACCTATCATATTGGCCAGTCATCCGGATCGAGTAGGGCCTAAATCCGGTTCATCATCATATACCTCTTAATTTTATTTTTACATTAATTTTCAATGTTGGCCACTTTTCTTCAAAAATATCTCACTTAATGAAAATGGTAAAATTACGCTTTAAGTCCCTAACCCTTTCAACTTTACGATTTAGGGTTTTAAGTAATAGGTTTAATGTTATGAAATTTAAATAAATGATCAAATAGGTGCCCAATATATGTACATTATTGAGGAAAAATTCATCATTATAATTCATCAACAGTCAAATTTAAACACTATTAGATACAACCTTAGTATCCATGATTAGATGGTGTGGTTCTCGGGGTAAATCTTCGTGGTGGCCGGCGTCTACGTCGAGGTTGCTCGTCAAGTTCATCATCATCATTAGGGTCCATTTGCCCCGGAGGAGTAGAGTATTGCCCGGGAGGAATAGAGTATCGCGATGGCTCGTCAAACTCAGCCTGATATCCTTGGCTTGAGCATTGCGGAGGATCGTCAAATTGAGGCTGATATCCTTGGCTTGAGCATTGCGGTGGCTCGTCAAATTGAGCCTGATATCCTTGGCTTGAGCATTGCGGTGGGTCGTGAAACTGAGGCTGATATCCTTGGCTTGATGAGCTATGCATATGTGATGATCCCGTAAAATCAGGACGATAACAATCATCCTCATTCAATGCCTCTTCATCCTCCTCTTCTTGTGGCTCTGGCACTGGCTGTGGCTCTGGGGCAGGAGCGACATGATAGGAGTGATCTTGTCGAGACATGTATAGGGGAATTATCGTCGATGAAGCACCAATCAAATATGGTTTCCCAAACTCAATGAACCACTGCATGTACTGCACCGATGGCTGTAAATCCGGAGTGTACTCCATCTGAGGTACTCGAGTAATTCGGTTGTTCCACACATAAACATATTGTCCATGCACACTCCCCCAATCAGAATTTGCTTTCCCCTTCTTATCCATCCCATGGATAGACCCTAATTGGAATGGCGACTGCGGGATAGGCTGTTTACAACCAAACTGCCGGAGTACTCGATCCCCGGCATACCACTCCACTGTTTGAAAATTGATTATCGGTGCATTAATGCACCATTGGTCTGAGTGGAGGAATGTTGAGGCGGGAATAACAGCGGTAATTTCCCGTTGTATATATGGGGTCCAGATGAACTGCACAATTAATAACATGTCAGAATATTAATAAGATTAAAGTAATATAATTTACTAACATGTAACTATATTAACACGAGTCAAGTAATATAATTTAACATGTTAATGAATAACATACCCCTTCCCCAGCATATTGCTCTAGCATTAAACGATACATGGGAACTGTTTATTGCCTCCCGATCCCCGGTTTTGTTTTCCATCTAAGAAAACAAAAAATAACTTGTTAGATTAATATAATTAATAAAATATGTCAAATAATTAAAATTTAGGGTATATGGTAATCACCTGTTAACGAGTGGAAAAACATATGTTTGGT
Source organism: Kokia cookei (assembly GCA_039519145.1). NCBI lineage: Eukaryota > Viridiplantae > Streptophyta > Magnoliopsida > Malvales > Malvaceae > Kokia > Kokia cookei. Next base: position 46,604,704 of record CM076908.1, on the reverse strand, counting down.
GCCTAACGAATGCCAAGAATGGCATCCGATATAGTGCCCAAGATTGCAATAGCACTAGGCATCCACCTATATCCCGGGAAGAAGGGTTTGTGGGGCGACAAAGTTCTCGGTATAGCATGACAAGCACCGCAGATCCCCAACTATATTCATGAATCTTTCGCAAATCTCTTAGTAAAGGCAAATACATCAAGTGGATCTTATTGTTATTTGCGTCCGGCATGAGTACGCCCCCTATCATTAGCAAAATATAGGCTCGAACGGCCCAAGAAACCTCCATTTCAGTTGCGTGTTCGGGTAAGTGCTGAAAATTGCTCTTCAACCATGTAAATAACAACGACGTGAAGTCATTGTTATTACTAGGTGAGCGACCTAATAACTGGATGCACATCATTGCCGGCTCTTGAAACGAGCTAACACCGGTGACTGGTACACCATTGATTGGTAGCCCTAGTTGGACCGCAACATCTTCCAATGTCACAGTGCACTCCCCACAATGCAGATGAAATGTGTGGGTCTCCGGGCGCCAACGTTCCACCAATGCACTGATTAAATCATATCTTAACTCAAATTTTTGGATCAATGCTGTAGATGCAAATCCGGCATCCCGCAAGTACGGAAGCAGACGTTCATGAGGGGGAAATTTAAGGCCCTGTGCACGACACCTCAATGAACGATACGCGAGCTCTTCCTGTTAATTTACAAAAATAGTTAGTATAACCAAAATTAATTTTGTAAACAAATAATAATATCGTGAATGACATAATGAACAAATAATAATTTTTTTACACTCATATTGCCTTGGTGTGTATCCGCATTCATTGATTTGGCTATGTGAGGACGTTCCGAGTTACTTAATGAAGTCATTCTGTAACTTGAAAAAAAATTATCAATTAGTTCAATACATAAGTTTACCAATATAATACAAAAATAATAATTAAATACCAAAATGTAGCATTTACTAAAATTGTACAAAATATATATTTATAAACCAAAATAGTATCCACACACCATTATTTACTAAAATGGTGTACCATTTTGGTAAATAATATGATGGAGATATTATTTTCATAATTAATTATTTTTTATATTATATTTTGGTCAATAATATGATGGGGATATTATTTTGATAATTAATTATTTTTTATTTTATATTTTGCTCAATAATATGATGGGGATATTATTTTGATAATTAATTATTTTTTATATTATATTTTGGAAATTAATTAGCCAAGTTTAATTTTTTGTGAATTATTAAAACTCTCGTATTTTTAAAAAATAATAAATTTTTTAATTTCATACTTGTAACTAATTTTAATTATAACTTAAAAATAGATTATTGTTTATTTTATTAAACACTTGTAATAGTTTTCTTTCACATTTTATTAAACAATCTTATGACTTGTATAATAAAATTACTAACTAACAAAATTTAAACATTATTAAATTTTAAATCAATAAATATGAACAATATTTTTTACTTACTAATACTAACAACAAAATAAAATTATTAACTAGCAAAATTAAATTAAAGTAAATTAATAATAACATAATAACAAGCTTACATTTCTTCTTCTCTTCTTAATTTACTCACCAACTATAACAACATTAAATAACAAATCAATTAAAAATTAAATTAAAGAAAATAAAAAACTTAAAATAATCAAATTAACTAACAAATTAAAATATTTTAAAATTAACCATACTTAAAATATTAACTAAACTTACCTTTCTTCCACTCCTCTTAATTTACTCTTTTAATCAACCTATTAAACAAATAAAATTATAATAACAAATCAAACACATTACCACTACTAATTAATAAATTAAAATATTTTAAAATTAAATTTAAAAATAAACACATTATCTTTTTTTTTCCTCTCTTTCTTCCCCTTCTTCTCCTTCTTCCTTCTTTCTTTCTTTCTTTCTTTCTCTTTTTTCTCTCTTTTTTCTTTCTTTTTTCATTCATTTTTCATTGGTCCCCCCCTCCCACCTATTTTATAACAAAAAATTTTATTTTATTTCATTTTTATCACAAACACTAAAAATTCCCAACCACCCAAATTTTTTTTCACAAATAAAATAAAACAAACACACACATACGGCACAATGGGGTGCTGCCAAGTGGCAAAACACCCCTTAGTGCTGCCACTTGATCATCCTCCATTGGTGCCGCCATTTTGTATTCCTCCACTGGGTGTCAGGTATTTTTTTGTCGTATTTTTCTCGTATTTTTTTGAAAAAAACCCCTGAGTGCCGCCACTTTAAATCCCTCCACTAATAAAATAATATTTTTTTATTTTTAAATATATAAAAATAATTAAAAAATTAAAAAAATCACGTGTCAAAAATATCCCTTGGTGCCGCCATTTAGAGTTTCTCCACTTAACTAAACATACCATTTTGGTAAATAATAATTTGGGGATACCATTTTGGTTATTAATTTAATTTTTTGTATTATTTAAGTAAAAAATCCTCCTCTTGAACATCACGTCAAAGAGCGTGCCCATGACTCTTGACTGTCTCCTAACAAAAATAAAAATAAAAGAGTGAGTGTTCATATATAAAACGTCAAACTAAAAAAAGAAATAAGTGAAATAAATCTTGATGCTAAATAATTAACCGAAATAAAGAAATGAGAAAAAAACGATATTTAATAAGCTTAGCCTTAGCCTCGGTTTCCTCCAATCTTGAATCGATCCTCGAAAATTAATCTTCCCTTTTAAATCGATAAGTTGATTATAGTGCTTGAGAACGTCCCAACCGCCAACTTTTCCTCTAGTAATCGGTTTCGGTACAACCTGCAAACTGACCCTTACCGAATTTCTAACCACGTCGCACGTGCTCGCGATTTAAGATTTCAACAGCTTTGCCCTCTGAAAAGCCTAACTCGAATTAACGGCCTCAACCGCATGGGTCATTTAAATTTGGTCTCTACCACCCTTGACGGAATCCAACAAGCTTTTCTCACTTGGACACGCCAATTTGTTCGCGGGAACTCGTGTAACATCCGCGTTTTTGAACCGGAGTTGGAACAGTGTAGGGAAGGAGTCAAGAATTAGAATATGTAGCTAAAATAAGAAGATTAGGAAAATTTAAGGATTAATTAGTAATTGTGAGAAAGGAGGAAGGACTAAATAGCAAATTAGCCAAATTGAATTATGAGTCATCATGGGAATTAGATTTATTAAGGAGGGGCAAAAGAGTAATTTGGTGGAAAATATTTTTGGAGGCAAAGTTTTGGGCCAAAGTGTAAAGTTGGAAGGCCTAGGGACTAAAAGTTAAATTTACCATTTTTATTAAAGAGAGATATTTTAGTGGAAAATTCTATAGAAATTGAGAAAAGAAAAAGGAAATAAAATATGAAAATATCTTCTTCTCTTTAAAAAATCCAACTGTCCATGTCATTCTTCTCCATCCAAACTTTTGCTTTTATTCCAATTTAGTCCCTTCACCATTGTTAAGCCCTCCAAGCTTCAAAATCTTCCATTTTCTTTGAAATTTCTTTAAGAAAGGCATAGAGGGAAGTTAGTAGATACCTTAATTTCCTTATAGAGTCCACTTTGAAGTGTTAAAGTGGATAGGGATTAAATTAGAATTTTGGGAATTCAAGAACAAAGGTAAGAGATGATTCAATTTTCATGACATACATGTATATTTACATAATCTAGCTTGAAAAAGTATTGAATTTTTGTCTTAAGCTTATATGTGTTTGTATGAAATTGAAGAAAAAGGGAAGAAGGAGAAGGACCAATTTGAAGAAAAAGGAAAGAACAAAGCTAAGGTGTGAGAAGAAATTATCTACAAGTGAGGTAAGTACTACAAGTATTAAAAGGTTTAGAACTAATTAAGTTAAAGTGTTTATAATTTTAACACATATGGTTAATTATGATAAAAATGATATGTTTAATTATAAATGTTAATTATGTAAGATTAAATGAAATTTAGTGTAAAGAGACATGAAAAAGGAAATATGTCCATTAAAACAGTTTGGACAGAACAGAGGACTAACTTCGAAAATTCACCAAAAATTGTATAAAAAGAGTTAAGAGTTGAATTAAATATGTAATTAAATCTTATTGAGTGTAGTTTCATATGGAAGAAACAGTGAAATAAAAGAAATTATATATTTCAGGATATACTAGTTTTTGTGTAACAAGGTCAGAGTAGGTTCGGGTTCCCCTGTTCTAACTTTGAAAAATCATAGAAAAATGTAGAAAAATTATTAGAGACTGAAATTTATATGGTTGAATCCTTAATGAGTATATTTTCAAAAGAAACAGAAGAGAACATTATTGGATCTCTGTACTAAAAGATAAATAATTTTTAGTAAAGAAAGGTCGAAACTGTTAGGCAGCAGAGAAGGGGTAAATTGAAAGAATTTACTGTACAAATTGGCTGAAGTAAAAATTCTGAAAATTTTATGGTAAAAATATATTTCAGTTTAGTTTCAGAATCATCATGCAGATTATAATTTAGAATTCTGTAGCTCAAGATATAAATAATTTAGTGACTATGACTCAAATAGACAGTTTTGAAAATTAATGTGAAAATAAGAGTAAAGAGGTTTATGATGATATATAAGTGATGAACAATGTATATGTGAAATATTATGTGTTTAATTATAAATATTGATTATATGATAAAATGGTGATATTGTGAAAGCCATTGAGGAAATAAAGGTGAGAAATACATGATTATGTATATGTGAAGAAAAATGTATATATGATGTATAAGTTGTGAATGATTTGTGATCAAAATTGAAAGTGAAAGTGAAATTGGAATTGAAAGTGATATGAATTGTAAATTGAAAATCCCTATTAACTAGTCGGGCTGAGTTGGATATAGTTGGCATGCCATAGGATTGGAAGAGTTCAGGGATACTTCGACCTTGAGTCGATGAGACACTGAGTGTCATTATTTTACTTTGGATAGATTCGATGAGGTTCTGGGTACCACTTTACTTCGGCTAGGCCGATGAGACACTAAGTGTCACTTTATTGCCTCGAACTATCCGATGAGGCACTGGGTGTCATTCTGGTGTGTTTGGTTGGATCCGTGTATCCGCCAAGGTCCGAGTCTTGTTAATAGGGTAAATAATGTGAAAAAGAAAGAATGTGCAAATTGTGAAATTGAGGTAAGTGAAATGATAATCACATGGAAGGTAAGTACAATATATGTATAAGAAATCAAAGAATGACAAAACTAAGTAAGCTAAGAGATTGGAATGGTTAAAATGTGAAATGAGGAAGAATATGTGAATTCATAACACTACTGTAAATTAAATGTTATACACATAAAATGTATGTATATTACATGAATAAATAATCATATGAATGAGTTTGAAATGTGTGATTAAAAGATGAATGATTAATAACTCTTGTAGTACTTACTAAGTCTTCACCGGCTTAACGCGTTTATTTCAACGCGTAGGTATAAGACTTCTGAGAAGCTAAGGTTGGATTAGGTGCCTTTCATTAAATCACATCAACATTAAAAGATTGCAAGACAATGTATATTTATTTTGTGTGAAATGACATGTACAAGTGGTAAAGTTTTTATATAATTTCAGGGGGTTAGTTGAAGTTTCTAGTTATATTTCTTGATTTTAGAACAGAGGTTTCAATATTTTTATGGTAGTATTGATATTTGCCCTGTTTTGAGTAAAAATTACATTTTCATTATTTTCAAACTAGTTTTAAGTCTCGATTTTGATTATACTTGATTATTTTGTGATATTTTGAGTAAAACTATTCAATTACACAGTATTTGAAATTTTTTTTTGTTATACACATTTTTAATTCTCTGACACTGTATGTAATACTCTTATACCAGGTTTATACGTGTGAACCGGGTGTAGGGGTGTTACAACTCGAATGCAGCACGACCGACTTGACTTCCCAACTGTACGCCAACCTATCTCGATCCAACGTTCACTTTTCGAATCGAAAGTAGAATTAACTTTAAAGGGCAAATTTGTACTACCCCATAAACCGGAGTGATAGTGAGTATCGATAAAAAGGTTTTTAGCACGGTTTCGTTACTTACGATTATATTTTGACGAAGTGATAACCGGGCTAAGGCTAAAAAGTATTTAGTAGCACATGATTTTAATCTTGCTTGATGGATGAATGTGGTGAATTGTTTGTGATTATGAAGGATGGAAATGGGGAAGGATTGAGAGAGCAATTAGAAAAATTTGTAAAATGAATGAAAATTAGAATGGAAATGGCAGACAACTCAGACGCAAAAGACAATAGAAAATGGAGAAGGGAGAATTTCTCAATTGCTTCACAAAATCCAAGTACATCTCAATTGAATTCAAGTAACCTTATTTATACACAATTGGTTACTAAAAATAGCTCAACTCCTATTAAACTAAATTACCCTATTTACTTAAAATAAATAATTTTAGTCAAAATGAAATTAGGAAAATAACAAATTTAATTAAAACAAAATTAATAAAATAAATAACTTTTACTAAGCTTATTTGACCATTTCAACCAAAAATTTCTTTTGCAATTCAGCCCTCAATGTCCCTCAAATCCGAATATAGCCCATTTCTTCACACATTCTTCAATTTAATCCACTTTTGCTTTCTTTTAGGTAGAGAAACATCAATTTATGTACCTGATAAGAAATTATAGAAAATTAGAAGTACTTTCCTCATAATTAATCCAAAATACACAAATAAATTGCTTAAATAATTCACTTATCAACATGATATTAATATATTTTATGTTTGCCTAAGCTTGACTTGACCCGAACTATGAGCCTAAAAATTTGCTCAAATCTGCTCATATTTGCAAAAGATTAACCCAAGTTTATTTAACCCAATGTCAATAAATAAAAACTTTTAATGTGTTCCAAATTATATAATATATAAAAATAACATAAAATAATATAAATATAATGATGGTCGGGTCGAGCTCGAGCCTTGTCTGATCAAGCTTGAGCTCGGTACATATTTTAAACAGACCTAATTTTTTTTTGTCCAAATCTATTTTGAGACCTAATATTTTTGTCTAAACCCTCTTAAATTTCGAGCGAACCTTCAGACTTAGATGAATAATCTGACAAAATAAAAGTAATTTAATCATTTATTTAACCAAATAGGTCTAATTTAGTCATTGACGAAATAGACATAATTAAATATTTTCTCCACTTTTACTTTTTCCAATTCCTTTTATAAACAGTAAAAAAGCACAATTTACTTTTATATTTTGTTTTCTTTTAACTTTTAAATCTTATGTTTTTTTTTTCTTTCCTCTAATATATTTTTTCTACCATTTAAATTTTTTTTCAGAGATCTATATATATATATATATATATATGTTTTGAAGTCATATGGCATGCACCTAGGTTTGTTGGTTTGATGCTTAAGTTAGTTTTGATAAGTGACCCATAATGCTTAAGAGGTTAGATTTTATCTTTTGACTATAGTTAACTATTCTTGTTTTGATTGTTTGAATTGGTTGGTTAAGTGTTTAGGCATGGAATATTATTATTTGGTGATGGTTGAATGTGTTTAGGTGGGTTAATTTGAGGTAAACTTTAGGTAAGTTTGAGCTCAATTGCCTAAGGTTTTGGACACTAAAAACTGGGAAATTTTGTTCATTAAGTCTCGATATAAGGAGAATATGTCTTAAGATTGTTAAAATGAATTTCTCTTAATTTTTACATTCAAGAGTTTGATGCCTCGAGATAAAAATATATTGACGCTAATGTAATTTTTCCCTATTTCAAGTCTCAAGACATTCAAACATCGAACCAAAAATAGGAAAACAGGAGAGATCAATCTCGAGACATAAAGGACCTTGTTTTGAGACACAACTTGAGACATGTTAACTTTGAAGCTCAAATTTCCAAAATAATTTATGATCTGTCTTGAGATTCTCCATGTCTAGAGACATAACTTGAATTTGACATTTGTTTGGATTCGAATCTGATAATTATAACACCCTATAAGTAGATAAAATTGCTTCTTATGTACAACGATTGTTATTGGTTGATCATAATGAATAGGTTTATTATTCTGAGCGATAATTAATAATTTAATTTTGTAAATTTATATTAAATTAATCTGAATTGTTTTGACAATGTAATGTATTGTCACACATTTAAATTTGATGATCGAATTGAGTGTGGGGCGTCACACTTCACTAGCCATGGCCCTCGCATGCTCTACACGTGGCACACCCCTAATCTACCTTTCCAGTGATAGGTGTTGTGTCATTCTTTAGCATGGAACCCAAGTAAGATCCACATAGAGCTCTACCATGTCAACATCAATCCCATTGTTGCTTATTTAGAAGTTCTACAATATTTTCTAAAGGACCAACCTTGACAAGACCGATGAAAACACGTGTTAGGGCCTAATGCCAAGGGGTGATCATCCTCGTCTATAAATACCCCTCCCTAGCCTTGATAGATTTCTTATTCAACCTCTCTCTTCCAATACCTCACCATCGTTTGAACCACCATCCCCCTCTTCTTTAATCATCATCAATTTCAAATGAACAAACATAAACACACATAGTTATAAATAAATAAACATGAAAATTATTTTGATATTTTTAACCAACACAAATAAGCTTTAAAAAGTAAATAAATGAACATAAATAAAGACATATTTATTCAAGTTCAATTTATTTATAGTCGGTAAAAGTATCGAGGAAGTCCTTGTACTTAGAGGTAAATTACATTTCGACCTTCCTATTGAAAAAATGAGCAAATGAGCCTTTATATATTTCAAAGCATGCAAATCAGACCACTGTTAAATTTTATCCATAAAATGACGATGTCGAACGTTAAATCCATGTTGAAAATGATTTTTATGGGTAAACTATAAATATAGTCACCCAACTATGTCTTTTGTTCTATTTAGGTTACCCAACTATTAGTTTTTTCGATTTAATCACTCTAAGTTGATGTAGGCTTGTTTTATTGGTCTAGTAAATAAATTAGTTCTCTAATATTTACACATTCTATCAATTTAATCCTAAATATAAAAAAATCAACAAATTTAGCCCTCAATGTTTACAAAATTTGTCATTCTAATTCTAATTCTATAAAATTAATAAATTTAACCTTCAATATTTACAAAATTTATCAATTTAGTCCTAACTCTAAATATTAAAAAAATATATTTTTCAATGAGGACCCAATTAATTAAAGAGTAATTGAACTGAAGTGTATATCCACCCTGAAAAAACAAATTCTTCAAATTTCATTAGATTGATTGGTTCAATTGATTAAATAGTGAACTAATTCGACTGTGCAATAATAGAAGTTCGAATTCAAAATTTAGCTAACAAGACAAAAGCTGTAAAAAAATTAGTTAAAATTTAATAAAAACATATTTCTGTAAATATATTTAAATTTTCATTTGATTTTTTTAACAAGAAATTGGGTTTTTCTATGTTCTCATTGATTTTCATCTTTGTAAATAGAATTTTTTTTTTAAAAAAATTTATGTCTTATTTAAGAAAAATTCTTTGTCATTATTAATCAATGTTTTTAAAATGTAGAATCATATAGTTTTACTGGTTAAATAGGTTCAATCAAGAAATTAAAAGATTAACTAATTTGATATGAACAAAAAAAAATATAATTAATAAATGAGTGATCAAAATAGAAAAAAACGAAAGACATAGTTAAATGACTTTTTCTAATTTACTTATAAAGAAAATAATTTTCAGCATAAATTTAATTACATTTAATAGATACAACTTAATGGATGAGTTAATTTGTACGTCTTGAAATATATAAAGACTAATTTAGCCATTGTTTTAGTAAAAGGACAGAAATGCAATTCACCCCTAAATACAAGAGCTTACTTGGTATTTTTTTTGATAATCTAATTCATTTATGAAAGTATCTCAAAGTTTCTAAGTTGATATAATGCTTAGAACTATCCATAACATTTCAACTTTTGAATAAGAGGATAAACCCGTTGAACCCACATCCTCCTGCACTGACAATAATATCAATATAAATCGAGTTAAAATTCAACCAACGTCCTTACTTGATACCTTTACTAGTATAGTATTACATTCATCTCAATAAAAACTTACCATCCAACCATTTATCATAATATATAATTTTTTTAGTACATCTTATTATATAATATTTACATATAAATTATTAGAATTGTCTCACTTTATTTTACCATCACAGTTTTAGTATTCATTCAAAATTAATAAATTTAAAATCTATGAAATTAGACGATTAAGTCTTAATTCAATTGACATGAACATTATTGTCTATGAAAGAGAATGTGAGTTTGAGTGCATTGAAATGCATTATCAACTTATTTATAGGTTGGAGAGGATTATGAGTAATTTCAGACGTGTATAAAAAAAATATTATCAGAATCTATAATGAAATTATTATATAATATCTTAATTAAATTTAAATAAAAATTCATTATCATTCAATATTAAATTTTAAAATCTCCTTATCTAAAAATTCAGTCAAAATCATTAAAAAAAATTTCAAAATTTTGCATGTCTATCCCGCAAACCATGCGAAACCAAACACGCAATTTTTTATTTATAAATTTCGTCACTGAAAAAAACCATGAATTTTCACCTATAAATGATCCTCCCTACCATCATTGTTCTTCAGACCTGCAATAACAAACCAAATAATAACAATCACCAGCGGATCCCCATTCACCAGCAATTAAACGCAGGTCCCTCTCATTTCCGGTGCGTTTATTAATCACTTTTTTTATAACGCTATGGACATGAAGAAGATCTCCACCGCCATCATTGTCGTCGCTGCCTCAATGAGCGCCGTCATGGCCGCTGGTGCACCATCCCCTGCCCCTTCCGCTGGTGGTTCTAGTCCTAGCTCCTCTCCTGCTTCCGGCCCAGCATCAGGACCAGATTCCAGCGTAGCTGCCGCTACCTTGCCTGTTCTTGGATCATTGGTTGGGGCTTCCATTGTTTCTTTGTTTTCTTACATGCTGCAGTAAGCTACATGTATGAAAAATCAACATGTCAACTATTATTTTATTTTGTATTTTATTTGAATAAAATGGAGCTTTGAAAAATATTTTGTGTTTATGCGTTTACGTTTCGATTTATTCAACCAATAACATGAAAATAACAATGAATTATTGAACTAATAAATAGTATGTAATTAGATAAATGCAGGGCGAAGCTGGAATTTTTAGTATGTAATTAGATAAATGCAGGGCGAAGCTGGAACTTTTTTTTTTTTTTGGAAAATTGAGTTTAAAATGTATATTTTTATGAGAATTAAAATACTTATTTAATTATATTTTGTGGTATTTAAAATGATTTAAAGTAAAAATTTAGTAATTTTGGAAACTTTATCATACGATGACAAAGAGGGTGTTATATTGTTATTAAACAACTTAAAACGAATTTTAAAATTAAAATCGGATTTGAAAATAATTGAGAAAAATGTTATCTAATTAAATTAAGGACTGATTTGAAAAATAAAGGAAAACATTGAGCCTTTAAAAGGAAATTTTCACTTAATAAAAAAAAAACCTGTCCATCTTCCTTTTTTCTTTAAACAACCCGTCTCCTTCTCTACCATTTAGCTTCACATTCAATTTATGCCTAATTGCTACTCATATAGTTCCTCTAACTACATTTTCTAAACGAATTAGAGCCAATCCGAATTGATCTTGTAAGAGATTCGTCACAGAACGAATACATTTATTTTTTAAATGATTCATATCGTCAAGTGTATTCATTCCAAATTTCATTCCCAATTCACATCTTTGCTGAAAGAATTTCTTTTGTAATTCCTTAGACAAGGATTCAGAAAATATCGGATCCCCGCCTACACAAGAAAATTGTTGATAAAACTCCAAAATGGCATTTTCTTTTTACTCAAATTTTTTTCCCTTATCGATCAGGAAAGACAAGAAATTTTTTTTTTTTCCCTTATTGGTCAGGAAAGATAAGAAAATCTCAGGGTAACAAACATTCTCTAGAATTTCTCTTAGATTCGAACCTATAGCTGATGATAGAACTAGAATAGATATTGGTACCATATAGACCGAAATTCCGTTATGATCCAATTCTGATCGATAATAGACACCGGGGCTTTGCAATATTTGATTGATCACAATTCTGTATATCCCATTTACCATAGAAGTTCCGAGGGAGTTCATTAAATGAATGTTTCCAATAAAAATTATTTGTTCTTGCAGATCTTTACTGGTTTTCCAAATTAATCCCGCGCATACATATAATTCAGAAGAATATGTGAGTGATTCATATACAACATCCCTTTTTTTTTATCAACCGTTCCACCAATTGATATGTTTCCACAAATAATTGAAATTCAATTTCTTGCTCCGTATCTTCAATTTTTGGAAAATTATAAAGTTCTTCTATTAAGCCCCGATCCATGAACCCACAAAATCCTTAAAATTGCATCTGATTCAACCCAGGTATTGTAGACATTTCCCCATTTTCATCCCCGAGCATTTTGAATTTTCCCATTTCTCAAAAAAATCCCATTCTTTTCTTATTCTTCATCGAATCATACGGATCGATCTAATAATGGTGGAATTGAATTTCAATTATGTTTACTGAATCACATGAAATTTTATCTAACTTCGTATACCATATAATATATGTGGAATTTATGAAATATGAAATACGTATGAACGGAAGAAGAAAAATTATACTCAAATTTTAATTTATATTTATAACAAACAGATACAGAAAAGAATTGATAAATGCCATTTAGCCGCGTGGAGTTTTGTATAAAATATAAAAAAAATCAATTTCTACCATTATTATGATATTACATATTCCAATCCGATTGAATACCAGAAAAATGAAAGGAATTCCTGATTTGATCCGTTCGTTGAAATAAAGACAAAATAATCATAAAATATATATAGGGAGAGAGCTGATTTTTCTAGCACATGGACTCCTTTGTTCAAAAAACAATTCGCAAAGAAGATAGATGTTTTTACCAACTTTTTAGTTTTTTATTTTTTAGTAGAATATTTAGAATATGATTGAAGTGCCTACGAAACATGTGCAGATATAACATTTCCATTTATATATGTCTTTCTTTTATTCCATTATAACGCTCTAATGGAGACAATACATTGTGTGCTCTATCAAAAATTCTATTTTTTTCTTCTATTTTAATCTATTCAATGAAAAATTGAAAATTCCCTATGGACATCATATTTAGATAGATAAAATACCTCATTAGATAACTATAATTGTGTAACAATTTATGCTCTGGGGTTTACATAGACTCATAATTGCTTCAAATATGACGTTTTCTCTCAAAATTAACTCATCTTTAGTGATTTTCGAGCTATCCGAACACCTCAACACCTTCCAATGTTAAAGAAAAATCATTAAATTTTCACGTCCAACTTTGAATTAGCTCCACAACTTGTTGTTTTCTTCAAATTGAGACAATGTTTTGACTTATTATGATTAGATTAAGGTTGTTGTTTTTCTAATTTGGAATTTAATCGGGTTTGTTGAGAGCTTTTAAGACTTAAAGCTTTTTAATTAAATTTTGGTTCAACAATGGTGAAATCCGAAATAATGAGGAAACCTACTGATTTTGATCGATTTCTAATCTATTTTTAACTAAATAGAAGGTATTTGAACTCAATTTGATAGATTGATGTCCAATTTTAATGAATTTCGAGTTTTCCTCTTTGTATGTTAACACGAGCTTTCGTGAAATTAGATAAAATTAAAGGTTTATATTTGTAATAATAGGTTAAATAGGGCGTTTAGAAACTTAATTAAGGTTTAGGGACAAAAATCGAGTGAGAAAACCTCATATTTCAGCAAAATGAGTTTTTTTGACTTGAAAATGGTGGATCTCGTATTTTTTGGCTAAGCTTTGGTTTTAAAATGATTTCTAACTCATTTTGATCTAATTAAAAGGTATTTGATCTTAATTTAACAATTTTTTAATGAAATTAAGCAAATTGAGTGTTTTCCCCTTTCAAAAGATCACCTAAGCTTTATTTTTCTGAAAAAGTTAGATCGGTGAAATTGGATGAAATTGATGGTTTGGATATGTAATTAGATGATATTTAGGATGTATGAAGTTGAAATATAAGCTTAGAAGTGAGATTTGAATGGTTAAACAACTATTTCGGCAAAACTAGTTAAGCTTTCTATATAGAAGTTAAGAGGCTTTGATCTATGATTTTGGAATGATTTAATGGTGTTTGTTGTTGTTAGTAATGCCTTTGTACTGTGTTTGATGTGTATGAAAAGTGTCAATTCATTTGGGAGCCTCCACAAGCATGGACAAAGGCAAATTAAAGCTTACTTGAGCATGGTAGTTGAAGCAATGGTTGGTAAGGTGAGTGGTTTGATATACTGCATTTAAACTCCAATACGTAGGCTAAGGTAACACATGCGATCCCCTGCTTAATTAATATGCGAACCTTGATTTCTCTTGGTGGAAACCATTTCAATTTTGTTTGAATGTAGGGTATGCATGCTATGCGATTTTAATGAGCCAAATGCATGAATTTAAAACGTGCATGTAGTTATAGGAATAAAATAGGTAGGCCATATCTGTAAACCATGTACTTGATGTGATAAATGTGTGAATTGTGCATTTAATTATTGCGTGTGTGCATAATATTAAAGGCAAGCTAGCGTACTAAAAGGTATGTCTTGTTTTTATATAATATATATTTATATGGGTTTTGTAATGCTTGCGAACTAATATAAAAAAAAAATATAATGTGAACTCTTATAACATGTAAATTTTATTGATAAAGTACATCTATGCATGCACGAACCGATATGTGAATTATGAGCTCTATGGTAATACAAGCTCTGATTAGTGAAAAATTATATTATCGTGAAATGCTAGGTGCAAGCTCAAGTGTAGTTCGAGCCTATTATATTTGTTTACTGTGTTATGTTATGAACCATGTTAACTTGACGAATTATATTATTATGGAGAACTGTGTTAATTTGGTGATCTGTATTAATATGACGAACTGTATTAATTTGCCAAACAGTGTATTGTGATATTTTGAGTTGTATTTAATGTAAGTTAAGCTATTGCGTGCCCTATGTTAAATAAAATATGCGAACAATGATTTGTAAACAGTGTATTGTGTATTGTGTTATGTGTGCAATATATGTTGCATGAAAGTTATATTATTTGCGAACCATGCTCTATTACGATTTGTGAATTGCGAACTGTGTTATATTGTGCGAGCTCTGCTTAATTGTGAGCCCTATTATACTGAATATTGTGAATGTGTTAAAGAGACATGTTGGCATTGTGTCCTTATGGAACTATTGGATATAGTTGACATGCCATAGGATTGTGAGTACTCAGCCTCATTATTGCGATGGACATTGTGCCCAGAGATAGCGTTGGAGAGATAAGGGAATGTCGAGCATAGCTCTATTCAACAGAGACAACGCAGGGCTATATGAGTCGAGAGTGTGAGCATTCGTGCTACACTTATATTGAAGATAGCGTAGGGCTCTTTGAGTCCAAAAGCGAGGCGTAATAAGGAGATCCATTTATCCAATGTGCAATGATATAGTCCACTTATAGGTGGTGACAGAGTCCCCTATATGTTTCATAATCACAAAAATTCCAATTTATCAGTATTTGAGATATATGAGTTATGATGTGGTATAAGTGAATTATTATACTGAATGAATTGTTATTTTATGCCAACTATCTATTCTATGTGACCCGTTTAATTCGTGTGAATTGTTATCTTATGTGAGCTGTGATAAAAAAGTGAATCGTTTAAGTATGTCTAATTCACCTAACCTGACCGATGTGTTTGTTTGTAGTATTTTGAGTACTCAATGAGCTTTCATAAGCTCATCCACTCTTTTATATCATTGCAGTGATTTAGCTTGTGAAGAGGTGGGGAAGTGAGTCATGCAAGTGATCCATAACAAGGCTATACCTTGATGATTGTTGGGATTTAGAATTATGGGATTTAGAATTAGCACTAGTTATAATTGTTGGGTTGTAATTGAACATTATGGAGTTTTTAATTGGTTTCATTTGGAACTATTATTACTACTTCAGATAGATGATTGAATGGTAGATTATGAATGCTTGATGAATGGTATGAGTGATTATTCGACTAACTTGTAAGTACAAGTTGAAGAGCCGTTCGATATTGATCTAAGTCTTATATGTTTTATGGGTGATTTGGAAATTAATCTTGAGCTTATTTTGCATGGAATGTAAAATTGGACAAATTACATAAATAGTAGGTGGCATGTGAACTAATTAAATGATGATTATTTTATGAAGTGACGCATGATGTTTAATGAATCTTCCTAAACAAGATTTATGCGTATTACTCTACTATACTATTTTCAACCTTGTGAAATGATGTTTTCCAACTTTTTACTAGATTACGATTCAGATATAATAATTTGTTTTTAAATAAAACGATTTCTAAAATCTTTTCAAATATAACCTTTTAAATACGTTATCACCTGCATGAACGTTCAATTGAAACTTTTAAAATATTTATAATTCAATTTACAAATTATGTTGAGGACATGATGATTAGAGTAGCATAACGAAAGCATGAATTTAAGATTTTGCACATTAAAATGAATAATTGTGTGAGGTGTGATTGGTTAAATAGTGTGTTTTGTGGTGTTTTGACAGAGAGTCACTTCAGTGATCAATGTGACGTTCGAAATTTAGGTCGAACCGTCCCGACAGGGTTTGGACCGCCACAGTAAATCTTTCTAGTAAACTGAATTTATAATTCAAAGATGTTAATTGGAACACCCTGTTGGGTATACTATGCTGCTTTGTATGGAAACAAAAGAATTCTTTGGTTTTTGGAAATGTTCCTCATAAATCTGGAATGCTTGTAGGATTGGCTTGGAGTTGGGTTGTGAATGTTGAATATAATAGGAATCAACGAATAAGGTTAAAAATCGAAACAAACCAAGCACCTGCAGCCACCAATAGCTGCAAGGAAACCTCATACACGACTTGCCAGCTCAATCCCGCAAACTATGCGAAAACCAAACACGTAATTTTTTTAAAATTTCGTCACCAAAAATAGCTACGAATTTTCACCTATAAATGATCCTCCCTACCAGCATTGTTCTTCAGACCTGCAGTAACAAAGCAAATAATAACAATCACCGGCGGATCCCCATTCACCAGTAATTAAACGCAGGTCTCTCTCATTTTCGGTGCGTTCAATAATCACTTTTTTTATAACGCCATGGACATGAAGAAGATCTCCACCGCCATCATTGTTGCCGCTGCCTCAATGAGCGCCGTCATGGCCGCTAGTGCACCATCTCCTGCCCCTTCCGCCGGTGGTTCTAGTCCTAGCTCCTCTCCAGCTTCCGGCCAAGCACCAGGACCAGCTTCCAGCGTAGCTGCCGCTACCTTGCCTGTTCTTGGATCATTGGTTGGGGCTTCCATTGTTTCTTTGTTTTCCTATATGCTGCAGTAAGCTACATGTATGAAAAATCAACATGTCAACGATAGTTTTATTTTATTTTATGTTATTTTATTTTTAAAGAAACTTGTGATTAATATTGAAAAAATTGAATAAAATGGAGCTTTGAAAAATATTTTGTGTTTATGGGTTCACTTTTCGATTTATTGAACTACTTACAATGAATAACATGAAAACAACGATGAATTATTGAACTAATAAATAGTATGTAATTAAATAAATGCAAGGCGAAGTTGGAGTTTTAATAAATATATATTTTTATAATAGTTAAAATAAGTGTTTCATTATATTTTATGGTATTTAAAATGATTAAATTGAAAAGTTAATAATTTTAGAATTAAATTATAATTTTTATCATATATTTAATTTATGCTTTTATGAATTTTGGAGAGTCTGAACCCATTTTAGGACATGGTGTAAGGACTTTGCCAGCCACTTTCCCTGCCCTTAACGAGGGTGAGGATGGAAATCATGAAAAAGCTTACTTGAGGCTTAAGTTTATTTTTCGAGTTTATTTTTTTTTCTAAATTTCTCCACTTTTCAGATGGGTCTTTAGATAAATCTAAATGACTCGATTCATGATCAAATTTAAATACAAAGAAAAAAAAGAAAGTCAGTGGAGTTGTAATCCTCTAGTGAAAAAGTAAGGCCCTAGGGTGATGAAATTGAATCCTATTATGCATCCAAGCAAATTGATCATGACACGATTGGGCAATAAAGTGTCAAAATCATGTCATTGAAGGTAAACTTAAATCAAAACGAATCATTAGTTGTGTAACAAAAATAGAACAAAAGTTATAATTGGGTGATTATTTTTATAAACCCATAAATTATAATTTTCAATGTAAATTCAATGTTTCACGTCATCATTTAATAAAAAAATTTAACAAAAGAGCTAATTTATATATTTCTAAATATATAAAAGTTATTTTGCTCATTTTTTCAATAGAAAGGCTAAAATGAAATTTTCGCGTAAGTACATGAGCTTAACTAATAATTTTACTGTTATAGTCTTATATTCATCTCAATAAAAACTCACCATCCGACCATTTATCATAGTATATAATATTTTTTAGTACATCTTATTATATAGTATTTACATATAAATGATTAGAATTGTCTCATTTTACTTTACCATTACGGTTTTTTTTTAACAAGAAATAGCTAGAAAGCAAATGCAAAGGCAACAAATTAAATAGAAGTAACAATCATAGAATCAAGATCAATCTTGAGAAGCTCCCGTAATAAGATTGGGGCCTTTTCATATACTTGTATCTCATCATAGTTTTCGTTTTCGGATTAAGCCATCCAATCAATTACTCTGTTATGTTCTCTAGGGATTTGTCGAAAACAAACCTTTTAATTTCGACAAAAAAGTCAACTAATTCAATTGGCATCATGGTCTCTAAACACTCCAATCGCAGCAATATTATTGCTTTCTGACAATGGACAATCAATATTCAACTCAACCCACCCTTTCTCCAACGGCCCCCAATGATCATCCGAAACCTTTTGAATGCGATGCAATTTAACTTTACTGTTTTAGTTTTAAAAAATATTCATTCAAAATTAATAATTATGGAATTAACCGATTGAGTCTTAGTTCAATTGGCATAGAAATTGTTCTTAATGCAGAAAGATTATACATATTTTTGTCTAAGCCTATTTTTCAGACGAACTTTTGAATCAGATTGAATAATTCGATCCATGTGCCACTATATATTTATCATAATATATAATATTTTTTTAGTACATCTCATTATATAATATTTACATATAAATGATTAGAATGGTCTCGCTTTACTTTACCATTAAGGTTTTAGTTAAAAAGTTATCCATTCAAAATTAATAAATATAAAATCTATGAAATTAATAGAACTTAATTCCACCTCACAACCTGTTTCCTAAAAAAAATCATATCCGTTCAAATCAAATTTTACGATTTTAAAAATAATAATGAGAAAAATAAAACATATTCAAATAATTTAATTAAATTTAAATAAAAATTCATTATCATTCAATCTTAAAATTTAAAATTCTCTTATCTAAAATCGTTAAAAAATAGTCAAAAATTTGCATGTCTATCTCGCAAACCATGCGAAAACCAAACACATAAATTTCTTTTTAATTTTGTTACTAAAAATAGCCATGAATTTTCACCTATAAATGATCCTCCCCACCATCATTCTTCATCAGACCTACAATAACAAAGCAAATAATAACAATCACCGGCGGATCCCCATTCTCCTGTGTTAAACGCAGGTCTTATTCATTTCCAGTACGTTTAATAATCCCTTTATACGCCATGGACATGAAGAAGGTCTCCACCGCCATCATTGTTGTTGCCGCCTCAATGAGCGCCGTCATGGCTGCCGGTGCACCTGCTCCTTCCCCTTCCGCCGGTGGTTCTAGTCCTAGCTCCTCTCCTGCTTCCGGCCCAGCATCAGGACCAGATTCCAGCGTGGCTGCCGCTACTTTGCCTGTTCTTGGATCATTGGTTGGGGCTTCCATTGTTTCTTTGTGTACTTACATGCTGCAGTAAGCTACATGTACTAACATGTCAACGAATATTTGATTTTATTTGCTGGAAGAAACATGTGATGAATATTGAAAAAATTGAATAAAATGGAGCTTTGAATAATATTATGTTTATGTTTTCTTACGTTTTTGTTTAGGGTTGAATTATAAAATTTCAAAATGTTAGAGTTAATATCAATACTTAATTGCTTGGTATCGATACTGTATTTGATATAGATATCAAATCATAAATTTGTTTTAAGAACACTATTCATGTGCTTAATGTTAGAGAATCTGCACTTCTATGCAGAATTGTCAAAAACCACTTTCAAAAATCCCTATTCCATGCTTGAACTTAACCAATATGAAACACTCCAAAATTTGTCATCCAACATAAAAAATCAAAATCAAATATACCGATTTAACCACAAGCATCAAGGGTACTACATCATAGACATAACATCAACCAAAACTCAATGAATGTTATGCTATTCCAATCATGGTCCATTACATCCAACTTATTGCTTCATTCTCTATTCAAACATTAAAACATATACTAATCAAATCAACTTCACTAATGCATATGTTTTCCATTAAGCATTATCTCTGCCATAATTCTATCAACATAGATTTCAAGCCATATCACTGTCTAAGTAAACTAAAACAACTCCCAAGTACACGTCACACATAATCGAGCCTTCATACGGTCTGAAAACTACCGAAACCATACTCGGATAGTGTGAGCTTCAATTGATTCGCTTGATGTGTTCCGTAAATTGGCAATCTATACGGTAAGAGAAAAAAAAAAACGAATTAAGCATATACAATGCTTAGTAAGTTCATAGACATTAAACCGATAACTTACCTCGGTTTACGAAATAACACTCCATGCTACTTAGCTCGTTAAAATTTACCTAATAAGGCAAATCAAATATAAAAAAGGTGAGTTAATATTTAACCTCATCATACAACATTTCAATATGAAATAAACCAAATAACCTAGAATCACATTTTAATACCATACGCAAAACCAAATTAACATTTAACCATATGAACATATTCTCATAATATCATATCATTCCATCTATTTATCTATTATACGTCCAATTTCAATTTAATGTCAATTACCATTTCATTTTCTCATTCGAATTCCGAATCGAATTCTTTGGTTCATCGCATTTCTGTATCGATCCACCAAGCTCGTATATTCGATTCGTATGATTTTCACATACCCAATTTAAATATCATTTAACAATTTTTCATTTTATACCCTTATTAATCTGACTCGAACGGATACATAAATCCAACAAATCATACCGGTTTACTGCCCAATACCTCATTAAAATGTTGTCGAAGTAACCCTGAACAACCCGAACAATTAGTAGGAAATGGGCTGATTATTGGATTAGGTAGGTCCTTTGATACTTCATGGTCCAAATAATATGGCTCGAGATGATAATCTCCTCCTCAAATATTTGGTTAGAAATGAGGTGAATGGAATTGGAGGTATATTAGAAATCATTTGGACGAATCTTTTTTTTTATAAAATAGCTGGTGTTCTACTCCCTGGTGCACTTGCTGGATCAGATTCATTAGTATCTAAATGGTCTACTAATGGAGACTTAACCGTTAAAGCACCCTATACTTTCTTATGTCGTGATTCCTGAAATATTTGGGACAATAAATGGGAACTTGCTTGGTCCTATGATGGTCCGTAACGTGTTCGACAGTTTTTATGGCTAGTTTTAAAAGAGTGGCTCCTCTCAAAGGTGGAAAGATGCAGATGAGGACTGACGGATGATGCTAGTTGCTGCATTTGTGGATCTGGAGATGAAAATATTCTTCATATACTTCGTGATAGTTCTAAAGCTCAGGAAGTATGGAAGCGGTTCATTCAGAATTCATTTTAGTCCAGGATCGGTATACTATGTTGGTTTGTGTGCAAACAAAGGAATTCTTTTGTTTTTGGAAATGTTCCTCTTAATTCTGGTATGCCTGTACGATCGGCTTGGATTTGGACTGTGAATGTTAAACATAATAGGGAACCAACGATCAAGGTTAAAAATTGAATCAAACAAAGCACCTGGCAACCACCAATATCTGGTTGCGGCAAAATGAACACGGGCGGTGCAAGGAAACCTCATACCGGACTGGCCTACACAGCTGGGATTCCTAGAGATAGCCATGGCAGATGGATATTTGTGATTGTTTAACTACAGTTCAAGCAATCAATGGTGACTATAAAGGCATAGTGAACAGGGCACTGATATGCAGAATAAAAGAGCTTTGCGCTCCAGCATGGGTGGTTCATATCGAGCATATTTATAGAGAATTTAATGGAGAGACAAATGCCTTAGCTGGTAAGATGTGTGACTATCAATTGAGTCTCCATGAGTTTGCTTCTCCTCCCCAACAAATTAATACTTTGGTTTTGAATAATTTGAATGATAATAATATAATTATTGTTCAGTAATTTGCTACCCTTCTTTCTCTTACTGAAAAAAATTTAAAATCCCTTATCTAAAAATCCAGTCAAAATCGTTAGAAAAAAATTCAAAATTTTGCATGTTTATCCCGAAAACTATGCGAAAACCAAACATGTATTTTTATATATTTTCTAAATTTCTTCACTAAAAATAGGCATGAATTTTCACCTATAAAAGATGCTCCCCACCAGTATTGTTCTTCAGACCTGCAATAACAAAGCAAATAATAACGATCACCAGCGGATCTCCATTCACCAGCAATTAAACGCAGGTCCCTCTCATTTCCAGTGCGTTTATTAATCTCTCTTTTTATAACGCCATGGACATGAAGAAGATCTCCACCGCCATCATTGTTGTCGCTGCTTCAATGAGCGCCGTCATGGCCGCTGGTGCACCATCTCCTGCCCCTTCTGCTGGTGGTTCTAGTCCTAGCTCCTCTCCTGCTTCCGGTCCAGCATCAGGACCAGATTCCAGCATGGCTGCCGCTACCTTGCCTGTTCTTGGATCATTGGTTGGGGCTTCCATTGTTTCTTTGTTTTCTTACATACTGCAGTAAGCTACATGTATGAAAAATGAATATTTCATTTTTATTTTCTGTAAGAAACATGTGATGAATATTGGAAAAAAATGATTAAAATGGAGCTTCGAAAAATATTTTGTGTTTATGTTTTACTTTTTTTATTCCGAAAATAAAATTCCATTAAATCAAAGTAGTTGAGTTAACTTTGTAAATTTTTTTTTGAAAATAACAATAAATTATTGAACTAATAACCAGCATGTAACTACAAACCCATTAATCAATGGCTTCTGGAATTTTCATAGGGAAACTTTAGATATATATTTTTATTAGAGTTAAAATATAGTTCATCTTTATAATTATAATATGTATATAATTTTAGACAAAGAATTATTTTGGGTTTGAAATTAAATTTTATATTTTTACGATAGTAAAACTGTAATTTCATCATTTTAATTTATAATTTTTAAAAGATTAAATTAAATTTTTATTATTTTAGGGGTTAAAGTGTAATTTATTATTACTAATTTAAAATTTTATAAATTATAAAGAAGAACTTAAATGAAAAAAATTTCATTTTAAAAGAGGTTGCGCCCCTTTCAACCCATTCTAAATTGGCACGATGAAATTAATTATTTTATGAAATTATTAAAATAAATGAAACTACAAATTTATTTAATAAAATAGTAACATGTATCATAAATTTTTTATAAATATTTTAATTATTTATTTTATAATCATTTAAAATTATTTATTACATTGAATGATAAATATTAATTTATTAACAAATTAACAAATTAATTTAACTTATTAAAAGAGTAAAATAAACAAACAAACGAAAATGAATGAACATGGCATAAGGAGTATGGATATAAAACAAATGGAGCAAAGATATAAATAGAGGTGATTGTGGGTTGGATCGAATATCAATAGAAATTTAGGTCTAACTCTAAAAATGGATTTAAAATTTTATCAAAGC
This sequence comes from Kokia cookei, assembly GCA_039519145.1. NCBI lineage: Eukaryota > Viridiplantae > Streptophyta > Magnoliopsida > Malvales > Malvaceae > Kokia > Kokia cookei. The sequence goes on along the minus strand of CM076908.1, from coordinate 46,580,732 downwards.
TCGAACCATATAAGAATACTAAAACTCGAGTCTAGCTTGATCTACTCCTATTAATTTTCTATATGAAAATAAATTTAAAAAATATAATACATTAAATACACTAAAAATATTAAAATAATAGTAATATTATAACAAAAGGACATTAAAACAGTGGCAAAACAAGAACAAAAATAATGAAAACAATAGCAAAAAGCAGCCAACTTTTTTTATAAATTAGAGCTAGGCCGAGTCCGAACTAAAAAAATCTTACTTGATGCTCAATCAATTTAAAAAACACGTCTCATTTTTTTTTTTTTTGCCTAATCCTATTTTTTGAACTTATATTTTTAATCAAATGCTCCATATTTTAGAGCGGACCTTCGAAGGTCAGATACAAAAGGAAAAAAAAAGTCAGTGGAGTTGTAATCCTCCAATGAAAAAGTAAGGCCACAATGCGATGAAACTGAATCCCATTATGCATCCAGACAATTGATCGCAACACGATTGGGCAAAAAAGTGTCCAAATTGTGCAACATCGAAGGTAAACTTAAATCCAAACAAATCCTTAATTGAGTAATCAAAATAGAACAAAAAATATAATTAAGTAACTATTTTTATATACAAACAAAAAATAATTTTCAACATAGATTTAACGTCTCGCCTCATCATTTAATAAATAAAATTTAACGAATAAATTAATTTATACGTTTCAAAATATGTAAAGATTAATTACTTCATTTTTCTATAAAAAAAATTGAAATGCAATCTTCTCTCAAGTACAAAAACTTAACTAATAATTTTACCTATTTAATCTTTTATTCATCTCAATAAAAACTTACTATCCAACCATTTGTGATAAAATATAACATATTTTTAGTACATCTTATTGTATAATATTTACGTACAAATAATTAGAATCATCTCGCTTTACTTTACCATTACGGTCTTAGTTTAAAAAAATATCCATTCAAAATTAAAAAAATTTAAAATCAATGGAATTAATGTACTTTAATTCCACCTCACAACATGTTTCCTAAAAAAAATAATATCCGTCTAAATCAAAATTTACGATTTAAAAAAAAATGAAAAAGAATATTCTAACAGTTTAATTAAATTTAAATAAAAAATTCATTATTATTAAATATTAAATTTTAAAATTTTCTTATCTAAAAACCCAGTCAAAATCGTTAAAAAATAATTCAAAAATTTGCATGTCTATCTCGAAAACCATGCGAAAATCAAACACGTAATTTTTTTTTTTAAATTTCATCACTAAAAATAGCCATGAATTTCTACCTATAAAAATCCTCCCAACCATCCTTGTTCATCAGACCTGCAATAACAAAGCAAATAATAACAATCACCGGCGGATCCCCATTCACCAGCAATTAAACGCAGGTCTCATTCATTCCCGGTGCGTTTAATAATTCCTTTATACGCCATGGACATGAAGAAGGTCTCCACCGCCATCATTGTTGTTGCCGCCTCAATGAGCGCCGTCATGGCTGCCGGTGCACCTGCTCCTTCCCCTTCCGCCGGTGGTTCTAGTCCTAGCTCCTCTCCTGCTTCCGGCCCAGCATCAGGACCGGATTCCAGCGTGGCTGCTGCTACCTTGCCCGTTCTTGGATCATTGGTTGGGGCTTCCATTGTTTCTTTGTTTTCTTACATGCTGCAGTAAGCTACGTGTATGAAAAATCAACATGTGAACGAATATTTTGTTTTATTTTTTTGAAAGAAACATATGGAGCTTTAAAAAATATTTTGTGTTTATGCGATTACTTTTCGATTTATTCAACTAATAACAATGAATAACATGAAAATAACAATGAATTATTGAACTAGTAAATAGTATGTAATTAGATAATTTTAAAAATTAAATTCGTAGGTGAAATAAATTATATTAATATATATTAAATATATTATACTAATAAATATTAAATTTTATAAAAAATATATATTTTATTTAACTTAACATGTAAACAATCTCTTATTTAACAAAAATTTAGATAATGCAACTCTAACACAAACTCAACCTAATCAACCAGTTCTTTTAACTATTTCATGACATTATATTATCTATATAATCACATACTCGAATGTCATTTCAAAAGCCAAATGCACGATTCAATCCATTTACTAATGCTTATGTTTTCCATTAAGCATTATTTCTGTCATATTTCTATCAACATAGATTTCTAAGCCATATCACTATACAAGTAACCCAAAACGATTTTTAAGTACACGCCACACATAATTGAGTTTTAATACGGTCTAAAGATTATCGAACACATATTGGGATAATGTGAGCTTCGGATGATTCGCTTGATGTGTTCTGCAAGTTTAATGCTTAATAAGTTCATAGGCATTAAACTAATAACTTACATCAATTTATAAAATAACACTACATGCTACTTAGCTCGTAAAATTAAGTATAAAAAAAGTGAGTTAACACTTAATCTCATCATATAACATTTCAATATGAAATAAACCAAATCACCTAGAATTATATTTTAATGCCATACTCAAAACTAAATCAACATTTAACCATATGAACATCATTCTTTGATTCATATAACATTTAACCATTTCATTTCCTTATCAAATTTCGAATCAAAATCTTTGATTCATAGCATTTTTATATCGACCCTCTAGGCTCGTATAACTGGTTCGTATGATTTTCACATACCATTGATATCCATAAATTGCAATATGTATATATCAATCCAATTTAAATATCATTTATCAATTTTTTATTTTATACTCCTATTAATCTGACTCACTAGAACGAATACACAAATCCAACCAATCACACCGGTTTGGCGTCCAGTACCTCATCGAACTATGCCGAAGTAAATAGTTTGCGCCCAGCACTAATCATTGTGTTTGACACTCAGTGCCTCATCGGTATAACCGAAGTAATTTGACACCCAGTGCCTGACTGACACGTAGTCGAAGTAATATTGAGATCTTCCTATCCTATGACATGTCAACTATATCCGACTCTGCTTGAACAATTAATAAGGTAATAGTTTCTCAACTTTATTACATAATTTTATCAACCAATCATCCATTCTCAAATATGATAGCATAACACATAACAGTACTAATTCAATATGTTAGCTGGATGCCGGTTAATTATCCTTTGTTTGTGCCTATGGCTGTGAGCTTGTTGTTTATAACAGTTCTTTGTGGGTTTTGGATAGGCTTCTTGCCTTCCAATTTTCTTTTTGTATGTTCTTTACTAAGCAAAAAAAAAAAAAAAAAAAAAATCAATTTCACATTTATAAAACTATATGATATTTTTCGCATATATTCAATTCGGTCTTTATCACTTTCAACAGATCCAAGTCAATTAAGCTGATTTCCTCAAATTATCACTTTATCACATAACGTATCTTATTTTGGTCCAATTCAAGGTCAATTAATTAATTATTTCAATTTTGAATTAATTGTTCAATTCCTTACGATTCATTTCATACCTCACCTTTTTGCACCAAATTGCAAACAATTTAATTTACTATCAAGATACAGAATTTCATAATTCAAATATATAAAAAAAATTAAGTTCAATCCTACCATATGAACTTACTTGGACGAGCATAAAACAACCAATTCTCTAAGGACTAATCAACAATTTTGCCTTTTTCCACGGTTGCTTCTGATTTGATCCAATTTTCGATCTATAAAATTATTTAGTTCAATTTATCAATTTCACCCCTCTTATTTCACCCTATTATAAACATATATAACATCAATTTCATTATTCGAATGCCCTTAAATATTTCATTTTAATCAATTTAGTCCCTAAAAACGGAACTTATCATATCTTCCGAATTTGAACTCCAAATTTTAAACCCACTTCAAGTATGTCCCTATAAAGCCTCCTATTATCAGAAATTACAAAAATTTCATGGCAATTTCAAGATATTCAAAATTCAGACCCCAAACTCATTTTTTTTTCCATTCCAAAGTTTTTAAATCATCGTTTCAACAACCAAAAGCTTCAATTATCTCTAATGTAACATTTAAAGTCTTTAACCGTTTTAAAAACTGAGGTACAATATAATTAGATTAAGTTAGAACGATAAAAAAAAAATACCAAAAATTGAGCTCAAATATACCTACGTGCAAGCTTGTGAAATGGCCGAACTCTCCTAGCTCCAAAAATGGTGTTTTTGTGGGAGAATAAGAAAAATGGGGAAGATGATGGCACTTTCCATGTTATATTATTTTAAACCTTTTAATATTTTATGTTTTTTAACTAAAAATCAATATAAAATTTCAACTAAACTAATTTCATGGCCGGCCCTTAAAATTTCAACTAAAAATTGGCTTAAAATTTCAACTAAAATTGGCTACGGTCGCAATATTGAAAAATTTAGTGTTGAACAAGCAGAATTTTAGGCAATCTATGGTGGACTTAAACTGCTTTGGTCTGAAGGATGGAAACAGATTGTTTAGCTACAGTTCAAGCAATCATTGGTGACTATAAATTAAGGCGTAGTGAACAGGGCAATGATATACAGAATAAAAGAGCTTTACGCTCGAGCATGGGTGGTTCATATCGAGCATATTTATAGAGAATCTAATGGAGTGGCTGATGCCTTAGCTGGTATGGTATTTTACTATCAATTGATTCTCCATGAGTTTGCTTCTCCTCCCCAACAAATTAATACTTTCATTTTGAATAATTTAAATGATATTGATATAATTATTGTTCTGTAATTTATTAAAAAAAATTAAAATCCCTTACCTGAAAATCCAATCAAAATCGTTAAAAAAATATTTCAAAAATTTTGCACGTCTTTCCCGCAAACCATGCGAAAACCAAACACGTAAATTTTTTTCATTTCGTCACTAAAAATAGGCATGAATTTTCACCTATAAATGATCCTCCCCACCATCATTATTCTTCAGACCTGCAATAACAAAACAAATAATATCAATCACTGCGGATCCCCATTCACCAGCAACTAAACGCAGGTCCCTCTCATTTCCGGTGCGTTTATTAATCACACTTTTTATAACGCCATGGACATGAAGAAGATCTCCACCGCCATCATTGTTGTTGCCGCCTCAATGAGCGCCGTTATGGCTGCTGGTGCACCTGCTCCTTCCCCTTCTTCCGGTGGTTCTAGTCCTAGCTCCTCTCCTGCTTCCGGCCCAGCATCAGGACCAGATTCCAGCGTGGCTGCCGCTACCTTGCCTGTTCTTGGATCATTGGTTGGGGCTTCCATTGTTTCTTTGTTTTCTTACATGTTGCAGTAAGCTACGTGTATGAAAAATCAACATGTGAACGAATTTTTATTTTATTTTTTTGAAAGAAACATGTGATGAATACTGAAAAATTTGAATAAAATGGAGCTTTGAAAAATATTTTGTGTTTATGTTTTACTTTTTTTATTCCGAAAATAAAATTACAATAAATTAAAGTAGTTATATTATACTTTGTATTTCTTTTAAAATAACAATAAATTATTGAACTAATAACCAGCATGCCCTTTACCTGCAAAAAAAAAAAAAAAAAAAAACTATAAACCCGAATTTTCTTAGGGAAACTTAACATATATATTTTTATTAGAGTTAAAATACAATTTCATCTTTATAATTATATAATTTTTGATAAATTTGTTTTGGGGTCGAAATTAAATTTTATATTTTTACGATAGTAAAAAAGTAATTTTATCATTTTTGAGGGTGTCAAAAGGTAATTTTACTATTATTAATTTAAAATTTTATTAATTATAAAGGGGTTTAAATAAAAAAATTTATTTTAGATGAGATTGGATCTTGTCAACTCCTTCTGGATTCGCCTCTATATAATATATGAATAAAAAATAACGGTGAGGTGTGTGTTTAGATTCAAACACAATTATAACGGTGAGGTGAGGATATTAAATTAGAATTAATAATTTTTTTTATCATTTTTAGAAATGATATATAATAGAAATTGTAAATTATTTTATTTTTATGAAATTATTAAAACATATTAAATTGTAATTTTATTTAATAAAATAATAACATGTATCATCATATTTTTATAAATATTTTAATTATTTATTTTATAATCATTTATAATTATTTATTATATTAAATGATAAATTTTAATTTATTAACAAACTTATTTAACTTATTAAAAGAGTAAAATAAACAAACAAAAATGAAAATGAATGAAAATGGCATTAAGGAGTATGGATATAAAACAAATGGAGCAAGGATATAAATAGAGGTGATCATGAGTTGGGTCCGGTTTTAGGCTCAACTCAAAAAATGAGCTTAAAATATTGTCTAAGTTCGGACCGAATAAGAATACTAAAACACGAGTCTAACTTGACCACGTATTATAATAAATGTTTCCCAACAAATTGGAAATAAATTAAAAAAACTATTTATACTTAATAACATAATAAGATAAGTGCAATTTAGCAAGCAAATACTTCTAAAATAGTAGTAAAATTAACAACAGAATAAGAGTTATACAATATCAAAACAATAACAACAAAATAATAGCAATATAATAGCGAAACGACACCAAAACAATTACAAAACAACAACAAAAATAATGAAAACAATAGCAAAAAGCAGCAAGTTTTTTTTTTTTTTTTTTACAAATTCGAGCCAGGCCAAGCCCGAGCGATAAAAAGCTTACCTGAGGCCCAGCTCTATTAGAAAATAGGTCTTGTTTTTTTGCCCAAACTCATTTTTCGGACTTATATTTTTACCTAAACCCTCTTACTTTTCGTGCAGGCGAAGATATAGAAACAAAAAGGGAAAAAAGTCAGTGGAGTTGTAATTCTCCAATGAAAAAGTAAGGCCTCAATGCGATGAAATTGAATCCCATCATGCATCCAAGCAATTGATCGTGACACGATTGGGCAATAAAGTGTTCAAATCGTGCCACATTGAAGGTAAACGTAAATCCAAACGAATTTTTATAAGTTAGATAACCAAAATAAAATAAAAAGTATAATTTAGTAACTATATTTACATACCCATAAAAAAAATAATTTTTAGCATTTATTTAACGTTTCACCTTATCATTTAATAGATAAAATTTAAACCTTTCGAAATAAATAAAAATTAATTTACTCATTCATCTAATAATTTTACTTTTATAATCTTATATTCATCTCAATAAAAACTTACTATCCAACCATATTTGTGATAGTATATAATATTTTTTTAGTAAATCTTATTATATAATATTTACATATAAATTATTAGAATCTTCTCGCTTACGGTTTTAGTTTAAAATAATAATCTATGGAATTAATAGACGATTAATTCCACTCACAACCTGTTTCCTAAAAAATTAATATCCGTCTAAATCAAAATTTAAGATTTTAAAAAAATAATGAAAAAGAAATTTCAATAGTTTAATTAAATTTAAATAAAAATTCATTATCATTAAATATTAAAATTTAAAATTTCTTTATCTAAAAATCCAGTCAAAATCGTTAAAAAATTTTCAAAAATTTGCGTGTCTATCCCGAAAACCATGCGAAAACTAAATAGTAATTTTTTTAAAAATTTCATCACTAAAAATAGCCATGAATTTTCACCTATAAAATATCCTCCCCACCATTATTGTTCTTCAGACCTGCAATAACAAAGCAAATAATAACAATCACCGGCGGATCCCCATTCACCAGCAATTAAACGCAGGTCTCATTCATTCCCTGTGCGTTTAATAATTCCTTTATACGCCATGGACATGAAGAAGGTCTCCACCGCCATGATTGTTGTTGCCGCCTCAATGAGCGCTGTCATGGCTGCCGGTGCACCTGCTCCTTCCCCTTCGGCCGGTGGTTCTAGTCCTAGCTCCTCTCCTGCTTCCGGCCTAGCATCAGGACCGGATTCCAGCGTGGCTGCTGCTACCTTGCCTATTCTTGGATCATTGGTTGGGGCTTCCATTGTTTCTTTGTTTTCTTACATGTTGCAGTAAGCTACGTGTATGAAAAATCAACATGTGAACGAATATTTTATTTTATTTTTTTGAAAGAAACATGTGATGAATATTGAAAAAATTGAATAAAATGGAGCTTCGAAAAATATTTTTTGTTTATGCGTTTGTATTTTTTTGGAAGAAACATGTGAATCCATTTTAGGAGAGGGTGTAAGGCGCTTGCCAGCACCTTTCCTTGCCACTAACGAGGGTGAAGATAACAAAGCTTACTCGAAGCCCTATTAGTTTTAAAAAATAGATTTTTTTTTTTTTTAATCTTATTTTTTGGATTTATATTTTTACTCAAAACTTTTTGAGTGGACGTTTGGGTTAGATCGAGTGACCTGATCCATGATCAAATCTAAATACAAAAAGAAAAGAAAGGTGGAGTTGTAATCCTCCATTGAAAAAGTAAGCTTAACATCCAATCATTTATCATAGTATATAATGTTTTAATAGAGGAATTGATTTATATGTTTCGAAACATATAAAAATTAATTTATTCATTTTTTTAATAAAAAAGTCGAAATGTAATCTTCTCTTGAGTGCTTAACTAATAATTTAACATGTATAGTCGGTAGAGTCAAAAATTTTCCATTTGCATCTTTTAAAATTTTTATAATTTTAAACTTAAATGTAAAATTACATTTTATTTTAATCTTATAAAATTATAAAAATATAGAGTACTCAAATATTAAAATTATATATTTATTATTGTAAAAATTACAATTTAATTTCAACTCTTCTTAAAAAAAAATTCTGACTTCACACATCTCAATAAAAATTTACCATCCAACCATTTATCATTGTATATAATATTTACATATAAATAATTAGAATCGTCTCACTTTACTTTACCATTAAGGTTTTAGTTTTAAAAACATATCCATTCAAAATTAATACATATAAAATCTATGGAATTAATAAACCTTAATTCCACCTTTATAAAAAAAAAATCATATCCGTTCAAATCAAATTTACGATTTTAAAAATAATAATGAAAAATATAAAACATATTCAAAATTTTGGATTGTTTGTTGGTTTATTTGGAAAAGCAGAAACGATGCCATCTTTAACAGGGCGAACAAGAATGGCAGAAATATTGTTTCATCAGCTATCGCTTGGACTAAATCCTTGCAAACATGAGGAGCAATAGGAAGATGGGCATGCAAATCTATGACGATAAATATTGGAAAAAACCAAATGTCGGATGGACCAAATTTAATGTTGACAGATCATTATCAAGATGCGGTTTAGGAGCAGCGATCGGCGGATCAGCAAAAGGATCAAGCGGTGGCTGATTGTTTGGTTTCAAGATGATAACAAATATTTTCCATATTGAAGCCAAAGCAGTTCTTGAAGGCGTAAGATTAACTTGGGATAAAGGATTTAGGCAAGTTGAGTTGGAGAGTGACAATGCTTTGCTTATTGAAATTCTTCAAATTGGACTTGCGACAATTAGCAATGTTATTGAAATTCAGATGATTAATGACTTGTGTCTCAAAGATTTGAGAGTAAATTTAGGAGTATCCGCAAAACAAATAATAAAATGGCGGATCGCCTAAAAAAGATGATTAGTGATGAAATTGATCATTTAGTGGTACTTGAAAAACCATCGTCTGATATCAAGACCTTACTAGAAGAGGATATTCGTTCAAGTATTATTGTGGAATATGAATCTAAGAAATAGTGTGAATTCTTGATCTTTTTCAATACTCTCTCTCAATTCGAAAATCCAATATTTGAATTGATGTCTTTTCATTGATTCTTCCTATAATTCATTGATTTCTCCTAAAGATTTCATTCAATTGGAATTTGGTTATTCACCATGTACGAGGATCCCGACTAAGTACCCATGGCTGAATGGTTAAAGCGCTCAACTCATAATTAGTGAATTCATAGGTTCAATTCCTACTAGATGCACACCAATGAGACCCTCCAATAAGTCTATTGGAATTGACATTGTATCAATGGAATATGATACAATGGTATCTCCAATTATAACCCCTTTAGGATATAAAATATATCTCTTCTCACCATCCTCATAGTGTATGAGACAAATGTATGCATTTTAATTAGGATCGTATTCTATGGTTACAATTCTACCATATATGTCTTTTTCATTTCGTAGAAAATCAATTTTACATTATAGACGCTTATGATCTCCCCCTCTATGCCTTGCGGTAATGATTCATCTGACATTATGACCTTTACCACAACGATGTTGTCCAAAGATCAAATTATTTTGTGGTTTGGATTTCACTTGACTGTCTACGACTCCATTGTATGTGCCCGAGGTGGAAGTTTTGTATAAATGTTTCTCCATGCTATTAAGTATTGGGCAAACTACAAAAATAGTCACTTTTGTTTGTCTTAGATTAAATTTTAGCCACTTTTGTTTCAAATGTTACGTGTTAGTCACTTACGTTATCGTTTTGTTACGAAGCGATCACTCTGGCTTTAAGTTCCGTTACCTTCCTAACAACAATCCTACGTGCCAATCCAAATGAGTTTTAATGCCAACTTGGATGTCCAACTGAGTTTTCCCTTTTCAGTTGTAATTAATTTAAAATTTTCAATTAATTAAATTTATTTAATTAAAAATTTATTCTCATTCTAGCTGGACATCCAAGTTGGCATTTAACACTCATTTGGACTGTCACGTTGGAATATCATTAGGGATGTAATAGAGCTTAACAGCAGAGTAACTACTTCGTAACAAAACGATAAAGTAAGTGACTAAAACGTAACATTTTAAACATAAGTAACTAAAATGAAATCTGAGGTAAATAAAAGTAATTGTTTTTGTAGTTAACCCTTAAGTATTTTTATTTAATTACTTTTCGTTCTAAGAGGTGAAATAGAATAATTCGATTGAAGCATAATGATCATACGCCTTTTTTTGTAAAATCTCATCTATTAATACAATAAAATAAATTTCTATTCCAATACGGAGCCAAAAGAACAACATACAACATGGGTAAAAGAAGTTGTGATGCTTGGCTGGGTCTATGATCCGAAACCGTGGTATATAGGATAGAAAAGAATACACCAATCCTAAGGATCCATACATAATATTAATTATGGGTTTAGTTTTTTATTTTTTGTATTTAATATCTTGTACATCTAGATGAAAATATTAATAAAAAAATAGACAATAGAATTGGCTCAATCCTTTTAGTACAAGATTGGGCATAATTCAGGGGAGAAATCAAATAATTTGTTTAGGGGAATCAAAATTAAATTGTAATTTTTATAATAGTAAAACGTAATTTTAGAAGAATTAAATTAAAATTTTATTATTTTAAGGGACTAAATTATAAATTTACTTTTATTAATTTAAAATTTTAAAAAATTAATAACTTAAATGAAAATTTTTCCACTTAAAGGTCAAACCTACCAGCCCTCGATTCTCCTTGACGTAATTTGTTTTTTTTCTTGTATTTAGACTTGACCTATCTTCCTTTCTACCAAAAAAATTTAAATAAAAATTCATTATTATTCAATCTTAAATTTTAAAATCCCCTTATCTAAAATCTTTAAAAACATATTCAAAAATTTGTATGTCTATCCCGCAAACCATGCGAAAACCAAACACGTAATTTTCATTTTAGTTTCGTCACTAAAAATAGCCATGAATTTTCACCTATAAAAGATCCTCCCCACCATTATTGTTCTTCAGACCTACAATAACAAAGCAAATAATAACAACCACCGGCGGATCGCCATTCTCCAGTGTTAAACGCAGGTCTCATTCATTTCCGGTGCGTTTAATAATTCCTTTATACGCCATGGACATGAAGAAGGTCTCCACCGCCATCATTGTTGTTGCCGCATCAATGAGCGCTGTCATGGCTGCCGCTGCACCTGCTCCTTCCCCTTCCGCTAGTGGTTCTAGTCCTAGCTCCTCTCCTGCTGCCGTCGTAGCATCAGGACCGGATTCCAGCGTGGCTGCCGCTACCTTGCCTGTTCTTGGATCATTGGTTGGGGCTTCCATTGTTTCTTTGTTTTCTTACATGCTACATGTATGAAAAATCAACATGTGAACGAATATTTTATTTTGTTTTTTTTCAAAGAAACATGTGATGAATATCGGGAAAAAAAATAAATAAAATGGAGCTTTGAATAATATTTTGCGTTTATGCGTTTACTTTTCGATTTATGGAAATAAAATTATGATAAATTAAAGTAGTTTAACTTTTTAATTTTTGAACATGAAAATAACAATGAATTATTCGTCTAATAAGTATTATGCAATTAGATAAACCCATTAATCAATTGGAAAGTCAGAAACCGAGATTAAGATAAATATTTTTATGAAAATTAAAATACTGGTATGATTATATAATATTATCTGTTCATATTTTTTTAATTTTTTGACAACGTACGTACACCTTACACACACAAATGCTCGAACCCAAAATCTTTAAGAACAATATTTTTTTTTTTACACTGGAATCACTTGTTGAGTTTTATACTGTTATAATTTTAAATGATAGTGTTTTTACATAAATTCTTTTGGTAAACTTATTTTTAAGTAAATATTTTTCTTCCCATAAACACCAAAAAGGCCAAAGCACTAAAATTTTGTATCCCAAAGTTTTCATTTGTCTATTATTATTTTATAAAATTATTACAAAATTTATATATTATTATCAATACATTCATATATATATATGTATATATATATATATTAGAGGTGTTTATGGATTGGGTTAGGTCAGAATTGGATTGGGCTGAGTTGGGTTTGAGTTTGGCTTAAGAATAATATTAACATATTTTATGTTTGTCCAAACTCGTCCACATTTACAAAAGATTAACTCAAACACATTTTAAGCTTGCCCATATTATTTTTAAAAAAATTTTAAAAAATATTTATATTATATTATTTTAATTTTTAATTATTTTATATATTTTTTATTTATTGAAAATTTTATATATTTATTTTAATATTATTTTTATGTTTAAAATAGAGTATTATTATATATTTAGTATAGATTTATTTTTTTAAAGTGTTATGAATTACAGGACAAGTAACCCGACTCATGAACAAGTCAATATGTATCCTAACTATATAATTAGCTAACTTCATATCCTTATCTATCATGTATTATTTTTTATTTTTATTACTAATATTTTTTTTTGAATATACTGGTGTGATTAAATGGTAGTATATGTTCATACTTTCTTAACCCTATAACTCTATTTGGCAAGCTTTTCCTTTGCCTATAACTCTGTTTTAATATGATTGAGCAAAAAAAAAAATATTTTCTTAACCCTTTGACAACGCACACACATTTTGCACACACAGATGCTCGAACCCGAATTTCTTAGAATGAACATCATCTTCTTTTCCAATGGAGCCACTCATTTGATTCTATTACTAATATTTTTGAACTTTATAATTTTACTTGCAATAAAATGATTTAAATTTATTTATAATAATAATAATAAAATTAAATTTATACAAAATTATAAAATAATTGTAATATATATTAATTGATCAATACAATCAAACTCGTTCATTGTGGGTAAGAAAATTAGTTATTTTTTTTATAACTAAGATTTGATCGAAGCTTAAGAATGATGTAAATATTGTTTTGAATATGCTGGTGTAATTATAAGATTGTATCTATTCATATTTTTTTAACTCGTTGACAACACACACACCGTGCACATATAAGTACTCGAACTCGAGTCTTCTAAGATGAAGATCGTCTTCTTTTCTATTGGAGCCACTCGTAAGGTTCAATATTATTTTGATAGTTAAAATTAATAAAGAAAAATAAAATAATTTTAATAATTATTAGAATTTTGATAGTTAAAAGTAAACGGTATAATTTAGTAATTAAAATTTAAAAAATAAGCTTTATCTTTTAAATTAGAATTTTGATAGTTAAAAGTAATCGGTATAATTTAATAATTAAATTTTAAAAAATAAGCTTTATCTTTTAATTTTAAAATTTAAAATCTCTTATCAGAAATTTGCACAAATCATGCAAAACCAAACACGTAAAATAGTTTTATTTTTGCCGACGGAAACGGAAACCGTTGCTAAAAATAGCAATGAAATTCCACCTATAAGATCACCTTTCCCATCACCATTTTTCTTCAGACCAACAATAAGAAAGCAAATAATAACAATCACTCGCGGATCCCCATTCACCAGTTATTAAACGCAGGTCTTTTTCATTTTCAGTGCGTTTAATAATCTCTTTATACGCCATGGACATGAAGAAGGTCTTCACCGCCATCATTTTTGCTGCCGCCTCAATGAGCGCTGTCATGGCTGCTGGTGTACCTGCTCCTTCCCCTTCCGCAGGTGGTTCTAGCCCTAGCTCCTCTCCTGCTTCTGGCCCAGTAGCAGGTCCGGATTCCAGCGTCGCTGCCGCCACTTTTCCTGTTCTTGGATCATTGATTGGGGCTTCCATTGTTTCTTTGTTTTCTTACTCTCTACACTAAGCTGATAAATGTATGAAAGTAAAAATATATATGCGATGAATATTGAAAATCAATAAATGGAACTTTGATCAATATTTCTTGTTTTTTAATTTTTTGGAATAATAATTGTTAAAGTCCAATTCTGATCTGGCCTGAATTTTGGGTCAAATTTTTACTTTTGAGTTTAAATTATTTTAGATTTATTTCTAAATTTAAATTTACTTTAAATTTAAATTTAAATTCATTTTTAAATTTAAATTTTTAAAATTTAAAGTTAGTTTTAATTTGAAATAATTTTAAAACTTAAACTTTGAAATTAAATTCAAAATTCATTTATAAATTAATGTTCAAATTACAAAAGCCCAATTGGGCCCGATCCTAACCTAAGCACCAGGACCCAATCACAAAGGGTCCAAGACTAACCCAATGACCCAATTACACCCAATCTAAAGCCCTAATCTGATAGCCTACTTGCTACCACCCACTTGCTATAGGTCACCACCACTTCAACCATTCAAAGAACGTCACGTCAGCACCAATAGTGCCACCACCAGCTCAACTTGGATTGCACCAACCACCACTGCAATTTGAAACCTGCAAAAAAGGAGAAAAGAGACATACATTTAATTATGTAAAACAAAACAGAATCATTGTAATACTGACTATAAAGCCAGATTCAATTTCCTTTGTAAAGGTTACAGACTTCTTTTGTATTACAAATCCATATAAGCAAATAGATTTTCGAAGCAGTTGGTAAGCCAAAACAAGAGTAGTTAATTGCAAGTGGAAACATTCAAACAGCATATCCAGCAGGGACAAACACAAGTTATATTCACAAGGCACTAAGTTATCCATATACTTTTAACTTGTATTTATTGCTATTTATGATTCAATACTAACTATTCGGTCTCTAAGATATATGTTGAGACATGTATTGAAACTCCTATTGTCACCATTTATTACTCTTAATTGTTTCAAAGTGTAACAGATATATATTAAAGTTTGCTGGAGGCATTAATAACAAGGAAAATATTAAATACATTTTATAACAGATATTAATGGTATTAATAACATTAATAAATAATAATAATAATAATAAATGAAAAAAAACTGAAAGGTCATTCCCCTTTTCAATCGGTCTTCGCCACTTAAGCCTTGGACGGAAGCCATCATCATCGCCGACCGTGCATTCCCAGACCTTCCCTCTGTGGATTCGAACATAACAAATCAGGGCACATCTTCGAACATGCAAAAAAGGGGAAATCAAAGGAATAAATTTAATTTTGACAATGAGGTTTCAAAAAATAAGATGTTTTGAAAGATCTGGGAAACTAAAACCCAGATCTAGAAATTTTTGTAGGAAATAATAAACTAATAAGGTTTTTTCTAAAAAAAGAAAAGAAAGGGAAATGATTTGAAAATAAGGAAAAAGGGGTTTTCGGTTTACCTGACCGGCGCGTGGGCGCGTGGCAGTGAAGGACGATAGGTGTGTTGACGGGCAGGGGTTCGCGGCGATCACACTCGACGATCGGCGGGGCGCGTGCGGTGATGCGCGACGGTGACCGGACGTGAGGGCCATGGCCGACCATGAGAAAAGGAGAGGGTGAGAGAGAGTTTTGAGAGCTTTTTTAAAGTTTTTTTTTTAAAAGTAGGCTAAAATAATAAAATAAAAAAAAGGTGGAAAATGGTATTTAACAGTGTTCAAAACGACGTCGTTCTGGTCTAGGCTTTTAAGCCCTAAAACGACGTCGTTTTTGAGCTTTAACTCATGGACCGACCCGACTTAAGATCCACGTGTTTTTAAGAAAATGGTTATTTATGCATTTGGTCTTTTCGTTTTTTATGATTTTTACAATTTAGTCTTTCATATTTTTAATTAATTTTAAATTGGCTCAATAATTTTAAATTTTATTCAATTTAATCCCTTGACCTTTTGAAAGCATCAGGAGCTGCCACGTGTCGTTATTTTTAGCTTATTTATGCAAATAGTCCCTCTTATTTTTTAATTTGTTTTAATTTAATCCTTAAATCAAGTTCTGTTTAATTACAAAATTGGCCCATAAATTTTCATGATTTTCAAATTAATCCTCTGACTTTTGAAAGCACCAAGGCTGCCACGTGTCACTTATTTTTGGTTTTATTACAATGGAGGTCCCTAAACTATCAAAAAATTAGATTTTAAACCCCAAACTTTTTTGAAAATTACATTTTTATTCCCGAACTTCCAAAAATTATATTTTAACCCTAAAACTTCCAAAAATTACATTTTTACCCCCGAACTTCCAAAAATTTTATTCTTGACCTCGAAACTTTCAAAAATCACCATTTTACCCCAAACTTCCAAAATTCCATTTTTGACCCCGAAACTTTCAAAAATTACCATTTTACCCCTAGATGTCCAAAAACTCCATTTTTTTACCCTAAAACTTTCAAAAATTACCATTTTACCCTTGAATATCCAAAAATTCCGTTTTTGATCTCGATTTTTTTCTAAAATTATCATTTTTCCCTAGGATATCTAAAATTTCATTTTTAACTTCCCAAAATTACCATTTTGCCCCCGGTATCCAAAAAGTCTCATTTTCAACTCCGATTGTTTTATTTCTCTTCGTCATCGATATTTGCATTTAATTTTAATTATTATGCACTCGTATTTTGTATTTTTGATTTTTGGCTTCCCATTTATCTGCTTAATTATCTTACTTCGTGTTATTTAATATTCATTATTAATTGTTCATTCATATTAAACTCGCATGTCTGTTTTCAAAATTATTTTCATAAAAAATTTAAAATCGTGGCAATATTCTTTTATTTCGAGTTTCAAAAATTTGTGCCTTAACTTACTAGGTGCAATTTTTCTTCAAATCGAGATAATTGAATACCCTTAATCGAGGCAATGTTTCCTTATCTTCGATTCTGAAAATTGGCGTCTTAACTTACTAGGTGCAACCTTTCTTCAAATCGAGATAATCGAACATCCTTTTCCAAAATTTAAAAAGTTTTACAAAGGAAAGCTCGTTATTTCTGGATCTCGAAATGTTGTGTCCTAACTCACTGGACATAACTTTCTTCCTCGATCACATTGAAATAGTGGGAGTTCCAAACAAACTCGATTTCTTTTTAAACGTAACTCATGTATTCAAGGATCATATTTTAAATTTTATTCGAGCTTTCAAAATTTTACAAACAAGACCCTAAGATAATCAATGTGGTACCAATTTTGGGCGTATGAGGGTGCTAACCCTTCCTTATGCGTAACCGACTCCCGAACTTTTTTTTTGGATTGCAAAGACCAAAATATTTTTCAAAACGGATTTTAAACGTTTTGAGGTGATCCAATCACACCGTACAAAAGGATTGGTGGCGACTCCCATTATTTTTCGATTTTAAAATAATTTTCGAAACACGTCGTTTTCCAAAAAGATGGTTTCGACAATAATAATAATGTTTCAATTTTTATAAAATAGAAAAAATTTATTAAATTAAAATTTTATATTGAGAATCAAATTTATAATTTGTTTGATTATAATTAATAAATTTAAATTTTTGTAAGGGGCCGAAATTAAATTTTAATTTTTATTAGTTTATATCTTTATAATTTTTAAAGGATTAAATCAAAATTTTATAATTTTAAGAGAACTAAAGTATAATTTTATTTTTACTAACTTAAAATTTTAAAAAATTTTAAAAAGCCTAAACAACAATTTTCCATTCTGGCCCTCTTGATTCGCCTTTGCATGACAATGAAATTTAAAAGAAAATAAATCCGAATAAATACTTAATTGATGCTTTTGTTACAATAGTAAAGTTAATTCTTTTTATTATATTATATCGTGTTTCAATTTTAAAATTTATTACGATTAAATTTGTATTGATTTATTATATAAGAAGATAAATATAATTTCGTAAAAATATAACTTATTTTGTATATGAAATGTTATTATAGTAATTTCATAATTAAATTAAAAAGATAATAAAAAACATTAGTTTTTTTTTCATAAATGTCAAAGTTCAACTATATTGCTTAGCTTTCTCTAAGTATTAAATTTAACTTTTTTTTAGCAAAGATAAGTGCTAATTTGAATTAAATTTCAAACAGGATATATTAGTTATATTTAATATTAATTGAATTTGAAAATTTGTATTAACGTGTACCCAAAAAAAAATTATATTGACACTTTTGGATGAATGTTATTTTTAGTTATTTACCTTTCCTATTACAATTTGATTTAAAATTTAAAAGGTAATTCTTAATAGACTTTATTGTTAAAGTGGGTTTTTATGAAATTGTTAGTACTATGTTGAACATTTTATGAAAGTATAGGCATAAAAAATATAAAAATTGATAGTTTAGTTACTACATTAAATATTTTATGAAAGCACAAATATTAAATAACACATAAATTAATAATTCATGTACTATATTGAACATTTTCAAAGTATAGGTGTTAAATGTGATGTTATTCTAAAAATAAATAATTTATGACTTTAAAATAATGGTAGGAGGACTATCTGCACATGCTGTAGGAATAAAATTAATAAAAAAATGAATCACATATAATGATTTAAGGGTCAAAAATATTTACGTGTGGTTCGGATTCAAATCGCGTTAGTCACGTTTGTTGTTTGAATTGTGCCCTGTTAATGTAATTAAAAAAAAGTAATAAAAAAGTCTTCGGTATTGATTTTTATATTTTCTCGAGTTTTTTTTAAGATTTAGATTTGATGAATCTAATTTTATACATTATGAGGACATCCAATTATTATTTTTGCAAGATTAAATTTAATTAATTTATAATAATTATCTTCTAAAATTTTATGAAATAATAAAATTTTATAAAAATTATAAATTATAAATTTTATGGTTTTTAATTAATTTTCTAATAATTTTTATAAATTTTATTTTTTTATAATCCTAATAATTTTTTATATTTATTAACACAATTATTGACATAACATCATTTTATGTTTATATATTGCATGCACAACTAATTATATTTATCAAATATAAAAATAAATTTATATATTTGTTTCTTTAAATGTGTATGATTGAATCAAAATTAAAATTTCTTGTTTACATTCGAACCACAATCATAGATTCATGTATACAGTTGCACCAAATAAAAGTTTATATATCGAATTGCACATTAAATCAAAGTTCATGTATAATTTTAAGATTTATCTTTTTTTTTTTTCTAATTTCATAATAAATTTGAACAAATGGGTGTCCAGATTCATATGAACTTGGACGACAATTCATCCAAATTCATTGTGTGCTTATTTTTAAAATAATAATTTTTATTTTTTTGCATGATCACCACATCATCATTTGTTGGCTAATGTGGTGTTTGTTAAAGGCTATGTCAGCGTTGTTGCAAGTTTCTAACGGCCAACATTGATCAAAATTGTTAGTCCAAGGGCTCAATTGGGTAAAAACAAGTTTAGAGGGATTTAATTGATTTTTCGGAAAATTTTGAGGACTTCTTGTACCTATAAGTCATTAAAAACATCATTCGAAATGTATATAATTAATAGAGAACTTAATTCCACCTCAACCTAAAAGAATAATATCTAAGTCCAAATAAAATTTTATGATTTAAAAAAAATGAAAATATATAATTTAATTAAATTTAAATAATAAAATTTAAAATCTCTTATCTAAAAATCCAGTCAAAATCGTTTTAAAAAAATTCAAAATTTTGCATGTCTTTCCCACAAACCATGCGGAAACCAAACACGTAATTATCTTTTTAATCTCGTCACTAAAGATAGCCATGAATTTCCACCTATAAATCACCTCTCCCACCATCATTGTTCTTCAGACCTGCAATAACAAAGCAAATAATAATCACCGGCGGATTCCCATTCACTAGTAATTAAACGCAGGTCTCTTTCATTTCCTGTGCGTTTAATAATCCCTTTATACGCCATGGACATGAAGAAGTTCTCCACCGCCATCATTGTCGCTGCCGCTTCAATGAGCGCCGTCATGGCCGCCGGTGTCCCAGCTCCTGCCCCTTCCGCGGGTGGTTTTGGGCCTAGCTCCTCTCCTGCTTCTGATCCAGCAGCGGGACCAGATTCCAGCATGGCTGCCGCCACCTTGCCTGTTCTTGGATCCTTGGTTGGGGCTTCCCTTGTTTCTTTGGTTTCTTACTTTCTGTAATAATCTAAATGTATGAAAGTAAAAAGACCATGTGATGAATATTGAAAATATTGGAAATGAATAAAATGGAGCTTTGATGAATATTTCATGTTTATGCGTTTACTAATCATTACTAATTATTTTAAGTATTTCCTCATAATTTTTAATATGATTTCGAAATGAAGACTTAAGAGTAAAAAGAATATTATTTTTAAATATTAAAAGAATTTAATGAAATTCTGTAACAGAAAAAATTGTTAACTTCTAAATTATTATACTTTCAGAAAATTTGGTAGGAAAAAAATATTTAACGATATTTTTAAAATATAAATAATTCAATAAATAAAACAAATTTATTAAGACGAACCTATCTCATGTTTTTTGGTACTATCTCGTATGTCTATGGTACATTCTCATATTTTTCGGTATTCTCTCATAAATTTCTTATATCTTTTCATAATTTTTTATATTGTTCCAAAAAAAAGATTTAATACGAGATATAATTTCTGAGTAAATAAAAAATATTATTTTTAAATATTAAAAAATTGCAATGATATTTTGTAATGAAAAAATTTGTAACTGTTAAATTATCATTTTAAAGCTAAAATTTGGTACTGAAAAAGTTATATTTCATAATAATTTTTAAAAAATGTAAAAAATTAAATAAATGAATTTTTTCTAAGGCGAACCAAAAATTGACATCCCTTACAACTTTTTATATCTCTTATATCTTTCGGTATTTTTTCATAATTTTTTATACTTTCTCAATTTTTTGGGTACTCCTTTTGAATTTTTGGTATTTACTCATATTTTTTTGCTATTCCCTCATAATTTTTTATACTTATAATTTTTGATATTTCCTTAAATTTTTTGGTACTTCCCAAGATTTTTTTTGTAACCTCTTTTTTTATACATCTTCATAATTTTTGGTATTTTCTAATAATTCTTGATATTGTTTCAAAAGAAAATTTTGGTACGAGATATAATTTTGAAGTAAATAAAAATTTTATTTTTAAATATTAAAAATTTCAATGAGATTTTGTAACTAAAAAATTTGTCATTTTTAAATTATAATTTTTAATGCTAAAATCTGGTACTGAACAATTATATTTCATGATAATTTTAAAAAATATGAAAAATTAAATAAATTGGAGAAAACTGAAAATTCTGATTTCAAAGTAAAAATTATAAGGGAAAACTAAAACTTATGAAGAATTACCCATAATTATGAAAGTGTATCCAAATTCATGATAATACATAAAATACATGTGCTAACAATGTATAAAATATAATCCCTATAAATAAAAACAGTTCATTGAAACCAATAATATAAAATATCTCAATTTTTTTTTCATATTCAAAGAGTATTTAAACTTACAAATATTTGAAACATTGGAAAACCCAAGTCATTTAGGATCAATAAATAGCATACAATATATTGTTACAGACACCCGATCAGTACTCGTTAAATTAAATAAATAATTGATTAAACCATAACCAGAGTGCCTACTAAAAACATCAATAACAAC
Source organism: Kokia cookei (assembly GCA_039519145.1). Taxonomy (NCBI): domain Eukaryota; kingdom Viridiplantae; phylum Streptophyta; class Magnoliopsida; order Malvales; family Malvaceae; genus Kokia; species Kokia cookei. Next base: position 46,558,696 of record CM076908.1, on the reverse strand, counting down.
AAAACACTAGAAAAATTGGTAAATTGCATCAACACACTAAAAGCACACACAAACTTTCCAAACCATTGATATCACACCACCATCTTTGGACATTTCCCGTTTTACTCAATGCTATTTCCATTGTTTAAGCCTTCTACATTGGAAGTCACCACAATGCCTTGAACATGCCCTTACTTTTGATTCCTGCTGCTGCCATTTCGTTCCTTTTTTATCAGTTAAAGAGAATACAAGTAGTAGAATGTTGGTTCGAGTACATTGAAGCGCATTATCCTCTTATTTATGAGTTGGAGAGGAACTATGGGTAGTTCTAGACATTGTGTAGAAAAAAAAACACCCAGATATGATCATAACCTATAAAAGATTGTTAAAAAAAAGACATCTCTCTCTATGTATATAGATTGATGATAATATCATATCATTTGCTGAACATGAATAATTATTTGATATATTAATAGATTAAGAGATTATGTTCTCACCAATAAATTAAATAAACGAGATACATGATTTAGTAATTGAAGAGAAATAAAAATTGAAATAATTTTTTAATATTTTTATAATTTAGTAATTAAAAGTAAAAAAATAAAAATTATCTTTTCAATTTAAAATTTAAAACCTCTCATCTAAAAACCCGGTCAAATCATTTAGAAAAAACAAATTCAAAATATTGCAATATTTTCCGCCGACGAAAACAGAAACCATTGCTAAACATAGCCACGAAATTCCACTATAAAATCATCTCCCCCGGCATCACTGTTCCTCAGACCTGCAATAACAAAGCCAATAATAACAATCACCAGCGAAACCCCATTCACCTGTAACTAAGTGCAGGTCTCTTTCATTTCCTTTACGTTTAATAATCTCTTTATAACGCCATGGACATGAAGAAGATCTCCACCGCCATCATTGTTGCCGCTGCCTCAATGAGCGCCGTCATGGCCGCCAGTGCACCAGCTCCTTCACCTTCCGCCGGTGGTTCTGGACCTAGCTCCTCTCCTGCTTCTGGTCCAGCATCTGGACCGGAATCCAGCGTCGCTGCTGCTACCTTGCCTGTTCTTGGATCATTGGTCGGGGCTTCCATTGTTTCTTTGTTTTCTTACATTCTCCAGTAAGCTGATAAATGGATGAAGATATGCATAAGCGGAGGTTGGAGATGAAGAACATGAAGCTTTATATTTATAATGTAAACTGGAATATATATGTAATCACTTTGGGGCTCAATTGAGATATGAATATGGGGACCTTTTCAATTCCTAGTTAAAATTTCGCTTGAGATTGTTTTTGATTTAATTAAATCGATGAAATCCGAAGTAATAATCAAGTTAAAATGGTATTTGATTTTTTTTTTAATTTTATATTATATAAAATTTAATATAAGAAATAAATTTTGATTGAGATTATTTTCTTTTGAAGTTTATGATTTGTTAAGAATTTTTTTTTTCTTCTAACCTACTTATAAATTAAACCTATAATTATTTATATATATAATTTGAGTCTATAGTGCTTGTGTCTAAACTTCCTTTTTAGTTTTGTAATTAGGGTGATAATAAAAGTTAAAAATGAATTATAAAAATATATAAATATTAATATAAAATAATATTGGTTTATTGTTTTTTAATAATGAAACAAATTATTGAACCAATTTGGACTCGATAAGGCCCAGTAGGCCGGGATTAATTTCTAACCTAATAAAAAATATTAATGGTAGAACTGTAAATAAAAAATATTCCAAGGGCAGTGAGTCAAGCATCAATGTCTCAGTGGAAAGCTATCGTTGGCAGCGGAAAAAGTTGTGTTATTTATAAATAAAAGAAAAAAAAAAGAGAAAAAAAAATTAAAATCCAGAAAGAAAAATCATACGATCAAAGATCGTCTTTCTCATCTGGATTTCTCCGATTATCATACATAAAACTCTTCGATTAAGGTATGGGTTTCTCTTTTTCCCTAATTTTATTAACTTTTTTGTCTTTTTTTTTTTGAAATTTTTTGTGGTGTGGTTGATATTAGATATGAAGAAAGAGATGATTTATTGATTTTTTATCTTAAAATTTGAAAATTTTTATTTAATTTTCATGAAACAGAGATCACTGGGTTCGATTTTGTTAGACAAGATCGGCCGATTAGAATTTCAGGTAAGGGGTTTTCTTAATTAAGTGTTTTCACCAATTTTTTTTCAAAAAAAAGGGTTAATTCTCCGAGTTTTTTAATTTTTTATTTTGATAATTTATGTTTCTTTTGAGCTGATTATAATTGATTTGTATTATGAAATTTCTGGGGTCAATTGGGTGTTTAGGGTTTTTGCTAAATTCTTTGAACACTACTTTTTTTCTTCTTTTTGATTTTTAAAGTGAAAAAAAAAATTGTTAGCTATTGTTGGTGTTAGCTTGTTAAGAATTTTAATTTTCAATTAAGATCATTTATATCTTTTAATTGTGCTTACTTCTGAGACTAATATTACCCATAAAAATGAAAACAAATTTGAGAATTTTTTTACTAGGGAAGATAATAGGGTCAGAGTCCTAGATTAATTATGCTTTAAATGAACTAATTTTCATTACTTGGTGAATTATTGCCTTTTAACAATGGCAAAGATGCTTTTATTCTACGACTTGATGGTAGACCAATAGCAAATCCATATCCTATCAACTGATTGTTCAGCATGCACGCTGTATAAAATAGATACAACAGACATGGTTTTGAGTGTGTGGTTTATGGGAGTTTAGTTTGGAACTTTTGGTCAATGGGAAACCCGTCTTCCCAATTATATCAGCGTGTTGTCCTGCTAAACTGGTTTTAAGGATGCTATGTATTAGACACATGTATGTATTGTTGGTATTGGCTGCTTCTTGATGTTCATTCTCGTTCCCGTTCCCGTTCCCGTTCCCGTTCCCGTTCCCGTTCCCGTTCCCTTACCTTCTTGGGACATTGATGTCCACACATTGTGTGCTGCTTGTACCTGTTCCTTTTCATCATCTTTTTTATTTTTTCTATTGTATGGTATCATTGTCAGGTTTTGGCTCTACAGCTCCAATGCATATAATCAAGTTTTCTGCATCACCTATGATTCCTACAATTAGCAATGATATTTATACACAGTGACTGATTTTATGTTGATTTATGAATCATGATGGAGATAATCAATCGTAGGTTCTTGAACTTTTCATGCTAATCGATAATTACATGCTTAGCATATGTGTCCTCTAGGTAGATAAATCGGCATGCCTTGAAGAGTTGAATCAGTTTGTGTCCTTTCACTCTTTTTTCTTTTCAGTTCCTCTTTTGTTTCTGATTACTAATAGTAAGGTAGTTTCCTAGCAGGGGACTAGAGAAGATGGAGTCTCACGATGAGACAGGGTGCCAAGCCCCAGAAGGCCCCATTCTTTGTATCAACAACTGTGGCTTCTTTGGCAGTGCAGCTACCATGAATATGTGCTCCAAGTGTCACAAAGCGATGATCCTGAAGCAGGAACAGGCACAACTTGCGGCATCATCAATCGGGAGCATCGTGAATGGCAGCTTAACTGGGAACGGTAAGGAACCAGCCATGGCTACTGCTTTGGATGTACAATCTGGAAATGCCGACACCAAAATGGTCTCAACAGAGCTACCCATTGACCCATCCGGAACGACTTCATGTGGGATAAAAATGAAAGAGGGTCCTAACAGGTGTACCAAATGCTGTAAACGTGTTGGTTTGACAGGATTTAACTGCAGGTGTGGAAACCTCTTCTGTGCAGCTCATCGTTACTCCGACAAACATGACTGCCCTTTCGATTACCGAGCTGCTGCTCGTGATGCTATCGCTAAAGCCAACCCTCTTGTTCGGGCAGAGAAGCTCGATAAAATCTGAGAACAACCCGGATCAAGATGAAGATATGTGGATGGTTTATGTAAGTTGGTTACTTGTCTCATGAAGTGTCCCCTTGATTGATATTAAATGTTGGGAGTCCATCATTGGGAGGGACATGATTTGCATTGTAAGTCTATATTTTCCCCTGTTTGTAAGTGTTTTTATTGGTGCTTGTTTGATGGACATTGATATGATCAACTTGTAATGCTTCTTCTTTGTGGTATGCATTTTTTTTTTCTACTTTTTAAGTTGGCTGCTAAGATTGGAAACTACTGAAGTTCACTTTGGGAAAATATATTTGGGTACGAGTAAAATTGCAAATGTTATTCGAATTCGGAGGTTAAATATTTTTTATACGTATAGATATATGGGTGGTCGGATTTTGTAGCTCATATCTTTATGTTCATGTGTAGGATGAATGGTGAACGCGAATTTTAATAAAACCGAAAAGTTGGTACAGTGTTTATGGATTTGGGCTGAATCGAATTTAGATTGTATAACATGCATTTCTATCTTTTTCAAGCTCCAATCATGTAAAACAAAACTGTCTAAGCTTGAATAAGTTGATCCAAATTTATGCACAAAAAGATTGATTAATTTTAATTTTTTGGGTAAGCTATTTTGTTGGTGACTGATTTCATTTTGGTCATTTAAGATGAAATTTTGGCAATTTGGTTATTTAATTTTCAGAGTGTTTTCATTTTAATAATTCAAGTGTTAAATTTTTAATTACGGTTAATTGTACACGTTATATCGTGTTCACATTTTCATTTTGATCACTCAAGAAATATTTTTTTAAATATTAATTAGAATAAAAGATAAATGATTAAATTTAAAAAACGATAGAAACTAAAATAATCCACAAAAATTATCAAATTGTGCCGAAATTCAAATGATTAAAATAAAAACATAATGTGGTATGCACTGTTAACCGACGTTAGAAATTTGATATTTAGATAACTAAAATGAAAGTACCTTAAAAATTAAGTTATCAAATTGGAAGAATTTTATTTTAATAAAAATAGGTAATTTTTATACTTACATTTATTTTGTTGGTATTATATAACTTACATCACATTATTATTATTATTTTTTGAATATATTGGTGTGATTACGTAGTAATATCTGTTCATACTTTTTTAATCCTTTAACAACGCACACACAAGTGCTCGAATCCGGATTTAAAAAAATGAACAACATCTTTTTAATCACTAGAGCCACTAATTGGATTTTACATCACATGAAAATTAAATACATAATATTATAATATAAAAACCGAAACAACTAAATAAGAAAAGGAAAAAGAACTCGTGTTCCACAGTGACAGAAGTCTTAATTAACTTTGGAATCAAGTGAAGTCAAACTCGATAATCGTTTACCATCTCTCAGTTTACCCCATTCATGGATCCTAAGATGCAGTTCAGCAGCAGCAATCAAATAATGCACCCCTTGAGTTGGTGTCATGATATCAATCAAAGCTTTCAATGTCTTCAACCTAAGATCATCAGCTCTCCGCAACATCTCTTTCAACCCTTCTTTCTTTAATTCCATGGCTAATTCAACTTCAACACCAACACCCTCTTCATATCCATCTCCTCTCCTCATCATTTCAGATGCTATATGAGTTAACTTAACCATACACGAATCAGCCAATGTTCCTTGCTGTTTACCCATCTTCTCACTTATGTTTTTCTCTTCTTTAACAGTCTTTGCCTGCAACTTATTGATTCTCACGAGTTGACTCGGTGATAAGTCACCTAAATCACCTTTACCTAGTCCATGCATGAGTTGGTAAAGTTGGTTTTCTAATTGAATCCCTGATTTTGAATAAAGTAAACGAAAAGCCATTGTGGGTCGCCAACCACCGATCCAAAGGAAAGCAGCTTCGAATGTACTGGTCCATGATGAAGGTGATAACATGGCTAATACGTCTTGTTGACTCCATTCGGCTTTGGCTTTGTAATAGTCCTCGTAATGGTCTAATACCTTTTGGACAGGACACCAGCTTTGCTCTTCTGATCGGGTTTGGGATATGGCAACTAGGTCCTGTAGGTGTTGGTTTTGTTCTACTAGCCAACATTCGAAGAAGGTTTTAAATGTTGTAGGTCCAGAGTTGGAGTTCTGGTTGGAACCGGTACTGGTGCTGTCACCGGAGCTACTTGGAAGTACAGACATGGATGCCAAATTTGGGGAAGGCTATATGGGTTTGATATTTTTGGAAATAAAAGATTTGTGGTCTGGTTGAATGTACCCAAAGATTTAATTTATAGGCTGACAATTGCAATAAATTATCGTACAAATCTTATGTTTTTTAAAACAAAAATATGTATGGTGTCGGTCCTTCAATTCCACGGGAATGATGAATAATCAAATTATAATAAGTTTTATTATTTTATATTTTTATTAATAAATTATTGAGGTCAAAGTGTAATTTTGGAGTCAGAATATTTTTTTTGCATGGCTAGCATTAAATTATATATTTTTACAATTTTTTCATATTAATAGTTTATATCTTTATAATTTTTAAAGAATTAAATCAAATTTTTTTTATCATTTTTAAGGTGTCAAAATGTAATTTTACTATTATTAATTTATAATTTTATAAATTATAAAAAATCTTAATAAAAAATTTTCATTTTAAAGAGACAATCTCACTCCACCATTCACAATTCTATTATTATTCTAACGTATAATTTCATAAAAATTTAAAGAATTAATGGGAGGCCAAAACTATTACCTACCCTTTTCTCGTCACCCTCACCTTAAATCCTAAAACACTTAATCTATAACCTTAAAATTTTAAACTTTAAATTCTAAAATATTAAATTTTAAATCTTAATTGTACATTTTTTAAAGAATGATGAACAGTCGTTTATATATATATATATATTAACCCATATATGTTTAAAAAAAATCATTCAACACCAAAACTGACTGATTGATGGACAAATGGTAATGAAATTGGAATGTTTTGAAACTAGACATCAGACCGGATGCAGTTAACCCAACATAGTTTGCTTTGCCATTGTCATCAATTTATTAGATACGAATAAAGTATACAGAAAAGAAGAAAGCAAAAAGATGGGAGATTGCATTGGGTGGCAGCAATGGTGGAAGTGTGCATGTGCCTTCACTCCAATCTTCACTACATTGAAGAGCCTTGTAGACAAAAAAACAAGCAACAATTTGCTTCTACCTTGATTCCCCTGCGCCACCTATTTTGTCTCTTTTCATCATTTACCTACTGAAAGAACCTGGTCCATTTTTGGATTTGAGGCAAATGCTTTGTTTTATGCTTTTTTTTTTTTTTTTTTTAAATAAATATCAAAGCATGTATTATGGTTAGGTTAAAACATGTCATCAGTTTTGTATTCTTCGAAAATTTAGAATTTAGTTTCTCTATTTTTAAAATTTCAAAATTCAGATCCAAATATTGTTAGTACTGTTAAATATTTTATGTTTAAATTTAAGTTAATTATAGTGTCGGTTTTTTTTTTTTTTTGGATAAATAAAAGAAGATATTATAGTCCTAAATTTTTCTTCTAAAAGAAATTTCTTAACATAAAATATAGAAACATCAAAATGAGAAAATTAACTTTAATAGTTGGACATGTTTTGGTTAACCCGTTAGCAACCATGTTACCTTTCCTGTTAATAAATTGGAACTTAACAGTCTCAAATTGGCGAGAAACTTCTTCTGTTTTCTTGACGAGTGTCATCGATGGTGTTTTTTTAATTACATAATTATCAAGTGAGTTTTTTTATTATTTCAAAACGTCAAACCAACAAATTTTACAAAAAAAAAAAAAGTAACAATGTTAATAATTGACACAAAATTTTAAAATCTGAAAAAGTAAAAGACTAAATTTTTGGAAATAAAGACTAAATTTTATTTTATTTTCTAAAAGTATAGGCATTTATTTATATATTTTAATCTAGATGTCTTTTTTTTTTATTCTCAAAAATCAATATGTCATTATATGATCCTCTGATGGTAATATTTTGATAGTATATTAAATATAAACCAACCAATAAAAAAAATGGTAAAATTGTTCTTTAACCCCTTCAAAATTTAGAAAAAGTGTAAATTAATTTAATAATAAAATTACACTTTAACTTTTGAAATTTATGATTCATTTTTGCCTTGAAAGAAATTTTCTCGTTTCACCCTTGTTATATGTAAACAATTATGTGTAATTATGTGTTGGATTGTTAGTTAATTAATTTAGTTGAGTTAAATTATTTAATAGAAATAGTAATAATTGATCCTGACATGAACTAGCTATCTAGCTAATTAATTTATCATATCTTTATAATATTTAACATTTTTATATCTTAATATATTACAATATAAATATAAGCACACACTACAAGAAAGAATACATAAAATAATATTAGTCAATATGAGCTAAGTATCAATATCTATTGAAATAAAGATTAATAAAATGGTGAGTATTTGGTACATTAGTAATATATATATTTTTATTTTACAAGTAATTTAAAAAATTGACACGTATTTTTTTAAATTGTTATTTTAATATTTTATTATATTTTTATAAGATATTGATTAACCCCTAACACGACTTGTGAAATTTAAAAGCTTTACTCGCAATCTACCAAATAATTTCTCTCAATAAATATAAAAAACAAACATATAATTATTTACATATTAGTTAAAATAAATAGTAGAAAAATATTAATATAGTTAATTCATTAATGCCTTAGCACTTAAAGGGGCCCAAAGGAGAGCCCAAAGTTTTGCAGGAAGTCCAAATGCTTAAAGCTTAAGATGATTTTGTAACCCAATAATAATAATAATAATAATAATAATAATAATAATAATAATATCTTAATTAATTAATAATTAACTCTAATTAAGAGTCTATTTACATCAATAAAATAAACATAACTTTTGTTTACGTTAAAACTTTTCAAACTAATTTGTAACTTATAATTACAATTATCACATAATATATATAAGCACAACTTTTTTAACTAATAATTATAATTTAAATTTTATTATTTTAAATGTGTAATTATCATAAATTCTATTGAATTATTATTTTTAAATGTAAATTTAATAATATAATGAAAAAATAAAAGATATTCTCATCAATCCAAAAGTTTTTTCAACTCGTGCTTATATATATTATAGATTAATTATATTATCATTTATTTAATATTTAATTTTCTTTTAATAATTAATTGTAATTTTCCGTAGGAAAAAGAAAGTCAAGATATATCTTTGAGAGGAAAATATTGACTGATCTTTAATTAATCTTCTTAATGATTTTAAGTAGTAATGGATGCAATTTTGATCCAGTTATGATCAGTGAAGATTTTTCAACAAGCAATATTACTTTCAAAGAGTCCTAAGGTCTACTCAACGAAATTCCATTCAATTCAAAAAAATAAAAAAAATTTAAATTTTCGAATTATTCAAATTAAGTTAATTGAATTAATTCATTTTTTTTTTTCAAATTTTGAGTTCGAATCAAGTTAAATATTAAAATTCAAATAATTCAAATAAACAAAACATCAAAACTTTTTTACTTCCCTTCCCCCAACCCCCCTAAAATACTTTTACTTCCCCACAAAAAAATGTACTTCTCCTCAAACTTGCAAACCATTTTTCCTTCTTATTTTCTCCTCAAAACTTTTACTCTTCCAAAACTTTTTGAATTTCATCTCACTCGACTCGATTCGAGAAAAATTTAAATCAAATTAAGATGATAAAATAGGATTCATCAACTCGATTAACTTAATTTTTTTTATTTGATTCGATCGAACACTCACCCCTATTTACCATATTTAAAAAGGTATTATTTTTGAAGAGGTTTAAGTAATAAAGATCTTATTTCACGCCTGTTTGAAGACTTAATTGGATGACATTTGAGGGGGCGTAGGTTGGTCATTCGCGTAGGAATTACAAGTCTACGATTGTCTATATAAAAAAGGCTTGTTTGTTTGTTAAAGGAGGAATTAGCTAGAAAGATTACTTATTTTGTTCATTAGAGGATATTCTTGGTTGGAAAATCTAAGTTTGGAAAACGCAGTAGAAAATATATTTGAGGAAAAATTAGAGTTTTAATTTTTTTTTTTCGAAATTAAGAAATTGGTTGTAATATTTAAAGCAACAAACATTCAATCAAAATTATACATTTTCAGCTCGTTTAGGATGAATTTTTTGACAGAGTAGTATTTTTCGCTATTCTCAAACTAACGTCTATCGAGTGTGCATTTGCTTTAAATTAGATTTTTTTTTTCTCAAAATTACCAATGGGGAAATTTTGCAATTTCTTTAAATTTCTGAGTCAAGTTATAAAAAAAAATATCTCTAGAATTCTTCTGAAATGATGTCTTCAGAGAATTTTCTCTTTACAACTTTCTCTTGAATTCAATCTATATAATTATTACTTTCATCTTTCAATTATTACTCTTTTTGCAACTTAACTTTTTACAAGAATCTTAACACTAACTACAATATTAAACATAAACGTGATTCAAAATTTGTTGAGACGTGATTGGAATGTCAGTTTAATTCATATGTATCGTGAATGCAAAAGCTGCAAAAAAAAAAAATAGACATTAATTTTTACCATTAATCTCAACCCATGATATTACTCTGAACGTGCTGCATAAAAAATTTATTGATTTATCTGTTCCTAAAATTAATTATTGTGCAATAGTTTGGAATGCTGATTTAAAAAACAACATAAGCATCTAAAATTTATATAACATGTAATTTAAATAAGTAACGTACCAAAGTATGATATGAATGAAATAAACCCACATGACCTTTACATGTCCCAGACAAGGGAATTTTGTCACTGGCATACAAATGTAAACATGCGACTGATAACACAACACGTTTATTGCAAGATTTTTGCATTTGTCAGAAAACCCCCAAAATATTTATACTTGAAAAATTAACCCCAAATAGAATTTTAAATAACTCTTTTTTGGGTAAAAAGTAGAAAACTCTTAAATGCAATAAAAAATTGATTGGTCAACTTTTACTGTATATGCATTTTTACACGTAGTAATTCATGATTTGACTTCAGCTGAAACGTAAGTTGACAAACAAAGGGAATCCCACCAACACTCACTCAATTACCCTTTTCTTTTGTTCTTGTTTTGTGCTCTCAAATGTTGAAACGAAGAGATTATTTCAATTTGGGATTTTTTGGATTTTGAAGTTATCTCCATTCAACATTTAATCAGGTATGTTTGGATGTTTTGTTTTGTTTTATTTCTCGAAGCCCCATTCTTTAGTTCTTTAAAGATTTTTTTTGGGTGGAAATCACCAATCTATGAATAATTCTTCCACATTCTGATTAGGGAATATGTGTGTGTATATGTATATATCATGACTTTAGGTAAAATCATGTCCAAGTTGCTTCAATTTTGTTAATTGTGGATGTTAATTATCACTTGATTCTATTAATTTTTATTAGATTTGTTTGTTGATTATTTTATTCTAAGTCTAAAATTTTTAAATAATAAGAAGTTAAAGTTAAAAAATTTTGAAAGCTGGCAATTAAAATCTAACGGTTTTATGAAAATAAATGAAGTAGTTCGTTATCATGTTTTTAGGACATTCGATCTCTAGATGATAATCTTCATAACATAACGATTGACACGTATTATCCTTTGATTTTATTAATTTTTTTGTCGCTTTTACCTTTTTATTAATATTTATTTAATATATTAGGTGTATAGACCATTTTGTTTGTCAATTGCGATCCAATCGATAATTTTTTTTCTATATAATGCAAATCCTAGATTAAGTATAGATATTAATTTGCAACTAAAGAGTAATTATTTGGAAGTACAGGAAAACAAAGTTAAGATCGCATTTTAAATTTTAAACTTTGTATCGCATTTTTGTTAAAGAATTAGTTAAGAAATAACCTTGTATCGCGTTTTTAGAAAAAAAATTAAAGGTAAACTATCTAGTTGGTCACTTAATTTTTAGGGTATTTTTATTTTGGTTATCTAATATGAAATCTTTGAATTTTGTCACTCAAGTTGGGTGACTAAAATGAAAGCATCCTAAAAGTTGAGTAACAAACCTACAAAGATTTCATTTTGGGTGACTAAAATGAAAAATCTTAAAAATTGGGTGACCAACTAAGTAGTTTACCCTAAAATTAAATGACACACAGGCTTAGACAGAGTGGCTGTCTCCTAAAATGGTAAACTAGCCATATAGTTACTTTAGAATTTATGAAATCATAAATTAATATAAGGGTGAAATTACACTTTCCCTTCAAGAATTATTATATTTGATACATCCTATTTGGAAGTTAAACAAGTCCACCTATATTTTAATATATTTATTTATTATATTTTAATAAATTTCTCTCTGATTATTTATATTTTGTAGGACAATTTACCCATCTATTACTATGATTTCACCAAACTTTGATGAAAACATGGATTTTCCCTTGAGTCCAATACCATTTCCATGGTCACCTCAATTAGCTCCTCAACTTGAAGATATAAATATAGCACCCATTATCAATGGTGGCTCAGATAACTTATGCCTGCAAAACAATGGTGTATGCCAGAATATGGTACAACCAAATTCTGGTCCTAATGGTGAAGGAAATAGCTTTGGGAACCAAATTCTCGATCCCACATCACTAATGCAAAATCCCGCTGAGTTGCCTTATTATGTGATGCAAGAAATGGACTCTTTGTTCCCTTTGGAGGCAAATGGTGAAGGTGCAACAAGCAAGGAAAAGTCCAAAAGGACGCCGGGAAATACATCAAAGAAGCAAGAACATGGTGCTGAAGATGCAAGGTATAACATTATTCATTCCTTTTAATTCTTTTAATTATGGCGGATTTTGCCATTAAATTTTGAGGGATGTAACTTTTTGAGGGCTTAATGTGATTTCTTTTTTTTTTTTTTTAAAAAGTGAAAGGGAGAGGGGGCTTGACCCTTTGGCTCTCATTATCGTTTGCTCCTATATTTGACAGAGTTAAAAACAATATTTGTTATTGTGGTCAAAAAATATTTTAAAGGTTTTATTTTAAAAAAATATATATGTTTAATAATAAAACTTTTAAATTGTAAAAACTTTATTCGCTTTTCTTCATGCTTTATTGTGAAACCATAATCTTTAGCATTACCATTGTTGCATTTGCAATGAAAATTATATCAACCATTTGTGGAAGTAATGAAAATAGGAGTAGATGCAAGAGAAAGCGTCAGCCAAGACAGGAGCCGAGGACTTTTGGTGAGAGAAGCTCAGGTTACCGAGGTGTAAGCAGGTCTCATCCTATAATCCCATATCCTTATTTAACTTAATTAAGAACTTTAATTACACTTGTCTGCAAATGAAACATCAACGGTCAAGGGCGAAGTCAAAGAGATTTTAGTTGGGAGCAAGATAAAAATATAAATGTTAGGGGTTAAACTTTGTTATGATACTTCGTCATTATCGATCCGTTACTCGGTTATCTGATTGGGTTTCGACCTGTAGCTTACGTGGTTCGCATATTGAGTTTGTACATGAGGTGTTCGTTTCCTTTTATGAGCTCGCACGATGTGGGTTCGTACCACCATGCAGACGAACTCACACATAAAAAACACGTGTTAATCCTAGAATAGGGTACATGTTGTTTAAAATTGAAATATACTCATTTTCTCTAAGAACCAGGACCTTGCCTGTTCCTTCGAATTCGCCCTTGCCTATTCCATTAGATTCATCTCTATGAACAATATGAAAATTTTAAAATATTATTAAGGCATGTTTGGATACGATAAATTTTACGAATGAAGTATTTTTTTAATTTTACTTTTATAGAAATTTTGTATTTCCATATCTATATTGTATTGTATTCGTAACACATATATGTATCAATGCTTCCTAGCATGTAATTAATGCATGGTATTTTATAAATGAAATCGAATTTGATGTAGATACATTGGTCGATATGAGGCATTTTTGTGGGATAATAGCGACCACGGACAAAAATCAAGGACAGGTATCTTAGTTTTTTGTTTTGCATTTCTGTATTTTTTTACTAATAAGAACTCTCCGGTCTTTTTCATTTCAATAATGAGAAAATTAGTATCCCTAAAGATAATGAATCACAACGTTAATGTTTTTCCGTCAATTATACATTTTTTATTTGTATAATAAAAAATTTAGCCTTTAAAAATTTACATTCTGTCAATTGATTTTGATTTAACAAATTTAACTCAGAACAATTACACATTCTATCAACATTTACATAGAATATATAAATATTGAGCTTAAATTTATTATCAAAATTATGTACAATTGGCGGAAAACATTACCGCCATGATTAATTATCTTTAGTTGCTCATTTTCGAAATTGACAAAAATTAAATTGCTCTAATTTTTTTTAGAAGGATTGGAGAAATGTTTTTACTTAGTTTTTATTGATTATCATCATCTTATTCATCACTAACCCTTCTGTTTCTTTTTTTTTTTTAATTTTTTTTCTTCAATGCTTGCAGTTTACATAGGTGAGTGATATTATTCATCATCATCTTATTCGTCACCCTCTTTAAACTAATTTAACTAATATTACAGAAAACCCTAAAGAGGTTATGATTTTCTTTTTGAAACTTTATCTGGTCTAACAGGTGGATATGATGATGAAGAATCTGCAGCAAGAGCTTATGATATAGCTGCTCTGAAATTATGGGGTGAATGTGCACCATTAAATTTCCCAGTAATGCTTCCTTTAACATCATATATATGGTTAATTGCATCAAATCTCTCTGTTTTATAATTTAGATTTTAACATTTTAATTAAATCTTTAAAGTATAGATATTTCATTAAACACGTCATTCTGTCAACTTAATCGATAAATTAAAAGTTAAATATTGATTTGGATTTGAGGTAGAGCATATTTAAAACACTTTAATTAAATTGATTTAGTGATACTTAAAGATTTTTCAAGCTGTTGATCATGGCTAATTTAGTGGACTATGATCTTACTTTTAGTAATTTTTTCATGTATATAAATAGGAGTATTTACTCCAATTTAATGCATCACTTTCAATTCAAATCAATCTTATTCTTACTCTTATTTCTCTCTTCTTAACTGTATTTATCACATGGACAATTTGAATTTAACGTGTTAAAAAACTAGATGGTTTAATTCAAATTTAGGAGATTTATTTTTAACATGTCAGATTCAAATTCTCCACGCAATAGGTGCATATGTGTTTACAATTTGAATAACGTGTTTTAAATATGTTCTACATCATATTTGAGTAGGCATTCAACGCCTAAACTAATGACCAAGTTGATGTAAAGACTTGATTGATACGATATATATTGATACTTTGAAAATTCAGATAGAATATTTTAAAATTCGAAATCAATTTAAAATCTAGATCTTATTTGAGGATGTCCAGTACAATTAACCTTATATCAAATTTATGAGTGAATGAAAGGTTTATTAGCAGCTAAATATTCTTCATGTATCTTTCTAGAGAAGTAACTACGAGAAGGAATTGGAAGAAATGAAATTTTATTCAAAAAGTGAATATCTTCACTACTTAAGAAGGTAAGCTTAATACTACTTAAGAATTAATTAGATTGTTCATTGTGTTCTTTTTATGTACATTTTACTTTTTTTTCTCTTTGTGATACTTTAAAATTATTAATTTTTTTCGTTTCATGGTTTAAAATTTCACAAAATTGCAGAAAAAGTAAAGGCTTTTCAAAGGGTGCTTCAATCTATCGTGGAGTGTCCAGGTAATTTATATGTATATAAATACATTAGATACGTGACAATTATGATATGAGTGAAAAAATATGTAATAAATTTATTAAAAATTTGATATAAGAATCAATTGTAATTTTGATTGAAATGGTAAAATTAATATAATAAACGTTATGATGTCTTGATAGAACTCGATTAATAGATATCACCAATTCACCCAAACTCTTAAATTTAGTGTGCATGTATGCATGTGTATATGTATCACTTAATTCATTTCTAATACCATCTAATGATAAATAATGTAGCAGGAATTCGGATTTAAAGAAATGGCAAGCAAGGATTGGTAAAGGGAAAGAGATGAAAGGAATTTACCTAGGAACATTTGGTAAGTACTGATCCGATCTTAATTATTTCCTGTCTCTCTTTTTATATATATATGGACATATAACGAAGTAATTAATTTGAGTTAAATCTTGAATCATCAATGATATTATATTTAAGTTGAGCTTTTAGAACCTAACGAGTGTCTCCAGTGAAAAAGAGGATGATGTTCATATTAGGAGACCCAAGTTCGATATAAAGTATGTGTGCATTGTCAAAAAGTTAAGAAAATATGAACAAATACTAATACGTAACACCAGTATATTAAAAATAAAAGTTGAGCTTCTATACTAGTTTTATATTAGAGGTTTACATGATATTAGAGCTTAGGTTATATTATGTTAATCATGCATGCTACTTAAATATTTCTATTAAAATAATTAACGGTGTGTGTATGTATATATCTATGTATGATTCAATTCAAGAATTGTGGAACTAAGCTGCTTCGATTTAAACAAAACCAGATACTGAAGAGGAAGCAGCAAGGGCTTATGATGTAGCAGCCATTAGGCTGAAAGGTGCAAACGCCGTTACCAACTTCGATATCTGTGAATATGATTTGATGAATATTCTTCAAAGCTCAAAGCTACCCATTGGAAAAGGAGCTTCCAAGCTTTTGATGAAGTCTTCAATGGAAGATGTTATTAGAAAGAAAAAGAATCTCATTGGGAAAACCTCATTTGCTTGTTTTGAAGATGATGATGGTTCAGCCAACCCTGAAACTGCTCAAGGATTCAACAGCTTTGGAAATGATTTGAATATTGATTTCAATGGGATTCAAGCAATGGAACCTGTTGGATTCCCAATGGATTTATCAGGAATGGATAATAATAGCCAGCATCAAAATTCAAGCTTTTTCCCTGTTATTAATGGCTGCCAAGACCCAGTTGAGTTCCCGGGAAATTCTTCTGGGATCTTCAATGGAGGAATATCATTTCCAGGTAATGGGGATGTTGAAACTGATGAATTTCTGACGAATTTTGACAACTTTCAGAGCCTGTTAGGTCTTGAAGGACAAGATTGTTTTAGCATGAACCAGATTGAGGATGCTGTTTCCAACCAAGATCCAAATAATTTTCAGACAAATCCCATACCTCTTGATCCGTCCGGTGGCGGCTACAATGGAGATGTCTCATGGAATGGGGTTCTCCAGGGCGTTCCAAGTTCAATGGAGATTGAGAATAATGCCAATGGAGGTTGCCATGGGAGTGACAAAATTTCAGACAATGGAGCAGCCATGGTGGGAAATCCAGTCCAAGAAAATGGGGTGAATTTGTCTGAAGACAGTGAAATGGACAA
The DNA here is from genome assembly GCA_039519145.1 of Kokia cookei. Lineage (NCBI taxonomy): Eukaryota > Viridiplantae > Streptophyta > Magnoliopsida > Malvales > Malvaceae > Kokia > Kokia cookei. The sequence continues at coordinate 46,541,450 of CM076908.1, read as the reverse complement.
TCTTTCAAGGTGCTTTGAGCTACTTAATGAACTTGGACCATTGTGCTTGTAAATCTGGTAATGTTTATGGTATGGTTGAACCTAATAATTGAATTCAAATAACTGCTTAGTTCTATCTCATGCAATGGCAGTGCCAGATAATTGCATGGTTAAAGCTTCAAATAAAAGAAATGAACTGAGAACATGCTATTTGAAGCTTTTATCATGTTTATTACCGTTGAATTCTGTCTTGGTAATTTCATTTCACGAAATAATTAGACAATTTTTGAATTTCAAATTGAGCTTGAGCATACAAAAATAGAGGAAAGTAATAATAATATGTACATTTATCGTTCCAATGACTCTGAAAGTTTGTTCATTTTTGCTTGGTAAGCTGCAATTGGACTAAATGATGATAACAGGTAAAATAGAGATGGATAACAAAATTTTTATTCACGCAGTTCGAAAATTTCCTATATTTGCGAGGCTTTGCTGAGATAATTAATTCACTATACTTCAATGAAAACAGGCTCTATTATAAATCTCACACACTCACCAATTAGTAACCTCACTCTTATATTTTAACTAAATGTCTGACATTCAGTTTACCTACAATTCTGCACTCAATTTAACAATTCTTATATGAACAAATACAGTGCTCTCTAATCTCCTACATTCTACCTAAAACAAATCGTGCATGGCTTGTCAAATTACAATCACTTTCTCCTCATAAGTAGCCGCATGAAAAGGTCTTCAACTATCTTCAGGATGATAGAGCCTTCTTTAATATTAAATAGTAGTCATGATCTTCTAAACATGCATCCGTCAAGATTCTTTTATTGAAAAAATTTCCTCACTCTACGGTTTTCTTTTTTCTTATTAATTTTGAATTTATTGAATGATGAATGTTTATTTGTGAAGTTCATGAATAAATATTTTATATAAAAATGCGGTGTGCTCCAACACAGGAAAGGAATGTCTCCATGTAACCTATACTTACCCTATCATAAACATTGATAACATCACAGTTGAAGCCTTTCAAAGCAGGGGAATTTCATATAAAGATCGATACAAAATATGCCAATCTATCGGACCGGAATGCTGAAAAGCAACATTAAAAGAGAGCTGCAATGAAACTAGTTCCAAGCTGCTACAGTATATATATATCATTTGATTCATTCAACTCATACCTCAAAGTCAAAGGTAAGAGACTCAAGATATAGTGAGTCACTTAGTTACTCCTATTTTTGGCTAGAAAATGAAATCATATACCTCTAAGTAAAAGCGGATTAAATAAAGTCACATAGTCAGTCACTTAGACGGTGAGTTTGTTTATGTCGCCCAATCCACATGATCAAAGAAGCAATTCCTCATCAAGTGAATTGATGCCGTCTTTGAATGGATTCATGGTCTGAGAAATTCGGAAAACTAAGATTGGACAGAACAATTTTTGGGAAGTTCCAAGGATGTATAATCTCAATGTGACCAGTGTCTTACAAGTGAGACCCCAAATTGCAGCTCAGTGAACTCTGTCGTGTTAATGTTAAATTGAGCTCTCTAATGCCATGTTGTAACGTGTACTGTATCCCTCCATCAGTCCTGCAAGGATCAATACCATGTCTATAGTGATGAGGAAATCTGTTGGCACTGATATCCTTATGCAATAACATAAATCTATTCACAAAGATCAACAAACTAGGACATAAAAGACTTGTTCTTCTGAAAAACCATTGGTTAATAGTACAATGAAATGTCAAATATTTTTAACTAAAATCCCATTCCCATATACCAATTTCATAGCAACTGCTCAGAAATTAGAAGATGCAGATGAAAACAGAACATTCAATTTGCTGAATAAATGTTGCAGAGAATTAACTGACCGCTTTACTAAATCAAATAAGATGAAGCAGATCAGTTGAAGGTCTCCACTATTTTTCGCCAATTTAGCCTTCGATGCCTGAAAAAATTGAATACAAAATATGTAAGACTAATTTCTAGTATCATGTTGTTCATGAGGGCAACCAGATATATATAAAAAAAGGTATTGAAATTGATAAATGTTTAAAATGCGTTTCACACCTGTGGTTTGAGTGTGGAGATATCGATGCCAGATTTTGCTGCTTAAATGTTTAAATTGATAGATGTTAATAATCAATTCCAACAGCAGGTATGTGGGCAATCTTGGACCACTCTCGTCTTTTACCCCTACTGCACCCTTTTTCTAGCAACGCGCAACGCACAATATTTGGACACTCAACCGAGAGAAGCATGTCTTTTTCCGGAAGAGATGTGAGCTTAGGACAATCTTTGATGAACAATTTTTGAAGAGAGGCGAGGTATTGAAAGCCCTTGGAGCACATGAAATCCAAATTCTCAAAATTTTCAATGGAAATAGATGTGAGAGAAGGAGGCAGCGTCATTCCTATCCGTTCTTCCGGAAACGACATGACACTTGAGCATCCTTCACCACTGATTCGGAGTTCTTGAAGAGAGGTGAGTCTGTTAAATCCTCATTCAACAAGAGATGTATAAGTTTTGGGTACGTTTGAGATTTGAAGTGATGTGAGGTTGGTAGGGAAACCCTGTTCTGGAAAGGATATGTCAGCCGAACAGTTCCACACCTTTAATTCTCGAAGGGAGGTCAAGTTGTGGATGCACTTGGGAAGGACTCCAAAATGTTCACAATCCTCAAACCTGAAAGCTCTGAGATTTGTGGTGGGCAACCCACTCGCTTCAGATGAAACCAGATTCGGACACTCAATTAATCGAATCTCCTGAAGATGGCTGAGCTTGTCTAATCCCCGCGGTAATGATTTAATTTTTTCTGCACCCCGAATGCCAATGCTTCCGATATCAGTGGTTTCAAGGAAGTCTTGGGCTATGCATCCGAACACTGGACACCCCCAAATATGTAGATGTTTAAGCGTTACGGGTAACTTAGCGTTTAAAACTAAGCTGCTTAGCTTTGAACAATTCTTAATTTCGAGATGTTGAAGCCGATTGCATATATCACCCCTTGATGATAACCATATCAGAGAATGACACTCGCTTATTTGTAAGCGCTGAAGAAGACTAGTGTTGCTACTCATACTCTTATTATTATTTTCTTTTTCATCAACCAAATATTGCAAATTCTCGCAGTCCCTAATCTCCAGAAATTTTAAAGTAGGGGGAAAGTCGCTCTCTGCAAAATAAATCAAGCCTGGACAGTTTATAAGTGTTATTCTTCTAATGAATGGGACAGCATGAAAGACTCTTGGTAGTCTGTTAAGCCTTTCATAGTGCGCTATTAACAGAGATTCAACACCTGTAATCTTGTCAAGTTGCAATTTCTCCTCCTCTGTTTCCAAAGATACCAGTTGGGGACAATACCAAAACATGATGACACGATGCCCGACTAATCTTAACCCAATTTGCGGTAAAGATCTCAACTCCTCCCAACAAAAGATCTCGAATATTTGGGAGTTTGCAAATCTCGACATTATCCTCTCTGCTGAAATATTAAACTTCGAAATATTTGAAAGGGACACCCTTTTCAAAGAGGTAGCCTTCTGTACTGACAAAGAACCTTCATCCACCAATTCTTCACACCCATGAACGCTTAATTCACACAGCAAGGGAAAACTTGAAATTGAGGCTACCAAACTTGAGCACTCATAGATTTCAAGTTTCTGCAAGGATTGAAGGATGGTTGGCAACTTTCCCAACAATACAGGACATCTTTTAATTGAAAGCTTACAAAGGCCGGGAAATTTCCTTACTTGCTCATCATCTTCACATAGTTCCCACTCCTCCCAATTCAGCATATTGTCAAAACACAGAGACTCTAATGATGCAAAAGCATTTTGATTGATTTTCTCCAAAGAACTGAGCACCAATCTTGTGTACTTGATCCAAACCACTAATTGAAAGATCTTTTAACAACAACCAACTTCCAATCGGTGGTAGAGATTTGCAATTTTTACAGTTGCGAAGCTCCAATGACAACATATTTTTGAAGGAAGGATCTGCAATCCAAGTAGAGAATTTTGCACCACCATAATTCTCAATGACGAGTTGCTCAAGCTTTTTTGGAGGACGAAGACAGTCCAACACCCGTTCTTCAACTTCTTTATTCCTTGAAGCCTTTTCAAACTTTTCACTCCAATGCAATACCAATCGATGAATCCCCTGCTTCTCATTTAACTTTGAGGCATAGCTTTTTTGTTGCAAGAGACCTTCTGCTCTCCATAACAAGATCATTTCTTCTTCCGCAAATTCATAATATTTAGGAAGTATGGAGCAATATACAAAACATTGTTTCAAGCATGATGGAAGATGATGGTAGCTTAATCGCAAAGCTGGAATTATGCCACACTGCTCTTCTGGTAAGTTCCATATCTCACTCTCATATATTCTTTCCCATTCTGCGTTGTCTTTAACTGTGCGTAGCAAGCTTCCAATGGCTTTTGCGGCCAAAGGTAAGCCATTGCACCTTTTAACAATTTTCTCACCAATTTCTTTAAATTGGAAGTGTCCATCGAAATTTCTTGCTTTTGATGCATGCTGTGTAAATATGGATAAACAATCATCATCCGATAGTTTATCCAAATGAAAGGTTTTGAGCGGATCCATAATAGATGAAACAATTTGAAGACGAGTGGTTACAATGATATGGGTCCCTGCTCCAAACGGAGACCGTAAGATGGTCCAATCATAATAATTCTCGTTCCAAATGTCATCTAAAACAAGCAATAATCTTTTGCCAGACAACTTCTCCTTCAACTTAACTTGAAGTAAATCCAAGTTATTGTAATCACATGACTCAGAAGTGATGGACTGTAAAATTGCCTTTGTTATAGCAATTGCATCAAAGTTATCAGAAACACATACCCAAGCCTTGAGATCAAAAGACTTGTTGATGGTGGCATCATTATAAACAAGCTGAGCAAGAGTTGTTTTACCCAGCCCTCCCGTGCCGACAATGGAAAGGACTGAAACTCCATTGGAGTTATTATCTTTGAACAGCTCAATCATTTCTTGCTTCTCCTTGTGTCTAACAACATACTCCACAACTCCATCTAGTACGGAAGTTGGTTGCAGCCTGGGTTGCTTTCCCTTGTAGGTTCGAGCTTGAGACAAGGTCACTGAACCCCAAACTATGTCTTCGAGTAGTCAAACTATTCAGTCTATCAGTGATCTCTTTCACCATGGGAATCATGGAATTCTTAAACGGGAGAGAAGTGGGAGTGAAATTGGTACCAGTAAAGCAGGTAGGAATGAGTTTCCGTACCTTGCTAGTGCTGGCTTGAGCTTGAGACGTAGCTCTTCGTAAGCGAACTCATCCAAGATGTCATCCACATCGTAAGCCAAGTCCTGGAGATCCTCCAACCATTTCTTCACGCCCTCGTTCTTGACCTGCTTCTCCTCTGCCTCGTCCAACACTGCTTGGATATCGGGCAATATGGACAGCCACTAGGTGGAGTTGCTTATGATCAGCAACAAAGTTGAGCGAAGAGTCGAGCAACTTGCCCCCCAACAGCTCCAAAAACCCAGAAAGAGCAGCCTCTCCAATGACAGACATGGTGGAATTATGAGAAGGAAGCAGAAGAGAGAAATGAAGAAGCCAAAATAGAAATGCAGGGAAGAAAAATGAAAGAAACGGAGATGGATTCCGTATAATTAGTGAAAGTTGAAGAAGTTGGCACAACTATGGGGGGAATGAGCGGGAAGTTATTGAAATCTGGTTTCCGTTTTTTCCCCTCTAATGTTAGAAGAAGCCTTTGCTTTTGAATTTTGATGCTCTTCTCTTGCTTTCTGTCATTATCCCAATTTCCAAATCATTTAACTTTGCCGTCCACGGAAATGGCATTCACTGGTCACATATGTGGTTTAATTAAAGATCAAAATATTATTTTCCATAATACTATGGTTCGATTGTCAATAAATATCATGACAGCAAACACCAATCTTGTTTATGGGATTGAAAACAAATTTTTTAATCACAAAAATTTCGTCATATTTGGCATATCTAGATTTTTTATTACGAATCATCTCAAATTTTCATCGAAAGAGTAAATGAAAATGGGATATGAGATTTTTACTAAGAACAAAAAGATTTATTCAATCGACAAACTTCTTAGAAAACCAAGTAGCTGCTCATTGCCAAATAGAACCGGTTGAATTGAAGTTTTGATTACTCTACAAAAGAAATTAATTTAGATTGAAAATTTCATAGCAATCCCGTCCGTCAGGCCCTCCATAAATATAAAAAGATGTAAGCTGAAGCTGTTGTGTGGTTGTCGCATTACTTGTTTCCTTCCTTCCCTGTGAGTGTGCTCGTGGAATCCAAGATTGGCATTACGTATCTGATCTTCCTAGGAATTGCACATTAGCTATTTATTTTATATTTAAAATTTTCATTCTTTATTTGAGAGGACTCAATTATTGATACCTAAAATGTTTTAATAACATGGCCTCAATTGATGTCATTTTTAGCAGGAAGATTGGCTGAAGAGAACAGAGAAAGGAGAGGAAAGGAGGTCAAGGGGGCACCGGAGTTGAGTCTCTATAATCTTCTTTTAGTAAATAGAAAGTGATTGATAAAGTCTCTATGGAATTAATTGATTGAGTATTAGTTTAAGTGACATAAGCATTGTTGCCGATGCAGAAGAATTATGTATATTTTTTTTGCCTAAGCTTATTTTTCAGACGAACTTTTGGATCAGATCGGATAACCCGATCCATGAACAACTATATATTTATCATAATTTTTTAGTACATCTCATTATATAATATTTACATATAAATCACTTTACTTTACCATTAAGTTTTAATTAAAAAAATATCCATTCAAAATTAATAAATATAAAATATATGAAATTAATAGAACTTAACTCCACCTCACAACCTGTTTCCTAAAACAATCATATCCGTCCAAATCAAATTTTACGATTTTAAAAATAATAATGAAAAATAAAACATATTCAAATAATTTAATTAAATTTAAATAAAAATTCATTATCATTCAATCTTAAATTTTAAAATCTCCTGATCTAAAATCACTAAAAAATATTCAAAAATTTACGTGTCTATCTCGCAAACCATGCGAAAACCAAACACGTAATTTTCTTTTTAATTTCGTCACTAAGAATAGCCATGAATTTTTACCTATAAATGATCCTCTCCACCACCATTCTTCTTCAGGCCTACAATAACAAAGCAAATAATAACAACCAACGGCGGATCTTCATTCTCCAGTATTAAACGCAGGTTTCTTTCATTTCCGGTGCGTTTAATAATCCCTTTATACACCATGGGCATGAAGAAAGTCTCCACCGCCATCATTGTTGTTGCCGCCTCAATGAGCGCCGTCATGGCTGCCGGTGCACCTGCTCCTTCTCCTTCCGCCGGTGGTTCTAGTCCTAGCTCCTCTCCTGCTTCCGGCCCAGCATCAGGACCGGATTCCAGCATGGCTGCCGCTACCTTGCCTGTTCTTGGATCATTGGTTGGAGCTTCCATTGTTTCTTTGTTTTCTTACATACTGTAGTAAACTACATGTACGAAAAATGAACATTTGTTTTTTTTTTTGGAAGAAACATGTGATGAAGATTGAAAAAATTGAATAAAATGGAGCTTTGAATAATATTTTGTGTTTACGCATTCTTACGTGCTATGTCAGACGCGGTTAATGATTTCACAGCCTGTAAAGTAGAAGATTATCCTAATGGTGGAAACCAAAATGAAAGTTTTTGCTTTTGAGTGACTAAAACGAAAACACTTGAAAAGTTGAATGATCATCTGGATAGTTTATCCTTGAATACTCGTGCTGGTTTTGGGATTTAATTAACTTCCAAACCTTGGTGTTTATTTTGACATGCCACTTCTTCACATCGTGTCACTACTAGTACGTTTAAGTTTGTCCTCGATAAGATCTGTAGAATACTTGATAGTTGAGATGCTAAACTTCTTTCATGGCGGGTCGTGTTATTTTTGTACAATCTGTCATTATGTCAATCCCCAATTACTTTATGCAGACACGTAACATCCCATTATTTGACCCGATCGCGGATCCAAATAACAAGGTGTCACATACAATTACAAATATATATACATTCCAGTTCTTATACTCTGAAACTACAGAGATCTAAATGTGAATATTAGAGTTGGTATCAATTCTTAATTGCTTGGTATCGATACCAAATTATAGATCTGTTCGTTTTAAAAAATTTGTTCATATGATAAAATTTCGATGTGTATCGAAACTTTTGTGCATAATTGTCAAAAACCACTTTTTAAAATGCCCATTCCATGCTTGAACTTAACCAATATAAGTAGTATCATAAGCACTCCAAAATTTTTCATACAACATAAAAAATCAAATTCAAATATACCAATTTACCCTCAAACATCAAGGGTACTATATCATAAACATAACATCAACCAAAACTCAATGAATGTTATGCTATTCCAATCATGGTCCATTACATCCAACTGATTGCTTCATTCACTATCAAACATTAAAACATATGCTAATCAAATCAACTGTACTAATGCATATGTTTTCCATTAAGCATTATCTCTGCCATAATTCTATCAACATAGATTTCAAGCCATATCACTATCCAAGTAAACCAAAACGACTCCTAAGTACATGTTACATGTAATCAAGCTTTAATATGGTCTGAAAACTATCGAAACCATATTGGGATAGTGTGAGCTTCAGTTGATCCGCTTGACGTGTTCCGTAAATTGACAATCTATAGGGAAAGAGAAAATAAACGAGGTAAGCATATACAATGCTTAGTAAGTTCATAGGCATTAAACTAATAATTTATCTTAGTTTACAAAATAACATTGCATGCTATTTAGCTCGGTAAAATTTGCCTAACATGACAAATCAAATATAAAAAAGGTAAGTTAATATTTAACCTCATCATATAACATTTCCATATGAAATAAACCAAATCACCTAGAATCACATTTTAATACCATACACAAAACCAAATCAACATTTAACCATATGAACATTATTCTCATAATATCATATCATTCCATCTATTTATCTATTATAAGTCCAAATTTCAATTTAATGTCTATTACCATTTAATTTCCTCATTCGAATTTCGAATCGAATTCTTTGATTCATCCTATATTGACCCACCAGGCTCGTATAATCAATTCATATGATTTTCACATACCATCAATGTCCATAAATCACAATATGTATACAAATTATAAAATCATAATATCGAGTTATCAACCTAATTTAAATATCATTTATCAATTTTTCATTTTTTACCCCTTTTAATCTGACTCGAACAAATACACAAATTCAACCAATCACACCAGTTTGACACCCAATGCCTCATCGACATGTAATCGAAGTAACTCTGAACTTTTTCTATCCTATGACATGTCAACTATATCTAACTCTACTCGAACAATTAATAGGAAACGGGTTGATGATTGGAGTACTGAGGTAGGTCCTTTGATACTTCATGATCTGAATAATATGGCTCGAGATGATAATCTCCTCCTCAAATATTTGGTTAGAAATGACGGTGAATGGAATTGGAGGTATATTAGAAATCATTTGGACGAATCATTTTTTTTTTTTTTTTTTTTATAAAATAGCTGCTGTTCTACCCCTGGTGCACTTGCTGGATCAGATTCATTAGTATCTCAATGGTCTACGAATGGAGACTTAACTGTTACAGCACCCTATACTTTCTTATCTCGTGATTCCTGAAATATTTCGTACAATAAATGGGAACTTGCTTGGTCCTATGATGGTCCGCAACGTGTTCGACAGTTTTTACGGCTAGTTTTAAAAGAGCGGCTCCTCTCAAAGGTGGAAAGATGCAGATGCGGACTGACGGATGATGCTAGTTGCTGCATTTGTGGATCTGGAGAAGAAAATATTCTTCATATACTTCGTGATAGTTCTAAAGCTCAGGAAGTAGGGAAGCAGTTCATTCTGAATTCATTTTACTCCAGGCTCTTATCTCTGTCACTTTTATCTTGGGTGAATGTCAATCTTTCTAAAGAACTGAATTTCCAATTCAAAGATGTTAACTGCAGCACCCTGTTCGGTATACAATGTCGGTTTGTGTGCAAACAAAGGAATTCTTTTGTTTTTGGAAATGTTCCTCATAATTCTGGTTTTCTTGTACGATCGGCTTGGATTTGGACTGTGAATGTTAAACATAATAGGGAACCAACGATCAAGGTTAAAAATTGAATCAAAACAAGCACCTGGCAACCACCAATATCTGGTTGCGTCAAAATGAACACAGACGGTGCAAGGAAACCTCATACCAGACTTGCCTGCTCAGCTGGGATGGCTAGAGATAGCAATGGCAGATGGATATTTGTGATTGTTTAACTACAGTTCAAGCAATCAATGGTGACTATAAAGGCGTAGTGAACAGGGCACTGATATGAAGAATAAAAGAGCTTTGCGCTCGAGCATGGGTGGTTCATATCGAGCATATTTATGGAGAATTTAATGCAGCGACTAATGCCTTAGTGTTAAGAACTTAAACTGAAGCAACAATATTGAACACCAAACTTGCTTAAATTTCATTAATACTGATGAGTGTATTTATACAACAAAGTAGACTTTGATAACTGACAATAACAGAAATAATCTGTTACAGTTACTATCAGTTATCAGTAACTACTGTCACTTGTTAACTGCTTTTACATTCATACTAACATTCCCCTGGCTTTCTTCATGAACTAAAACAACTTGAAGTGCTTCTCTGAAATAAGCAAACTGCTTAGGTGTAATGGGTATAGTCAGCACATCAGCTAGCTGGCTTTCAGATGGCACAAAATTAACTTGAAGCAAACCATCAAGAACCTTTTCTCTGACAAAGTGATAGTCTATCTCCACATGCTGCACTCTTGCATGGTAAGTGGAATTTGCAGCCATAGCAACTGTTGAAGTGTTGTCACACCAAACTATAAGTGGTTGTTTGACAGACACACCAATTTCCTCAAGCAACTGTTTTATCCACATTAGTTCAGAGACACAATTGGCCAAGCTTCTATATTTAGCCTCGGAGGAGGACCTTGATACCACACCTTGCCTCGTAGAGGACCAAGCTACTGGATTTGAGCCCAAGAAAATACAGTAACCTGTTGTGGACCTTCTGTCTTCAACAGTTGATGCCCAATCTGCATCAGAATAACCAATCAACTCCAACTGACCTCCTTTGAAGTCCAATCCATGATCCAAGGTTCCCTTTAAGTACCTCAGCACCTGCTTTCCAATGAGATTCGCATGGGGAATTCATAAACTGACTGCTTGACACAAAAGGATATTTCTGGCCTTGTGATACATACATACTGAAGCTTGCCAATCACTTAGCTGGTAAGATGTCTGACTATCAATTGAGTCTCCATGAGTTTGCTTTTCTTCCCCAACAAATTAATACTTTCGTTTTTGAATAATTTGAATGATATTGATATAATTATTGTTCAGTAATTTGCTATTCTTCTCTCTTATTGAAAAAAAAAATTTAAATCCCTTATCCAAAAATCCTGTCAAAATCGTTAGAAAAAATTCCAAAATTTGCATGTTTATCCCGAAAACTATGCTAAAACCAAACAAGTATTTTTTTTTTTTAAATTTCGTCACTAAAAATAGGCATGAATTTTCACCTATAAAAAATCCTCCCCACCATCATTGTTCTTCAGACCTGCAATAACAAAACAAATAATAACAATCACCGGCGGATCCCCATTCACCAGCAATTAAACGCAGGTCTCATTCATTCTCGGTGCGTTTAATAATTCCTTTATACGCCATGGACATGAAGAAGGTCTCCACCGCCATCATTGTTGTTGCCGCCTCAATGAGCGCCGTCATGGCTGCCGGTGCACCTGCTCCTTCCCCTTCTGCCGGTGGTTCTAGTCCTAGCTCCTCTCCTGTTTCCGGCGCAGCATCAGGACCGGATTCCAGCGTGGCTGCTGCTACCTTGCCTGTTCTTGGATCATTGGTTGGGGCTTCCATTGTTTCTTTGTTTTCATACGTGCTGCAGTAAGCTACATGTATGAAAAATGAATATTTTAATTTTATTTTTTTAAGAAACATGTGATGAATATTGAAAAAAAAAAAAAAGAATAAAATGGAGCTTTGATAATATTTTGTGTTTATGTTTTATTTTTTTATTCCGAAAATAAAATTACAATAAATTAACGTAGTTGAGTTAACTTTGTATTTAAAAAAAAAAAAAAATTATATTATTGAAGTAATAACCAGCATGTAACTATAAACCCATTAATCAACGGCGAATTCTGGAATTTTTTTTAGGAAACTTTAGATATATATTTTTATTAGAGTTAAAATATAATTTCGTCCTTATAATTATAACATGTATATAATTTTAGATAGAAAATTATTTTGGGTTTGAAATTAAATTTTATATTTTTATGATAGTAAAAATGTAATTTCATCATTTTAATTTATAATTTTTAATAGATTAAATTAAATTTTTATCATTTTTGAGGAAAAGTACAATTTAATTATTATTAATTTAAAATTTTATAAATTATAAAGGGACTTAAATGAAAAATTTTCGTTGCTATATTATTTGATGCTTTGTTTTCTTTGAGTATTTTGGTTTGATGCTTTTGATCTGTGTTGATATTTAAGTGGAATCATTGGAGTATATATGGCCATCTTAATTTTTATGATTTGCTGTGCATTGACTTGTGGTTGTTTTTATTAATAAAATTATGTTTTGGATTGAGAAAAAAAATTAAGACATTCGAAACACAAAAACGAAAGTAGAGAAAGTGAATACAATGATTTACGTGGTTCGAGAATATTCCCTACACTCACGAACAGAATCAAAAATGAAATTCACTATTAAAAAATGGAGATTACAACGTAAAATTAAAATACCCCGCCACAATAACTATCCACAAACTTTGAGCAATCTTTTAAATGAACATCAACTCTACACTTTCCACATATTGAAAAATAACAAGTGACCAACAATCTCAAACTGTCAAGAACAATACTTTATTCAAAACATACCAGCCTCTCATCAATCATCAACAATACTAAAAGCATTAGAAAAAAAAAAAGAAAAAAACTTACCATGTTGTGCCGTTGTTGTGCCCATAAGCTGGGATTGCCCTCTTTGGATGCCCACCATTCAAGGCTTTTATCACCCAAAGGTACGTACACCTCCCCAGTGGTACCATTCGGCCTCTTATCTCCCACCAATTTCATGGTTCCCACAGCTGAATGGAAGTACAAGGGTAAATAAATAACATATTTGGCTCCTCAACTACAACTATGTACCCAGCACGAAAATATGCTCCAACACAGGAAAGGAATGTCTCCATATAACCTGTACTTACCCTATCATAAACATTGATAACATCACAGTTGAAGCCTTTCAAAGCAGGGGAATTTCATATAAAGATCGATACAAAATATGCCAATCTGTCGGACCGGAATGCTGAAAAGCAACATTAAAAGAGAGCTGCAATGAAACTAGTTCCAAGCTGCTACAGTATATATATCATTTGATTCATTCAACTCATACCTCAAAGTCACTGCTATTTTTGGCTAGAAAATGAAATCATATAAAGTATTTTTGAACCTCCAAGTAAAAGCCGGTTAATTGCATCAAATCTCTCTGCTCTATAGTTTAGATTTTAACATTTTAATTAAATCTTTAAAGCATAGGTATTTCATTGAACACATCCTTCTGTCAACTTAATCGATAAATTAAAAGTTAAATATTGATTTGGATTTATTTGAACTGGAGTATATTTAAAACACTTTAATTAAATTGATTTAGTGATACTTAATGATGTTTCAAGCTGTTGATCATGGCTAATTTAGTGGACTATGATCCTAATTTTTTCATGTATATAAATAGGAGTATTTACTCCAATTTCATGCATCACTTTCAATTCAATTCAATCTTATTCTTACTCTTATTTCTCTCCTTAACTGTATTATCACATGGACTGTTGGAGCTTAATTTGTCCGGACCCAACCAAATGAAAAAACTCAAACAAAAAATATAATAAAATTTAAATTAAATTTATTTAATTTAAAATGTCTTTTTTATAAAAAAAACGAATAATAAAAAGCCAAATTACCATTAAACCCATATCCTAAAACTAAACCCAAACCCTAATAAGCACAAATACATTAAAAGTGTAGAAACCCTAATTTGCTAAATTTGGAAGCTTCAGTGCCGCTGCCTCACCCACGCCCCTCATGCCACGTCAGATCTGCACTCTCGAGGTTGTCAGATGCCCATGCCGAGACCACAGGCACACTTGACACCGCCCACGCAACATCGTCACCATGCGCCTGCAAAAGAAGAAGAAACAAGACAAGACAGCAAAAGTGCAAGTTGTAATTCGGCTATAAAAGTCATTGTAAAAATTGTAAAGGGGGGACTTCTCCTTTTCGAAATCAAGCAATAAAAATCAGAAAAAAATACAAATCGCAATTCAGAATACAAAAGATTCAAATAGATTTTATTCGTGTTCAAGGTATATTCATATATATGTTCTTATTCTTGTTCATTATACGATATATAGATATTGTAGGTTTATTTATTCATTATTTTTGAAACCATGTTCTTCGTTTTAAATTTGAAAAGAAACCTAGTTAGATCTAGATTTGTTTTTGCTTACTTGACCGCCGTAAGCGGTATTTTGCGACAATCGGAGGATAACGGAGTGCGATGGGCAGAGACGGACTAAGGACCGACGAAGGGTCGAAGTAGGGGGTCGGAGGAGAGAAGTTTGAGAGAAAAAATAGGAAGAAAACAATTTTTTGAAAGGAGGAATGTTTAAAAATGATTTTTTTTCAGAAAAAATTGGTTTAAGTACCCAATCCAAATGACGTCGTCTTTGCACTAATGTTTTGATTGCAAAACGGCGCCGTATAGGAAGCTGCAACCTGACCCATTGCGAACCCGTTTAGGGTCCGCATGTTTTTGGGAAAAAGAATATTTATCCATTTAACCCTTTTGCTTTTCAAGTTTTTTTCAATTTCTTCCTTCCTCTATTTTTTATTCATTCTAAAATTCGCCCCTTAAAATGTATTTGGTCTTTAATTTAATCCTTGAAATTGGACTCCCCTTTGAAGTGACACGTGTGTACAATTTGGTTTTATTACCAATTTAGCCCCCTCGTGTTGTTTAAAATAAAATATAGCCTTTCTTTCTTAGTTATAATTTTAAAAGAAAAGGAAAATTTGCTAGTGCGGCCCTTGTTTTTCTTAATTTTTCTAACTTGTCTTTAAATTTTTAATTGGCCGTTTAATTCTATTTTTTCTTTAAATTAATTCCCTACACGTTTTTTAAAATAGAATTTTTTAGATTTGATAGTTTACTTTTACACTTTTTAAATTCAATTTATCTTTTAAATTTCTTTTTCCTTGTTTTTTTATTTTGATTTGATCTCCCTTCTTTTAGTAAAAATTTTATTAATATGTTAAAAATAAAAAGACAAACATTCACGATTGAAAAAAACAAAAATTCAAAAAATTAAGGCAATATTCCTTTATTTTAGATTTTGAAAAATTGTGTCTTAATTTACTAGGCGCAATTTTTCTTTCAAACCGGAATAGTCGAATACCCTTTTAAAGTTTTGAAATCGACAATGAAAGAACGCTCGTTATTTATGAGAATTCGAGAAACTCATGCCTTAACTTATTGGGTGTGTCTTTTTTTCTCTTCGACTCGAAAAAACCGAGTGCCTTAAAATTTCAAAATCGAGGCAATATCCTTTCATGTGAAAACTTCGAAGAATTATGCCCTAACGTGCTAGGTAAGATTTTTTGTATAATTTGCACAATCGAATATCCTATTCTAAATTTTTCACAATGTCCTTCAATTTTGAAATTTCGAGAACGTTGTTCCTTAACGTGTTGGACGCGACTTCAATTCTCCGAGAAATTCGAGACACGAGCATTTTTCTCTTCAAATTCAATTTTTGAAAATCACGCTAAACAAATCATGCATACAAGGATCGTATTTTAAACTTCACTCGAGGTTTCAAATTTTTTATAATCAAGACCGGAAAATAATCGACGTGGTACCAATTTTGGGCGTATAAGGGTGCTAATCCTTCCTTACACGTACTGACTCCTGAACCCATTTTTATGGATTTCGAAGACCAAAATATTTTTCAAAACGAATTTTAAATGTTTTGTGGTGATCCAATCACACCAAATAAAAAGATTGGTGGCGACTCCATTTTTCAATTAAAAATATTTTCGAGACCTTTTCCAAAAATAATGTTTCGACAGCTTGGGGACCACATTGGGGACGTTGTTTAAAAATAAGAGAGTCAAGTCAAAATACAATTATCTTCGGGTCTTTTGTTAAATTTTTTTAACTCGATTTAATTTAATATGCGATCCTTAGCATTTTTTTTTGATAATACTGTGTTGATACTGCTAGTATAGATTTGCATTCATTTGCATCTGTCACTACACCCTTTAAGTGGAAGTGAGAAGCTACTCTTTTGTGAGGTTTTCACCTCCGTGCAAGGTAGTGAATCGCTTTTAGGATTACATCCGTACCCATGTTTTCATGAAGTTTTCACTTCCATGCAAACATGTGGGAAATGTGTCCCTCTAAACCGAACTCATCCGTATGAGCCTGTAATGGGTGAGGATCGAGGAATCTACTGGTTTGAGTACCCTTTACTCTAGATTCTAAACCACATATAATGAGCCATGAGCACTTGCCTTAGAACGAGTTAACTGAACCTTTAAGCAACTATCTAAGACATGTTCTTAGGTTCTTTGTTCTATACATATATATTGATACTAATGTTTTTGCTAACTTATTATATTTTATCCCTTTTGCTTGCATTTGCATTATCATACAAGAAAAAGTATTGATTTAAGCTCGATTACCAAATAGATAATTTTGTCATGAAAAACGGATTTCTTGATAGAGTGGAAGATAACATGGCTGTGCGCTTATGGTCGAAGGAAAGAACAAAGTCGAATTGAAGAAAGATTATAAGAAACTTCATCTATTCATGAGAACTGCTAGATTAGGCAAGACATTAGAACAATGGCAGCAGGAAGTTCAGAAGCAAAAAGATCAAGCGGAACGATGAAAAATGAAATTCCAAGATGGTCATGCTTGAAAAGAATGTCGTAAAAGGAGAATTACTGGAAAGTCAAGTCAAGAAGGCTGAACTGAAAGCCCAAATAGCTGAGCTAGAAGATAGAGTAACGGAGATAGAAGAGTCTCTACACAGATATCGCAATCGAAACTCCGTCATGGAACTTAAGGTAAGTCTGGACGAGAATAAGGAGTTGAGGAAAGGGTGCAAGAACTTGAGGTCTCTCTCCACAACAATGAGATTCGAATCGAGATCCTCGAAAGGAATCTAGAAATAAATGAGTGGCACTTTTGAAGAAAGAGACTATATAATGGGGAAAGCACTCACCCAAATGAGAGAAGTAGTTGATTACATGCAAGCGTTAGTCGTTGAAGCTGATATATTGAGCGTGCAATATGAATCAAAATCAGGGCTAGGACAAAAATTAGTCGGACTTTTTAGGAAGATCAAAGCTTTAGGTAGTAAGGCAAAGCCGTTTATGTAATCCGCTTTATGTAAAGAATTTTGTCTTCTAGAAAAGTTGATCTAATGAAATTGAGTTCAAAATTAATGTCTTTTCTTACATTGCATACATGCATTCATAAGTAGCACATTTTATTAACTTGCATATAATTCTATGAAAGTTTACTTTAAGTAGAACTGTACCAAACCTTTAGTGGTTACCTGAATAAGGTAAGAGACACAGTTATATTGCTAAATAGACAGCTGCTCATAAGAAAATGAATTCCTTGATAAGGTAGAAGTCAACATGGTCGTGCGTATGTGGTCAAAGAAAAACAACAATGAAAAGGGTGATGGCCTGTCAAAGAGCACATATCAAAGTTTTAGGATTACACCCAAATAAATGAAACCCATAACAATTGGCAAGAGCTGAAAAGAAGCATGGAAGACAAAATGGAGCAGATGTCTAATGCGAATAGGGTGATCTGCCCTACCTACTCAAGCTAGGTTGCTTCACTTTCAGAAACATGAAAATGAGGTAGAAGAATGCGTTACGTCGTCCGATTATTCAAAATCATATGGTCTATTCTAGATGAACAAGCATTAGGTTGCATCCCTGATCAAGGAAAAAGATGATGAAAAGTGTATTATTTTGAAAAACCCGCAAGACATAGTGCACTCAGATGAAAGAAAGAATGTTGAATCTTCGCCTTAAACACATATGAGTTAGTCGTCTCTCCTAAAATGTTGGGGCACGTAGAGGGCACGATTGTAAATTTGTTTGACCAATTTGACAAGAGAATCATTCATGTTCTAGCAATCTTAGCAACTAAACACCTGTCGAAGAAGGGGCAAAAGAAGGTGTATTGGTGCACAGCTTTTGCTAGTATGGTTCCGTGACCAGTTTTGAAAAGTAAAAAAAGTCTCTTATCGAGTATTCTCTAACGACTACCCTCTATTGAAGGAATTTATGGCTATCCAAAGACAAGATGACTTCACCAAAGAAATTGAAAATAAATGAGGAATGACTCCAACGCTCTTAGGGGCAAGTCTGAAATAGGGACCATGTCGCAAGCAAGGATTCGACCAAGTGAAAGAAATGGCTAACCACTTGCAGACTTTAGTCATTCAAGACCAACATTTCGAACTTGAAATTAGGGTTAAACCGAAGCAAAAATTAGATTGGAAGATTAAGACTTTGAGCATTAAGGCACGACCATACTTGTATCTGTCTTATGTACATAAATTTGTTTTCTAGTAAAGTTGTTCTAATGGAATGAGACCAATAATCAACGCCTTTTTGCATGCATTTTATCATTCATTTGCATTGCACTTAATGCATTAAATTTTAATAAGATCCCACACATCTAAAACATTCATGTGTAAGGAAATCATCAACCCTAAATAAAAAATGAGAGGAAACATGATAAATCAATATACAAAATGTTGAAAATTTGAGTAAAAATCATGTGGAGAGTGGAACCTGTTGAGAGTTCATCCTTATACCCTTGGAAGTATTTTGGACAACTAGACTGTGGAGGAGTTTCCTGTAACTTTTAGGACTTTTTCAGGAAAATATTCAGAACACACTTATCACTCTAAGTCTGAGAGTAAAAAGGATCATTTTATAAAAGGCACAGGACCATTGTCTTTTATTTCGATGAAAATGATGCATTTTTGTGTCTCACTTGGCAAACATCTTGCTTTTCTTTTTCAACCGTACTCATAATCATTCTTAAATTCATTTATTATCTTACCCATATGTTGGATACCTTGATATCAAGGACACGAGCGACACTACTGTTGACTTAGACCCCTTTGAGTAAGACATGTGTCCAGAAAAACTTTGGGACTTTGAAAATTATCAAGGATGTGATTTGTCTCCCTATCTGCTATGAATGTTTGAGCAAGACTGGAAAAAAAAATCACCTCGAAGAGTTGTAATTTTAAGTGAGAATCGAGACATATGTCTTTGCAGAAACAAGGCAAGCTGCCTCGAGAATCCAAAGGTCTTTGCATGGTCCTATTTAAGGAACTGATGTCGTGACACACAGGCTCTCATAAAGGAGAAATGTAATCCAATTCAACAAAAACTTCAAAAATTGAGGCTCGACGTGTTATAAAAAAAAAAAGATGGGTCGAAAAATTCGTAAAGGGCATTTTAAAACCCATTAAAAAAAGAAAGGAAAAGTCAAGACAAAAACTCGAAAAGGGCATCTTAAAATTTATTATTCTCTTTCATCTTTCCACATCATGGCCTTTTTCTATGTGAAGCGTGGACATCATCAAACCAACTTTGCAAAAGAGTTTCTAATGAGCATCAATTCATCCTCATGATCATTATCATTGATTACTACTTTCTATGTCAATTGGTGATTAAGCAGATTCTTGAAAAAGAGATTATACGTCGATATGGAAGGCCAAAAAGAATCATATTCGATAATGATTTGAATTTGAACAACAGCATGATAGTGGAAGTTTGTAGCTAATTCAAGATCAAGTATCACGATTTAGTACCATGTCGCCAAAAGGTAGATAAGGCAGTGGAGGCAACCAATAAAGACACCGAAGAATTGATTGGAAAATAATAGAAACTTACAAAGGTTCGGCATGAAAAAATCACCATTTGCCCTCGATGCTTATCGGGCTTCTATCAGAACATCCACTGAGGCAATACCTTTCTCACTAGAATGAAAGACGTCCTACCTATTAGAGTCGAGTTTCTTTCCCTCCAGATTTTGTTAGAACTGATGAAGCAGAATGAATTCAATCCAGATGCAATCAATTAAACTTGATCGAAGAAAAGATACTAAAAGTCATCCGTCATGATCAAAGGGTAAGAGCTTACGACAAAGAAGAATCCACTCTAGAGAATTCCACGAGAGAGCTTTGGTTTTGAAAAGGATCTTGTTTACGAAAGACTTCCAAGGAAAATGGACGTCGAATTGGGAAAGGTTACATGAGGTGAAGAAAGCCTTTTTTGAAGAAACTTTGATTGAAATAGACCACAAAAACTTGCCCAACTCCATGAACTCAAATTCGATGAAGAAAATAAAAAGAGAAAAAAGAGAAAAAAAAGGAAAAAGAAAAGAAGAGGTCGAGGTGAAAACCCGTAAAGGGCATCTCAAAACCTAAGGAGACTTCAGTTGAAAACCTGAAAGGGCGACTCAATTTTGAAGAAAGGAGCATGGAATGATATTCTCTCTCAAAAGTAGCAAGGTGGAGAAACTTTACACCTTGAAGTATTGACGAAGTACTCCAAGTTTCATGAACACATGTCAAGCTAAAAATTGTCCTCATCAAGTTTGCTCAATGAAGCTCATACTTTGATATCTGGGCACCTAACCCTATTCTTTGCTCACTTTATGTTCGAAAACTTTTTAACCAATATGGGTCATTTTTAATCTTTTCGTTAATGTGAGCTTTGCCTCCAATAAAATTTCATTCGCCTTGCGACCATGTTCAAGCAATTCTGCATCAAAATAACGATTAATGAGCCAACGGTCTTTTCATTCATGCGACCTTTGTTTGAAATCAAATTTAATTTCATCCACCTTATAACCTTGATTCAAACATCTTTGCATTTGAAATAACGATTTGTGGTCAACAATATAGGGAATAAAAGGATTTCTACATATCATTTTGGAAAATTGCATGACTCAGAAGTGATGGACTGTAAAATTGCCTTTGTTATAGCAATTACATCAAAGTAATCAGAGACACATACCCAAGACTTGAGATCAAAAGACTCGTTGATGGTAGCATCGTTGTAAACAAGCTGAGCAAGAGTTGTTTTACCCATTCCTCCCAAGCCGATGATGGAAAGGACTGAAACTCCGTCAGAGTCATTACCTTTGAGCAACTCAATCATTTCTTGCTTCTCCTTGTGTCTACCAACATACTCCACAGCTTCATCCATTACGGAAGTTTGTTGCAGCCTGGGCTGATTTCCCTTGGAGGTTGGAGCTTGAGACAAGATCTCACTCAACCCCAAATTACTTCTCCGAGTAGTCAAATTATTTAGTCTAGCAGTGATATCTTTGACCTTGGGAATCATGGAATTTTTAAATGGAAGAGAAGTGAGAGTGAAACTAGTACCAATACAGCAGGTAGGAATGAGTTTCTGTACCTTGCTAGTGCTGGCTTGAGCTTGAGTATTTTGGAGCTGGAGACGTAGCTCTTCATAAGCGAACTCGTCCAAGATGTCATCTACATCGTAAGCCAAGTCCTGGAGGTCGTCCAACCATTTCTTCACACCCTCGTTCTTGATCTGCTTCTCCTCAGCATCGGTTATCACTGCTTGGATATCGGGCAATATGGACTGCCACTGGTTGAGTTGCTGGCGGAGTTGCTTATGATCAGAAACAAAGTTGAGTGCAGAGTTGAGCAACTTGCTCCCCAAAAGCTCCAAAAACACAGAAAGACCAGCCTCTCCAATGACAGACATGATGAAATAATGATAAAGAAAGCTGAAGAGAGGATTGAAGAAGCCGAAAAATGGGAATACAGGGAAGAAAGAAGAAAGAAATGGAGATGTGTTCTGTATAATTGGTGAAAGTTGAAGAAGTCAGCTCAATAATTTTTCCAGCATCTGACAATTCAGGCAACGAGGCAATGAGGTGGAAGTCAACGAATTCTGATAAATAAAACAGAAAATGGGTGAGCTCCATGGCAATGGCATCCAATGTCCTTATATGTAAATGATTAATAGCAGCAATATAGCCGCCTTGTTTGTGGGATTTTATACAATTTTTTAATCATTCAGCTTTATGTTTTGAAATCTTTAAAGATTTCAGGCAACTAGGCAATTAGGTGGAAGTCAGCCAATTCTGATAAATCAAATGTTGTTGCTCCTAACGTTGTGGCCCAATTAATGTATTGCAGTTTTGGTTTAATTTAGTATTGCTATTCAATATCATGATCAGTTTACACTAATATAGCAAATGCCTGTCTTCTTCTCGGGATTTTAAACAATTCCTTTTAATGATAATCCTAAAATTAAATTCTACTTTCTTCGTCAAATTCAACAGGAAGGAGAAGTGTGGTTGGTTTATTGCAGTACAGGAAATCAATATGTTGCTATTTTCACAAAAGTATTGTCTAAAACCAGATTCGAGTTCTTAAGACAAAAGCTTGGAGTTCGTAGTTCCGACATCAATGAGTGTTAACTGTTATGATTTTTGAAGCTGCAATTTGTCTTTAGGCAAATATCATCTTTTATTTTTAGGCAAATAAAATAATAAAAAAATAGTTTAGATTATGATTCAGTAATAGTTTTTTTTACATTTTAAATTCATAAATTTGTTGTATAAATAGATAGTTTGACAATTCAATAAAATACAATAATTTTAACAAGCTCTTTAATATACTTTCAGTGGTGGTTTACCTACATGAGATTCAACACTGTTTTACAATTGAAACTCCCAAATTCCACCTCAATGATTTTTGTTGTGTTAATGCCTAAATTGAGCTCTCTAATGTCACGCGGTAGTGTGAAGTGCATCCTTACACAATGGAATTAAAGGTGATTGATCATCATATTACAAATTAAAACTAATTCAAAGTAAATCAAATTGCAAACAAAAAAAGAATTAAGATACTAAGAACAGTGGTTGGAAAATTTATTAGTTAGTGGGTCAATTGGCCCGATGCCTCGGTTCAATCTGGTTCAAACAACCATGACTCTATGTCTCTATATTTCGTATATTTAGAATTTAGTCTTCAAGAATTTAATCTTTCTACTTTTTGAATTTATAAATCTACATTCAGATTATATATAACCACATAAGATTTTATTCGAAAAGTTGATGATATTAACTATTTGAACTAATTAATTACATTGTAAAAATATAAAAGCCAAATTATGTTAGAAATTAAAGTATAAGGACTAAATCTCAAATTTAAGCATATTAGAAGGACTGAAACTGAAAATTAAATACTTTTATAAAATTTAAAAAAAAAAAAGCATGGTGGGTGTGTGCCTTGTGTCAGCAAGAGGAAGATCCTTTGGAACTTACTTTAATATATAGGTATAGATGTTTTGAATTGAGCAAAAGAGAAATTCGCAACAAAAAAGCAAGAAGAAAAAGCGAACACAATGATATACGTGGTTCAGGAATATTCTCTACACTCACAAATAGAATAAAAAATAAAATTCATTATTAAAAGATGGAGATTACAGTGGACTTGCATCATAAAATAAAATATATCTCGTCACACTAACTATCCACAAACTTTGAGGAAGGTTCTAAATGGTCATCAACTATATACTTTTACACATTTTGAGAAATACCTGACCAACATTTTTTTTTTTCAATCTTAAAATGTCAAAAACAATACTGAATTAATATCCAAGCATCTTATAAATCATGAATGGAGACTTAAGAGAGGCTGAACTTTTTATTTGTGATGCACTGTAATGAAACGTAGGCAAAGTGTGGAGACACTGATGAAACTGGAAACAACATCTTGAATTGTAGATAGTAACAAATGATACTAAAAGCAATGTAAAATTAACTTACCACTCCATTCCTTCTGTCACGACCCACTGAACGACAAGGTACTCTCACCGGTGTCGTGCCCATAAGTCGGTATTGTCCTCAATCTCCATAAAATTTTGCCACTCGAAGGTGCCCCTCCTTAACCAAGACCCTGCAAATTTCATGGCTCTCAAAGCTGAATGAATGTAGAAGGCTAAATAAACAACGTATTAGGCTCCTCCGGACAACAGAGGAAAGCCATCCGAACACCCTTCAATAGTACAATAAAATGTCAAATAGTTTTAAATAAAATCCCATTCCCATATGCACGAGTCATAACAACTGCAGTTGAACAATTGCTCCAAGTTTAATATCCTTAAGGTTAAGGATGAGGACGAGATAAGAGTTACACAAAAGAAACTTAGAAAGTAGACGATGCAAATGAAAACAGTACACTTAGTTTGCTGAATAAATGTTGCAGCGAATTACCTAACCGCTTTATTAAATCAATTGAATTTCTCCACTACTTTCCCTCAATTTAGCTTTCAGTTCCTGAAAAATTGAATACAAAATATACGAGACTGATTGCTATTATGGAACAAAAAAGCTATAAATTTGGTAAATGTTTAAAACGGTTTCACACCTGCGGTTTGAGTGTGGAGACATCGATGCCAGATTTTGCTGCTTAAATCTCTCAAGAAAATCATGGTAAACTTTAACGAAGGACTACCGTTTGTGTGACTAGGTGATCCATTGGATAGATCCAAGTGTAGGCGACTTAACACATCGAATCTACAATCAAGTGTGGGTTTTACATTAATTAAAAATATATGAAAATATGTTTCATTTTTTTAAAAGTTCATTAGTATTATTAAATGGTGTTTATCAAGAATACTTTATGTACTCGAAAAGAGGAATAGAAACTCATCGAATTGGAATATCCAAGCAAGTGAAACTAAATCATTGTTTTTGTGATTTGTATGATGTGTGATATTGATTATTATTATTGATATAAAATGTATGAAAATCTCATTCTCATGTTATGTGATGTTATGAAATATGTGAGCTATGCATGATTTATAAAATGTGAAATATTATATATTTTGTTTAAATATGTGATTAGCATGTTAAGCATGCCTATGTGATTTTAAGTGATAAGTGATATAATGAGCATGTCTCACATGCTAAAGTGAAAATTTCATTTTTAAAGAGAAAAAAAAAAGTGATTTTTGTGGCCATATCACTTGCATGGGATGGGATATGTGAAAAGAGGAAGAAGTGGCAGTTTATCTGTAAAACTGGTGGTTTGTCTACAATATTATTAAGTGACAGTTTATCTGCAAAATTGGTGGCTTGTCCACAATATTATTAAGTGACAGTTTATTTGCATTACTGTGACATTGTTCACAAATTGGAGTGCTTGGATGGACGAGTTCTGGAGAACTCGATTGTGGTGTGTAGCAGTAATGGGTAGGATGTTTTAAATCAATTTACATAAATGTTTTATAAAACAACATCGCCATAATGATGTCAATAAGTGAAATATTTAATTGATTGATGATTATGTGTTTATTTACATTTATTTGTTAAAAAACCAACACTGGGCTTTAAAAGCTCACCCTTTTAGTGTTATAACCTTTCAGATAATACTCGGACATAGAGCTTGGATTCAGCATTCAGTGGAGCCTCTCGGATGGTTTATTTTATGGATTTTTAATAATGGATTTCTAAATTATGTGGTTTTTGTTTTTGGACTTTTGACACTTCTTTTATTTTGGGTTGTTGGTTATTTTATAACTTACAACTATTATGCATGCATGAAAAAATTTATGCGATTTCAAGTATTTTAAGATATGAAGTTTATTAAAACAAAATTATAATTCGTAATTTTCTAAGTAATTTTATAAAAGTCTGTTGTGATTTTTTTTTACCCAAAACCTTTTCAATAAATAATTATAATACAAAATTTTTATTTTCAAATAACTTAAAATGACATTATAATGTAATGTCCCCTTTACTTTCAAAAGATTATATTTTAATAAGTATTTTTTTACAGAAACAAAATCATTAAATATTCAAAATTTCAAGTTTTCACAAAACACCTCAACCCTAATCAATTTCAAAAAGTAAATAATTTCAAGCGTTGTTAATGTAACTTTTGAGAATTGGTCATAACGTCCAGGCCAAATTTAGGGCGTTAAAAAGGAAGTGCTCTAAATCACAATACTGAATTGAGAAAACTTTGAAATTTGTGGTGCGCAACCCACTCTCTTCAAATGAAACAAGACTTGGGCACCCATTAACTTCAATCTCTTGAAGATGGCAGAGCTTGTTCAATCTTGTTGGTAATGATTTAATATTTTTAGCATTTGAAATTTATAAGTGCCAAAAGTAACATGTTTTAGCCTCATTTTTAATGCATTTTTGGATGATTAGTCGATTTAAAATAATAAATTTTATGTTCATAATCCTTTAAATTCATGTTTTTATACTTAGGAAAACATTTGGGAACGAAAGGAGCAAAAAAAAAAGTGAAAACGGTACAAAAAAAAGCAGATTTTAGGAGTCACAAGGGCTGGACACATGGCCATGGACTAAATTGAAGACAAAAAGGAAAATTTGGGGCAAAAAGCGTGAACATGGAAGAGTTAATAAGAGATTTATTGGACATAAGATTTTATTTAAATTTAGACTCTATTTCTTAGGATTAATATTTAGGATTATTATTGTTATATTGTTTATATTTAATTTTAATTTATCTTTTAGGTTTTATAATTTAGAGCTTAATTTGGATCCAATTAGGAAGTTATTGTTTAGATTTAATTCTAATTATCTTTTTAGAATTTAATTTGGATCCAACTAAAATTTTTTATGTAATATAAATAGGGGATTGAGAGATATGAATTAGCACTTCGAATTTTTTATAAAATCCTCCACTCCCCAAACCATCAGAGATTATTTAAGAAAACAACTGAAAAAACACCATAGAAACCATCTTTGAAGCAGATTTCTACGAAGATTGAAAACCTCTTTCTAATTACTTATGGTTTTATTTTGAGTATTCCTTCATCTTGTGGTTATACTGTTTTTGAGATGTTTTCCTTCGTTAGCATGAACTATATTCTTAAATACCTAGAGGAGATGAACCTTGTCATGAATTCTGTCATTTGATTTCTAATTTTACACAATAGATACTTAGATTTTATTCTCAATTATATGTGCTTAATTCTTGACTTAGTATTCCTGAGATATTAATTATTGTTTGATGTGCTTAAATCAGAGGAGGAATAGACCCTGTTTAAGAGTAGATCTAGCATAATTGAGTGGAGTTGCATACAATTCTAGAAATAGGATGACATAAATCTACCGGATTAGAGTCAAATCTAATAGGGGAATCCATAGATCGAATTAATGCAACAATAGGGGTTTTAATTAGAAAGAAATTTCAATTAATGAACCTAGAGTCAGTTTCTTTTATGCTTGAATAGAGGTATTAACATAATTTAGGGATTTCTACGGATCAAAATGCTAAGTGAATAAATTGCTTAATTCAAAATGATAATAGCAGATGAAATGTAGGTAGAGTCTTTCCTAAGTATTGTTTACTTCTTGGTATTAAAACACTTGTTATTTCTTGTTTTATTCTTTTTCGCATTTTTATTTTATTAATTGAGTTAAATTTAGTTTAAAACAATCACTCTATTTGATCGGTTAGATAATAGGAAGACATCTATTACTAGTACTTTTAGTCCTCATGGGAACGATATATGTGTTCACCGTAACTATACTATTAATTAATAGATGCACTTGCCTTAATCATATTTTTAGTTAGTTTTGACTGCATCAAGTTTTTGGCGCCGTTGCCGGGGATTGAAATATTAGAAAAAATTTATTTCTATTACTTTAGCCATTTTTTTTTATTATTTGCATTTTTTTATTTTTTTTCTTTTATTTGCTTTTGACAGGTTTTTTTGGTTTATGACTAGAGGAAACTTGTCGGGACCACTTCTTCACACCGTGAACTTGAAAAGACTGCTCGCAAAAATCGTAAAGAGGTTAGAGAAGCTAAGCAAATTCAAAAAACTCTAGTAGACGATAAAAAGGAAAAAAATATTATTGTGGAGATGGGTGAAAATAAAAATAATCAAAATAATCAGGTTCCACCTGCTCCTACTCTCCCTACTATTCCTGCTGCTCTTCCTGCTCATCGAACCTTGTATGATTATGCTAAGCCTACTCTGATTGGGGCTGAAACGAGTATTGTCAGGCAGAATGTTTATGCAAACAATTTTGAAATCAAATCGAGTATAATTCAGATGGTACAACAATATGTTCAGTTTGATGGTTTGCAAGATAAAGATCTGAATGCTTATTTGGCTAATTTTTTCGAGATTTGCGACACTTTCAAAATTAATGGTGTTACTGATGACGCCATACACTTACGATTGTTCCCGTGTTCGTTGAGGAGCAAGGCAAAACTGTGGTTAAATGCTTTACCACGAGGTTCTATCACTACTTGAGATCAAATGACTGAGAAGTTATTGTTAATATATTTTCTGCTGGCTAAAACAACTAAGTTGAGGAATGACATCTCTTCCTTTTCTCAGTTTGATATTGAGACACTTTATGAGGCATGGGAGAGGTTCAAAGATTTGTTGAGAAAGTGTCCTCATCATGGATTACCTTTATGGCTCCAAGTTCAAACTTTCTACAATGGTTTAAAACCCTCGACTAGACAGATGGTTGATTTAGTAGCTGGGGGAACTTTAAATAACAAGACATCGGAAGAAGCTCAAGAATTTATTCAGGAGGTGACACAAAATAATTATCAGTGGCAAGTTACAAGAGTAAAACCTGTGAAGGCAACAGGGATTTATGATGTTGATAAAGGCAACAGGGATTTATGATATTGATGTTGTTTCTATGGTGGCTTATCAAGTTGAAACTCTTAATATAAAACTAACGGTTTGAATTTTTCTCAACAGGTACATCCAGTGATGCAGTGCAATGAAAATGGAGCAGGGATGATGAGTTTGGAATATTTCCATAAGCAAGCAGACTTTTTGGGTAATAGTTCTAGACCTCAAAATAATCCTTATAGTAATACTTATAATGCAGGTTGGAGAAATCACCCAAATTTTTCATGGGGTGGTCAAGGAAACCAAAGGTTACAAATCCCTCTGGGTTTTAAGTAGCCTCAACAGCAAGAAAAAAAAATCAAACCTTGAAGACATGTTAGCTAAATTTATTTCGGCTTCTGAAGTAAGATTCCAGAGCAATAAGATAGCTTTAAAAAATCAACAAGCATCAATTCATGGTCTTGAAAATTAGAATGGACAGCTTGCTAAACTAATTTCGGAAAGACCACAAGCTAACCTACCTAGTAACATTGAAACTAACCCAAAAGAGCAAATCCATGCAATCACTGTTCAAAGCGTGGAAGGGTTTGTCAAGCCTGAATAGAAGCCAAAGCTAGAAGCTGTTGTGAAAAATAATTAGGTTCAGGAAAGCAAGAAAGAGCATAAGCCTATGCCTAGAGAATACAAACCTTGAATTCCATATCCAAAAGCATTGAAGAGAGACTACAAAAAAGAAACATATGGTAAATTTCTTGAACTTTTTAAAAAATTGCATATTAACTTACCTTTTGTTGAAGCCCTTTCACAGATGTCGAAGTATGTAAAATTCTTAAAGGAGTTGTTAACAAATAAGAGGAAGTTAGATGACTTGTCCACTATGGAGCTTAATGTAGTTTGCTAAGCCATTCTCCAAAACAAACTACCCAACAAACTTAAAGATCCAGAAAGTTTTACCATTCCTTGTCTCATTGGCAGTTTACATGTTGATAAAGCTTTAACTGATTTGGGTGCTAGTATAAATGTTATTCCTTATAATCTGTTAAAAAAACTTGGTCTTGGGGAACCTAAACCCATTATGATGAGTATTCAGTTAGCTGACAAATCAATTAGATATCCTAGGGGTATTATTGAGGATGCGCTTGTAAAAGTGGATAAATTTATATTCCCTGTTGATTTTATTGTATTGGACATGGATGATGATGTTGAGGTACCTATGATCTTAGCTCGACCCTTTTTAGTCATTGCTAGAGCTATCATTGATGTGGGTACTGGTGAACTTGTGATTCGTTTAGGTGATGAAAAGATTACTCTTAAAGCACGTGATTTTGTTAGAGTCCTGAATGAGTATAATGATGATAATTGTTCTGTTAATGTTAGTAACCATGTGACTCAACACTTTTTGCATGAAATTACTAATGAAAGCATGATGGAGCCAATTTTGATTCAAAGTGATAGAACTCGAATGGTAAATGAAGATCGAATGTTCCAACTTGAGGGACTAGATGAATGATAGACGAAGTTCGATGAAAAACTGAGAAAACCCAAGGAAAAAACAACACAAAACCATGAAGTGCATGTGAAGAGAATGAATATATTTAAAGTGGAAGACAGTGTTATTAGACAAATCGGATCCACGAATTTTTCCTTCAGAATTCAAGTCAAGAGGGTTCGATCCTTTTGTGGTAAAAATCGTTTTCCCTTATGGTATAATTGAGGTAACACATCTTGATTATGGCACATTCAAGGTAAGCAATCAACGTCTCAAATTTTATTGTGTTGGTAATATTGATGACGAGATAAAGGAGCTTCGACTTTAAGATCTACCTCAATCCTGAGTTTAAACAGGGAAGTCGAACTTAAACTTTAAATAAGCGCTTCTCGAGAGGTAACCAAGTGTTTTTATTTTTAATTATTTATTTTACTTTCATGTTATTTTTTTTTAAAATGAAAAAAATGAAAAAAAATGTTGAAAAAATTGAAAAATTAAAAAAAAAATAGTACATTTATTTTTATTTTGCACTATTTTTATTCTTATAGTTGTTTTTTTTTTAGTTGTTAGCTACCTCTCTTACTTGTGTTTGTCTATTTTCTTATTAGTTTGCTTGAGAAATTGCACTTCCTTTAGACTCGCTACATTCATAGTTTTTTCCAATTCCGATGAAATCATCCTAATTCAAGGAAGTTTCAATTTCTTTCCTCCTTATGATATTGTGCTTATTCTGCTTATATCTATTTGTACATTAAGGACAATGTACATCTCAAGTGTGGGGAGGTTGATTGTGTATAATTGTGAAAAAATCTCTAAATTATTTATTGTATTTAAGTAATTTTCTCATACCCCATTAGAGTGAATTTTTGCTATTTGGAATTTTTATTGATTTTAATTGGAGATTGATTTGTGAATCTTTTATGTATTAGGTTTAATCTTTAAGATATGAGAGAGTTAAGCATGATAAGTTGTCTTCAGAATTAAATATTTTAGGTTGTCTCCCTAAATTGAAATATTATCTTCAAATTTTGAAATTGCAAGTTTGACATCAAAATCATAATTTTTGTGAGCTTTTAAGCCTATAGAGCATATATTTTATTTTGTGCTCATGCTATTTTTGGTTGTGTGTATGTCAATTTGATTTTTTATTCTAGAACTTGCTTTGATTATACATGTTGAGACCACATTATTGATTTGATATGCTAAGATGATAGAGACACTTAGGATTTAACCCCTTTTACCTTTAAAAAGCTTACCTAATAAATTAACCCCTAGTGAATCACATTGAGCCTAACACCGTTCTATTCATTAACCAATAATATTAACCCATGATCCATATATTTGTGGTATATTTACCCCTTTATTGACTCCTTTTTTGTCGATATTTGATTTGGTTAAGTTGTCTAACTATGTTTCACTATCTGAATTGCTGAATTTTATTATTTAGAAAAATAATAAAATTGAAAAAAAAAGTCGAAAAAAGAAAAAAAATTATTATTTGAGTGTTTTGAGTGAATCTTTAGTGAGGATGCCAATTCTTGTTAATTTTGAATTTAAAGTAATTATTTAGATAAGGGGAGACAACTATATTTCTGTGCTAAAAATTTTGTAGCTTAGATTGCTTGAATCTTTAGTGTTCTTTTAGATGAATTTCTAATGTATGATTGTTTGCAATTTATCCTGAAACATTATTGATAAAAATGAAGAATTAAAAAAGTTAACTTGAATGTGGGTTGAGAATTTTGTTTGAGGACAAACAAATTCTTAAGTGTGGAGATATTTGATAAGTGCCAAAAGTAACATGTTTTAGCCTCATTCTTAATGCGTTTTTAGATGATTAATCGATTTAAAATAATGAATTTTATGTTCACAATCCTTTTAAATTCATATTTCTATACTTAGGAAATCAATTGGGAACTAAAGGAGCAAAAAAACAAGTGAAAACCGTACAAAAAGAGTAGATTTTAGGAGCCACACGGGTTGGACACATGGCCATGGACTAAATCGAAGACAAAAAGGAAAATTTGAGGCAAAAAGCGTGAATGTGGAAGAGTTAGGGAAAGATTGATTGGACATAAGACTTTATTTAAATTTAAACTTTATTTCTTAGGATTAATATTTAGGATTATTATTGTTATATTGTTTATATTTAATTTTAATTTATCTTTTAGGCTTTATAATTTAGAGTTTAATTTGGATCCAATTAGAAAATTATTGTTTAGATTTAATTTTAATTATCTTTTTAGAATTTAATTTGGATCCAACTAGAGTTTTTATGTAATATAAATAGGTGATTAAGAGATATGAATTAGCACTTTTAATTTTTGGTAAAATCCTCCACTCCCCAAACTTAAGCCATCAGAGATTATTTAAGAAAACAACTGAAGAAACACCATAGAAGCCGTCTTTGAAGTAGATTTCCATGAAGATTGAAAACCTCTTTCTAATTACTTATGTTTTTATTTTGAGTCTTTCTTCATCTTGCGGTTATACTGTTTTTGAGATGTTTTCCTTCGTTTGCATGAATGACAAATATTTCATTTGATTACTATTTTATCCCTAATTACTCCTTAATAATTAGTTCATGTTGCTGATCTGGACGTTTTTGTACGTTTTCTATGTAGGACTTCAATTTTGGAAATTGCACTTAGAAGGCAAAGTTTTGCAATTTTATTTTCTAGAATCAAGGCTGGGCTAGTGGGCATGACTTTGGGCATGAGAGTCTGATGTGGCATCTAGTCAACAGCTTCTAAAAGATCCAGTCAGCAGCTTCCAGAAAGTCTAGTCAGCAATGATGGACGAGCGGATCAGCTGCATTTTAATTTCAAAATTAGAAATTATCATTTGTTTTTATGATTTAATTTAAATATTTTCAAGAATTATCTTTTATTATTTTTAGGTTATTTTTAGGGTTTTGGTTAATTATAAATACCCCTTTGGGGTAAGCTAGAAAGATATCTCATTATTAGTTTTGTTCTTGTTTTCTAAGTTCTATAAAAATTCTTTCTTTTTTCTCTACATTTCATTTTTAAGTTTTTATTTTCTTAAAAAGATGTTGAGTATGATTTCTTCGATAATCATGCTCGGCTAATTTTCCAAAAAGCCAAAGACTAAAGCAACGACTCAATTTCGATCGTGAGAATTGAAAAACACTTTATATCATCGGATATATTTCTCAATTTTCTACAAACTTGGATTGGCAATCGGCCTTTCCTTTTGAAATCCTTGCACTTGATAATTATTTCTTTTGAGATTAAGGATGATTACTTTTCTTGATCTTCTGGTGCCGATGATGGAAGTCGTGAAAACGGAGATACAAAAACTCCTTGATGCAGATGTTATTTACCCAGTCTTAGATAGTAATTGGGTAAGTCCGGTCCATGTGGTCTCAAAGAAAATCGGAGTTACGGTAATTAAAAACTTGAAAGGTGAATTAGTTCCGACACGAGTACAGAATGGATGGATAGTCTGCATTGACTACATGAAGTTGAATTCGTTAACTTGAAAAGATCATTTCCCTTTCCTTTTATGGATCAAATGATAGAAAGATTAGCCGGTAAATCTCATTATTGTTGTCTTGATGGATTTTCAGGTTTCTTCCAGATCCCAGTGGCACCAGAAGATCAAGAGAAAATGACATTTACGTGTCCTTTTGGCACTTTCGCCTATCGACGAATGCCCTTCGGACTTTGTAATGCGCCCGCCACTTTCCAAAGATGCATGCTTAGCATCTTCTCAGACAACGTCGAGAAAGGGATCGAAGTCTTCATGGATGACTTTACTGTGTACGAGGATTTCAAGCATGGTTTTCCAACCGATGCATCGCCACCACAAATTGTCGAGCATGGTTCTCCCTCACATCGACACACCGGGCAGTAACCATCATCCCTTTCTTTTGCAGCAAGCACGGGCGAGGTCCCTTTCCACGGTGATGTTGCATCCGATCATGTCGAATATTCTGAGTGTCACCGACGCGACCTAACATATTTTGTCTTGATTGAGGAAGTTTTGCAAGCATACTTGCAATTTGATGACGATGAAGCTTGGAGATTTAATAGCATTCGACATCGTAAGTTTCAGGTTTGCAAGTCTATTCCTTCCCATACTCTCGATACTTTACATTTGCGCGAATTTGTCATGCATTATTTCGATGCTATTGGCTGGACCTTATACTCTGAGATTAGATGTAACACATATTATGAGCTGATATTTGAATTTTATGCTACATTTACATTTCTGCAAAATTGAGTTGTTACTGTAAATTCGCCTGATGTTATTTCTTTTCGGTTCATGGGATAGTATTTTAGGCTGTCGGTTATGGATTATAATTTTTCTATGGGATACGTGACAGACGTCACAGATCCTAGTTATTTAACTACTTTACTTGAGATTCCGCAGGATTTTGATATCGATCTTGCTTACGAGGGACTTACTGACTCGGCGAATGTAACGTTCAATGCCCGCACGACAAAAGGATGGTACATGCACGACCCCGCGCTACGCCACATTCATCTATTCCTAACATACAAATACTCTGAATGTAACGATACTACGTCATTCACAAGCCTTATATTACTCACCTTGCATCTCGTCTTTTTCCATTGACTTTTGACACTGCGCGATTTACTTATGCTTTTGCAATGGATGCTTTAGATGCATGATATTTTGACAAGATGGGACTTCTAGCTGGCACCTCTGGTGCACCCTATATAGTTTCGCCCGGTACCATTACACCTCGTACTGAGCGTGTATTCTTTCGAAGGACAGTACCTCAACCGGAACCGGTAGAGAACCCACAATCGGACGTCCATGATGAGATCCACGAAGTGCACTATTGACTCGACTCCATCGAAACCAACCTTGTCGAGATTCTGTCTTACCTTCGCCCGGGCACATCCCAATGTGGTCGTGGCCACGGTCGTTGCTAAACATGGGGAGTATCTCTATTCCCTCTCTTGTGCTTTCATTTACATATTGAGACAATATGATTTAAGTGAGGGGGTAGAATTTGCATCAAATTTTTATCTTGTTTATTCGATTGGTTGAAATTGAGTTTTTCTTAATTGTAATATGTTGGAATTTCTTGTTGTTTATCCTATTTTTCACTTTATCTCTTTGATTTCCTTATGACTTGTGATCTTGCTTTTGTTGGAATTTAGGATGCATGATAGATAATGAGCATGACTAGTGATTTTCAATAAAATTTTTCTTGACATTCCATATATTTGTTAATTGACATGTTGCTTGACTTAGTACACGTTCCACCTTTTCATGTGAGTCTTTGAGCCTTACGAGCATTTACTTTCATTCTTGCTCTTTATTTCATTGAGTATGCTGAGCTAATTCTCAACATTCTAGAACTTGTAGTGTAATACTTGTCGAGACTACATGCTTGAATATGATGCTTTAATATGATAGGGGCACTTAGGATTAACCACTTCTCTACCCAAAATTGCCTTCCCACTCATTTCCCCTAGTTAGCCACTTTTGAGCCTATTCCCATTCTTCGTTTTCACCACATTTACAAAACCCAAGCCTTTTCCTATTTTCATCCCTCTTTTTCATACACTTGTCGAGATAAAAGAAGATTGTTCCACGAAAAAAAGAAGAAAAAAAGATAAAACTGTTCCAACGTTGTACGAACAGCAAAAAAATAGAAAAAAAGCAAAAGGTTCGAAAAGAAAAAAAAGAAAAAAAAGGAAGAAAAGAAGAAAAAAACATGGTTGCTTAAACTTTTTTGCTTGTCTCATTATATTGGTTCGATTCGTGGCTTGAACTTCAAAATTTTGCATCTTTTGTCTTGGCATTTTACCACATATTTTTTGCCTTTTTCCCTACCCTACCTAAGCCTCGTTACAACCCTATTTAAAGACCCCTTGATTTTTGCATCGTGTTCGGTTTTTAGTAGTGGAGATTGGATTTAGTTACAAGCTTATGGTAATGTTTTAATTAGTTCTGACTTGAGCGATTCTTTAACCCAAACACTTTGAGCGGAACAAGTGAATCCTTGTGAGGGTATTAAGTTTTGCTTCATTGAAATTGACAGGTTCTTGGAATGTCTTGTTTTGTTTAAAATTGTTCCTAGTTATGCCTTTACTTGATTGTCTCTTTATTTCAATAATTGTTTCGATCTTGGGTCATTTGGTTATCTTAGATGCATTGTGAAATGAAGTATGGAACTTATGTTTTGATGTATTAGTTGAGAAATGCTTGAGGACAAGCATTGAATAAGTGAGGGGGAATTTGATAAGTGTTTCATTTGATTACTATTTTATCCTTAATTACTCCTTAATAATTAATTCATGTTGCTGATCTGGACATTTTTGTGTGTTTTCTATTCAGGACTTTAATTCTGGAAATTGCACTTACAAGGCAAAGTTTTGCAGTTTTATTTTCTGGAATCAAGGCTGGGCTAGTGGGCATACTTTGGGCATGAGAGTCTGACGTGGCATCCAGTCAATAGCTTTTAGAAGATCCAGTCAGCATCTTTCAGAAGGTCTAGTCAGCAAGGATGGACGAGCGGATCAGCTGCATTTTAAATTCAAAATTAGAAATTACCTTTTGTTTTTATGATTTAATTTAAATATTTTCAAGAATTATCTTTTATTATTTTTAGGGTTTTGTTGAACTATAAATACCCCCTTAGGGTTAGCTAGAAAGATATCTCATTATTAGTTTTGTTCTTGTTTTCTAAGTTCTATAAAAATTCTTTTTTTTTTCTCTACATTTCATTTTTAAGTTTTTATTTTCTTAAAAAGATGTTGAGTATGATTTCTTCCATAATCATGCTCGGCTAATTTTCTAAAAAGCCAAAGGCTAAAGCAACGACTTAATTCTGATCGTGAGAATTGAAAAGCACTTTATATCTTCGAATATATTTGTCAATTTTTTGCAAACTTGGATTGACAATCAGCTTTTCCTTTTAAAATCCTTACACTTTTAAGTTCAAAAAGGGCCCGTTGGTTTGAAGGTTGTTTCGATTTATAGTTGGGAGGAAGGATCGGCTTGTAGCACATTCGACTTCCTGTGAACACACTAAGCGACAGTCCGCTAAGGGAAATTGAGATCAAATTCGATTCTCATTGAGACAACATAGTTCGAGTCGGGTTTTTCCAGATTTTAAAATATTTTATTCTAACGACGATAGTCGTGATTAATCTAGCCAGAAAACTGAAATTCAAAAAACTGATTTTGGATTTTCGGTTTACCGGAGAGAAAAACAAGTTACAAGGGTTGGGTCTTGTAGACTGTAACCAGCATTTATCCAGAATAAAATCTTATTCGATGATCGATTGGAAATGAGTCAAAACGAAGCCTGAGGCTGATACTTAAACTGAGTTTCTTCTTAAATTTACTTTTATTAAATTCTTAGATTTAAATTTTCATTTCTTCATTTTACTTTAATTAAACTCTTTCCATCAAACCCCCCATTTTTATCCCATTTCGCATAAATCAAGAACTAAAAGCCTTCTACATCAAAATTTCCTAAGTCCCTATGGATCGACCCTTCTTCTCTTTTCTACGCTATTTAATTATTTCTTTTGAGATTAAGGATAATTATTTTGACAGTATACGACACTTGTCAATGAACTAAATTCTTAAATACCTAGGGGAGATGAACCCTATCATGAATTCTGTCATTTGATTTCTGATTTTACGCAATAAATACTTAGATTTTATTCTCAATTATATGTTCTTAATTCTTGACTTAGTATTCCTGAGATATTAATTATTGTTTGTTGTGCTTAAATCAGAGGAGGAATAGACCCTGTTTAAGAGTAGATCTAGCATAATTGAGTGGAGTTGCATGCAATTCTAGAAATAGGATGACATAAATCTACCGGATTACAGTCAAAATCTAATAGGGGAATCCATAGATCGAGTTAATGCGACAATAGGGGTTTTAATTAGAAAGAAATTTCAATTAATCAACCTAAAGTTAGTTGCTTTTATGCTTGAATAGAGGTATTAGTATAATTTAGTGATTTCTACGGATCAAAATACTAAGTGAATAAATTGCTTAATTTAGAATGATAATGACAAATGAAATGTAGGTGGAGTCTTTCCTGGGTATTGTTTGCTTCTTGGTATTAAAACACTTGTTATTTCTTATTTTATTCTTTGTCGCACTTTTAGTTTATTAATTTAGTTAAATTTAGTTTAAAACAATCACTCTATTCGATCGGTTAGATAATAAGAAGACAGCTATTACTAGTACTTTTAGTGCTCGTGGGAACGAAATTTGTGCTCACTGTAACTATACTATTAATTAATAGATGCACTTACCTTAGTCATATTTTTAGTTAGTTTCGACCGCATCAGAAATTCTTATACTTTTGAGATTAACTATTTCATGGAAATCTTGTGTATAGAGCATCTCATGTTTAAACATTTTATAGGGTATTTATTACTTTACTTTCGTGTTAATTAAATATATTGTATTAATACCTCTATTATATTAAAATTTATAAAGAGATTTCAACATAAGATACAATGAATCTTAATCATTTCAATTAAAACTCTATGATTTTCTTATATAATTTTTTATTAAATATTATTATTATATACCTATTGTGTTAACCAGTTCTTTTTTTACCTTTTTAAAGCTGAAAATAATAACAGAAAAAACAATCTTTGTGATTAGAGATGCCTTAAAAAGAGGGCTGCTGACTTCTGAGATGATAACTCCCACATCGCTAGGTGATGGCAGTGGAGCAAAACGCTGGAGTATAAATAAAAGGCAACCTGCTTCTTTACAACATACTTACCTGGACGGGGTCGATGGATGATCAGTAAGATCCATGGCCTAGTGTAGTAACCTCCATTGCACTTGGGAGGGGTGCTACCCTAAGGTCTCCCCAAGTTGGGAGAGCCTACGTCATAATTTGTGGCAGTAGTAGGGCCTGCGTTCGCGCGGCCCCTACCTAATTATTAAGTATAATGTTTTCATGATCACTTTATTCTGTAATTGTTGCTCTGCTTAACATCATTTCAGAGTTTTTGTTTAAGAAGTTTGGTCTGGGTTTGGGGAATGATGTCCGAAATGTACTGGATCTGCATGAGTTTGCAGTAAAAGCTGATAAGATCCACCAATGTTCCAAATCTAAAATATCCGTGTTGAGCACTTGCGCCTAAAATATTACCAGGAAAATAAGGTCAAAGTGTACCATCTAGCAACAAAAGCTACACTGCAGAAAGGCCATTATTGACCACCACTTAATAAAAGTGAAAGGGAGAGGGGGATTGACCCTTTGGCTCTCATTATCGTTTGCTCCTATTTTTGACATAGAGAATAGTCACAGATGATATGATTTCAAATCTCGAATTTGAGTTAAAAACAATATTTGTTATTGTGGTCAAAAATATTTTAAAGGTTTTATTTTAAAAAATATATATGTTTAATAATAAAACTTTTAAATTGTAAAAACTTTATTCTCTTTTCTTCATGCTTTATTGTGAAACCATAATCTTTAGCATTACCATTGTTACATTTGCAATGAAAATTATATCAACCATTTGTGGAAGTAATGAAAATAGGAGTAGATGCAAGAGAAAGCGTCAGCCAAGACAGGAGCCGAGGACTTTTGGTGAGAGAAGCTCAAGTTACCGAGGTGTAAGCAGGTCTCATCCTATAATCCCATATCTTTATTTAACTTAATTAAGAACTTTAATTACACTTGTCTGCAAATGAAACATCAACTGTCAAGGGCGAAGTCAAAAAGATTTTAGTTGGGAGCAAGATAAAAATATAAATGTTAGGGGTTAAACTTTGTTATGATACTTCGTCATTATCGATCCGTTACTCGGTTATCTGATTGGGTTTTGACTTGTAGCTTACGTGGTTTGCATATTGAGTTTGTACGTGAGGTGTTCGCTTCCTTTTATGAGCTCGCACGATGTGAGTTCATACCACCATGCAGACAAACCCACACATAGAAAACACGTGTTAATCCTAGAATAGGGTACATGTTGTTTAAAATTGAAATGTACTCATTTTCTCTAAGAACCAGGACCTTGCTTGTTCCTTCAAATTCGCCCTTGCCTATTCCTTTAGATTCATCTCTGTGAACAATATGAAAAATTTAAAATATTATTAAGGCATGTTTGGATACGATAAATTTTACGAATGAAGTATTTTTTTTAATTTTACTTTTATAGAAATTTCGTATTTCCATATCTATATTGTATTGTATTCGTAACACATATATGTATCAATGCTTCCTAGCATGTAAGTAATGCATGGTATTTTATAAATGAAATCGAATTTGATGTAGATACATTGGTCGATATGAGGCATTTTTGTGGGATAATAGCGACCACGAACAAAAATCAAGGATAGGTATCTTAGTTTTTTGTTTTGCATTTCTGTATTTTTTTTACTAATAAGAACTCTCCGGTTCTTTTCGATCAGAGCAATCTAATCGATTTTAATTTAGAAATTAAGCAATTAGAAACAATTAACCACAATGTTAATGTTTTTCCGTCAATTGTACACTTTTTATTGGTATAATATAAAATTTAGTCCTTAAAGTTTACACATTCTGTAAATTTTATCTTGATTTAACAAATTTTACTCACAATATTTACATATTATGTCAACAAATTATGTACAACTGACAAAAAATATTATCGCCATAATTTATTGTCTCTAGTTGCTCATTTTTGAAACTGACAAGAATTAAACTGCTCTAATTTTTTTGAGAGGGACCGGAGAGATGTTTTTACCTAGTTTTTATTGGTTATCATCATCTTATTCATCATTGACCTTTAAATTAATTTAACTAATATTACAGAAAACCCTAAAGAGCTTATGATTTTTTTTTGAAACTTTATCCGGTCTAACAGGTGGATATGATAATGAAGAATCTGCAGCAAGGGCTTATGATATAGCTGCTCTGAAATTATGGGGTGAATGTGCACAATTAAATTCCTCAGTAGTGCTTCGTTTAACTTCATATATATATATGGTTAATTGCATCAAATGTCTCTGTTTTATAGTTTAGATTTTAACATTTTAATTAAATTATTAAAATATAGATATTTCATTTTTTTTGGAGAATAAAAAAGAACAACAGTTACATTAAATCAATAACGCAGCGCGATCACTATCCATATCATGTTGGATGGATCCCATTACTTCCCTAGGAGGTGTCTCAAATGTCTGAAGACTTGCCTTCCAAGATAGCCCTAATTTAGCCATTTTGTTTGGCACTAATTTCCTTTCTCTAGGAGCAAATCGTAGACGCCATTTAGACCGGAGGACTTGTCTCGCTCTTCTAAGAATAGTGATTCCAGTGTCATCTCCTTCCTCTTGAGACAAGAGGTGAATGGCTTCCAAATTATCTGTTTGAATAGTAGCCTTGTCAAAACCATTTTGTAGTAGGATTAGGAGACCATCCGTAATCCCCCACAATTCTGCTTCCAAAGGTGTACAATTCGTCAAATAATGGCTAAAGCTGATGATCCACTTCCCAGCCATGTCTCGAATGACACCTCCTGCTGCAGCTTGTCCAGTACCTCTTGCCATCACGCCATCCGAGAAAAGATGGAACCACCAATCACCTGATATTCGTTGGTTTTGTTGGGTCAAGGAGAGGGATTTAGGAATAATCAGATTAGATTCAAACTGACAGACCCAGCTCTCCGAAGCTTTAATAATGTCGTAAGGTGTCCAAGTGATATTTTGGGAAATAAAAAGATTTCTATTTTTCCAAATTCTCCAAAGGATCACCCTAAATAAATTTGCCTTAGAAACTCCACGGCCCTACAAATGTGCAGAAGAGCATATATTAGTAAAAAACCAAGAATGGAAGGGTTTAGAAAAGAACCTGTTTTGTTGACTGCTGTCAACAACGATCTTCCACACATCTCTTGCAGCTCAACAACCACGAAGGACATGAAGGGTATCCTCGATCACGTGGCCACAAATACCACAAGAACTGTTGTATCCCATTCCCCTTTTAGTACTCTCCAGATTAGTAAGTAAACGCTGTTTATAAACCAACTAGAGGAAGAAGCGAACTCTTTGTGGACATTGGAATTTCCAGATAATTTTCCAATTCGGGTCACCAGGTTCCCACTCATCTTGCTTTAAAGCCCAGTAAGACTTCACACTGAGAACTTGACGGAAGTAGATTAAGCCCATATAACTCGATCGCTACTCTCACAAGGATGAGGTGGAGGAATACTGGTAATGTGATGCACTATCTCGTCAGATAACCAAAGCCGAAAAAGCTCAATATTCCAAGTGCCATCATCCAGTACCCTGTCCTTCAACTTACAATTTAAGTCCAAGTTAGATTGAGAGGGAATGTGGGAAATTAAAGGACCCACCCCTCTAATCCACGGATCTGTCCAACATTGGATGCTACTACCGTCCCCAACTAACCAAGCCAAATTCTCACAAAAAAGTGACCAAATCTTCGAGATTGATTGCCATAGATGCGAGCATTGACCACTTTGTACTTGAACCGAAGAACACGGACCCATAATGCATCACTTTTGGTAAAAAGACTATAACCAAGCTTCATGAGGAAGGAATTGTTATGATCATGTACTGATGGAAGCCTAACCCCCTCTTTCCCTTGGCTGACATATAGTATTTCATGCAACCATTGCAAATTTAGAGTGTCCATTAGTAGATCCCTAAACAATCTGTCTCGCAATCTGTTTAATTTCCTCACAAATAACTTTGGGAATGGACATCGATTGCATGAAATAATTTGGAATGGCGAGGAGCACTGATTGAGCGAGCGTAACCCGTCCTGCAAAAGATAGATTCCTGGCTTCCCAATTTTGCAATTTCTGTTGGACTTTGTCTACCACAAACCTTAAGGTACTTTTAGT
This sequence comes from Kokia cookei, assembly GCA_039519145.1. Lineage (NCBI taxonomy): Eukaryota > Viridiplantae > Streptophyta > Magnoliopsida > Malvales > Malvaceae > Kokia > Kokia cookei. Next base: position 46,498,245 of record CM076908.1, on the reverse strand, counting down.
CACTCTCTCGTACAAAAGTGGAACTCCCAAATAAGTACCCAAATTATGAACAATCTGAAATCTAAACACCTGATTGATCTGGAGTCTTCGAGCCTCATCAGTGGCTTTTGAGAAGTAGATATTATTCTTTCTCATGCTAATCCTATGACCAGAGAAATCAAAAAATTGATTCAACATACCTGAAAGAAGTTGAGCTTGCTCCATCTCTGCTTTACAGATGATCATTAAATCATCAACGAAGAAAAGGTGTGACAGATCAGGATCAGAACGGGATATGCGAATGGGGATCAAGTTTCCAGTACTGATCTATGCATGAATGATATGCCCTAACCACTCCATACATAGCATAAATAGGTACGGAGAGAGTGAGCATCCCTATCTAATCCCTCTAGCCAGCTTGAACTTCTGAGTAGGAAGACCATTTCACAGTATTTGCATTGTGGATGAAGTTATGGCCTTCATTATAACCGATATTAAGAACTCAGGAATTCTAGCAGTTTAAAGAGAAGCCCTTATGAAATCCCAACTCACACGGTCATAAGCTTTTTCAAGGTCTAACTTGAGCGCCATTCAATTCCTCCCCTATCTCTTACTTCGCATGCAATGTATCACCTTTTGGGCTATAATGATATTGTCGGTTATACTTCGCCCTGCAATAAAACCTGCCTGTTCTTGCGAGATAATGTTAGGGAAAACAACTCTAAATCTGTTAGCAATGACTTTCATTACTAGTTTATACAATACCGAACACAGGCTGATGGGACGAAATTGGTTGAAATTTTTAGGATGGTCGTTCTTAGGGATAAGCACAACCAGCGTATTATTAAGCTCAGCATCAATGACATTCCCAGCTAACACTCCCCGAACCCAATCGCAAATAGCATTGCCCACAGTGTCAAAAAGGGCTTTCAAAGAAATGTGCATGATACCTGGGGCTTTCAAAGGTGCCATGTCAAAAAGGGCTTTCTTGATCTCATCCTCAATCACCTTCTGCTAAGAAAATTAATGTCTTGGTTACTGAAACAAGGGAAAAGATTAGTCGGCAACCCCTTAATGGGTGCCATCCTCTCACTATATAACTTTTCAAAGAACAAAACTGCCTCAGCTCAAAGGATCTCCTGATCTGATCACCACTCTCCATTTCCAACACGCATGCCAAGAATGCGAATGAACTTACGTCGTTGCACTGTCTGGCTATGGAAGAATTTTGTGTTGCATCACCAAACTGTAGCCAATCGCACCTTGCTTTTTACTTCCAAAGGAGCTCTTCATGGTCTAGCAAATTTTCCAACTCATCTCTTACATCCTTTTTCAAGTTGTACAAGGTGATCTGATGAGGAACGGTCTAAGGCGCTTTGTATTTGGAGGAGAGATTTCAGTAAGCTCTTCTTTCGGGTACTTATGAAGCCATAGACAGATTTGTTTCATTCTTTCACATGGTTAGTAAAATTAGAAAGCGAATAGACCATATTACTTGAAAATTTCCACTTGTCTTTGACAAAGGTGGTGAAGCTCGCATGTTTCGTCCAACCAGCTAAGAATCTGAAGGGCCTGCCAATGGCTGAAGAACAAGACGGGTTGGATCTCAAAAGGATGGGTCTGTTATCCGATTTGATGCGCGACAGATGAGATAGTATACTATAAGGAAAAGTTGAGATCCAATCATCATTCACCAAGGCTAGATCTAACTTGTCCATCTTGCCTCCTCTTTGCCAAGTAAAAGAAGGACCAACGTAGCCAAGGTCTTGCAAATTACAAGAATCAACAAAATTTCCAAAAAAATTACATCGCTTACCCGTTGAGTGGATGCTTTTTTTGTCGCTGGGGGATAATATGGCATTAAAATCCCCCATGATAATGCACGGAAGCTGGTCACGGGGTAAAGTACATCTCAACTCGCACTAATATAGATATTTCATTAAACACGTCATTCTGTCAACTTAACTGACAAGTTAAGAGTTAAATATTAATTCGGATTTGAGGTAGAGCATATTTAGACACTTCAATTAAATTTATTTAGTAATACTTAATGATGTTTCAAGCTGTTGATCATGGCTAATTTAGTGCACTATGATCCTACTTTTAGTAATTTTTTCATGTTTATAAATAGGAGTATTTACAGCAATGTCATGCATCACTTTCAGTTCAATTCAATCATATTCTTACTCTTATTTCTCTCTTCTTAACTGTATTTATCACATGGACAATTTGAATTTGACGTGTTAAGAAAAAGATGGTTTAATTCAAATTTAGGAGGGTTATTTTTAACATGTCAGATCCAAATTGTCCACGCAATAGATGCATGTGTGTTTACAATTTGATTCACGAGTTTTGAATATGTTCTACATCATATTTGAGTGGGCATTCAACGCCTAAGCTAATGACCAAGCTGATGTAAAGACTTGATTGACATGATATTAACACTTTAAAGACTCAAATATAATTCGAAATCAATTTAAAATTTAAATCTTATTTGAGGTTGTCCATTACAATTAACCTTATATCAAATTTTATGAATGAATGAAAGGTTTATTAGTAGCTAAATATTCTCCATGTATCTTTCTAGAGAAGTAACTAGGAGAAACACCTTCAAGAGTTAAGAATTAAGCTTTAAAAAAAAATGGCCATTCTCTCTTCCATTTTCGGCAAGAAGAAGAAGAAGATGAGGAAATTCCAAGAAAACCCTATCTCCTATTTTTTTTACTGTTCTTATCTCTATATTTTCTTTTATTTAATTATTTCATCATTTCATTTATTATTTATTTATAATTATCATAAAACCAATTAATCATGACAATTCTATCATCTTGACATGTCAAAATCCACTAACTAGATTTGTGGTTTATTTATCCTATAAGTCCCTTACTCACACATTCTTTTCATAACATTCCTTACTCCAATTAAATAATTATACTATTTTATCCTAATGATGAAATTTAGTATTTCTAATCTATTTTTCTCAACATTGCAAATTACGGGTCGTTAAATTATATCATGTTTAGCATCCATTTTTAACATTTTATGTTTAGTAATTGCATTTTCTAAGTCAGTGATGTTCGGTTTAATTTTCTTTAATTTTATCTTACTTTTTCTACTAATGTCACTACATTTAGTGTTCAGTATTGCAATTGAGATGTCACTGCAGAAACCTGTCCAGAAAGATCACTGCATGCAATGATAGGCTAAAATAAAATTTTTTATAAAGTTTGAGGGCCAAATAAATAAGTTTAATATATGGGTTTTAAAATAAACCAATAATAATTCACCAAAAAAATATCAATAATTATCTGCCTTACAAAAACCGAATATCAGTAAATCCCCGTCTTTGCCTATCTGTTTCATACATGCGATCTGAGCATGATAAAATAAGGGATGCTCTAAAAACTTGATGGTGCATCCATCCATAATCACAGAGATTATATTGATATGAAGCAGTAAACAAGATGGAGCTTCCTTCCGTACCTTCAAGTAAAAAATGGTTGAATGGAGTCACTCTGTCAGTCACTTAGACACTGAGTTCATTAATGTCGTTCAATCCACATGATCGAAAAAGCAATTCCTCATCAAGTGAATTAATGCAGCTGAAAGTAGCTTTCGAATGGATTCATCATCTGAGAATTTCCGAGAACTAGGGTGGACAACTTTGAGATCAGCAGATAATAGTTTGTGGGAACACTGACGCTGCAAGTTCCAAAGAAGTATATGTTTTACAAGTGAAAACCCCAAATTGCAGGATAAAAATAAAATAAAATTTTATTAGAAGGAAAATAACTAATCATCGACAGTTACACAGAATTAATATGTTTTACATCTAATTATAACAAAACTATTTGAATTTAAACTATTTAAAATAAGTCAAAATTTCCCTTGGACCCTTAATTGACTTAATCTTTTTTTGTTTTGTTTTGGTAATTGGGGAAAGGGAATGGGGCTGTTTGGGATTGAATCCAAGCTTTCATGCCTACAATATAATGCTCTTGTCGTTAGGTCAAGAGGTTGTTGGCTAGTTGACTTACTCTTTAATTGTATGAAACTATAATTCTGCATCATCCTTATTACTTTTTAAGAGGAGAATGACAAATCATATTTTTTCTCCTGATTTTTAAGATTTTTAGTTGGATTTGAATTTTTTTTAGAAAGATGAAGCTGAAAATCAAGAGAAAAAAATTTGATTTGTCAATTCCCCTATTGGAAAGGGATAGGGATGACGTGGAATCACAGTGTCATACAATCTTTTCTCAACATAACTAAATTCGAATGCGATTGGCTTTCAAAAAAAATTGAATGTGATTTATTTATATTATTCATGTATTTATTCTTTTTATTTTAAAAAAATATTTTTAAATTCAATATAAAATAATTTATTAAAAGTTTCAAAAATTTTAAATACTATTTTTAAAATAATTTTACAAGTTTTTAAAGTTCAAGAGATTGTTTATAATGTTTTCTAATAAAAGGTTTTCTAATAAATTACATAAGTTTAAATCTATTTTAATAATCATGACTATTACATATTTTAATTGTTATTTAAATAATAACAATTTTATATAACGCATGGATAGAAAACTAGTATATATAGTAAAATGAATGAGAAAATAAGTAAGATACTAAAGATTTAAAGGATTAGAAAGTAAACATAGCCAAAATTGTAAACTAACGTTTAGTTGAGAATGAAAATAAATAAATAAAATAGTTTATTCAAACTTAAAAAGATTTAAAAACCGTAAATAGGAAAAAAAAATTATTTCATTGATGTGTAATTTTTGAATAAAAAAATTGAAAATATAATTAAAATAAAAAGGTTGTAAGATATTAATCAAAGATTTTGAAGGAAACAAAGAATCATTTTACTTTTAAATCATTATTATATCAATATTACTATTTTTCGCTTGTGAAATTAAGATTTTTTTTTGAATATATTGGTGTGATTACATAGTAATATTTGTTCATACTTTCTTAATCCTTTGACAAGGCACACACACTTTGCACACACAGGCGCTCGAACGCGGGACTCTTAGGATGAACAACATCCTCTTTTCCACTGGAGTCACTTGTTGGATTCACCAAATTAAGATTTAACTGGCAATAGTTACTAATTTCCAAATATATTGTCCTTACCAATGAATAAATTAGTAACAAATATGGCTTAGGAAATTATAAAAGAATTACATTCTACCAGTTACATAAATTTAAAGAAATAAATTTTTTTTTATAAAAGAGTGTAATTACTACTTAATTATTTGGCATATCTAAGTTTGTCGGCTTGTTGGCCTTTTTTACTATTAAATTAAATAAAATCGATTTTATTTAATTTAATAGTAAAAAAGGCCAACAAGCCAACAGTCATCCAAGATAACTGAACTTGTTATTTTCTTTGTTGGCTCATATTTTAACATGATTGTCTGAACATGTTTAATCAAATGCTGGAAGAATTTTGAATTTTTAACACAATTATGGTCTAAAGTAACCCATTATCAGGAATCAACGACTACAGATTGAAGCTCTGCTTGAATGCAAAATGGTTATCTCTAATACTGGTGGTTGTTTATAGATTCATTCATGGAAGCATGTTCTTGAGACACTAACAAAGCATTGACTGACTAAGAAATTCGAAATAATAAAAGGAAGTATAAAAAGAGAACACGTGGTTCGGGAATATGTCCTACATCCACGAGCAGAACCAATAATAATGGAGATTACAATGGACTTACATCATAATGAACTCTCTTGAGGTATACTTAATTTTAAGCTCTCTAATGGCGTGCCGTAGTGTATCCCCCGTTAATCCTGCGAGGATCAGTACCATGTCCATAGTGGTGACAAAACCCCTATCGACGCTGATATCCTTACACAATGAAACTATCACGTGAAGACTTGCTCTTTTGAAAAACATTTGCAATATTGAAAATTTTATAAAGATGGACAAGAAAGTTTAGGATTGGCATAGCAATGTCAATAAGTAGGATTCAATATATGGCATATTCCCAGGAATGCATAAACAGAACATTCAATATGCTGAATCAATGTTGCAGACAATTAACTAACTGCTTTATCAAATCAAATCAGCTTTAAAGCAAATGGGTTAAATTTCTCCACTGATTGCTATTATCAGGTTAAGATATATCGGAATAAAATCTATGAATTCGATTAATGTTAAAAATGCGCTTCAAACCTGAGGATTGAATGTGGAGAAATCGATGCCAGATTTTGCTGCCTATCTTTCAGTATAATCCCTCAGGAATTTCCACTAAAGGTATGTGGGCAATCTTGGACCACTCTCGTCCTTTACCCCTACTGCACCCTTCATCAAGCAAGGGGCAACCCCAAATATATAGCCACTCAAAGCAAGAGAAGCACATATTTTTCCAGAAGAGATGTGAGCTTTAGGACAGCTAATTTTCAATCGTTGAAAAGAGGTGAGGTGTTGAAAGCCCTTGGAGTACAAGTATTCCAAATTCCCAAAATCTCGAATCTAGAGAGAGGTGAGAGAAGGAGGCAGCATCCTTCCTATCCCTTCTTCTGGAAACTACACCACATTTGAGCATCCTTCACCACTGATTTTGAGTTTTTGAAGAGAGATGAGTCTATTTAATCCCCATTCAACAAGTAGTTTGAGGCTAGCATCGTATTGATGGAAAAGTCAAATGGTTTTCGAATGATTAAGGAAACTATAAAAGTAGTTTTAAGAATTATATCAAAATAATTAATATTTAAAACATTCAGTGGCTTGACTATATTTATTTTTAATAATTATTGAAAATATTTTTTAATCATTACAATATTAGGAAGGAAAGGGATGTTAGGGCTTGAGCCACTGTTATCCAAATGTCATATGAGAGTTTTAATCATTACTCCAAATAAGTCTTGGTTAAAAATAATTTATTTTATTATTAACCATTGTTTCACTGAGTATTACTTTATAGCTTGTTTTTATCTAAGAAGGCATAGGGATGACAAAACTCAAACCATCTTTTTTTTTTTTAAGTGGCAGCGGGATGGGGCAAAATGGGTGGATTTTTTTTGTGGGTTGTGAGATAAAAAAGAAATTATGATAATTGCTTGTTTCATCCTATTTCATCATATGAAATTTCAAAACCTCGGGATGACTATTCTAAAATCAATTTGAACATAAGGTATGTGGGAAATCTTGGACCACTCTCGTCCTTTACCCCTACTGCACCCTTCTTCTAGCAACGGGCAATTGCGAATATATAGAAGTTCAAGCGAGAGCAGAGTATCTTTTTCCGGAAGAGTTGAAAGTTTAGGACAATCATAGATGTGCAATTGTTGAAGAGCGGTCAGGTGTTGAAAGCCCTTGGGGTACATGTATTCCATAGTCTTAAACTTTTGAATGTGGATAGAGATGAGAGAAGGAGGCAGCATCATTCCTATCCCTTCTTCTGGAAATGACACCACATGTGAGCATCCTCTACCGCTGATATTCAGTTCTTGAAGAGAGGTGAGTCTATTAAATCCCCATTCAACAAGTGATGTATAAATTCTTGGTGCTTTTGAGATTTTAAGCGATGTGAGGTTGGTAGGGAAACACTCTTCTGGAAAGGATATGTCAGTCGAACAATCCCACACTGCTAATTCCCGAAGGAAGGTGAAGTTGTTGACGTACTTGGGGAGGACTCCAAAATTTTTACAATCGAAAATCTTGAGTACTCTGAGATTTGTGGTGCGCAACCCACTTTCTTCAAATGAAACAGGACTTGGACACAAAACTAATTGAATCTCCTGAAGATGGCTGAGCTTGTCTAATCCTCGGGGTAAAGATTTCATATTTTGAGTACCCATAATTTTAACACTTTCAAGATCAGTTGTTTCATGGAAGTCTTGGGCTACACGTTCCAACACTGGACACCCCCAAATTCTTAAGTGTTTAAGCATTACAGGTAACTTGGCGTTTAAAAATAAGCTCCTTAGCTTTGAACAGCTTTCAATTTTCAAATGTTGAAGCCGACTGCATATATCGCTCCTTGACGATAACCATATTAGAGATGGACAGCTTATTATTTCCAGGCGCTCAAGAAAACAAGTGTTACTACTCGTACTCTTCTTATCTTCTTTTTCATCATCCAAATATTGCAAATTCTTGCAACTACAAATCCTCAGCTCTTTCAAAGCAGGGGGAAAGTCACTCTCTGCAAATGAAACCAAGCCTGGACACTTTTCAAGTTTTATTCTTGTAATGAATGGGAAAGCATGTAAGACTTTTGGTAGTCTATTGAGCCTCTCACAATCCATTATTAACAGAGACTCAACACCTGGAATCTCCTCATGTTGCAATATCTCCTCCTCTGTTTCCAAAGAGACCAATTGCGGACAATTCCTAATCGTGATGAAACGATGCCCGACTAATCTTAACCCATTTTGCGATAGAGATCTTGAATTCTTCCAACCAGAGATATTGAATTCTTCCGAGTTTGCAAATCTAAACAATGCCTGCTCTGCTGAAATATCAAACTTTGAGACGTTTTCAAGAGACACACTTTTCAAAGAAGTAACCTTCTCAGCAGAAGAAGAGCCTTCATCCACCAATTCTTCACACCCTTCAATGCTTAATTCACATAGAGACGAAAAACGTAGATTTTAAGTTTCTGCAAGGATTGAAGAAGAGTTGGCAACCTTCCCAACAATTGAGGACATTCTCTTATTGAAAGCTCACGAAGGCTGGGGAGTCTCATAGCTTGCACATCACCTTCACATGGGTCCCACTCCTCCCAATTTGGCATTTTTTCAAAACATAGAGTTTCTAATAATGCAAATGCATTCGATTGATTTGCTCCAAACAACTCATCACCAATCTTACGTACCTCATCCAAACCACAAATTGAAAGGTGTTTTAACAATGATAACCTTGCAATTGATGGTAGGGATTTGCAATTTTTACAGTTGCGAAGCTCCAATGACAACATATTTTTGAAGGAAGACTCTGAAATCCAAGTAGGGAATCTTGCACCACCATAATTCTCAATGACGAGTTGCTCAAGCTTTTTTGGAGGACGAAGAGAGTCCAACACCCATTCTTCAACTTCTTTTTTCCTTGTATCGTTCTTAAAGTCCCGACTCCATTCCAATGCCAATAGACCAATCCCCTGCTTCTCATTTAACTTGGCTTCCCCTGCATCTTCACCGTTAACATTCTCCAACCCAGAAAGACGGATATCACCTCTGAGGTTTGACAAATACTTCAAATCTCTAATATGACAACCACCACCTTCCCCTACGATAAAATCAGATAACCTTTGAAGATTGGTTAGCTTATCAATTCCCAAAGGCATCCTTTCTATTGAGCTCACACCTCTGATATCAAGATAATGCAGGTTGACAAGATTTCCCATTTTTGAAGGTAACTTTTGAAGCTTTGAACACCTTTTTAATAATAAAGTTTCCAAAAGGTAAAGAGTGCACAAAGAATCAGGTAGGCATTTGATACGGGTGTCAGAAAAATTTAAATAGCGACGATGCTTTAAACTTTCAAAAACATCAGGCAACTCAGTGATAATGTACCCGCACAAAGAAAGCACCCTAGTCTTGGTAACAAATCAACCAAAACAACATTAGTTAAAAAAGGCCCCGGATAATAATTACTAGAAGACATTAAGGGTAGAAAGTACGTAAAGAGTTTACTTGATCAAATGCTTCAAATTTCTTCATTGTGTCATATGTGCTGACAATATAAGAAGAATGTCGAGTGCGATTTGAGAACTTCTGTTGCTTATCACCTTCCAATTTGGAGCATGTATCTCCTGCAACTACTTGAGCTAAATCATTAATAAGGTCATGCATTACGAATCGGGACTTATCTTTACTGGATATCTGAAAAAATGACCTCGACGCTAGATCTTCGAAATATTGATTTCCAAGATCTTCAGTTTGAGGCATAGCTTTTGGTTGCAAGAGACCTTCTGCTCTCCATAACAAGATAATTTCTTCCTCTTCAAATTCATAACCTTTAGGAAGTATGGAGCAATATGCAAAACATCGTTTCAAGTATGACGGAAGATGATGGTTGCTTAATCGCAAAGCTGGGATTATGCCACATTGCTCTTCTGGGAAGTTCCATATCTCACTCTCATATATTCTTTCCCATTCTCGATGATATTTAATTGTGCGTAGAGAGCTTCCAATGGTTTTTGCGGCCAAAGGTAAGCCATTGCACCTTCTAACAATTTTCTCTCCAATTTCTTTAAACCGGAGATGTCCATCGAAATTTCTGGCTTTTAATGCATGCTGTGTGAATATGGATAAACAATCATCATCCGATAGTTTATCCAAATGAAAAGCTTTGAGCGGATCCACAATAGATGAAACAATTTGAAGACGAGTGGTTACAATGATATTGGTCCCTGCTCCAAATGGAGACCGTAAGATGGTTCAATCATTATAACTCTCATTCCAAATGTCATCTAAAACAAGCAAGAATCTTTTCCCAGACAACTTCTCCTTCAGCTTAACTTGAAGTAAATTCAAGTCATTCTCATCACGAGAGTCAGGATCGATGGAGTTTAAAACTGTCCTGGTTATATTAACTGCATCAAAATGATCAGAAACACATACCCAGGCCTTGTGGTCAAAAGACTCGTTGATGGTGGCATCATTGTAAACAAGCTGAGCAAGAGTTGTTTTACCCATCCCTCCCATGCCGACAATGGAAAGGACTGAAACTCCATTGGAGTTATCACCTTTGAGCAACTCAATCATTTCTGTCTTCTCCTCGTGTCTACCGACATACTCCACAGCTCCATCCCCGACGGAAGTTGGTTGCAGCCTGGGTTGCTTTCCCTTGGAGGTTAGAGCTTGAGACAAGATCTCAGTCAACCCCAAACTACTTCTTCGAGTGGTCAAACTATTCAGTCTATCAGTGATCTCTTTCACATTTGAAATCATGGAATTCTTAAACTGAAAAGAAGTGGGAGTGAAATTACTAGTGGTACAGCAGGTAGGAATGAGTTTTCGTACCTTGCCAGTGCTGGCTTGAGATTGAGTTTTTTGGAGCTTGAGACGTAACTCTTCATAAGCGAACTCGTCCAAGATGTTATCCACATCGTAAGCCAAGTCCTGGAGGTCGTCCAACCATTTCTTCACACCGTCGTTCTTGATCTGCTTCTCCTCAGCATCAGTTAACACTGTTTGAATATCGGGCAATATGGACTGCCACTGCTTGAGCTGCTGGCGGGTTGCTTATGATCCGCAGCAAAGTTGAGTGCAGAGTTGAGCAACTTGGCCCCCAACAGCTCCAAAAACAGAGCAAGAGCAGCCTCTCCAATGACAGACACGATGAAATAATGATAAAGAAGCTGAAGAGAGGATTGAAGAAGCCAAAAATGGAAATTCAGGGAAGAAAGAAGAAAGAAATGGAGATGGATTCTGTATAATTAGAGAGAGTTGAAGAACTAAGCTCAAAAATTTTTTCCAGCATCTAATAATTCAGACAACGAGGCAATGAGGTGGAAGTCAACGAATTCAGATAAATAAAATAGAAAATGGGTGAGCTCCATGGCAATGGCATCCAATGTCCTTATATGTAAATGATTAATAGCAGCAATATAGCCGCCTTGTTTGTGGGGTTTTAAACAATTTTTTAATCATTCAGCTTTATGTTTGCAAATCTTTAAAGATTTCAGGCAACGAGGCAATTAGCTGTAAGTCAGCCAATTCTGATAAATCAAATATTGTTGCTCCTAACATTATGGCCCAATTAATGTATTGCAGTTTTGGTTTAATTTAGTATTGCTATTCAATATCATGATCAGTTTACACTAATATAGCAAATACCTGTCTTCTTCTCGGGATTTTAAACAATTCCTTTTAATGATAATCCTAAAATCAAATTCTTCTTTCTTCGTGATATTCAACAAGAAGGAGAAGCGCAGCTGGTTTATTGAAGTACAAGAATTCAATATGTTGACATTTTCATAAAAGCATTGTCTAAAGTCAGATTCGAGTTCTTAAGACAAAAGCTTGAAGTTTGTAGCTCCAACATCAAGGAGAGTTAACTGTTATGATTTTTGAAGCTGCAATTTGTCCTAATCTTTAGGCAAATGTATCTTTTATTTTTAGGCAAATAAAATAATCAAAAAAGCAGTTTAGATTATGATTTAGTAGTAAATTTTTTACATTTTAAATTCATAAACTTGTTGTATAAATAAATAGCTTAACAATTCAATAAAACACAATGATTTCAGCAAGTTGTTTAATATACTCAGTTCTAGGTAGTTTACCTACATGAGATTCAGTAAACCCCCAAATTGTAGCTCAATGATTTTTGTTGTGTTAATCAACCTGATCATCAAATTACAAATTAAAACTAATTCAAAGTAAATCAAATTGCAAAAAAAAAAAAAAAAAAGATACTAAAAACAATGGTTGGACAATTTGTTAGTTAGTGGAAGTATAAAAGCCTTATCGTATGGTTTTGGAATTTATTAGTTTGTGGGTCAATTGGCCTGATGCCTCGGTTCAGTCCGGTTCAAACAATCATGACTCCATGTCTCTATAGTTCGTATATTTGGAATTTGATAAAATTAAATGTCGACAATGAAGAAATATCGCAAAGAAAACGGGGAAAAAAACACAGATTTTACGTGGAAACCCTTTCGGAAAAAAACCACGGGTAGAGGAAAAGAAGATTCACTAATGTCAAAAACTGAATGATTCCAAGAGGAGATGACTATGCCTATTTATAGGTCGAAAACCTTATTCCAATCAACACCTAATAGAAGTAACGTAGTAAGATTGAAACACCTTATTCTAATTAAAATAAAATAGATAACCTATTCTAATTAAAATAAAATAAAAGAAGTCTAGTTTATTTAGACTTTACTTTTTTTTTTATTTTAACAAGAATTCTAGTCACCCAATTCTAACAATCTCCACCTTAACAAGAATTCTAGTCACCTAATTCTAACAATCTCCACCTTGACAAGAATTCTCTACGAACAAGAACTCTCAACGAACAAGTGCTTCACCTCTTCCACGAAACCCCTTGAGGGGTATTCTTCAACAATGAACACCAACCAAGACCAAGCAATACTCAAACTTGGTAATAGGAAGTGACTTAGTCATCATATTTGTAGGATTTTCATGAGTACTAACTTTGCTCACAACAATATCCCCAAGAGCAATAATATCACACACAAAATGATACCGAACATCAATGTGCTTTGTTCTCTCATGAAACATTTGATCTTTTGTAAGAAAAATGACACTTTGACTATCACAAAATATTGTATCAATCTGAAGATCTTTATTGAGTTCACCAAAGAGTCCTTTTAACCAAATAGCTTTTTTACAAGCCTCGGTAATCGTCATGTACTCAGCTTTAGTGGTAGATAAAGCAACTGTAGTTTGCAAAGTAGCTTTCCAACTAATTGCACAACCCCCAATTTTAAAGACATACTCTATAAGAGATCTTCTTCTATCTAGGTCTCCAGCAAAATCAGCATAAACTTACCCAATGACTCCATCTCTAGTTCTTCCAAACTGTAAGCAAACATCAGTAGTACCTCGTAAGTATCTCAAAATCCATTGAACTACTTTCCAGTGTTCTTTACCGGGATTCGTCATGTATCTACTAACTGCACTGACTACATATGATAAATTTGGACGTGAGCAAACCATAGCATACATTAGAGAACCTACTACACTAGAATATGGAACACGTGACATGTAATCAATCTCATCATCTGATTGCGGAGACAAAGCCAATGAAAGTCTAAAGTGGGCTGCTAATAGAGTACTAACAGGTTTGGCACTCTGCATATTGAACCTGCAAAGAAATTTCTCAATGTATCCTTTCTGACTTAGGTACAACTTACATGTCTTTCTATCTCTAGAATCTTCATCCCAAGCATCTTCTTTGCTGCTCCCAAATCTTTCATCTCAAATTCTTCACTAAGTTGGGCTTTAACCTTTCTTATCTCTTCTTTATCTTTCGCTGCTATCAACATGTCATCAACATAAAGGAGTAGACATACAAAAGAACCATCATCGTTTTTCTTAAAATAAACACAACTATCAAAACTACTTCTTTTGAAATCATGGGTAGTCATAAAAGATCAAACCTCTTGTACCACTGCCTTGGTGACTGTTTCAAACCATAAAGAGACTTTTTCAACAAGCAAACATAGTCGTCCTTTTCTAAGACTATAAAGCCCTCTGGTGGTTGCATGTAAATATCTTCCTCAAGTTCTCCATGCAAGAATTTTGTTTTTACATCTAATTGATCAAACTCCAAATCATACATGGTCACAATACCAAGTAAGGCTTGAATCGAACTGTTTTTCACAACTGGAGAAAACACGTCTGTGAAGTCTACACCGAGAATCTGACTGTAACCTTTTGTAACAAGTCTTGCTTTATATCTGGGTTCTTCAATTCCTGGAATCTCTTCTTTCCTCTTGAATACCCATGTACAACGAACAGTCTTTTTACCCATTGGAAGCTTCATTAAGTCCCACGTTTTATTCTTATAGAGTGATTTCATCTCTTCTTACATGGCAATCATCCACTTTTCTGAGTCTTCACAGCTAATTGCCTCGGAATAAGTAGATGGCTCTTGATTTGCATCAATATCTTCAGCCACGTTAAAAGCATAAGCTACTAGATCAGCCTCGGCGTTCCTCTTCGGAGGTTTAATTTCTCTTTTAGGTCTATTTTTGGCAATAAAATATTATGGTGATGAAGTGACTCTATTTTGAACTTTTGTACAAACTTGAGAAGTTGACTCTATTATAGATACTGGATTAATCTGAAACTCCACTTGCTTTTGTTTTTCTTTACTGGAAGAGTCTTTAAGAGATAAGTTAGGTAACATAGTAGTTTCATAAAAAACAACATCTCTACTAATCACAACTTTTCTATTTTCAGGATACCATAACGTATACCCTTTTACACCAGCTTTAAAACCAAGAAAAACACATTTAATGGATCTTGGCTCGAATTTTCCATTATCAACATGAGCATAAGCAGCACACCCAAAAATCTTTATATCAGAATAATAAGCAGGCTTACTAGACCATATCTCTTGTGAAGTCTTTTTCTCAATGGCAACGGATGGAGATCAGTTGATCAAAAAACATGCAGTAGAGGTTGCTTCAGCCCAAAACGACTTCAGTAAATTGACATTCGACAACATACATCGAACCTTCTCCATGATCGTTCTATTCATTCATTCTGCAACGTCGTTTTGCTGTGGAGTATGACGAACTATCAAATGTCTCACAATTTCTGATTTGCACAATTCATTAAACTCATCAGAACAGAACTCCAAGCCATTATCTGTGCGAAGGTGTTTTATCTGTTTTCCTGTCTGTTTTTCAACCATAGTTTTCCAAGACTTGAATGCGGAAAACACATCGCTTTTCTGCTTCAAAAAGAATGCCCAAACTTTTCTGGAAAAATCATCAATAAGAGTTAGCATATAATTAGCTCCACCTCTCGAAGGCACTCTAGATGGTCCCCAAAGATCAGAATGAATATAATCTAATGTTCCCTTTGTGTTATGGATTCCTCTGGTGAATCGAACTCTCTTTTGCTTTCCCAAAACGCAATGCTCACAGAATTTTAGTTTGCTAATGCCTTGCCCATCAAGAAGTCCTCTTTTACTCAATTCTGTCATGCCGTTTTCACTCATATACCCTAGACGCATATACCAAAGTCTAGTAATATCATCATCTAACAAGGAAGAGGAAGTGACTACAGCATCACCAGTAATAGTTAAACCTTGCAAAACATATAATTTGGTAGTCTTTCTCTGCCCTTTCATCACAATGAGGGAACCCTTACTAATCTTTAAAACCCAACTTTTAGTTGTATACCTGTGTCCATTTGAATCAAGAGTACTCAACGAAATCAAATTCCTTTCCAATTCTGGTACATGTCGCATGCCACTAAGAGTTCTAACGACCCCATCAAACATCTTCATTTTGATTGTACCAACACCTGTGATTTTACATGAAGCATTATTTCCCATCAAAACAACACCTTCAGACACAACTTCATATGTTGTAAACTAATCCTGATTGAGACTCATATGGAAGGTGCAACCAGAATCGAGGATCCACTCCTCGCTCACTTTAGAATTGTCGATAGGAGCAACTAGGAGTTCACCATCACTGTAGTCTTCTACTACATCAGCTTCACCAAATTGTTTTGGTTGTTTTCCCTTTTTATTCTCTGCCTCCCTTTTGATCTTATTTTGTAACTTGTAGCACTCTTTCTTAATGTGCCCTTTCTTCTTGAAAAAGTTACAAGTTTTACCTCTATTTGAAGATCTTAATCTACCTTTAGATTTACTGCGGGGATTTCGTTCCTATGTTCTCTCACGATTATCATCACTGTTTCGATCTTGTCTTCCACGAACAATGAGACCCTCTCCCTGAGAGTCAGATCCAACCACAAAATGCTTCGTCTTGTCATACGAGGCTAAGGAAGCATAGACTTCATCAACTGTGAGAGATTCACGGCTATACAAAATTGTATCTCTGAAGGTTAAAAACAATGGTGACAACGAACAAAGGATAATTAACCCTAAATCCTCTTTATCATACTAAACCTCCATGGTCTCCAAATCCGAGAAAATTTCTTTAAACACATTCAAGTGTCCGTGCACGGATGCACCTTCTTCCAAACGATGAGAATACAGACGCTGCTTCATATGCAATTTACTGGTTAGGATTTTCGACATACATGACTGCTGTAATTTTGCCCATAATACAGCAACAGTCTTCTCCTTTATCACATCTTGTAGAATTTCATTCGATAGATGCAGCTGTAATTGCGTCAAAACCTTTCGATCTTTACGCTTCTTCTCTTCATCTATCAAATTTGAAGGCATCTTATCTAACCCTAATAGGGCATCCTCCAAATCCATCTGCACAATAATTGCTTGCATCTTTACCTACCACAATGCGAATCTAGTGCTGGGATCCAACAGCGAAATATCATATTTCAATGTCACCATTATCGTGATCGAGACTAGTAACTCGAAAAACTCTAATACCAATTTGATAAAATTAAATGTCGACAATGAAAAAATATCGCAAAGAAAACGGGGAAAAAAACACCTACCCAATTCTAACAGAATTTTATAAACCATCAATGGAGACTTAAGAGAGGTTGAACTTTTTATTTGTGATGCACTGTAATGAAATGTAGGCAAAGTGTGGAGACATTGATGAAACTGGAAACAACTTCTTGAATTGTAGATAGTAACAAATGATACTAAAGCAATGTAAAATTAACTTACCACTCCATTCCTTTTGTCACGACCCACTGACGACAAGGTCCTCTCACTGGTGTTGTGCCCATAAGTCGGTATTGTCCTTGTTAGATGTCCACCAGCTCCATAAAATTTTGCCACTCGAAGGTGCCCCTCCTTACCTAAGATCTTGCAAATTTCGTGGTTCTCAAAGCTGAGTGAATGTAGAAGGCTGAATAAATAACGTATTTGGCTCCTCCACTTCTTTTTATGAAGGAAAACATAGGAAAGCCATCCGAACACCCTTCAATAGTACAATGAAATGTCAAATAGTTTTAAACAAAATCATATTCCCATATACATGAGTCATAACAACTGCAGTTGAACAATTGCTCCAAGTTTAATATCCTTAAGGTTAAGGATGAGAACGAGATAAGAGTAACACAAAAGAAACTTAGAAAGTAGAAGATGCAAATGAAAACAGAACACTTAGTTTGCTGAATAAATGTTGCAGCGAATTACCTAACCGCTTTATTAAATCAATTGAATTTCTCCACTACTTTCCTTCAATTTAGCTTTCAGTTCTTGCAAAATTGAATACAAAATATACAAGACTGATTGCTATTATTGAACAAAAAAGCTATAAATTTGATAAATGTTTAAAACGGTTTGACACTTGTGGTTTGAGTGTGTAGACATCGATGCCAGATTTTGCTGCTTAAATTTCTTATGATGATCATGGTAAACTTTAACGAAGGACTACCGTTTGTGTGACTAGGTGATCCATTGGATAGATCCAAGTATAGGCATGAGTTGTAACACATCAAATCTACAATCAAGTGTGGGTTCTACATTAATTTAAAAAATATGAAAATATGTTTCATTTTGTTAAAAATCTATTAGTATTATTAAATGGTGTTTATCAAGAATACTTTATGTATTCGAAAAGAGGAATAAAAACTCATCGAATTGGAATATCCATGTAAGTGAAACTAAATCGTTGTTATTGTGATTTCTATGAAGTGTGATCTTGATTATTATTATTGATATAAAATGTATGAAAATCTCATTATCATGTTATGTGATGTTATGACATATGTTAGCTACGCATGATTTATAAAATGTGAAATATTATATATATTGTTTAAATATGTGATTAGCATGTTAAGCATGCCTATGTTATTTTGAGTGATAAGTGATATAAAGAGCATGTCCCACATGCTAAAGTGAAAATTTCATTTTTAAAGAGAAAAAAAAAAGTGATTTTTGTGGCCATATCACATGCATGGGGTGGGATATGTGAAAGGAGGAAGAAGTGACAGTTTATCTGTAAAAGTGGTGGCTTGTCTATAATATTATTAAGTGGCAGTTTATTTGCAAAAGTGATGGCTTGTCCACAATATTATTAAGTGGCAGTTTATTTGCATTATTGTGACACTGTTCACAAATTAGAGTGCTTGAATGGACGAGTTCTGGAGAACTCGATTGTGTTGTGTAGCAGTAATGGGTAGGATATTTTAAATCAATTTGCATAAATGTTTTATAAAACAACATCGCCATGATCATGTCAATAAAGTGAAATATTTACTTGATTGATGATTATATGTTTATTTACATTTATTTTTTTAAAAACTCACACTGAGCTTTAAAAGCTCACCTTTTTAGTGTTATAACCTTTTAGATAATACTCGAACATAAAGCTTGGATTCAACATTTAGTGGAGCCTCACGGATGGTTTATTTTATGGATTTTTAATAATGGATTTTTAAACTATGTGATTTCTGTTTTTGGACTTTGGACACTTCTTTTATTTTGGGTTGTTGGTTATTTTATAACTTACAACTATTATGCATGCATGAAAAATTTATGCGGTTTCAAGTATTTTAAGATATGGAGTTTATTAAAAAAAATTATAATTCGTAATTTTCTAAGTAATTTTATAAAAGTCCGTTGCGAATTTTTTATACCCAAAACCTTTTCAATAAATAATTATAATACAAAATTTTTATTTTCACATAACTTAAAATGACATTATAATATAATGTCCCTTTTATTTTCAAAAGATTATATTTTTAATAAGTATTTTTTTAAAGAAACAAAATCATTAAATATTCAAAATTTTAAATTTTCACAAAACACCTCAACCCTAGTCAATTTTAAAAAGTAAATAATTTCAAGCATTATTAATATAACTTTCATGATTCGGTCATAACGTCTAGACCGGATTTTGAAGCGTTACAGGGAAAGGCTCTAAAATTTTCATAATACTGAATTGAGAAAACTTTGAGATTTGTGGTGGGCAACCCACTTTCTTCAAATGAAACCAGACTTGGGCACCCATTAACTTCAATCTCTTGAAGATGGCAGAGCTTGTCCAATCCTGTTGGTAATGATTTAATATTTTTAGCATTTGAAATTCTAATACTTTTTGAGATCAACTGTTTCATGGAAATCTTGTGTATAGAGCATCTCATGTTTAATTACATTTTATAGGATATTTATTACTTTACTTTCGTGTTAATTAAATATATTGTATTAATACCTCTATTATATTAAAATTTATAAAGAGATTTCAACATAAGATACAATGAATCTTAATCATTTCAATTAAAACTCTATTATTTTCTTATTTAACTTTTTATTAAATATGCTTATTACATACCTATTGTGTTAACCAGTTCTTTTTTTACCTTTCTAAAGCTGAAAATAATAACAGAAAAACCAATCTTTGTGATTAGAGATGCCTTAAAAAGAGGGCTGCTGACTTCTGAGATGATAACTCCCACATCGCTAGGTGATGGCAGTGGAGCAAAACGATGGAGTATAAATAAAAGGCAAGCTGCTACTTTACAACATACTTACCTGGACGGGGTCGATGGATGATCAGTAAGATCCATGGCCTAGTGTAGTAACCTCCATTGCACTTGGGAGGGGTGCTACCCTAAGGTCTCCCCAAGTTGGGAGAGCCTACGTCATAATTTGTGGCAGTGGGGGCCTGCGTTCGCGCGGCCTCTACCCAATTATTAAGTATAAAGTTTCAATTTTTAACTTTATTATGTAATTGTTGCTCTGCTTAACATCATTTGAGAGTTTTTGTTTAAGAAGTTTGGTCTGGGTGTGGGGAGTGATGTCCCAAATGTACTGGATCTGCATGAGTTTGCAGTAAAAAGCTGAAAAACAAAAGCTACACTGCAGAAAGGCCATTATTGACCACCACTTAATAAATGTTGCAGCCGATATAGACCATTAAACCCCTCCAAGAAGCTTAACTGCTCCTTCCGAATCATGTCTATCGTTTCGAGATCCTTCTTTTCCTTAACCTCCATCACGATGGCAGGTTCCTGTTGCAATCATGTTTAGTTTTAACATGTTATTGTCCATATAAAAAATTAAGACAACTGGTAATTGATTCAACTGTATGTAACTACAATTCAAATTCATCGGTTCAACAACACTTTAATCCAAAACAACAATTATCATTGGAAATCGAACTAATATAGGTAGCTTCAAGGACGAGTTTTTTAAGCCATTCCAAGTTTTTTTTCATCAATGTTACAATATTGGCCAAGATATCAAAGAAAACACAATTTAAGTGGAGATGAATAAAAGAAAAACCAATGCTACTGATTTAGATCCAGTAATTAATTATGTAAATATAAATGATTAAATTTGTCAAAGTTATAAACATGAATGCAGTGTGCGTATTCAACATATCTCATGTTTAAACATAATATACAATACTTTGCATCAAATAATGAAGAGAGACACGTGGAACACACAATATGATAGGTGGAGAGCCGTTTGGAAATATCAGGGAACCCTCCTATTTTTTTTCCTTTCTTTTATCTGTTCATTTATTTTATTTTATTTAATTTTTGTTGAACCCTTTATACAAGTATCCTTAATTTCATGAGTAGCTAAACTTCCCATCTAGCTTTACGTCGATAGTTAATCTGGGAGAGAGTCATGAGATTTAAAACCATACTTTAAAACATTCATTCTTCTAGTTGTTATATTTTCGATTTAGAAAATAGACACTGTTATTTCATAAAGTTATTTTGACGCCAAATAAATAAATCATTTATTCGATATTGATGGGCGTGAGCCGAGTTTTTTAATAGATTTGTAAATTGTTAATCCAAGTCACTTTGAATTAGAACCCAACCCGAGTTGAGCGCACGTTGTTAATGGACTTATTATTGTAACCTATTTTGCATCATGCAGATGAGCATCATCACTTTGACTAGGAGATTGAGCAGCTAAAGTGAAAATGTTAGATATGAATATGTATTATAATTTTTTTTAATATTTTCATATATATGGAAGACATCAATATCATAATCTCGTATTCATACCTGAATATATATATATGTATTATAAAATTTTGGAGTTTAGTCCTTACTTTTATTTCTAAGAATTTAACCTCCCTACTTTTCAAATTCGATTGTTAACAATATTGATTTTTTTTGTTAATTTGTTGGTGTGATATTTTTAAATAAATAAATAAAAAAGCACTCACTTGTAGCCATGTAATTTAAAAAATGACATGTAATTAACCTGA
Source organism: Kokia cookei (assembly GCA_039519145.1). Classification (NCBI taxonomy): domain Eukaryota; kingdom Viridiplantae; phylum Streptophyta; class Magnoliopsida; order Malvales; family Malvaceae; genus Kokia; species Kokia cookei. The sequence goes on along the minus strand of CM076908.1, from coordinate 46,476,475 downwards.
ATTTAATAATAATAAAAACAGTGTTGAAGATTGGATCTGAATCTTAAAATCTGAAAGTAAAGAGACTAAATTCCTAGAAATAAAAATACAGAGACTAAAATTTGAATTTTAAAAGAGTAGAGGGACTTATATAATGTAAAATCTTAACATGTTAATCATTTATATAAGTTGGTTACAGCCATTGAACTCATTAAACCGTGTAAGTCAATTCGAGTTGGATGCATCGCTAAGCGCATGAAAACCGATCTGCCTCGGCACTATGGCGTTCGATATAGCCGGAAGCTTAACCTTAAAGATGCGAAAGCAGAAGATCATTATGTCTCAACAGTAAATGGCATACATATATTATTTGCATACCTCCAAACATCATTACTGCAACATTTCACAATCAACTTGAGCCGGGAGAAGGCGTTTTTAGCAATCATGGCATGGTTGTCTTGAGTCCAATGCATGCAGGTATGCATATATAGAGTCTAGAAAGGAGTCGAGCGGGTGTATGCGCTTTATGTGCTCAGCCACCATGCTCTGAAACAAGTTGCCTCTTGATTACCGAATAAGTAAGGAGATTAATTGTCCAACATTGAGTTAGCAACTAGGACTAATTTATTAATCTCATTGAATATATCTTTGCATTGATGATCGAATACACCAATCAAATAGAGATTTTACATTTGGTTAGAGATTTTCCCCATTCATTTTTTTTTTTTTTTTTTATGATCTCCTTTTATTTTGTTTTAATTTAATTTTAATTTTTAAATTGAAACCCCTTTATTTTTATTTTTAATAAGAAATAAAAACAATTAAGAAAATGGTAAATTAAATAAATGTAATAAAATAATAAAATATACAAATCTTATTATATAATAATTATATAAACTTTATGCTTTTATATGATGAAGTTATAAATATATAAATAATAAATTTATTATCATAAAAACATTTTAAATTATTAATTATATAAATTTATTTTAATATATATTTTTATTAATATAAATATATTTTAAAATAAATATATAAACACAGGATATGATAAATTATTATTTTAATTATATAAAATACATAAAAGTTTTAATTTCATCTTACTGCTACAATTGTGTTGGAATCCAAACTGGTGTGAATGTATGTATGATTCCATTAATGATTGTGAAACTAAATTGCTTTGACTTAAACAAAACCAGATACTGAAGAGGAAGCAGAACAGGCTTATGATGATGATGATGATGTCATTAGAAAACCACATTTGCTTGTTTTGAAGATGATGATGTTCAGGCAACCTTGAAATTGATCTGCCATTGGTGTCCTCTCAAGGATTCAACAGCTTTGGAAATGATATGAACGTTTATTTCAATGGGATTCAAGCAATGGGATTCCCAATGGACCTACCAGGCTTTTTCCCTGTTATTATTGGCAGCCAAAATCAGTTGAGTTCCAAGGAAATTCTTTTGGGATCTTCAATGGAGGAATATCATTTCGGGATGTTGAAACTGGTGATTTTCAGATAAATTTTGACAACTTTGTTGAGTTTTATCAGCTCACAAAGATCATCAACATAAAGGTTGTAATGAAAGGTGAAAAACAGAACCAAAAGCAACTCAAAAATGAGAAGAAAAACTCAGATTTTTCATTACTATTCTGAAGAACAAAGGCATTACATAAGTAGAAAATTTACATGGGAAGAAAACAAAGATAGCTTGTGCAAGTGTCCAAGCTGTTAAATCAAAATCATCAAATCCTAAAACCTATCAACTCAGCTATCATAGCTGACTAAATCATAAAAACAACAAAGTTTCAACTCAACTAATTAAGTTGACTTGTTACAAACAAAAGGTTAACATAATTACATAGCACTAAGTACACCAAAATGTTGTTGATTTTGTTGACTGCTGCTGTTGCTGCTCGATCCATGCTGATGCAGCTGACTCGTTCCATGTCGCTGCAATGTTGCCAACATTCAACATCCTCCATTGTCGCTGCATTGTTGCCAACGTTCAACAAACTTTCAGAGCCCGTTAGGTCTTGAAGGACAAGATTGTTTTAACATGAGGTAGATTGAGGATGTTGCTGCTAACCCAGATTGTTGGGGTTTTTGACAGCAGCAAAAGAAAGAAGAAAAATGCAAAGCAAGGCAAGAAACAATTTACTTGCTCACAAACGTGTAGCAAGGAAGCAATCAGCTTTAGAAAACTGATATGCTTGCTCATTCAATATGAAAACATTACATTTATAGCCAAAATACATCATCAAAAGAGGTTATAGGAACAATAGGGTATGAGACTGATCTGCAATACATAAGCAGATTTCCTACAGTACAAAGTATGGGCAAATTGCATAGGAAAATGTTGCCAAGTCTAGCTAACTCTAAACACAAAGTCAGCCTACATTGCAGACTGCCCTTCCTCTTTTCTGCTACTCAATGTTGCATGTAATCCAACTTCAACGCAGATCCTAATAATTTTCAGATAAATCCCATACCTGTTGATCCATCGAGCGGCGGCTACAATGGAGGTGCTTCATGGAATGGGGCTCTCCAGGGTGTTCCAAGTTCAATGGAGATTGAGAATAATACTAATGGAGGTTGTCATGGAAGTGACAAATTTTCAGACAATGGAGCAGCCATGGTGGAAAATCCAGTCCAAGAAAATGGGGTGAATTTGTCTGAAACAACCTTTCAAGGTGCTTTGGGCTACTTAATGAACTTGGACCATTGTGCTTGTAAAACTGGTAATGTTTTTGGTATGGTTGAACCTAATAATGGAATTCAAATAACTGCTGAGTTTTATCTCATGCGATTGCAGTGCCCAATAATTGCATGGTTACTTAAAAAATGAACTCATCGGTGAGAACATGCTATTTGAAGCTTTTATCTTGTTTATTACTGTTGAATTCGTAATTTCATTTCATGAAATATTTATTCATACACGATTCTCGAATTTCAAGTTGAGTTTGAGCATACAAAAATGGAGGAAAGTATTAAAATTTATCATTCCAATGACTCGTAAAGTTTGTTTATTTTTATTTGGTAAAGATATAAATCTAGATATATGAGAAGTTGCAATTGGACTAAATGATTACTATTAGAGATGGACACCAAAAACTTTGTTCACGCAGTTCGGAAACTTCCTACATCTGCCGGGCCTTGCCCAGATAGTTAATCCACTATACTTCAAAGAGTACAAGCTCTCATACAAGTCTCACACACTCACCAAATAGTAACCTCACTCTTATACTTTAAACTGAAACACTCTCCCTCAAACTTTCCCCTGAAAGCTTAGATGTAACTAAAGTGTCTCACATTCAATTTACTTACAATTTTACACTCAATTAAACAAATTCTATATGAACAAATAAAGTGTTCTCTAATCTCTTACATTTCTTCCTAAAACAAGTTCTGCATGGCTTGTCAAATCACAATCACTTTCTCCTCACAAGTAGCCACATCAAAAGGTCTTCAATTACCTTCAGAAGAGCAGAGCTTTCTTTAATATTAAATAGTCGTCATGATCCGATCTTCTAAACATGGGAACTTGGGTTGTATTGAAACTCTTCAATTCGGTCCTTCCTTAGTTTGATTCCTACACGTTTAAGCTTCACAAATGAGCCGTGGATACTCTTCGAGATCCATCAAATAGAGGTCCATAAAGTTTGGGTAAAACATAAAAGATATGACAAGTTTTATCCTTTAGCCAGCTATACCTCAAGTTGCAACTTGTGTTGTAGCTGGGGGATATAACCAACACTAACAAACTGAATTAACCATACCTCACGAAGGAGTTTGGACAGTGCGATGAGACCGCCATAGGCCTCAAGCTTATGTTCTCCATTCATGCTTCCTTTGGCAACAATTGTTGGAGATAATAACAATTTCTCAATTGTTTATGTTTTGGCAACAATTGTTGGAGATAATAACAATTTCTCAATTGTTTATGTTAATGGAGAATTCAATTCCTCGTCACTTGTATATGCTTTCCCCTGCCATCAAAGAGACCAAATAAGTAATGTTCTAAAAGGTTATCAACCTCCTTTATGATTGAATGGTCCATTAGCATGTCCTTTGGAAGCATTAGAAGATCACTAAGGGCATTAAGAAAAATGAAGGGTTTGTGATTCTTTCCAGAATCGTCTCGATTGTTATGCCGGTTTTCTTTTAAAGCCTCATACATATCAGTCAGCCATCTTAGACCAATTTCCAACCTGCAAAAATAAGCATCCCTCTTTTAGACTTGCTTATAAATGTCTTCCATTTAATATAACAAGTGCATGAATTATTGAGATTCACAACAATGATCTCTTCTGGCAATAATACATACAGAATATTTAATTGAGCTTCGGATCAGAAGCTAAGATCTCCGGCTGGAACTCAGGAGAACCTTGGAATCTACAATGGGATTGGATGTGGGATCTGTTTCTTGTTCTTCGACTCCCAAAGAATAGCATTGAATATTGCTACATCTAACCTTGCAACACACTGTTCCATTACCTGAAGAAGATACGTCAATTAGCTCATCCCAATATAGTATATATATATAACCACATACCGTACTTACAATAACTGGCAAGCAACTACACTTATGGCTCCGGCTCCAACAGGGCAAATTAGTTGAAAAGCATCTTCGAAAGCCATTTTCTGTAGGTTGATCAAGAAGCTTCCTGGTTGTTTGTCACCTGAGGCCGGCTCCAACAACTTTCCTATTGTTTTATCAGCACATGAACCCTCAGCCGGAGGTTGCATATACAAAGAAAGAGCCTGGAACAAGGGAAAAACTCCAAATTGGTTATCTTTTTTGTAATTTAGTGACAAGAAAACCAAAATTTATCAGTTACACCATCATCAGAAGGTTAACCTTGAAATTCAAAAATAGAAAATTACTCATGTGTCAACAGCTAATGGCAACGTTATCTGTTGTAGTTTACATACCTTGAAACATCATTACAGCAGGATTTCATAATCAAAATAAGCCCTGTGACAGTATTCTTAACAATCATGGCTTGCTTGTCTCGAGTCCAATGCTTGCAAGCATGTATATAGAGACTAGAAAGGCATCGAGCATGTGTATGCACTTTATTCGCTGAACTACCCTGCTCTGAATTACAGAATAAAGAGAAATCTCCAAGGCAGCCACTTCCCTCAGCTCAGCTTCGAGTTTCTTGATTCTTGCCTCCATGTCTTCTATCTTTTCACCTAAAGCTACCTCATTTTAAACTTGAAGTTCATCTTAAATCGACAAGCTTATCATCACTTCCGGAACTTTGGGTTCCATTTGATGTCTCATCCAAAACATCAACTTTCAAGGAACTAATGGTAGTATCCTTAAAAGGCCCTCCATTAGAGTGTGCAGATTTCTCTATGAGTACCATTCATTGCTAAACTGAGGGAAACTCCAGGAACAGTCTCTTTTTTCGCATCCTCGGCTGCAAAATAGCATATAGTTTAAGCATATGAATTCAACATAGCCTCACCAATAGAACCCTGAAATATAAAAAGTTGCAGTTGTTGACTGATGGCTTAGCATGCAGCATGAAGAGCTTACCAGCAGTCTTGAAGAATCAGATTTATTTTGAGACATTTTGATGTAAAAGTGTTATGTTTAATGTTTCATTTTGATGATGTAATTCAGTCAAACTTAGAGGCTGACTTAGTGCTTGATGATAGCTAGATTTAGGAGCAATTTTTTAATGCAATTTCCCATACTTTGCACTGTTAAAATCTGCTTATGTCATGCAGATTTGGACCATACCCTATGGTTCCTATTAATCAACCTTTTGTATATCAAGTTATGAATCAATGAAAAATCATCAGATCAAGTTTTTCTTCATCAAATTTTTGCTTCGTTTTCTTCTTTGTTCTTTCAAAACCTCTTGACTCTTCACCAAGAAAGTGAAGCTTTTGCTTCAAGTCACTATCTGCTGCGCTTCTGTTTACTCTTACAGCAGTGAATTAACTAACCTCTTTACTAAATCAAATAAGCTGTAGCAGATCAGTTGAAGTTCTCCACTATTTTTCGCCATTTTAATCTTCAATGCCTGCAAAAATTGAATACAATAAGACTGATTTCTATTATCATGTCGATCAGGAGGATAATCAGATACATCCAACAAAATAAAGCTATAAATGTGAAAATTGTTTCACACCTGTGCTGCCTAAATTTAGATCTAATTTAGGTATGTGGGCAATCTTGGACCACTCTCGTCCTTCTTCTAGCAACGAGCAATCGCAAATAGATAGACACTCAAGCGAGAGAAGCATATCTTTATCCGGAAGAGATGTGAGCTTAGGACAATTACTGATGGTCAATTGTCGAAGAGAGGTGAGCTGCTGAAAGCCCTTGGAGCACATGTATTCCAAATTCTTGAAACTTCGAATGCCGATAGATGTGAGAGAAGAAGGCAGCATTCTTCCTATCCCTTCTTCTGGAAATGACACCACATGTGAGCATCCTTCACCGCTGATATTCAGTTCTTGAAGAGAGGTGAGCCTGTTAAATCCCCATTCAACAAGTGATGTATAAATTTTGGGTGCGTTTGAGATTGTAAGTGATGTGAGGTTGGTAGGGAAACCCTCTTCTGGAAAGGATATGTCAGCCGAACAGTTCTGCACCGTTAATTCTCGAAGGGAGGTGAAATTGTTGATGCACTTGGGAAGAACTCCAAAATTTTCACAGAAGTCAATTGCGAGAACTCTGAGATTTGTGGTGGGCGACCCACTTTCTTCAAATGAAACAAAACTTGGACACCCATTTATCCTAATCTCCTGAAGATGGCTGAGCTTGTCTAGTCCACTGGGTAAAGATTTAATATTTCCATCACCCCCAATTCTAATACTTTCAAGATCAGTTGTTTCATGGAAGTCTTGGACTACGCATTCCAGCACTGGACACCCCGAAATATCTAGTTGTTTAAGCATTACGGGTAACTTGGCGTTTAAAAATAAGCTCCTTAGCTTTGAACAATACATAATATGGAGATGTTGAAGCCGATTGCATATATCGGCCCTTGATGACAAACAAATTAGAGATGGACAAGCCACTATTTCCGAGTTCTCAAGAAGACATCTGCCACTACTCATATTCTTATTATTTTCTTTTTCATCAACGAAATATTGCAAATTCTCGCAATTCCAAATCTCCAACACTTTTAAAGCAGGGGGAAAGTTGCTTTCTGCAAAACAAACCAAGCCTGGACACCCAGTCAGTCTCATTCTTGTAATGAATAGGAAAGCATGTAAGACTTTTGGTAGTCTATTGAGCCTTTCACAACCGCTTACTAACAGAAATTCAACACCTGGAATCTTGTCAAGTTGCAATATCCCCTCCTCTGTTTCCAAAGACACTAATTGGGAACAATCCCCAATTGTGAAAAAAAGATGCCCAACTAAACTAAACCCATTTTGCGACAAAGATTCCAACTCTTTCCAACCAGAGATGTCAAAATATTCTGAGTTTGCAAATCTCAACAATGCCTTCTCTGCTGAAATACCAAACTTTGAAATGTTTCCAAGAGACGCACTTTTCAAAGAGGTAACCTCCTCTGCAGAAGAAGTGCCTTCATCCACCAATTCTTCTCACCCAAAAATTTTCAATTCACATAATGACGAAAAACTTGAAATTGAAACTAACAGTCTCTTACACTCAATGATTTCAAGTTTCTGCAAGTATTGAAGAAGGGTTGGCAACCTTCCCAACAATTGAGGACATTCTTTGATTGAAAGCTCACGAAGGCTGGGGAATTTCGAAGCTTGCTCATCGCCTTCACATGGGTCCCACTCCTCCCAGTTTGGCATCCTCTCAAAACATAGAGTCTCCAATGATGTAAATGCACTCGATTGATTTGGTCCAAACAACTCACCACCAATCTTATTTACCTCATCCAAACCACCAATTAAAAGGTCTTTTAACAATGACAACCTTGCAATCGATGGTAGGGATTTACAGTTTTTACAGTCGCGAAGCTCCAATGACAGCATATTCTTGAAGGAAGAATCTGCAATCCAAGTAGGGAATTTTGCACCACCATAATTCTCAATGACGAGTTGCTCAAGCCTTTTCGAAGGATGAAGAGAGTCTAACACCCATTCTTCATCTTCTTTTTTCCTTGTATCTTCCATAAAGTCCAAACTCCATTCCAATACCAATCGGTCTATCCCCTACTTCCCGTTTAACTTGGCTTCCCCTGCATCTTGACCATTAACATTCTCCAACCCAGAAAGACGGAAATCACCTTTGAGTTTTGACAAATATTTCAAATCTTTAATATGACAACCATCACCTTCCCCTATGATAAAATCAGATAACCTTTGAAGATTCGTTAGCTTATCCATTCCTAAAGGCATCCTTTCCATTGAGCTAGCACCTCTAATATCGAAATACTGCAAATTAACAAGCTTTTCCATCTTCGAGGGTAAGTTTTGAAGCTGAAAACAATCTTTTTATAATAGAGTTTCCAAATGGTAAAGAGTACACAAAGAATCGGGTAGGCTATTGATTTGGGTGTCAGAAAAATTTAAGAAACGAAGATGCTTTAAATTTTCAAAAACATCAGGCAACTCGGTGATCCTATACCCACTCAAAGAAAGCACCCTTAAGTAGCCAAGTCTTGGCAACAAATCAACCAAGACAACCTTGGTTAAATAGAACTCTAGATAATAATTTTGAAAAATGAAGGATAGAAAAGTACGTAAAGATTCCATTTGATCAAATGCTTTAAACTTCTTCACCTGTGTCAAACACGCTGACAACATAGGAAGAATGCCGAGTGCGATTTGAGAACTGTTGCTTATCGCCCTCCAGTTTGGAGCATGTATCTCCTGCAGCTACTTGAGCTAAATCATTGATAAGGTCATGCATTACGAATCGGGATTTATATTTACTGGATATCTGAAAAAATGACCTCGACACTAGATCTTGAAAATATTGATTTCCAATATCTTTAATTTGATGCGTCGCTTTTTCCTCAAATTCATAATCTTTAGGAAGTATGGAGCAATACGCAAAACATCGTTTCAAGTATGACGGTAGATGATGGTAGCTTAATCGCAGAGCTGGAATTATGCCACACTGCTCTTCTGGTAAGTCCCATATCTCGCTCTCATATATTCTTTCCCATTCTCGATGATCTTTAACGGTGCGTAGTAAGCTTCCAATGGCTTTTGCAGCCAAAGGTAAGCCCTTGCACCTTTTCACCATTTTCTCTCCAACTTCTTTAAATTGGAGATGTCCATCGAAATTTCTTGCTTTTAATGCATGCTGTGTGAATATGGATAAACAATCATCATCCGATAGTTTATCCAAATGAAAAGCTTTGAGCGGATCCACATTAGATGAAACAATTTGAAGACGAGTGGTTACAATGATATGGGTCCCTGCTCCAAATGGAGACCGTAAGATGGTTCAATCATTATAACTCTCATTCCAAATGTCATCTAAAACAAGCAAGAATCTTTTCCCAGACAACTTCTCCTTCAGCTTAACTTGAAGTAAATTAAAGTCATTCTCATCACGAGAGTCAAGATCGATGGATTTTAAAACTGTCCTGGTTATATTAACTGCATCAAAATGATCAGAAACGCATACCCAGGCCTTGTGGTCAAAAGACTCGTTGATGGTGGCATCATTGTAAACAAGCTGAGCAAGAGTTGTTTTACCCATCCCTCCCATGCCGACAATGGAAAGGACTGAAACTCCATTGGAGTTATCACCTTGAGCAACTCAATCATTTCTGTCTTCTCCTCGTGTCTACCGACATACTCCACAGCTCCATCCACCACGGAAGTTGGTTGCAGCCTGGGTTGCTTTCCCTTGGAGGTTGGAGCTTGAGACAAGATGTCGCTCAACCCCAAACTACTCCCTCGAGTAGTCAAGCTATTCAGTCTATCAGTGATGTCTTTCACCTTTGGAATTATGGAATTCTTAAACAGAAAAGAAGTGGGAGTGATGTCTTTCACCTCGAGCATCTGTGTGGACGTTGTCAAAGGGTTAAGAAAATCTGAACAGATACTATAATGTAATCACACAAGTATATTAAAAAAAATGGAGATGGAGAATCTGTATAATTAGTGAAAGTTGAACAAGTTGGCACATTTTTTTATGAGTTAACATGAACGAGATTAATGCGATTCGAATTTAGATCACACCTGAGATAATTAATACCGTAACTGTCGGATTAATATACGAAATTCAGACACATTATTTTTTAGCAATCTAATAATTCAGACAAATAGGTGGAAGTCAACCAATTGTGATAAATAAAATATTGTTGTTCATGACATTACGGCCAAATTAATGTATTGCGGTTTTGGATCAATTTAGTATTTCCATTCAAATATCATAATCATTTGACAGTAATATAGAAAATAACCGCCTTCTTTTTGGGATTTTAAACAATTTTTTTAATCATAAATTTTCATCTCCAAGAAAATATCAGATACATAGGTGGATATATATACATATATATTTCACAAAAATCTTTCAAGATTTTCATTTTTTTAGGATATCAATATTATAATCTTATACTTATATCCGAATATGTGTTAGACCTAAATAACTTGAAAACGAAAAATTCAATAATATATCCTCAATTTAATGTATCATTTATTTTAATAAAAAAAATATAAACCGGCTGTAAAAAAATTGACAAATATCAAAAATAGGAAAGAAATTAATGAATTATTTTGTGGTTAAAAAGTAACTTTCTTTTTAATTAAAGGGATTAGGCATATTGCATTCCTAAGAGACGAAGGTTTAACTATTAAATACAATATTATTAGAAAGAACAATCATGAAACTCGAACATGAATTATAAGATGAATATAATAATACAAATTAAATAAGGTAACGAAGATAAAAGAAACAATAATTAATATTAAAATGTACAAAACAAATCAAAATAAAACTTTAATTGCACGACAAAATTGAGGGTTTATTGTTTCTATCGGCATAGGTACCAACTGATCACTCTAAATAACGAGATAGAAAAAGAGTAAAAACTAGAACACATTCTTTGGGTTGTCATAATAGTAATGGTACCACCTAAGTTAAATCACAATTCATTGTTGGAATTCACTATTATAATGAGGAAAGTAGAAAAAGGGTAAATTATCCCCATTACTCACTTTAAATAGGGGTTGTTTTTAATTTGGCCATCTCAATTTTTTTTTTTTAATTTGGTCACTAAAAATAAATTGAGCAAACTGATCACTTCACTGTTAAATGGTAGCAGAATGTTGACGGTGTATTTTACATTAATCACTCAAAAATTAGGGTAAACTAGTTATAATTATTCTAGATAGAGATTGTTCCTATTTTGCTCACCCAAAACAATACGTAAAATTGCAGCATTAGTTATTCAATTACCATTTACCGATGAAATGGTCAATCCGATCAAATTTTTTTTTTTCAAAAATGATCAAATTAATAAAATAATAAAATGATTAAAATAGTAATCATCACTATTTACAATAGTTAAAAAAGTAATTTACCCTTAAACGAAGAAGCATTAAATGGTTTGCTTCAAAGCACATGGTGACATCAAAGCTACACAACAAATTAATTACATATATAGTTCTGCAAGAAAATCGAAACAAAATTAAAAAAAGTCAAAATAAAAAGACAAACAAAATTAAGGAGTTGAAGAGTGCATTAACAATCTTATCTTCTGTACAATTGCACAGAAAACAGACATTATCAACTATTTATTTTATTTTATATTTAAAAAAATTTAATTATTCGTTAAAACAAACTTAATGATTAATTCTATGCGTTTTGTACATCTATTCATTTTTTAATATTTATTTGAAACAACTCAATTATTAATACATTCATTGTTTTGATGACCTAAAGTCCATTATTAATGCCAAGTTTTCTTAAAGTCAATGTTTACATTACACAATTTTAACAAATAAAAATAAAAAAGTTAAGAATTAAAATATATTTTTTTAAAAAGTTGGACCAATATAACAAATTCTTTAAAATAATTTAAATCAAATACTTATGGAGCACAAACATGAACAAATTTTTTTCTAAACTGAATCACGATAATAATACACTGCAAAATATTAAAGGAATGGATATATGACCCTTACATTAACATATGAAAAATAATTGAAGTGTAACCTGAAAGATAAAATAAAATCATTATTATTTTTTAAAGTATTTCAATAATTAATCCTCCGCATTTTGTAAATCCATTAAGGGGGTGGATACTAGTTACGAGTTTTAAAACTACTTCATATTCAGGACGAAGATCGACCCTTAACCACCGGTTAAGGTAGGAGAAACCCTTACCATCTCACCAAACTCTCATGATTAAAGGCATTATTAATATATATATATATAAACTTTGTTTGCCGTTAAATACTGTTGGAATCATAAAAACTTTGATATAAAATTTAATAAATCAGGATTTATCATGTAAGATAATCAAGAGCAAAAATTAAATGTAAATGTATACTTGAATCCATCAATATGTTGGAATATTTAATTCTTGAGTTTTTTATCTTTCAAATTAACACACTAGTAATTTAGAGAATGCGACTCTTTCTTTTTTAAAGATAAGGTGTCAAAAAAGTTATGTATGTGTAATTTGAAAACCATAACCCTAATATATAATTTTTGCACATTAACTTAAATTTCTAATAAGCCCATTATAGATTAAAAACTAGTTACTAGAGTGATGTACACATATTTTAATAACTGAAGCTCAATAAGTTTTAATCATATTAGATCACTTTTAATTTGCGCGAACCTTTTAAGATAATAAATGATGTTCATATTATCCAATAATAATTACTACACAAATTCATCCTAGTTGTTGAATATTTTTTTAGACTAACATATTATATATTATGATTAGTTTTTTTTATTTGGTGCGATGCACAGATTGATTGTCTATATGTATTAATTTTTAAAGTTTTTTTTACAATTTTTATGAAAAACATTAAAAAAATAAAAAATAATAATATTTTTAATGAAATTATTAAAATTAATTAGTAATAATTTGAACAAGATTTAACATAGAAACTTGCATATACCATAAAAAGATAGTATTAATGAATTTTCTTTTGTTAAATTGAGGATCTATAATTAATTTTGGTTTCAATTATAGCGGGGAATATTTTGTATATAAACAAAATTAAATTTATTTATTAAATAAATATTTTTTAAATGTATTATTTTATTAAAAAACTAGTACTAAAGCAATAGCCAACTGACTTAAGATGTACGGAAATGGAAAGCAAAAAAAATGAATATTAATGTATCTAATATACTAAAATGAATGAGAAAAAAGTAAGATACAAAATATTACAATTATGAAGATGACATAAATATAAATATAAAAGCTATTAAATGTATCAATCAATACTTTTCAAAGGACTTAAATTATTATATTCAATATTCACTAAAATCAAATCATACCATATATAGCTTTATTTAGATTTATTATCATTAATATTACTTACAAAATAAAAATGTGATACATTATTTAGAAGATTTCAGATCATATTATTTAAATAATAATACAGTTATATTATATATGGATAAAAGACATTATCAAATTGTTAACCTCCAGTTTATGTTTGTAAAATAGAATATTTGAATCACTTGAAACAAAAATTATTTTATGAACCCTTTTTACCACATCATTTATGGTCTCTTTTTAATAATTTAATCACATTTCAGTAATTTTTTCATGTCATTGATACATAATTTGAAATTTTTTTTACCTAGAATCTTGAACTTGAACCCTAAATATGAAATCTCGAATCTTGAACATTGAATTCGAACCCTAAACTGAATTTGAATTTGAGGTTCAAGACTTGGGTTTCGGATTCAGAGTTCGAGTTGGAGATTCTAAGTTTAAAGTTCAAGGTAAAAAATTTACTTAAATTATGTACAGTTTACATGAAAAAATTTATTAAATTGTCATTATATAATTGAAAAAGACCGTAAATAATACGATGGAAACCGTTAATAAAATAATTTCTCCATTTGAAAGGACATAGAATAATAAAATTTGTATTTTATGCGTTATTAAAAACTGAAATCAGTACTGATTTTGTTTTATCTGAATAATCAATTTAAATCAATTCAAATATACGTAAATCAAAACTAAATATTATATCAATATTACTATATTTTGCTTACCAAATTAAGCATCATTAATATACTTAATCGGCAATAATTACGATTTTCCAAATAAATTGTCCTTACCAATTAACAAATTGGCCTTACATGTCATGTTATAAGCCTTCCAAGTGTCAATAAGAGAGCTATGTCAACAATTTTAATTTTCCTTTCTTTGGTAAAAACTAGATATAGTACTTAATATTTTTTAGAATTTATAAATTCTTAATTTAAGTTACTTCAATCAAAGCTAGACCCAAATTGGATGCTGATTTTACTGCATAATTTTTTTTTTTGGAAAACGACCACCCAATTGCAAAAGAGAATGAGTTGAATTTAAGTTTTGAATAAGCCATAAATAAATTCCGATTGGAAATTTCATGACAGCTTCTGTCTGTCCCTCCCTCCATCAATATTGGTTGTGATAAAATTAAATGTCAACAATAAATAAATATCATAAAGAAAATATAAAAAAAAACATAGATTTTACTTAGAAGTTCTTTCGGGAAAAATCACGGGCAGAGGAGAAGAAGATTCGCTAATGTCAAAAATTGAATAATTACAATAGGAGATGATTATGCCTATTTATAGGTTGATAAACCTTATTCCAATCAACAACTAATAGAAGTAACGTAGTAAGGTTGAAACACCTTATTCTAATTAAAATAAAATAGATGACTTATTCTAATTAAAATAAAATAAAAGAAGTCTAGTTTATTTGGACTTTACTTTTATTTTATTTTACCACTGTATTTTATTTTATCAAGAATTCTAGTCACCCAATTCTAACAATCTCCACCTTAACAAGAATTCTCTACGAACAAGAACTCTCAACGAACAAGTTCTCCACCTTTTCCACAAAACCCCTTGAGGGGTATTCTTCAACAATGAACACCAACCAAGTTCATGCAATACTCAAACTTGGTTATGGGAAGTGACTTAGTCATCATATCTGCAGGATTTTCATGAGTACTAACTTTGCTCACAACAACATCTCCACGAGCAATAATATCACGCACAAAATGATACCAGACATCAATATCTTCAGCCACGTTTAAAGCATAAGCTACTAGATCAGCCTCAGCGTACCTCTTCGGAGGTTTAATTTCTCTTCTAGGTCTATTTTTGGCAATAGAATATTGTGGTGATGAAGTGACTCTATTCTGAACTTCTGTACTAACTTGAGAAGTTGACTCTGTTGTAGATATTGAATCAATCTGAAACTCCACCTGCTTTTGTTGTTCTTTATTGGAAGAGTCTTTAAGAGATAAGTTAGGTAACATAGCAGTTTCATCAAAAACAACATCTCTGCTAATCACAACTTTTCTATTTTCAGGACACCATAACTTATACCCTTTTACACCAGCTTTAAAACCAAGAAAAACACATTTAATGGATCTTGGTTCCAATTTTCCATTATCAACATGAGCATAAGCAGGACACCCAAAAATCTTTATATCAGAATAATCAGCAGGCTTACCAGACCATATCTCTTGTGGAGTCTTTTTCTCAATGACAATGGATGGAGATCGGTTGATCAAAAAACATGCAGTAGAGGCTGCTTCAGCCTAAAACGGCTTCGGTAAATTAGCATTCGACAACATACATCGAAACTTCTCCATGATTGTTCCGTTCATTCGTTCTGCAACGCCATTTTGCTGTGGAGTATGACGAACTGTCAAATGTCTCATGATCCATTCTGATTTGCACAATTCATTAAACTCATCAGAACAAAACTCCAAGCCATTATTTGTGCGGTGGTCTTTCATCTGTTTTCCTATCGGTTTTTCAACCATAGTTTTCCAAGACTTGAATGTAGAAAACACATCGCTTTTCTGCTTCAGAAAGAATGCCCAAACTTTTTTGGAAAAATCATCAATAAGAGTTAGCATATAATTAGCTCCACCTCTCGAAGGCACTCTAGATGGTCCCTAAAGATCAGAATGAATATAATCTAATATTCCCTTCATGTTATGGATTCCTCTGGTGAATCGAACTCTCTTTTGCTTCCCAAAAATGCAATGCTCACAGAACTTCAGTTTGCTAATGCCTTGCCCATCAAGAAGTCCTCTTTTACTCAATTCTGCCATGCCGTTTTCACTCATATGTCCTAAACGCATATGCCAAAGTCTAGTAATATCATCATCTGACAAGGAAGAGGAAGCGACTACAGCATTACCAGTAATAGTTGAACCTTGCAAAACATATAATTTGGAAGTATTTCTCTGCCCTTTCATCACAACGAGGGAACCCTTGCTAATCTTTAGAACCCCACTTTCAGTTGTGTACCTGTGTCCTTTTGAATCAAGAGTACTCAACAAAATCAAATTCCTTTTCAATTCTGGTACATGTCGCACGCCACTAAGAGTTCTAACAACCCCATCAAACATCTTTATTTTGATTGTGCCAACACCTACGATTTTACATGAAGCATTATTTCCCATCAAAACGATACCTTCAAACACAGCTTCATATGTTGTAAACAATCCCGATTGGGACTCATATGGAAGGTGTAACCAAAATCGAGGATCCACTCCTCGCTCACTTTAGAATTGTCAACAGAAGCAAGTAGGAGTTCACCATCACTGTATTCTTCTACTACATCAGCTTTTCCGGATTGTTCTGGTTGTTTTCCCTTTTGATTCTCTACCTCCCTTTTGATCTTATTTTGTAGCTTGTAGCACTCTTTCTTAATGTGCCCTTTTTTCTTGCAGAAGTTACAAGTTTTATATCTGTTTGAAGATCTCGATCTACCTTTAGATTTACTGCGGGAATTTCGTTCATGTGTCCTCCCACAATTATCATCACTGTTTCGATCTTGTCTTCCACGAACAATGAGACCCTCACCCTGAGAGTAAGATCCAGCCATAATATGCTTCATCTTGTCATACGAGGCTAAGGAAGCATAGACTTCATCAACAGTGAGAGATTCACAGCTATACAAAATTGTATCTCTGAAGGTTGAATATGACGGTGACAACGAACAAAGGAGAATTAACCCTAAATCCTCTTTATCATACTGAACCTCCATGGCCTCCAAATCCGAGACATTTTCTTTAAACACATTTAAGTGTTCGTGCACAGACGCACATTCTTCCAAACGATGAGAATACAGACGCTGCTTCATATGTAATTTACTTATTAGGGTTTTCGACATACATAACTACTGTAATTTTGCCCATAATGCAGCAGTAGTCTTCTCCTTTAACACATCTTGTAGAATTTCATTCGACAGATGCAGTTGTAATTGCGTCAAAGCCTTCCGATCTTTACGCTTCTTCTCTTCATCTGTCAAATTCGAAGGCATCTTATCTAACCCTAACAGGACATCCTCCAAATCCATCTGCGCAAGAACTACTTGCATCTTCACCTGCCACAACACGAATCTGGTGTTGCGATCCAACAGCGGAATATCATACTTCAATGTGGCCGCTATCGTGATCGAGACTAGTAACCCGAAAAGCTCTAATACCAATTTAATAAAATTAAATGTCGACAATGGAGAAATATCGCAAAGAAAACATAAAGAAAGAACACACAGATTTTACGTGGAAACCCTTTCGGGAAAAACCACTGGCAGAGGAGAAGAAGATTCACTAATGTCAAAAATTGAATGATTACAAGAGGAGATGACTACGCCTATTTATAGGTTGAAAAATCTTATTCCAATCAACAACTAATAGAAGTAACGTAGTAAGGTTGAAACACCTTATTCTAATTAAAATAAAATAGATGACCTATTCTAATTAAAATAAAATAAAAGAAGTCTAGTTTATTTGGACTTTACTTTTATTTTATTTTACCATTGTATTTTATTTTAACAAGAATTCTAGTCACCCAATTCTAATAAATTGCTTTAGAAAAGGAATCTATAATTTATGATAATTTTCCGTTTTCATTGATTCAGTCTGGTCTTTTTAAGGGCTTGAAGTGACTTTGGGACTTCATCCAATTCTGATAAATGTATGGACCCCAAGTGGTTGCTTGTTGGAGGACTAAAAAAATTTACTACTGAAAGAGAAAGGAAAGAATGATTTTGCTAAAGATACAAAGATCTATATCTATTAGCTCCCCTATTGGTCTCTTCAACTCACATTCGAATGTGATTGGCCTTGAAAACTTTTTTGAATGTGATTTATTTATACTATTCATGTATTTATTCTTTTTATTAATGTATCTGATATAAAATTTTAAATTTAGCTAAAAATACTAAAAATAACAAGTAAAAGTCTGATTTGTCATCTCTCTATTAGAAAGATATAAGAATGACATGGAATCACAGTTTCATACACTCCATTCTCATATACTAAAATGAATGGAAAAAAAGTAAGATACGAAATATTACAATTATGAAGTGGACATAAATATAAAAGTTATTAGATGTTGAAGGATTTGAAAGTAAGTTTAGCCAAAATTGTAAACTAACGTTTAATTGAGAATGAAAATAGAAAAAATAAAGCTTTGATTACAATGACAAAATTGAGGTTTTATTGTTTCTAATGGTATAAGTTCAAATATCAATATTTACAATCTTTTATTAATTTTGATAAAAATAAGAAAAAGACAGAATAAATCCGTAATAATATAACTTATTTAAAACTTACAATATTATTTTTGTAATTTATTAGCCGTAACTACTCTTTCATCATTAAAATATTAAGAGAGAGGGAAGAAAGATACCAGGCTTTGAACTCGTGTCATCTATGTGCTAAACCAAAGTTTTAACCACTATTCCATGCCAATATTGAATATTTATAATAACTATTTAAAGATTAGAAAATTAGATTAGATTTATTTGTATCTTATAAAATATTTTTGTTTAAATAAAATATTGTTGGAATTCATTTTTTTAATAATTCCAACTAGTACTCATAACCTCCATCCCTTAAATTGAAAGAAAATATGTATCTCACTAACTTTTTGACCTAGTTGTAAGAGTGTTATGTTGAAGGTGTGAAAGTTTGGAATCAAGTTCAAACAACTCTATTCTCTTCCCCCGATTATCAAAGAAAGACTTTCTTTCGATTGCCATAATAGCAAAGGTACCAACACAGTTAAAGCTCAATTGATTGTTGGAATTCTTTATTACAATGGGGAGAGTAAAAAAGTTAAACTATTCACATTAATCACCCTGAATAAGAGTTACGTGAAAAAATATTATTAATCTTTACCATTTGAAGTTGGAATGATCAATTTTCTGTCTGAAGTGACCAAATTAATAAAGAATTTGGATTGATTAAAATAAGGACCACCGCTGTTTAGAATGATTAAGAAAGTAATTTTATCATTAAAAAAACGAAGGAGCATTAAAAGGTTTGCTTCAAAGCACATGAAGACATCAAAGCTTCACAACAAACAAAATTCAAAAGTCAAATAAAAAGACAAACAAAATTAAGGAGTTGAAGAGTGGCATTGAGAATCTGATCCTCTGTACAATTGCATACCAAACTGACATTATTAACCATTTATTTTATTTTATATCTTTTTTTTTTTTTTTGGGGTTTTTCAAGATATTCGCTAGAGCGAACTTAGTAATTAATCTTCGTATTTTGTAGGTCTATTTGTAACATTTTAAACCCGACCTAAAAATTATGATGCGAGGATGAATGTGACATTTAAAAAACTTAACCCTTTATTCTTGTAACACATCTTATTTTGAAAAATGAAGATTCAGAAAACGAATATTAGAAAATAATGATTTTTAGCTAAACTTTTCGTGCACTCTTAGAAATCTCATACTCGAAAACACTTGCTTTATAGTAAAATTGCTTAATTACTTTCTTAGTAGTAGAAAATTTTTAGAGTTGTGATTGAAAACCAAATTTTAATTTTATTAATTCGTATGATTTTGCAATTTTATGTTAAAACTACCAAAAATCGTCAAGCAAAACAAAAACAAAAAACAAAGTCTAAAAATAGATTTACAGCCCAAAAATCCAGAAAAGTTAAAACGTAAACCATCATATTAAAATAATCGAGAAAACAATTTGAGCTCCTGTACGTTGTTCGATCCTAAATTTACAGATTACTTGAAAAGGGAAAATACAAAAGAGTGAGCTAAAAATCTCAGTATGTAACTAAATTCAAACACAAACACCAAAAAAAACATATTAACCAATCAAACATTGTAGAGAATTTCAGCAAACTCATATGGCAAAATCGTGTATGCGTGATTACAATGCAACATTTTCAGAAAACAAAATACAAATTTTTCAGAAAATTTCCTATCCAACTTCGTTACACACCAAATTAGATGAGTTTGATCAATGTTAAAAATGCGTTTCAAACCTGAGGACCGAATGTGGAGAAATGGATGCCAGATTTTGCTGCTTATCTTTCAATATAATCCCTCAGGAATTTCCACTAAAGGTATGTGGGCAATCTTGGACCACTCTCGTCCTTTACCCCTACCGCACCCTTCTTCTAGCAACGGACAACCCCGAACATATAGTCACTCAAGCGAGAGAAGCATATCTTTACCCGGAAGAGATGTGAGCTTAGGCCAGTTAACAATTTCCAATCGCTGAAAAGAGGTGAGGTGTTGAAAGCCCTTGGAGTACAAGTATTCCGAATCCAGAGAGGGGGCAGCATCCTTCCTATCCCTTCTTCTGGCATTTGAGCACCCTTCACCATTGATTTTGAGTTTTTGAAGAGAGAGATGATGTGTATTTAATCCCCATTCAACAATTGATGTATACATTTTGGGTGCCTTTGAGATTTCAAGTGATGTGAGGTTGGTAGGCAATGAGTTGGTAGTTGGAGGCTAGCATCGTATTGATGAAAAAGTCAAATGGTTTTCGAATGATTAAGGTAAACTAATAAAATAGTTTTAAGAATTGTATTAAAATAATTAATATTTAAAACATTCAGTAACATGATTTTGTCATAGTACATGTTAAAAGTAATTACTATATTTATTTTTAATAATTATTAAAAATATTTTTTAATCATTACAATATTGAGAAGGAAAGAGGTGATAGAGTTTGAATCAGTATTATCTAAACTCCATATGAGAGTTTTAATCGTTAACCCAAACAAGTTTTGGTCAAAAATAATTTATTTTTTTATATTATGCATGTCCGTTTCACAGTTTATGTTCAGGATTTGGGGTTGCTCTTCCCAAGTCTCAACCACTCTTTTTATCTACTTAGAATGCATAAGGATGGCAAAACCCAAACCACTTTTTTCTAAAAGTGGATGTGTGGTGGGGTGAATTTTTTTCTTGTGAGTTGTGAGTACGGAGCGATTATGATAATTGTTTGCCTCGCCTTATTCCACTATATGAAATTATCATTTTATCCTTGTAAGTATAAATATTATAATCGTAAAAATGTTGGTGCTTCCCAATATTTTTGTAGAACTAACGTCGATAATGATAATATAGAACGATCGCAAAACAATAAAGAAAACACACCGATTTTACGTGGAAAACTTTTTTGGGAAAAATCACGGGCAGAAGAGAAGAAAATTCACTAACGTCAATTCAAATAATACAAGGAGTGTTTAATAGAAGCACGGCAGTGAGGTTGTAACACTTTATTCTAATTAATATCAAATAGAAGAAATGTACTTCTATCCGAATTCCACTTGTGCAGTCTACAGTGACGATATTTGTTGGCACTGATATCTTTATGCATCAAGAGAAATCTACCTAGAAAGATCAACAAAAAATCATGTAAAAGACTTGTTCTTCTGAAAAACCATTGGTTAATAGTACAATGAAATGTCAAATATTTTTAACTAAAATCCCATTCCCTTATACCAATTTCATAGCAGTTGCATAGAAATTAGAAGATGCAGATGAAAACAGAACATTCAGTTTGCTGAATAAATGTTTCAGGGAATTGACTAACCGCTTTACTAAATCAAATAAGCTGAAGCAGATCAGTTGAAGGTCTCCACTATTTTTCGCCAATTTAGCCTTCAATGCCTGCAAAAATTGAATACAAAATATATAAGACTGATTTCTAGTATCATGTTGTTCATGAGGAAAAAAAGGTATGAAATTGATAAATGTTTAAAATGCGTTTCACACCTGTGGTTTGAGTGTGGAGAAATCGAAGCCAGATTTTGCTGCTTAAATTTCAATACCTCGGGATGACTGTTATTAAATCAATTTCAACACGAGGAATGTGGGCAATCTTGGACCACTCTCCTCCTTTACCCCTACTGCACTCTTCTTCTAGCAACGGACAGTTGGAAATAAGTAGCTCCTTAAGCGAGAGAAGCATATCTTTTTCCGGAAGATGCGAGCTTAGGACAATCATAGAATCGCATTTCTTGAAGAGAGGTGAGGTATTGAAAGCCCTGGGAGTACATGAATACCAAATTCTCAAAATTTTCAATGGAGATAAATGTGAGAGAAGGAGGCAGCGTCATTCCTATCCCTTTTTCTGGAGACGAAACCACATTTGAGCATCCTTCACCGCCGATTATGAGTGTTTGAAGAGAGGTGAGTCTGTTAAATCCCCATTCAACAAGTGATGAATACATTTTGGGTGCGTTCGAGATTTCAAGTAAAGTGAGGTTGGTAGGGAAACCCTCTTCTGGAAAGGATATGTCAGCCGAACAGTTCCACACCATTAATTCTCGAAGGGAGGTGAAGTTGTGGATGCACCTGGGAAGGACTCCAAAATTTTCACAATTCCAAATTGAGAAAACTCTGAGATTCGTGGTGGGCAACCCACTTTCTTCAAATGAAACCAGATTTGGACAGTTAAATACTCGAATCTCCTGAAGATTGCTGAGCTTGTCTAATCCCCGCGGTAATGATTTAATTGGACACTGAATGTCAATGCTTTCGAGATCAGTGGTTTCTAGGAAGTCTTGAGCTATGCATTCCAACACTGACATTCCAAAATAGCAAGCTGTTCGAGCATTACGGGTAGCTTGGCGTTTAAAAATAAACTACTTAGCTTTGAATAAGCCATAATTTGGAGATGTTGAAGCCGATTGCATATATCGCCCCTTGATGATATCCATATTAGAGATGGACAGTCTCTTATTTCCAAATGCTCGAGTAGACAAGTGTTATTATTTTCATTTTCATCAACCAAATATTGCAAATTCTTGCAGTTCCTAATCAACAGCTCTTTCAAAGCAGCCGGAAAGTTACTCTCTGCAAAACAAACCAAGCCTGGACAATCTGCAAGTGTTATTCTTGTAATGAATGGGAAAGCATGAAAGGCTTCTGGTAGTCTATTGAGCTTTTCACAATCCCTTATTTCCAGAGATTCAACACCTGGAATCTTGACAAGTAGCAATCTCTCCTCCTCTGTTTCCAAAGACACCAATTGGGGACAATCTGTAATTGTAATGAAACGATGCCCAACTAATCTTAACCCAGTCTGCGATAAAGATCCCAACTCCTTCCAGCCAGAGATCTTGAATTTTTCGGAGTTTGCAAATCTCAACATTATCCTCTCTTCTGAAATATTAAACTTTGAAATATTTGAAAGAGACATCTTTCAAACAGGTAACCTTCTGTACAGACAAAGAACCTTCATCCACCATTTCTTCACACCCTTCAACGCTTAATTCACACAGCAAGGGAAAACTTGAAATTGAAGCTACCAGTCTCTTACAATTACAGATTTCAAGTTTCTGCAAGGATTGAAGGGTGGTTGGCAACCTTCCCAACAATTGAGGACATCTTTTAATTGAAAGCTTACAAAGGCTGGGAAATTTCGATACTTTCTCATCATCTTCACATAGGTCCCACTCCTCCCAATTCAGCATATTGTCAAAACACAGAGACTCTAATGATGCAAAAGCATTTGATTGATTTTCTCCAAACAACTCAGCACCAATCTTGTGTACGTGATCCAAACCACTAATTGAAAGATGTTTTAAAAACAACCACCTTCCAATCGATGGTAGAGATTTGCAATTTTTACAGTTGCGAAGCTCCAATGACAACATATTTTTGAAGGAAGGTTCTGCAATCCAACTAGAGAATTTTGCACCACCATAATTCTCAATGACGAGTTGCTCAAGCTTTTTTGGAGGACGAAGGCAGTCCAACACCCATTCTTCATCTTCTTTATTCCTTGTATCTTTCTTGAAGTTCCGACTCCATTTCAATACCAGCCGATCAATCCCTTGCTTCTCATTTAAATTGGCTTCCCCTGCATCTTGACCATTAACATTCTCCAATCCAGAAATACAGAAATCACCTTTGAGATTTGACAAATATTTCAAATCTCTAATATGATGTCCATCACCTTCCCCTATAACAAAATCAGATAACCTTTGAAGATTGGTTAGCTTACCAATTCCAAAAGGCATCCTTTCTATTGAGTACGCACCTTTGATATCAAGATAATGCAAGTTGACAAGATTTCCCATCTCTGAAGGTAACCTTTGAAGCCTGGAACACCTTTTTAATAATAAAGTTTCCAAATGGTAAAGAGTGCACAAAGAATCATGTAAGCATTTGATATGGGTTCTAGAAAAGTTTAAGTAGCGAAGATGTTTTAAATTTCCAAAAACATCAGGCAACTCAGTGATGGTATACCGACTCAAAGAAAGCACCCTTAAGTAGCCAAGTCTTGGCAACAAATCAACCAAAACATCATCAGCTAAATAAGGCATCCAATAACGATTAGTAGAAAACAATAATGGTAGAAAAGTACGTAATGATTTCACTTGATTAAATGCTTCAAACTTCTTCACTGCGTCAAACTTGCTGGCAACATAAGAAGAATGTCGAGTGCGATTTGAGAACTTCTGTTGCTTATCACCTTCTAATTTGGAGCATGTATCTCCTGCAACTACTTGAGCTAAATCATTGATAAGGTCATGCATTACGAATCGGGACTTATCTTTACTGGATATCTGAAAAAATGACCTCATCACTAAATCTTGAAAATATTGATTTCCAAGATCTTTAATTTGAGGCATAGCTTTTTGTTGCGAGAGACCTTCTGCTCTCCATAACAATATAATTTCTTCTTCCTCAAATTCATAATCTTTAGGAAGTATGGAGCAATATGCAAAACATCGTTTCAAGTATGACGGAAGATGATGGTAGCTTAATCGCAAAGCTGGAATTATGCCACACTGCTCTTCTGGTAAGTTCCATATCTCACTCTCATATATTCTTTCCCATTCTCGATGATATTTAACAGTGCGTAGCAAGCTTCCGATGGCTTTTGTGGCCAAAGGTAAGCCATTGCACCTTCTAACAATTTTCTCTCCAATTTCTTTAAACTGGAGATGTCCATCGAAATTTCTTGTTTTTAATGCATGCTGTGTAAATATGGATAAACAATCATCATCTGATAATTTATCCAAATGAAAAGCCTTGTGCGGATCCACAATAAATGAAACAATTTGAAGACGAGTGGTTACAATGATATGGGTCCCTGCTCCAAACGGAGATCGTAAGATGGTCCAATCACGTGAATTCTCGTTCCAAATGTCATCTAAAACAAGCAAGAATCTTTTCCAAGAAAGCTTCTCCTTCAACTTAACTTGAAGTGAATCGAAGTTACGGTAATCACATGACTCAGAAGTGATGGACTGTAAAATTGCCTTCGTTATAGCAATTGCATCAAAGTAATCAGAAACACATATCCAAGCCTTGAGATCAAAAGACTCGTTGATGGTGGCATCATTGTAAACAAGCTGAGCAAGAGTTGTTTTACCCATCCCTCCCATGCCCACGATGGAAAGGACTGAAACTCCATTGGAGTTATTACCTTTGAGCAACTCAATCATTTCCTGCTTCTCCTTGTGTCTACCAACGTACTTCACAGCTTCATCCATTACGGACGTTGGTTGCAGCCTGGGCTGCTTTCCCTTGGAGGTTGGAGCTTGAGACAAGATGTCACTCAAGCCCAAACTACTTCTTCGAGTAGTCAGAGTATTTAGTCTAGCAAGTGATATCTTCGACCTTGGGATTCATGGAATTCTTAAACCCAGAAGAAGTGAGAGTGAAACTAGTACCAGTAAAGCAGGTAGGAATGAGGTTCCGTACCTTGCTAGTGCTGGCTTGAGCTTGAGTCTTTTGGAGCTTGAGACGTAACTGTTCATAAGCGAACTCGTCCAAGATGTCATACACATCGTAAGCCAAGTCCTGGAGGTCGTCCAACCATTTTTTCACACCCTTGTTCTTGATCTGCTTCTCCTCAGCATCCGTTAACACTGCTTGGATATCGGGCAATATGAACTGCCACTGCTTGAGCTGGTCGCGGAGTTGCTTGTGATCAGCAACAAAGATGAGTGCAGAGTTGAGCAACTTGGCCCCCAACAGCTCCAAAAACACAGAAAGAGCAGCCTCTCCAATGATAGACATGATGAAATAATGATAAAGAAGGTGAAGAGAGGATTGAAGAAGCCAAAAAATGGAAAATCAGGGAAGAAAGAAGAAAGAAATGGAGATGGATTCTGTATAATTAGTGAAAGTTGAAGAAGTCAGCTCAAGAATTGTTTTCAGCATCTAATAATTCAGACGAGGCAACGAGGTGGAAGTCCACGAATTCAGATAAATAAAATAGAAAATGTGAGCCCCATGGCAATGGCGTCCAATGTCCTTATATGTAACTGATTAATAGCAGCATATAGCCGCCTTGTTTGTGGGATTTTAAACAATTTTTTGTAATCACAAATTTTCATCTTATCTTTTATCATTCAGCTTTGTGTTTTCAACTCAAATGAAAGAAAAATCTTTAAAGATTTCATATTTTATTTTATTAGCATATAATAATTCAGGCAATTAGGCGGAAGTCAATCAATTCTGATAAATAAAATATTGGCCAAATTAATGTATTGCAGTTTTGGTTCAATTTAGCATTGCCATTCAATATCATGATCAATAGACAAAATTGATTTTATTATTTCTAACTGTATAGCTTCCAATATCACTATTTGCAATCTTTTATTGATTTTACTGAAAATAAGGAAAAAAAAAAATACTTTCATAATAATATAACATATTTAAAACATACAAAATTATTTTATTGATGGTAACTCGTGACACCAAATTTAAGAATATAAAAGATTAATAAATATAAACAATTAAAATTAAATCAGATATCTAAAAAATGCAGAATTTAGACATGGAGAAGTAAAATATTTTATTGACCGTAACTACTTTTTTCATTATAGTATTAAGGGAGATGGAAGAAGGATTGCATGGTTTGAATTCCATACCATTTGGATGTGAACGAAAGTTTTAACCACTATTTCATATAAGTCTTGAATATTGATTGACTGTAACTACTTAAACATTAAAAAATTAGATTAGGTTGATTTATATCTTATAAAATGTTTTAATTTAGTTTTTCTAAATAAAATATTATCGGAATTCATTTTTTTTATATAATTTGTACTAGTAATCATAACCCCACAACCCTTAAATTGAAAGAAAATATGCAAGTCAAAATTTTTTTGGTCTAATTATAAGAGTATTATGTTGTAGGCATGAAAACATAGGTTCGGTCCCAAACAACTCTATTTCCTTCTCTCAATTATAAAAAAATACGCATTTAAACACATTCTTTTGATTGCCATAATAACAATGGTATCAACTGAATTAAAGCTCAATTAATTGTTGGAATTCATTATTATAACGGGGAGAGTATAAAAAAGTAAACTAGAACACATTCTTTTGATTGTTATAATAGCAATGGTACCGAATTAAAGCTCAATTAATCGTTGGAGTTTGTTAATAATGGGGAGAGTATAAAAAGGGTAAATTACCCCCTTTAATCACTCTCAATAGGGGCTGTTCTTATTTTTGTCACCTAATTTTTTTTTGTTAATTTGGTCACAAAAAACAAATCGATCAAACTAATCAATCCACGGTTAAAATGGTGGCATAATGCTGATGGTGTATTTCCACATTAGTTACTAAAAAATTAGGGTAAATTACTTATTAATTACTCTAAATAGTGATTATTCTTATTTTGATCATCCAAAATAATACGTAAAAGTACACTGTTAATCTTTCCGTTACTATTTAAAGATGGAATGACGAATTTTCTTTCTAATGTGATTAAATTAATAAAAACTCATTAAACTATAAATAATAAGAAAGTAATTTATCCTTAGAAAAGAAAGGAGCATTAAATAGTTTGCTTAAAAGCACATGAAGACATCAAAGCTTCACAATAAATTAAGTACATAGTTCTGTAAGAAAATCGAAACAAAATTAAAAAAAAAAAAAGTCAAAATAAAAAGACAAACAAAATTAAGGAGCTGAAGAGTGGCATTAAGAATCTTATTCTATTAACTGACATTATTAACTATTTATTTTTATTTTATATATATATTTTTTTTGTTTTCTCAATGTACTCATTAGAGCAGAAGGGTGATATCAAGAATCTGATTTTTCGCGTTTAGTAATTCCATAATTTCTTTTAATATTTGCTTGAAACAACTCAATTATTGATACATACATTGTTTTGATAACTTGAACTCAATTATTGATGCCAAGTCACAATTTTAAAAAATAAAAATAATTGAATTTTATGGGTTGATTTAATGATCAAGAGTGTTCATTATTTCAAATGTGATTTAGGTTTAAGTCGTGTCAATTGCATTGCTGTTAGAACCTTATAATTCACCAAAAAAAATTAAAAATTAAAAAATGTATATTTAAAAAATAGATAAACTACAAAAATAGTCAATTTTGTTTGCCTCAGGTTACATTTTAATCACTTATGTTTGAAATGTTACATTTTAGTCACTTATGTTATTATTTTGTTACGAAATAATCACTCTGCCGTTAAGTTCCGTTATCTCACTAACGGTAATCCTACATGGTAGTCCAACTAGATTTTAAGTGCCAACTTGGATTTTCAAATGGGATTAGAATAGATTTTTAATTAAATAAAATTTAATTAATTAAAAATTTTAAATCTAAATCTTATCTGAAAAAACCCTAAACCTATTTCCACACACATGTCTTCTTCATCTTCATCTTCTTCCTTTTTGATTCCAACATCTTTAATTACAAATCTGTCTCAAAACTTGAATCTTTGAAACCCATTAACCCAAAGAAACTTAACGGGAAGAAGATATTGAATCTTTGAATCTTTGGGTTAATAGGTTTTAAAGATTCAAGCTTTGAGACAGGTTTGTAACTAAAGATATGAGAATCAAAAAGGAAGAAGATGAAGATGAAGATGAAGAGGAGAGGTGTGTGTAAATGGGTTTAAGATTTTTTCAATTAAGGTTTAAGGCTTAAAGATTGAACTAATATAGGCACAAAATTTATTTGTCATTATTAACAATCATAACATATCGTGATTGCTAAAATCGTAAAAAATTTAATATAAAATTTAATAAATAAGAATTTGTTATGTAAAATAATCAAGAATAAAAATTGGATGTAAAAATATATATGAATTTGTCGATTTATTGAAATCTTTAATTCTTATATTTTTTTAACTTCTAAATTAACACACAAATATTTAAAAAAAATTTATTTTTTCTTTTTGAAGATAGGATGTCACAAAAGTTAAGTATGTATAATTAGAGGACAATAACCCTAATATATAATTTTTACATACTAACTTGAATTTCTAATCAACCTATTATCAATTAAAAATTAGTTACTAGAGTATTTACATATATTTTAACAACTGAAATTCAATAAGCCTTAACTAGGGGTGCTCAAACTTCGATTAAAATCGAATTAATCGTTTGAACTGATATAATTCTATTAATTGGTCGGTTAATTGATCTAATTTGGTTAAAGGTTTTTTGGAATTCCGATTAATGGTTAATTCAGTTTGAAAACAGGTAATTAACTGAATTAACCGAGCTTAATAAATAATATTATATATTATATGTATTAGACTATTACTAATTCAATTAATTCGGTCAAATGAACATTATTAATTTATTTATTTTATATGTTTTATACTTTTTAGCAAAAAAAACATATAAATTTCTGTTAATTTGGTTAACCGACCAAATTAACCGAAATATTTAGGTTCGATTAATTTTTTTGATAAAATTTATGTTCGGTTAACGGTTAAAAAATTAAAAAGTTCAATTAATACTAATTCGGTTCAATTAACTGTTTGAATATCCCTAGCCTTAACCATATTAGAAGGACATAAATATAAAAACTATTAAATGTTAAAGGATTTGAAAGTAAATTTAGCCAAAATTGTAAACTAACGTTTAATTGAGAATTAAAATAGAAAAAATAGTTTATTCCAAAAATAAATCAAACTTAAAAAGATTAAAAAACCGTAAATAGAAAAAAAAAATTATCTCATTGATGTATAATTTTTGAATAAAAGAATTGGAAAATTTTTATAAAAAGGTTGTGAAGATATTCATCAAAGATTTTGAAGCAAACGAATAATCATTTTAGTTTTAAATTATGTTGCAAAACTAATTATTGGTTCTACATATTTCATATGCATTTTAAAACAATAATCATATTTTAAAAATAAAAATTAAATTGAGCATTGAATGTAAAAATGTGGGATTTCTAATTTTGTGGTTTTAAAACTCCCAAGGATTTGGAACACAATTTAACCTTTGAAAGGTACGTTTTTCATTATTCAGTATTTTTTTTTTAAAAATAAATGTAAAATATGTAAAACAATGAAAGCTAAGAGGGTTGATTGTAAAATATAGCACGTTTGGGATCTGTTTCGGATTGAAGAAGATGTTAGGTGCAATGTGAGAAAGGAATGTTAAAAGCAACTTGATGATGGTTGCAAAAGCTTTAATAGCAACGCGATTAGTGCGACTCGAACTTAGACTATATCTAGAATGGTGAACGTCCTGATCATCAAGCCAACACATGGGATTCAACGGTTGCAAATTTTAAATTGAACAAATTTTTTTAATAAATTGGTGTTATTACAAGGTAGTATCTGTTCATACTTTCTTAACCCTTTGACAATGCACACACATCGTGCTCAAACCCGAGACTCTTAGAATGAACATCATCTTCTTTTTCACTAGAGCCACTCGTTGGGTTCTTAAT
Source organism: Kokia cookei (assembly GCA_039519145.1). NCBI lineage: Eukaryota > Viridiplantae > Streptophyta > Magnoliopsida > Malvales > Malvaceae > Kokia > Kokia cookei. The sequence goes on along the minus strand of CM076908.1, from coordinate 46,445,404 downwards.
TGAACAATTTTTTAAAATACTTTTTATGTTGTGTTTATGCTTATTTATAGGCTATAGAAAATAGTTTTCAAAGGACTTATATGTTGAACATCCTAGGGGTCTCGGGTTCGAGCGCCTGTGTGTGCAAGCTGTGTGGGCGTTGTTAAAGGGTTAAGAAAGTATGAACAGATACTACCATGTAATCACACCAGTATATTAAAAAAATCATTAATATTAGAGATAAATTTAAAAACTATACATGAATTTTGGTTCAATGTGTAATTTTATACATGAACTTCAGTTTTTTGCAATTTTATACATAAACTTTTGATTTGATTCAAATCTCACAAATTATTAACACGATTATTGATATAAGATCATTTTATGTTTATATATTGCATACACAGATAATTATATTTATCCAATATAAAAGTAAATCGATGTATTTATTTTTTTAAATGTGTATGATTGAATCAAAATCAAAATTTCAGGTATACAAGATTGTAATAACTTAGGATTTAATTGTTAACGTATAGGATGCCAAATGATAATTCACATATTTAGAGTTATTTTATTATATAGAGTCTACAAAGGCGTCGAGCATGTGTATGCACTTCACTCGCTCCTGAATTACAGAATAAAGAGAAATGTCCAAGGCAGCCACTTCCCTCAGCTCGTTCGAGTCTCTCGATTCTCGCCTCCATCTCTTCTATCTCTTCACCTAAACCTACCACATCTTATGCTTGAAATTCATCATATATACATATATATATATCCAACAAAATAAAGCTATAAATGTGATAAATATTTAAAATGCGTTTTACACATGTGGTTTGATTGCAGAGAAATCGACACCTATTTTATAGTGAAGCAGACTGGGTAGTGAAATAGAACGTGCCAATTACAAAGCAGTGATAGATTTATCCATCCTGATTTATTGTCGTCCCTAAGAGTGCACCTTCCTTGAAGCAAATATAGAAATTTGGACCACTATTTAACCCATAATGCTAAAGCATATGCAACTATAGTTTCGTGGAAATGTGATAAAAGTTTATTTGAAAGGCTACATACCATCACCAAAGTAATAAAAGTTAGACTTTGAGACATTGAGTTCTAATAAATGGATGGATCCCAAGTGATTGCTTGTTGGATCGAATTCCAATGTTTTGATAAATAAAATGATTCAGAGTAGGAGGCAATGAGCTGGAAGTCATCCAACTCCGATCAATCAGATAGAGGCCAAGCGGATGTTGGGAGGCTGCTTTTGATGGGAAACGAATGAAGAAGGCGGAAAAAGACAAAGGGTGAGGTACCCACCCATATTGTTTATGAATTTTGATGCTCTTCTCTTCTCTTCTCTTCTCTTGCTTTTCTCCATTATCACAATTTCCAAGTAAATGAAGGTTGAGCTCCATGCCAATGCCATCCAATGCCCATATTTGTAATTTAGTTTAAGATAAAACAAATATTATATTTCCCATAACTCTGTGACCAAAGTAACACATTGCAGTTTTGGCTCAATTGAGTGTTGCCATTAAATATCTTGATTAATTGACAGGCAATATGGAAATCACATGTTTCAAAAACATATTTCATTTGAATTTTTAAAAGTAAAATCCAAAATATTCATATTATTTGGTATATCTAGATTTGTAAGTTCTGATACAAGTTTGAAAATAAAATTCTATTTTACTTAAATTAACCAATTTGATTTTCTCATGAAATAGCCGGTACTTTAAATCTTCAATTGCTGCTTCAAGCTTCAAAGTCTTTATTAAATATAAATATGGTTAATAGGTGCATGAGTTTGGTTTTGATTTGGCACTTGGATTCTTTTTTGTATTAATTTGGCATCTGAATTTAGCTTCAATGCCCAATTTGATAACCATATCAAATGGCATCATATGATCTGATGAATATTTGATATGTATGTTCTAATGAAAAACACAGGTATTTAATTGAAATAATAATAAAAAACTCAGATACTAAAATGAACAGTGAAGCCAAACTTTGGCGCTTAATTGAGAAAAAACTCAAGTATTAAACTGAAAAAACCTCATATACCAAATTGGGACAAAAAAAAACTCATGTACCAAATTGATATTAAAATTAAACTCGGGTAGCAAATAGCATATTAACCCTTAATAAAACAAAAATGCAATGCATGTGGATGGACTAAAGGCAAGGCACAATTAGGGTTTATTTTTTTAATTATAAAAAAGACAAATAACTTTGAAACCCAAACATTTTCATAGTAGTAAATATTTTTCATGTATAACTAATTCATTACTGAATTTGGACTAGAAATGAATTATTCTTTCTATAAAAAATTTTTATATTCAATCAAGACTAAAAATAATTTCACAAGTAAATATTAGCAAGAGGCACATCACTAGTTGATGAAGAAGATGCAACAGACTGCTTTGAATGAATTTTATCGGTAAAAGAGAAGTAAAAGCTAGTTTAGACAAGACACTAGATGAAACATGGCCTAATGGACGACGCCTAAGCTCTTGAGTTGACAAATTACTACATTTTGTACAATCACTCTTATGTATATCAGTAGCTGCAGTAGCATGATAGACTTGCTTAGGATCTGATAAATTCTTCATGTTCAACTTGTATAGACCATTAACCTCAATGACTCGAGCCAAGATAGTCTGAGTTTGTAAATCTTTGACATGACAATGTTGTGGAAAAAGCTCAAATGAAACTTTATTGTCCTTTGTGAACTGTGAAACAGATAACAAATTTTTAGTGATATTTGAAACTTTAAACAAAAGTTTTAAGTGCAACAGTTTATGCAAATCATTTTGTGTAACAAATGTAGCTTTGACCAACACAATTAATGGGAATATGTGATCCATTAGTTGCACCATACCTGTTGAGGGTGTAGGATTTTCTACCTTTGTTGCATCATGTGTAAGATGATTTGTAGCTCCAGAGTCTGGATACCAATCAGGGTCAGCAACAACTGTAGGGGTAGCAAGAACTGAAGAAGTATCACTTGGAATAGATTGATCAGAACGAGTGGGAGCATAAGAGTAGTTAGGTTAGGAAGGTGAGGGAGTTTGATACACACCTGGTGGTGGTGAAGGGGATGGATATACAGTAGGCGGTGGTGCAGTGTAAACAAATAAAGAATTCATGTAGGAAGGTTGGGGAGAAGGATACACATTTGGTGGAGGTGAAGTATGAACTGGTCTTTGGTTATAAGAGGTATACTGATCATAATTACTAACATTTGAGGTACAAACATTAGCGGCAACAACTAGTCGATTCCCTTCACGTGCAGAATTAGTTGTCATAGGCAAACCAACAAATGATTCATCAAAACAATAAAAACATTTAGAAACTATACGGCCAAATTTTCCACATAGCTGACAGTGTGGCCTGTTTCCATTTCCAAATCTGCCTCTTCTGCCACGAGGCCTGGAACCAGCTGATCTGAATTTTTATGATTTGCTATGCATTGACTGTGGTTGTTTTATTAATAAAATTATGTTTTGAATTGAGAAAAAAAATTAAGAAATTCGAAACACAAAAAAGGAAGTAGAGAAAGTGAACACAATGATATACATGGTTCGAGAATATTCCCTACATCCACGGACAGAATAAAAAATGAAATTCACTATTAAAAAGTGGAGATTACAATGGAATTACATCATAAAATAAAATACCTCGCCACAATAACTATCCACAAACTTTGAGCAATCTTCCAAATGAACATCAACTATACACTTTCCACATACTGAGAAATACCTGGAAATAATAAATAACAAGTGACCAACCTTTTTTTTCAATCTCAAAATGTCAAAAATAATACTTTATTTAAAACATCCTAGCCTCTTATCAATCATCAATGGAGACCTAAGACAGGTTCTTGATTTGTGTAGATAGAAATAGATGATACTAAAAGCATTAGAAAACTAACTTACCACTCTATTCCTTTTGTCAACATTTGTTGACCAACGACGTTGTGCTGTTGTTGTGCCCATAAGCTGGTATTGCGCTCTTTGGATGCCCATTATTCAAGGCTTTATCACCAAGGTACGTACACCTCCCCAGTGCTACCATTTGGCCTTTTATCTCCCACCCATTTCATGATTCCCGAAGCTGAATGGAAGTACAAAGCTAAATGAATAACATATTTGGCTCCTCAACTACAACTATATACCAAGCACCAAAATAGTCTCCAACACAGGAAAGGAATGTCAGAAGAAAAAAGTTCTCCATATAACCTATACTTACCTTATCATAAACATTGATAACATCACAGTTTAAGCCTTTCAAAGCAGGGGAAATTCATATAAAGATTGATAGAAAACCCACTGTGACACATTTAGCTTGGAAGCGTTAGATAGCCTGTGAAAATGATGAACAGCATATCACAATTACCATTGTCTGTCTAACGAAAACCAAATATTCGTGAATCACAATCTTTGCCTGTGTTTTAAAGGGTTTCATACAAGTGGTCTGAGCATGAAAAAATAAGGGATGCTCTGAAAATTTGTGAAGATTCATCCATTCATAATCACAATGGTTGCACACAACTGATGCTTTCGTAAGAGAAGCGTCTTGATATGATGCAGAAAACAAGACGGAACTTCCTACGTTATATGCCAATCTACCGGACTGGAAAGCTGAAAAGCAACATTAAGAGACAGCTGCAATGAAACTAGTTCCAAACTGCTACAGTTATATATCATTTGATTCATTCAACTCATACCTCGAAGTCAAAAGCAAGAGTGCCAAGATATAGTGAGTCACTTAGTCACGGCTATTTTTGGCTAGAAAATGAAATCATATAAAGTATTTTTGTACCTCTAAGTAAAAGCCGGTTAAATAAAGTCACATAGTCACTCACTTAGGCAGTGAGTTTGTTTATGTTGCTTAATCCACATGATCAAAAAAGCAATTCCTCATCAAGTGAATTGATGCAGGCTTTGAATGGATTCATGGTCTGAGAAATTTGGAAAACTGAGATGGACAACTTTGTGATTGGACAGAACAATTTTTGGAACACTCAGGCTGGAAGTTCCAAGGATGTATAATCTCAATGTCACCAGTGTCTTACGAGTGAAAACCCCAAACTGCAGCTCAGTGAACTCTGTTGTGTTAATGTTAAATTGAGCTCTCTAATGCCATGTTGTAACTTGTACTGTATCCCCCCATTAATCCTGCAAGGATCAATACCATGTATACAGTGATGACGAAATCTGTTTGCGCTGATATCCTTATGGAATAACGGAAATCTACCCACAAAGATCTACAAACTATCACGTAAAAGACTTGTTCTTCTGAAAAAACATTGGTTAATAGTACAATGAAATCTCAAATATTTTTAAAATCCCATTCCCATATACCAATTTCATAGCAACTGCTTAGAAATTAGAAGATGCAGATGAAAACAGAACATTCAATTTGCTGAATAAATGTTGCAGAGAATTGACTAACCGCTTTACTAAATCAAATAAGCTGAAGCAGATCAGTTGAAGGTCTCCACTATTTTTCACCAATTTAGCCTTCAATGCCTGCAAATATTTAATACAAAATATATAACACTGATTTCTATTATCATGTCGTTCATGAGGACAATCAGATAAATAGAAAAAAAAGCTATGAAATTGATAAATGTTTAAAATGCGTTTCGCACCTGTGGTTTGAATGTGGAGAAATCGATGCCAGATTTTGCTGCTTAAATTTCAATACCTCGGGATGACTGTTTTACAACCAATTTGCACAGAAGGTATGTGGGCAATCTTGGACCACTCGCGTCCTTTACCCCTACTGCACCCTTCTTCTAGCAACGGGCAACTCACAATACGTAGCTGCTCAAGCGAGAGAAGCATATCTTTTTCCGGAAGAGATGTGAGCTTAGGACAATGAAGGACGTTCAATTCTTGAAGAGAGGTGAGGTGTTGAAAGCCCTTGGAACACATGAATTCCAAATTCTCAAATTTTTCAATGGAAATAGATGTGAGAGGAGGAGGTAGCGTCATTCCTATCCCTTCTTCTGGAAACGACACCACACTTGAGCATCCTATACCACCAATAGTGAGTTTTTGAAGAGAGGTGAGTCTGTTAAATCCCCATTCAACAAGTGATGTGTAAACTTTAGGTGCGTTTGAGATTGCAAGTGATGTGAGATTGGTAGGGAAACCCTCTTCTGGAAAGGATATGTCAGCCGAACACTTTCGCACCTTTAATTCTCGAAGGGAGGTGAAGTTGTGGATGCACTTGGGAAGGACTCCAAAATTTTCACAATACACAATCCTGAAAGCTCTGAGATTTGTGGTGGGCAACCCACTTTCTTCAAATGAAACCAGATTTGGACATCTAAATAATCGAATCTCCTGAAGATGGCTGAGCTTGTCTAATCCCCGCGGTAATGATTTAATTTTTTCAGCACCCCAAATCTCAATGCTTTTGAGATCAGTGGCTTCAAGGAAGTCTAGGGCTATGCATTCCAGCACTGGACAAAGCCCAATATGGAGATGTTTAAGCATTACGGGTAACTTGGCGTTTAAAAATAAGCTACTTAGCTTTGAACAGCTTTCAATTTTCAAATGTTGAAGCCGACTGCATATATCGCTCCTTGACGATAACCATATTAGAGATGGACAGCTTATTATTTCCAGGTGCTCAAGAAAACAAGTGTTACTACTCGTACTCTTCTTATCTTCTTTTTCATTATCCAAATATTGCAAATTCTTGCAACTACAAATCCTCAGCTCTTTCAAAGCAGGGGGAAAGTCACTCTCTGCAAATGAAACCAAGCCTGGACACTTTTCAAGTTTTATTCTTGTAATGAATGGGAAAGCATGTAAGACTTTTGGTAGTCTATTGAGCCTCTCACAATCCATTATTAACAGAGACACACTTTTCAAAGAAGTAACCTTCTCAGCAGAAGAAGAGCCTTCATCCACCAATTCTTCACACCCTTCAATGCTTAATTCACATAGAGACGAAAAACTTGAAATTGAAACTACTAGCTTTCTACACTCGTAGATTTTAAGTTTCTGCAAGGATTGAAGAAGAGTTGGCAACCTTCCCAACAATTGAGGACATTCTCTTATTGAAAGCTCACGAAGGCTGGGGAGTCTCATAGCTTGCACATCACCTTCACATGGGTCCCACTCCTCCCAATTTGGCATTTTTTCAAAACATAGAGTTTCTAATAATGCAAATGCATTCGATTGATTTGCTCCAAACAACTCATCACCAATCTTACGTACCTCATCCAAACCACAAATTGAAAGGTGTTTTAACAATGATAACCTTGCAATTGATGGTAGGGATTTGCAATTTTTACAGTTGCGAAGCTCCAATGACAACATATTTTTGAAGGAAGACTCTGAAATCCAAGTAGGGAATCTTGCACCACCATAATTCTCAATGACGAGTTGCTCAAGCTTTTTTGGAGGACGAAGAGAGTCCAACACCCATTCTTCAACTTCTTTTTTCCTTGTATCGTTCTTAAAGTCCCGACTCCATTCCAATGCCAATAGACCAATCCCCTGCTTCTCATTTAACTTGGCTTCCCCTGCATCTTCACCGTTAACATTCTCCAACCCAGAAAGACGGATATCACCTCTGAGGTTTGACAAATACTTCAAATCTCTAATATGACAACCACCACCTTCCCCTACGATAAAATCAGATAACCTTTGAAGATTGGTTAGCTTATCAATTCCCAAAGGCATCCTTTCTATTGAGCTCACACCTCTGATGTCAAGATAATGCAGGTTGACAAGATTTCCCATTTTTGAAGGTAACTTTTGAAGCTTTGAACACCTTTTTAATAAGAAAGTTTCCAAAAGGTAGAGAGTGCACAAAGAATCAGGTAGGCATTTGATACGGGTGTCAGAAAAATTTAAATAGCGAAGATGCTTTAAACTTTCAAAAACATCAGGCAACTCAGTGATAATATACCCGCACAAAGAAAGCACCCTTAAGCACCCTAATCTTGGTGACAAATCAACCAAAACAACATTAGTTAAAAAAGGCCCCGGATAATAATTACTAGAAGACATTAAGGGTAGAAAGTACGTAAAGAGTTTACTTGATCAAATGCTTCAAATTTCTTCATTGTGTCATATGTGCTGACAATATAAGAAGAATGTCGAGTGCGATTTGAGAACTTCTGTTGCTTATCACCTTCCAATTTGGAGCATGTATCTCCTGCAACTACTTGAGCTAAATCATTAATAAGGTCATGCATTACGAATCGGGACTTATCTTTACTAGATATCTGAAAAAATGACCTCGACACTAGATCTTCGAAATATTGATTTCCAAGATCTTCAGTTTGAGGCATAGCTTTTGGTTGCAAGAGACCTTCTGCTCTCCATAACAAGATAATTTCTTCCTCTTCAAATTCATAACCTTTAGGAAGTATGGAGCAATATGCAAAACATCGTTTCAAGTATGACGGAAGATGATGGTTGCTTAATCGCAAAGCTGGGATTATGCCACATTGCTCTTCTGGGAAGTTCCATATCTCACTCTCATATATTCTTTCCCATTCTCGATGATATTTAACTGTGCGTAGAGAGCTTCCAATGGTTTTTGCGGCCAAAGGTAAGCCATTGCACCTTCTAACAATTTTCTCTCCAATTTCTTTAAACCGGAGATGTCCATCGAAATTTCTGGCTTTTAATGCATGCTGTGTGAATATGGATAAACAATCATCATCCGATAGTTTATCCAAATGAAAAGCTTTGAGCGGATCCACAATAGATGAAACAATTTGAAGACGAGTGGTTACAATGATATTGGTCCCTGCTCCAAATGGAGACCGTAAGATGGTTCAATCATTATAACTCTCATTCCAAATGTCATCTAAAACAAGCAAGAATCTTTTCCCAAACAACTTCTCCTTCAACTTAACTTGAAGTAAATCCAAGTTACTGTAATCACATGACTCAGAAGTGATGGACTCTAAAATTGCCTTTGTTATAGCAATTGCATCAAAGTAATCAGAAACACATACCCAAGCCTTGAGATCAAAAGACTCGTTGATGGTGGCATCATTGTAAACAAGCTGAGCAAGAGTTGTTTTACCCATCCCTCCCATGCCCACGATGGAAAGGACTGAAACTCCATTGGAGTTATTACCTTTGAGCAACTCAATCATTTCTTTCTTCTCCTTGTGTCTACCAACATACTCCACAGCTCCATCCATGACAGAAGTTTGTTGCAGCCTGGGTTGCTTTCCCTTGAAGGTTGGAGCTTGAGACAAGATCTCACTCAACCCCAAACTACTTCCTTGCATAGTCAAATTATTTAGTCTATCAGTTATCTCTTTGACCTTGGGAATCATGGAATTCTTAAACCGAAAAGAAGTGAGAGTGAAATTACTACTGGTACAGCAGGTAGGAATGAGTTCCCATACCTTGCTAGTGCTGGCTTGAGCTTGAGTCTTTCGGAGATTGAGACGTAACTGTTCATAAGCGAACTCATCCAAGATGTCATCCACATCGTAAGCCAAGTCCTGGAGCTCGTCCAACCATTTCTTCACATCCTCGTTCTTGGTCTGCTTCTCCTCAGCATCGGTTAACACTGCTCGGATAGTGAGCAATATGGATGCTAAATTTGTGTGTTTAATTTATCAATTCATTCCGCTATATTTTATTTGTTCGTTGCTTAATTGAATTGATCCCCAACAATTATAACATTATTTTGTCTCTGCCATTGTGGTTATATGTCCTATTTGTTTATTCGAGGTAGGGGGTTTGAGTCGTGCATTTTAAAAAGTTTTGATTTCTTTTTCTAAACCTTGAACTTTGAGTTTATATGTTTGTTTATCACCTGGTCATGTGTTTGAATCCCTATATGTGCATGTGAGTGTATTTATTTTTGCACTTCTCCGTTAAATTGAATTTAAGTCAAATTAAATGATTTCTCCTTTGTTAGTTTATTCTGTCATTTTTTTTATTTTTCTTCGTGGTGATTGCTTGTTGTGCACTCAAGGATTTTTTTCCCCCAAATCTTTAAGTTTCCATTAAATCATCCCGACACGTAGTTGAAGTGATCGTCTGTTCCGTTGTTGTGATTTGAAGTGTGGAATTGTAAGTTTACTGTGGAAACTTCCTAATTTTGTCTATGCTTTTGGTTGAGTTGGTTAATTGTAAAAAACATTGAATTCGTTGTTTAAGCGCGTATTTGGTTTTCTTTAGGCGTGGATCATAATGATAATCCTTTCGTAGCGTCGTAGTTTGAGATTTACGGTATCGTACAACGATTTCAAGAGTTGCAGGAACACTTTGAAGCAACTCCATATAAGGTAGGGTGTCGAAACCCCTTAAAAATTCTCAATTATTTCTGCATTTTTGTCAAGACTCGTCGCTGTTCGAGGGCACAAGGGTGTGTGTTCAAGCTGTGTTCCATTAAAACAAGGTTCAGGAGACACACGGGCTGGACACCTGATCGTGTGCTAGACAGTGTGTTACATACTATTTTGTGACACATGAGCTGGGCACACAGGCTTGTGCCAGAGCATGTGTGCATATTATTTTGTGAATAATGGTACAGGGGACACACAAATTGGGCACACGAGCATGTGCCAGACCGTGTGATTATACTGTTTTGCAATTTTAGGTGTAGTGGTTACACGGACCAGACACATGAGCGTGTGGCAGGCCATGTGTCACACATAGGCCAACACATGGTCGTGTGCTAGGCCGTGTGGATCATCTTTTCGATCGAAACACTATATAAAATGATTGTAAGTTGATCGCAGTACTTGAGTAATCTAAATTAAATTGCGAGAGGGTTATTAGATGAATGCATAATGCTGACTATAGGGGTATATGATTGATTTGCTATGTTCCACCAATATTTGTTATATCCGATATACGTATGCATATATATATGTATCCGAATGTAAGATTACAATTTCTATTTTGCATTTGCATGAGGGTTGGGAATCGTGAAGTGAAGGAAATACTGAATTGAACTACACTGAACTAATTCTGTGGTTAAACCACTTGAACGTTATACTGAACTGACAGTGAAACTGTAATCATTGCAATGTGTCAGACCGACACTCTATGGTGTGTAGGGTTGGGTATTGGTGTGATGGGTTGGACGAAGTTGGTGTGCAGGGGTGGGTTTGCATACTGTGACTGCTTCTTTCATTGACAGAGAGACTGAAATGTTACTGAAATGCGATATAATTGCTTGCATGTCTGAGATCTTGATTCTGATAACTGAATTGTTGATAGTGTACCTATAGCTAAGTTTGTGAGACTTCATGACATATTGTTGCAAATTGCACTAACTTAATTATTGATGTTTTAGGGTCTTCGCAGACTTGATGGCTGGTGGATGAGGAGCTCAGTCAATTTAGAACTTTTAGTGACGTAGGTTGGAAAATATGTTATGTTTGAACCTTAAGACTAGGACTTGTGAGACATAGACCTATGTTTTCATTTGGTGTTGGATGCATATGTCTTATTTGATGTTGGATTTACATTTTTGTTTCCGTGATACTCATGTTTGATATAATCATAAGTGTTTCCTCATTATGATATGATATTTTCTCTACGGTGACATTGTGACACTCTTGACTTAGTCGTTTCATCTAAGTTGGGTTTAGGGTGTTACATCATCAAAGTTTATTTTTTTCTCTTTCTCTTTCTTTATTTTCATTTATAGATCTTAAAGTATGAAAATAAGCAAAAACTAAAAACTCTATGATTAAGATCCAAAATACTAATCTTTCGTCCAAATAAAATGTTTTACTTTTTTTTCATCTTCACTTATCATTGTCCTATTTCATATCAAAATGATTCCCCTTACTTCAATTTTCTCTTTGATATAAAGGATTGGAGATTGAAAATTTGAAATATTGGGTAATTACAAAAATTAAGGGTTTGATTTGAGGCTTAGGGTTAGGAAATAATTGGGGATTTTAGATTTAGCAATTTACATAAATTAGGAATTAAGGATTTCAAAATTTTGAGACATAAGCAAATAACGTAATGAGATTTTGTTTTTTTCTCAATTTCTATCACAAATTAAAAAAAATCCATCAAAATTTCACTTCAATAAAAAAGACCATAAGAATACTAATGGGTGTATGGATGAATTTTTTTGTTTGATATTATTAAAAACAATGGTTCTTTTAACTCTCTTTTCTTCATTTTTATTTTCCAGAGATAGAATGGTTGAAGGAGAAAATAAAAGTTTTGAATTTATTTTTAATTTTTTAGTCATCAAATGACATGTAAAAATCTTACATGGTATTATAATTGGATTGGATCACTGCTTATGTAGTGAGAAAGGTTCACCTAAAAAATTTTCATTAAGCTTAGTTTAAGTTAATTTTTATATAAAAATAAAATTACCTATAGTGGAGCTCTTTTTCGAAAAACGACTTGTGCTTTTCAAAATGATAAGTCATTCTACAGGGAAAAAGGCTTATTTTACGTTGACCTGTAAGTCATTTTCCGTTAACCAAACTGCTTTTTGTGAAACAAACATAAGAAAATGTAAAAAAATATTTTTTCTATCCCTTTGAAAATTTTCTTGTTTCGTTTACTTTTTCCCGGAAAATTTTTAAAAGAAAAGATAAACCCCCAAAAAAAATTTATTTATCTTTCCCTTTTTTCTTAAATTTTGAAAAAAAAAAACCAAAGGTTTTTATAACAACAAATAGAGCAAAGAAAATAAGGCAAAAATTTTAGGGTATTGTAAAAAGATTCTTTTTTTAAGAGAAAAAAAAACAAGTAATGTTTATATATAACAATTGTTTTCTTAAATGGAAATGGAAAATCATATGGAGAAAGAAAATATGTGATCAAAATTAGGGTAAAATCTTGAAAGGTGACAGATTAGATACTATATCTACCAATTATCAAACTATGGATGTCTATTTATAATAGGTTTAGTTTTTTTTTTTTTTTTCTATTTTTCTTAATTTCTCTACTTTTTTACTCTGCTGTTTTTGGCATTTCAACTCAAAATGGATTTTATTTTTGCTTTGAGTTTTTTAAAATATAAAAGTGGTTTTTTAATTATTTATATATTATTAATGTCTTTTAACAATTTTTGTTAGTGGATATTGATTTTGATGACATAATTTTTTTTTTGAATATTAAAATATATTATTTTTAACTCATGAGATTTGTAAATTTTTTTAGTTAAAAAGACCATTGGATTTAAATAAGAATTTCGTTAGGTTAAATAACACAATTTTTTTTTTATTATAAAATTCATGGCTAAAATAATAATAATAACCTCCTGAAATTTGTAAATAACCCTTTATTTATTTTTATTGTATTCAAATGAGCCATTAATTGCTTAGCAAAAAACTATGCCATTAATTTTTTTTATTTACATCCTAATAAATCTTTAACCTTGTATCCAATTAAAACCTTATTAATTTAAATATATATGTTTTATATAACATTTTAAAATTTATTATAGTAGTGAACCTAACAAGTGGTTCCAGTGAAAAAGAGGATGTTGTTCATACTAGGAGTTTTGGATTCGAGCGCCTGTGTGTGCGAGATGTGTGCGCCTTGTCAAAGAATTAAGAAAGTATGAACATATACTACCACGTAATCACACCAGTATATTCAAAAAATAATAATAATAAAATTCATTATAATGAAAGCAGAATAGAAAAAGAAAATGATTAGTAATTTTTTAATCACAAAGTTGTTTCCATTAACCATCTAATAGAGAAAATAAGTATAATTCAAGGTTTAATTTTATATTTATGCTTTGCTCTCTTTTTTTTTCTACTTGTTTATTAATTTTACAACTTATCTATTACATACTTAAACCCTAAAATTTAATAATAAAAAACAATTAAATAAAATAACTATGTTTATAAATATAATAAGAAATTTAGTGCTGAAAGCGAAAGGGAAGAAAATGATTTTGCTAAAGATACCAAAATCTACATCTATTAGCTCCCCTGTTGGACTCATCAGCTGACATTGAACACAATAAGGTGTGTAAGAATCTGATGATCCGTTGAATAAATTTCATTACAAATCACTACAATCTCCTACACTTGCAAGTATGGATACGGATTTGGTTTGGATTTTTAAAATATTTGTTTTGTGAAACTGATCCGCTCAACAGCAGTAAGTAAGGATGTCACATCCCAAAAATCGGATTAGTAGGAATTGGATTAATGAACCGAGAATGGTCACATCCAAAATTTTTTTGAGAGAACCTTAACACATTTGATAATTAATAAATATCAATTATAATGATTGAGTAGTAATGGAGCTATCCTTGATGATCTGAGTTTGAATTCCTTCTCTCTCGTTAATTTTTATTTGGTGTAAATTTGTTTTAAACCTTTAGCAAAGGTCATCTCGTTTTTTTTTTAATATTTTTTATTAAAATAATAACAAATAACTGAGTTGGTCTAGTGGTTAAGTTCGTAATTAGTTCCTTAAAGATCTTAGGTTTAGGTTTCTACACTTTCTATCTTTTTATTTAATTTTTTTGCCAATTTTAGTGGCCAACACCCCAAAACCGTCCATGCTAGTTGCCATGCATGGGTAAAGATTCTTTTGTTGTGTGTGATCCCTCATTAAGCACCCTTTTCACTCTCATGATCCCCCTAACTTGCCAATTTCTCCATTTTTGCCATATGAAATATACAATGCACCTAGACATGGTTGACCACTCTCTTACCATCCATTCTCTCCCCCTCCCACTCTCATTGCCACACCACCATACATTCCTCCCTATTCTCTCTTTTCCTTTCTTTTTTCTCTCTTTTTGTTTAGCTTTCAACCTCCTCTTTTGCTCTCTTTTTTTTTCTTTTTCCTCCACCATTCTTAGCTTTGCACCACCAGCACCTCACCACCACTAAAACACCACTTTCCACCTCTCCTGCTCCCTTTTTCTCCAACACCGCCCCTAGTGATGCCCTCCACCACCGTGGCAACCACCACATGCCACCGCGCAACTTTACTTTTCTTATTTTTTTTCTCCTTTAACTGAAACCCATAACCTCTTTTCTTTCTCCACCGTCAGACTGCTACCATCACCGCCGTAGCACCACCATTGACGGTTGTGATTTCTTCCTCCTTTCCTCTCCGATTCGTGATCAAGGCGATCTATCAATTATCTCATCAACCAAGATTATGTAAGTGTAAGAATTGAGTAGAAACCTCCCTCTCTCTTCCCTACCTTTTTCTCTTGACCAAATATTTTTTAAGGTCATAGTGAATTATTTTATCGTGTATTAACATCTAGTTCTCATGTATTATTGAAGAGCCGATCGACACCAACTTGAGAGATCATTAATGTTGGGATAAAAATCACTAATCCTAGTGATTATTCTAAGGGTAAGTGTTAATAGAAATCGATAATTAACTTATAGTATCAACCTTATCAACGATCGTTATTAATGTAAGATTGTCATTTGTTGACTGAATAGGTGATCTAATTATTAGATCCACGTGTGGGTGTTCTTAGAGAGTTGTTGCACACTGGATCTACGATTAGGTGTAAGTTTTAACACTAAACAAAAATAAATATGCTTTATATCGATTAAAATCATTATTATTTTAAACATATTTGATAAGGATATTTAAGTGTCCATAAAAAGAGATAAAACCCATCAATATAGACTATGTCAAGTGAGTGATTCGAAACCATTGATTTTGGTAATATTTATGATGTGTGATTTGTTGATTATTAATTATATGAAAATTATAAAAATCTCATTCTCATGTTATGTGATATTATGGCATATGTGATTTTCGCATGATTTATAAAATGAGAAATTTTGATAAATGTGTACATATGTGATTTGCATGTTAAACATGTCTAATATGATTTAAGCGATTTTGGTCATATCACATGCATGGGGTGAGATATGTCAAAGGTGGAAGTATGTGACAGTTTATCCACGACCTATATGGCAGCTTGTCTGCAAATTTGAAGTGTTTAAATGGACGAGTTCTGAGGAACTCAATTTTGGAGTGTAGCAGTGATGGGTAGGATGTTTTAAAAAGATTTGCGTAATTGTTTTACAAAAACTGCATTGCCATGATCATGTGCATAAAGCAAATTGACCAATTTGTATGATAAGTATTTGCTCATTGTTACTTGATTTGTATACTGAATTCCTGCTTATTACTTGAGTCAAGACTCACACTGATTTTGTAGCTTAACTCCCTTCAGTTTTTTTATTTTATAGATAATCTCGAGACTAGGATTCGATGACGGCATTTGAAGGAGTTTCTCGGAATTCTTTTCAAATTAAAGAAATTAAATTGAATTTTGATATTTTGAGTTTGTAATAAGTTTTAGTATGGACTGTGGTATGAGACATAATTTTGGAGACTTTATTCTGATTTGCATGATTTGATTGCGTGATATTAAGTTTTAAAAATGACATAAATTAGTATTTGATAAGATTTCGTTTGAAACTCAGTTTTTAAAATAGAATTTGTCAATTACACATTTTTTCCGCTGCATTTCTGCAAAATGAGTTTTTAATAAAATTAGACTAACCAAAATTTATCAATTAGACCATCATCAGAAGGTTAACCTTGAAATTCACAGGTAGAAAATAACTCGTGTGTCAACAGCTAATGGCAAAGTTATCTGTTTGTAATTTACATACCTTGAAACATCATTACAGCAGGATTTCATAATCAAAATGAGCCCTGAGACAGTATTGTTAGCAGTCAAGTTTGGCTTCGAGTTTATCGGTTCTTGCCTCCATCTCTCTATCTTTTCACCTAAAGCTACCTCATCTTAAACTTGAAGTTCATCTTCTTCATCGACAAGCTTATCGTCACTTCCGGAACTTTGGGTTCCGTTTGATGTCTCATCCAAAACATCAACTTTCAAGGAACTAATGGTAGCACCCTTAAAAGGCCCTCCATTAGAGTGTGCAGATTTCTGTATGAGGTACACATTCATAGCTAAACTGTGGGAAACTCTGGGAACAGTCTCTTTCTTCGCATCCTCAGCTGCAAAACAGCATATAGTTTAAGCATATGAATTCAACATAGCCTCACCAATAGAACCCTGAAATATAAAAAGTTTGAGCATGGAGAAGAAAGGAAAGCAACATAAACACAGAGGAAACCAATAAAAATTGGCACCAGCATGCAATTCATTTGACAATACCGGGCATATAGCACCAGCCAAATTATTAGAGCTATAGTTTCTTTTGAAGTCCAAAAGGCGTAAGATGTAAATTGAAAGAGAATTAAAATCCTCTTTGTCATGAAACATCAGCATCACAAATTATAGCCATAAAGAAACTAACCTCAAGCGAAACAACTAGTCCAATTATAAGTTTGATTTTGTGAACCTCAAACCAAGGAAAAATTGGTTTAAATCTCGTATTTTAAACCTTTAAGACTGTGTAGCAGTGAATTAACTAACCGCTTTACTAAATCAAAAAAACTGAAGCAGATCAGTCGAAGTTCCTCGCTACTTTTCGCCAATTTAGCCTTCAATGCCTGCAAAACTTGAATACAATAAATATATAAGACTGATTTCTATTGTCATGTTGATCAGGAGGATAATCAGATATATCGTACAAAATAAAGCTATGAATGTGATAAATGTTTAAAATGCGTTTCACACCTGTGGTTTGAGTGTAGAGAATCGATGCAAGATTTTGCTGTTTCAGTTTCACACTCGTTTGCCTTGAATAAACACAAAAGGTATGTGGGCAATCTTGGACCACTCTCGTCCTTTACCCCTACTGCACCCTTCTTCTAGCAACGGGCAATGCTCAATAGATAGACTATCAAGCGAGAGAAGCATATCTTTTCCCGGAAGAGATGTGAGCTTAGGACAATCATAGATTCGCAATTGTTGAAGAGAGGTGAGGTGTTAAAAGCCGTTGGAGCACATGTATTCCAAATGCTCAAAATTTTCAATGCAGATAGATGTGAGAGAAGGAGGCAGCGTCATTCCTATCCCTTCTTCTGGAAACGACTTGACACTTGAGCATCCTTCACCACTGATTTGGAGTTTTTGAAGAGAGGTGAATCTGTTTAATCCCCACTCAACAAGTGATGCATAAATTTTGGGTGCATTTGAGATTTCAAGTGATGCGAGGTTGGTAGGGAAACCCTCTTCAGGAAAGGATACTTGGGAAGGGCTCTAAAATTTTCACAATAATCACTTAAGCACCCATCAACTTCAATCTCTTGAAGATGACTGAGCTTGTCCAATCCTCCGGGTAATGATGTAATATTTTCAGCATTAGAAATTCTAATACTTTCAAGATCAACAGTTTCATGGAAATTTTGGGCTATGCATTCCAACAACGGACAATCCAAAATAACTAGACGTTTAAGCTTTACTGGTAACTTGGAATTTAAAAATAAGCTACTTAGCTTTGAACAACTTTCAATTTGGAGATGTTGAAGCCGATTGCATATATCGCCCCTTGATGATAACCACATTAGAGATGGACAGTCTCTTATTTCCAAATGCTCGAGTAGACAAGTGCTGCTACTCATACTCTTATCATTATTTATGTTTTCATCAGCCAAATATTGCAACTTCTCACATTCGCAAATCTCCAACTCTTTTAAAGCAGGAGGAAAGTTTCTCTTTGCAAAACAAACCAAGCCTAGACAATTTTCAAGTTTTATTCTTGTAATGAATGGGAAAGCATGTAAGATTTCTGGTAGTCTATTGAGCCTTTCACAATCCCTTATTTCCAGAGATTCAACACCTGGAATCTTGTCAAGTTGCTATCTCTCCTCCTTCGTTTCCAAAGAGATCAATTGTGGACAATCTGCAATCGCAATAAATCGATGCCCAACTAAGCTTAACCCATTTTGCGATAAGGATTCCAGCTCTTTCCAACCAGAGATGTCAAAAGCTTCCGAGTTTACAAATCTCAACATTGCCTTCTCTCCTGAAATATCAAACTTTGAAATATTTTTAAGAGTCACACTTTTCAAAGAGGTAACCTCTTGAACAGAAGATGAGCCTTCATCCACCAATTCTTCACACCCATTAATTCTGTTGATTGATGGCTTAGCATGCAGCATGAAGAGCTTACCAACAGCATGGAAGAATCAGATTTATTTTAAGACATTTTGATGTACAAGTATTATGTTTAATGTTTCATTTTGATGATGTAATTCAGTCAAACTTAGAGGCTGACTTAATGCTTGATGATAGCTAGATTTAGGAGCATTTTTTTCATGCAATTTCCCATAATTTACACTGTTAAAATCTGCTTATGTCATGCAGATTTGGACCATACCCTATGGTTCCTATTAATTAATTTTTGTATATCAAAGTTATCCATCAATGAAAAATCATCAGATCAAGTTTTCTTCATTCAACTTTTGCTTCTTTTCTTCTTTGTTATTGCAAAAATCCTCTTGACTCTTCAGCAAGAAATTGAAGCTTTTGCTTCAAGTCATTGTCTGCTGCATATTAGCAACCTTTGTTTGCTCTAACAATTGGCATCAAAGCCATCTTCTTAAAGGGACCAACTTCTGTTTTGTTCAAGAACTCACGCATGTCTTCATCGAGCTTCTCTCTAACACCACCACCACAATTTAATGGTGAGAACTACCACATTTGGGTAGTAAAAATGAAGACTTACATGCAGGTATTTGACTTGAGGGAAGTAGTAAATGTTGATGTCGAGCCACCACCTTTGAGAGCTAACCCAACAGTAGCTCAGATAAGGCAACATTCAGATGACAGAGCCAAGAGATACAAGGCAATGTCATGCCTTCAGAAATGTCTTTCAGAAGTGATCTTAACAAGGATCATGGCTTGTGAGACACCTAAGCAAATCTGTGACAAGTTGAAAGAGGAGTTTCAAGGTACTGAGAAAACTAGGCAATAGTATAGTTACCGTAAGCACAGATATCGTTCCTACGAGAACAAAAAGTACTAGTAATAACTATCTTCCTATTATCTAACTGGTCAAATAAAGTGATTGTTGTAAACTAATTTAACTAAATTAATAAAAAGTGCGTCAAAGATTAAAGCAAGAAATAATAAGTGTTTTTACACCAAGAAGTAAACAATACCCAAGAAAGATTCCATCTAGATTTCATCTACTATTATCATTCTAAATTAAGCAATTTATTCATTTAGTATTTTGTTCCGTAGAAATCCCTAAATTATGCTAATAACTCTATTCAAGCATAAAAGCAATTGACTCTAGGTTGATTAATTGAAATTTTTTTCTAATTAAAACCCCTATTGTCGCATTAATTCGATCTATGGATTCCACTATTAGATTTGACTCTAATCCGGTAGATTTATGTCGTCCAATTTCTAGGATTGCATGCAACTCCACTCAATTATGCTTAATCTACTCTTAAACAGTGTCTATTTCTCCTCTGACTTAAGCACATCAAACAAGAATTAATATATCAAGAATACTAAATCAAGAATTAAGCACACATAATTGAGAGCAAAATCTAAGTATTTATTGCGTAAAATCAGAAATCAAATTACAGAATTCATCCTAGGGTTCATCTCCCCTAGGTATTTAGGAATTTAGTTCATGCTAATAAATGGAAACATCTTAGAAAAAATATAACCACAAGATGAGGAAAAAATGATAGTAAAATCAAAAGAATTTAGAAAGAGGTCTTCAATCTTTGTGGAAATCTGCTTCAAAGACGGCTTCTATGGTGTTTCTTTAATTGTTTCCTTCAATAATCTCTGACGGCTAGAGTTTAGGGAATGAAGGATTTTGTAGAAAATTAAAAGTGTCTTCTCATATCAATCTATCCCCTATTTATAATACATGAAAAAAACTCTAGTTGGATCCAAATTAAATTCTAACAATATAATTTGAATTAAATCTAAACAATAATTCCCTAATTGGATTCAAATTGAACTCTAAATTATAAAGCCTAAAAGATAAATATAAACAATATAATAATAATCCTAAAAAAAATAAAGTTTAAATTTAAATAAAGTCTTATATCTAATAAATCTCTTCCTAACTCTTTCACATTCACACTTTTGCCCCAAATTTTCCTTTTTATCTTTGATTTAGTCCATGGCCATGTGTCCAACTCGTGTGGTTCCAAAAATATGCTTTTTTTGTCCGGTTTTCACTTAGTTTTCACTCTTTTCGCTCCCAAATGCTTTCCTAAGTATAGAAACATAAATTTAAAGGATTATGAACATAAATTTCATTATTTTAAATAGATTAATCATCCAAAACGCATTAAGAATGAGGCTAAAACATGTTACTTTTGACACTTATTAATACACACCACAACAAAATAGTGTGAGTGAAAGGAAAAACAGAACACTCATGGACATGGCCAGGTGCTTACTATTTGAAAGAGATTTGCCTAAGAACTTATGAGCAGAAGCAGTTAACACTGTTGTTTATCTACAAAACAGGCTTCCTACTAAAGCCTTGATGGAGAAAACTCCTTTTGAGATGTGGTTTGGCTTCAAGCCCTCAGTTGCACACCTAAGGATTTTTTGTTACATCTATTATGCAGCAGTTCCAGTTGTGAAAAGAGACAAGTTGGATAAAAGAGCACAACCTGCAGTCTTTGTTGGTTATAGCAGTGACAAGAAAGGATATAGGATGTTGGATCCTTAAACTCATAAAGTCTATGTAAGCAGAGATGTGATATTTGATGAAGCTTCAACTTGGAACTGGGACAATTCAGAGGTTGAAAAGGTCAGTGAAGAAGTTGTGTCAGATCTACAAAATGATACTCAAGCAAATCAAGATCTGAACATAGATGATTTACCTGTTAGAGGGACAAGGTTGCTGGCTGATGTTTATGAAAGAGCAGATTTGGCAAATGGTGAACCAATCACCTACAATGAAGCTCAGGCACAACAAGGATGGTTGGATGCAATGCAAGATGAAATGACTATGATCAATAAAAATCAAACATGGGAATTGGTTGAAAGGCCAGTTAACAAGAAAGTTATTGGAGTAAAATGGGTCTTTAGGGCCAAGCATAATGCTGATGGCTCCTTGAATAGGCTTAAGGAAAGACTGGTGGTAAAAAGCTTCAGCCAAACGTATAGAGTTTATTATTTTGAGACTTTTGCACCTATGGCAAGGCTTGACACCATCAGGCTTCTGTTAGCCTTAATAGCTCAAAACAAATGGAAATTCACCAACTTGATGTGAAGTCAGCTTTCTTAAATGGTTTTCTGAATGAAGAGATATATGTAGAGCAGCTTGAAGGATTTGAAGTTGCTGGAGAAGAAACCAAAGTATACAAGTTGAAGAAAGCCTTGTATGGCTTGAAACAGACTCCAAGGGCCTGGTATGAGAGAATTGACAATTATCTCTCAAGTCTTGATTTTGAAAGAAGTGTCAATGAGCCTACTTTGTATGTGAAGAAGATTGGAAATGAAAAAGCTCTAATAGTTTCATTGTATGTTGATGACTTATTGGTAATTGGAGGAAATGAGGATTATTTGGAAAAATTCAAGACTAAGATGCAAGAAGTCTTTAAAATGTCAGACTTGGGGCTTATGTCCTACTTCCTAGGAATGGAGGTGTTTCAAACTAAAGAGAGCATCTCCATAAGACAAAGGGCATTTGCATTAAAGATTTTGAAGAAGTTCTATATGGAGAACTCCAAATCAGTAGCTACTTCTATTGCTGCAAAGGAGAAGCTATCTAGTGAAGGAAACTATGAAAGGGTTAGTGAAGCTAATTTATAGAAGTCTAGTAGGATGTTTTTTCTACTTGACTGCAACAAGGCTAGATCTAGTTTTCACAGTAAGCCTTCTATCAAGATTCATGCATTGTTGCAATTCTTCACATTTTCAGACAACAAAAAAGGTTCTCATGTATATCATAGGAACTTTGAATTATGGACTCAAGTTTGTTAAAGTTCAGTACATGAAGATGTTTGGTTACACTAACAATGATTGGGGAGGATCTGTGGATGATGTGAAAAGCACCTCAGGGTACTTGTTTACTTTAGGCTCAGCTGTTTTTTGTTAGAGTTCAAAGAAGAAAACTGTTGTTGCTCAATCCACAGCTGAAGTAGAGTATGTTATAGCTATTGCAGTTGTGAGCCAAGCAATTTGGTTAAGAAAGCTTATGGAAGATTTAAATCTACACCAAAATGAAGCAACAGAGATTCTATGTGACAATCAGTCTGCTATTGCAATTGTGTTTCATGGAAAAACAAAGCATTTTAAGATTAAGTTTCATTTTGTGAGAAAAGCACAACAATGCCATGAAGTTAAACTGATTCATTGCAATTCTGAAGATCTGCTTGTAGATATTCTAACTAAACCTCTTGGTACAGCAAGGTTTGAAGAGTTAAGGGCAAAACTTGGAGTTAGCTGCATACAAGCCAAGGAGGAGTGTTGATCGATGGTTTAGCATGCAACATGAAGAGCATACCAGCAGCATGGAAGAATCAGATTTATTTTGAGACATTTTGATGTACAAGTGTTATGTTTAATGTTTCATTTTGATGATGTAATTTAGTCAAACTTAGAGGCTGACTTAACGCTTGATGATAGCTAGATTTAGGTGCATTTTTTTAATGCAATTTCCCATACTCAATGGTTCCTATTAATCAATTTTTGTATATCAAAGTTATCCATCAAAGAAAAATCATCAGATCAAGTTTACTTCATTAAGCTTTTGCTTTTGTTCTTTTTTGTTCTTGCAAAAATCCTCTTGACTCTTCAGCAAGAAACTGAAGCTTTTGCTTCAAGTCATTGTCTGACCAGCCTCTGTTTGCTCTAACAAATTCTTAATTCACATTATGACGACAAACTTGAAATTGAAACTACCAGTCTCTTACACTCATAAATTACAAGTTTCTGTAAGGATTGAACAAGAGTTGGTAGCCTTCCCAACAATTGAAGACATTCTAGGATTGAAAGCTCATGAAGGCTGGGGAATTTCGAAGTTTACTCATAACATTCACTTGGTCCCACTCATCCCAATTTGGCAGATCGCAAAAATACAATCTCTAATGATGCAAATGCATTCGATTGACTTGCTCCAAACAACTCGACACCAATCTTATGTACCTCATCCAAACCACAAATTGAAAGGTCTTTTAACAAT
Source organism: Kokia cookei (assembly GCA_039519145.1). Taxonomy (NCBI): domain Eukaryota; kingdom Viridiplantae; phylum Streptophyta; class Magnoliopsida; order Malvales; family Malvaceae; genus Kokia; species Kokia cookei. The sequence goes on along the minus strand of CM076908.1, from coordinate 46,421,403 downwards.
GATAACCTTGCAATCGATGGTAGAGATTTGCAATTTTTACAATTGTAAAGCTCCAATGACACCATATTCTTGAAGGAAGAATCTGCAATCCAAGTAGATACTTTTGCACCACCATAATTCTCAATGACGAGTTGCTGAAGCTTTATTGGAGGACAAAGAGAGTCCAACACCCATTCTTCATCTTCTTTATTCCTTGAACCCTTCTCAAACTTTTTACTCCAATGCAATACCAATCGATCAATCCGATGCTTATCATTTAACTTGGCTTCCCTTGCATCTTGACAATTAACATTCTCCAAACCAGAAAGACGGAAATCACCTTTGAGGTTTGACAAATATTTCAAATCTCTAATGTGACAATCATCACCTTCACTTGTGATAAAATCAGATAACCTTTGAAGATTGGTTAGCTTACCAATTCCAAAAGGCATCCTTTCTATTGCACTTCTGATATCAATATTTTGCAAGTTGATAAGATTTCCCATTTTCGAAGGTAACTTTTGAAGCATGAAACAACCTTTTAATAATAATGTTTCTAAATAGTAAAGAGTACATAGAGAACCAGGTAAGCATTTGATACGAGTGTGAGAAAAATTTAAGTAACAAACATGTTTTAAAATTTCAAAAACATCAGGCAACTCAATGATGGACCCACTCAAAGAAAGCACCTTTAATTAGCCAAGTCTTGGCAACAAATCAACCAAAACAACATTGCTTAAACAAGGCCTCCAATAACTTGAAAACTGTAAAGGAAGAAAAGTACGTAATGATTTTGCTTGATTAAATGCTTCAAACTTCTTCTCCATGCCAAATGTGCCAACAATATAAGAAGAATGTCGAGTACGATTTGAGAACTGTTGTTGCTTATCACCCTCCAGTTTGGAACATATATCTCCTGCAACTACTTGAGGTAAATCATTGATAAGGTCATGCATTACAAATCTGGACTTATCTTTACTGGATATCTGAAAAAATGACCTCGACACTAGATCTTGAAAATATTTATTTCCAAGATCCTTAATTTGAGGCATAGCTTTTTGTTGCAATAGACCTTCTGCTCTCCATAACAAGATAATTTCTTCTTCCTCAAATTCATAATCTTTAGCAAGTATGAAGCAATATGCAAAACATCGTTTCAGGTACGACGGAAGATGATGGTAGCTTAATCGCAGAGCTGAAATTATGCCACATTGCTCTTCTGGTAAGTTCCATATCTCATTCTCATATATTCTTTCCCATTCTTTAACAGTGCGGAGTAAGCTTCCAATGGCTTTTGCAGCCAAAGGTAAGCCCTTGCACCTTTTCACGATTTTCTCTCCAACTTCTTTAAATTGGAGATGTCCATCGAAATTTTTTGCTTTTAATGCATGTTGTGTAAATATGGATAAACAATCATCATCCGGTAGTTTATCCAAATGAAAAGCTTTGACGGGATCCACAATAGATGAAACAATTTGAAGACGAATGGTTGCAATGATGTTGGTCCCTGCTCCAAACGGAGACCGTAAGATGGTCCAATCATTATAATTCTCGTTCCAAATGTCATCTAAAACAAGCAAGAATCTTTTCCCAGACAACTTCTCCTTCAATTTAACTTGAAGTAAATTCAAGTCATTCTCATCCGGAAGTGAAGGAATCAGAAGAGAGAAATGAATAAGCCAAAACGCAACAAAAATGAAAGGGACGGGATGGAGATTGTGTATAATCAGTGAAAGTTGAATACTTTCACGGTACGGTGCAGTGAGCTGGAATTCTGACAAATAAAATAGAGCCCAAGTGATTGTTGGGAAAAGCCAAAGGCTGAGCCACCCACCCATATTGTTTAACTTTGAATCTTGAATTTAATTCCAATGCAACGAACCAAATAAACCCCAAAGAAATCTCTGTATTTCCAGAAATACAGATCAAACCCTACGCTTGCAGTAATGGTATTTGATCTGTTGCTTCTTCTTCCTATGGATATAGTAACTGGATTCGAGAATATTCTTTACATTCACGAGCAGAATCAGAAATAAAATTCACTATTAAAGAATGAATATTATAATAGACTCACATCATAAAATAAAATACCTCACCATAATTACTATCCACAAACTTTGAGTAAGGTTCTAAATGATTATCAGCTATACACTTTTTACAATTTTGGAAATACCTGTGGTTTGAGTGTTGAGAGATCAGTGCCAGTTTCAAGTACCAGGGGGTATTTCGAAAGAGTTACTTTAAGGGCACTTTCTCACCAAATTTTCTTCCATGATTCCAAATGCATGTAAAAAAATATATATCGTAACTACAACAAAGGAAAGGAATACCAGATGAACAAATTCTTCTTACAACCTATAGTGCTATAATGTATCCATCTATCATTAACATTGATAACATCACTGTAAGTGCAGAAGGAGTGGGAAGGTGAAGCTTTTCAAAGTAGTGGAACTTCATATAAAGAATGACAGAAAAACAGCATACTTTCTTCGTATGATGCAGTAAATAAGATGGAACTCCCTTCATTATATTGGTATCTCATGCATGGGGAAAGCATTGCATTGCATAATTAAGAGACCAAAAAGTTGAACATATATAATCTGCGCGGACCCATTCAAAGTTCCACACCTTTTGTATGAATGTGGAGAAATCAGTGCCAGATTTTGCTGCTGAAATTTCAATCTAATTGCCTTGGGATGACTGTTCTATACTGAATAAACACAAAAGGTATGTGGGAAATCTTGGACCACTCTCGTCCTTTACCCCTACTACACCCTTCTTCTAGCAACGGACAACCCCAAATATATAGCCGCTCAAGCGAGAGAAGCTTATCTTTTTCCGGAAGAGATGCGAGCTTAGGACAATTACTGAACTGTAATTCTTGAAGAGAGGTGAGGTGGTGAAATCCCTTGGAGCACATGAATTCCAGATTCTCAAAGTCGCGGATGCAGATAAAGGTGAGAGAAGGAGGCAATTCCTTTCCCATCCCTTCTTCTGGAAATGACACCACATTTGAGCATCCAGCACCGCTGACGGTGAGTTGTTGAAGAGAGGAGAGTCTATTTAATCCCCATTCAACAAGTGATGTATAAATTCTGGGTGCGTTTGAGATTTCAAGTGACGTGAGGTTAGTAGGGAAACCCTTTTCCGAAAAGGGTATGTCAGCCGAACACTCACACACCTTTAATTTCTCAAGGAAGGGGAAATTGTTGATGCAGTCGGGGAGTGCTTCAAACTTTTCACAATTGGAAATCGAGAAAGCTTTGAGATTTGTGGTGGGCAACCCACTTCCTTCAAATGAAACCAGACTTGAAAAACCATCAAGTTGAATCTTCTCAAGATGGGTGAGCTTGTCTAATCCTTGGGGTAAAGATTTAATATTTTGACCACCCCAAATAAAAATGCTTTCGAGATCAGTGGTGTCATGGAAGTCTTGGGCTATGCATTCCAAAATTGGACACTTCCAAATCTGTAGATGTTTAAGCTTTACGGGTAACTTGGCATTCAAAAATAAGCTACTTAGCTTTGAACAACTGCTAACTTCGAGATGTTGAAGCCGATCGCATATATCACCCCTTGATGACAACCATATTAGAGATGGGCAGATTAGTATTTCTAAGTGCTCAAGAAGATAAGTGTTGCTGCTCGTACTCTTATTATTTTCTTTTTTATCAACTAAATATTGCAAATTCATGCACCCCCAAATCTCTAGCTTTTTTAAAGCAGGGGGGAAGTTACTCTCTCCAAAAGAAACAAAGCATGAACACCTCTCAAGTCTCATTCTTGTAAGATATGTGAAAGCTTGCAAGACTTTTGGTAGTGTCTTCAGCCTTCTACATTTTCTTATTCTCAGAGATTCAACATCCGGTATCTTGTCAAGTTGCAATCTCTCATCCTCTGTTTCCAAACAGACCAGTTGGGGACAGTCATAAATTTCAATGAAACGATGCCCATCTAATCCTAACCCAGTTTGTGATAAAGATTCCAACTTCTTCCAACCAAAGATGTTAAAGTCTTCTGAGTTTGCAAATCTCAGCATTATCCTCTCTGTTGAAATATTGAACTTTGAAATGTCAGAAAGAGACACACTTTTTAAAGAGGTAACCTCCTCTGTAGAAGAGCCTTCATCAACCAATTCTCCACACCCTTGAACTCTTAATTCATGCAGCAAAGGAAAACCAGAAATCGAAACAATCAACCTCCTGCAGTTACGGATTTCAAGTTTCTGCAAGGATTGAAGAATGGTTGGCAACCGTCCCAACAATTGAGGACATTCTCTGATTGAAAGCTCATGAAGGTTGGGGAATTTCGAAGCTTGCTCATCTCCTTCACATGAGTCCCACTCCTCCAAGTTTGGCATACCCTCAAAACACAGAGTCTCTAATGATGCAAGTGCATTCGATTGATTTTCTCCGAACAACTCAACTCCAATATTGTGTACCTCATCCAAACCACCAATTAAAAGATCTTTCAAGAAAGGCAACCTTCCAATTGATGGTACTGATTTGCAATTTTTACAGTTGCGAAGCTCCAATGACAACATATTCTTGAAGGAAGAATCTGTTATCCAAGTACAGAATTTTGCACCTCCATAATTCTGAACTACAAGATGCTCAAGCTTTTTCGAAGGACGAAGAGAGTTTAACACCCATTCTTCAATTTCATTGTTCCTTGTATCTCTCTTAAAGTCTGTACCCCATTGCAATACCAACCGATCAATCCCTTGTTTCTCATTTAACTTGGCATCCGCTGCATCTTGACCATTAACGTTCTCCAATCCAGAAAGACGAAAACTACCTCCGAGGCTTAGCAAATATTTTAATTCTCCGATATGATGTCCACCACCTTCCCCTATAACGAAATCAGATAACCTTTGAAGATTAATTAGCGATCCGATTCCAACAGGCATCCTTTCTATTAAGCTAGCACCGCTGATATCAAGATATTGCAAGTTGACAAGATTTTCCATCTTTGAAGGTAGCTTTTGAAGCTTGGAACAATTTTTTAGTAATAAAGTTTCCAAATGATAAAGAGAACACAAAGAATCAGGTAGACATTTGATTTTGGTGTAAGAAAAATTTAAGTAGCGTGCTTTAAATTTTCCAAAACATCAGGCAATTCAGTGATGTGATACCCACACAAAGAAAGCACTCTTAAGTAGCAAAGTCTTGGCAACAAATCAACCAGCATAACATTAGTTAAATAGAACTCCTGATAATAACTTGAAAACACAAAAGGTAGAAAAGTGCGTAAAGAATTTGCTCGATCAAATGCTTCAAACTTTTCCACTGTCTCATACTCGCTGGCAACATAAGAAGAATGTCGAGTGCGAATTGAGAACTTCGGTTTCTTATCACCCTCCGATTTGGAGCATATCTCTCCTGCAACTACTTGAGCTAAATCATTGATAAGGTCATGCATTACAAATCGGGATTTATCTTTACTAGATATCTGAAAAAATGATCTCGACACTAGATCTTGAAAATATTGATTTCCAAGATCTTTTATTCGAGGTTTAACTTCTTGTTGCAAGAAACCCTCTGCCCTCCATAGCAAGATCATTTCTTCTTCCTCAAAGTCATAATCTTTAGGAAGTATAGAGCAATATGCAAAGCATCGTTTCAAATGTGATGGAAGGTGATGGTAACTTAATCGCAAAGCTGGAATTACGCCACATCGATCTTCTGGTAAGTCCCATATCTCGCTCTCATATATTCTTTCCCATTCTCCATGATCTTTAGCTGTGCGTAGTAAGCTTCCGATGGCTTTTGCGGCCAAAGGTAAGCCATTGCACCTTATCACTATTTTCTCCCCAACTTCTTTAAGTTGGAGATGTCCATTGAAATTTATTGCTTTTAACGCATGCTGCGTTAATATGGATAAGCAATCATCATGCGGTAATTTATCCAAGATAAAGGCTTTGAGTGGATTCACATTGGATGAAACATTTTGAAGCCGAGTGGTTACAATGATCTTGGTCCCTACTCCAAACGGAGACCGTAAGATGGACCAATCATTGTAACTATCGTTCCAAATGTCATCTAGAACAAGCAAGAACTTTTTCCCGGATAACTTCTCCTTCAACTTAACTTGAAGTAAATTCAAGTCATTCTCATCACGAGAGTCAGGATCGATGGATTTTAAAATTGTCCTGGTTATATTAACTGCATCAAAATGATCAGAAACGCATACCCAGGCCTTGTGGTCAAAAGACTCGTTGATGGTGGCATCATTGTAAACAAGCTGAGCAAGAGTTGTTTTACCCATTCCTCCAATGCCCACGATGGAAAACACTGAAACTCCATTGGGGTTATTACCTTTGAGCAACTCAATCATTTCCTGCTTCTCCTTGTGTCTACCTACATGCTCCACAGCTTCATCCATCACGGAAGTTGGTTGCAGCCCGATTTGCTTTCCCTTGGAGGTTGCAGCTTGAGACAGGATCTCACTCAACCCCAAACTACTTCTTCGAGTAGTCAAACTATTCAGTCTATCAGTGATGTCCTTCACCTTGGGAATCATGGTATTCTTAAACAGAAAAGAAGTCACCTTGGGATTGAAACTAGTACCAGTAAAACACGTAGGAATGAGTTTCCATATCTTACTAGTGCTGGCTTGAGCTTGAGTTTTTTGGAGCTTGATACGTAACTCTTCATAAGCGAAGTCATCCAAGATGTCATCCACATCGTAAGCCAAGTCTTGAAGATCCTCCAACCATTTCTTCACACCCCTGTTATTGATCTGCTTCTCCTAGGCATCATCCAGCACTGCCTGGATATCAGGCAATATGGACTGCCACTGGCTGAGCTGCTGGTGGAGTTGCTTGTGATCAGCAACAAAGCTGAGTGCAGAGTCGAGCAACCTGCCCCACAACAGCTCCAAAAACCCTGAAAGGGCAGCCTCCCCAAAGACAGACATGGTGGAATTATGTGAAAGAAGCTAAAGAGAGAAACGAACAAGCAAAATGGAATTCAGGGCCCAAAAGGCTGAAAGAAATGGTGATGGAAATACTGTATAATCAGTGAAAGTTGAAGAACTTGGGACAATGTCTTTTAAGCATCTAATAATTCAGACTATGAGACGATGAGTTGGAAATCAATGAATTTTGATAAAGAAGATGGATCCAAGTGGTGGTTGGAGGGTAGCATCGTATTCATGAGGAAATTATAGCAGCCTCCCATTTCTTATCTGCCCGCATTTATTTTACTTTATTACGCAGATGTTGAAAATCACTAAACGATTGCTATCATTACTAATTATCTTGGTTACGCGATCCATCATGTCATAATAATTGTAATTACAGTCATAAAAAATTTTAAAATGATTTTGAACACTCTTATGATATAATAATTATTTATATAGAAGATTATCAAAAAAATTTATTTATATAGAAGAATCATTCATTAAATCGTGTAATATCTATTAATTTAAGGGTTTTTGACAGATTTTTTTTTATTACAAACTTTCATCTAATTACGAAGGAGAATGAGTTTGTTCTGATTTGTTATGCACTAATTGTAGTCCTTTTATTAATAAAATTACTAATATGGTCTATTCACGCCTTCATATTAGGTTGATTATTTGTTTATATCAAATTGCAGAGTAAAATTTTAACAATTAAGATATACTCTAAACAAGATTTTCAAAATTGAATCGATGGTTGAACTGGTCAAGTCATTGGTTCATATGGTTTGATTGCATAAATCATTAAAAAATATATATATATCTAAAAAAAATCAGCTCAATCTATTTTTTTTGCTTGGTTCAAGTGGTCCATATTGGTTTGCAGGTCAACTAGCCTCTGTCTCGGTTTAATCCAGTTCAAACAATCATAACTCTATGTCTCTACACTTTGTACACTTGGAATTTAGTCCTTCAACTTTTACTTTCAAGAATTTAATCTTTTTTAATTATTTGAACTAATTAATTACATTATAAAAATATGAGGACCAAATTATGTTAAAAATTAAAGTATAAGAATTAAATCTCAAATTTAAGTATATTAAAAGGACCCAAACTGAAAATTAATCACTTTTATAGAATGTAAAAAAAAAAACATGGTGGGTATGTGTCGTGTGTCATGTGTCAGCATGAGGAAGATCCTTTGGACCTTACGTTAATATACAAGTATAGATATTTTAGATTGAGAAAAAAATAATAATAAAGAAAATCGAAACAAGAAAAGTAAGTAAAAAAAAAAAAAAAGAGAAGACAATGATACATGTGGTTCGGGAATATTTCCTACATCCACGAGTAGAATCAAAAGTGAAATTCACTATTAAAGAATGGAGATTACAATTCACTTGCATCATAAAATAAAATACCACGCCTCACTAATTGTCCACAAGCTTTGAAGAAGGTTCTAAATGATCATCAACTATACACATTCCACAACTTTAGAAATACCTGGCAACAACAAGTGACCAACATTTCTTTTTCAATCTTAAAATGTCGAAAACAATACTGCATTAATATCCTGGCATCTGGACTTTTTATTTCTAATGCACTGTAATGAAACTGGAAACAACATCTTGATCTGTAGATAGTAACAAATGATACTAAAAGCAACGTAAAATTAACTTACCACTCCATTCCTTCTGTCACGACCCACTGACCGACAAGGTACTCTCACCGGTGTCGTGCCCATAAGTTGGCATCGTCCTCATTAGATGTCTACCGGCTCCGTGAAATTTTGCCACTCGAAGGTGCGCCTCCTTAACCAAGACCCTGCAAATTCCATGGTTCTCAAAGCTGAATGAATGTAGAAGGCTGAATAAATAACGTATTTGGCTCCTCCACTTCCTTTTACGAAGGGAAACAGAGGAAAGCCCTCCGAACACCCTTCAATAGTACAATGAAATGTCTCCACTATGTCGAATAAATGTTGCAGAGAATTAACTAACCGCTTTATTGAATCAATTGAATTTCTCCACTATGTTCCCTCAATTCCTGAAAAATTGAATACAAAATATATAAGACTGACTGCTATTATCGAACAAAAAAGCTAAAAATTTGATAATTGTTTAAACGGTTTAACACCTTTGGTTGGAGTGTGGAGACATCGATGCCAGATTTTGCTGCTTAAATTTCAACCCCTCGGGATGACTATTTTAAAATTAATTTGAACATAAGGTATGTGGGCAATCTTGGACCACTCTCGTCCTTTACCCCTACTGCACCCTTGGTTTAGAAACGGACAACCCCCAATAGATAGATGCTCAAGCGAGAGAAGCATTATCTTTTTCCGGAAGAGATGTGAGCTTAGGACAGTCATAGATGATCAACTGTTGAAGAGAGCTGAGGTGTTAAAAGTCCTTGGAGCACAAGTATTCCAAATTCTCAAAATTATGAATGCAGATAGATGTGAGAGAAGGAGGCAGCATTCTTCCTATCCCTTCTTCATGAAATGACACCACATTTGAGCATCCTTTACCGTCGATATCGAGTTCTTGAAGAGAGGTGAGTCTGTTTAATCCCCATTCAACAAGTGATGTATAAATTCTAGGTGCCTTTTGGATTGAAAGTGATGTGAGGTTGGTGGGGAAACCCTCTTCTGGAAAGGATATGTCATCCGAACAGTAAACTACCTCTAATTCTCGAAGGGAGGTGAAATTGTTGATGAACTTGGGAAGGGCTCTAAAATTTTCACAAAACTCAACTACAAAAACGCTGAGATTTGTGGTGGACAACCCACTTCCTTCAAATGAAACCAGACTCGGACATCCATAAACTTTAATCGCTTGAAGATGGCTGAGCTTGTCCAATCCTCTTGGTAATGATTTGAAATTTTCAGCATTAGAAATTCTAATACTTTTGAGATCAACTGTTTCATGGAAATCTTGGGCTATGCATTCCAACACTGGACAATCCCCAATACATGGATGTTTAAGCTTTACGGGTAACTTGGCATTCAAAAATAAGTTACTTAGCTTTGAACAATCGCTAATTTGGAGATGTTGAAGCCGATTGCATATATCGTCCCTTGATGATAACCGTATTAGAGATGGACAGCTACTTATTTCTAAGTGCTCAAGAAGACAAGTGTCACTGCTCGTACTCTTATTATTATTTTCTTTTTCACCAACCAAATATTGCAAATTCTTGCAGTCCCTAATCAACAGCTCTTTTAAAGCAGGGGGAAAGTTACTCTCTGCAAAGCAGACCAAGCTTGGGCGCCTTTCAAGTTCTATTCTCGTAAGGAATGTGAAAGCATGTAAGACTTCTGGTAGTCTATCGAGCCTCTCACAATCCCTTATTTCCAGAAATTCAATACACGGAATCTTGTCAAGTTGCAATATCTCCTCCCCTGTTTCCAAATAGACCAATTGGGGACAATGCTCAATCTTAATAAAATGATGCCCGACTAAGCTTAACCCATTTTGCGATAAAGATTCCGACTCCTTCCAACCAGAGATGTCAAAAGCTTCCGAGTTTGCAAATCTAAACAATGCCTGCTCTGCTGAAATATCAAACTTTGAGACGTTTTCAAGAGACACACTTTTCAAAGAAGTAACCTTCTCAGCAGAAGAAGAGCCTTCATCCACCAATTCTTCACACCCTCAATGCTTAATTCAAATAGAGACGAAAAACTTGAAATTGAAACTACCAGCCTTCTACACTCATAGATTACAAGTTTCTGCAAGGATTGAAGAAGGGTTGGCAACCTTCCCAACAATTGAGGACATCCTCTGATTGAAAGCTCACGAAGGGTGGGGAATTTCGAAGCTTGCTCATCACTTTCACATGGGTCCCACTCCTCCCAGTTTGGCATACTCTCAAAACATAGAGTCTCTAATGATGCAAATTCATTCGATTGATTTGCTCCAAACAACTCAACACCCATCTTATGTATCTCACGCAAACCACAAATTGAAAGGTCTTTTAACAATGATAACCTTGCTATCGGTGGTAGGGATTTGTAATTTTTACAGTTGCGAAGTTCCAATGACAACATATTTTTGAAGGAAGAATCTGCAACCCAAGTAGAGAATTTTGCACCACCATAATTCTCAATGACGAGTTGCTCAAGCTTTTTTGGAGGACGAAGAGAGTCCAACACCCATTCTTCAACTTCTTTATTCCTTGAAGCCTTTTCGAAGTTTATAGTCCAATGCAATATCAAACGATCAATCCCATGCTTCTCATTTAACTTGGCTTCCCCTGCATCTTCACTATTAACATTCTCCAACCCAGAAAGACGGAAATCACCTTTGAGGTTTGACAAATATTTCAAATCTTTAATATGACAACCATCACCTTCACCTATGACAAAATCAGATAACCTTTGAAGATTGGTTAGCTTACCAATTCCAAAAGGCATCCTTTCTATTAAGTTTGCACCTCTGATATCAAGATATTGCAAGTTAACAAGCTTTTCCATCTTCAAGGGTAGCTTTTGAAGCTTCTGACACCCTTCTAATAATTAAGTTTCCAAATGGTAAAGAGTGCACAAAAAATCAGGTAAGTATTTATTAGATGACTGAGATTTTTAGTAGATACTCTAAGAGTGTAAGTTAATCTTTTTGACGTCTTAGCTTGACAGAGTAGTTGTAAACAGTCAAGCATGATACACCTAATGTGTCAGTTTGTATTTGGTTAGGTGATACAATCTTTTGATGTTAGACTTGCTGAACCTTCAACAGCGGTAGTTTTTTGTATATTATGCACAAAAGTCTTAATGAAAGAAAGTCTTCTTTTTCCAGCTCTTCTTTTTGTTTTTGTTCCATAACTTAACATGGTATCAAGAGCTTAAAAAAATTTGATCTTGAGGGACTGTGTGAGTTGAAAAACCAGAAAAAAAAAACTTCTTCTTTTGCACCAAAAAACTTTTTAGAACCTAATAAGGCTTCCAACAGCTTTGCAACTTCAAATCCTCTTGTATTCACAGGAGAAAACTACACTATTTGGGCAGTGAAGATGGAGGCATAATTGAGGGCTTTTGACCTGTGGGATGCTGTAGAAACAAGTAGAGATGTGCCTCCCTTGAGAGCAAATCCAACTATTGCTCAAATCAAGCAACACAGTGAGGAGGTAGCTAAGAAATACAAGGCTCTCTCTTGTATTCACTCTGCTGTAACATATGTGATTTTCACAAGGATAATGACCTGAGAAACTACAAAGGATGCATGGGACGAGCTCAAGGAAGAGTTCCAAGGAAGTGACAGAACAAGGCAGATTCAAGTGCTGAATTTGTGGAGAGAGTTCGAGGTTCTAAAGATGAAAGAGTTAGAGACTGTTAAGGAGTATTCTGATAGGCTTATGAAGGTCATAAACCAAATCAGGTTGCATGGGGAGGAGTTGACGAACAAGAGGATAGTTGAAAAGGTGCTGGTCAGTGTTCCAGAGAGATTTGAGTCAAAAATTTCCTCTTTAGAAGACTCAAAAGACATCTCAAAACTTACCTTGACAGAAGTTGTAAATGCTTTTCAAGCTTTGGAGCATAGAAGGGCTATTAGGCTTGAGGAGTCAACTGAAGGAGCTTTTCAAGCTAAGCTCAATGACAAACATGGCAGCAACAATTTTGGAAAAAAGCAATCTGGTGAAAGAAAAAACAAAGAGAAGAAAGAAGGAGATGATCACAAGTGGGAAAGCAAAAAAGGAAGGTATCCACCTTGTTCTTATTACAAGAAAAGAAATCATATTGAAAAGTTTTGCTGGTTTAGACCAAGGGTAAAATGTAGAGCTTGTAATCAACTTGGACATGTGGAGAAGGTTTGCAAAAGCAAAGCAAATCAAAAAGGCTAAGTTTAGGTTGCTGAAAAGCTCGAGCAAAAAGAAGAAATTCTCTTTGTTACTACTTGTTATACTACAAATAGTGGAACAGAAACATGGCCGGTGGATAGTGGATGCACCAATTATATGACTCATGATGCAAGTCTCTTTAAGGAGTTGGACAAGTCCTATGTCTCCAAGGGAAGATTGGAAATGGAGAGCTTGTGGATGTCAAAGGAAAAGGAATGATTGAAGTCGAAACTTCTTCAGGTACAAAGTTTATTTCTGATGTTCTATTTGTCCCTGGTATAAACCAAAGTTTGTTGAGTGTGGGACAAATGTTAGAAAAGAACTATGTTTTGCACTTTCAAGATATGTCATGTTTCATTTTTTATCCTACTGGTTCTGAATTGATGATAGTCAAAATGAAGAACAAAAGTTTTCCTATAGAATGGCAACAATCAGATTTGAATGCTTATGCTAGTACAGTGGATGATTCTATCTTATGGCATAAAAGACTTGGAATTATAATAATTCATCCTTGAAATATATGCATGCAAATAAACTTGTTAAAAATCCACCTGTTACCTATGACAAAGCTGATGTATGTGTTGCATGTCAATTTGGAAAGCAAGCAAAGCTTCCCTTCCCACATAAAAGCTGCTCAAGAGCTACAAAGAAGCTACAACTAGTGCACACCGATGTGTGTGGACCTATGAGTATTTCATCTCTTAATGGAAGCAGATACTTTCACTTATTTGTGGATGACTACACTAGAATGTGCTGGGCATATTTTCTCAAACAAAAATTAGAAGTATTTGAGGCATTCCAAAGGTTCAAGAGCATGGTTAAAGTTGAATCGGGCTGTTTAACGAAGAAATTGAGATCTGATAATGGGACTGAGTACAACTCAAGGGAATTTGCTAGTTTTTGTCAACAAGTTGGAATTCAGCAACAATTTATTGTTCCTTACACTCTTCAACAAAATGGAGTGAGTGAAAGGAAAAATAGAACAATTATAGAGGTGGCTAGATGTTTGCTGTTTGAAAAGGATCTTCCAAAAGTATTTTGGGCTGAGGCTGTGAACACCTCAATATACTTGCTGAATTTGTTACCTACAAGAGCCTTGGTTGGAAAAACTCCTCATGAAGCCTGGCATGGTGTGAAACCTTCAATTGAACATCTCAGGGTTTTTGGATGTGTTTGTTTTTCTCTTGTACCAGAAGTAAAAAGAGGCAAGCTTGATAAAAGGGCTGAAGTTGCAGTATTTTTGGGTTATAATACAACTCCAAAGGCTACAAGTTGTACAATGTGACTACCAAGAAAGTGTTTGTCAGCAGAAATGTCAAGTTTGATGAGCATGCAAAGTGGAATTTGGAGAAAAATGAAATTGCAACACCAACTCCAATTGTTGTGTCTCAAGAACAAATGTCAGAATTTGAAAGTGATACTGAATTTGCAGTTAGGGGCACTAGAGCATTAGATGAGGTTTATGCTAGGTGCAACGTGGCTACATTAGAACCTACAAGCTATGAAGAAGCTGCTAAGCATGATGAATGGAGAGTAGTAATGATTGATGAGATCAAAATGATTGACAAAAACTCAACTTGGCAGCTTGTTGACCGACCAAAAAATTTCAAGGTGATTGGTGTTAAGTGGATTTATAGAACCAAATTAAATCCAGATGGTTCTGTGAACAAACATAAGGCTAGATTGGTGGTGAAAGGATATTCTCAGGAACAAGGAATTGATTTTTCAGACACTTTTGCTCCTGTGGCAAGGCATGACACTATAAGACTTTTACTAGCCTTAGCAGCAATGAAAGGCTGGAAAGTTTATCACCTTGATGTAAAGTCAGCATTCCTAAATGGTTTGCTTGAGGAGGAGATATTTGTGGAACAACCAGAAGGTTTTCAAGGTTTTGAAAATGAAGGCAAAGTGTATAAGCTTCACAACGCTCTTTATGGGCTGAAAGAGGCTCCTAGAGCCTGGTATAGCAGAATTGATTCCTATTAGCTGCAATAAGGGTTTATAAGAAGCGAAAGTGAAGCTACATTGTATGTTAAAAAGCTTTAGAATGAGAAGCAACTCATAAGGTTTATAAGAAGCGAAAGTGAAGCTACATTGTATGTTAAAAAGCTTTAGAATGAGAAGCAACTCATTGTTTCATTGTATGTTGATGATTTGCTTGTTACAGGAGATAATGAAGTCTATGGAGCAGTTCAAACAAAGAAAGAAAAATATGTTTGAAATATCTGATTTGGGTGATATGAAATACTTTATTGGCATGGAAATTCACCAATCTGATGCTGACATTTTTATTTCTCAAAGAAAGTATGCTTTGGAAGTTTTGAAGAAGTTCAAAATGGAAAATTGCAAACCAGTAGCTACTCCACTGGTTTTGAATGAGAGTTGTCTAAGTCAGATAATTCTGAAAAGGTTGATGCTTCCATTTACAGAAGTATGATAGGCAGCTTGTTATATTTGTCTGCTACTAGGCCAGATATAATGTATGCTGCAAGCTTATTATCTAGATTCATGCAAGCTCCTAGTCAGACTCATTATGGTACAGCTAAAAGGGTTATGAGATACATTAAAGGTACATTCAACTATGGCATATGGTATTTGAAGAATGATAGTTGCAAGCTTGAAGGTTATGCTGATAGTGATTGGGTTGGAAGTGTGGATGACTGCAAAAGCACTTCAGGTTATGTTTTTTCTTTTGGAAGTGGTGCATTTGCATGGAATTCAAAGAAGCAAGATGTGGTGGCTTAATCCTCAGCTGAAGCTGAGTATGTCTCTGCTGCTGCAGCAGCTAATCAAGCCATTTGGCTTAGAAAGATCTTGGCTGACTTGGAACAAAATACTAATGAAGCTACTGCAATTTGGGTGGATAATAAATCTGCTATTAGCTATCACAAAAAATCCAGTCCAGCATGGAAGAATTAAGCATATTAATGTGAAATTTCATGCAATCAGAGAAGCTGAAAGACTTGGTGAAATCAGTGTTAGATATTGCAAATTTGAAGATCAAGTTGCAGATGTTCTGACTAAGGCTGTCTCAAGGTCTAGATTTGAGTTTCTAAGAACAAAGCTTGGAATCTCCAAGAAAAATCTCAAGGAGGAGTATTAGATGACTGAGATTTTTCTTAGATATCCTAAGAGTGTATGTCAATCTTTTTGATGTCTTAGCTTGACAGAGCAGTTGTAAACAATCAAGCATGATACACCTAATGTGTCAATTTGTATTTGGTTAGGTGATACAATCTTTTGATGTTAGACTTGCTGAACTACTGCAGCAACAGCAGTTTTTTGTATATTATGTACAAAAGTCTTAATGAAAGAAAGTATTCTTTTTCCAGCTCTTCTTTTTATTTTTGTTCCATAACTTAACAGTATTTGATATTGGTGTCAGAAAAATTTAAGTTGCGAAGATGTTTTAAATTTTTAAAAACATCAGGCAACTCAGTGATCCTATACCCACTCAAAGAAAGCACCCTTAAGTAGCCAAGTTTTGGCAACAAATCAACCAAAACAACATTAGTTAAAAATGCACTCCCATAATTGACAAACGTAAAGGTAGAAAGGTACGTAATGATTTCACTTCATTAAATGCTTCAAACTTCTTCAATGTGTCATATTTACTGACAATATAAGAATAATGCCGAGTGTGATTTGAGAACTTTTGCTGCATATCACCCTCCAATTTGGAGCATATATCTCCTGCAACAAGTTGAGCTAAATCATTGATAAGGTCATGCATTACGAATTGGGACTTATCTTTACTGGATATTTGAAAAAATGACCTCGACACTAGATCATGAAAATATTGATTTCCAAGATCCTTAATTTGAGGCATAGCTTTTTGTTGCAAGAGACCTTCTGCTCTCCATAACAAGATAATTTCTTCTTCCTCAAATTCATAATCTTTAGGAAGTATGGAGCAATATGCAAAGCATCGTTTCAAATGCGACGGAAGGAGATGGTAGCTTAATCGCAAAGCTGGAATTATGCCACACTGCTCTTCTGGTAAGTCCCATATCTCGCTCTCATATATTGTTTCCCATTCTTCATGATCTTTGATTGTGTGTAGTAAGCTTCCAATGGCTTTTGCGGCCAAAGGTAAGCCATTGCACCTTTTCACCACTTTCTCTCCAACTGCTTTAAATTGGAGATGTCCATCGAAATTTATTGCTTTCAATGTATGTTAGTGTAAATATGGATAAACAATCATCATCTGATAATTTATCCAAGTGAAAAGCTTTGAGCAGATCCACATTAGGTGAAACATTTTGAAGGCGTGTGGTTACAATGATATGGGTCCCTGCTCCAAACGGAGAGCGTAAGATGGTCCAATCATTATAATTCTCGCTCCAAATGTCATCTAAAACAAGCAAGAATCTTTTCCCGGACAGCTTCTCCTTCAACTTAACTTGAAGTAAATTCAAGTCATTCTCATCACGAGAGACAGGACCGATGGATTTTAAAATTGTCCTGGTTATTTTAACTGCATCAAAATGATCAGAAACGCATACCCAAGCCTTGTGGTCAAAAGACTCGTTGATGGTGGCATCATTGTAAACAAGCTGAGCAAGAGTTGTTTTACCCATCCCTCCCATGCCCACGATGGAAAGGACTGAAACTCCACTAGGGTTATTTCCTTTGAGCAACTCAATCATTTCTTGCTTCTCCTTGTGTCTACCAACATACATACTCCACAGCTCCATCCATGACAGAAGTTGGTTGCAGCCTGGGTTGCTTTCCCTTGGAGGTTGGAGATTGAGACAAGATCTCACTCAACCCCAAACTACTTCTTCGAGTAGTCAAACTATGCAGTCTATCTGTGATCTCTTTCACCTTTGGAATCATGGAACTCTTAAACAGGACAGAAGTGGGAGTGAAATTACTACTAATAAAGCAGGTAGGAATGAGTTTCCGTACCTTGCTTGTGCTGGCTTGAGTATGAGATTTTTGGAGCTTGAGACGTAACTGTTCATAAGCAAACTCATCCAAGATGTCATCCATCTCGTAAGCCAAGTCCTGGAGATCATTCAACCATTTCTTCACACCCTCGCTCTTGATCTGCTTCTCCTCTGCATCATCCAACACTGCTTGGATATCGGGCAATATGGAGTGCCACTACTTGAGCTGCGGGTGGAGTTGCTTATGATCAGCAACAAAGTTGAGCGCAGAGTCGAGCAACTTGCCCCCCAACAGCTCCAAAAACACAGACAGAGCAGCCTCTCCAATGACAGACATGGTGAAATTATGAGAAGGAAGCAGAAGAGAGAAATGAAGAAGCCAAAAAGGATAAAAAATGAAAGGAACGGAGATGGAGATGGAGTATAATCAGTGAAAGTTGAATAATTCAGAGTACGAGGCAGTGAGCTGAATTCTGATACATAAAATAGAGGCCAAGTGGGTCTCGGGAGGCTGCTTTTGATGGGAAACGAATAAAGAAGGCTGAGGCACCCACCCATATTGTTTATGAATTTTGATGCTCTTCTCTTCTCTTGCTGTCCTCCATTTTCCCAATTTCCAAGTAAATGAAGGTTGAGCTCCATGCCAATGGCATCCAATGCCCATATTTGTACTCTAATTAAAGATATAAAGAAAATATTATTCTATTTCCCATAACTTTGTGACCAAAGAAACACGTTGCAGTTTTGGCTCAATTGAGTATTGCCATTAAATATCTTGATTAATTGACAGGTAGTATAGCAATCACATGTCCTTGTTTTGGGGAATGAAAAAAACATTCATCCCAATTCTTTTTTTTTTCAAATTCAAAATTTTCATTTTATTTGGTATATCTAGATTTGTAAGTTTTGATGCAAATTTGAAAATAAAATCCTACTTTACATAAATTAAAATCCGTTCTAATTTGATTAAAATCTTCAATAGCTACTTCAAACTTGAAAGTATTTATTAAATATAAAGCGTTAATAATATATCAATAGGTATATGAATTTGGTTTCAATTTGACATTTGGGTTTTTTTTTGTACCAATTTGGTATTTAAATTTGGCTTCAATGCACAATTTGATACCGATACCAAATGGCATCATGTGACCCAATAAATATTTGGCGTTTAATAAATATATCTAGTGAAAAACATAGATACTTGATTTGGGATAAAAAAATTTAAGTACTAAAATGATAAGTGAAGTCGAACTTTGGCGTTTAATTAGAAAAATATTTTATGTATTAAATTGAAAAACCTCACGTGCCAAATTGAATATTGAAATAATAAATTATAATATTGAAAAAAAAAACTTAATTATGAAATTGCTATGAAATAAGTTTTTGATAAATAAGTTAGTTTGAAAATTTGTAAATTTTATTTTCTCAAAATGTTTTATATAATATTTTTTAATTTAACCCATAAAAATAATTATAAAATATGTTGATTAAGTTTTTCTCAGTTGACATTAATATTATTGTCAAAACAAAAAAATGTAAATTCGAGCGCATTAAAACATGTTTATCCTCTTATTTAATGGTTTACCTTAAATATAAACATTATTTATGAATATAAAAAAAATCAACCTAATATTATTTATTAGTTCGTTGTCACTAAAAATCTTTATGGTTTTACTCTAAACTTCACTCTTTTTACATTATAAAAATTGAGAAATGAAACCATTTATTTCAATTTGTCAAAATTTAATCATCGTACTTTATAAAAACTATAAAATTAGCCAAATTAGATAACATTTTAAACATTGGCATTAAATTGCAAACATGAAATCAACAAATCAACAATTTATATAAAGAAATTAGCGATGCAACAAATTATCAAAAATCTACAATTCAAATTTATATGTTTACCAATAACTAGATTAATTTTTCAATTTTCGTAATGTATAAGGATCAAATTTTTAACAAATTAAAATATAATGTATATTTTTTAATTTCAAAAAGTAGAGGGATGAAATTTATAACTAAATCCTAATTTTAATTTATGGCAGAAAATACTAAATATTCTTATTACAAAGCCTGAATTTGTAATTTCAGTTTTGAGCTTAGGCCTGGCCATTAAAGCCCAAGTGTACAGAAGGGCATCTTCGTAATTGCATAGAAATAACCATATTTTGACCCATATTTTTTGACATATTTAAATTTTCGGTATTTATTTCGAAAAAATAACTTGGCCTTTTTTAGGGTTCTTGTTTTCTTGACGAAGCGTTCTTCAAAAAATTATCTGTGAAATTTTCTGCAGTTTTCTTCTTACAATCGAAGATCTAAAACACCCCATACGACGCCATGTACGGATCCAGAGGGTAAGTTCGTCAAATCTCTGAATTTTTTATTTTTATTTTTATTTTTTGGTTCGTGTTCTTGAATGGAATTATGGTTTTCTGTGTGGTGATTTTGTTTCGGGATTTGATAAAATAACTGAAGATAAAATGGGAGAATACATCACTGCAAACTAAGTTTCGGTTTGGATTCTAATTTTCTCTTTGAAGTTTATGCTAAGAGCTAATTTCAAGTATGAATTTGATTTTGGTTCTCGTTTTTTAATCAATTTAGGGTTTTCCCTGTTCTGTTTTTGTATTGGCCTTTGGCGAAATAAGTAAATAAATTGAAAATAAAACGGGAGAATACATGCCCCAAATAAAATTTCGGATTTGATTCGATTTTTCCCCCAATGGGTGAATTTGATTTTTGTTTTCTTTTTTGAAAGGAGTAGGGTTTTCTCTGCGTTGATTTTGTATTGGGATTTGACAAAGTAAGTGAAATAAAATGAAGATGGAACTGGAGAATGCATACCTCAAATTAAATTTCGCATTTTTTCTTCCAAAGTTTTATACTGAAAGCTAATTTCGAGGGTGAATTTGATGATACTCTCCTTTTTGTATGATGAGTTTTATTTTTTATGAAATTAAACAGAAGAATATGGTAAATACTTAAATTAGTTTATAGCATGATCTGAATCTTTATGCCGGTAATGGAATTATTTGGGTAACATCAAAAAAATAGAATTTGGTTTCGACCTATTTGTATGATTTATTTCTTTATGTTTATTGTTTGAAGGAGGGTATATGAATATGGAAAATGTTTTTAGAATATATATAAATTTAGGACTATAAGAAATTAGGTATTTGGGGAGTGTGGGTTGGGTTTGGTTTTATTAACAGGTTTAGTGGGGGATTTTCTTTTTCTTTTTGGGTATGGATAATTGAAGGGCAATGTTGGGAAGCGGGGGGGTTTCAGACGGGTACGAGGTCGGCTCAAAGAGACAAAGAATGATGGAATCAACTCCCTACTTCGCAGTGAACAGCGGTATGGGCGGCTATCAACCTTACGGGTATGGTGGAGGCTACCAACCTCCTTCATTTCCTGTAGTACGTCTTAGGGGTCTTCCTTTCAACTGCACCGATATCGACATTTTCAAGTTCTTTGCCGGATTGGACATTGTCGATGTTTTGTTAGTCAACAAGAATGGAAGGTTCTCCGGAGAAGCCTTTGTTCTCTTTGCCGGGTCAATGCAGGTTGAGTTTGCTTTGCAAAGGGATCGACAAAATATGGGACGCCGCTACGTAGAAGTTTTCCGTTGCAAGAGGCAAGACTATTACCATGCCGTAGCTGCAGAGGTGAATTACGAAGGAATCTACGATAATGATTTCCACGGAAGCCCCCCACCCTCTCGAGCAAAGAGATTCAACGATAAGGATCAAATGGAATACACCGAAATTCTCAAGTTGCGTGGTCTTCCTTTCTCGGCGAAGAAGCCTGAAATCGTTGAATTCTTTGCAGATTTCAAAATCGTTGAAGACAGGATACACATTGCATGCCGCCCTGATGGGAAAGCCACTGGAGAGGCATACGTGGAGTTTGCTTCCGTCGAGGAGGCTAAAAGAGCAATGTGCAAGGATAAGATGATGATAGGGTCTCGGTACGTTGAATTGTTTCCTTCAACACCAGACGAAGCTCGACGAGCCGAATCAAGATCGAGGCAATGAAGAGGTATTGTGATCTGGGATTTTGATATGTAGTCTTTGGTTTGTATGTTTGTCATTCTAGCCTGAAGAAATGCATGTCAACCCATATTTAAAGGGCTAGTCTTCTTCCTATGTGTGTCTCTGCACTCAAAATATAAGCTCCTAATCCCATTAGGTTAAATATGATTAGTATGTTGTTGATGTACTTTTTTTGTTTTATTTAGATATTTGAATTTTGGTTTTAAGGATATAAAAATATATTTTAGATAAATATGTAGACTTTTTACCTTTCAAATTCATGCTCATGATTGCCTTTTGGGGGGTTCATTGTTCATTTCAGCATATTGTGGTATTGCCATGGCATTAAATAGAGAACTTCTTAACCAAAGATTTTAAGGATTATTATTTGGTACATTGAGCTGTTTTAATTTCACAACATCTATATTATAATCCGAACAATGTATTTATTTTTTTAAACACAATTTAAGGACAATATTCTTTGTTGATGGGTTGGGCTTCAATCGGATTAATTTATGTGATCAATATCATACATAAATCCATAATTGTTTTTTAAGTTCGGAACTTCACTTAAATTTTTCTATACGATATTGAAAGTGAAGTCAGTATTGTACACAAATGCAAATTTACTCGTATTTATAAATAGTTAATTTCAAGTTATTTTTATATAATATCAAGGGTGAGGATAAAGATATCACAATTTGTATCTGTATTTTTTTGATGAATTACAATAATAAAATATAACCCGAACAATAAACATGATTAACAATTCGAATCCAAACATAATTAACACAACTCAAATTCAAATCATATCTAAAGCAATGAACATCCTTAAATTTACTTAAATCAAAACAATTTCACTTAACCTCACTTATATTATTTTATAGTGTATATGCACTTATTTTTATTAAAATTTTGAACATTAATAATTCAAACATATTCTAATTAGGTATTACATAGTGTATAAAAATAAAAATAGAAATTTTAAAACTAGAAAATAAGTTCAGCCTCTAAGACTGTTTGAAAATTATATGATACGTCAGTAAAATTTGACTTTTTTTTTGAAAGTTTTAAATAACTCTTTGGTAGCACTTTTTAAAAAGATATCATAAAAACTAATATTCTTGAAAAAAATACCTTATTTAAATTTTTATGTGCGTGAAAATTGCAATTATATTATTAAATCTACCGAAAAATTTGTTAAAATATATTTAAAAACGATATTCTTATGAAATCAAATAAAAAATTTACCACCATTGAGTATAACCGATTAACTATTACATTTTGAAAACTCTGCTAATAAAAGGTTATTGCTACAAAGGGAGATGAGTTCTCATCATTGACCTCTTTTTTCCCCCTTCTACCACCATGCCTCGGATTCCGTCAAATTTTCCGGGCATTTCACACCATCATTGGATATTTGCTTCACAAGCTATTAGCGACCTTCTCGTATAAATCGCGTGGCCAATTCTGACGCATATTATTTGCAAGGAAGGTTGCAATCTGCAAAGGCCAACATACACAAATTATATGCCTATCACGAACCACACCGTTCGCTCAACCACGGTATTTTTTCCTCGATCATGTAAGTAATTGATTACTTCAACTAAAATAAGGATAGAATTAAGCACCCGATTCTTCCGATAATTTATGATAGCAAGTAAGTTGAAAATGTCGGCATACCTTTGATCTCATGGCTCGAAGTGATCCATCTGTATCGGATACATTGTCCAAACAAGTTATAGCAACCTTTAGCAAATCAGGCAAACAAGCTTGGACATAAGGAGATAGATTTTGGAACACATCAGCAGAAGTATCAGGTGCTCGTGGATCGAATGGAAGGAATGGGATCCTGGCAACTTCACGTAGAGCATCAAGATACTGGCCTAGTCTCGTCAATTTATGGATCGATAATATAGTCTCGAGCTGTCTTAATATGGTTTGTTGCTCCGAAACATGTTCCCTCTCTTGGAAACTGCAAAATAAACCATGTCGGGAGAAAGCAGAAATATAGAATAGTATTAAGAGAAGATATATAGGACTGAAAACAGATAATTATAGGCCAAGCTCGCGCTGAATAGATCAAACACTAACAATTGAAGCATTGACGGTTCCCAGAAAGATTTTGACACGAAAGTTACAATTGATTAAGGTAAATCAATAACAATTAAAATATTACCAGTACTGTTAGCACTTAATCTCTTTCTTTTGGATTAAAAGTCTCAATCTTATATTTTCTCAAGTCATAATTGAGTAAAATGTAAGTTAAAATATGTCATAAGTTTCTATACTCTTTACAAATTTGAAACTTAATCCCTGTACTTTTATGTCCAAGAGTTTAATCCCTCCACTTTTCAGATTTCAAAATTCAAGTCCATTTGTTAACACCATTAAAGTTTTTTTTGTTAAATTTGGTGTACAAATTTTGAAATGAAAATAATACTCACTTGGCAACAATGCAACTAAAAAATTATATTGTAATGAACTTGAATTTAACAAAATAATTTTAATAGTGTTAACAATTGGACCTGAATTTTGAAATCTAAAAAGTAAAAAGGCTAAATTCCTAGAAATAGAAGAACATGGACTAAATTTCAAGGTTACGAAGAATACAGAGACTTATAGCATATTTTAACCTATTATAGATCTCAAGACAGATGTATTCATAAATGTTCATGTTATTCTTTTGTTTGATGTCGTGTTTTAGTTATTTTTTGTATAGTGTCTAATATTGCCGCATCTAGTTTAAAATGGTTTCTACAAGCATTTATCAGAAAATAGGACAATATTAAAAGTGAAACACCAGCAAAATTGTGATATCAAGTATATGCTAGAATTTTAAACAGCTAAATTTTGATAAATAATAAGGGAATGAATAGAATTGGAACAACCTGACTTCAGGATAATATTTGAAAGTCTCCAAGATCTCGTTGCCAGAGTGAATGAGGCCAGCAGTTTGACTCTCGCCATCCAATCTACCGCGTGATAAGGCACAAATTGCTTCAGAGAGGCACTTATTTACCGTATCCAATGCCATCGAAAATGCTCCAATTCTCTTCTGAATCTCTATAGACTGAATTTGGACAAAAGTATAGAAAAGAACATGAAGATATAAACATTAAGCAACACCCAGAAAAAAAAGTATGAGAGGAAGTTGTATGACTACCACAACTCTGCAAGTATCAAGGGCAATGGAGGTTTGGAATTGCCAATATTTATAAAAATTTCAGCTTCAATTAAAATGAAGTTCATAATTTTAAATATTATAAAAAAAAAACATAAAGATTGGTGAAGCAAAGAGATAGAGAGAATTACCTTGTCATACAGCCCAGAATCTTGGCATTGGCGGGCAGCTTCTAGCAGAAACTGTTGTCTTGCTCTATGATCAGTCAAAAATCGTCTCAGTTCACCTTCCTCTCCAGCACCTCTCGAACCAAGTAAAAGATAAACCCCACCATCTCGAAACAATATCTCGGCGAGAAGCTGCTTCAGCATCAAGTTCATCTGCCTTTGCTGATCCACACTACCTCTTCCAGTCCATGATACATGTCCACCACCTACTGCAGCAGCAGCTTGTGCATAATATTCTAGAGCCATTTGAAGGTTACCAAGCCTTAGATACATCGAGCCATACTGCCTAATAATGCTAGAAGCTTCTGCGTAAGCATCCATAACTCCCAGCTTTTGTCCGGCTCCAGAAACTTCAGAAAGGACCCCATTGTCTGCTAGCACAATTGCTATGTGAGCAGCATCAATATGGTATTCTTCATCTCCTGCTTCTTTAGACAGGTATGAAATAGCTGGTAGCAACTGGATACTTAAAAGCAAGATGTACGGATATACTAGAGGGTCCTTTCCATTTTTTGTGTAATATGACGGCTCAAATTTGTTTAGGTAAGCTTGCAAATCGTCAAGACTGTATGGTACTAAACCCTCATTAGATGAGGTTCCACCAGGAAAGTCCTGTACTGCTGACAATATGAACCACAGGAAATCCTCTATGGTACTGAAAAGTGACGGTAAATCTCTGAGAAGACGGTCAATTTGCCTACGAGACCCCGATATGATAGCATAGAGCAACAGTTTTTTCTTGTCATATGCAGCTCGACCAACCCTATCACCCATTCTGAACATTTTTTCGCACTCTTCTGCAGCAGCAGCTGCAGTGTGTCCCGGCACCATGCCTCCACTATTAATCCACTCTGCAAGCTGTCAATAAGAAGCATTGACTATCACGCATAGTCAAACACAATGGATTAAACGGTAAACAATTAGTACCAGTGGTGCAAATTGGTGAGAAGCACGGGATGATAGGGCAACTTGTCTTGCTTCATCATAATAACCAGTCCTCAAGCAAAAATAAATCTGTTAACACAAAAAGATGGGATTCTTAGAGAAATTTAGTCAATTAGGAAGAGAAACAAGGATACAGAACAAATGAATCAAATTTAGTTGGGGAAAGAAATCAGAGAAAGAAAACACTTTCATCATCTGTTAAGACTCATTTGTTCTTTAGAATGGTGCACTGTTTCTTAAAATCACATACTGAATTAACACTTCGACATGGTAAAACCAAAAGCATCCCCCTCTTATCTCCCAACTATGTAAAAGATGGCTTTGACAAAAAGTTTTAACAAAGACAAGCAAACTGAAGTGAAAGTGTAGTTCAACATTAGACTTTAACGCAGTTTGAAAAAATAAGTGACATGTTAAAACCAGACGTCTTATGTCTATCACAGATGTTCATCGATAATTTGAAAGTAATACAGAGTAAAGTTAAATAAAACCTGCTGCCAAGTGGTATCAATGGGAGGCTGCCTTCGAGCATCACCTGCATCAAAATCCAGAAGTCCATAATCCCTCAAACGAATCTGCACAGACAAAGAAACAAACTTTACAAAAAAGAATACTGCAATAAAGTTGAACAAGCCAATTTGAAGCTAAATAGAAACAAGCAGACCCGAAGAAAGGCACGAACTCTATGCAAATTTCCAACAGCTCCACCAAGAGCAGCCTACATTGAGATCAAAGAATGAAATATCAACTCTGGAAGAATATGAAACAATGTAAAACACTACTAAATTCATCCTTGTTAGAGAGTCATTCGGAGAAGCTACAATGAACAAGGAACACAAGGAACAACATTAGAAGCATTCAAAAGGAAAGTTGCTAGCCTAAATATTTATTTCTGCATTTTGTTAGCAGAAGAATAACAAAAAGATGCTAGAGAACTTTCTTACTTGTGCAGGATGGCTTTGTATTATATCCATAATGTATTTCTCATGTCCCCATTCTAGGTGACGTCTAGCACCAATTACTAATGACATCTTTCTAGAAACACTTTGCCGCATCATTGAAACCTCACCCATTAATTTCTGCCAAAATATTTCACTTATCAACAAACATTTATCTGGCAGCATGAAGCATGATAACACTAGCATGTATCATACCAGAATAAGATGCCACATTTTCTGCATGTTAACTGATTTGCCACCAGATGCTTCAGTACCCAAACTCTCATAAGCAACTTTAAAAGCTGTGGCAGGCTACACAAATGTGTACAATCAACAATAATGAGCAAATAATAATATAAAATTTTATATAAAAAAATCAAAGGTTGAGTAAATAATAATATGTTATTTTAAAAGAAAAAAATCAAAGGATTGAGATAAATAAACGAGACAAAACGAATTCACTGGGCAGAACGTTTGAGTAAAAAAAAAATAAGAAAAACAGACAATATTTAAATGGAATGTAGAATAGCCATATAAGACAATAACACATGCATGCACATACAAATATAGAATGTTATCATTCAAGATACTAATAAACAAATTGCAAGAGGATATTTCAGTGCTCATGATTTTGGAA
Organism: Kokia cookei; assembly: GCA_039519145.1. Lineage (NCBI taxonomy): Eukaryota > Viridiplantae > Streptophyta > Magnoliopsida > Malvales > Malvaceae > Kokia > Kokia cookei. The sequence continues at coordinate 46,393,880 of CM076908.1, read as the reverse complement.
AATGGCTCAACCAATTTTTATAACTTGAAAGGGAAAAACCATCCTTACTTTAAATGGCAAGCCTTGTTGCCTTGCATTGTTCAGATTTCTAACAACTTCAGCATATACCGACACTTTTTTCTCAACAATTGGCTTGTCAGCTAAAGGTAGAAGCCCAATGACAGGACCTGATGAAACCTGAGGACTAGAAGCCATGGGAACCATTTGACCTGAACGAATACCACCACTGCTTTTATCAATCATGTTTGTCTTAGGTAATGTTGAAATTCTGCTCAAACTCTGTAAGAAGTCCCGTTTTTCCTTTTGCCAATCTTCCTGCAAGGCATTAGACACCACCAATCAAACATGAAAAGCAAAAAGCCTACAAACTTAGTCATCATTGATTTGTTAATTTTTAGGTTCAATGTATCGAAAAAGTTCGACGTCTATTTTGATGATGTTGAACACTGCATCAAAGTACTATTTCTTTGCCCTCAAAAGTAGATGATACTGACCTCCAACACTTTCATCATATAATCATTAAAACTTCTAAGGTTATCCTTCTGAGCTTCTTGGATGGCTGAAACCATTGCCATTTCATGAACCTGAGATCAAAACATTGTACAAATAATCATATATCAATCATCTTCAAAATTGAAAAGCAGAAATGGCTCAATTCACAGATAGCCAGGGCCAAATATGAAAAAGAAAAGGAGGAGAACAATAGCCAACACTCAAACACAACCTTAGTGTTTTTATGATGACCATATAGATAAGGAATAACACTGAAATAATCCCTTGATCTTTTATAGTATGGAAATAAGGCCATAAAATCTTGAAAATGGATGGATAAAGTCAAATTGTCAATTTTTTAAGATAGCATTTCACCAAATATCTGTGATCCTACCCGCCCAAATAAATTACACTATCCAACTAAAAAGATTCGAGAACATTTTTTTGAATATTTACAGTGATAATGTTCTAAATAAAATTAAATAGAAGTCCATAACCAAAGCCAGTCAATAAAAGACCAAGAACTTATTTTTATGGTAGAATAAAGTTTGAGAGTTTATTTGGGTATAATCCCTAGAAATCTTACTGAATGTCCTAATGATTATAACAGGGAAGAAAGACATGACAGCATATGCACAATTTATCCTCTGTAATTTCACCCATCAAATACTCAAGTATATTTATAACCTTATTCATAATAGTTTAGCCAATACATATAGTTCAATCTTTTAGAAAACCAAGCTTCCTTTCACCAAGCACCAAGTAATGAATGAGAATCTATAGTTATGCCACCATGCTCTTATAATATCAACTGTAAAAGTGATTCTATGTTATTTGAAATGCACCAAAATTTAAGAGGAACAAAATGTATAATAGAGATTACAAGCCATCTCAGACAATATCAGAAACTAAACAAATACACACCCATATAAACAAGAAATAGAGTGGGGCCTATGACATAGCTTGTAAGTAAGAAGTCTCTTTTTTCTCTGGTTAGTGGATTAAAGGAGAGTGAATCAGTAACTGGGTTAAAACCTCAGTCATGAAGCACACCTTCTTGTGGCATAGGTTTGAAGAAGTATCAATTTGGTATGCAAAAGAACATTCAAATGTGCAACTAATTTAACGATTTATGCTCTAAATTTTATTTCACAGTGTGTTGAACAGCCAAATTGCTATAATTCATACATTTTGCAACAACCGGTTAGTAAATAGCTATAATTTGGAACTGAATACATGCTCTAACCCAAAAGAATGTGATTCGCCAGGGAAAATGAGCCATTAGTTATTATCTATCGAACTTATATTAAAAGTAAGCAATCCATAGAGCAAACAGTACCTGCTGCAGATACTCCTCAACGCTCGTTGCTTCAGCAGGGAAAACATCCTCAAATGTTGTCTTGCAAAAAGATGATCAAGGAGAGGAAAACATGGTTTGTGAGATTGCAGTAAAGAGAAAACTACGAAAAGGGGGAGGGAGGCCTTGAAGCAAGATTGTGAAGCAATCAATAGCAAAGCTCTCTAAAGTTGACCATACGCATGCATTTTAGGACCAAAGAAGCATTTAAACAGTAAAAATACAAAAGCTGAAATCAAATATCATTTAATCATAGCAGATAAAGTTTGGGGGAAGGGGAAAAATGTCCTTATCTTGACATATTGTTATCAATATCCATTCCCTTCAAAATATCTATTAAATAGCCTTATATGCCAAAGAAAAACAAGTAACAAATTTTATGGTAGGTTTAGAGGGTTCTTGAGTTAGAAGCCACAAAAGCTGAGTTAGCATAAATGAAAATGTGGAAAATAATACTTACCTTCAATTCAAAAGACTTCAGATCACGTGTAAGCTGTTCAGCATTAATTCCCTCCCGTGCAAGTAGCCTTAAAACACAACAAAGACCATTTTTATATATTCCGCATGGTAAATGAATAATCTGGGAGAAATAAACAAAAGATAACCCTCCAGATTGTTGCTTAAATCCAAGTTTGCAACCTAAACAATGTTCCAAGCTAACAACTTCCTCTTACTTTCTCAGCTAACATTCTGTCTGTTTTAACAGACTATGAATACAAGAATCACAAGAGTAATGAATTAAAATTATAAAGTATAAAGTTACCTTGTGGCAGCAATGGACTGAGAAGGAGCCTCAGTTCTTAAGGTTTTTGCCTTGAGTTTCTTTGATAGTGCTTCTAACTGATCTAAGTTTCTCTGAATAAAATTATTGTAAGCAGATTGTCAGTAAAAACCAAATGTATGGGATCTATATCACTGATAAATTTCCTTTTTTAAATAATAATCTCAGCTGAGATACATACCAACTGAAGATTCAATCAGTGAAAACAAATGAACAAAATTTTTGAACATTTTTCAATTTGTTTGGATCAACAAACAGAAAACCCTCCAACCAAGGTTTCTAATTCTAAGCTACTAACATCAAACATTAACTTGAATTACCGATATATTGATGAATGTTACTATAATTTATTGACATTATCAAGGAGATGGTATATTCACTTAATATCATCATAGTAACAACTAATATCCATAATATGAATTGATAATAAATATTAACACAATATATCCAGATCTTCAAACAACGGAAATATAGATAAATAAGGTGAATATTATGGGTATCATAGTCCATGCCTCCAACCGTAACATTCAAAACAAGATGGCCTAAGGAAAAGTGTTAAATTAGTTATTCTCATTATAATAAAACATAATGGATGAAGAAAAGTCCATGGTTAAATTTCATAGAACCACTATCTCATTTCATTATGTCGTGTTCCTAATTTATTGTTGGCTAAATTGTCTACAGAAGCCATTTCTTACCCTCGATAATAGATCTCTAAAAAACAATTTTCTGCTGAAGTTGAAGAAAATGAATCCCCATTAATGACTGATTATTTAGTGGAAAACAATATTAAGTCATTTCTCATCCAATCAGTTTACTTGTTAAAGGAATAAACAGAACTTGACAAAGACATGGCCTCCATTTAGCTAAATTTCTCTCATCTAAAACATTAATAGGCATTTTAAGTTGAAGTCTTGATTCTTCATACTATAATTTAATTCAGCAGCACTAAAACAAAGCATTAGCTGAATTAACCTCCAGAAGCAAACATTAATACAATTGGAGCTTGGAAATACATGAAAATGCAGTGGTTCCTTTTCCTATTACTAAAAGTTCCTCAATCATTGCATTAAAGCGGAGAGATAAACCAGATATTGCTACTGGACTACAGTTCAGCAGAGCCTTTTGTTTTCTGCTCCCTTGAACAATCTCACATAAAAAAACACAAATTTGAACGGGGCATGAGAAATTTCCAGAAATTTTCTACCTCACAAAATATATGAACCATAGAAGGGTTTCCGCATTTCAATATCTCCTAATCTACCTCTTTTCCCTCATTTTCTGGCATCCAAACATAACATAACCAGAAGCAAAAGCAAAAAAAAAAAATCACAAAAACCTAATCACTTTCCCCTTTCTTTAACAACGTTTGTCTCGATTCATTACAAACTCGAGCATTGTGAAAATTGATATTGAGATAAAGAGAGAGAGAGAGAGAGAGTAACGGGACCTGAAGAGGAGGAAACTGAGCAGAAGGAGCAGCTTGCTCAAGAAGTTTGGTGGATGAGTGGAGAAGATCGGTCCAACTACTCATGCCTTGCTCACTCGCCATCGCTCTCATGTGAATCACTGATGCGAGGTTAAGTTCAACAATTTTAATCTTCAATTTATATTTTCTAAAACCCTAATTTTCAAAAGAAAAGAAAACTCCTCTTTTTTCCCTCTTATGATCTGAATATTTTACAATTTAATTTTCAAATCTGATTTAATATTTAAAAACTTTTAAATAAATATTAGATATTTAAATTTTGAACCCATACCTCCAATGTTTATAAAAAAAATTTCTTTTATTATTCAATCAAAGTTTTGTTTTAATATTTTTATATTTTTAATTTTATTATACATGGTTTCACGTAACTTATTTTTATATTGATAATATTATTAATTAAGTTGATGTCACAAGTCAGCTCAATATCAACTCAAATAATAATAATAATAATACCATGATAAACAATTAAAATGTATTTAATATTATTAATGTGATGTATTTACCTATTTAAATTTTATTTTACTCACAATTTAAATTATTTTTTTAATTTAATTTTGTATATATTGTATAAGTGTTATGATTATTAGTCTTCATATAACTGTTATTATTATATCAAGAAAAAATATTAAAATTACATTTATGCTAAATAATATTTTAACTTTGGAGAAATAATTTATAATGATAAGAATTAATATTTTTATGTATATTAAACAATTAGAAATTATTAAAAATATATTTATATCAATAAATAAAGGGTAAATTATAAAAACAGTCATTTTTGTTTGCCTCATATTACATTTTAGTCACTTATGTTTGAAATGTTACATTTTAGTCACCTACGTTATCATTTTGTTACGAAGTGATCACCCTATCGCTAAGCTTCGCTACCTTCCTAACGGCAACCCTACGTGGCAGTCCAATTGGATTTTAAATGCCAACTTAAATGTTCAACTAGGTTTTTCTTTTTCAGTTGTAATTAATTTAAAATTTTCAATTAATTAAATTTATTTAATTAAAAAAATTATTCTCATCCCAACAGGACATCCAAGTTGGTATTTAGAACCCATTTAAACTATCACGTAGGATTGTCGTTAAGAAGGTAACGGAGCTTAACGGCAGAGTGACCATTTCGTAACAAAATGATAACGTAAGTGACTAAAACGTAACATTTTAAACATAAATGACTAAAATGTAATCTGAGACAAATAAAAGTGACAATTTTTATAGTTTACCCATAAATAAAATACAAATATAGATTATATGTGTTAAACAATAATTAAGAAAGGTAATAGATATCTTTTCAAAAAAATAATAGATATATACTAAATTTATATCTATGTTAAATGATAATAACTAAAATTTCATTTTTTAAAGAACAATAATTAACAATTCTTAAAATAATATTTATATTAAAAAAATTAAAATAAATATTTAAAAAATAATTAAATAAAATATACATTTTTTAATTAAAATTAAAGGAGATTCCAAGGAAATGGGGAAGAGAAATCCAAAGGTACCCTTAGTCTCCTGTTATCTTTTTCTTCTTTTTGGTTACTTTTTATTAAATTTCATATATCATCTTGTTTTTTTGAAGAATCATATATTATCTCATTAGTTTGTATGTTTTATTAAAAAGTTATCTAATAATTGTAGTTCGATTAGCATTGACATTATTGTTAGTACAGAAATATATAATTTTAAATGCGTTGAAACATATTATCCTTTCTTTAAAGTTTTGAAAGGAACTATAAATAATCCTAATGCTAATACTGTTCCCAAAGGCTTCCCCTTTGAGAAGTTGCGAAAATACATTATTTACACGAATAAAAAGTTGGGGATTATATTTTATATAAAATATATTTATCATATTTTATTGAATAAAAATAAATTTTAATAAAAGGATTTACGTTAATAAATTTTATTAGAGTCACCAATTGAGATTACTATAAATATATTATAGTTTTCTAATTTGAAAAATTAAAAAATCTAAATATAATCAGAATCTCAAATATTGTTATAGATCATTTAAATGTTGATATAGATTTATAATAACTACCTTTCTAAAACATCCAAAAAAAATTATGAACAAATGAGAATAAATTTTTATATCAATTTTTATTTGAAAATTTTTAATTAATTACAACTAAAAAAGAAAAACTCAGTTAGACATTCAAGTTGACATTTATAACCTATTTGGACTGTCATATAGGATTGTTGTTAGGGGGTAATGGAGCTTAACGACAGCGATAATATAAGTAACTAAAACGTAACATTTCAAATATAAATGACTAAAATTTAATCTGAAACAAACAAAAATAACTATTTTTTAATTTATCTTATATAAAACTAGTTCACTACTTGTTTTCCTTTCTCTCATAAGTCATCTCAATTAACGTGACAATATAATTAAAAAAAGTAAATGTTGTCATTTTCTTATAAATTATGAGGAGAGGATAAAATTCTAACAACAATACGATTAATGCAATTCGAATCTAGATCATAATTAAAATAATAAATATTTTTAATTATCATATCAATACATGAGATTAAAATATTATTATTTTTAATTAATTTCATGCTACAATTATCAAAGCAACTTTTTAATAAAATATACCAATAGAATAAGACTATTTGAAACTTTATAAAAGAAAAGAGCAGTACACCACAAACAACATTTTTATTCCCCTTTTGAAGTAACACGCTAAATTCATAGTCGTACATCATTATTTTTTCTGTGCTTTAAAAAAGGTAATAATTTTTTTAGCGCTTTAATTTTATGAAACAATATTTTAATTATAATTTTTTAAGTCTTTAAATTTGTATTTCTTTATTAAATCACTCAAAATAGATTAATATTGATTCATTTTAGTAACATGATATCAACAAAAAAAGTGTAAAATTTATAAAATTTATTTAACAATAAAAATTATAATAATACTGTATAATTTTTAGAATTAAAAAAAAAATTAATTAATTATTGATGTGATGTACATGTGGATTATCATGTTAACAAAGTTAACAAATATTAAATTATTTTATTCATTCAAATGTGTTTTAATAAAAAAAATACTAATTTAAAGACTAAAAAAGATTAAATAAACAACTGAAATAATTTTTTATAAAATTAATAAGTTAAATAAATCATTATCCCTTTTAAAAAATTAATAAACTTTTTAAATATGATTTTATAACAACTATATTTTATCTTTTTTTTGGAGGGAACTATACTTTAATTTTTAAAGGGATATTTTTTCTGAAGTACAGTAGTAATTGAACATTAAAAATCAAAGCCTACAGCTAAAATCTTAAACTTTGTGCTATTTACAGTAGTAGTTGTGGAAGACAGTTGAATATTGCAGTTTCCTCATCTTCGTTATATAAACCTCAGTTCCCACTGCCTATCCAAACCCCACATCTGTTTTCTCCTCTCTCTTCCAATCTTAGCTACCTTTTTTTTTTCCCAATACTTCACTTATTGTCTTGTGTAACTTTGTTGATTTCTTATTATACAATATCTGATCTTCTTCTGTTTCCCATTATCTTGGAGTTTATAACAACAGTTTCCCTGTTTCCTTCTTACTTGAATCTGCTCTCCTCTGTTATTCCTTCCCTTTCGCCTTTTGCTTTTGAACACCCACCCTTCTCAAAAAAAAAAAAAGAACATGGAAGTTTTTACGGACTCCACTGCCAACCTTGTTACCGGAGTTGTCAGCAACATGTTCCAAAAAATTAGAGGTACTTTTAGCTATGTTTGGCACTATAAAAGAATGGTTTCGGATTTCGAGAAGAAAGTCGAGACGTTGAAAGACAAAAGAGACGGGGTGCTGCTTGACATTGATGCTGCTGAAAAGAACTGCGAGACTATATACCCCGAAGTCAACAACTGGCTGATGAAAGTCGATAGCGTGATCAATTCAGAGTTGATCGAAGTGAAGGGTCTCGAAGACAAAGCAAAGACCAAGTGTTTCATCGGCTTGTGTCCTAATTTCAAGGCTCGCTATCAGCTTAGGAAGAAAGCAGAAGAAGGCGTCAATGCCGTTGATGACCTCCTCCAGAAAGGTGGATTTGCCAGAGTATCATATCTGGATGTCCAGCCGCCCGCAGTGGCTGTACCTCCTAAAGATTTTGAGGACTTTGATTCAAGAAAGCTAATGTTTAACAATATCATGGAGGCGGTGAAAGATCCTAGTGTCAACATTATAGGGGTGTACGGAATGCCTGGTGTGGGTAAGACTGCGCTTGTGAAAGAAGTTGTCAGACAAGCCAAAATAGATAACGTTATTCGACTATGTGGTTATGGCTGTTGTGACTCATACTCCTGACATCAAGAAAATTCAAGACCAAATTGCAGATATGTTGGGATTGAAATTTGAGGAGCAGGGTATGAGTGGAAGAGCAAGTCGATTGTGGCAAAGGTTGAAGAAAGAGAAGAATATTTTTGTTGTTTTAGATGATATTTGGACAAGATTAGACCTGATGGAAGTGGAAATTCCTTTAGGAGATGAGGATTAGGTATGCACCATACTGCTGACGTCCAGAGACCGTAATGTTCAGACAAAGGATATGGATGCTAAAAAGAGTTCTCCAATTGGAGTTTTAGAACACAAAGAAGCTTGGGGCTTCTTCAAGAATATTGCAGGGGACAGTGTTGAAAGTTCTGACTTGTTGCCTATAGCAACTGAGGTAGCTAAAAAATGTGGTGGTCTACCAATCGCCATTTGAACACTTGCGACGTCTTTGAGAAATGAACCTCCATATAGAGTGGAGTTACGATCGTTTACAAAGCAAGGACCATAAACAGACTTTCTTTCTTTGCAGTCTATTGCCTCGTAATGCTCCACTTGAGTTGTTGCTTATGTGTGCAATGGGATTAGGGTTATTTTGTGGAGTCAGCACAATTGAAGAAACACGAAACAGACTGTTGATAGTGGTAAGTCATCTCAAAGCTTCTTCTTTGTTACCTGACGGTTATACCAATCTACTGGTTGATATGCATGATCTTATTTGCGATGTAGCCATGTCAATTGCTGCCAACCACGTGTTTGTTTTAAGACATGAAGATGTTTTGAATGATTGGCCAGATGATGAGACGATGAAAGAGTGGCACAAAATAGCTTTGGTGTATCCTAGTATCAATGATCAGTTGAAATGCCCCAAACTTGCTTTTTTAGGTATGGGTAGCAAGGATCCTTTGATGAAAATACCAGCAAACTTTTTTAAGGAAATTAGAAATCTCAAATTCGTAATTTTGTGTGACATGAATTTACCGTCCTTGCCTTCATCAATTTCCTTGCTACCAAACCTTCGAACATTAGGCTTGCATGATTGTGCGTTGAGAGACATTGCCCTTATCGGAGAGCTCAAGAATCTGGATATTCTTAGCTTTCTCAATTCTGATACTGAAATGCTACCGGAGGAAATAGGACAACTGACTAAGCTAAAGTGGTTAGATTAAAGTGGTTGTTCCCAACTCAAAAGAATCCCACCTACTGTCTTGTGTAAATTATCTAGATTAGGAGAACTGTATGTGGATGACTGTTTTGTTGGATGGGGAGCAGAGGGAAATTCCAGTCAGGAAAGCAATTGCAGTGTTGCTGGGTTAAATGCTTTGTCATGTTTAACTACTTTACAAATTCATTTCCCTAATGCCAATATTATTCCCATAGGCTTCTCCTTTGAAAAGTTGTGAAGATACATTATTTTCATCGGAGAAGCATCGGATTGGGATTGGGATTGGGATTGGGATTGGGATTGGGTTGCTGAATACTCCAGAATACTAAAGCTTAGCCTGCAGACAAGCATTAGGTTTCTTAATAATGGAGTCGAAGTTTTATTGAAGAAAGCTGAAAATTTATATATAGATGAAGTGAAAGGTGTGGAGATTTTGCTACATGAATCAAGTTGGGGATTATTTTCAGCAGTTGAAGAATCTGCATATCCAGAATGCTGCAATTGTCCAATATATCTTTAAAGACATTGATGATGTTCACAAAATTGAATTTCTTCAACTACAGTCGCTGACGCTCAAGGGTCTGCCAAACCTCATTAGCTTTTGCTCTGCCAAACCTCATTAGCTTTTGCTCTGCCAACAATGGTTCGACTTCCATACTCAACAAGAAATTGGACTTTTCAAGCAAAAGGTATTTAGTTTCTTCATCAGTGCATGCATTTTAATCCCCTTTCCCAACACTTTCGGTTTTATACAATAATTTCTTTTCTCTATGTTGAATGAAAATTAATTCTCTCGCATATATAGATATTTTCCTCGAACAAAAAAATATGTTAATAATAAATTTTAGGGTGAGTTTTTTTATACAATATTAAGAAATGAAATAAACAGTTCAAATTTATTCTAAATAGACGTCTTATAAAAATTTTAATCATCGCTTATTCAAATCAAGACTCCACGATAAATTTTTTAAAATAAGCATATCATAAACTCTAATTACATACCGCTCCGCTACACTTATTTTTACAATTTTTATAATGTATTACGTAAGTATAGAATTAAAAAAAAAAGCATTATTCAATTACACAAAATAATATTCACTTACACAAATGATTTCAGTTTTTGTGATGTATCGTGTAGTTATAACTCCACAAAATATAATTCAATTATACAAGGCATGATTGAATAAGACAATTATTACAAATCACTTAATGTTTTGTATAATAAATAAGCGCTTGTATGCAGATATTGTTTCCTAAGTTGGAGAAGTTGAAACTATCCTCAATCGGCATTGAAAGAATATGGAGTCTCCAAGCGCTTTGTTCAACTCAAAAATTTGACAAGCTTGATTATTGAGGGCTGCGACAATCTAAAACATGTCTCATCCGACTCCATGCCTGAATATCTGCAGCAGCTCAAATGCTTGGAAATTAGTGAATGCAAGTGCATACAGGAGATAATATCAACGGATAAGGTGATCCAACAAACATTCAAAAATAGAGCTCTAGTCTGCTTCCCCCGATTGAATTTCCTCAAATTGAAGGGTCTTCAAAAACTAATCGGATTTTGCCATGAAGATTATACTGTTGAATTTCCAGCCTTGACGACTCTTAAGATAAAAAATTGCCCAAAAATAGAAGGATTCATCCATAATTCCATGAGGAAAGATATCCCTACCCGTGGCGTTTTGCTCAATCATAAGGTGCTCTTTTCAGTACAGTGCATTTTTCTTTTTTTCTATTTTCCCCTTTTTGTTGTTATATTTAACTCTTTTAGTCATTGCTTCCATTCGCATGAAAAATGAATTGTAGGTTACTTTTCTCAACTTGGAGAAAATCACAGTCTGCCATTTGAGGAAGGCAAAAAGGATATGGTACAACCAACTTCATACGAATTCCTTTTCTATGCTAAAAGAGTTGACTGTTAAGGAATGTGATGTGTTGTTGAACATTTTTCCACCTTTTCTTTTGGCGCTTTTTCGAAAATTGGAGAAATTAATAGTGATTGATTGTGCTTCACTAGAAGAAGTGTTCCAACTCCAAATGCAAGGGTTAGATATTGAAGAAACATCTGTGGTAGAGAGTCAATTAAGAGAAGTGAATCTCGTTCGCCTACCAAAAATTGAAGCATGTTTGGACCAAGTATCACAAAGGAAATATTTCTTTCGCAAGTCTACACGAAGTATGCATTGATGAATGTTGGAACTTGAAAACTCTGTTTCCATTTTCAATTGCCAAAGATCTTCAACAACTTCAAACTCTTACTATTCAAATGTGTGGGTTGGAGGAGATTGTTTCAAAGAATGTTGAAGGATCGGACTAACATGAAACTTGGTTCGCATTGAATCAGTTGTCCTTCCTTCTCCTTTGGAATCTACCATACCTAACATGTTTCTACCCAGGAATGCATAGAACAACATGGCCTGCATTACAGCAATTGAGAATATATACGTGTGGGAGGATTAAGATATATGGGCATGAAGAATCCCAAATCCAACATTCACTTTTCCACATTGAAAAGGTATGGACCGCCACACTCTTTTTTTTAGCATAATTGTAAATTCATCATTAACTTTAGATTTCTTCCAATCTTCATAAATTATTACTTTATAATTTAATCAACAAGCATTTTATTTGGACACCCCAACCACATACAATGCTAGAAACAAAAATATTGGTCTTTAAAACTAAAAGGGTTATTTTACCATTGATCCTTGTATATTTCACTTTTTATTATAATGTCCTAATCCTATAAGATTAGGAATACGACATTTGAATCTATTTTTCTGGTACACAAGTAATTGCTAAAACCAGAGGATCAAGCTGCCATTTTCTTTCTCTTTTATTCAAGCCCAACACTTGAAAAGTTTGAAGTAATTCATACACCTATGATAATACAAAGAAGGGTAAATTACGCTAGTAGTCACCCAACTATTAGTATTTTTTTTGGTCACTCAACTATCTTGAATTTTTGGGTGCTTTCATTTTTTTTGGTCACTTATGATAATAATCTTTACCTTGTGCCCTTTTTTTTTATTTTAATAATAGTAAACAACAAAATCAAGCATTGAAAAGTGCAGACTTGATTAATTCATTGGTTCTTTTATTGGCTCATGTTTGTGTTAGAGCTTCCTATTCCTCTACAATTCAAAAACCAGTCAAATATATCATCGTTTTTGGTTGCTGACTTCTCAGATAACCCCTCAACTGGAACACATTTCTCTTACTGCTGATGACATTGCAATGATCACCGGTGGCCAGTTTGCGATTGACTTGTTTTCCCATATTAAAGTTCTTCAAATCACTGAATACCTCAATGATTCAGCGGTTTTCCCGTTCCATTTCTTGCAAAGATTTTCCAATTTAGAAAAGCTTAAGATGATTGGTTGCAATTTTAAAGAGTTGTCTCCCTACGAAGGTGATGATGGTGAGGAGAGAGACGTGGTAACGATGCTCCCAAGAATTAACAGGTTAACATTGCATACCGTTGATAAGATGGCACATCTATGGAAGCAAGGCTCTCCCCTCCATCACATTTGTGCAAATCTTGAAACTCTTAGAGTTTCCGAATGTGGCAGCTTGACTAGTTTATCATGTGCTTCTTCATCTTTCCAAAATCTTACAACTCTGACTGTTTGGAATTGCAAAGAGATGGTAGAGCTGATTACATCTTCGAAAGCCCAATGTTTGGAACGCCTTGTTACACTGATGATAGGAGGATGTGAAATGATGAGTGAAGTAATTGCAAGTGATGGAGATGAAGCAACATATCATGAGATTATTTTCAAGGAATTGAAATGTTTGAAGCTTTATCATTTACAAAACCTAAAATGGTTTTGTTCAGGGAATTACACTTTGAAGTTCCCATCATTGGATGACGTATGCGTGAGAGTCTGTCCCGCAATGGAGAATTTTTGCAATGGAGCTTTAAGCACGCCAAAGCTACAAAAGGTAGCAACAGAACGGGATGTTAGGAGATGCTGGGACCTTAATGCTACCATTGAGCAGTTAAACAAAGAAGGTAAAGAGTACTGAAATTCATAGAAATATATATACATGTTAATTGTAACCTTGTAAGCTTATTGTAAAACCATCTGATGTTGAATTGATATGCTGAAGTATAACTGCAAGTCTCATCTTGTTATTACAGAATGCGAGGTGTCTGAAGAGGCGGACAAAGATGGCCTACAATTGCACGAAGCTGGATCATGTTCGTTGAATAACTGAAGTGAGATGATGATTTCGAAATGAAAAGCCAAAAGGTGAGGTGTTTTAAAGAGGTTCTTAAAAGGCAATTTCTTGTGTGCAAGTTCTGAATCTAGACTTTGGAGATTTGATCGTTTAACATTCTTGGGATTGTATTTAGAAGCATTCTTTGTGGTTTCAGACAATTTGATCCGGTTAACAGGACACTTTTTCCTACTTCCAAATGATTCAAATTAGATAGACTTCCTTCTTCTAACATGCTTGTATTATGTTACTCATTATATTCTCTACATTTTCTTTATTTGCTAGTCACTAAGTTCATCCCGACTTACGAGTGCTTTGCCTTGATTGCAAGATCAAGAGATGGCTCGGGAATTGTGTGGAGGGACTCAGCTAGACATCGTCAAGTCCACAAGAATGGTGTTGTAAAGAACGTTTTTCTATTTAGTGTTTGTATAATAAGATATTTCTTGTGATGTGTATTTGTAGGAATGTTTTGATTAGTTAATTAAATGGGGTTATATCCGTAAGTGAATGCTACATTAAGTTTGGTGGGGAATTAATTAGATTAGAAGCATGTTGACTAAATAACTTGGGTTAGTTGCGATATTTGGTACTTAGACTCAGCAATTGGGTCGAGTATAGGGTGTTATAGATTAATGGTCAAATTTGACTCTTTTTAAAAAGTTGAAAATAAATTTAGTTGAAAGAAACAATAGTGTCCAAATTGATTGAAAACGTAAACATTAAAGATTAAATTGATTATTATTTAAAAAAAAAAGACTAAATATGTCATTGCATCAAATATCAATTTAAAACAACGTACAATTATTATATTGACCTTATAGGTGTTTTAAGTATTACTTTGTTAGTTTTACTAAAGTCTTATTTGTGTTCAAATTGTGAGTTTTCCATAGACTTATTTAAGGGTTGGACTATCTATCCAGATCCAATAACTTACTCGAAAATGAATTTGAACAAAAAATTAAGTTAAAATAAAGATTAGGTTGGAGCTCAATCATTCAAGGCTTAAGCGACTAAGTTTATTTTCTATTTTTATAATATACGCTATCATATTAATTTTTATATATTATATATTTTATAACACTTAAAGTTAAATATATAGTAACTTATAATATTATAAAGTATATTTTAAAAGATTTAAGTTGTATATATATAAAATTTTAATAAATGAAAAATACAAAATTATTAAATATTATATCATAAAAGAGAAGGATCCACTTACACAGTGTAAAATTTAAAATAGTTTTACTTTACATGCTTCCATAATTATTTATATTATTAATATTTTAAAGATCCAAACATCGAATATAAATTTATTAAATATAATAGTTGGATAATTAAAATATTAATCATATAAATAGTTACGAAAGTGTGTAAACTATTTTAATTTTTAAACTATATAAGTGGATCCCTCATTAAAAATAATCTATTTTTTTTTTTAAATTTTGAAAATAATAATATGAGAAGACTTAAAATAAACTTAAATAATTCATTTATATAATTATAAGAAGATTTTGATAAAATTTTAGATTCATATTTCAAACCTTTATCGACCATCATCTACTAATTATTATAAATAACTTTTCAGAAAGATTGATTGTATTTTTTTTGTAAATATAACTTATTAAATTTAATTTAAAGAAAAAAAATATTTTTTTTGTAAATCGAGATTGAACAAGTAAATATTTTTTATTAAATTTAATTCAAAAATTAAAAAATATTTTTTAATGTAAATATTTTCAGCCCAATATTTTTGTAAATATTTTTTTATACAAAGAGAGTACAAAACCCTAACTGTAAACTGGGTTTTTTATTGAACAAGAAAACAACTACACAGACAAAGTCCAAAAGAAACCGAGAAAACAAGAGTCAAAATGAAACAGAAGCCCAAAACAAAGAAATTGAAAACAAGCCCAGTCTAACAGCTCCCCCATCAAACAACATTTTACAAAACCTTGAGAAAGGATGAGCTGCCACCAAAACCCTAAAGACTGCAAAAGAGCAGACCAAGAAAGGCGCCGTCCAAGTTGGTAGGAAGCCACCACCACGCCGATCAAGGGATATTTGATGCGCACCGAAGAGAAGAAAGCCAGGGAAGCAACAAAATCCTAGCCGAAGTCTGCAACACCGCGACCACAAACTCGACTTTCTGGACCCTCAGCAGACCCCAAACCGGGTTGAAAGGGACGCGTCAGGATCCTCGGCAAACACCTGCCCCTCCCAATCCAACAGCACGACGATGGCTACTTACGATCTAACCCCGCGTATCGGCCCGAACCTAGACAGGCACTTGGTGTTTCCATTGCTGGAGTTCTTGCAAGAGCGACAACTATATCCAGATGAACAGATCTTGAAAGCGAAGATCGAGCTTTTGAACAAGACAAACATGGTCGATTACGCTATGGATATCCATAAGAGCCTTTACCACACCGATGATGTCCCTCAGGAGATGGTCGAGAGGAGAGTCGAGGTTGTCGCTCGTCTCAAGGCTTTGGAAGATGCCGCTGCTCCTCTCGTCACTTTCTTGCAAAACCCTAACGGTGTTCAGGAATTGCGTGCAGATAAACAGTATAATCTCCAGATGCTTAATGACCGCTACCAGGTTTGTTTTTCTTTTTTTTTGATGAATTTAAGGTTATTTTTATGTTATTTTTCCCTTTTTGATTTTTAGTGAATAACCCATTCAAGTGTGAACTTGTATTAGCCATAACATTATGTGATTTTTAAGGAAAATATAAAGAATAACCAAATAGATGCATATGCTTTCTTATGCTAAATTCTAGCATGCTCTTTGTTGTTAAAGTTTTGATTTTTACTGGGTTTGAATTAATTAAAGTTTTTTTAATTTAATGGTGGATAAAATTATTTTTTTAACAGATTGGTCCAGATCAAATCGAGGCATTATATCAGTATGCAAAATTCCAATTTGAGTGTGGCAACTACTCTGGTGCTTCTGACTATCTGTATCAGTATCGGGCTTTATGTACTAACAGCGAAAGGAGTTTGAGTGCATTGTGGGGGAAGCTTGCTGCCGAGATACTGATGCAAAAATGGGATATTGCTCTTGAAGAACTTAATCGTTTGAAAGAAATAATCGATTCCAAGGTTTTGGTTATATCCCAGTTGATTATTCGGTTTTTATTTTGACAATTTGCTTTCCTATGATTCGTTGACTCGTTTATTGGTCTTTTTGCTGCAGAGCTTCTCATCACCTTTGAACCAAGTTCAGAGCAGAATATGGCTTATGCATTGGAGCCTCTTCATCTTTTTCAACCATGACAATGGAAGAACACAGATCATCGACCTATTTAATCAAGACAAGTATGTCACTTTAACAACTAACCCTAAGGTTTCCATGTCTTGTTACTGACGTTGTTAGTTGCGTACTTCGTGTAGTTGTCGCATTTGTGCTTATTTGTTCTTTGTGCATTTTCCTTTATTTTTATGCCATGACTTACTTCTGTTTCAAGATCCTGCTGTGTTCAAATGCTTCAATTTTGATTGTGTTGGAATGGAGCATGTTACGAAACTTTGTGGATTTCTTCCATCATTTGCATGGTTTTTTTAACAACGCGCATCCTGCCATGTAATTTGCAATTTGTTTGTTAAAAATTTTGAGGCTAAAGTAGGTTATATGTTTGCCATACTGCTTGTTTTGGAATTTTGTTTTACAAGGGAGATTATTGTTGGAATTAAACATAAAATTGTGTTGGAATTTCCTTTCTCTGTTATCCTACTTTGTGTAGTTTTCTCTTCTTACAAGGTGATTTCACTTCTTTCCAGGTATCTAAACGCCATTCAAACCAGTGCACCCCATCTTCTAAGGTACTTAGCCACTGCATTTATTGTCAACAAAAGGAAACGACCTCAATTCAAAGAATTTATCAAGGTTATCCAGCAAGATCAGTGCTCTTACAAAGATCCCATCATGGAGTTTTTGGCATGTGTTTATGTCAACTACGAATTTGATGAAGCACAGAAGAAGATGAAGGAGTGCGAAGAAGTAAGTTAGATTATAGTATCTTATACCATAAAATTGTGCAATATTTTAGCTTGAAGTTTCATCGTCTTTTTTGGTTGCCTTTAGCATCATGTTTGATATCGGAATTGTAGGATCTATCTTTTACACCCTTATTTTTCCCCTCTTTGTTGTAGGTGATACTGAATGATCCCTTCCTTGGGAAAAGAGTTGAAGAGGGCAACTTTTCTGCTGTCCCATTGAAAGATGAGTTTCTTGAGAATGCCCGTCTATTTATCTTCGAGACATACTGCAGAATTCATCAGCGCATTGATATGGGGTAAGTTCCTGCTTTGTCGAACTTATATAATTAGCCTCTTATGTGGATAATTGACTTCATCTTATGAGTAAATGACACAGAAGGGCGTCCATTTGAATGTTAAATTGCCAATAGGCTGAAAGTCTGCTTTGCATGCCGGGTTTCCCATAACATTGCACTGAGTTATGAATCTTTTATGGCTAATTGCATGTTAAGGATTGATGAAATTTTGTACAACATATTTAATCAAAACAGATAAAAACCTTTCTATCTGTAATGCATGTTTTCATCTGTACAGCAGGCACGTGCACGGATCACAAAACATCACAACATAAACCTTTGGTTTGCTATTATCTATGCATTTCCCAACTGTTCATTTTTCTTGAAGTATTTGTCTTGTGATTATGAAGATATGATCCTTCAATACATGGAAAAACTTAGAAAACAATTAAACATACCCGAATCTGAAACTCGCCCAAATCTGAGTAAACATAGGCTCAAGTATCTCTTATTATAGTGATTACTTCCCATTGGTCTTCTTAACTCTTTCAAGATATGCTTTTACTTGTGAGATTGTGTTGTTTTAGTCGCTTTTCTTAGATTTTGATCCAACATTAAATGGATGTTTTATGTGCTTCAAGGGTGCTTTTTGAGAAACTGAATTTAAATTACGAGGAGGGTGAGAGATGGATAGTGAATCTCATCCGAAACTCGAAACTTGATGCAAAGATTGATTCAAAGACTGGAACCGTTATTATGGAGCCTAATCAACCGAATGTGTAAGATTTCCTTGTCTTCATACTTTGCATCTTTCATACTATGTTCCATCCATAACTACATCTGTTTGTTCCTCTTCTCTTAATGACTTCCAATTTCGATACTGGATTTCTCCAGTTACGAGCAGCTGATCGACCACACTAAGGCCCTTCAAGGGCGGACCTACAAGCTAGTCGGCCAGCTTCTCGAACACGCACAAGCGCAGCCTGCACGTTAAGTTGGATGAGGAAGCTCTTTTGAATTTATATGCAATTTTGAGCTGCTTGCTGATTTTTTCATTCAGACAAATTTAACAGTGATTTTAGTTTTTGAGTAGGAACAAGACTGATAAATCATTATCTAAATCTAAATTGTATTGTGCTCTTTCAACTTATGTCAAGAAAAAATTTAAATGCTAGGGTTGTGTTGAGAACTTTGGATTTAAAATTGATGTTTTTTCTTTTATTTGTCCAATTATATCTATTAATTTGATTTTAAATAAATAAGGTTTAATAAATTTAACTTTTAGTATTTATGAATTATATTATTTTAATTTTAATTATAAAAATATCTAAAGTATTATTTTAAAAAAATCCAATTTTATTTTAGGTGAATTAAAATCAAAATCATAGCAGTAAGCATGTCATCGATGAATAGATCCAGTCAGATGTTCTCCGAGTCGGGAAATTTCACCAATTTTAGTTTTTTTTTTATTTTTACTTCAGATTATGTATGTATTTGTCTTTTTTATTTCACTCTTGATTTTGCTCTTAAAATTCTTCTTATTATTTTTTTTATAATGTAGCGAATTTTCATTTACGATTTAATTTATTTTGTGATTATTCTTTGAAATATTTTTTTTTTTTAATACTTTTTAAGTACTAAATGTTAATCAACATCATTGAGATGACAGCGGTGATATCATAGATTTGTCGTTTACGGTACAATACCAAATTTATTTCCCAACTAGCCGGCGTCTGTTTATGCTCGAATTAGGAAAAAAAAAAGTTTATTTGTCTATGATGATTATCTTTGAAGGTTCTAAGTGGGTGTTAAAAAACCAAAGGGTGAGTTAAAAGGAGTAAAAATGTTTTTTAAATGTTTTTTTTATTTTTAAAATTATAATTAAATTAATAAATGTTGTAAATATTAAGATTTAAATTTATTGAATTATTTAGAATTCAACTAAAATTATAAATTTAGTAAAAATCTAAAACTATATTTACTAATTTTTTATGTTTTAAATTAAATTGATAAATATATAATTATTAGAGGGTCAAATTTATTTCTAAATTTTTATATTTCTAGTGGGTTAAACAAGCAAAGTAAAAAGAGATTTGTTTGTAGAGATGGCGCTTTAACGTTACACTAAAAAACCCTCGAAATTCAAATTCATTTCGCACCCAAAAAAAAAAACCCCTGCTAAAACCCTAAATCCCAGAAAATTAACATAGAAATTTAGCGGAAGAGGACGAAATAATGGCAATCTCTCTCAATTCTATTGTTCTTAACGTTGTGTCAAGATCGCCTCGCTTGTTCCCTAAGGTTTCATCTTTCTTTTTTAATTTTATGTTTTATGTATATATTTCGCTTGTTCCTTCCATAGCTACATTTGTTTGTTCCTCTTCACTTAATGATTTCTAATTTCAATACTGGGTTTATCCAGTTACGAGCAGCTGATCGACCACACCAAGGCCCTTCAAGGGCGGACCTACAAGCTAGTCGGCCAGCTTCTCGAACACGCACAAGCGCAGCCTGCACGTTAAGTTGGACGGACGAGGAAACTCTTTTGAATTTATATGCAATTTTGATCTATTTGCTGATTGTTTATTTCATTCAGACAAATTTAACAGTGATTTTAGTTTTTGAGTAGGAACAAGACTGATAAATCATTATCTAAATCTAAATTGTATTGTATTGTATTGTGTTCTTTCAACTTATGTCAAGAAATTTTTTTAATGCTTACCAAGCTATTAAAAGTATAGGGCTGTGTTGAGAACTTTGAACTTAAATGTGTTATTAAAACTACAAAAAACAAAAAAAATCGAATTATACCTTTTGATTCTATTTTTATTTCGATCACTTAACTATTAATTTTGATAAATATTTTGGAATTTATCAAAATTAAATATTTTAGTCCGTTAGATTGAAGTTTGAATTTTTTTTAAATAATTTTACTTTCTATTAATTTTATAAGTAAATGAAATTTGTCATTTTAATTAAATTTTTAAAATTTTAAAAAGAATTACTTTTCCATTTATATTTTAGTTGAATTAAAAATAGGATGAATAAGTCTATTTATATATGTTCTTCTTTGAGTTATGTAATTTCACCAATTTTAGTTTATTATTATACTTTTAATTTTGTATGCCCTTCTTGATCCTTCCCTTAAAATTCTTCCTAAATTCAAGTTACTTTTATAGTTCTTTTGTTATGTTGCGAAATTTCATTTAAGATTTAGTTTATTTTGTGATTATTTTTTGAAATTTGTTTAATAGTATCTGCTAATTGACATTTTTCTATCATAGATTTGACATTGTTAGTGTCGTATGATGTACTGCGTTAAATTTATTTCTCAACTAGCTAAAGCTTGTCTACGTTCGAATTAGGAATAAAACGATTTGTCTGTGATGGTTAATTTTGAAGGTTTTATGTGAGTGTTAAAAAATCAAAGGGTGAGCTAAAGGGGTAAAAATGTTTTTTTTTTTTTTTTTTTAAATTTTTAAAATTAAAACTAAATTGATAAATTTTGTAAATGCTAAGGACTAAATTCATTGAGTTGTTTAGAATTCAAACTAAAACTAGAATTTTGGTTTGCAGATTAATGGTGTTCAAAGTTATTTTTTTATTGGTGCAAACAATGTGAACGGAGAATGCCATATAGCGACGCTTTTAACAGTCCAATGACTTAAATGAAAACTTTTGAATAGTTCAATAACCATTTTTGTAATTTTTTGAAAATTAAATGATCAAAATATAAATTTACTAATAATTTAATGGCCTCGAGTGTAGTTTACCCTACCAAATTTGCAGTGTTTTTCAAATAAAAACTCCCTTATGGTATGCGTATGTTTTACAAAAATTATCTCAAAAAACAACATATGTTTTATGAAAAGATAAAATATTTGGTATATTGCTAATGGGGTTTTTAAACTCCATAAATAGAGTCGAGGTAATGATAAATTTCCAATAAAGTATAATAAATAAATTTAAAAAAATAAATATAAAAAATTGAAACACATGACAATTTATTTAGTCTGCTTATGAAATTAAAAAAAAAAAAAACACTACAAGTATATCGAATATTAACACTCATGAAAGAGAAATGCTAATGAAAACATTTTGTGGAACAATTATTTGCTATAGTGTGCTTCGGTCTGGTTTCTCTATGAAAAAAAAAAAACTCATTTTATAAATAAAAAAAGCATACGAAGGAAACAATTAAATACTCGTTAAATTGTTAACGAAAATGATGATGTGACTGTTTTAAAATTAATGTAATAACATATTGAGTTTTCAGCACTTATACATTTTATTAATCCGATTTTAATTCTAAATAATCTAACAATTTTTAACTCTCCGTATTTACAAATTTATGAATTTGATCCTTAATGTTTACGTTTTTTGTTATTTTATTTTTTTAATTAAAATTGACCATTAATATTTAGAAAAGAGTCAAATGATTTTTCTCAACAAAAATCCCCAAAAAAGGCACAATGGCAAATTTAACTATCAACATTTATATTTTTTTTATTCTCGTAGGCCTTACTCTTTTTTAAGTTAAATTTTATCATTAATATTTCAAAAAGAATTAAATTATTTTTCTAATGAAAATATTAATTAAATCATTAAATTTTAACAATGTGGATATGACAACTCGCGAGATAATTCACGTGCACTTTATGCTACTATGACATTGTTTATCTAACATGTCATATTGATAAATAATTTAAAAATGATAAAAAAGAATAAAATTCAAAACTTTAAATATATATATATATATATATTAGTTCGTGAAAATTCAAAAAAATAGCATGAATTACACGTGAATTGTCATGAGGGCTATAATATTAAAATTTTGAACACTTTAATCAATATTTCTGTTAAAAAAAGTAAATCAACTATTTTTTAAAAGTTAATAGTCAAATTCAATTCTTTAAAACAACATATGATGATATTGAACCGATAAATATTTCAATTATTACTTTGCTAGTTTTACTCAAGCCTTATTTATGCTCAAATAGTGGCTGTAACATAAATTTATTTAATGGTTGTTTTATTTATCTAAATCTGAACGCTTAGTCCAAAAATAGATTTAGATAAAAAAATAAATTAGTTTAAAATATGAGTTGAGTTTAGGCTCAAAGCATTCAAGGTCCGAGCTTATTTTAAATTTTGTAATATATTATATCATGTTATTTTTATATATTATATAATTTATAACATATAAATATTAAATCTATAATAACATATAATATTATGATGTAAAAATTTTAAAAAAATTACTTATATATAAAATTTTAATAAATAAAAATTATAAATTTATTAAATATTATATTAAAAAGGGAAAGATTCACTTACATAATATAAAACTAAAATAATTGTAAAATTAAAATAATTTTACATACTTATTATAAATATTTTATTAAAAAATAATATTATAAATATTTTTTTAAATTGTTTGTATTTTTTTTTTTTTGTAAAAACAACTTATTATATTTAATTTGAAAATAAAAATAAAGTTAAAACTATATTTTAACTCTTAACTCTATTTGAATTAAGAGAGTGGGGAAGGAATATATAGTATAAATTGGATTATATCAAACAAAAAAGTCACGAAACCAGAAACCAGAGTAAACCCTGGCAATGGCTACATACGACCTAACCCCGCGTATCGCTCCGAACCTAGACAGGCACTTAGTGTTTCCATTGCTGGAGTTCTTGCAAGAGCGACAACTATACCCAGATGAACAGATCTTGAAAGCAAAGATCGAGCTTTTGAACAAGACAAACATGGTCGATTACGCTATGGACATCCATAAGAGCCTTTACCACACCGATGATGTCCCTCAGGACATGGTCGAGAGGAGAGTCGAGGTTGTCGCTCGTCTCAAGGCTTTGGAAGATGCCGCCGCTCCTCTCGTCACTTTCTTGCAAAACCCTAACGCTGTTCAGGAATTGCGTGCTGATAAACAGTATAATCTCCAGATGCTTAATGACCGCTACCAGGTCTGTTTTTCTAAATTTTTTTTTTGATGAATTTAAGGTTATTTTTAACCCCATTTTTTTTTGTGAATAACCCATTCAACTGTGAATTTGTATTAGTCATAACATTATGTGATTTCCAAGGAAAATATAAAGGATAACCAAATAGATGCATATGCTTTCTTATGCTAAAATTCTAGCATGCTCTTTGATGTTAAAGTTTTTATTTTACTGGGTTTGAATTAATATATATATTTTTAATTTAATGGTGGATAAAATTATTTTTTTAACAGATTGGTCCAGATCAAATAGAGGCATTATATCAGTATGCAAAATTCCAATTTGAGTGTGGTAACTACTCTGGTGCTGCTGACTATCTGTATCAGTATCGGGCTTTATGTACTAACAGTGAAAGGAGTTTGAGTGCATTGTGGGGGAAGCTTGCTGCCGAGATACTGATGCAAAACTGGGATATTGCTCTTGAAGAACTTAATCGTTTGAAAGAAATAATTGATTCCAAGGTTTTGGTTATATTCCTGTCGATTTTTCGGTTTTTATTTTGACAATTTGCTTTCAGATAATTCGTTGACTCATTATTGGTCTTTTTGCTGCAGAGCTTCTCATCTCCTTTGAACCAAGTTCAGAGTAGAATATGGCTTATGCATTGGAGCCTCTTCATCTTTTTCAACCATGACAATGGAAGAACACAGA
Source organism: Kokia cookei (assembly GCA_039519145.1). NCBI lineage: Eukaryota > Viridiplantae > Streptophyta > Magnoliopsida > Malvales > Malvaceae > Kokia > Kokia cookei. The sequence continues at coordinate 46,369,134 of CM076908.1, read as the reverse complement.
TCATCGACCTATTTAATCAAGACAAGTATGTCACTTTAACGACTAACCTTAAGGTTTCCATGTCTTGTTACTGATGTTGTTAGTTGCATCATTTGTGTAGTTTTCGCATTTGGGCATTTTCCTTTATTTTTATGCCATGACTTTACTTCTGTTTCAAGATCCTGCTGTGTTCACATGCTCTAATTTTGATTGTGTTGGAATAGAACATGATTAGAAACTGGATTTCTTCTATCATTTGCATGGTTTTTTTAAATATGAAAAGTTAATGCACAGCCTGCCATGTAATTTGCAAAATGTTTGTTCAAAGTTTTGAGGCTAAAATAGGTTATATGTTAGCCATACTGCTTATTTTGGAATTTTGTTTCACAAGGGAGATTGTTGTTGGAACCAAACATAAAAATGTGTTTGAGTTTGGTTGTTTTTACTGCTTTCTTTCATTGGTTAACACATTATTTCTCTGGGTTTATATATTTCCTTTCTCTGTTATCCAACTTTGTGTAGTTGTCTCATCTTACGAGGTGATTCGCTTCTTTCCAGGTATCTAAACGCCATTCAAACCAGTGCTCCCCATCTTCTAAGGTACTTAGCCACTGCTTTTATTGTCAACAAAAGGAGACGACCTCAATTCAAAGAATTTATCAAGGTTATCCAGCAAGATCAGTGCTCTTACGAAAATCCCATCACGGAGTTTTTGGCATGTGTTTATGTTAACTATGAATTTGACGGAGCACAGAAGAAGATGAAGGAGTGCGAAGAAGTAAGTTAGATTGTAGTATTTTATACCATAAAATTGTGCAATGTTTTAGCTTGAAGTTTCGTCATCTTTTTGGTTGCCTTTAGCATCATGTTTGATATCGGAATTGTAGGATCTATCTTTTACACCCTTATTTTTCCCCTCTTTGTTGTAGGTGATACTGAATGATCCCTTCCTTGGGAAAAGAGTTGAAGAGGGCAACTTTTCTGCTGTCCCATTAAAAGATGAGTTTCTTGAGAATGCCCGTCTATTTATCTTCGAGACATACTGCAGAATTCATCAGCGCATTGATATGGGGTAAGTTCCTGCTTTGTCGAACTTATATAATTAGCCTCTTATGTGGATAATTGACTTCATCTTATGAGTAAATGACACGGAAGGACATCCATTTGAATGTTAAATTGCCAATAGGCTGAAAGTCTGCTTTGCATGCCGGGTTTCCCATAACATTGCACTGAGTTATGAATCTTTTATGGCTAATTGCATGTTAAGGATTGATGAAATTTTGTACAACATATTTAATCAAAACAGATAAAAACCTTTCTATCTGTAATGCATGTTTTCATCTGTACAGCAGGCACGTGCACGGATCACAAAACATCACAACATAAACCTTTGGTTTGCTATTATCTATGCATTTCCCAACTGTTCATTTTTCTTGAAGTATTTGTCTTGTGATTATGAAGATATGATCCTTCAATACATGGAAAAACTTAGAAAACAATTAAACATACCCGAATCTGAAACTCGCCCAAATCTGAGTAAACATAGGCTCAAGTATCTCTTATTATAGTGATTACTTCCCATTGGTCTTCTTAACTCTTTCAAGATATGCTTTTACTTGTGAGATTGTGTTGTTTTAGTCGCTTTTCTTAGATTTTGATCCAACATTAAATGGATGTTTTATGTGCTTCAAGGGTGCTTTTTGAGAAACTGAATTTAAATTACGAGGAGGGTGAGAGATGGATAGTGAATCTCATCCGAAACTCGAAACTTGATGCAAAGATTGATTCAAAGACTGGAACCGTTATTATGGAGCCTAATCAACCGAATGTGTAAGATTTCCTTGTCTTCATACTTTGCATCTTTCATACTATGTTCCATCCATAACTACATCTGTTTGTTCCTCTTCTCTTAATGACTTCCAATTTCGATACTGGATTTCTCCAGTTACGAGCAGCTGATCGACCACACTAAGGCCCTTCAAGGGCGGACCTACAAGCTAGTCGGCCAGCTTCTCGAACACGCACAAGCGCAGCCTGCACGTTAAGTTGGATGAGGAAGCTCTTTTGAATTTATATGCAATTTTGAGCTGCTTGCTGATTTTTTCATTCAGACAAATTTAACAGTGATTTTAGTTTTTGAGTAGGAACAAGACTGATAAATCATTATCTAAATCTAAATTGTATTGTGCTCTTTCAACTTATGTCAAGAAAAAATTTAAATGCTAGGGTTGTGTTGAGAACTTTGGATTTAAAATTGATGTTTTTTCTTTTATTTGTCCAATTATATCTATTAATTTGATTTTAAATAAATAAGGTTTAATAAATTTAACTTTTAGTATTTATGAATTATATTATTTTAATTTTAATTTTAAAAATATCTAAAGTATTATTTTAAAAAAATCCAATTTTAGTTTAGGTGAATTAAAATCAAAATCATAGCAGTAAGCATGTCATCGATGAATAGATCCAGTCAGATGTTCTTCGAGTCGGGAAATTTCACCAATTTTAGTTTTTTTTTTATTTTTACTTCAGATTTTGTATGTATTTGTCTTTTTTATTTCACTCTTGATTTTGCTCTTAAAATTCTTCTTATTATTTTTTTTATAATGTAGCGAATTTTCATTTACGTTTTAATTTATTTTGTGATTATTCTTTGAAATTTTTTTTTTTTTTTAAATACTTTTTAAGTACTAAATGTTAATCAACATCATTGAGATGACAGCGGTGATATCATAGATTTGTCGTTTACGGTACAATACCAAATTTATTTCCCAACTAGCCGGCGCCTGTTTATGCTCGAATTAGGAAAAAAAAAAAGTTTATTTGTCTATGATGATTATCTTTGAAGGTTCTAAGTGGGTGTTAAAAAACCAAAGGGTGAGTTAAAAGGAGTAAAAATGTTTTTTAAATGTTTTTTTTATTTTTAAAATTATAATTAAATTAATAAATGTTGTAAATATTAAGAATTAAATTTATTGAATTATTTAGAATTCAACTAAAATTATAAATTTAGTAAAAATCTAAAACTATATTTACTAATTTTTTATGTTTTAAATTAAATTGATAAATATATAATTATTAGAGGGTCAAATTTATTTCTAAATTTTTATATTTCTAGGGGGTTAAACAAGCAAAGTAAAAAGAGATTTGTTTGTAGAGATGGCGCTTTAACGTTACACTAAAAAACCCTCGAAATTCAAATTCATTTCGCACCCAAAAAAAAAACCCTGCTAAAACCCTAAATCCCAGAAAATTAACATAGAAATTTAGCGGAAGAGGACGAAATAATGGCAATCTCTCTCAATTCTATTGTTCTTAACGTTGTGTCAAGATCGCCTCGCTTGTTCCCTAAGGTTTCATCTTATCTTTCTTTTTTAATTTTATGTTTTATGTATATATTTCGTTTGAAATGACCCATTTGGTGAATGGAAATTTGTTTAGAATGTTTAATGGTTAGTGATTTATACGTATTGATTGAAAGCGACTACGGAAAATTGTGGGTTTCGTAAAAAAATTCTGACATGCTTGCTTCATTGAGTCATTTTTGTTCGAAAGTGATGCTCATGATTGTTTCTTTCTTATTCAATGATTTATCTTCTTCAATCTATAATTTGATCTTCTAATCCTGATTTTCTCTAAACTAGTATTGTTTTTCATCCTTTTTCTAATGATTTATTGTATATATGGACCTTCAGGTATCTTTGTTTTCTTCTGACATTGTTGATTTGTTTCTTTTCCCAGTTTGCACTAAGAGATGCAATCACCTCTGTTTGGGCTTCCACACGCCATCTTTCTTCTGTAGGTAGCTTCTCTTCCATTCTCAACTTGTTTCTTTTATTTCTGTCTATTTATCTGTTTAACATCGAAACTTTGATGTACGCATAAATGTATGTTGGATGTTTTATATCTTCGTAGTTATGTGAATAATGTTTAACCAGTTTTATATGCTTGAAATTTATTGTTTAATTTTTCTGTTGCTGGTCTCTGATTATGATTATGCTTCTGTCCAGTTTTATTGTTGTTTTTACTTTGTATGTACTCCCTTTTTTTTTCTCTCTTTTCCTTCGGTGCAGTTTTTGGGTACAAAATACATATGTCATGGGTAATCAGAGGTGTCATATAGTTCTGGTGGACTAGTCCCATTCCTTCATTTAAGAAAATAAATAAAACCCCTCATTATTGAAGGATATCACATGTATAGTAGCTGGACAATAAAGTAGGTTCAGAAACTGGGATTCTTGGGAAAACTGACATCTAGGGGTTAGCTTGAACATTCCAATAGCTGCTGTCACCAGAGATTGCATAATGAAGGGGAAAAGAAGAAAAAGGGTAACAGGCTTGTTATAGCTATGGGAAATCTGGTTTTTAATGGAGTCAAATAAACAATTTTTCTGGGTTTCTCAAGGATTAGGAAATAAATAAAAGAAAGATGAGAGAGAATATCTAAATGGAAAAAGAAAATATATGGTTTCAAAATTAAGAGAATGTGATGGAAAAACGAAAGAAGAAAAAAGGACAGATGCTGTAAGAAACTGTTTCAGCTAATTATGTATGGCTTCACAAACTAGAAAACCTGGTAGAGTTAGAAAGGAAAGAAGAGAAATGAATGGAGATCAAGCAGCAAGAAAAGAAGGATTTATGGGTTTTTTAAGCTTATTTGATAACTTGTTAAGGGTTTTAACTTTGGGAAGTAGTTTGTGAAAAGTTCGATTTTTTAAGCAAGTATCGAAGCACATTATAAATTTAAGAAGTAACTAGATTGATTTACTCTTGTTTGGAAGAAATCATATACTAACTACTTCATTCAAAATTATTCATTCATTTACTTATATTTCTTTATTGAACTAATATGATAATGTTAAAAGGTCAAGCACTAGCATTAGGATATGATTTGGTCATACCTGATATTTGTATTTTGTATAATTTAGAGCCTTGTTCAAAGTCTTACATCTTGTGATTCAAATGAGAGTAATTCAATCCCATTGCCAAATTTTAATGTTTTAAATTTTTCAGGTGATGTCTCAAAGTACCAATTTGATGAATTTCATGATGATAACAAAGATATAAAGAAAGATGGGGCTCTTCGTGAGGCTCTCTCACAACTTGCTGGGGATTTTGGCAGAGAGTCTATGATGTCCTTGCAACGTTTTTTCAGATCACGGCATACTCCTGTGATATCTACAGGCTCATTAAAGCTTGATCTAGCACTTGGGATTGGGGGATTACCGAAGGTGAAAAGCTGACAATGCATATTTCCCTGTTAGCAAATTTCTTTTGTAATGAAACTGCTTCTTTCCTTTTACGTGCCACTTCGTGGTCAAGCATATACGTGGAGTTGTCATTGTAAGTATGGCAGCAGTCAGATATCTGATACATCATGTTGTTAACAGATTTGTGGCATATAGTTGTATCCTCCTTTCTTTGGCAATTCAAACCCATAAGCTTCTGGTTGTCTCAGTGTATGTATATGAGTTATTTTACTTTCACGTGTCAGTTTGATTACACAAGAACTTAAGGCTGATAGCTGAGACTGTCAGCAACCACTCAACCAAAACTTTTAGTTAACATAGGTTCAACCGAAGCAATGATTATATACCCTAGAATGTCCCTTTCCTTGCTAAAAATTTCATCATGATATCACTGTGATCTTTATTGTGCGTTATTCAGGGAAGAATGATTGAAATTTATGGGCGAGAAGCATCGGGCAAGACAACACTAGCACTTCATATAATCAAAGAAGCTCAGAAGCGTGGAGGTGTGGTTAACTTTTCCTCCCATACTATGGTGGTGGAACCACTTGAATATTGTAGCATTAGTTGCACTTCTTTTGCCTAACTAGTGGAGCAAGAAACTGCTTTGTAACTCACTAGCCCCGGTTTATGTGTTGACATATAAACGGACTGAAAAGAGTAGATATAACATATATAATCTATTTCTGGATATGATGATAATATAAAATTAAATCTGCCATAATCTTTTCAACTTATCGTAAAATTACAACTGGTACATCAGTTTCAGAGGTCATAGATTTTTCTTTTCTGGCTTAAATCAGTGCTGATCAATATACCGGCTGGAAATTCTTTATACTTGATTGCCAACATGAAGACATGTTTCAGTTACGTTGATATTGTTCATTGGGATATGTGCAACTATGTTGCTTTTACTCTTCATTTTTTCTTGCAACACCTATGTCTGACACATATTTGGACATGGGTAGGGAGATATGACCCTCCAAAGATCCTCCAAATACATTGTAACATACCTGTGTTGGATGTATACCTGTATCCAACAGTCATACCTGATTCCAAGTTACATAAATGAGTAACTTTATCTGCTATCTCTCCTTTTTTTTGTTTCCATTGTCTGAAATTGGGAATTTATCATCTCACAGCTGGTCTGAACCCTAGATTGCATGATCTTTTCTAACTCAAAATCCCTTAGAAATGACACATCTTGTGGATCCTCATTCATTTCTAGCATCTGCCTTTACATTTTAGCAGACCTTAGTAGGAAACATTGGAAGTTGATGCTAGGATTTCCCTGTATATCAGGGTTATACTTTAGTATCTTTTACTTTGAATCCTAGTGAAACATGCTTCAAATATCCTAGTTATATTCTCAGCATGAAGACTTAGAAACTATACGGACATGTTATCAGCTTCCTTTTTTCACCTTATCATGAGGAGGGTACTCGTGTTATTATATCTCCATATTGGTTTCTTTAGTTCTACTTCCATTTTTGTCTCATTGAATTTTTCTTTCTAACAGGGTATTGTGCATATTTTGACGTGGAGAATGCTATGGACCCTTCACTTGCAGAAGCAATAGGTGTAAACACACAAAATCTTCTTATTTCACTTCCTGATTGTGCTGAGAATTTGCTTTGTGCTGTTGACACACTGACCAAAAGTGGATCTGTAGATGTAATTGTGGTTGATAGTGTAAGTATTTGATTTATGAATGCTCTCATTTACTCAAACAACTTGTTCCTTTTTTTAAGTTACCCACACAATTGTCTATTCCATAAACTGCATGCTATTGATTTTAACTTCCCATTTTGTTGGATACCTGATGATTTCATTGTCATTGTTCTCTTACAAAAACTTGCTCATTCTGCATTCAGGATCTTCATTTGTATTTTGCCTTTTGGTCTGTAGTTTGTACTTGCTGGAGGTGTTCAGTGTCAATGGCTTGTTATGCCTCTTTTCAAAGTGTTACTAGCTATCCTCAATGAAAGAGTTATATAGGCCAAAGGGCAATTACGAAGAGGACATGTTATCTTGATAGTCATATTGTCATAGGCCAATAAGGGACCTCATCTATTTAACATATATACAAGACAGTCCTTCCAAAGAGTAAAACTTATTTAAATACTATCATCACTGCATTGTTGAGAAATACTGTATTAGATTATATGTGATATCCTGAACTTTATGGACTTCCACTAAAATCATGCGACCAAGGTGGCAATCCCATCTTGCTTCAAAAAACATGTCAAGGATTCTATGCAATTGAACCCTGTTTTAAGGTGCATTGGGTATAGTGTCTTCTATGCTTAACTGCTGTAGCTTGAGGGCCTTCTCAAGTCCTTTTCTTTTATAAATGTGTACCTTGATTACAAAGTATTAAAAAAGTGAGATTCTAGGTCTTTTGACTATTGCTTGTGATAGATTTTAATGCTAACCATGAATGCCAGTTTTGGATAGTATGCTGAGAAATATCAGCAAGAATATGATAGATTCAATTCTTAGTTTGTACCCAGCATAAATATTTTAAATCGTGCTTACAATGTTTTGGTAAGAATAATGCAGTGCACGGTTCTTTAAAAGGTCTTTACCTCAGAGTCTGAGCTATCAGGAAGATCAGAGATCAAGGAATTGGCCATGTAATGATAATTTTTCTACATTCCCAATATTATAATTGTCATTGACCTTGGAAAGCTTCTAATTTGTGGTCTTTTGGGGGCTTGGCTTGTAAACTAAGAGTAGCCTTAATGCATATGCTAATGTTGTAGTGCCACAATTCATATGTGAATTCTCTTACATATTAATTATGGTTAACATGCATAATTGCACAAATGGGCCTGTTCTGGTGCATGGTTTTGCTATTTTATAGTGGCATATATATATTATGTAGGTTGACCTCTGACAGTTTGCTGCTTTCAAGTCTTTGAAATCTCTCTTGTTTCTCTTCTTAAATTGGACACTAAATTCTCGATGCTTGGTATTCGCAGGTTGCTGCCCTTGTCCCTCAGTGTGAACTTGATGGTTCAATTAGTGACAATAAGCGTGATGTACAAGCACGAATAATGACTCAAGCACTTCGAAAAATTTCTTCTTCTTTATGCCGTTCCAATACTCTTATTTTATTTCTTAATCAGGTTGACACCTTGTCAAGCTCTCTCTGGTTTACACATGCACATGCATAAAACAAAAATGCATACACATATACACCGCAGATTTAAGTAGTAAGCTATGTCTTGTAGTACATATAATTCTTATCATTTACATTCAGGTCAGATATAATTCAAAACAAGGTCAAGCTTTCGGGCATATGGATGAGGTCACTTGTGGAGGAAATGCCCTGAAATTTTATTCAGCAATACGGTTGAGGATGATAAGAACTGGATTGCTGAAGAATGAGGATAAGGTATAAATCTGCTAGTGTGATTTATGATATTCTATTGATGATAAGACATATCATACGGAAAATATTTTCAAAATTTATTCGTTATGAAATGGTATATTGCTCCATTATGCTGGTTTTCTTACAAGTTTAAGATATTATCCGTATTTATTTTTTACAATGAAGGTGTACTCTATATTATATGCTTGGCTAGTTTTTCATTGATTTAGAGGGAAGCTATATGATAATGTAAAGAGTAAATAACTTAAAATCCATAGAGAAGTCCTTTTCTCCATTGATGGCCTGATTCTAATTTATCAGTAACTCTTAGTAGTTTCTTATTTGTGCCTGATTTGCACTTTCTATTCTAATTAAATGAAAGATATGCCAGGGGTTTAGAATATTTCAGTTGTTTGAAAGTTATTTAAAAGTTCTGAAAAATACCTCACTTTTCAATTATTGTGACCATCAGATTGAGCTTTATGTGTTGGCTAAGTTTGTCATTGTGGTTAGGATTGCAATGTGCATAGATTCAAAGATTTACTGGAGTACAAGTTGTTCTCTTTTCAGTTGTTCAGAAGCACTTATTTTATTCTTATGTCGTTCCAACCCTTTCTGGAAATCTCCAAGTCTGATATCTTTGTCTGACGTATATCCAAACATTGATATGAGCATATGATCCTCCAAGGATTCTAAACATACATGGGAACTTTGAAAAAATTGAACATATCCGTATCAGACATTGTGTGGCAATCGTATCCTGTCGGCCCTCTAGATGGTATGTTAATTTCGTATTCTGCTTGAATTTTACATTTAGCCACTGTTTTCAAAACGGGACCGGCAGGTCTGGTTGGGAACCGGTCTGGAATAAGGGATTGGACTAGTTGACGTGTGAATCGGTATGAACCAAGCTAAAAAACTGGTTGGACTGGCAATCGGACCAGTTGGACCATTATTTCTCTTTTTCCTTTTTTTTTTAATTATGGTTTTTTAAATAGTTTATTCAATTGAACTGGACAAACCAGTCAAATGGTCGGATCAGGAAACAGTGACCTGACTGGTTTGATTACCGGTCCGGTTTTGAAAACCTTACATTTAGCTATCTTTGTGACTTTGAGTTCTCTGCAGATATTGTTGGCATAACTTCGTATTATCATTGCATGTTTCATGCTTTAATCTCATTTCCACCATCTATCCTTATTAGGTAACTGGCTTAGGTGTTTGTGTGCAAGTGGTGAAAAACAAGCTAGCACCTGTAATGCAGAAAGCTGAGCTCGGGATACAATTTGGCAGAGGGTTTTGCCGTGAATCTGAAGTCTTGGAGTTGGCATGCGAGTACGGAATCATCAATAAAGAAGGAAGCAACTACTACATTGAAGGTAAGATTTTTAGCTGTAAACAAGAAGCTGAACAATACTTGGCTGAAAAAGATGGTGTTCTTGAAAATATAGCCATGGCTTTAAGAACAATACTATTCGAAAGGACAATGTGATTGTGATAGACACCCTTAGCTGACTAAGGCATCGAAACTGAATTCATCTGAATTCGAACCAAAGGTTCAAAATGGTCTTTAGACCACATCAATGGTGATAATCTATAGCTCAAGCTAATCATGTGACTGTAACAAGAAAGGACATGGCAGTAATGTAGGGCATTTCATTGCAAACGAGGTGAGTTTGCTTCAATTTGCAGTGTTTCCAAGTGTAAAATAATAGCTGAAAAATGAATTCTAGTGTAGAATTACACCATTCATGTATCTTTATTAGTGGTAGAGAAAGTGTTATCATGATTTGTAATATGGAAACAGTGAGCTTTGATGGATGGCATGACTGTTTGGTATGATAGAAAGCATACATGCAAATGGGAAATTGTTAATTGGTGAAAATCTAATGCTTATTTGTTTTGTTGGAAAAATCTTACACTTTCTGGGAATTTTGAGAATTTCTTTTCTACAAATATTGGGAATTTGATTCTTACGAGAGCTGTGAGATTAAAAACTTTGATTCTCGTTATCTTTTCAATTGGATGGATTTGCGTAGAGTTATGATTATTTTCTAATTAATGTTGGAGGAGATTGGTTAATGTCATAACCTAACTTCGTGATATACTTAAAAGAGAGCTTGACACGTATCTTTCAATAGAATCAACATCATAAAGAACCATGCATAGTTGCTAACCAACTAGCAACTCTTACCCTAGAGAATCTTAAGTACGAAAATTATGTGGAAGCTCAGGATCACTGACTATTAGTTGTCTTAAAGCGTTTTATCCTATGACACAGTATCATTGTTGTTGTTAAAAGTATCAAATTAGATTTCAGTATTAGTGATCTTAAGACACATAACCAACTTGTCTTCCACCATAAAAGAACATGCATGCTTCTCCCTTGAAAACCTTTTTCTCTATCCTCTAAATATTCTTCTTGACAACTCATCTCCTACTTTGTCTTGTTAATCTAATGGTTAACAATTTGGGGCCAAAATAAGGTTATATAGCAACCCTTCCACGTCAGGGAAGTTTGCGTTGTAGGTGTAAATGGTGAAGGTTTGGATAATTAATCGACAATATTTTTGAATACACGTTTAGCCACATAACAAACTTCCCTAACCTTCACGAAGTCCGCTACATAAGGGATAATTATTAACATCTTGAATTATATAGATCTTCACATTTGTATCCAAAATACTTGAATTTTACTTAAAAATAATCAATTTCAGCTTAAAGTTTGTTAACTATCTGGAGAATTGAATTTGAGTATGCTCTAAAAGTAATTTACAACCACTTTATTTATAATTAATATTAAAAATTCCAATTTAAACTCACATTTGAAGGTCTAGATTACAAAAATTTTTTTAATTAAATTGGAGGTGAGGAGTTAGGTTCACATAGTTTGAATTTCTGTCAAACAAATATCTTTTAAAAATCTTAATCCTTATTCCATACAAATCAAGAAGTTCAGTTCAGCCTAATCAAATGAATTTAAGTAGTTAAAATTTTATATCAAATTCAACTCAAGCTTTAAAACTCTTCAAGTCTCGAATTTCCATTGGCTTCAATTATAACTCCAACAACCCTTTAGATCCTCAACTACATAAAACTTATAAATTTAAAAGAGAAATTAAAAATGTTCATAGGCCGAATTAATCTAAATTAAATTTTGAATCAAAAAATCAGGCCCAAGCCTGAGCAAAGCTCTCCTCAATCCCATCGAAATGACCCATTTCACTGTTAAAAAAATAAAAATATTTAAATTTAGTTATAAAAAATAGGTAAATCGAGCAAACCCAGGCCAAGCAGGGTTCAAAAATTAAGCCCAAACCCAGCCCACAAGCATCTGAATTTCATCAAACAGCCACGGCAACAAATGCAGCCTGCAATGATCTTTTAAATTATCACTGGAAGCAAAATCAAAGAAAGCAAAAATCCTTTTGAGGTAAAATGCAAAAGAATGGAACAGCAATGTGCCATTCCTCAATTTTGAATGATAAAAAGTTCACTGTCGTCTATAACCTGAGGTTCATGTTATGGCATCCTAAAATTAATATAAAAAAGATGCACCAACGCTCATCAAATCATGATCTAACCTCTACTATTTGATCGAAACCTTAAAATGTACAGTGCCGCTTGGGTAAATGATCGGGAATAGCCCCCTGGAATCCGAATACTGAAATGCCCCATCAAAACTGGCCTTAACCAACTTGTCTCATTCATCGAGTTTCGAGTTGATTCTCCCAACTCTATGAAGGAACAATGAGGCAGCAGTAATCGCAGTGAGTCTGATGTGTTGTTATATTCCAATGTGAAGATCATCCAGGATTGGAGGAGAAAGAGGTGGGATTGCTGAATTGTAAGAAGTTTCATCGGGTATTTCCAAGATCCTTCGGGCAGTTGCTGTTGTTTCTTTGACACTGATCTTTCTGGATGAAATCATCCCAGGTTTATCTACTCTAGAAGTGTTGCTACTCTCGATGTCCTTTGAGAGAGTCGTTTGTGCCGATTGTATTACGGAACCGAAAAGACCTGAATCCCTAAGTCCTTGAATTATAACCTGTGAACAAAGGAAAGAAAAGGTCATGTCATCAATGAAACAACCCATCACAATGATCAGCAAAAAAGCCAGAAACTCAAAATTTTAACAAACCATGGGAGCATAAATCCGAGTTAAGATGCCCCGCCTCAAAAGTTTCAACTTCAATACCTTATCAGTCCACACTACATGCTCGTGGTACCTAAGTAAAAAGATGAATATTATTTGAAGAAGGCAAATATAAACTCCAGTCCAACACAACTATAAAACAAATTTTGATTATTGAGAAACATGTCTGTCTACTTGTGGAAAGTAAATGTGTATCATCATAAACGATTCTTAGACAGCCTAACAATTTGCAAAGTGTAAACAATTGACAGCCTAAACATATCGTTAAATGTTTGACTTGGATTATTTTAGGGTCTAAAGGAACCGATAATCAAAGATCACATCCCTTCAATCTGAAAGTGCTATTAAGAATTAGAAATCCTAGCTCGTAGCATGCAACATTAAAAGCTCTGTTTGGTTCATATTTGAACATGAAATGGAGGACAGTTAACATATAAACATTACCAGCGAAGCATTTCCTCCTCCATGGCGGTTGAAGCAATTATGAATGCCTGTATAAATAAAACATGAAAGAAGTATCAGAAAAACTAAGATAAACTATTTAGCTGTATCATTTCTAAGTTCATCACTGATCAAGAACCCCAGAAAGCAGCATCAATAAACATGTAATCATCATAGTGAACTCACCAACTTTTTCCCTCCGTGATTAGTACAAACTACAAACATTACAACTATAGTCGAATGTTAATACAATTTTTCTTTCTATAACACAACCTAAGTCAAAATTCACATAAATACAACTTCATGATGACCTTGTGGTGGCAGACTCACTTAACATGATTGTAATGCAAAGAGCAGGTCAAAAACCATGTACTATGGCTTTGACACCTCTGCTTTAACTTTTAATGCTCCTTTTTTTGGGATGTGCTTTACATAAGTACATTAATTTCTAAACTTGATCGATACAATCAGGTTCGGAGTAATTGCAGATCAGTGAAATAGATTTAAAAATCACAAAACAAAACACAGGTTAAGAAACAAATAAAAGGAATTTGATGGTGCAAATCAATTAGAACTTACAGCTCTATCGAACTCTAGCATGAAACATCTTTTAACATCCTCCTTTGTAGGCTTGCAACCACATCGATCACGCCTTGAAGTTAGATCAGAAAATTTGGGGTATGTATAATGCAGAATAGCAGCCTCATCCAATTTGATCTCACTATGAAATATTACACAAAATCAAGGTGGTTATATACCCATGATTAAGAAAGAAAAGATGTGCTATTCAACCATAAAGTAAATGACCGGTTAAAAAAAGGGAACATAATATATAAGAACGCCTCGTTAAAGTAGAGTCATTTGCATTTTACAGCTATTAACAACTCATTATATAAAGGTACATAAAAATGTTGTCAAAAGCTCAAGGCTTTAAACAGAAATAATTAATAGTATATATATAAAACAAAGAAACTCTGTGCACTGTATTTTATTAAGCTTGAAATTTATAACTAAGCAATTAGCCCCCAGATAAGCTAGAAATTTATGATTTTGTCAATAGAACATAAAGAATCTGCTTTGCTTTATTTATTGCTTAACAGTTTCAAAAATGAAGAATTATCATCCTAATTAACTAAAAGTCATTATAACAGAAAGCTCAATGCTTTTTCACTTCAATCTTCAAGAGAAAACGCATGGACTATATTATGATTATTACCCAATGTTCAATTCTAGTAAAGAAATCTAATAATATCTTTCTTTTGAAGCAGATAAAGAGAAAAACTAAAAACTAAAGAAAAAAAATTAAACTTAAGTGTGCATTTATTCTTTTGGTCTTGAAAGAGTGCATCTAGGCACAAATGGTTCGCACTAGGTTTGCACCAAGCCTTAGCACCATGGCAAGTACCTTGACAACATTGGTATAAAAAAGATGCATGAAAACTTCCTATAGCTAAATAAACATGACAATAATTTTAACTATAAATTCATTCACACAAAATCAATAGAATAGGAGAAATACCATACTTTGGTGTCTTCATGTAGTTATGCCATCTATGTGCGCCATTAGGCCGAAGATGATCTTGAATACGAGCAGCTGATTTCCCGTTTCCATAGGTCAGAAAGTAGTTTGGATTACCACGGGTTGACTCTTTATAATTGCCAAAATACACATCCTTGGGAAGATGATCATAGTTCTTCTTGAACATTGAGACCTGTGCCAAGTTAGAAGATATAATCAAAATGCAATGAATGCGTACATGATCCTAACTCCAGCAAAAACAATTGGATCACTCCAGGAGTAAGAGAGAAACTTAACAATCTTCCCATCAAACTAATATTAGTCATATTGTTATATGCCTAGCCAAAGCAAAGCATGAGAAATTGATAGAGGGGATTATACCTCAGTAAAAGGTTCCTTGACATCATCCCGCTCAACACTGCTTTCCTGAAAATTTTATATGGTTTAATTGCTTGTGGTGTAAAGAACAACCATAGAAAAATATCACTTTGCCAACTAAACCTCTTTATCACCAAATAAAGACAATTAACTTCATCTAAATTTATGGAGTCAGCTCCACTCACATAATTTGGGAAGACAACCATATCAACATTTCCAGGTACACCTGCCAGTAATTGTCTCAAAGAGTACTCGCGAGCACCCACGGGATGTATAAGCTCGTCGGTGTCAAGATGAATAATCCAATCCATGCCAGCATCCTATAAATGAAAGAAGAAAAGAATAGTAAGGCTAAGAGTCATAGCTTAACATCAATATGAATCTATGCTATACGTAACTATATATTATGCCAGAGATACAAATGTAATAAAATACCCTTGCCATGACAATAGACATTTCCATATTAAGGGACTGCTTCACAAACAACTCGTAGTTACATGGTTTGTAGAAGAAGCTTGCCAACCAGGTCTCATTCCAAATCCGACTACAGGCACCAAAATGAAATTGGAGAAAGAAATAGAAGAAACATCAAGTCAGATTCAAAGGACATAAAACAGAAAAGTAAGAAACGTAAGAAACAACATGTCAAGACACCATCATATGGAAGTAAACAGATTATCCCTTAAAAAATAAAATAACACAAAACCACATTAACATACACACACAAAAAATGGACGAAGGCTTACAATCTAACATTAAATTTAGAACTGTTACAGGTCATCTCCAGTTTTAGACCAAGGGACATAGCACTATTTAATTCAGAGCTCATGTCCCCCAACATGTGCAATTTATTCTGATTTTGTGGGTCTACCAGAATAGTATTTTGGGCCATAAATGGAGGCTTAGACTTCAATGCCGCCAAAACACTACAATTCCAAGACTAAAAATAGGTCTCTTCTTTACTCTCTACCATTGAGTTTTCCAAGAATCATTAAAATTTCGTTTAGAAAGAAGAAAGTGCAAAAAGTGCCTTCTGGAACAGGACCAATAGGAAAAAAGTGTTTTTTGTTATCCTAATCCAACCAATCATGTACGAACCTTTTAGCTTGTTGTTCCTCTAATTCTTTTGTTCTGTATATCACTTTCACCCCCTGCAAAAGATGATTTTGTAGATAACAACAGGGCCAAAGTGGAATAAACAGTAGAACATAAATAACAAGGTT
Source organism: Kokia cookei (assembly GCA_039519145.1). NCBI lineage: Eukaryota > Viridiplantae > Streptophyta > Magnoliopsida > Malvales > Malvaceae > Kokia > Kokia cookei. Next base: position 46,352,813 of record CM076908.1, on the reverse strand, counting down.
CGGAAAATGAAAAGGAGGAACAAAGATTTTTACTCACTGGAATTGACTCTAGGACTTTAGACACATTAGGAGAGGCAGCCTTCCCCTCAACAAAAAGGAAAAAGGTTGAAACTCCAATAACCTTGTGATAAAAGATCCATGGTAGTGTCTGTTCTAATCCTGCAGAAGTACTTGAAATAATACATATCTGGCATACAGTAAAACCACCAAACAAAGGTAAGAAATAGCATCCACAATTCATCAAAACATATACATCGGTGATAATAACAATCCATGTATGGTAAAAGACACCTTTAAAAATGTGATAATTGGGATTGAAACAACTACGATCTTTCTCTTTTCTGATGAACAAACTTAGGAGACAGTTTCAGTACTGTAATTAATAACTTACAAACCATTGGATACTGATTGAGAAAAGAAAAACCAAGAGAATATAAGTGTCTTTAAGGTACAAACATAACTCTGTATCATAGAAAACTATAAACTTAACAATTTTCTTTAAATTTACATCCTGAAAAGCATAGACAAATTTCAAAATACGATGAAAGCCTTCTGCTTTAGTGGAATTTCAGAGAAATGTTTAATATATCCTTGCATTTAAAAAAAAAAGGTTTGCTGCTATAATTTATGTTACATGGACTAGAATATGAGCATCAGATTCATGCATGTGCTGGAGAGAGGCTAAGTTTTTCATGTATTTGAAAGATCTTTAGAGAGGGTTATATGACAGGTATGCATCAGACATGGATACTACAAGAAGCAACATGGGCTATATTTCAAAGCATGTTCATTTACAACAAGACAATAAATTTGAAATCCACCAATAACTTCTAAAAATACAAAATTCTAAATATACTTATTAACTTCATTCAATTTCAAAATTCATGAAAAGGGACTTCATTTTACAATTCACTGATGCATGATCAAAAGGAACTGCTTCATCAATTAAACGTTGGAACTTGTATATATACATTTACAGCATTCCAGATTATTTAGGTAATTATATTAAGAAAAATTATCTCATTCGCCAAAGAAATTTTTAAACTCCACAATCGGGATTAACCAGCTACACCAACCACTATGTATACTAAAAATATTAAAAACAAAACGTATTGCAATCTGTTAATCCTACTTTTAAATTTCAAAATTTTAAAATAATCTCATTCTTATTAATTAGTCCTTCTTTTAATATTGATTTATCCTGATTTTTGGAATATCTAATCAGCCCATTTTTGAGTGAGCATGAATAAAATATAATATACGAAAAATAGTTTAGACAAAAAAAAAAGAAAAGAAAAGAAATTGAACTTTAATTCCAATATTCACTGTTCGAACCAGATCCAACCCACTTTAATTATACAAATATAATATTATTTAATTGTGTAATTTATACGAATAAATATATAATAATAAGATGCAACCCATTTAGCAGTTGGAGCTAATCTTAATCTGCATCTAATTTCACCCTTGCTTATTTTAATTTTATGGACTGCAATTCTAGGCTGAAAAAGTATAATTTAACATAGAAAATAGGTAGTTAAATTCCAGGAAAATTAGGACATGAAATTCACTATGATTCAGATTCTCTGGGAATAAAAAAACTGAAAAAAGCGCATCAACGAATATGAATATACGCATTTCCATCAATTCAAAAAAAGGGGGGAGACCCGAAAATGCAACTAACCTTAGGGTTAAGATCCGTCCCGACATCGAATTTCCAATCCTTAAAATAAGGGAAAGCCGGGGACTTGTTTCGACCCAAAAGATCGACACAGTCCGAACCGGAACGCCGATCCGATCCAACGTTCGAGCCAGGATTATCCATACCAGGGAACTGAAACGGGTCTGGAGACCAACGGGTGACCGGGTCGGTTAAACCGCCACGCCATTGGAGAACGAAAGCAAAGAAAGCAAGGGTTAATGGGAGAAGAGTCAAAAGCAAGAGGAGACGAGAAGTAAAGACTTGTTGGGAGGAAGAAGATGATGACGATGATGAAAGGGAAGAAGAAGAGGAGGGTCTTGAAGAAGAGTTGAGACCCGCCATGAAAATGTGTGATGAACTTGAAACATATAATATAAATGGGAAAATTTTTGTGTGACCGTGTATATATATGTGTGTGTGTATAGGTTGTTTGGAGAGAGAATTGAGGGGAGAAACAAGAAATTGAAACTGAGGAGAAAGGTTGGCGAAAGAGAGAATGACAACACACATAGAACAAAGCCGTTTTGTCCTTTGCTTTTGGCTTTTAGCAGTTTTATTTAATTAATTAATAACAATGAACCTGCATAATTAAAAGGGATAAATTACTATCCGGGGTCTGAACCCGACAATAATTCTTACATTGGGACCTAAATTAGTTAATTAATTTTACATTGGGGCTTGAAGATTTTTTCAAGTTAGTCCGTAAACTTGATAATGTTCTCACTTTGGGGCATGAACTTTAGGATTTTCAATAAAATATGAGAGACTAACTTGGATAAAAAAATTCAAGTCTCAATGTAGGAATAATTGTCAAGTTCGAGCTTAACTTAAACTAAAAAAAAGTTTAGGCCCCAATGTAAAAAAAATTTCAAGTTCAGGACGTAACTTGGACAAAAAAATTCAAGACACGAGAATAAGTTACCAAGTTCAAGCTTTAAAAAATTATTTAACCCATAAAAAATTTTGAGCGGTTTAGTTGATATTGTTGCTCAATAAAGCGTGCGTACGAATGCATTTAAATTCATATTTTCCTCCAAATTATGATAAGTTTATAGCATCTTTATATGTAGAAATAGGCATTGTATAAAACAACATTTTGGTCTTTCAACTTGTCAACTTCTCCCAACTTAGTACCTAAACATTTTTTTTTATCTACGGCAGTTCTTGAACTTGTCAACTTTTCTCAACTTAGTCCCTAAACTTTTTTTGTCTATGATAGTTTTTTAACTTGACAAATTTTCTCAATTTTGATCCATGTGATGATGTGACACTTTGGTTTTGTCCACATACAAATTTATAAATTTTTAGCCAAACAATATAGGTGATAGTGTAGCATAATTTTAGAGTATCATGTTACCACATGAACCAAAAATGAGAAAAGTTATCAAATTCAAGGACTAACATGAAAAACAAAATTAAGGACCAAGATGAAAAAAAATGCAAATTCAAGAACTAAAAGTTACATTATTCCCAAAAAGTAATTTGATATTTTATTATTATAAAAAAACTTTTGAGTATTACCCGTTAAAATTATTTATGAATCGAACTGAATATAAATACGATATTAATATATTTTATACTTATTCAAGTCAGACTCGATTCGAAATGATTATTGTTTGTATCATTTATTTACTTATAGTCATGGAAGGAAGGGAAATTGGAATATATATATATATATAAACAGTAAAAAAATAAAGTTTGTATTGACAAAAAAAGAAATATTTATGAATAATTTCTGGTATTAATCTATAAATTGTAAAGTAATTATTATTATTTTTGTTGCTAAATAAAAGAGTTTTGACTTTTTATATAAAGTTTCTTTTTCCTTTTCCTTAGTGACAAAGAAAGTCACGGTTGATTATAGCATTTATTTTTTTCAATGAATTAAATAATAATTAAAATTTTAAAATCGGTTGAATTATTTTTTTTATTTTTATTAATTTATAGCGATTTGAAATAATATAATTGATTTTTAATTAAACCAACGGATTTAATTTTATTCTAAAATAAAAATAAAATAAATTATACATATCAAAATTTAAGCTCAATTTCACAAAATAAACTCTAAATTTAAATTTAAAATAGGTAATAAATAAGTTCCCAATTTAAGGAAAAAAATGGTCATATTTGTTAGGAAGCAAAAATAGAAACATCGTCAATATTTTTCTTTCTTTCCAAAAATTAGCCCCTTTCCATGTATGCTTGCTGAAAGTAGAACAAATATGATATAAATTAATTTAAGATAAAATATCAAATTTAATCCTTAAGGTTTATTTTTTTTAATTTGACCTTTATTTTTTTATTGAATTAAGTTTGATCATTAATCTTTTAAAAATAGTTTTTTTAGTAAAAATGTTGACTAAAATATTAATTTTTTAATGAAGTTAGCATAGTGATACATGTGACGGTCGATGTATGCTTCATGTTGATATAACACTATTTATCTTATATATCACACTTACAAATGATTTAAAAATTAATAAAGTTTCATAAAATTTCAAAATTAGAATGGAGCACATGCCGATTGTCATGCAAACTTCTATATTTAAAAATAACAATTTACTCTTTTTTAAAAGTTAATAATTAAATTTGACTTTTTTTTTTTAAATTGAGAGCAAAATTTAACTCAAAAAAATAATAATGGTCAATTTTAACCAAATATGTTTAATATATAAATATTTTTACATTTTATTATTTTTAAAAATAATAACATTAGCTATTTAAGGGGTCCTAATCCAACTCGAATGAGCTTAAGAAAAAGATTTCAAAATGTTACAAAATTAATACAACCTGACCCATAATCACATCTATTTTCATATAAAGCAAAATTGTTTTATTAAAAAGTAAAAGCGCAATTTTACTATTATACTAACATGCAATTTCATAAAGATTCAAGGGGTTAAATGGAAAATCTATCATTTTTTGAAAGGAACGAGACCACTTTTTACCCCTTTGCCTTTGTTCCTGTTCGTTAGAGATGTTCATGGATTGGGCCTATGCATGATAGTAACACACTCTATGCTTGCCTAAGCCTGACACGACCCGAAATATAGGTGTTGAAGCCCAAATTTGGTTGGACTAGTTGGAAATTGAATTTAAATTTATTTTAAATTTAAATTTATTTGAAATTTAAATTTATTATAAAATTAAATTTAGAAAAGTCCAATTACAAAAAAATCCAAAACAAAAGTCCAAATTACAAATGGCCCAATAACAAATGGCCCAGTTACAGATGGCCCAAATACAAATGGTCCAATTATAAAGTGCCCGAAAGCCCAAACTACAGTGCCGCTGCTGTTGCCTCCCCTTCAGCCAACCAGGAGCGGCCACGTCATCAGCAGCTGGTCATCATCTTCAGCCCCAACTTGCACTGCCACCGATTGCTACCGCCACTGCCGAACCTGCAAGAAGAGAAAGCAGATTAGATATGCATTTAGTTGCATAAAACAAAAGAGAATCATTGTAAAACAGATTATAAAAGCCAAATGAATTATCATTTGAGAGGGTTGGATTTTGAAGGTTAAGAAGTTAACACACAGTACACGCTGATATTCTCAGAAATCAATTCGGGGCAGGGTAACTCGAATAATCACAAAGGCAACAAAAGACAAATCGGATCACAGCACTCAGGTATTAAAGCATCCAGGTATCCTCAATAAATGTTCACTATTATTCAAAGACTGGTTTAGTTTCAATGCATGCATTTACTACCCACTGCTGTCACTTGATTTTATTTATTTTCCGAAACGTTCAGCAATTGTTAATAATATTAGTAACTGTTATTATTAATTATTATTGTTAGTGACCCATTATTATTAAATAAGTTTTAATGGTAATAAATGTTTTGATTTATTAATAATATTATTAATTATTAATTATTTATTAATAAAAAAAATGAAAAGTCAGAAGACTTATCTGCGGTCGGCCTGTCGCCGTTGATCGCCGTCGCCGGAAGTTCGACCCCGAACGTCACTCGCGTCCCGTCATGCACGGATCTGCAGAAAATACTAACTCAGGATTAAAAAACATAAAAATCGGTTTTAAAACAAGAAGGGTAAGGATTAAAAGGTTTTTTTTTTTAAATAGGATCGGAATCTTCTGAGATCGGGATTCCGGCCTAGACCTAGGTTATTTTCTAAAAAAAGGAAGAAAGAAAGAACAGATAAGCGTCTTTACCTCAATTCGTATCGGACGATGACCGGACGGCTTCCAGAGATAGCACGTGACGGTCGGGGAAAACATCGGACGTCGATTGATGGGGGAGGACCGTGGTACGTCGACCACGCGCGACGGTTGGTGAGGCGCGTGCGACCGAGTCTCGACGGCTCACCAGAGAAACCCGAGCGGCGACGCACAATGGCTACGTGCCGAGTTCGCCGACGCGCGTGTGGCCCTTCGTGCGACAGACGGCGCTAGGCCAGAAGCCGGAGCATGGCCGGCCACGGAGGGGATTTGAGAGAAAACAGAAAAGGGGGGGTTTCATTTTTCTGAAATTTGAAAAAATGGAAGAAAGACTTTTTTTTTCAAAGGGTTCAGGCCTTAAATACCCTCACCGAAACGGCAGCGTTTTGGTGAGGGTATTCGGCATGAAAACAACGCAGTTTCCCCGAGACCGGCCCGGATCCGATTCGACCCGACTTAGGGTCCGTGTGTTTTTGAAGGAAGGGTTATTTATGCGTCCGATCCTTCCGCTTTTTCTCAAATTTTCAATCAGAGCCTTCCTGTATTTTTAATTAATTTCATATTAGCCCACCTATTTTCAATGTTTTCTAATTTAACCCTTGACCCTTTTTGAAAGCACCGGAGGCTGCCACGTGTTGTTGTTTGGGTTTATTTTTACAAACAGTCCCTTTTCTTTTTAATTTGTCTTAATTTAATCCTCAAATCGAGTTCGTTTTAATTATGAAATCGCCCTAGAAATTTTCACTAGTTTTCAAAATAGTCCTCTGACTTCAGGATGCCTGAGGGGCTGCCACGTGTCACTCGTATTTGATTTTATTACCTCGGAGGTCCCTAAACCTTTCAAAAATTACTATTTACCCCAAAACTTCAAAAAATCCCATTTTTACCCCTAAACTTCCAAAAATCCCATTTTTGACCCCGAATCTTCCAAAAATTACTATTTTACCCCCGAACTTCCAAAAATCCCATTTTCGACCCCGAATCTTCCAAAAATTACTATTTTACCCCCGAACTTCCAAAAATCCCATTTTTGATCCCCAAACTTCCAAAAATTATTATTTTACCCCTGAACTTCCAAAAATCCCATTTTTAACCCCAAACCTTCTTAAAATTACCATTTTACCCCCAAACTTCCAACAATCCCATTTTTGACCTTGAATCTTCCAAAAATTACTATTTTTCCTCGAATTTCCAAAAATCCCATTTTTACCCCCGAATCTTCCAAAAATTACCACTTTACCCTCGAACTTCCAAAAATCCTATTTTTGATTTCGAACATTCCAAAACTACCATTCTGCCACTCCGTGTATCCGAAAGGTCTCATTTCAAACTCCGATTGCACCTTTTCTTCTTTCTCATCAACATTCACATTTTTATTATGCACTCGTGTTCTGTATCTTGGATTTCTTTCGTGAATAACCTATCTTCTTATTTACCTTGCTTCGCGTTATTTAATATCCATCATTAACTGCTTATTCTTGTTAAACTCGCATGCTTGTTTTCGAAATTGTCCTTTTTTACAAAAACTTTAATATCAAGGCAATATTCTTTTATTTCGGGATCCGAAAATTTGCGCCTTAACTCACTAGGTGCAATTTTTCTTCAAATCGAAGTAATCGAATACCCTTAATCGAGGCAATATTTTCTTATCTTCGATTCCGAAATATCGCGCCTTAACTTACTAGGTGCAACCTTTCTTCAAATCGAGATAATCAAATATCCTTCTCGCAAAAGTTTTCACAAAGGAAAGCTCACTATTTCTTGATCTTGAAATGTCGTGTCCTAACTCACTGGACGTAGCTTTTCTTCCTCGATCACTCTGAAGTAGTGGGATTTTCAAACAAACTCGATTTCCTTTAAACTTAGCTCGTGCATTCAAGGATCGTATTTTTAAGCTTTATTTGAACTTCTAAATGTCACAAATTAAGACCCGAAAATAATCAATACGGTACCAATTTGGGCGCATGAGGGTGCTAATCCTTCCTCATGCGTAACCGACTCCCGAACCTATTTTTTTGGATTTCGAAGACCTACATGTTTTCAAAACGGCTTCTAAAACGTTTTGTGGTGATCCAATCACACCTAATAAATGATTGGTGGCGACTCCCATTATTTTTCGATTTTAAAATAATTTTCGAAACCCGTTGTTTTTCAAAAGAAAGGATGGTTTCGACAATAGGTCTAAAATTTTACTCAAGCCCGTCTATATTTGTAAATGACTAACTCTAACTCATTTTAGGCCCACCAATATTACTTTTAAATTTTTAAAAAAAGTATATTTATATTATTTCTAATTTAATATTTAATATATATTCATTAAACTTTTATATATATTCATCATAACATTTTTAATATATTTTTATATTTTATATAATAATAACAATAAAAAGTAAAAAAAAAAAATCAATATCTATATACTTTTGAAAAGAACCTAAGTGGTATCTATGATCAGCATTATCTGAATTGCTTTGTAATCCCATTTACTCAAATGCTTATTCTTTTTATTTTATCATTTCTTTAAATTTAAGAATAAAAAAAAATGAAAATGATGTTTGATTGGTTCAAACCTTATCTAATTATTCAAACATGTTGTTGTTTGGAAAAATCAACCTTTTAATGATTTACCAAACAAACCACTTGTCTCCAACTATAGCTCTCTAACATGTTCCTCCATTATGTTTTGTCAAACACTAATTTCAATATAAAATATCTTTAAAAATTATTTACAGGTATGATTGCAATTGCAAATATATATATATATATATATATATAATTAAAAAATAATTAATTAACACAAATTATGAATAATTTGATAATCAAAGTAGGCGGGCTGTAATGGAGGCCAAGGGGTTTTTGCCCTCTTAAAAAATGAAAATTTTAATTTTTCTCTTAAAATTTATTAAAAATTTTAATTTAACTCCCTAATTTTTTTGAAGATCTTCATTATGCTTTTTAATTAAGCTATTTTAATTTGTTTTTGAAATTCTTATTAATCTCATAAAATTTTTAAAAATTTTAATTAGACCCCAACTTTTTTGGGAAAAAAATCATTAAACTTCTATTATTTTGAAATTTTTAATTAGGTTTGTTTGACAAACTGAAAAATTAAATGTTGAATTTAAATTATAAATTTAGTTTGGTATTTTTTTAAAATTAAATGTAATTTTTAAAATTTTAAAGGTAAATTATTTAAAGAGTGATGTTAAAAGAAATAAAATAAAATAATAAGAATTGAAAATTTCAACATTAAGTGATAAGCAGCCCCTTTTACTTGTCATTTTTCACATTTTTTCATTGAAAATTTCTATCATTTGTTTTTTATTATGAATTGTCAAACGTATTTAAAATTTTAAATCACTCAAAATATTAATTTTCTGGTGATTTAATATTTTTAATGAGTTATCAAACAAGGACTTAAGCTCCCCAAAACTTAGTCCTAATATCTGTCACTAAACAGACTTAAATTTGAGATCCCAATTTTTTTTATGATCTCAATCATACCATTAAACCAAAATCTCATTCATTCTTTAAAATTCAAGTTAATCAATGCTTTTATAATTTTTTTGGGATATATAAAGAAAACAAATTAAGAATCTTATGTGATGACTTAATATTTAAAGGTGTTTACCGTTTTAAGCGTGATTTGAGTTCAAATTACGCTAATTACGTTAATTTTGGCCAAAAATATTTGGCTATATTCAACTTTTTTTTTTAAAAATCCAAAGTTATTGCATGTGACATTAGATTTGAAATTAATTTTTATCAGATCTAAAATGTTTATAAGATAAGATTGCTACCACTTTAATCAACAATATGCTAGTTATGAAAATGGATTTTGATAATGCTTATCCAAATCTCTCCTCCCTTATATATATATTTTTAAATTTTTATAAATTTTTTTTAACTTTAATCTTATTATAAGTTCTTATTATATATATTTTTCTATACAACGCTCCATAGCTCTTCTCTAACTCTTAAATAAAACGATAATGAACTTCAATACACTCGAACCCACATCCTCCTACATTGATAATAATATCGATGCTCTTTCCATTTTCAAGCTTTTATTTAAATTTTTGGTTTATTAAAATCATATAATTTCCCAAGTATCATTCCATTTTCAATAATTTAGCCACTATAGAATCCCAAGCTCTACAAAAATTCACCACTCTCTTTCTTTTAAGCTTTTCTTCAATACCCAGCCCTTCTCTTGTTTTGCATTGGTTGATTTTTATTGCAAATATTGACTTTAGATCAATGCAAAGAAGCAATAGATGGAGCTTAGGATTGTGAGACAAAACATTTTCCTCCACATGGGTTTTGCATAACAAATGTAAGGAGCTCTGGGTTTTGGGCTTTTTTGAGGTAAAGCTTTGGGCTTCTTCTTAAGGAAGTGGAGAAGACAGTCATGGGTTTCTACAAGTGGTCAATGAATGAAGCTTTGTTTTAAAAAATAGGGTTAATATTTCACAGAAAAAAAGGTTAATATAAAATTTGGCCCTGAATTTAATAAGTTACCATATTTTGATATCTTTAGTCTTTGTTTGGTATGCACCATTTCAGTAATAAATCGATACAATCAATTTCTTTTTTTTTTTCATAGGTTAAAATTTTAGTCTGTTTTGATCGTATTGAATCATTTCGTCCAATCTCGATTGCATTAGTTGAAACATTATGCACTCGACTGGTGTATGAATAATATTAAAAAATATAAAATTTCTAACTTTTTTACTGCTATGATAATAAACAATAAAAATTTTTACCAAAACATTTTTGCATCGATTGATACATGAATATTTTATAGTTGAAAATTATTTAATATAATTCATGTGATATTTGTAAAGATTTTCATATACATATATTAAATACTTTTCAAAAATATCAATCAATTTTAAATGGTATATCAAAACAACTCGATACTAATACACACCAATTTCAATAAAAAAATTATGTGTACAATGATGCAGTACTGACTACATTGATCTATACTTTTTTTTTTGTCAACTTTGGTATTTAAATTTAGCAATTAGGTCAATTTTGATTCTCGAACTTGAAAAAAAAAAAAAGTTTAAGGATATGAGATTATGAGATTAAGTCATCACCTAAAAAATTGAATAATTTCAATGTGTCATATCATCGAACTTTTACATTTTTTCAAGTTCATAGATTAAAATAGACCTAATTATCAAGTTTAAATACCAAAGTGAATTAAAAACAATACAAATATTAAAGTAGACCTAATTACCATGTTCAAAGATAAAAAAAAATGCATTAAATATAGGGTAAACTACCCCCAAGATCACTAAATTATTAGCATTGACCATTCAACTTCAAAAAATTACACAATGGTTCTTTTAACTATTTAAAATTGTTATTTAAGTCATTAAACTATTCAAAAAATTTTATTTATGTAATTAAGATGTTAGGGTTTTATTTTTCAACAAAAAAAAAAACCAATTGGCAAGCTCTAAATAATGATTCAATGATAGACATGGTGGATCAGTGTCCATCTATGAGTAAAATAATATACCTTAGATCCAATTTGACTTAATCGTCACTATCAAAGATTGAATAAAAAAATTGTTTTGATTTTGATTTGTAAATTCATGACATTCAAATTTGTTTTATGAAAAGAAAAACTAAACTTTAAAAGAGAAGAGAAATAAAAGCTTTTAATTGGTATAGACAATGCAAATAGAAAAAAAATCATGCAACAGTAATTTTAACAATCTAACAACTTAAAATAAAACTTTTAAATAATTTAGTGATCATTTTATAAATTTTAAATGTTAAATACTTAAAATATAAATTTATTAATAGTTTAATCAGTGTTTAATTTAAGATGAGAGACAAATGAAAAGAGGAAGCATGGAAAATGAAAGTTGGACAAGTTTATATAGGAAGATGGGTTTTCCATTAAAATAACAAATTTTATTTAAAATTTATATTAGATTAAATGAAATATCTACATAAGCATTTAACATGGATTTTAAAACCCATGTGCCCCCAATTGATTGGCCCATATTATCATAAAATAAAATAAAAATACTAAGACGGTTGACTTTTTGCATAATATGTCGAATGTTTGTTAAGTATAAATTTAAAAATATATATATTTTGAACTTAACAAGTGGTTTCAGTGAAAAAAAAATGTTATTTATTCTCGAAGTTTCGGGTTTGAACACTTATATGTTCAAAGTGTGTGTGCGTTGTCAAATGATTAATCACACCAGTATATTCAATATATATAGGATAAATTTTACTATTAATCCTTATACTTGATGAGAATTGTGGATTTAATCATTATACTTTAATTTAATCATTTTTAATCCCTATTCTTTTTAAAATATGCTTTAAATCTTAATATTTTTATTTTAAAAAAATTAATCTCATTACTTTCAAATTTATAAAATTCAAGTTTAGTTGTTAATAACATTAAAATTATTCTGTTAAGTTCACTGATGCAACTTATTGAAATTAAAAAAAATAACTTGATAGACAGGTAATAAAAAAAATTCATTATAATAGATTTGGATTTAATAAAAAATTTAAAAGATGTAAAAAATTAAAATATAAAAAATAAAGTTAATTTGAGCATAGTATATACACGAAAACTGAAAACGTACCATTATTATAAAATTATATATAGAGAGAGATTATTGAGATATTCATCAGTTCAGAAGTAAATTGATGCGAGAATTATATCACTGATATATACATGTAAATTAGTAATATATATATTTTCAAATTTTATTTACGTATTCGTATTATAAATTTATTTAAGATGTCTATATTTATATAAATTTATAGTAGATAAATTTTGCAAGGCATAATCATATCATGCTTGATAATATCAAATTCAAACAGTATCCTATCGATTCGCATGCTGATAATTCGGATCAAATTCATCTAAGATCTGGTCCAATTACCTAAAACTTCAATTTTTAAAATTAAAATTCTAAATTTAGTACAATTTTCTACCTTCAGTAACAAAAAACAAAAGAAAAAGAAAAATTCAAATCATATGCATATAAACTCAGAATCCAATATCATTAATTGAGAATTTAAACCATAACTGTAAAAATAGTTAAAAAAAAGACAAAATTGATTTAATTACATAAAATAGATTCTCAAAAACAAATTTAAACATGCAAGAACGAATCGGATTCTCTTCGGCAATCAAAAATCAACGAAGGAAAACAAATCTAGTTTCGCGACAACTTAATCTGCTCAACTCGATTACGCACATAAATCCTACCACGCTGTTCGCCTTGTTTCCTAACGGAAACAGTCGTCTTATTGCCACGGTAAACCACGATCCCAGGCTTCTTATTATCATCGTCGACGATGTTTTTCTCCTCGATCGGCGTCGTCAGAGCTGCCGGAGGAGCAGAATCGACGGTATGAGACGGCGTAGGTTGTGCCGGACGAGGATAGAAGAAATCAGTAGGGAAGAAATTATACTGAAGACCTGCCATGGGAATTTGGAGCTTTGAAAATTCAGTGTTCAGAAAGAGGAAAATATTTTTTGTTTTGTTATAAAAGTTTTGGGAGTTTGAGAGGCATTTATAGGGCAGGGAAAATAGGCAGTTAATAATCAGTTTGAAGAAACTGCCTTGGGAATCAAGCCATTATTTAAACGTGCGTGATGAGTTCTATGTGTCAGCCTTTTGATTTTAATTTGTGGCTGCTGATTTCTTTGACTAATGGGTTTTGGAGAACCTTTTTTTTCTTGATTTCTTTTGGGCCACGTTTTGGGTGTGGAATATTCCTATTTATGCTTCATCTAGACATACGTAAAAAAATTATTCCAGATTTCTCAATTTCGAAATTTAATAAATTGATTTATTTTAAAAAATAAGAGTAATTCAATATTTGTCAATTTTAAAAATAAGTAATTAATGATTAATAATAAAGATGTTAATATTTTTCACCAATTGTGCATAATTTTGATTGGTATAATATTAAATTTAACTTTCAAAGTTTACATATTTTGTCAATTTTATCTTAATTTAACAAAGTTATCTCACAATAATTGTATAGATGTATAAATATTGAGGTTAAATTTGTTGAATTTTTTAGAATCAACGTCAAAATGACAAAATATGTAAACACCAAATGCTAAATTTGTTATTATACCAATCAAAATCATGTACAATTGATGGAAAATATTAACGTCGTGATTAATTGTCTTTAGTTGCTCAATTTTGAAATTGACAAATATTAAATTACTTTGATTTTTTTAGAGGGAACAATTTACTCAATTTCAAAATTGAGTGAGACAAGAGAGGTCATTTTACCTAATAATTTTGAAACAATAATTAAAAGGTAAAAGTACCGTGGATGTCTGTATACTATGAGTCAAATTATATTTTACCCCTTTTGCTCAAAAAATATACAAATTAGTCCTTATATATTAGATTGAATAGTAAATCGATCTTTTATTAAAAAATAATTCATTAATTTCTACTCTTAAAAAATGGCTTGGCTAACATAACAACCAAATAGTTACATGTGGTGTGCCACGTGTACCTCATTATGCCGTACAATGACTAATTTTTAATAGTAATGACTAGTTTGCTATTTAATCTAACATAAAATGACCAATTTACTCATTTTTAAGTAAAAGAAACAAAATGTAATATAACTCTTACCATAAAGACCTATCTAATGTTTTTACCTAATTAAAGATTTTATGTGACACTTATATGACTCGAGTTTCAATCTTGCCATCTACATTTTCTTCCTCTAATATCGTAATAATTTGGACTTATATAGTCTAAACATGAAGATGGCTTGAATTATATGTAACTGAATTTAGAATGTTGGATGATTCGAAATTATTTACACTTGAAATATTTTAAATACTAAAACTATTTAAACTATGTAACCTTAAACTTGAAAATGATTGGAAAATTTTAAATCTCAGATTTATCCAACCTAAAATGACCTTTGTTTGAAACCAACACTATTTGCCTCGATTGATAGTTTTAAACTTTAAAATGATTAAAAGTACAATTGAAGTAAGCTAAAGTCGAAAATGACTTTAAATTTTTTAAACTTGAAACTAACCCTATTTCTCTAATCTATAGGTTTAATTGAAAAAAGAAGCGTCCATGTACAAATTTCACTCCGTGAAAATTATGTGTGAGGATAATTATTTAATTAAATTTATGTAGTTAGTTTTATCTATTTACTATATATTTGGATTCAAATACAATAGTGGATATTGAAGATAAAAAGTAGTCAAAATTCGAGAAATATTTGCTCTATATTCTCTACATTTTAAAATTATTTCGTGATATCAATTTAATCACATGTATTAAAAACATATAATAAAAAACAAACTATTTATTATAATAAATTTAAGTGATAATTTTAGATTTTAAACAAACATTTATTATATATAAAATATATAATTAGATATAGACATAAATTTCACCTTTATTGTAGTATATATTAACTATTTAAAAAAAAAACATATTCTTCGTTTATTCTTTTTTTCAGCATAACTATTTTATTTTAAAAATATAATTCCCTTTCTTTATGGAAATTTCCGAATATTCCTCATAACAGGGATAGAAGGATCTATGGCGGCCCGCGGGTCCAGCGCGCTTCACGGTCGTTGCTGTTCTCGTAGAGAGTCAATCGGAAAGTGGTTTAATTAATTAGCAGGTCCATTAATTTTATTTTATTTCATGTTGACTCAAAATCAAGACTTTATCTAGAAAGGTATTTAGCTTTTTTCCATTTGATTCCGGCAAATAATTTGTTGTGTGTATTTCATTTTTATTTATCTAGATTTCATGTTTTAACATATTATCATGTGAAACCAAGAATTAGGATGAAAATTGAATTATGAATTTTTGTAATTAAAATGTAAATGTTACATTTGTATTTACCTATAACTTTGAAATTTCTAGAGAAATCAAATCACAAGAGCAAGGTCTCTGAGGAAAAAATCAGGAATTTTTAGGGATTAATATTATGTTATATGTTTAAATTAACTATAGTGTTAATATTTTTTATTTTATATAAATAAATAAAAAATTAACTTTAAAAAAAGTTAAAATTTTAATACATGCGATATAGTAAAAAATTAATTTTTTTTAAAGAATATAATATGTTTGATGTATTTAAATTTTGTTTGTAGAGGTGAAAATTTCCACCAATTATCATAAAAAAAAATTCGTTAATATTGCATCAAATACTAATTCATATACACCAATAAATGATTGGTTGAGATAATAATCGTCTTGAAATTAGGAGATTCGTATCTGACATATTCTGAGATCTCTTAATGGATCACTTAAATAAATGTGCTGATACATATAGTTCATTGATACGCTTATTTAGAGCACTATCGGCTCCGGTTATAAATTTGTTGGAAAGCGAGCGTCATAAGTCTAGCTCTTCTTAATTATGGTTTATCTATTGTAATTGCTTAATGTTACCTTTTTCCTAAAAAAAATAATCACCTTGAAATCATAAATAAATAAATAAAAAACACACAAATTCAAAGCTCGAAAACACATATTTTTGAAGGAGAAAACACAGATAGCCATGATTTTAGTATTCGACTTCCATAGAGGATTATATATTCTAACCCGGCAATTGAGGTACTATTTGCCCACCTTAAACCTTTCTCTGTGGACCTTCGTATAAGGTAATTAGAATCTTCATTATTGGACCAGGGTTGGGCTGGGGAATTAAGTTCCATGGCCCGAGCTTGGAATATTTTTAAGGGTAAATTGCACTTGTAGTCACCATAATTCAATATTTTCTTTCATTTTAAGGCTTGTGGAGGGTCAAGTTAGGCTTGTAGCTTTTTTTATATATACAAATACTTAGAATTACCTATAATCCCTTCTCAACCTTTAAATAGGAAGATAAACGCATTTTACTGTGTTTAAATCTACGTCTTCTTGCATTGGTAACAATATCAATGCCAAATTGTGTAGAAATATAGTTTAGATTAGGTCATATTCTGCTATTAGTCATTATACTATGTATAAGTTGTGGATTTAATCATTTTACTCTAATTTAATCAAATTTTAGTTCATGTACTTTCTTTAATTTTGAAATTTCAATCGTGATCAAATCGAAGTCATTAAATTAGCTAAATTCTACTAGTTCCAAAATCTCATGTCTATTACCACACGTGTAATTTAATGCTAGCTTGCTATTTTGACACAATACTCACCAAAAAACATGTCATTTTAGTTGATGGATTTAACAAGCATTATTTGAGTCAAGAGTAAAGTTTTAAAAATAACAAAGTACAATCACTAGAAATTAAACCTATAACTTACGCATAATATAAGATTAATAGTAAATTTTGACCTGATCGATTTAATTTCTATAATTTAAGTCACGACTAAAATTTTAAAAATCGAAAAATACAAAAACTAAAACAAAGTAAATACATAAATTCAACCCACAATCTATTTATAATACAATAATTAAATGCAAAAATTCACCCTTTAAAACAAAAAAGTGAAAGCAATGATAACAACGTAATTGGGCCACACAAACCTAAAATGGGGTTCACACTTTACATGTGGTCCTCCATATTTATCATACGTCTATTTCAATCTGTTTCTTTACTTGTTGGTTAGGCTACAATATGAAGACCACTTACACAACAAAGCTGGATTCATCATTACTTCTACTTTTCATTTGTTTTTCATTTTTATGTTGTTGGATATTTATATAAAAATTTTAATATAAAATAGATCATATAAATCTATAAAAATTTCAAATAATTACCATTTGATGCTGATTTCTTGATTTATTAAAATTTCCATACAATGAATTATACCATCAAATCAAATTGTTAATATGTTTCTGTTTTGATCATTTAATTATAAAAAATTTTAATTCAGCCACTGATATTATCATTCGGTTATACAATAGAATGTCACATCAAACTTTGTTAGTGAGAAAATGGTTGGGTGATTAAAATATTTAATTACTGTAATGCCATTGACTAAATTATAAGTATTTTTGTTTGAATGATCAAAATGAAAGCATCCAAAAAAATGAGTGGCCAACTAGACAATTTACCCCATTAAAGAATTATCATGTATTTTTTTAACAATTTCATTATAAGTTTCGATCATATTTGTTTTTTTTAGACAATATCTAAAATTACTTATAGTTCCTACCCAACCCATAAATAAGAGGATAATATGTTTCAAACCACTCGAATCTATGTCCTCCTACATTAATAACAATACCTATATCAATCGAATTAAAACTCAATCGATAATATACATTTATTTTTTTAGAGTAATTACAAAGAATGTTTAAACTGTAATAAGACACATTTGATAATTATTTTAAACTTCGACAATACAAGACAACTTCATTTAAGCACATCCACACACACATATATTGTATGTGTGCATTGGATGATGAATTTCTTGCAACATTAATTGCGTTTAGGTGGTTGAAATGACATCTATCATGCTTTTCAAGTTGTCATGATTTTACTTTAAAAGTTCAATCTTGTTGGACCTACCAAATAAGAAAATGCACATGGTTAACTAACAAGTTGATTACTAAACTTATTCCGCCATCAACAAAACTATATTTAAGATTAATAATTGTATACTCCTAGGTAAATTAGTAAATTCCTCTCTTTTTTTCTTGTACCTAAAGGAATTATATATGCCCCTAATGTTATTATTTAAAAAAGCAATAAAAGAGATTGATCGAGTTTTAGTTCAATTAATATGGGTATTGTTGTCAATGCAGAAAGACGTGAGATTGAGTGCGTTAAAGTGCATTATACTCCTATTTATGAGTTGAGGACGGACTATGAATAGTTTTAAGTATTCTATTATAAAAAACAAATATGATCAGAATATATAATTAGATTACTTAAAAAGTGGTTTTTAATATAAAATAATTCATTGTAAAGCATACCACATGGTTAAGATTCAATTATTTATGTAAGTTCATTATTGTAATTACAAAGATATTGACCATAATCATTGAATGAAATAGTTTGAATTTAATTATTTATACAATTTCTTACAATATAAGTGTCTTTCATTAAGCAACATATTGTCTCTTTCAAACATGAAGGCAGTAGAAAATGAATAAAGATGGCTATGGTGTTTGTTTGTAAGGTGGTTGTCAATATAAATAAGGGTGATGGGTCTTTTGCTCATTAGACATCTATGTTTTTATTCACCACAAATTTTGGAGAAATATGAAGCGGAGAGAATGCATGTAATTGGGAAAAAAATCCAATTAATCTGAATTTATCTTCAATTAAAAAATATTCGAATTTAAAAACTGTACTTGCATAGTTCAAATTTAAATAAAACAACTTTAAATCTAAAATAGCCCAAACACAAAATCGGTTTGATGTTTAAATATTATGAATATGAAACGATTCAAATTTGAGATGATTTGAATTTTGAATAACTTGAACATAAACCCGAAACAAATAGCTTAAAATGAATGGAGTTGAGGTGTCAAATGCGAATGAAAAAACCCTAAATAATCTGACTTGAAAAACTCAAATGATCTTGTTGAGGGAAAGCCGGACTTGCTTTAGGACAAGTCTTTCAAATGTCATCTATCAACTCAAGTGGTACCATTTTTATCCAATGCCATACAAGGGTTTGGTTTTGAACCGTACCAAGTGCAAATGCTCAAATTTCCTTAGTGGGTGAGATGCTTTTATTCTGTGAACTTGTCAAGGGTTCTTTGCAGAGTGCAGAAGACAAAACTCGGAGATAAAACCGAGAACAAACAATTCAAGCACAATACTTCCTTCGTTGAGGGGTCCATTGGCTCTTGATAGACGACGCTTCGAAGACTTCTTCTAGAGCGAGTCCAATCTCCCCTCGACAAACTTAAACTCAGAATAACTCAATCCATAAATCATTTGAACCTTAAATTATCAAAACTCAAGAGAACATGAACCCACATATTAAACTTGAGTGAAAAAAAACATACAATAATATAATCAAAATCAATATGATCGACAAACCTAAATGATCTAAACTCGAAATCTTAAGAATTAAAAATTATCCAAACATTGTAAAACTCAAAAATAATTTAACTCAAATTGATTTAATTCATAACTAAACAGACCCCTCAGAAAAAAAAAAGGTATTTTATAGATATTACATAAGAATTAGTACCCTTTACACACTTTGATGGCAGAATCTCGGTAAAAAGTGTAGCAAAGAGAAGTGGGGAAAAGAACAATTGAGAGGAAGCTGTGGTGGTGATGTAGAAAACACGACGTGGCTGGCAATGAAAACGAAGTGTTTTTCCACAATACCAAACCAGTGAATGAGACATACCATCAACAGTAACACACAACATTAGCTTTATCCCACTTTTCTTGTAAGTTTCCCTTATTACCAATTTTGTACTAACCATTCACTATTTTATTGCACCATACATTAATACCCAAACTCTTTCTTCTACTTCTACTTAAACCTCACATTTCTATGGATTGCTTATTTACTTTCTCTTTTACTTTTGTATGAATATGGGTAGTGTAACTTAATGTCTAAAGTGAGATTTTTTCGTAGTAGATTTTGTTGGATCTTTTTAAATTAGTTGTCGTGGTTAAAAGATAAAAATAAGAAAACTGTAATCGTTTGATCAAGTCATATCAGAAATCAAAAAATTATGTTAGTGACCTGAACTAATTAAAGTGGTTACTAAATACGTTGCTTTTCTCTGAAAATTAATTTAGTGTTGAAATTAGTTGAATTGGTTAAAAGGTAAGCTCATGTTTCTCAATGCAAATCCTACGTGACATGATCAAGTCTGGATTGGTATTTTTCTCTTTTTTATTTTA
This sequence comes from Kokia cookei, assembly GCA_039519145.1. Taxonomy (NCBI): domain Eukaryota; kingdom Viridiplantae; phylum Streptophyta; class Magnoliopsida; order Malvales; family Malvaceae; genus Kokia; species Kokia cookei. The sequence goes on along the minus strand of CM076908.1, from coordinate 46,332,096 downwards.
TTTTATTTCAATCGTTAAGTTAAAATGAACTCACACTAATGAGACCTTTAAATAGATGCTTAATGAGACTTTTAAATAGATGCCGTCGTTTTTCAATTAAGATTTTTAATTTAAATCTTATAATATATTTAGAATCGATCGATCAAATCAATTGAATAAAAAATCGATCTTCATACCGATCTAAAACAAAGAAAAAAATCTTATTAATTTTTTTGGACACATTCAAATTTGAAAAGAAAGATGGATTTGACAAGAGTTGAATCCTAAACATTAAAACTACCTTACAAATCATTTTATTACCACAAAATTAGGATGGTAAAATCTTAATTATCCTAATTCGAATGGAGCGAGATTTATTTTTTGAATAATTGAGATAAAATGATGCATGCAATTATTTTTTGAAAGGCGATACGAAATGAATAAAATAAATATATGAAATTATTATTTTACTTTTATTTATAATTATATTTTTCAAAAAACCCTTATATATAACTATTAAGATTATAAAATTGTAAAATTGCATATATGTTATTCTATTTATTTTCTCAATCCATATATGGTATTCTATATTTATCTTTTTAAAATTTTCAATTTAGAGCGAGTAAAATAGGAATGAAGTATTCAACATTTACGGAAGTGTAGTACTGCTTAAGATTAATATTCATAATGAGACGAAACAAGTGATAGGGTGAAATATCCGACCAATCCAACTCCATTACCTTCCTTAAACAAAATAATCAAAACAGAATACTAAATAATAACAACATAAATATATAAATATATAAATATATTAAAATTTAAGGTAAAGTACACCCAAAGTTAAATTATTAGCAAGTTTATGTTTTGGTTATTCAACTTCAAAAGATTACAATATAATCACTAAATTATTCGAAATATTTCATTAAGTCATTGAGCTATTAAAATCGTTGTTGTACGATCTTTTTTATTCGCACCGCTCATGTTAATCGACAATTCTCATTCCCCTTCTTTTTTTATAGTGTTTCTTAAATATCACGAATCTGCAAATTAAAATCTAAACAACTTTATTCTTTAATCTCCAATACTCGTCATTAAATCAACTTGAATTTAATGTATGTTCTTCTACTCAATGATAGATTCTAATCAACTGTATTGATTGTTGAATCGCAGCTTGAAATTTAAAATTTGCTGGTCAAACTTTAGAAAAAAACTTTACAATCTAATAATTTAAATAAAAATTTTATGATCATTTAATAATTTTAAAATTAAATAATTAAAATATAAATTACTAATATTTTAATGAGATTGAGTATAATTTACCCAATATTTATATAATAACTCAAAACCTTTCTTAAAAACATCAAATTCAAAGTTTTAAAAAACAAACTGTAAAACAGCTTTTTTGTTATACTTTTTTTTTTTTCAAAACCGCATTAATATCACCAGCTCCCACACTCCCCAACTTTCACGACAGCTCTTTCCCACCAACACTATTCTCTCTCTCTTTCTCATTCCTTTTCTCTCTAAGCATTCACAGAAAGACACCAAATTCACTGCTACGATTCCCTTTTCCTCCATTAAAGCAAAAAAGCAAAGCAGAGCAACCCCATTTCTCTTTAACCCACCAAAACCCAAATTGATTCCAAAAAAAACCCAGAGTTTCAGTGAAAAAAAGGAACAAAGATTCTTCATCATCATCAGCATCCATGGGTTGTTCTGCTTCAAGACCCAACACTAATATCATCACCAAGCCCCACATTTCTTCACATTCTTCCACTTCTTTAGAATACATGGCCTCTTCCCACTCTTCACCACCGCCTGTTTCTCGTGCTTTGTCTCTCCCGACGCCGCTTGTTCACCATCCGCCGTTGAAAAAAGGCGACACCCACCACTTGGTTTCGTTAACATCCACTACTTATGGTTCCCTTTCACTCATCGACGTCCAAAAGCCTGTTGTCGACGATACCCAAAGTTTCTCCGACCAAGATTCGCCGGTTCATGGTAGTCAAACTGAGTCGTTATCACCTGACTCGGTTATCAACACATGGGAACTCATGGATGGACTCGATGATGATGATGACGTGGGGAATGTTTTCGATCTGGGTAAGCCTAAATCTAGACCTTCGTTTAATACTATTATTAAACAATCATTAACAAAACCATTATGGAAACATTTATCTGAAGAATCATTGCTTTCAAAACTTGACCCAAATGTTGTTTCAAGTTACAGAAGAGCTTTATCTTCAAGAGCTTCCCCTTCCCTTAGCCCTTCATGTTCTTCATTATCTGATAGTTGGGTCAAAATCCCACATGTTGAAAAAAGTCAAAAAACCAGAAACATTGTTCTATTTTTCACTAGCCTAAGAGGTATAAGGAAAACATATGAAGATTGTTGTTGTGTTAGGATGATCTTCAGAGGATTTAGAGTGGTTGTTGACGAAAAGGACATTTCAATGGATTCCATGTATAGAACTGAATTGCAGAGCCTATTAGGAGGAAAATGCATTTGCTTACCACAAGTGTTCATACAAGGAAAACACATTGGAGGGGTTGAAGAAATCAAACAGCTCAACGAAAATGGTGAATTGGCTAAGCTTTTAAATGGGCTTCCTGTTAGAGATCCTGGGATTGTTTGTGAAGGTTGCGGTGATGCTAGGTTTGTGCCATGTCCAAACTGTAATGGAAGCAAAAAAGTGTTTGAAGAAGATGAGGGTAGGTTAAGAAGGTGCCCCGATTGTAATGAAAATGGGTTAATAAGGTGCCCTGCTTGTTGTTCATGGTAATTAGCCCTAAATATATGCATAACTGTTTATACTAATAAAAAAAAGACTTGGAAATGTCGAGCATTGGTACTTCAAGAAAGATGAAGAGCCGGAACCAGAGCAATGGTTAGTTTCTTGAATTGGTATTTTGTAGTAGGGGTTTTAGTTTTCATAATTTGTGGTATGTTTATATGCTGTCTAGCAGGTTGTTCTTGTTGTTTCATTGTCCTTTTGAACTTGTATGAAATGAAATAATGATTAATGATTAATGATAATAAAAGTGACAATTTTGATGCAACTGTTGATGCTTGTTTGTTAGTTTGTGAGAAATTTTATTCGAATGTTTCATTTTGATTCAATCGATTCGTTCAGTTCGAGGACTCGAAACTTATTTGTGTCGGGTCAGGAGTGTTTAAGGTAAAGTTTCTAAGCACGATGACGATGAAGCTGCTACCACATCAGCCAAGGGTGTGGATTGGGGAATGGTTGAGGGGCAGTAGCATCTAGGGATGGCAATGGAACGTGGTGGGAGTAGAATCCGCTATTACTTTCCACCACAGTTGGCATACTCTATTGCGCTATTCGTTGTACTTCGTGTATAATTTAAAAATCACCATCAATTCCATCTTTGCTCATCTCGATTCGTTTCGCTAATTATTTTTTTATATTTTCAATCTTTTAAAGGAAAGTAAATGCTTGAATATAATTTTCCAAAGATAATATATAAATATAAAAACATGGGTTTCTTATAATAAATTATTATAATAAGCAAGGGTAAAATACTAATTATATAGTGAAATGTATTATCCCTATTGCCTTGGCCTCTTAAAGTTAATAAATATGTTATTTAATCTTTATGAATTTATAAATAACTTAATATAATTATAAAATTGTTTTTACCCTTCAAGTTCATTCATTCATTTTGGACTCATCCTAAAACAATTTTGACTTGGCCCTTGGTTTCAACTTTCAACCAAGGGCCGCTTGTTTTGATTTTGGGATAATGACAAGATGAGCTTGTAATCCATTTCTCCGAGCACCTGAACTTCAAGGGCTAAAAACCAATTAAACCATCAAAAGTTTGTTTTGATTTTGGCTTACTGCCAAGAAAATTTACAATCTATATGTTTATATATTGCCTTTAAATACAATTGGACAGTGCAGTGCAGAGGAGCAGTAGGGCAGAGACGAATTGAATGCAGTGGGTAGTGAAGATGGCAGAAAAGGCGTAGTCCCCGTGCATAGAATGGTCAGTGTTGTCAATCCACAATCATTAATTGAAAAATGAAATCAACCATGTGAAGTGAGACCAGACAATTTGGACATTATACCATTTACATGATAGGCTTATGGTACAAAAAATAATATGATGAAATAATGTAAAAATTACTGTATTAAAAATTAGATTTTATTTTTGTTCTCTATATTAAAAAAAATAAAAACAAAACATTAAATTCTAAACATACAAAAACTACCATATTTGACATATATTTTATTATCATTGAAACATAGGAGCCAAGAGCCCCAACAAAACATACTCAACATCACAAGACACACTCAAAAGAACAAAACTTGTACCACATCAACAGGTTCATATTACAGACACTAAAAAATTCACAATTCAATACAAAACACAACACGAGGATAGGTGCCTCTAACGGTCTTTAGGTCTTGCATCTTCGGCAGTAGTGGCAAGAGATGAGAATGGTATATTATTAAATTAGGATATATCATGTCAAATAATCAAAAACAAAATTAAATGCGGAAGTGTACCTAAATCGATGAATTCCTTGAAGTTTTTCGAATCTTAAGGATTTGATCTTCCAAATTAGCACACAATAAATTTAGAGAAAGTGACTCTCACTTTCTTAAGGATGGGATATTAGAAAAGTTATATTGTGTGTAATTTGAGGATCATAACTCTAATATATAACTTTGACACATTAGTCCTAATTTCTAATTAGCCCATCAACATTAGAAATTAGTTACTAGAGTATCTACACATATTTGACCAATACTTTATTTAATAATTAAAGCCCAATAAATTTTAATAAATTAGATCACTTTTAATTTGGGCTAACTTATTATGATAGTAAATGATAACATGTAATTATTCTTATTATATATGTGATATACATATTTTCCAACATAAGTGGCTTTGGGAGATTGAGAGAAATATTGAAAATGCAATGTTGAACAAGCTGAACTTTAAACTATTTATGACAGCCTTCATCTTGCATGAGATTTTAAATGGAAGGAGGTTATTCTTGAAATTGAATGCGCTCATACTATTAAAGGTAATCATGGGGGCTTTAAAGGACAAGCGAATAGAGATTTGATATTGCATATCCATACAACACCGACGACAACCGAGTTTTGTTATTACATCCGCAAAAAAGTACCCTTATATTTCTTTCGTACTAATTTTTATTTTAACTTCCTTCACATCCTCCTTTTAACTCTTTTATTTCCCTTTTCAAGCCCCTCAATTCTTCCATAATTTTAATTTGCCCCTTACTGATCATATACATGTTCTCTTCCATGCTACACTCCATATGCTCTATCCTATGATGTTGCTTAACATACGTGCTAATTTTTCAGGCAGTTTAGCCATCTCTTCTTTTATTCCTTCTATGTCATTTTGCTTTTCTTTCAATTTGTTCCTGTTTGTGATTTCCCTTGTGGTTTCATCCAATGTCTCCTAATTTTTTTAACATATTTGAAATTTCTAATAATTTGGTAGATATGAATGAATTTAGCCAATTTAATTGTTTGTGTTCTTGAAATCCACGTGTGCCTGCTAATATGTAGGGGATGAATTCATCATAGCCAGGGCCTAAGTCCCTGTAACTTGATATGGGTAATTCATTGGATTTAAGATCATATTTTCTTGTTTCTAATGATTTTAGAAATTTCTCATCCATTTTTTTCGATTATGGGACCTAAAATTAAAAACAAACAAGCAAAAGAAAAAAAAATGAAGAACCAAGCAATGGCTAATAGCATTACTTAACATTTTTTTTAAATTTAATTCATGAATTTGAATTCCATTAAAGAGTAATAACGTGACACTTTAAGGTTACGTCATGTCATCATTTGAAATTTTTTAAGAAACATAAAATCTTAAAAGAATGAAAAAGAAATTATTATTATTATTATTTTAAAATACAAGTGATGATATAGCATAGATCAAGGTTCAAGGACTAAATTAGGAGAAACTATCAAATTTCAAGATTAATTTAGATAAAAAAATTCAAAGACCAAAGTAGATATATTACTAAGGCCTTGGCCCCTTAAAATGGAAATTTATGCTTTCGGTATCTTTAAAAGTTGTAATTTTACATGTTAATACATGGTAAAATTACATCTTAACCTTCAAAATGATAAAATTTTGATCTAAACCCTTTAAAAACGTAAAATTACAAATCATGTTGATTAAATTACATTTTAACTCTCATAAAAATATATAATTCAAACATCAACTTGTATGACTTTTTTAACTTCAATCCTATTATCAAATTCAGATAATTAAATATTACTTTATCCCTAAATATTAGCACTTAAAAACAATTGATTACTGCATACCTTTCTTAGATTTCGCTGGCTGCTGCTGCTGCTGTTGTTGTATGCTTGAAAATTTTAAGTGATCGTTGCTAAAGTGAGTGTGGCACTAGCAAATCCCAAGGCCCTTTTCCTTATATAGATTCTTCATTAACTGTTGCTACCTGTCTTGTAGGGATGAGCTTTTCTTCTTAATTATCATTGCAAAAGTAAACAATGATTTTTTTTTTTGGTTATTTCACTATGAAAAATTATAAAACGGTCCCTCAATTATTTAATTTTATCTTTTTTATCATCCAACTATCTTAGATTTTTGGGTACTTAATCAGCCGGTGGCAAAAAAAGATAAAATTAAATAGTTATGTGATAAGAATAAAAATTTACTAATAGTTGAATAATCATTTTGTAATTTTTTATAATTGGATAACCTTTATTATAATTCATTAAAAAACAATGAGTTAACTTAATATTGAAATAGAATTTTGATAACTTTTTATGTTCTAGATTATTCAATCTATGAAAGAGAATCAAAATTATATTACCTTAATTACAGCAAAAAGACAAAAAATTGGTTGGTTGTCATGTGAATAATATATTATTGCAAATTGAGATTTTTCATGAGTTAGGTACAACAAAAAATGCAATTAATAAATGTAAAAAAGCATGTTGAATTTTGTGGTAAGGAGAAAAAAAAATCAAAGACAAAACTATTAAAGAAGAATATTTATGATTTGACTTCGTGGTTAAGAGATGTTCAATCATAAAATTCACTCAGATTCGAGCTTTTAGGAAAGCAAGTGACAACTCTCTTTGAACATGGTGTATGCCACCAAACAGAAGGTTAGAGACAAAATGGAGATACACATATTTACATGCATGTTGGTATTTTATGAAATACATTTTTTTATCCTCATGATTTTTGGAATGATTCTGAGTACCGGTCTATAACAAGATATTTGACTAATTAAACTTTTTTTTTTAATTTTTATATACTTTAAATAATTTTTAATCAAATCAAGTGAATTGATGGATTGATAGTTTGATTAATTCAACCACCCATATGATTTTGAAAACTTTAATTATCTTATGATTTATGAGTAAAATACGTTTTGTATTAAAAAAGGATTAAATTAGAAAAAAAAAGAAAAATTATGCTACACATCTTAAGTGCGTTGCTTAATTGACACTTAAAGTTAACCGAATAATAGATGGAATAATCATTTGGTTTGAATAAGGTTAGGATGCAATTCCTTTTCAGTGTTTTGGATCAAAACAAAGTTTACAACACTTTATTATTATTATTATTATTATAATAGCTTTGATTTTTAGTAATTAAATTTTAAATTGAATTGAGTTAGAATTTTTAAGTGGGAAGTAAATTTTTTTAGTATTGTTTTCAAAGATTCGAATTCAAGATTTACTTAAAAAGCATCAAATTTTTATTACTCAATTACGAGACTTTGGTGTATATGACACTTTTAGTTAAATAAAATAATAAGACAACATTTAATTTTTAAATTTGATAATTTTTTTTTAATTAGGTCGAAGTCAAAAAAATTATTTGGGAGGGGCTAGAATTAAGTTGTATATTTTTTACAATAATAAAAATGTAATTTCATCATTTTAATAATTTATATCTTTATAATTTTTAATTCATTAAATCAATTTTTTATTATTTTAAAAGTAAAATATAATTTTATTATTATTAATTTAAAATTTTATAAATTATAAAAAAACCTAAATGAAAAAATTTTCATGTCCTGATAGCCCTTGGCTTCACCACTATCCACATTAGTCATAAATTTTGACAATTTTTCTCATTTTTGATCATAATGGTGACGTTTCTACCATGTTAACACTTATTTTTATTAAGAACATAATTTTTAAGTGCTGGCCTGACACAATATCAAGTGTCATGTCATCACATTCATCAAATGAGAAAAGTTATCAAATTAAAAAAATAATGTAGATAAAAAAATTTTAAAAATTAAGTTGAAAAAAATTGTCAAATTCAATGTTTAAATGTTTTTTTTTTATCCAAAGTAATTAGTATTACGCACCGTTTTTCTACGGAAACTGATACATATCAGTCTTGGCTTATTTTTGTATATCCTTTAAAAATTATCGATAAAATTTTAAAATATTTAATATATAAAAATATTTAAAAACATTAAATGAATGAAATTAAATAAATTTTAAATATAAAAATATTAATAATTATATAAATGCTTATCAATAAACTTTACAAACAAAATTCATCTTTCAACAAATCCAAAATAAATAAATAAATAAATAAACCCAACCAATACATTAAACAAAAAGTTATCCATAATATTATTTTTAAAAATCCATAAACGATCCCCTATCGAAGTGTAATAAAAGCGTACACGTGGATGTGTGCTCCGTAAGCTTTTAGAGATTTTATATTTCCCCTTTTTTTTTTGGTTTATTTGTTAAATAAACTTTTTATTTTTTATTTTCTACTTAAAATATTAAAGTTTCTACTTTAATTTAGTTAAAAATTTAAAGTTGGTAAAAGAAATAGTATTTTTATCTATATTTTTAATACCATTCATATAGCAATCAATGCACGATGTTTTAATCAGTACAATTAATATATATTAGAATTTTTATTAGTGTACAAATAAGCGTAAAGGCAGAAATTTTTTTCGAGGGATCAAAATTAAGTTATAAATTTTGATAAGAGTTAAAACGTAATTTCATAATTGTATTAATTGATATATTTATAATTTTTAAAAGATTAAATTAAAATCTTATGATTTATACATATCAAAATATAATTTTACCATAATAATTTATAATTTTATACATTTAAAAGATAAAAAACAATTTTCCAATCCCTACCTGCCCTTTTCCCGTTGCTCTTGTACGAAAAATAAAATTGATCATTTTAATTTTTTATTGAAACAATGTACACTTAGTGACATGATTGAAATCGATATAAAATCAACTACATTAATTTATCTCATTAAAAAATAGTATTTTGGAGCAGCCGATGGCACTGACTCCTTTGATTAAGTCGTGAGAGTGGCTCCTACTAGAGAAAAAGAAAAGTAAGATCAAATTCCAAACTTACAATTATCATTAGTATTATAAATATAAAATATATAGTATACTTCAAGACATGTTAAAGGTTGACTTAGATGCACCATCCCATAAGTCTACTTTATTCTCTCTGTATTTCCAAAAAAGTAATTTTAAGGGGAATGTATTTGAAAGGTCCCTATATTATAGGACTTGATCAAATTAGTCCTTTTATTATTAAATGGATTAATTTAATTCTTATACTATTAAAAAAAAATCAAATAAGACCAAATTGAAATAAATATAAAATTTATTGTTTAACAAAATTAATATTTTTAAAGTTTTATGGTTCTTTAAATGAAACCTTTTGTTTGTAATTGAAAAAAAAAATCAAGATATTTTTTATATAGTAAATGTTAACTCTATTACACTATAAACTTATTTGATTTTTTTTAAAAAAATATAGAAACTAAATTGATCTATTTAATAAAAGAGGGATTAATTTAATTAAATCTTCATAATACAAAGACCTCCCAATTACCTTAACCTAATTTTAAGTTGGGATTAATTTGTCTGAGCCAAATTATAGTTTAATAACTAATTTTTTACCCATACTGTACACGAATTTATTGTAGGTATATATTAATAAAAATCTAATATATTTTCTATCCTCAATATATTATATGAGTTAATGTTGCGAGAGAAAATTATTAAGAATAAACAATTAAAATTTTGTAAAAAACACATTATCTATACATTTAGATATATAAATATTAACAGCTAAATTTTATATTACTTTTTTCCATACGTCTACAGAAACATTTGTCCATTTTGCCACCTTTCCAACATCACTCACTCAGCCAAAAACAGTCTACAAAATCACCTTGTTAATTACTTCGAACCGCTCAGCCTGAAAATGCCGTCAACGGAGGAAGGAGGCGGTGCCGTCGGAGCTCCCGGCAGATCTGTTTCCACTGATCAAACAATCATCAACAACAATCCTCCAGAGACGATCATTCCAATACAGTGTACGGACTTCATTCTCAGCAATGGCGAATTAGAGAATCTCCGGTCATTAGGCGAAGCTTTCAACGGCAACCAACTCGACCCCAAAGCCAAACCATTGATACGTAGAGTCCCGTCAACCCTTGGCCGTCACGAAGATTTCAGGAAGTATTTCAAGCCGAAAGTGATCTCAATCGGCCCACTCCACCACGATGATCCCACCCTCCATGGATCCGAGATGCTAAAGCTCAAATTAGCAGCACATTTCGTCGAAAACATTGGCGTCAATAACGAAACCTTGTACAACAACATGAAGACAGAGATCGATGGCTTGAAGAAATGCTATGATCCAAAGGAATTAGAGAAGTATAGCAACGATGACGAGAAACTGGCTTGGATGTTCTTCGTTGACGGCTGCGCAATTTTACAAGCAGTTTATATGCGTTACGGCCAAGATTATAATCCTACGCTGAACGAACGGTTTATTAAAAACGATTTGCTGACATTTGTGTACTCGGATCTGTTCTTGTTGGAAAACCAATTATCTTTTCGTGTTCTTGAATTGCTTAGAAGCTCGAGCAAAAATGGCGAAAAGTTCATGAAGGCGATCAAAAGGTTCATCGACGACACTGTTATCACCCCAGCCGAGATGAAAGAGCCAGAATCACATCAGCAGGACAGGTAATTTAAGGAATTTAAAACAGAATCATTATTTGGAGTTTATAAATGTTATTAGATGGGTCATTGAATCGATTAGACTCTCATTTCTGGTTTATTAGTTGATCTCGGTTAATAATAAATTTTTTTGAAAATATTAAAAATATAAATATTAAATAAATAAATAAAATCGATTTATCACTCGATTCAATTGATCTAATCTCTTATTCTAATCCAGTACCTTGCTCGATTATCTGTTCAACCAACTAGACCGACAAGTACAATTTGATTCTTAAATTTTTTCATGTGTGATTTCATCATTTTCAAAAAAGGTTGAACACTTTTTTTTTTTCATCTTGAAGGGTTAAAAGTATAATTTTACTATATATAATTTTATAATTTATAATTTTTAAAAAGACTTTTCATTTTTCAAAACGACCCCTGCCTATCCCTCTGCATGGGTTAAAGCATAATTTTACTATATATAATTTTATAATTTATAATTTTTAAAAAGACTTTTCATTTTTCAAAACGATCCTTGTCTATCCTTTTACATTCCTCCTATTGAGTGTACATTTTTTTAGAAAAGAAAATATGATTTGGAATCCAACTTTTTTAAATGGAAAATTGATAGTTTAGCATCTTTAAAAATAGTAAAATTTTTGCATTAATACAATAATAAAAATTGTATTTTAGTTGATGTTGTTTTGAATCGGATTGGATTGGAAATTATCTGAGGTATCAATCAGAATAAAATCATTAGACCAGTTGATTTGAGAACCTATACGAACAGGTTGAATTGGGAAAAAAAACTAATCGTATCAAAATTTTTAATGATTTATTTAATCAAACTAGATGAATTGGTCGGACCAATTAAACTTATAAACTGATGATTTGACTGGTTCGACTATCGATTTTGAAAACCTTAACTTTTTTTTTTTTGTAAGTAAAAACTTACGGATCTAAGTTACATGATTAGGATTTGACTTACAAAAATTCTTTTCTTTGTCTACTTTGAGGAATTCTAAAACCGCGTCAGGAGGGTCCTCGATTAGTTGTAGATCTTCCTTTCTCCCAAAGGCCATTTTGGCTATACAATCAGCGCTTTAATGTTCCTCTTTATGGATGTAACGAATGGCCCAGTTGCTCTCTTGTGAAAGAATGTGATGTATTCTTCTGATTAGAGCAGAATGCGAGGTCTTCGAAGCACTATCATGAATAGCTTTAACAATCTCCAAATTGCCCGATTGAATTACAACTTTGGCATAACCTCTGCGTTGTAAGAGTTTTAACCCATCAAGAATTCCCCAAACTCTTTGCATCAAGGATCAAGTAGTGACTGATGTACTTGTTATATCCCAAGATCCATTCTCGTTTCTCAGCACTCCCCAAACAACTGCATTCCTTAAGTCCACTTGGACAACACCATCTGTGTTGAGAAAAAAACCATCCTCCTATCCAGCGTCCGCCAATAAAGGTGTCGATATCTTCAACCGTTACCTCTCTATTTGACAAAGAAAATTGTTTAGCCTAACATGATGAGGTTTTGACTATCTTTATAGCGCTCCACGACTTCCCTTGAAAAACAAACAGGTTACGATTCTTCCATAGGCGCTAAACCACAATCTCGAAGAGGCACGCTTAGATAATCTCCCCACTGCATGGTGTTGAAGTATCCTGCAAGTTAAAAGACATCCATTTGTGCAACGGGTTAGAGAAAAAAATATATTGTTGAGTTCTCGGGATTACCTAACTCCAGATTTCCTTTGTCAAGGTGCAGTCTCGAATGATGTGAAGGATATCCTTTGAGTCATGACCGCAGACGGGGCAAGAAGGATACACTACTATTCCACGCCCGATTCTTTCTACATTGGTGAGGAATCTTTGCTTAAGGACAATCCAAATGAAGAAACAGACTCTTTACTGTCTTGGGAGTTTCCACGCTCTCTTTCATAATTTGTCTTTAGGGTCCCAAGATTCTTCCTTTAACATTCTGAATGCACTTTTAACAGAGAAGGCTCGTGTCCAAGTATGGCGCCAAGACAATCTATCAGGTCCCTCTAGTAGATGTGGAGGAGGGACACCTCTGATGTGTTGGAGGATCTCTTTAGAAAGCCAACCCTGCAGAAGGGCATGATTCCAATCTCCTTCCTCGGTGACTAGATCACTAAGCAAGCTGTCAATATTAAGGTTAGCATTTGCAAGGTTATAGTTAATCAGGGGTCAAACATTTGGAATCCATGGGGTCCTTCCAATAGAGAATTTTGTTCCCATTACCCACAGACCATATGAGGTTTTCTCGAAGAAGCACCTATACTTTTGAGAGTGATTTCCATAAAAAAAGAACTTTGAGCCCATGCATTGCCTTCTGGTAAAGCATCGTGCAACCCATAAAAAACAAACAAATTGTGACTCTTTCACAAAAGACAACAAACTATAGGAAATAGAGAGACCCAAGGAATTGCATCATCAAAGAAAGTGCAAACGTTCTCTAGATTACACCGCGACCAATCATTAAGAGAATGGGAAGAAAAGAGTACTTGGTACTGTAGTGGTATGAGCAACATCCAAACTACCCTAGGGAACATGCAATCCCTTAACGCATGCATACTCGTTTCCTTTCCATCTCTACAACGCAAGCAACGACTATCAGTATACTTATGTCTTCTCACTCGTTATTCATTATTGAGAACTAGAGGAAAACCCTAACTCTCTGTGGCACTTTAGCCTTCCAAATGAGCTGCCAATGACGTTATACAATTGTAGGACTATTCTGGTATACTTGCAGAAAGGTTTAATTAGATGAGAACCTATCACTTACCTTCACTTCCAAATTAATTGATCGGGAGTCTTTGAAGGTTGCGGTGGAAACGTTTTGAGGTAATCAGGGACACCATTCCACAAGACCTGCATAGTAGAGTTAGAGATGACAGATATAATGACATTTTTGAGGTAATCAGGGATACCTGCTGCCTGAAGAGATGCATTGATGAAATCCCTTTGGACTCGATCATAGGCTTTCTCCAAGTCAATTTTGATGGCCATCCACTTCCTACTCTTGCTGCTTTTCATTGAGTGGATGACTTCTTAGGTAATCACGTTATTGTCAATGATATTTCTTCCCGCAATAAATCCAACTTGCTATTGAGTGATAATTTTAAGGAAGATGAGTTTGAAGCGGTTGGTTATTATCTTCATCACCAATTTATAGAGGATAGTGCAAAGGATGATGGGTCGAAATTAAGAGAAGCTCTCGAGATTTTGGACCTTGGGAATGAAGATGATCAAAGTGTTATTGAGCTCGGCATCAATAGTACCCCCATTAAAGACCTTCTTAACCCAGTCACAAATGTCAGGTTCCACGATATTCCAGTATTTTTGGAAGAAAAGAGCTTGAAAATCATCATTCCAAGAGCTTTAAACGGGGCCATATTAAAAAGAGCAATCTTGATTTCCTCATCCGTGACTGGTCTACCCAAAAAATGAGGTTTCAAGGGTCGAGATTAGGGAAGCTACAAGGAGGTAAGTTTCTCATGAGATCGGGATCTTCACCGTATAACCTTTGATAAATGTCGTTTGCCTCTGCTTCAATGATGTCTGGGTAAAAAATCAAATTGTCGAATGAGTTGTGAATAGTGGTTATGCAATTATTCTTTGTCCTCTGTAAAGCGTGAGCATGAAATAAATTGGTGTTCCGATCCCTTAAGTGGAGCCAATCACATCTAGCTTTTGCTTCTAAAGGATTTCTTCATGGTGAAGCACATCCTCTAATTCATGTCTTAATTGTAATTTAGAAGAGGCAAGACAATTCAAACTCAAGGTGTCCATCTTCTGAATTGCAGCCAATATACTGAAAAGGTTCTTCTTTCGAGTGAGTAGTGATGTAACTGTAGATAGATTTATTCAACTCTTTTATATCAATTGTAATCGTAGTTAAAGATTCAAATAACTAGCCTTCAAATTCCCATTGATCTTGCAAGAATTTACCAAAGTGAGGATGATTAATCCACCCTGCCAGGAATTGAAATGCTCTTCCTCTAGGTAAGGCAATCTCCGGTTTAAGATTAAGGAGGAGTGGTTTATGGTCGGATTTGATCTTCGGAAGATGCGTAACTAGGCTATTTGAAAAATTGTTGATCCAGGCCTCATTCCCAAGAGCACAATCGAGTCTTTCGAAGAGATCACCCCTGTGCCAGGTGGCCCCTAAATCTTAAGTTGTGAAGGTTTGTAGACTCAACAAACTCCCTAAAATGAGGACATCTCTTCCTAGGAAACAGGCCCTCCAATTTCTCATTAGAGGCTAGAATATAATTGAAATCACCGATAATCGCCCACGAAAGATGACCCGTAAGGTTAGAGGTCCTTAGTTTACGCCACAGATCTTGACGTTGTTTACGGTTCGGGCTTCTGTACACGAAGGCAACCATAATTGGCAATAAGGAAAAAGCAAACCAAATACGAGTTATAATAAATTACGAGTGGTTATGGACAACCTCTACCCAAATTGAGCTTTTCCAACCAATGCAAATACCCTCAGCGTAACCAATTACCTCCACACAGTGCAAAAATTAGAAGCTTAATTTTGCTATGATTTTCTCAACTTTAGGCCCACTGAGTTCCTCTTCTAGCAAACTGATGATGTTAGGCTTATACTTCAGATTGTACTCTCAAAGTATGCGAGGAAATTTGATATTGACACAACCCTAACAATTCCAAGAAAAGATTAAAATAGACATGTAAATGATGAGAAAGGGAAGGAGCATACCATTACTATAAAGGAACAGTTGCGCCCTCGAGGATCGACTCTTCACGTAACTTAGAACCCTTTTTGTTCGTCAAATCTGTAGAGATAATATTGACCAACCATTTCATTGAGTCTGCTAAGGAAACTCGAGAATTTGTAGAGGCTTTGAGATGACTCCCCCGACCTCGAATAGTAATATTCAATTTTTTACCACCTCGTGCAATACCAATTTTTCCACTAATTTTTCGATCTTTCTTCCTCGGATTATTGGTACCCATAGAATATGCGAATTTTAAATTTCCTTAATGTTCACAACAGAATGTTTCCCGGAACCAAGGATGCCTTTAGTTAATTGTACAATAATTTCATCTGGTTCAATAAGATCTGGGCTCGAGCAAATTGTGGTGTTACTTGAAAAATTCTCCTTAAAATTTGCTTCAATGCATTTGAGAGAGCCAAATGGGTTGAAAAGTTTGGATTAGTGAAGGAAGAAGCCTGTACCTGAATGCGGGCCTGTATTCGAATGGGGCCTCATTAAGCAAGCCAATGGTGCGTGGGGGCCCAATCCACAACGGTGATCCCACCCTCCATGGATCCGAGAAGCTCAAGCACAAATTAGCAGCACATTTCGTCAAAAACATTGGCGTCAATAAGGAAACCTTGTACAACAACATGAAGACAGAGATCGATGGCTTGAAGAAATGCTATGATCCAAAGGAATTAGAGAAGTATAGCAACGATGTCGAGAAACTGGCTTGGATGTTCTTCGTTGATGGCTGCGCAATTTTACAAGCAGTTTATATGCGTTACGGCCAAGATTATAATCCTACGCTGGACGAACGGTTTACTAAAAAGGAAATGCTGACATTTGCGTACTCGGATCTGTTCTTGTTGGAAAACCAATTACCTTTTCGTGTTCTTGAATTGCTTACAAGCTCGAGGCAAAATGGCCAAAAGTTCATGAAGGCGATCAAAAGGTTCATCGACAACACTGTTATCACCCCAGCCGAGCTGAAAGAGCCAGAATCACATCAGCAGGACAGGTAAATTAAGGAATTTAAAACAGAATCATTATGTGGAGTTTATAAATGTTATCAGATGGGTCATTGAATCGATTAGACTCTCATTTCTGGTTTATTAGTTGATTTCGGTTGAATTATATACAAATTTGAAAATATTAAAAATATAAAAAAAATGATTTATCACTCGATTCAATTGATCTAAATCTCTTATTCTAATATAATATCTTGCTCGATTCTCTATTCAACCAATTCGATCGACAAGTATAATTTGATTCTTAAATTTTTTTCATGTGTGATTTTATCATTTTTGAAAAAAATTGAATAATATTTTTTATTTTGAAAGATTAAAATGTAATTTTATATATAAAAATTTATAATTTTATAATTTTTAAAGAGATTAAAATATAATTTTTCATTTTTCAAAACGACGCCTGCCTATCCCTTTGCATTGTTCCTGTTGACTGTACATTCTTGTTTTGAAAAAGATTATGATTTCGAATCTAACTTTTTAAAATGAAAATATGATAGTTTAACATTTTTAAAAATGGTAAAATTTTTGCATTAATGCAATAATAAAACTTGTATTTTAATCAATATCATTTGAATCGGATTGGATTTGAAATTAATTGAGGAATCATTCCGAATAAAATCATTAGATTAGATGATTTGAGAACTTATACGAACAGGTTTAATTGAGAAAAAAAAAATAATTGAATCTAGTAAACAAACCAAAATTTTTAATAATTCATTTACCAATAAAATTTATAAACCGATGAATTCACCGGTTCTACTATTGATTTTGAAAACCTTTAACTACAGTTCTGATAAAAATGTACAATTCCAGATCCAACAAAAAAGATAATTATAGCTTTGCCTCCCGACTAACACAGATTTTGCTATAGTGAATGGTGGCAGCAGCAAGAAGAAGAAGAAGAGCCAATTCACCTATTGAATCTACTACGACGAAGACTCCTTTCAGAAAAGAAAAAAAGGGAAAACCATGGCGGCATTCTAGGTTTTGCACTTGATATTTCATGTACTTGATAAATGGCAGCAACCAAACAAGAAGAAAACGGCACCATTCACACACCTTTCGTAACGTAAAAGAGCTTAAAAACGCCGGGATAAGGTTAAAAGCAAGCGAAACAAGTTGTTTAACCGACATCAGCTTCAACTGTATCTTCTTGGTCGGAAAATTATGGTTACCGCCGATTACCGTCGATGATTCAACCTTCAACTTAATAGCTTTACGAAATGTGTCCGTATTTCTACAGCAATTTCACCGTCACTTCATATATGGGTTTCCTTAATTCATTGATCAATGAAGCCGAAAATGTTAAGGAACTGAGAGACGCCGGCATACTATACAATAGATTGAGCAGTGATGAAGAAGTGGCTAAGCTTATCAAGAAGATGAACACTGATTTGGTTCCTAGTCCGATGATTTACATTTATGTTAAACAGCAAATACACAATCATTGTAAGAATATGTGGAGTAACTATCCAGCTCAAACTTATCATAGTTTGTTTAGGACTCGTTGGACGTTTTTCGCATTTGTGGGTGCCATTGCTGCACTTTTTGTTTCTTCTTTGCAGACTCATTAGACCATACATCAACCAGAGTAAGTGTTGTTTACTCGTCTTTTTGTAAACTCTTGCTATTTATGAGAATTTTGTAATTCCTGGATTTTCGATTCAATCTATTTAATTTAATTTTTAGTGTTTAATGAGATTTTTTTTATTAAAAAATTAGGAGATACTTTTTTAAAAAAAATTAATGACAATTTTTTAAAAATTTTAAAAAATTCAAAACTTTTTGTGAGGCTTTATTAGGATTTTTTAAAAAATTGAGAGAGGTCAAAATTTTTAAAGGATTTAATGAGAATTTTTTAAAATTTTGAAGGGATCTTCTCTTACATTTCGTCCCTAGGTTGAACTGGGAGATTTCTTGATTTTTTTTAATGTTTAAATATTTTTAACTAAATACATCAATTCTAATAAGAACTCAAAAATTTAATTAATTAATCCAATTTGATCATATAAAAAATTACTAATTCAAACTCATTTAATATTTACCTAAATACAAATTCATCATAAAAAGTTAATAAATTTTTTTATACATTTTACCAATGCTCTTTAATTTTTTTTGTATATACAATTTATAGCCGAGGTCAATTTGTTTACAATGCAGGGTGATCTATCCTAAATACTTACTTCACAAGAGCAATATGTATACATAAAATTCATTACTGTTGTTATACTGATTCGGTTAATATCAATATTGTTATCCATGTAAAAGGACGTAAATTTGAGAGTGATAAAGTGTCTTTATCCTTTTATTTATTGGTTGGGTTATAAATAGTTCTAGACATTGTAAGAAAAATATTGTATTGTTATCAAGTAATAATTACAATTGAAGTATGATTTCGCATGACACAATATCAGAGTCTCACGTCATTACATGCACCAAAATTGGGAAAAGTTGTCAAGCTAGAGGACTAATGTAGATAAAAAAAAGTTTAAGGATTAAGTTGAGAAAAGTTACCAAATTCAAGGGCTAAATGAGTTTTTATCCAAGGTGATTAGTATTGCACTGATGAACGCACCGTTTTTTACAAAATTTGATACATATTCGTACTGACTTGTTTCTGTACCTCCTTCCAAAATTATTGAAACCATTTAAAAAAAACAAAAATAAGTCTTGATTTGTATTTTGAAAAATAAAAATGGAATCGTCACCAATAATTTTTAAAGCAGGTGTAATTGGGTCATCTTTCGAGATTTTTTTTTAAAAATCATTAAAATAATTTTGGTCTTTGAAACCATAAAACGAGTTCGAGAGTCGATTACACATAAGAAAGGATTAGTATCCTTACACGCCCAAAATGAGTACCTAATCGATTATTCAAAATCTTATTTGTTGAAAATTAAAAGTTAAAGAAAATTTTAAATTGCGATCCTTAAATGCATGAATGTCATATTTATTTTATTTTTAAAACAAATTTTGTTTCCCAAGAAAGCTCATTATTTCGAATTAATCGATAAAAAATTACATCCAACGAGTTAGGATATAACAATTCGAATATTCAAAAATAACAAACTTTTCAAAAAAAAAAATCTCGTATTTAAATTTTTAAATGGATATTTAATTATCCCAATTCAAAAAAAATCGACACCCAGTGAATTAGGGCATGATTTTTCAAATTCCCAAAACAAAAGATATTGCCTTGATTTTTAAAAATAATTTATGTATTTTTTTAAACAAATGAATTACCATGTTATGCAAACATAAATATGCACATAATTTACAAATATAAATAAAAGAATAAAAATGTAATAAATACAATTAATAGTACAATTTCTCAAGAACTGCATGTTCTTCGTCTTTCTTGCTCGATTCTTCCCAGATCAAGATCTTTGATGAACACCCAATGAAGATATTTCCAAGGTTGAAGAACACTCTTTCCCAAGAGGGGAAAATCGGCAAAAGAATGGAAGGGAAATGGAAGGGAAAAGAGAAAATGAGATAAATAAGAAAACGTGTTGGTGAATTCGTGATTAGAATGCGCAGATATAAATAAAAGAATAAAAATGTAATAAATACAATTAATAGTACAATTTCTCAAGAACTGCACGTTCTTCGTCTTTCTTGCTCGAAATTTCTCAAGAACTGCACGTTCTTCGTCTTTCTTGCTCGATTCTTCCTAGATCAAGATCTTTGATGAACACCCAATGAAGCTATTTCCAAGGTTGAAGAACACTCTTTCCCAAGAGGGGAAAATCGGCAAAAGAATGGAAGGGAAATGGAAGGGAAAAGAGAAAATGAGATAAATAAGAGAATGTGTTGGTGAATTCGTGATTAGAATGCGCAACTTAGGAGAGTATTTATAGGTGAGAGTTGGAGGTTATTTTTAAAAAATGAATTTCAGCCACTCAATCCCATGACCGACCACCCTTTCAACACTTTGACTAGTTCAAAGTTTGCTTGAAACTAGCTTGAGATAAATTCATAAAGGCACAAAAAATGGAGGGGTTTGAATGAGATTTGACAGGACTTTGAGGACTGATTTTCAAGGATTTGAGGACTTTGACTTTGGGTTTATTATTTGAATTTGTTATTTATTTATTTATTTATATGTATTCATAAAATAATAAATAAATAATAAAATAAAATTAATATTATTTTATATTTATTTATTTATTTATATTCATAAAAATAATAAGAAAAATGAAATTGAATTTCGAGACCCGGACGAAATTGAATTTATACAAAAATTATCGATAAATTTTAAAAATATTTCATATATTAAAAATTTTAAAATAAAAATATTAATCAATTATATAAATACTTATCAATAAACTTTACAACTAAAATTCATCACTCAACAAATCCAAAATAAACGAAGAAAAAACCAACCAATGCATTAAACAAAAAAAATTATCCATAACAATATTTTTAAAAACCCACATAAAATCATCCTATACTAATAAAATTGAAGTTTAATAAAAGCATACACAAGAAACAGTGTTGATTAAGCTTTTAGATATTTTATATTACCTTTTTTTTTTTTTTTTGGCTTATTTGTTAAATAAATTTTTTATTTTTTATTTTTTTTATTTTCTACTTTAATTTAGTTAAAGTTTAAAGTTGATAAAAGAAATAGTATTTTTATATATATTTTTTAATATCATTCATATACCAGTTAATTCACAATGTTTAGGTTAGTGTAATTGACACGAATTAGAATTTTTATTAGTGCAGAGTGAAGTCGAAATTTTTTTAAAAGATTGAAATTAAATTATAAATTTTGATAAATTTCATCAATGTATTAACTAATATTTTTATAATTTTTTGGGATAAAATACAATTTTACTATTATAATTTATAATTTATACATTTTAAAGAGAAAAAAATAAATTTTCTATTGTAGGGGAACTAAGGCCCCTGCCTACCTCCTCTCCCATTACCCTGACGGGGAAAATAAATTTGAGCATTTTCATTTATTATTAAAACAATATATATTGACTGATATGATTAAAATCGATATAAAACTTAATCTATCTTATTAAAAAAAATAGTGTGTTAGAGCAGCCAATGGAACTAAATCCTTTGATAAAGTCGTGAAAGTGGTTCCTACTACAGAAAAAGAAAAGTAAGATCAAATTCCAAGCTTAGTTACTTGGCAAAGTACAATTATTATCATCATTAATAATAATATATATTATACTTAAGACAGGTTGAATTAGATGCACCATCCCACAAGTATAGTTTATTCTGTCTGTATTTCGAAAAAAGCAATATTTATGGGAATATATTTGAGAGGTCCTCATATTATAGGGATCTGATCATATTAGTCTATTTATTATTAAACGGATCAATTTAATTTCTACACTATTAAAAAGAATGGAATAAGACTAATTTGAAATAACTATAGTATTTTTTGTTTAACAGAATCAATATTTTTAAATTTTTTATGATTCTATAAATGAAACATTTTGCTCGGAATTGAATTGCAATTGCAATTGCAAAAAAAAAAAAAAAAAGGATATTTTTTATACGGTAATTGTTAACTTTATTTCAATTTTCCATATGTTTATTATATAAGCTCTAGAAACATTTGTCGTCATCGTAGCCGTTTTGCCACCTTTTTCCAACATCACTCACTCAGCCAAAAACAGTCTACAAAATCAGCTTGTTAATTACTTCGAACCGCTCAGCCTGAAAATGTCGTCCACGGAAGAAGGAGGCGGTGCTGTCGGAGCTCCCGGCGGAGCAGTTCCCACTGATCAGACGATCATCAACAACATCACCAACAATCCCCTAGAGACGATCATTCCAATACAGTGTACGGCCTTCACTCTCAGCAATGGCGAATTAGAGAATCTCCGGTCATTAGACGAAGCTTTCAACGGCAACCAACTCGAACCCACGGCCAAACCATTGATACAAAGAGTCCCATCAACCCTTGGCCGTCACAAAGATTTCAGGAAGTATTTCAAGCCGAAAGTGATCTCAATCGGCCCACTCCACCACCATGATCCCACCCTCTATGGATCCGAGAAGCTCAAGCTCGAATTAGCAGCACATTTCGTCAATAACATTGGCGTCAATAAGGAAACCTTGTACAACAACATGAAGATAGAGATCGATGGCTTAAAGAAATGCTATGATCCAAATGAATTAGAGAAGTATAGCAACGATGACGAGAAACTGGCTTGGATGTTCTTCGTTGACGGCTGCGCAATTTTACAAGTAATTTATATGCGTTACGGTAATGATGATGTTGATGGCCAGGATTATGATCATATGTCGAACGAATTGTTTATTAAAAACGATTTGCTGACATATGTGTACTTGGATCTGTTCTTGTTGGAAAACCAATTACCTTTTCGTGTTCTTGAATTGCTTACAAGCTCGAGCGAAAATGGCGAAAAGTTTATGAAGGCAATCAAAAGGTTCATCGACGACAATGTTATCACCCCAGCCGAGATGAAAGAGCAGGACAGGTAATTTAAGGGATTTAAATAAAGAAAACATTTTGTAGAGTTTATAAATGTTTGTTTTTATAACTACACTGGTCAACGAATTGATTAGACTTTTATTTTCGATTGGATTAGATCATTTGGTTCAATTATATAATTTTTAAAATATTAAAAATATAAAGAAAATTGATTATATCAACTGATTCAATTGGTCTAATATCTTATTTTGGACCAATACTTTGTTCGGTTCTCTGTCCAACTAGGGGTGAAATTATAAATTTTTTAGGGGATCGAAATTAAATTGTATATTTTTATAATAGTAAAAATGTAATTTTACTATTTTAATAGTATATCTTTATAATTTTTAAAAGATTAAATCAAATTTTTATTATTTTTAAAGAGCTAAAGTACAATTTTATCATTTAAAATTTTACTATTTTAATAGTATATCTTTACAATTAATTGAACTAAGTAGCTGAACCAAATTTTTTAATGATTTATTTAATCAAAGTGAATGAATGAATCGGTTGAACATATAAAATTTATAAATCGATTACTTGATCAGTTCAATCATCTATCTGATTTTGAAAACAATTTTGTCTACAAAAATTTACATTTCTAAATCCAACAAAAAGAAAATTTTAGGTTGGCTCCCACTAACACAGATTTTGCTCTAGTGAATGGTGGCAGTGGCAAGAACAAGGAGAAGAGCCAATTCACCTATTGAATCTACTACGACAAAGACTCCTTTTCAGAAAAGAAAACAAAGGAAAACCACGGTGGCTTTGTAGGTTTTGCACTCGGTTTGTCATGTACTTGAGAAATCGCAGCAGCCAAACAAGAACAAAACGGCACCATTCACACACCTTTCGTAACGTAAAAGAGCTTAAAAACGCCGGGATATGGTTAAAAGCAAGCGAAACAAGTTGTTTAACCGACATCAGCTTCAACCGTATCTTCTTCGTCGGAAAATTATGGTTGCCGCCAATCACCGTCGATGATTCAACCGGTCCTAAATTCATGAACTTAATAGCTCACGAAATGTGTCCGGATTTCGCCAACAATTTCACCGTCACTTCATATATTTGTTTCCTTGATTCATTGATCGATGAAGCCGAAGATGTTAAAGACCTGAGAGACGCCGGCATACTATACAACGGATTGGGGAGTGATGAAGAAGTGGCTAAGCTTTTCAATAAGATGAACACTGATTTGGTTCCTAGCCCGAACATTTACAGTGGGGTTAAACGGCAAATACATAATCATTGTAAGAATATGTGGATTAATTATGCAGCTCAAGCTTATCATACTCATTTTAGGAGTCCTTGGACGTTTCTGGCATTTGTGGGTGCCATTGCTGCACTTTGTCTTAGTGCTTTGCAGACCTATTATACCATACATCAACCAAAGTAAGTGTTCTTTACTAGTCTTTTTGTAAACTGATAATTTTGTGAATCCTCGATTTTCGATTCAATCTTTGGTGTTTAATGAGAATTATTTTTTGAAAAAAAATTAAGAGGTTTAATCAAAATTTTTGAGAAAATTAATGATCACTTTTTCAAAACTTTCGTGAGGTTTAATTAGGATTTTTAAAAACTTAGGAGGCTTAAGTAAAAATGTCAAGAATTTTTGAAGGATATAATAATAATCTTTTTAAAATTTTTAGGGGACCTCCTCTTACATTCTATCTCTAGGTTGATCCAAACAAGTTCTTGATTTTTTTAATGTTTAAATACTTTCAACTAAATGCATTTTATTCAAATTCGAAAATCTAATTAATCAATTTAAATTGACCACAAAAAATTAATAATTCAAACTCGTTAAATATTGACTTGAATGCAACTTGATCAAAACAAAAAAGTCATTCGAATTCAAAATGACCTTAAACCAAAACAATTTGTACCTAAAATAATTTTAACCGTAATTATCAAGTCCAAAAACCAAAACCTCAAACTCAAAATAATTTAAAATTTGTCAAACTCAAATCAACCCGATATAAATTTCTTACTTGGAGGTTTTTTACATTTTCTTTCTTCAATTTGTGCCAGCCAAGACTCAACCAACCACAAAAATTGAAGGCTGCTTGAAGAACACACGGGTTCAAGGAATCAAGGCTTTGTATGTTATAATTGTGTTTAATTTATTATAAATATTAAAAGTTAATAAATTATTTTATACATTTTACCAGTGCTCTTTAATTTTTTTTGTATATACAATTTATAGTTGGGTCAATATGTTTGACAATGCAGGGTGATTTATCCTAAATGCTTGCATCACAAGAGTAATATGTGTACTTAAAATTTATTTAACCTATAAATTTTGTACCGTTGTTAAACTGAATCTTAGTTTGGTTGGTATTAGTATTATTGTCGATGTAGAAAGACGTGAGTTCGAGTATGCGAAAGTGTCTTTATCATCCTATTTAAGGGTTGAGGAGGGGTTATAAGTAGTTCTAAACATTGTAAATAAAGTATTGTACCGTTACCAAGTAATATTGAGGGACCGAAATTAAATTAT
Organism: Kokia cookei; assembly: GCA_039519145.1. Lineage (NCBI taxonomy): Eukaryota > Viridiplantae > Streptophyta > Magnoliopsida > Malvales > Malvaceae > Kokia > Kokia cookei. The sequence continues at coordinate 46,306,321 of CM076908.1, read as the reverse complement.
AAATTTTGATAAGAGTTAAAACGCAGTTTTATCTTTATATTGACTAATATCTTTATAATTTTGTAAAAGACTAAATTAAAGTTTTGTTAGTTTTTTTGAGAAGACAAAGTATAATTTTGCCATTATAATTTATAATTTTATACATTTAAAGGATGAAAAACAAATTCAATTTTAGAGGAGCCAAGGCCTTTGCTTCTCCTCTCCCTCCGTTTTTGTGCAGAAAATAAATTTGATCGTTTTAATCTATTATTGAAACAATATATACTAATAAATATACTTGGAATCGATGCAAAATTGACTACATTAATTTTATTTCATTAAAAAAAAAAGTGTGTTGGGGCAACCAATGGAACAAAATCCTTTAAAAAGTCATGAGAGTGGTTCCTACCGGTGAAAAAGAAAAATAAGATCAAATACCAAACTTAGTAACTTGGCAAAGTACAACTGTGATTTTTAATAGAAGGTTGAATTAGATGCACCATCCCATAAGTCTACTTTATTCTCTCTGTATCTTGAATAAAGTAATTTTAATGGGAATGTAATTGAGAGGTTACTATATTATATGGATTTGATTAAATTAATTCTTTTATTATTAAATAGAATAATTTAGTCCCTATATTATTTATACGAAGTAATTATTACACCCAGTGACTTAAGAATTTATACGAAATTGAATCAGGAAAAAATTAATCGAATTAAAATTTTTAATGATTTATTTAATCAAATTCGATAAATTGATAGGATCAGTTAAACTTATAAATCGATGACTTAATCGATTCAACTATCAATTTTAAAAACTTAATTTTACTTCTCATAAAAATCTTTAATTCCAAATCCAAAAGAAAAATTGTAGTTTGGCTCCTGACTAACACAGATTTTGCTCTGGTGAATGGTGGCAGTGGAAAGAACAAGGAGGAGAGCCAATTCACCTATTGGATCTACTACGACAAAGACTCCTTTCCAGAAAAGAAAAAAAAGGAAAACCATGGTGGCTTCGTAGGTTTTGCACTCGATTTGTCATGTACTTGATAAATCGCAGCAACCAAACAAGAACAAAATGGCACCATTCACACACCTTTCGTAACGTAAAAGAGCTTAAAAACGCCGGGATATGGTTAAAAGCAAGCGAAACAAGTTGTTTAACCGACATCAGCTTCAACCGTGTCTTCTTCGTCGGAAAATTACGGTTACCGCCGATCACCGTAGATGATTCAACCATGAACTTAACAGCTTACGAAATGTGTCCGGATTTCTAGTACAATTTCACCGTCACTTCATATATGGGTTTCCTTGATTCATTGATCGATAAAGCCGAAAATGTCAAGGAACCGAGAGACGCCGGCATACTATACAATAGATTGGGGAGTGATGAAGAAGTGGCTAAGCTTATCAAGAAGATGAACACTGATTTGGTTCCTAGTCCGAAGATTTACAGACTTGTTAAACAGAAAATACATAATCATTGTAAGAATATGTGGATTCAATATCCAGCTGAAGCTTATCATGCTCGTTTTAGGACTCGTTGGAAGTTTTTCGCATTTGTGGGTGCCATTGCTGCACTTTTTACTGCTGCTTTGCAGACCTATTATACCATACATCAACCAAAGTAAGTGTTCTTTACTAGTCTTTTTGTAAACTCTTGTTATTTATGAGAATTTTGTAATTCCTGGATTTTCGATTCAATCTATTTAATTTAATTTTTAGTGTTTAATGATATTTTTAAAAAAAATAAAAATAAATTTTAAGAGATAATTTTTTTAAGAAAAATTAATGAGAATTTTTGAAAATTTTGAAAATTTCAAAAACTTTTTGTGAGGCTTAATTAGGATTTTTAAAAAATTGGGAGGCCTAAGTAAAATTGTCAAAAATTTTAAAGGATTTAATGATAATTGTTTTAAAATTTTGAAGGGGCTCTTCTCTTACGTCTCGTCTCTAGGTTGAAATTTTTGATTTTTTTTAATTAAATATTTTCAATTAAATACATCAACTCTAATACGAACTCGAAAATTTAACTAATTAATTCAAATTGACCATAAAAAATTAATAATTCAAACTCGTTTAACATTGAGACCTAATGAATTTTTTATACATTTTACCAATGCTCTTTAATTCTTTTTGTATACAAGGGTCAATTTGTTGACAATGCAGGGTGATCCATCCTAAATACTTACATCACAAGAGTAATTTGTGTACATAAAATTCATTTAACCTAATGTACCATTGTTATATTAAATTTTAGTTCGATTGAGATCAATATGGTTGTCCATGTGAAATGATGTTTGACCTTACTTAGTATGTTTTAGGTAAGTTTTAAGTCATTTACAAATGGCATGTAATGTATTTTCTTGCATGATTTTAGTTGAAGCATTGAACCAGGTACTAAATTGTACATTTTGTCAAATACAGGGTCCACGTCGTGACTATGAATCTTGATGTTGCAACATTGCAAAGTAAGAGAGTTTCATCACGACCAACATAGGTTTGTCGTTGCGACGTGACCAACAATAAATGCAATTAAGATATGTAAAGAGGCATGGTTATATGTGAAAGCTTGTAAGTATAATAACTCCAATAAAACAAATTGTTTGGCATGTGAATAATAAATTGGTTGGTTGGGATGTGAATAACATGTTGTTGCAAATTTGAGATTTTTCATGAGTTAGGTACAATAACAAATGCAATTACTATATGTAAAGAAGCATGGTTACGATGTTAAATATTTGGAATAAAACATGTAACGGAATGATAATTTAAATACTAGAGTGAGTCAAAATAATTTTAAGTAATAAAATGAGAAACAAATACGTTTGAAGAGTTATTATCAAGCGTTTGTCAAATAGTGTTATGATCTTCTTCTCACCAAAAAATATAAAACTTGTTGCATGTGTTAAATGTAATTGTGATTTTTTTTTTTAAATCATGTTTTGGGGATGCTCAACATCAAACTTGATTTAATAGTTATTTTGGTCCTTTTTTTAATTAAGCATTTATAGTATTTGGATTTTTACAATTTAATCTTTGTACCTTATTTAATAATCAATTCGACAAAATTATTAGACCAAATTTCAATAAACTTTTATACTAACCTCGTAGATATTACTATTTAATATTACAGACTCAAACAATGGAAACTTGAGACCGAAAATAACGACAAAGCCAAAAAAATTTTGAGGGGCCGAAATTAAATTATAAATTTTGATAAGAGTTAAAACGCAGTTTTATTTTTGTATTGACTAATATCTTTATAATTTTGTTAAAGACTAAATTAAAGCTTTGTTAGTTTTTTTGAGAGGACAAAGTACAATTTTGCCATTATAATTTATAATTTTATACATTTAAAGGATAAAAAACAAATTCAATTTTAGAGAAGCCAAGGCCTTTGCTTGTCCTCTCCCTCCGTTTTTGTGCAGAAAATAAATTTGATCGTTTTAATCTGTTATTGAAACAATATATACCAATAAATATACTTCGAATCGATGCGAAACTGACTACATTAATTTTATTTCATTAAAAAAAAATGTGTTGGAGCAACCAATGGAACAAAATCCTTTAAAAAGTCATGAGAGTGGTTCCCACCAGTGAAAAAGAAAAACAAGATCAAATACCAAACGTAGTAACTTGGCAAAGTACAACTGTGATTTTTATTAGAAGGTTGAATTAGATGCACCATCCCATAAGTCTACTTTATTCTCTCTGTATTTTGAATAAAGTAATTTTAAGGGGAATGTATTTGAGGGGTTACTATATTATATGGATTTGATTAAATTAGTTCTTTTATTATTAAATAGAATAATTTAGTCCTTATATTATTAAAAAAATCAAATAACAGTAAATTGGAATAAATTTAACATTTATTGTTTGATATGATTTTGTAAATGAAGCTTTTTGTTTGGAATTGAACAGCAAGACATTTTTTTTATACAACAAATGGTAACTCTATTTCAATTTGGACTTATTTAATTCTTTTTAATAATATAAGAACTAAATTAACCCATTTAATAATAGATGGACTAATTTAATTCAATCATCATAAGATAAGGACCTCCCAAATATTTTAACCTAATTTTGAGTTAGGATTAACTTGGTTTAAGCCAAATTATGGTTTAATAACTAATTTATTTTTTCACAAAAAAATTATTAATTTGTTTACCCATGCGATACACGAATTTATTGTATGTATATATTAATAAAAATCTAATATATTTTTAATATTCTAAATGTATTGTATGATTTAATGTTGTGGAATAAAATTATTAAGATTAAACAATTAAAATTTTGTAAAAAAAAAATTATTTATATATCTGCATATTTTAATTGTTTAATCTTAATCATGTTAGAGAATCAGGACATTTAGATAAGATATATAGGTAAGTATAAAATATTGTTGTTGAAATAGTGAAGAAAATATGTTAAATTTTGAGCAAATAAAATTTGTTGTATGGAGTTAAAAAAAAATAACTTAAGAGTAAAAAAAACCCATTTGATTAATAAAATGTCTATATGCATTTGCTCAGAAAAATGTCCTTAAAAGTTAGGTTTTGATATATTGTATTATATGCCTAAAACAGTTCAATTTTATTTCTCAAATGTTTCTAAAATTTAACATTTTATTTAACTTAATCCTTAAAACTGAAATAATTATAACTTTCAAATTTGAGCTTTAATTTCGAAATCGATCTCACTCGCATCCTTTTAGAATCATCTATTATCTAAAAGTACAGAAATTTAGCGTATATTTAATTTATTCACTTTTATTTTTTTTTGTATAAAACTTGTTTTTTTTATAAAATTAACAATTTAAATTTTACAATCTAATCCTTTTTCACACCTAAGCTTAAAATCTATCAATTTAATACCTATTTCTTCAAGAAACTAACAATGGAAACTTTCAAAATCTTTAACAATTTTTTAAATTGATATATGGGCTAGCTAAATCAAGCACTCACGACCTCAAAAACATTATAAGAAAAAAACTTGAATTACCTTAGAAATTGAGTACCAAATGTATGAAAGCTTTGTACATGATGAAGATGGCAATGTTTTCATGTTTTTCCCCTTAATTTTTATATATAGTCTAATTAGACTTTAATTAAACTAGATTACTTAATCATAACAAAGCTTAATCAACTAAATTTAATATTTATATATTCTTAGTGGAATAATGCATCATAATCCACTATCATATAATAAAAGTTGGTTTAATAGCCCTTTTGGTCCTTTGCCAATTAATAATCTATAGTGATTGGACTGTTATAATTTAGTCCCTATACCTTATTTAACTACCAATTCGATAAAATTATTGGACCAAACTTCAATAAACTTTTATACTAGCCTCCTCAAACAATAGTTTCGAAACCATCTTTTTCATACCAATAAAAATCGGATTGTTGTAGTTCTGGCCATTGCAATTAATTTATAAATTATGATAAGAGTTAAAACGCAATTTCATCATTGTATTAGCTAATATCTTTATAGTTTTTTAAAGGATTAAATTAAAACCTTGTGATTTTTTAGGGGTCAAAGTATAATTTTATCATTATAATTTATAATTTTATACATTTAAAGGGTAAAAACAATTCTTCAATTTTAGGCAGGGAGGCCCCTGCTTGCCCCCTCCCACCACCTTTGTGCAAAAAATAAAATTGATCATTTCGATTTATTATTGAAACAATGTCTACCGATCAATATAATTGGAATCGATACGAAACCGACTACATTGATTTTATCTCATTAAAAAAAAAGTGTGTTGGAGTCACCAATGAAACTAAATTCTTTAATAAAGTCATGAGAAATAAGATCAAATACCAAACTTAGTAACTTGGCAAAGTACAATCGTCATTTTTATAAATAAAAAATATATATAAATGAAATAATTTAGTTCCTATATTATTAAAATAAATCAAATAAGTTTAAACTGGAATAAATTTAACATTTATTGTTTAATAGAATTAATATTTTTAAAGTTTTTACGATTCTGAAAATAAAATCTTTTTGTTTGGAATTGAATTGCAATTACCAAAAAAAAATCAAGACATTTTTTATACAGTACAAGTTAATTTTATTTCAGTTTAAACTTATTCATTTCTTTTTAATAGTATAATAACTAAATTTATCCATTTAATAATAAAAAAACTAATTTAATTCAAGGACCTCTCAAGTCCAAAGTACTTTAACCTAATTTTAAGTTATGATTCATTTGGTGTGAGCCAAATTGTACGTAGTTTAATAACTAATTTGTTTACCCATGCAATACACGAATTTATTGCATGTATATATTAATAAAAATGTAATATATTTTTAATATTTTTAATATATTATATGATTTAGTTTTAAAAGAAAATTAGTAAGATTAAATAATTAAAATTTTGTAAAAAAGAAGCATTTATGTGTCTGCTTATTTTAATTTTTTAATCTCAATAATGTTAGAGAATCATGATATATAGGTAAGTATAAAATATTATTGTTGAAATAGTGAAGAAAATATATTAATTTCTGACCAAATAAAATTTGTTATATAGAGTTTAAAAGAAATAACTTAAGAGTAAAAAAAGCCATTTGATTAACAAAATGTATTATCAAAAACAAAATTGTCTATATTTATAATCGATTAATATATATATATACAATATTCAAATGCATACTTTAATAAAGTTGTCAAATATTTGACATACATTAAAAATAGGTACAACTTTAAATATATATATATATATATATATATTTAATAAAAATAAGTTAAATTATTTTTTCTTAACAAAAATACTGACTAAAACATTAAATTTTTAACGAGATTGATGCAAAATTCGTGTGGCAATCTATGTGCACTTCATGCTAACATAACGTTACCTTTTTTATATGTCACGTCAACAAATAATTTAAAATTATTTAAAAATTAAAAATTAAAAAAAATATGTACATGTGAATTTTCGTATGAGTTGTCACGTTTAAAATTTCAATATTTGTCACTATTTTTGTTAAAAACATTAATTTGACTTTTTTTAAAAGAATGATAATCAAATTTGACTTTTTTAAAAATATAGAGGATAAAATTTAACTAAAAAAATAAAAATAATGTTGGTAAAAATGTAAATACTAGGGCTAAATTTGAATTACACCAAAAATATTTTCCATATATGTTTATTATGTAAGCTATAAAAACATTTGTCCTCATCGTAGCCATTTGCCCACCATTTCTCCAACATCACTCACTCAGCCCAAAAACAGTTAATTACTTCTAACCGCTCAGCCTGAAAATGTCGTCCACGGAGGAAAGAGTCGGCGCCGTCGGAGCTCCCGGCGGAGAAGTTTCCACTGATCAAACAATCACCACTAACAACAATTCCTCAGAGACGATCATTCAAATACACACTCTCAGCAATGGCGAATTAGCGAATCTGCAGTCATTAGACGAAGCTCTCGACGGCGACCAACTCAAACCCACACTCAAACCATTGATACAAAAAGTCCCATCAACCCTTCGCCGTGACGAAGATTTCAGGAAGTATTTCAAGCCGAAAGTGATCTCAATTGGCCCACTCCACCACCATGATCCCACCCTCCGTAAATCTGAGAAGCTCAAGCTCAAATTAGCAGCTCATTTCGTCAAAAAAATCGGCTTCAATAAGGAAAACTTGTACAACAACATGAAAGCAGAGATCGATGGCTTGAAGAAATGCTATGATCCAAAGGAATTAGAGAAGCATAGCAACGATGAGAAACTGGCTTGGATGTTCTTCGTTGACGGCTGCGCAATTTTAGAAGCAGTTTATATGCGTTACGGTGTTGAAGGCCAAGATAATGATCTTAAGTCGAACGAACTGATTATTAAAAACGATTTGCTGACATTTGTGTACTCGGATCTGTTATTGTTGGAAAACCAATTACCTTTTGGTGTTCTTGAATTGCTTACAAGAAAAGGGGATGGCCAAAAGTTCATGTATGCAATCATAAGGTTCATCGACGACACCGTTATCAGCCCAGACGAGATGCAAGAGTCACAATCGCATCAGCAGGACAGGTAATTTAAGGAAATTTAAAAAGAATCATCTTGTAGAGTTTATAAATGTTAAAAGGTTTTTATAACAGGATCAATTAGGCTTTCATTTTTGGTTGTTTAGATGAATTCGTTCAATTATATAAAATTTTGAAAATATTAAAGACATATTAAAAATATAAAGAAAATCAATTCCATCACTGATCTAATCCCTTATTCTAGATCAGTATCTTGCTCGATTTGGTCTAATTCTTAAATAGTTTTTCATATATTAATTTATGATTTTATTTTTTTAAATGATTGAAATTTTGAAGCAGCAAAGTATAATTTTATTATATATAAATTTATAGTTTAATAATATTTAAAAGGATTAAAATGTACTTTTCCATTTTTGGGATCGACCCCTGCCCTTTGTATTGGTACTGTATTGTGTACACTTTTTTAGAAAAAAATAATGATTTAAAATCCAAGTTTTTCAAAATGGAAATAACTTTAAAAATGATAAATTTTTGCATTAATACAATAAATTTTGCTTCAGAAAAACATAGATTTTGCTCAAAGGAATGATTTATTTAACGGTTAGACTAAGTAAATTTATAAATCGATGGTGGGTTTAACTATCAATTTTGAAAACTTAATTTTAGGTCTTAAAAATTTACAATTCCAAATCCAACAACAAAAACAAATTGTAGCTTCGCTCCAGACTAACTCAGATTTTGCTGTAGTGGATGGTGGCAGCAGCATAAGGGAGAGCGAATTCACCTCTTGAATCTACTACGAGTAAGACTCCTTTTCAAAAAAGAATGTCCATGGTGGTCGGCTTTTATGATTTTCCTTGAACACAGATTAAGCAAGGAAACAAGAACAAAACGGTGCCATTCACACACCATTGGTAACGTAAAAGAGCTTAAAAAGGTCGGGGTATGGTTAAAAGCGGGCAAAACAAGTTGTCTAACCGACATCAGTTTCAACCGCATCTTCTTCTTCGGAAAATTATGGTTACCGCCGATCTCCGTCGATGATTCTACCATGAACTTAATAGCTTACGAAATGTGCCCGGATTTCGACAACGATTTCACCGTCACTTCCTATATGTGTTTCCTTGATTTATTGATCGATGAAGCCGAAGATGTTAAAGACCTGAGAGACGCCGGCATACTATACAACGGATTGGGGAGTGATGAAGAAGTGGCTAAGCTTTTCAATAAGATGAACACTGATTTGGTTCCTAGTCCGATGATTTACAGTGGGGTTAAACGGCAAATACATAATTATTGTAAGAAAGTGTGGATTAATCATGCAGCTCAAGCTTTTAATACTTATTTTAGTATTCGTTGGACGTTTTTGGCATTTCTGGGTGCCATTGCTTCACTTTTGCTTAGTGCTTTGCAGACTTATTATACCATACATCAACCAAAGAAAGTGTTGTTTACTTGTCTTTTTGTAAGCTCTTGTTATTTATGAGAATTTTGTAACTTCTGGATTTTCAATTCAATCCATTTAATTTTTGGTGTTTAATGAGAATTTATTTTTAAAAAAATTAAGAAGTTTAATCAATTTGTTTGAAATGGAGGGTGATCTATCCTATATACTTGCATCAGAAGAGCAATATATGTACTTAAAATTTATTTTAACCAAAAAAACTTGTACCGTTGTTAAACTGAGTTTTAGCTTGATTAATATTATTATTGTTGTCAATACAAAAGAACGTGGATTTAAATGTAAGTGCCTTTATCCTCCTACTTAAGGAGAGGGAAAATTGATATTGAAAGGCACATTGCACTTCTAAAGAGAGAATTCATGTTTGAAACATAGATATAATATTGTTGGAAGAGACAATCATGAACTCTGAAAGAATTAATCTTCATGAACCAACATAAAGATATCTTGCTCATACTAAGAAATTGATTTATTAATTTAACTAAAACTCATCCAACCAACTTGTATTCAGAAGTGACTAGGCCGTCATGATTTTGCATGATCAATGGGTCATCAACTCGTACTCTTTTCGAATGTATCCCGTCCCTTCCTCCTTTGAGACCTAATTTATCTGAAGTTGAGGGTTTGGAAAAGCGATTTATTACAAACAATGTTTTAGCCACAATGAACATAAGGTTGTTGAGAAAATCCATATTGTGTCTCCTACTAAGTGAGATAAATTTGTGTAGCCTTTTTCGAAAGACGAATTTTACAGCACTTGATGTGGGTATCAGTTGCTCTTTTCTTGACCTCTCTCATTCTCGACCCGTAACGGATCAAATGCCAAGAATAATTTTTCTTATAAAAGTTGGAATCTTCCATGGGAGCTTAATGTGATACAAAGTACAATTTTACCATTATAATTTATAATTTTATGCATTCAAAGAGTAAAAAAATAAATTTTCAATTTTAGTAGAGCCAAGACCCCTGCTTGCCTCCTCCCTTTGTCTTTGTGCAAAAAATAAAATTAATCGTTTCAATTTATTATTGAAATAATGTGTATTAATCAATATAATTGAAATCGATGCGATTGATTTTATTTCATTAAAAAAATGTGTTGGAGTAACCAATGGAATAAAATCCTTTAAAAAGTCATGAGAGTGGTTCCTACCAGTGAAAAAGAAAAGTAAGATCAAATACTAAACTTAGTAACCTGGCAAAGTACAATTGCGATTTTTAATAGAAGGTTGAATTAGATGCACCATCCCATAAGTCTACTTTATTCTCTCTGTATTTTGAATAAAGTAGTTTTAAGGGAATGTATTTGAGAGGTTTCAATATTATAGAGATCTGATTTGATTAGTTTTTATTATTAAATAAAAAATTTAATTCTTATATTACCAAAAGTAATCAAATAATATCAAATTGAAATAAATTTAACAGTTATTATTTAACAGAGTTAATATTTTTAAAATTTTTATGATTTTGTAAATGAAACTTTTTATTTGAAATTGAATTGTAATTGTCAAAACAAATTCAAGACATTCTTTATACAACAAACGTTAACTCTATTTCAATTTGAATTTATTTAATTCTTTTTAATAATATAGGAACTAAATTAATTCATTTCATTACAATTCTCATAAGATAAGGACCACTTAACTCTAATTTTAAGTTAGGATTAACTTGGTTTAAGACAAATTATGATTTAATAACTAATTTGTTTGCCCATGTGATACACGAATTTATTGTATGAATATATTAATAAAAAATATATATATTTTAAATATATTATATGATTTAATGTTGTGGAATAAATTATTAAGACTAAACAATTAAAATTTTGTAAAAAGACATTATTTATATATCTGCATATTTTAATTGTTTAATCTTAATAATGTTAGAGAATCATGACATTTGGATATGATATATAAGTAAGTATAAAACAATGTTGTTGAAATAGTGAAGAAAATATGTTAAATTGTGAGCAAATAATATTTTTTTATATTCTATTTATATGTATGAATTAGTTTAATTTTATTATCCAAATGTTTTTAAAATTTTATATTTTATTTAATTTAACCCTTAAATTTGAAATAGTTATAACTGTCAATTTTGAAACCGATCTCAATCACATCCTTTTAGAACCATCTATTATCTAAAAGTATAGAAATTTAGCGTCAAATATTTAATTTATTCACTTTTGTTTTGTTACAAAATTAACAATTTAAATTTTACAATCTAGTCTTTTTTCACACCTAAGCATGAAATCTATCAATTTAATACCTATTTCTTCAAGAAACCAACAATGGCAACTTTCAAATACTTTAGCAGTTTTGCAAATTGATACATGAGCTAGCTAAATCAAGCACTCACGACCTCAAAAACATAAAAATTATAAGAAAAAATTGAATTACCTTAGAAATTGAGGATCGAATGTATGAAAGCTTTGTTGGTTTTTCTTTCTCTCAAATTCGGCAAACATGATGAAGATGACAATGTTTTCATGTTTTTCCACTTAATTTATATTTATAGTCTAATTAGACTTTAATTAAACTAGATTAATTAATCATAAAAAGTATAATAAACTAAATTTAATATTTATTTATTCTTAGTGGAATAATGCATCATAATCCACTATCATATAATAAAAGTTGGTTTAATAGCCCTTTTGGTCCTTTGCTAATTAATAATCTATAGTGATTGGACTTTTATAATTTAGTCCCTATACCTTATTTAACTACCAATTCAATAAATTATTGGACCAAACTTCAATAAACTTTATACTAGCCTCCTCAAACAATGGAAATGGGGTTTCGAAACCATCTTTTCCATACCAATAACAATCGGATTGTTGTAGTTCTGGTCATTGCAATTGATGTAGATTAGAATTTTTACTAGTGCGGAAACGAGGGTGAAGCCAAGAAAAATTTTTTGAGGGACCGGAATTAAGTTATAAATTTTGATAAGAGTTCAAATTCAATTTCATCATTGTATAAGCTAATATCTTTATAAATTTTTAAGGATTAAATTAAAATCTTGTTATTTTTGAGGGGTCAAAATATAATTTTATCATTATAATCTATAATTTTATACATTTAAAGGGTAAAAAACAATTATTCAATTTTAGGGGGACAAGGCCCCTGCTTGCTCTCTCCCACCGCCTTTGTGCAAAAAATAAAATTGATCATTTCGATTTATTATTGAAACAATATGTACCAATCAATATAACTAGAATTGATACAAAACCGACTACATTGATTTTAACTCATTAAAAAAAGTGTGTTGGAGAGACCAAAGGAACTAAATCCTTTAATAAAGTGATGAGAGTGGTTCCTACCAGTGAAAAAGAAAAATAAGATCAAATGCCAAACTTAGTAACTTGGCAAAGTACAATTGTCATTTTCATTAATAAAAAATATATAAATTTAACATTTATTGTTTAAGAGAGTTAATATTTTTAAAGTTGTTATGATTTTGTAAATGGAATCTTTTATTTGGATTTGAATTGCAATTGTAAAAAAAAAAAAAAAAAAAAATCCAAGACATTTTTTGTACAGTCAATGTTAATTTTATTTCAATTTGAACTTATTTGATTCTTTTTAATAATATAAGGACTAAATTAATCCATTTAATAATAGAAAAACTAATTTAATCCAATCCTCATAATATAAGGACCTCCCAAATCCCAACTACTTTAACCTAATTTGTTTATCCATGCAATACACAAATTTATTGCATGTATATATTAATAAAAATGTAATATATTTTTAATATTTTAAATATATATTATGATTTAATCTTGCACAATAAAATTATTAAAATTAAAGAATTAAAATTTTGTAAGAAAAACATTATTTATATATCTGCATATTTTTATTGTTTAATCTTAATAATGTTAGAGAATCATGATATTTAGATATGATATATGGGTAAGTATAAAATATTATGGATTTATTACCAATAAAAGCTCTTTTTTTATTTTATTTACGGAAATGGATGAAATTGAAAATTATTTATTGGAATGATTCATTTTTGAAAAAAAACGTTTAAGTGGATGTCATGTCAGGAGAAATTCAGGTAAAGCGCGTCCACGTAAAAGCGCTTTTCCTTGTGTTCAGGAAAATCTTAATAATGTTTAATCTTAATAATGTTAGAGAATCATGATATTTAGATATGATATATGGGTAAGTATAAAGTATTATGGATTTATTACCAATAAAAGCTCTTTTTTTATTTTATTTACGGAAATGGATGAAATTGAAAATTATTTATTGGAATGATTCATTTTTGAAAAAAAACGCCTAAGTGGACGCCATGTCAGGAGAAATTCAGGTAAAGCGCGTCCATGTAGAAGCGCTTTTCCTTGTGTTCAGGAAAAGTGCTTCCACGTAAGAGCTTTTTCTCGAAAATAGCTTCCACGTAAAAGCGCTTTTCTCCATGTTTTTTAAAGAGAGAATTTTGCAATTTTAGCCCCCAGATTTTAAGAAGTTTTCAACTTTTTTTAGTGGCAAATTTGTTATTTTGGGCCTTAGGATTTAGGGTATTTTTATATTAATTAGTTTTAGGGTTTGTTTAATTTAAATTAAGGTGTAAATTATTTATGGAATCCCTAATTTGTCCAATCAAATTTAAAATTGAAATCCCTAATTTATTGGCATGAATTTCGTAGTTTAATTAAGAAATTCTATTTATTTTGGTTATTAAAATTAATTATGTTTAAGATTTTATTTTATAAATTTTTAATTTTAAAAAAATTTCACATCATTTTATTCATCGATTAAGGCATAATATTAAAAAATTATATAAAAAGAGCTAAAATGTAAATTTACCGTCATAATTTATATTTGGCAAATATCTAATTAAATTTTACTCCTTAACATTTTTTCGGACATAAAATGGAATAAAAATATTTCCATCACAATTAATTAAAATGAAACAAAATATAATTTGGATAATTTGAATATGACCAAATCATGACTTTATCTTTTGATCCTATCGGATTTAAAATTGAAATTCTTAATTTGTTGGCATAAATTTCATAGTTTAATTAAGGAATCCTATTTATTTTAGTTATTAAAATTAATTATTTTTAAGATTTAATTTTATAAAATTTTATTTTTAAAAAACTTTCACATCATTTTAGCCATCGATTAAGACATAGTATTAAAAATTATATAAATAGGGCTAAAATGTAAATTTACCATCATAATTTATATTTGACAAATATCTAATTGAATTTTACTCCTTAAAATCTAAGGCCCAAAATTGCAAAATTCCTCTTTTGAAAAACGCGGAGAAAAGCGCTTCCATGTAGAAGCTATTTTTGGGAAAAAAAGCAAGCTCCTACGTGGTAGTGTTTTTCCTGAATTCCCCTTGACATAGAGTTTACGTAGGCATGTTTTTACAAAATTAACCCATTTCAATAAATAATTTACAATATGATCTATTTCCGTAAATAAAATTAAAAAAGGGCTTGTTTTGGTAATAAACCCAAATATTATTGTTAAAATAGTGAAGAAAATATGTTAAATTGTGAGCAAATAAATTTTGTTATATAGAGTTATAAATAAGTAAAAAAAAAAGGCCATTTGGTTAATAAAAAGTATTAGTAAAAACAAAAATGTTTATATGTATAATCGATTAATAAAATATAATATATATATATAATATTCAAATGCATACTTTCATAAAGTTGTCAAATATTTGACATACCTTAAAAATATGTAGAACTAATTTTCAAATGCTTTAGTACTAATTTAATTTTTAAATTATATGACTTTATCATTTTGGTATTTAAATTTTTAAATTCATGATACATAAATTATCATTTTATCACATGATTAATTCTAAATATTTAACACAACGTATGACGTTTTTATTGATTAAATGTACCATTTAAATTTTTTAACAATATTAAATATTTGGAATAAATCATGTAATAGAATGATAATTTAAATTTTAAAGTGAGTCAAAATAATTTAAGTAATAAAATAAAAAATAAATATTTTTGAAGAGTTATTATTATTAATCCTATGAAAAAATAATAATCTAAGAAACGAATAATATAATAATATTTTTAATGGTGTCGGTGTTACAACTTGTGTGGCAATTCATGTGCACTTCATGCTAACGTAACACTGTTTTTCTTATATGTCACGTCAACAAATAATTTAAAATAAAAAACATGTACACATGAATTGTCATCTGAGTTGCCATGTTTAAAATTCAATATTTTAGTCACTACTTTCGTTAAAAAAATTAATTCGACTCTTTTCTAAAATATTGGTAGTCAAATTTAACTCTTTCAAAAGGTAAAGAATTAAATTTAACTAAAAAGAATAAGAATCAAATAAGAAAGAATATAAATATTAAGGACTAAGTTTGATATTACACCAAAAATCTTTTCCATATGTTTACTATATAAGCTATAGAAACATTTGTCGTCATCGTAGCCATTTTGCCCCTTTTTTCCGACATCACTCACTCAGCCAAAAACAGTTTACAAAATCACCTTGTTAATTACTTCGAACCGCTCAGCCTGAAAATGTCGTCCACGGTGGAAGGAGGTGGCGCAGTCGGAGCAGTTTCCGCTGATCAGACAATCATCATCAACAGCAGCAACAACAATCCAATAGAGATGATCATTCCAATACAGTATACGGACTTCACTCCCAGCTATGGCGAATTACAGAATCTCTTGCCATTAGACGAAGCTTTCGACGGCAACCACCTCGACCCCACAGCCAAACCATTGATACAAAGAGTCCCATCAACCCTTGGCCATCACGAAGATTTCAGGAAGTATTTCAAGCCGAAAGTGATCTCAATCGGCCCAATCCACCACAATGATCCCACCCTCCATAAATCCGAGAAATTCAAGCGCAAATTAGCAGCACAATTCGTCAAAAACATTGGCGTCGATAAGGAAACCTTGTACAACAAAATGAAAGCAGAGATCGATGCCTTGAAGAAATGCTATGATAGAAAGGAAGTAGAGAAGCATAGCAACAATGAGAAACTGGCTGTGATGTTGGGCTGCGCAATTTTACAAGCAGTTTATATGCGTTACGGCCCCGATTATTATCTTACGGTGAAGGAACGGTTTTCTAAAAACGAATTGCTGACATTTGTGTACTCGGATCTGTTCTTGTTGGAAAACCAATTACCTTTTCGTGTTCTTGAATTGCTTACACGCTCGAGCGAAAATGGTGAAAAGTACATGGAAGCGATTGAAAGGTTCATCGACGGCACTGTTATCACCCCAGCCGACATGAAAGAGACACAATCACATCAGCAGGACAGGTAATTTAAGGAATTCAAAAAGAATCATTTTGTGGAGGTTATAAATGTTAATTACTAGATCCGTTATCTAGACTCTCATTTCCAGGTTGATTAGTTCATTTCGATTTAAGGATTTTTTATTTAAATAATACAAAAAAATAAATTAATAACCAAAATGATATCCCCAAATTATTATTTATCAAAATGGTATGTTTAGTTAAGTGGAAGAACTCTAAATGACGGCACTCAGGGGTATTTTTGACACGTGTTTTTAAAAAAAAAAATTATTATTTTTATATATTTAAAAATAAAAAATATTATTTTATTAGTGGAGGGATTTAAAGTGGCAGCACTCAGGGGTTTTTTTCAAAAAAATACGAGAAAAATACGACAAAAAAATACCTGACACAAAGTGACGGCACCAATGGAGGAGTATCAAGTGGCGGCACTCTGGGGTGTTTTGCCACTTGGCAGCATCCCATTGTGCCGTGTGTGTGTTTGTGCGAGTTTTTTAAGAGGTGAAAATTAATTTAAGTGGTTGGGAATTTTTTTGTTGGTGATAAAAATTAAAAAAAATAAAATTTTTTGTTATAAAATAGGAAAAAAGAAAGAAAAAAGAGAAAAAAAGAAAGAAAGAAAGAAGAAGGAAGAAGGAGAAGAAGGGGAAGAAGGAGAGGAAAAAAAAAGGTAATGTGTTTATTTTTAAATTTAATTTTAAAATATTTTAATTTGTTAATTAGTAGTGGTAATGTGTTTGATTTGTTATTATAATTTTATTTGTTTAATAGGTTGATTAAAAGAGTAAATTAAGAGAAGTGGAAGAAAGGTAAGTTTAGTTAATATTTTAAGTATGATTAATTTTAAAATATTTTAATTTGTTAGTTAATTTGATTATTTTAAGTTTTTTGTTTTCTTTAATTTAATTTTTAATTGATTTGTTATTTAATGTTGTTATAGTTGGTGAGTAAATTAAGAGGAGAAGAAGAAATGTAAGCTTGTTATTATGTTATTATTAATTTACTTTAATTTAATTTTGCTAGTTAGTAATTTAATTTTGTTGTTAGTAGTAGTAAGTAAAAAATATTGTTCATATTTATTGATTTAAAATTTAATAATGTTTTAATTTTGTTAGTTAGTAACTTTATTATACAAGTCATAAGATTGTTTAATAAAATGTGAAAGAAAACTATTAAAATTGTTTAATAAAATTAACAATAATCTATTTTTAAGTTATAATTAAAATTAGTTAAAATTATGAAATTAAAAAATTTATTATTTTATAAAAATAAGAGAGTTTTAATAATTCAGAAAAAATTAAACTTGGCTAATTAATTTTCAAAATATAATATACAAAATAATTAATTATCAAAATAATATTCCCATCATATTATTGACCAAAATATAATATAAAAATAATTAATTATCAAAATAATATCCCCATCATATTATTTACCAAAATGGTACAAAATAAATTATTTTGTACCATTTTAGTAAATAATGGTGTGTGGATACTATTTTGATTTATAAATATATATTTTGTACAATTTTAGTAAATAACACGTTTTGGTATTTAATTATTATTTTTGTATTATATTGGTAAACTTATGTATTGAACTAATTGATAATTTTTTTTAAGTTACAGAATGACTTCATTAATTAACTCGGAACGTTCTCACATAGCCAAATCAGTGAATGCAGATACACACAAAGGCAATATGAATGTAAAAAAATAATTATTTTTTCATTATGTCATTCACGATATTATTATTTGTTTACAAAATTAATTTTGGTTATACTAATTATTTTTGTAAATTAACAGGAAGAGCTCGCATATCGTTCATTGAGGGGTCGTGCACAGGGCCTTAAATTCCCCCCTCATGAACGTCTGCTTCCGTACTTGCGGGATGCCGGATTTGCATCTGCAGCATTGATCCAAAAATTTGAGTTAAGATATGATTTAATCAGTGCATTGGTGGAGCGTTGGCGCCCGGAGACCCACACATTTCATCTGCCTTGTGGGGAGTGCACTATGACATTGGAGGATGTTGCGGTCTAACTAGGGCTACCAATCAATGGTGTACCAGTCACCGGTGTTAGTTCGTTTCAAGAGCCGGCAACGATGTGCATCCAGTTACTAGGTCGCTCACCTAGTAATAACAATGACTTCACGTCGTTGTTATTTACATGGTTGAAGAGCAATTTTCAGCACTTACCCGAACACACAACTAAAATGGAGGTTTCTTGGGCCGTTCGAGCCTATATTTTGCTAATGATAGGGGGCATACTCATGCCGGACGCAAATAACAATAAGATCCACTTGATGTATTTGCCTTTGCTAAGAGATTTGCGAAAGATTCATGAATATAGTTGGGGATCTGCGGTGCTTGCCATGCTATACCGAGAACTTTGTCGTGCCACAAATCCTTCTTCCCGGGATATAGGTGGATGCCTAGTGCTATTGCAATCTTGGGCACTATATCGGATGCCATTCTTGGCATCCGTTAGGCACCAAACATATGTTTTTCCACTCGTTAACAGGTGATTACCATATACCCTAAATTTTAATAATTTGACATATTTTATTAATTATATTAATCTAACAATTTATTTTTTGTTTTCTTAGATGGAAAACAAAACCGAGTATCGAGAGGCAGTACACAGTTCCCATGTATCGTTTGATGCTAGAGCAATATGCTGGGGAAGGGGTATGTTATTCATTAACATTTTAAATTATATTACTTGACTCGTGTTAATATGGTTGCATGTTAGTAAATTATATTACTTTAATCTTATTAATATTTTGACATGTTATTAATTGTGCAGTTCATCTGGACCCCATATATACAGCCAGAAATTACCGCTGTTATTCCCGCCTCAATATTCCTCCACTCAGACCAATGGTGCATTAACGCACCGATAATCAATTTTCAAACAGTGGAGTGGTATGCCGGGGATCGAGTACTCCGACAGTTTGGTTGTAAACAGCCTATCCCGCAGTCGCCATTCCAATTAGGGTTTATCCATGGGATGGATAAGAAGGGGAAAGCAAATTGTGATTGGGAGAGTGTGCATGGACAATATGTTTATGTGTGGAACAACCGAATGACTCGAGTACCTCCGATGGAGTACACTCCGGATTTACAGCCATCGGTGCAGTACATGCAATGGTTCATTGAGTTTGGCCAACCATATTTGATTGGTGCTTCATCGACGATAATTCCCCCATAAATGTCTCGACAAGATCGACCCTATCATGTAGCTTCTGCCCCAGAGCCACAGCCAGTGCCACAGCAACAAGATATAAATAATGAAGAGTCATTGAATAACGATGATTCTTATCGTCTTGATTTTGCGGGATCATCACATATGCATAGCTCATCAAGCCAAGGATATCAGCCTCAGTTTGACGAGCCACCGCAATGCTCAAGCCAAGGATATCAGCCTCAATTTGACGAGTCACCATAATGCTCAAGCCAAGGATATCAGTCTCAATTTGACGAGCCACCGCAATGCTCAAGCCAAGGATATCAGCCTCAATTTGACGAGCCACCGCAATACTATAGGGAAGGATATCAGGCTGAGTTTGACGAGGCATCGCGATACACTATTCCTCCCGAGCAATACTCTACTCCTCCGGTGCAAATGGACCCTAATGATGATGATGAACTTGACGAGCAACCTCGACGTAGACGCCAGCCACCACGAAGATATACCTCGAGAACCACACCATCTAATCATGGATACTAGGGTTGTATCTAATAGTGTTTAAATTTGACTGTTGATGAATTTTTCCTCCATAATGTACATATATTTTAACCTATTTGATCATTGATTTAAATTTCATAACATTAAACCTGTTACTTGAAACCCTAAATCGTAAAGTTGAAAGGGTTAGGGACTTAAAGCGTAATTTTACCATTTTTATTAAGTGATATATTTTTGAAGAAAAGTGTAGAGAATTTGAGAGATGAAAAATTGGAAGATATATAATTTTTATGCTAAAATGATATTTTAGTCTAATTTCAGAAACATCAAACGAATTATAATTTTGAATTCTTTACCTCAAGATATAAATAATTTAGTGACTGGGACGCAAGTGGACAACATTGAAAATTAATGTAAAAATAAAATTAAGAGGTATATGATGATGAACCGGGTTTAGGCCTTACTCGATCCAGATGACTGCCCAATATGATAGGTTCGTTGAGGGCAATTACGTCGAGTATGCTCAGCTAGACTACACAGTCCACACAGTTTGCCCCCGTCTATTTTCTCCATAATGTCCATTTCGTTGCGGATTCTGGTGATATGAGGACGACCTTTTGGATTCCTCCGTAAACCTTTGTTCGGGATAAGCTCAAAAGTCATCGGAGGTACCTCCCATGTGGACAAGTCAGGCAGGACGGGGAACTCATTTTCCCAAATACGTAACGTACGATGGAGAGTGTAAACGGGGTCGATGAACTGTTCAACATTGAGTGACACTTTAGCACAAACTGCAATGACATGCGCACAGGGATAACGAAGTGTATCGAACCTCCTGCAATCGTAGTGTCTGTTTTGGAGATCAACCCCGTATGACCTAGGTGGGATACCAGGTCGACGACCAATAGTCTCAGTAACTTGAAATCGTTGAAACTGCCGTGAATATATTTCAACGTTCATCGTCCTCGCACTCTGACGGTTTGCATCTATTGCATTCCTGACAGCTTCGACAAACACGTGACCAGCGTTCATCTGATCGATTTGTCGCGTTCCCATTACTGGCATCAAGGTAGCTAGCCTATAGAACGTAGCGGAGAACACGGATGAAATCGGAAGATGTTGTATTCTCTTGAACACGTCGTTAATCAATTCTGTCAGGTTGGTCGTCATTTGACCATATCGATACCCCTCATCAAAACTTTGAGACCATTGCCACGGCTCCATGGTACCCAACCACTCGCGTAGAGGCTTGTTCGTTTGACCTTCCATGTCACTCTCAAGTCTGGTCATTCTTTGCCGAAATCGGTGTGGCTCTAGCTCGTACGCTGTAGGAATATTAAGAAAACATAAGTTACAGTCTAAAATTAAAACCTTAAAAATATAATTTGGAACTTTATTTTTTTACCCATTTTCACAAGTTGTCTCCGCCAGTCTGCATTCTTATATTCTCGTTGGAAGTTAGCCGCAATGTGTCGGCTGCAGTAAACCGATTTCCATGGTACACCAGTACGCCTAATGGTCGCAATAATACCCTTCGCTCTATCAGAGATGATGCAAATATTATCGTTATGAATCACATGCATCCGCAGGTTTCTCAAGAAGAATTCCCAAGATTCCATGTCTTCTTTGTCCACAATAGCGAATGCTATTGGGAGCACGTTTTGATTCCCGTCTTGAGCCACCGCAATTAGTAAGATCTACGTATATTTCTCGTATAGCCACGTTCCATCTACCTGGACAAATGGCTTGCAGTGAGGAAATGCTCGAACGCAGGGATCAAACGTCCAAAATATATACTGAAAAATTCTTCTTCCCGATTGCATGTTGTTATCTGAGCCATAATAAGGTCGTGTCACCAACTCAATCGCAGTCCCCGGTACATACTATCGCATTGCGGCTATCCATCCTTGCAGCTCATTGTATGATGCATCCCAATCACCGAACAATTGTTCCATTGCCATCTGTTTCGCAATCCATGCTTTTCGATATGAAACCCGATAATGGAATCGTGATTGCATGTCCACAATCAATGTAGAAACCTTGATGGTCGGGTCGTCCTTAACCATTGGCATGATATGTGTGCAGATGATTCTGGAATCATGTATCGGTGATCTTCTGACAAACGTGTTGAACTGCATGTGTGAGGCCCATCAATTTTTCTTATCTCCCACATCTGCGACTTCTGGATAAATGTAGCTCGCACCCGTCACTTGCAACCTTCCGTCGACTTTCAGCACTCTCCAATATACAATGTCGGTTTAGACACTGCAACTTTGTAGTCTATCGACACATTCATGCTATATCGCTTAATAGCAAATATGCATTCTTCCTTGGATTCAAATTTTTGGCCTACAAACAACTCTTCACAATCTGCTGCGACGGCCAATCGGTGAGCAGGTACTATTTCAGGGTATTTCGCGAACTCGGCATGTGTCGCATCGAGGTTTATAATTGACATGTGTGCCCCAGGAGGATTATTGTGCATCACAATATGTGTAACTGGATTTTCGACTGGATTTTTATCGCCATTCGCCCCTTCTTCGTCAATATCATCTGGGACCTCATCCACATCCGGATCACTATCAATATTGACTTCATTACCAAAAGGAATACTACTATCATATCCACCATCTTGATCTGCATCATTCTCGGGTGCAGCAGCATTAAGATCGATGTGTAGCCCACGTAGATTGATTGACTTTCAATGTACGATACTGGAACCACCATACACGGAGTTGAATCTTCATTTTGTACAAGTTCCACATCAACTAACTCAGCAAACAATTGAACCAGTGCATTTGGGTCACTTTGATTCTCACAATAAAGAGCGATCATTGTCTCCACGTCTTCATCGTCTACAAGTTTCATCTCGGTGAATTTGATGGGATCTATCGAAACTGGAAACTTGTAGAAAAGTTTCGAGATCCTTCTTCCACAACGTCTAAAAATTTTTGCACTAATCCTTGCTTTCATATCATCAACCGAGATATTTCGACTAAATCTCATTCCTATTTGTTCCCGACAATCAAATATACATCCAACCAATGTTCTCGAAATTACTCCATCAAAATAAATGCATACAAAAAATTGATTATCCATCTTCAATAAATCTGTTAAAAATTAAATAAAATTTATTAAATAAAATATGATTTTACCCATTTATATCATACTCAAATAAAATTAAAATTAAACACATTACCTTTCTTTCCTTCTTCTTTCTTTCCTCTCCTTCTTCCTTTCTTTCTTTCTTTCCTTTCTTTCTTTCCCGTTTATTTGCTTCCCTCACTCCTATTTTATAACAAAAATTTTATTTCATTTAATTTTTATCACAAACACTAAAAATTCCCAACCACCCAAATTTATTTTCACAAATAAAATAAAATAAACACACACACACGGCACAATGGGTGCTGCCAAGTGGCAAAACACCCCAGAGTGCCGCCACTTGATACTCCTCCATTGGTGCCGTCAGTTTGTGTTCCTCCACTGGGTGTCAGGTATTTTTTTGTCGTATTTTTCTCGTATTTTTTTGAAAAAAACCCCTGAGTGACGCCACTTTAAATCCCTCCATTAATAAAATAATATTTTTTTATTTTTAAAAATATAAAAATAATTTTTTTTTTAAAAAAACACGTGTCAAAAATACCCCTGAGTGCCGCCATTTAAAATTATTCCACTTAACTAAACATACCATTTTGATAAATAATAATTTGGGGATACGATTTTGGTTATTAATTTATTTTTTTGTATTATTTAAATAAAAATTCCTCGATTTAATTATATAAAATTTAAAAATATAAAAAAATTGATTCCACTACTACTATTCATTTGGTCTAACCTCTTATTCTAGACTAATACTCGATTTTCTGTTCAATCAGATGATCGACAAGTTTAATAAAATTTTATGATTAAAAAGTAAATTTCCATTTTTCGAAATCACCCCTGCCTGTACTTTTGCATTCGTCCAGTTGAGTGTACATTTTTTAAGAAAAGAAATTATGATTTCGAATCCAACTTTTTAAAATGAAAAATTTATAGTTTAATATTTTAAAAAATGATTATTATTTTTTGTATTAATATAAAAATAATGGTTTTTTAATTAATGTTGCTTGAATCGGATTGAATTGAAAATTAATAGAAGTATCAATTTGGAGAAAATTATTACATCCAGTGACCTAAGAATTTATACGAAATTGAATCGGAAAAAAATTAATTGAATTAAAATTTTTAATGATTTATTTAATCAAATTTGATAAATTGATCGGACCAATTAAACTTATAAATCGGTGACTTAATCGATTCAACTATCAATTTTAAAAACTTAATTTTACTTCTCATAAAAATTTATAATTCCAAATCCAAAAGAAAAATTGTAGTTTGGCTCCTGACTAACACAGATTTTGCTCTAGTGAATGGTCGCAGTGGAAAGAATAAGGAGAAGACCCAGTTCACCTATTGGATCTACTACGACAAAGACTCCTTTTCGGAAAAGAAAAAAAAGGAAAACCATGGTGGCCTCGTAGGTTTTGCACTCGATTTGTCTGTACTTGATATATCGCAGCAATCAAACAAGAACAAAACGGCACCATTCGCACACCTTTTGTACTGTAAAAGAGCTTAAAAATGCCGGTGTATGGTTAAAAGTAAGCGAAACAAGTTGTTTAACCGACATCAGTTTCAACCATATCTTCGTCGTCGGAAAATTATGTTTACCGCCGATCACATTCGATGATTCAACCATGAACTTAATAGCTTACGAAATGTGTCCGGATTTCTCCAACAATTACACCGTCACTTCATATATGGGTTTCCTCGATTCATTTATCGATGCAGTCGAAGATGTTAAGGAACTGAGAGACGCCGGCATACTATACAATAGATTGGGGAGTGATGACGAAGTAGCTAAGCTTATCAAGAAGATGAACATTGATTTGGTTCCTGGTCCGATGATTTACAGACATGTTAAACAGCAAATACAAAATCATCGTGAGAATATGTGGTATCCAGCTCAAGCTTATCATACTTGTTTTAGTACTCGTTGGATGTTTTTCGCATTTGTGGGTTCCATTGCTGCACTTTTTATTGCTGCTTTGCAGACTTATTATACCATACATCAACCATAGTAAGTGTTCTTTACTAGTAAACTCTTGTTATTTATGTGAATTTTGTAACTCCTGGATTTTCGATTCAATCTATTTAATTTTTGGTGTTTAATGAGAATTTTAAAAAATAAATAAATTTTAAGAGGTTTAAATCAAAAATTTTTAGAAAATTAATGAGAACTTTCAACTTTTTATGAAGCTTAATTAGGATTTTTTAAAAAATGGGAGGCCTAGTTAAAAATGTCAAAATTTTTGAAGGATTTAATGATAATATTCTAAACTTTTGAAGGGGATCTCTCTTATGTTCCATCCCTTGGTTGAATTATTCTTGTTTATGGGTCAAGTTATCCGTCCAAGCTCGAATGCTTGCTCAAAATTTGAGAGGGTTTGGACAAAAATATTATGTCAAAAAAATTAGATCCGTTTAAAATTTGGGTCGGGCACGATCTTAAACATTCAAAACTCAAGCCTAATCTAGCCTAGCCCGGTTCGTTTTTAAGTTTATAATACTTTATATTATGTTATTTTTATATATTATGTAATTTAAAACACATTAAAAAAATAATTCTATACTAAATATATAATACCACTCTAATGTAAACATTACAATGATGTTAAAGATAACTATATAAAAATTCAATAAATAAAAAATGTAAAAATTTATTAAATATTTAAAAATATAATATAAATATTTTTTTTAAAATATGGACAGGTCTAAAATGAGTTTAGGTTTATCTTTTGCAAATATGGATGGGTTTGAACAAAATTTTAAGCCTATATTTCGGGTCGGGTTTGATCAAACATAAAATATGTTAATATCATGTTTAGGCCCGACTTGACTCGAGTCATGAATACCTCTATATTGAACCGAGCGATTTCTTGCTTTTCTTTAATGTTTATATACTTTTAACTAAAGCTTTGTTTGTTTAATTAAAAATAATTTTCGAAAAATGAATTTTGAAAAATGAAAAAACTAATATTTTATGGTGAAATCTTTTTGTGTGTATTTGTTCTGAAATACTTTTATATTTTTTTTCTTCAATTTGTGGCAGCTACTCCAACCACAAGAAGTAAAGGCTGCTTGAAGAGCCCTAAAGGATTCAAGGCAACAAGGGTTTGTATATTATAATTGTGTTTAGTTTATTATATATATTGAAAGTTAATAAATATTTTATACATTTTACCAGTGCTCTTTAATTTTTTTTTTTTAATATACAATTTATAGCCGGGTCAATTTGTTTTATTTTTTTGAATTATAATAATAGGATAAAGCCTGAACAATAAATGTGACTAGTACAACTCGAATTCAAGTCACACTTGAGGTGATGAACACCTTTGACCATCAGGCCATCACATGGGGCTCAGCCTAGATCAATTTTTTTCTCAATGCAGTGTGATTTATCCTAAATACTTACATCACAACAGTAATATGTGTACTTCAAATTTATTTAATTTAAAGTGCAGGACGTGCATTCAAGTACGTTAAAGTGCTTTTATTTTCTTATTTAAAGGTTGATAAAGAGTTAAGAGTAGTTTTAAGCAGTGTAAGTGATAACACATTAAATTTGCATTATTTTTGTCTTAAATTGGGTAAATATTGAATTGATCTCTAATAGTTTGGTGAATTTATGTTTTAATCATGACAAATATTCAATTGAGATGAAAAGGACTAAATTGCAACAAAATCAGCAAAATGGAGCCAAATCAAAAAGTTAAAAAGGGTCAAAGATTTAATAGTTTTTATTTAATTATTATTTTAAGTAGTGATTAAACCATATTTAGTAAAATAATTGTATATAAATAAAGATTGGTGGTCACATTCAACGACACACTTTAAATTAAGAGAATTTAATGCAAATTTCCATTTATTTCCTTTAGTTTAATTTGCGTCAGTGCTCTCTGCCATTTTTAATTTCAATTGCTTTTTATTCCTTGTTGGCTAAATTCTTCTTCAAGTCCCTTTCTCTTTCCACATTTTCCATCACCATTAAACCAATTTCCATAGCCCAACAAGAGCATGAATAAATTCATGCGTCACTAAACTTCCATTTTGGCCTTAGGCCGGTTTTCTTTCCGAATAAAAAACGTGAGATACGAATCCGAGTTAAATACCTTTCGTACGGTTTTCACCGTCTCTCCGAAATATCGGGATTGACAAATTCATCCCTTAGAGTTAACTTGATTTTAATTCAAAAGCACGCATTGGATTGAAGTCGTTTTGGAGCACAATTGAGAAGACGAATCAGCCATGCTGAATTCAGATTCTCGCGAACAAATTGGAGAGTCATGACGGGGTAATACTAGTGGAATTTTTGTCAAGGGAGATAATGATCGGGTTTAAACGTCCCGCGCGGTTGAGGTCGTTAATCCGAGTTGGGTTTTTCATAATGCAAGGCTATCGAAGTCTTGAATCACGAACACGTGTATCGCGGTTAGACATTCGGTAAGGATTGTTTGACAGGTCGTATTGGAACCAACTATGAAAAGAAGAATTGGCGGCTAGGACCTTTTTAGCTACTATAACAAATTTATTGTCTGAAGGAGAAAACACCTTTTCAAGGATCGAATCGAAAACCGGAGCACACTGAGACACAGGTTAAGGCTATTTAATTATGATTACAAATTTATATTTAATTTCTTATTTTATTTTGCGACTTTTTAAAATTGATATTTTTGTTATCTCACTTATTTTCTGAACATTTCTAACACTCCTTAATTTATTTATTTATTTTCCAGCAAGATAGCTTCAAGTCATGGGCACAACTGTTGACACGACAGAAGTCCTACTCAAAAGAAAAATACGAAAGTAGATTACAACAACCAATCCTTGTGGAGTCAACCCTACTGCCTTATACTACTAATTTGTATTATTTTGTCGTAAGAATATTTATTTGATGGTTTCGACACCCATGAATAAGGAAAATCTTGTATTGTTATCATGTAATAATTACAATTGAAGTAATTTGAAACTAATAATTTCAACCATCAAATACTTAAGAATGGATGTGAGGAGTTACATGCATCGAATAAGATTATGAAGTTCACTAGACCCAACTAATTACCAAGATTTAAAACAAATACATTTCTATTTAAATGATCAATTAACAATGAACATAAATTGAGATTGAAAGGCACGTTAAACTCTTAAGAAGAGAACTTATGTTCAAACATTAAATATAAAATTGTTGGAAAGAACAATTACGAATCTTAAAAGAATTAATTTTCATAAACTATAAATCGGACATGAAAAATACTTTGATAATTCTAAGAAATTGAATTATTGGTTTAACTATAAATCTTGCAACCAACTTGAATTCAAAAGTGACTAGGACATTATGATTCCGCATGATCAATGAGTCCTCAACTCGTAATCTTTTCGAATATATTCCATCCCTTCCTCATTTGAGATAGGTCTTTTTTTGTTTAAGGACCTAAGTTGGAATCATCCATGGGAGCTTAATGTGATACCAAAGATCAAGAATCTCCCTAGGAGGTCCTGCCACAATGTGGCTACCACTGAACAAAACATCGCCAAAAGGTTTAGGGAGATAGATCCCCATTGACCGAGGTGTGGGGAAGAAGTGAAATCCATTGAGCATATTGTTTTTTTAACCTTTTACCGAGGTAAATCCAGATGTTTCGGCGTTTAGCTATAAATTTCAAAGGGAAGATTTTTCCGGCCTTGACTATTTGTTAATTATTTTGTTTATGAAAAGCCGCAACATTAATGAGATTGTGATTTGACCGGACCGTTACATGATTTTTCTTATTTTAATGATTCACAGGCTTTAATTAAAAGCTCAAGAGTACTTAATAGTGGTCTGATCTTTTTCTCTCCGAAAAGGGTGAAACTTGTTGCATGCATTAATTGTAATTGTGATTCCTTTTTCTTTATCATGTTCTGGGGATGTTCAACATGAATGTTGTCTATTGGGATCAACATTTGTTGAGATTGTGGAAGCTTTAGCATTCGTGTTGCATGATTGGGGCGATTGATCGAGGTTAGCACAAAGTTATTTTTGAGTTCAAATATTAGAGTTTTTATTATCGAAAAGATTTTATCTAAACATCTCAAGCACAATTGTGATTAAAAAATTTCATGCATTGAGCCTATGTTCAACTCCAGAAAGAAAAATCAGGCCTAGTTCAAATGGCTTGTTTCATTGTTAAAAAAATATTTAATTTTATTTTAATTATACCAAATTTATGTATCCAAAAAGTACATATTCTTCTTTTGCATTTTTGAAAATAAAAGACTGTTACTTAGACCTCCATTGAATATGGGTTGGACTGTGAATGACAAAGCTATCAAAATTTGGTAGTATACCACAGTGAAAACTAGGAACCTTTCTTCACAGTGTCCATAGAGCTTCACAATCATTATCATAAACATCCAATCCAGAAAACAACACTAATAAGCTCCTTTCCTTCCTTAGATGCTTCCTTTCTTAACCAATTCTATGAAATGATCTAAAACAAAGAACAATACCCCAAAATTTTCCTTCCATTAATTCATCCTTTGGAACCCTTCCTTTCTTCCGCCATGTTTCGATCTCTTTCCCCCAAACGCTCTTTCAAAACCCATCTCAAAACACTCATCCATTGCCCTCAACACCCACCGCCGCCGCCGCCGCCATCGCCGGTCCTCTTCTCTTCAATCCGCGCTCTTTCGACCGCCTCTTCACCTCCTTCCTCTTCCTCCGACTCCGAGCTGCGTAAGTACCTCGGTTACACCGCCCTCCTCGCCTTCTGCGGCGTCGCCACTTACTACTCCTTCCCGTTCCCGGAAAACGCCAAGCACAAGAAGGCTCAACTCTTCCGGTACGCGCCGCTCCCCGAAGACCTCCACACGGTGTCCAATTGGAGTGGTACCCACGAAGTGCAGACCCGGCATTTCCACCAGCCAGAGAACCTGAAGCAGCTTGAGGAGTTGGTTAAGGAGTCGAATGAGAAGCGGGTCAAGCTTCGTCCCGTTGGGTCTGGGTTGTCCCCGAATGGGATTGGGTTAGCCCGTGGTGGGATGGTGAATTTGGCATTAACGGATAAGGTGTTGGAAGTGGATAAGGAGAAGAAGAGGGTGAGGGTTCAAGCTGGGATAAGAGTGCAACAATTAGTGGATGAGATTAAGGATTATGGCTTAACTCTTCAAAACTTCGCTTCCATTAGAGAGCAGCAAATTGGTGGCATTCTTCAGGTTTTTTCCCCCTTGTTTTACTTAATTATTCATCATTAGCATGAATAATAGTATAAGCCAGCTTCATTATTATTTTTGCTGCTTGAGTTTTGCCTCAAAAAAATAGTTATTGTATGATAACAATGCATGATTCTATTTTTTCATGTAATTGGTAATATCAAAATTGTTATTGCATTTCATATTTTCGTTTTTAATGAACAATTATTTTGTTGGTACAAATTCTGAAGAAGTAAATTGCAAAAAGGTGAATATCAGGTACCAATAATAACAATCTGATTCTAATGAAGTCTTAAACCTCTGTATATCTTATGTACATGGTGTGTTTGACATATGCTTTAGAATCAGCCTTAGACATGATAAAGAATTTAGAGGAGGCATGTTTAGTGTTATTTCGATTTGACTTTATTTGTATGCATGCCTGAAGTGTAATGTTAAGCATAATTAGTGCAATTCTACTCAGTTTTATCAGTTGTTGGTGACTTTTTTTTTTTGTACTTAGCACTTATATAATGTGCCAATTTCTTGTGCATCAAATGGTGGAACCTTTGGGGCTGTGATAGACCAGTAATTTCTGCAGAAATTAGCAAGACAAAGAAGCCTGAAAATGTTTTTAAAATTATATATGGGTTTTTTATTGTATAAAAGGAAGAGAAGAAACCCAATGAAAGAAAAAAGATAATAATTTCAGAACATCTTATAGCTTTGTATCACATGAGGTCAGTGTTCACGTCTTAGGTTTGTCTTATTTTGTTATATTCTTCATTAAATAGGGTTGTTCAATGACAACTTATGTTGTCCTGATTTGTATACATGTGAATTTTGGATGAAGTGGAAAGCTAGGGAGCCAAGCTTGTTTCGTTATTAATGAAGTGAAACGCATGAAGGTGTGTCCTTTTTCAGTTACCTGTTTTGATTTGACCTTCCACTTTTTGGCCTTCTCGTCTTTAGGTAGGTGCTCATGGAACTGGTGCAAAATTGCCTCCCATTGACGAACAGATTATTAGCATGAAACTAGTTACTCCTGCCAAGGGAACAATAGAACTTTCAAAAGAGAAAGACCCAGAGTTATTTTATTTAGCTCGCTGTGGTCTTGGGGGCCTTGGAGTGGTTGCTGAAGTGACCATTCAGTGTGTGGAAAGACAGGAGCTTGTAGAGCACACAACTGTCTCAAACTTGAAAGACCTCAAGAAAAACCACAAGTAATTTATTTTTACTGAATCCGTGAATATCAAAGTTCCTTCTACCTCATAAAATTACCTGTAACTTGCAACTAGATTTATCATATACTAAAATTTTTGGGATCAACATGAAGTTTGGCTGATTTTAATTCATGCATTACTTATATTGCTTGTGGTTATGATATTTCACAACCCAACCTTTTAGTGAGTCTAAATCAGAAAAATACTCGTATATTCCTTTTCTTAGACCAAAGAATGAATTAAGTAATTTATTCTCAAACATTGAAAGCTTTTTAACTTTTTGTTTGTAGGAAGATGTTGTCCGAGAATAAGCATGTCAAGTACTTGTACATTCCATATACTGACACCGTTGTAGTTGTGACATGCAACCCTGTTTCAAAATGGAGAGGTCCACCCAAATTCAAACCCAAACATACTACGGATGAGGCTATGCAGGATATTCGTGAGCTTTACAAAGAATCTCTAAACACGTACAGGTACTTCTATCGCCTTTAGGTATTTGTCCGATTTATTGAAAATGCAACGAGGCCGATGGAAATGTTGGTCCTCTTGTGCTAATAGCCTGGCTGCAAATCACTCATTTTTCCCCTTTTTTTAATATTGTTTTAGTTAATTACATTTCTTAGATTTATATTGGTATTAGTAGCCTCGATGGAGTAACTGAGAGAAGGTGACGAAAGAATAAACTGATGAACTACTTGTGTGACTGTTTCTGAATTTGGTTTCTTTCTGATAAAAGTACTATGGAGGTCCTTGTACTAGGAGTTTACTTATAATTTGCCCCCTCTACTAAAAAAAAAAACAAGTTAGTCCTTGTATGTTAGATTAAAGAGTAAACTGGTCCTCCTATTATAAATCTCATTCCTTTTTACTGTTAAAAACTAGCCCCTGTATGTCAATATGAGGTACACGTGACACACCAAGTGTAACTGTTTGGTTATACTGTCAACTACACCAGTTTTTAACAGTAGAAATGAACAAAAATTTTAACAAAAAGGACCAATTTGCTCTTTGATCTAATGTATAGGGACTAATTTGCTCATTTTTTGAGTAAAGGGGGCAAAATGCAATCTAACTCCCAGTATAAGGGTCTTCATGGTACTTTTACTGTTTCTTTCTTTGTCAACTTTCTTACCATTGAATTTCTTGTCCACTGACAGTATGGGTTGTGTGTCTTAATCAGGGACTGATTTGGATTGGTTGGTCTAGCTGGCAAATAGAAGCTCTACTATTTCTTCTTTTTTATGGCTTAGGGTATTAACTTTAGCTGGTTATGTGCAAATTTAAGATTTTCAGTCAATTATCTACTTTACTTGGTTTTCTGCAGGGCTAGAGATATTACGACTAAATCTTCTGACAGCAATGAACCAAACATAAATGAGTTCTCATTCACCGAGTTAAGAGATAAACTGCTTAGTCTTGATCCTCTCAACAAAGATCATGTCATGAAGGTTAATCATGCTGAAGCTGAATTCTGGAGGAAGTCCGAGGGATATCGAGTTGGATGGAGTGATGATATCTTGGGCTTTGATTGTGGGGGGCAACAATGGGTATCGGAAACCTGTTTTCCTGCTGGAACTCTTTCCAAGCCTAGTTTGAAGGACCTTGAGTACATTGAAGAGCTAAAGAAACTCATTGAGACGAATGAGATACCTGCTCCTGCTCCTATAGAACAACGATGGACAGCTCGCAGCCAGAGCCCGATGAGTCCTGCATCAAGCTCTGCAGAAGATGACATATTCTCATGGGTAATTTCTTTTCCCTTCAGTGATTTACAAATCTAGAGGTCTCTAACCCATCCATGAAAATGAAACTATCTTTAGCCTTTTTAGGGAAATATACCATAGGACACATGTTCAAGTTCAGAAGTGCAATCATGCACACATATAGGGTTGGCTTTCTGCACATCTATTTTGGTTCACTTTATTTTTTGGTTAATGCACTATTTGGGGCCCGAACTTAACAATTGTTCCCACATTGGTGCTTGAACTTTTTTTTGTCCAAGTCAGCACTTGCACTTGGCAAATGTTACCACATTTGGGCCTAAAATTTTTTTTGGCCCAACTCTTTTTAAAGAACTATCAGGGATTAACTTGGAATAAAAAAAGGTTCAAGCTCTAATGTGGAAACAATTACCAAGTTCAGGCCCCAAATAGTATATTAACCCTTCTTTTTAAGTTGAACCACTGAAATTTTATGTACTTGGTTTCATCCTGCTGACAGCATAGCCTATGGATTAACTAGCAACAATGAACAATTGGTAGAAAATTATGAAGCACTGATAACACGCCTTATATCTCAATGTATTGTGTCAGACACTGACACACTGCCAACATGGTGGAATATGCGTTCGAGATGCTAAAACATTGAAAAAAGGAATTGGACAGAGTCAAGACAGTCTTGACGCATTCTAACAAGGGAGGCAACATGAATGGACTCATGATAAAGGATTTTCTGCCTAATTTTTTTCTTTTCACAGAGAATAGTAAAGCCTACAGCAATTACCAATGTTTGAAACTAAAAATCAATGCGAGGATTTAGTATATATATATGTTGAGTAGAATATGTTTTAGGGGTGAATTACTTGTGCTTCTTATATCTAAATCTGCTTTTCTTTTCTTTTTGGTATCAGGTTGGTATAATCATGTACCTTCCTACAATGGATGCCCGCCAAAGAAAGGAAATAACAGAAGAATTCTTCCACTACAGGCATCTTACGCAGTCACATTTGTGGGATAAATATTCTGCCTATGAACATTGGGCTAAGATTGAGGTAATGAATATATCTTGAAAAATATTCGTGTTTGGCATTGTTTAAGAGTATTCGTGAATGGTTAAATTGCACTTAGGTTAGCCCCCCCCCCACCCCAAAAAAAAATGATAAAATTTTAATTTGATCTTTTAAAATTATAAAGATTAAGTTAATACAATGATAAAATTGTATTTCACCCCTGCTTGCACGAATATGTTGTAAGTTCTGACCTATATGGTACATCATTCAGTCCTTGAAAACAGGTTTTGTGAAATTTTGTTTTGATTGTTCCAAGGGTCAGATGTTTGGCGCTCCTATCTATACATTAATCCTGTAAATGTTATGCATAAATGAGGTTAAACCTTTCTGGCATATGCTTCTTTGTGCATGCACTTGAACGTGCATTTTTTAGCTTATTTATGGTGTTACTACCCTACAGAAGTGAACTTCTAATGAGTCTCATACTTCTTGTTTAACCATAATTGATGCATGCAATGTTTAGGTCCCAAAGGACAAGGAAGAACTTGAAGCTCTTCAAGCGAGACTCAAAACCCGTCTTCCAGTCGATGCATATAACAAAGCAAGGAGGGAATTGGATCCAAACAGAATCCTTTCTAATAACATTCTCGAAAAGCTGTTCCCGTTATCCGACAATGTTTGAAAAAGCACTCGATTGGTCAGTTCTTTATTCGTTTAAATTCTTAAGAATTAGAAATTTAAATTTCATGTGGGCTGTTCTTTTGGCCAATGAAGCATCGTTTAACACTTTGTATGCTAAAATGGGAAGGATATGATAACGTTTCTGTGTATGACTAGAATTCTTTTGCATATAATAAACCATTCTGAGTGTTGGTATTTTATTAATGCTGCTAGCATGCTACCAAGTTCAGTTGGATGTTATGGCCGATTGGGATAAAAAGTAATTTTGAGAGGTGAAAATTATGTTGTACATTCCTGCATTTTTGCGAATATTTGAGATTTAGTCCTTTAATTTTGACTTAAAAATTCTAGTTAAATTGCTAAAATTGTTGGTATTTTCTATCGAACTTTACTTCTAATCCTGGCATGCTTTACTCAGTAATATTGTAATGGTGTCAACAATTAAATTAAGATTTTTCTTAATTAGTAAAATAAAAGGATTTAATTTTAAACTTATTTTAAATACACTTTTGTTTAATAAAGGATATGAGCGATAATAGTTCAGTTTGGTTTTGAAAGATTGTTTAGGGCAGAAATGTTTAAACGGTTAACTGAATCGAATTAGTATTAATTGAATTAGTTGAATTTTTTAATTTTTTAACCGTTAATTGAATCGAATTTAAAAAAAAAAAAATTAATCGAACTGAAATATTTTGATTAATTCGATCGGTTAATCAAATTAACAGAAATTTATATGTTTTCTTTTTTATTTGTTCAAATAAATATAAAATGTATCAAAAAATTGATAATTTCATTTGATCGAATTAATCGAATTAGTAATAATCTAATATGTATAATATATAATATTATTTATTAAGTTCAGTTAATTATTCAATTTCGAAACAAATTAATTGTTAACCAAAATTTAAAAAAAAAATTTAATTGACTTCTGAATAAACTAAATTGATTAATCAAATTAGATCAATTCGATCGGTTAATTTAATTTTAATCGAAATTTAAATATTCTTAATTTAAGATAAATATGTAGTATTTTTTTATCTATTTGAGTTGAATATAATATATAATGAGGTTTATATAAAATCAAATTTCATTGACTCATTGTTCAAACCCTATGCTTTTTCTTCCAAATCATGTCAAATGTCAAATGACCTAAAATTTAAGTTTAAATAAATAGCTTAAAATATATCATAAGTTTTTGTAATTTTTTTGGTAAATTTAGAATTCAGTTCATGAACTTTTATTTTAAAAAATTAATTTTTATTTTTCAGATTTTAAAATTAAAGTTTAATTATTAATATTATTAAAATTATTTTGTTAAATTCAAATTCATTACAATAATAATTTTTTAGTTACATTACTATAAATAAGTATTTTTATTTATTTCAAAATATCACACAAATAAATTTAACAAAAAATTAAATAATATTAACAATTAAACTTAAATTTTAAAATCCATTTAAATTAAAAAATATTTTAACCAAATAAATATTATAATCATTATTATATCCTTGCTCACCAAATCCAAAGCTGATCTAATATAATTTATATGGATAATCCGGCCCTGAAATTCTTTTTAAGAAGTAACAAATAGTTCAATAACCTTCTGATCCGACCCCGTCAACCCCCACCCTACCCCCCAAAAAAGTTCCCGCTCTTACATATTTGAATTATTTGAGGGAAAATTGAAAAAAAAAAAAACCCAAAAAGAAAGACGAAGCAGAGAAGCTCTCTCTCTTTCTTTCTGTGTGTTTTTCCGCTCTCCAGTTGACGATCTGCTAAAAACAAATGGCTCCTCTCTTTGTTTTCCCTCAAAATCTACAAGCCTTAGAGAAGGACGACGAAGAAGAGTACCAAGACAATCGTCTCTTTGTTCAAAACGCTATCGATATCGCTAGGTTTCGTCCTTCGGAACTCGAAGAATTAGTCAAAGGTTCAAATTTCTAATTCTATTTTTATGCTTTTTTGTTGCTTTTCTGTTAAAATTTGTGTAAATTCCGGTTTCTTTTATGCTGAAATGGATTAATTTTAACAGCGTAAAGGGAATTTTGGAAAACGGAGATGATTGTTTGCATTGTATATATATATTTGTTTGATTTATTTTCTTTAAATTCTCAGTTCCTGGAAGTTGAGAAAACGAGTCAGCGAAATAATCTGATTTGGTTATATATATATATATATTTTTCTATTAAAATTTGTCTAGATTCGGGCTTTTTTTCTTTGCTAAAATAATTGAATTTTAACAGCTTAAAGGAAGTTCTGGAAAATGGATATGCAATTTGTGCTTCTTTTGATACTTTCGAACTCATTTCTGTCTAAATAACATATATATTTTTTGGTTTTGTCCTCATAAAAACCCCTAGCCTTTTTATTTGGTTTCTTCGTCTATAAATTCTTTCTTCCCCGCGGTTGAGAAAATGAGTCAATAGAAATAAGCTGATTTGGTTTCGATAATTTATTTGGAATTTTTTTTTTTTTTGAGTTTCTCATTTTCCTTGTATAAATTGCTTTAGCTTAAAGGAAATTCTGGAAAATAGTGACGGATTTATTTAAATTCTGCTTTAACTTTTTTGTTTTTTAAGATTCTTTTTCTCCGCATTCGAGGAAACGAGTCAACGAAGTAAGCTGTTTTGGTTTCGATAAATTATTTGCGAAAACAAAACTGATTTGAGTTTCTAGTTTTCCTTAGCATGTACTAGTAGAATTTTTATATCAATGTTCTTAGCATTTTTTAAGTTTGATTAGTTATACATGATTTCATAGTAATTTAACTAAATTTTGTTTCTTCTTTCAATACAGGGGTATCCTTTGATCTGTCTGATAAAGAGCTCTACTGTATCGAAGAGCAAGATGTGTTTGATCGTGTGTACTCATTGGTCCGAGGTTTTTCCAGTCTCGCCCCATCGTGCAAGTTTATTCTTGCAGAAAGTCTTCGGTCCAATCTCAGTGTTCTGCTCCCAAATGTGGATTCGCTCGTACGTGTTTCCCAGGTTCAGGATGATGATGAAACCCCAACGCTTGATCGTGTCACTTCATATAGAAACGCTTTTAAAATTTACTCATTCTTTCTCCTCCATATTATTTTGACCGAGGAATCTAACACTGGTTCCAGCAACAATGCAAAGGTATAGCCCGTTTTACATGGACTTGCGTGCGAGTGTTGCACATGATATGTGTTTGACACGTGTGCGCTCAAAACTTAAAAAAAAAATCCATTTATTTGGATGGTTTTTGGAGGGTCAGATCCCTAAACCATGTCTTAATGTGTCAGGTTTTGGATTTAGGTACTTTAGGAAATATGAACAGTAGGATCAACATAGACTCTTGCTACATGTTGGTGTTATGATTGATAGCTTTTGGTTGGTCATTTGTCAGGTTATAGCAAGTAGTCGTAAGAAGCAGCCAGTAAACTCATGGAATTGGGAGTCACAGAGGGGCCGGATGCTTAACCTGATTGCGAACTCACTCGAGATCAACCTCTCGTTGCTCTTTGGATCTGCTGACCCAGACGAAAATTATCTATCTTTTATTGTAAAGTAAGTGACTTTTGTCTAAATAATCCTACAAGCTATAATGAACTGTCTTTTCTGTTGAAGTTAAGTTTACTTCTGATTTTGGTTTTGTAGAAATACGTTTTCTATGTTTGAAAAGGCCACACTTCTAAAGGACTCAGAAACAAAAGATGCTCTATGTCATATCATTGGAGCTTGCGCTACAAAGTATCACTACACAGAGCAATCATCTGCTTCGATTA
This sequence comes from Kokia cookei, assembly GCA_039519145.1. Lineage (NCBI taxonomy): Eukaryota > Viridiplantae > Streptophyta > Magnoliopsida > Malvales > Malvaceae > Kokia > Kokia cookei. The sequence continues at coordinate 46,267,265 of CM076908.1, read as the reverse complement.
TGCATCTTCTTCACAAATATGACTTTGTTGTTACCCACATGGCTGATGCCGTTGCTCTTGCTGAGAAGAAGTATGCTGATGGAACACTTGCTTGTTCGCTTATCAGAGAGATAGGGAGGACTAACCCCAAATCCTATGTGAAGGATACAGCAGGGGCTGAAAATATTGGGCGCTTCCTAGTGGAGCTTGCTGATCGACTACCAAAGTTAGTTTCAACAAATATTGGACTTTTGATTCCGCACTTTGGGGGAGAATCTTATAAGATAAGGAATGCCCTTGTAGGTGTTTTGGGTAAATTAGTTGCAAAAGCATTTAAGGATGTTGAAGGTGAAGTGAGTGCTAAATCCATTCGTCTTCAGACCAAGCAAGCCATATTGGAAATTTTGCTTGAGCGGTGTAGAGATGTTTCAGCTTATACGAGGAGTCGAGTTCTTCAAGTTTGGGCTGAGCTATGCGAGGAGCATTCTGTTTCAATTGGTTTATGGAATGAGGTTGCCGCTGTTGCCGCTGGGAGATTGGAAGATAAGAGTGCCATTGTTAGAAAATCTGCATTAAATTTACTAATTATGATGTTGCAGCATAATCCTTTTGGTCCACAACTTCGAATAGCCACATTTCAAGCAACTCTGGAGCAATACAAGAAGAAGCTAAATGAGCTTGAACCAGTTAAATTGACTGAAGGCATTACGGATGGAGTACCCTCTGATAATGATTCAATTAATGGTGAAGGTGAAGTTGATAATGGAAATGCTGAAGAGGTCACGAACTACCAGCCTGAGAGTTTAACTGATAGTTTAGCCCATACGGAACAAGAGATTGCTAGTAAAGATAGTTCTGTGCCAGATGTTGGGAACATGGAGCAGACTAGGGCCTTGGTTGCCTCACTTGAGGCTGGTCTGAAATTTTCTGAGTGCATAGCAGCCACAATGCCAACACTCCTTCAATTGATGGCTTCGGCTTCTGCCACAGATGTTGAGAACACTATTCTCTTGCTGATGAGATGTAGACAATTCCAAATTGATGGTGCAGAAGCCTGTCTACGCAAGATGTTGCCACTGGTAGGCTATCATTTCTTGTGATGCCTTCATGTTTATATTTCCCTCTAATTCACCTTCTTTCTCATCTTTTTGTGCTTTGGAGGTTGGTATCCTGTGAATGTGTTTTTTTTTTTTTTATTTAACATTTGACATGAGTAGTATCTGTTACTGGATTTTTCAGGTATTTTCTCAAGATAAATCCATATATGAAGCTGTGGAGAATGCTTTTGTAACGATATATATTAGGAAAAGCCCTGTAGAGACTGCTAAAAGTCTTTTGAATCTAGTCATAGATTCAAATGTAGGGGATCAAGCTGCCCTTGAGTTCATTGTTGGTGCCTTGGTGTCTAAAGGTGATATTTCCAGTGTAGCGGTAAGTTGACTTTCTTGTCTTCGTATCCGTGTTGAATTTGCATTAAAATCATTCCTCGGTTACCAATGGAAACCTCGAAGGGTAAAGCCTTCTTCCCTTGGAATTGCCTTTTTTTGTTGCTAGTGGCATTAATAAAATAGATGCACAATTATAGTCGCTAAAACATGATGACAAATAAGAAAATGTTCGTTGGTTGTAATGAATGAATCCTTGTTTGTTGGAATAATTTTGTAATAGATTTCTAAGGCATTTTTGTATTCTATAGATCCACAAATGAAATCGGATTGCGCAAAATGCTTTATCATGATTATTTACGCTTAAGTTTCCTTGTGGTTATCCATAGAGGAAGGGATTGAAATCTTTGTGGTTACCCAAAGACTATTTAGCACAATAGAGTCTGAATTGTATTGTTGATTAACTTTGGTCTGTCCTCCCTTTTGAGAGTCTTATCTGCAATTATGTAACTGTTAAAAAAAAATCTGCTTTAATAAAATGAATGGTTTTTTTTCTTCATTGTCCAATTTTCTTACAGATATCCGCACTATGGGATTTCTTTTGCTTTAATGTTAATGGAACAACTGCTGAGCAATGTCGTGGTGCTTTAGCTATCCTCTGCATGGCAGCAAAATCATCCAGTGCAATTCTTGGCTCCCACTTACAAGACATTATTGATATTGGGTTTGGACGTTGGGCCAAATTAGAACCTTTATTAGCTAGGACAGCATGCATTGCTATCCAGAGATTGTCTAATGAGGACAAGAAAAAGTTGGTGCTTAGTAATGGGAGCCGAATATTTGGTATTCTAGAAAGCTTGATCACAGGGTTTGGGCTTCCAGATAACATATGGTATGCTGCTGCTGATAAAGCAATAGATGCAGTGTACGTACTTCATCCGACACCAGAAACCTTAGCTGCTGATCTTGTTAAGAAATCTCTTAGTTCAGTTTTTGATGGTACCAGCAGAGATGCATTACAAAACGACATTGCCAGTAGTAACTCCATTGTACTTTCCACTATTCAAGTAGTAAAGCTTAGCCGATATTTATTTGTCACAAGTCATGTTGCCATGAACCAACTGGCGTACATTGAATCTTGTGTTCGGAAGATCCAGAAACAGAAAGGTAATAAAGGAAAAGTGGATTCTGAAGGTACTGAAAATGCAGAAACACAAAAGGTAAGAGCACAGTCTAACCTGTTATTTAGTTCTTAACTATGAACTTTATAATCTGATTTAAGACACCTATTATGAATTAATGTATCTGATGATGTCTTACAGGATAATGGTATCAATGCTGAACTGGGTCTTGCTGCTTCTGAGGATGCAATGCTAGACACACTTGCTGAGAGAGCTGAAAAAGAAATTGTTTGTGGTAGTTACAGTGAAAAGAATTTGATTGGAGAATGTGCACCTTTCCTTAGTAAACTGTGCCGAAATTTTGTTTTGATGCAGAAGGTGCATGCTGTAGTTTTCCTTCTCTATTTCATTTCTTTCATTTTCTAAGTTCCTTTGGGTTCCATTATCTACTTTCTCAATAAAGAGAACCGTGCACAACGTTATGATTTATGACTATTGTCTATACCGTTGGAATTCACGACTGAAATCATCTCTCATCTGGACAGTTGCAATGTTCTTGAGAAATATCTCATTTATATATATCAAATATAAATGGAAACAAAATGAAGCGACTAATTTGTACTAGATTGCATATATGCTTGTTATTTTCTCAGAGTTACAAATCTTGTTCAATAAATTGACTTGACTTTTTTGTCTCAGTATCCAATACTACAGGCCTCTGCAATGGTTGCCTTATGTCGATTCATGATTATAGATGCCAAATTTTGGTAACTCTCTCAACCTATAGATTGTTATTTGCTATTTTGAGTCCAAAGGAGACTTTATGCCTGAATTTTTTATTGAATGGATTTCTAGTGATGAAAATCTCCAGCTTCTCTTCACTGTTGTGGAGAATGCGCCATCAGAAATTGTTCGTTCCAATTGCACTATTGCTCTTGGAGATTTGGCAGTTCGCTTTCCTAATCTGTTAGAGCCATGGACAGAGAACATGTATGCTCGGTTAAAGGATCCTTCAGTTTCAGTTAGAAAGAATGCTGTTCTGGTTCTTTCACATCTCATACTAAATGACATGATGAAGGTCTGACAGGCTAACTATTGGCGGCATGCTCTTTCTTTTTCTTTTAGATATAATATAAAGCTTAAGGGTTCTGATTCTTGACATGTTTGGATCAGGTAAAAGGTTACATAAACGAGATGGCTGTACGAGTAGAAGACAATGATGAGAGGATCTCTAATTTGGCTAAACTCTTTTTTCATGAGTTGTCAAAGAAAGGTGAATTGTGATATTCCAACTGTAGAAATGACTAACATACATTTCCTCGACTCAAGGAAGTATCTGACAATTATATTTCCAACCTTATTTTTTTTTGGCAGGAAGCAATCCAATATATAATTTACTTCCAGATATCCTTGGCAAATTATCCACCCAAGATCTGCAGAAAGAGTCTTTCTGCAACATCATGCAGTTCTTAATTGGTTCCATCAAGAAGGTGCACATTGTTGAGATAAAACTGAAACTACTGTTCTTTATAATCTCATTAACATGATATCTACCATATTTTGCAGGACAAACAAATGGAATCACTTGTTGAAAAGCTCTGCAATAGATTTAGTGGAGTCACAGGCATGCTATCTTTGATTTCATTAACTTCTTTTTGCATTTATTCCTCCAAGATGATATCCTTCTTATTGTGTCCTCTTTCGAACATTATTGTTCCCAAGTTCCTGAATTTGGTTAAAAAAGGTTAATGATAAGAAAAATTCTGTAGAATACCCCAATTCTAATTTTGATTTTTTCAATAAAATTAGAAGCACAATTTGCACACTTGCAAAGATGGAAAATAAATTTTATCCATCACCCTAAATAAAATAGTAAATTTTGTCCCTTCTTCCTTGTGTTTATATAGAATTGGCCATTCATGTATCGTATCATCTTACTACTTTGTATGTGTCATGGGCCGCGAATGTTCTAGCTCCGTGACATATGAATGTTATTTCTTGAGATCATTTATATTAATTTTTAAATGCTTTTCCTTTTTTCTTTGGCTGAAAACAATTGCATAATCATAATTGCTGCTGCACATTAGGTTGTCTATTAGTTGAAATAACAGATTACTTAAAGAGCTGCAGGTTTCTGTCACATTTTGCTGCCTTTAGTAGGATGTGCAGGATCTTGGAAGCAAATAAAAAATTATCCTTAAATATAGTATATAGGGTTCCAAACAGCTGTAGCTTCCATGGTTCTCTGTTTCTCTTCTCTTTGTTACTACTTTTAAGTATTGATGCATTTATATTATCAAGGTAGAACTTGGATTTTGCTTATAAAATAGTTCATCTTCGCTGCAGATGTTTTGCAATGGGAGAATATTTCTTACTGCCTTTCTCAGTTATCATTCACTGAAAAGGGAGTGAAAAAGCTCATAGAGTCATTCAAGACTTACGAACATGCTCTATCTGAGGATTCCGTGATGGATCATTTTAGAAACATCATTAACAAGGTACCCTTTTGTTTTTTTGAGTTTTCTGGCCTTTATTTTCAACTTAGATCAGATTATCCATTTTCTCTTCACATTGGTTGCAAACAGGGCAAGAAGTTTGCTAAACCAGAACTGAAAGTATGCATTGAGGAGTTCGAGGAGAAACTTAATAAGTTCCACATGGAAAAGAAGGAGCAAGAGGTTACTGCAAGAAATGCAGAAATACATCGACAGAAGGTTGGCAATCTGGAAGGTTTTGTTATGGCTGGAAATAATGGAGAAGAAAGTGCAGAATCTGATATTGCTGAAGGTTGGTTCATGAATTTTAACTATGTTCCTGTGGCTTTATCTAATATCTTGCTTCTTCCACTATATTATTATTTTTTCTTGTATCTCTAATCTACAAGCTTCCAATATTTTGAGTTTCAAAATTTCCTGACACCCTTAATTGTACAATTTATATGATGTTTGAGGAGAGAGGATTTTGACTGGTCTGACTTTATTTATGTACATAGTAGCATTATATTGGAATATTTCACGGTAAAAGTATCATGGAAGCCTTTTTATTAGGAGTTGGTTTGTATTTTACCCTTCTACTCAAAAATGGGTAAATTAGCCTCTATACATTAGATCAAATAACAAACTGATCCTTCTGATAAAAATTTCATCTATTTTTACTGTTAAAAACTGGTCCTTGTCCATCAGAATGAGGTATATATAACACATCAGATATAATTGTTTGGTTATTTTGTTAGCCACATGATACATCATGAACATAAACAAGTATGTCAAAATGTTGGATAGTAACATCTTTCTTCAACTTTAAGTTAATATCTTATCCAGTGAGTCTTCAAGCACATGTATTGCTGCAATATTTCTAGATTCTTAGCTTCTCCCATTAGGAGAAAATAGTTTCAAATATTCATTCCAGCTTTCTTAAAAATTAAAGTTTAGTGAAGTTTGTATCTTTTAGGTGTTAGTGATAGTGAGGTTATCGATACGCCAGTGGAAGGGCAAACCGAATCTTCAAATGATGAATCGACGTCAAAACTTGTTGAGCCAGAGGAATCTTCTGGGGCTTGCAGTGAAGTGATTGAACAGGAAGAGGAGACTGAAATTCAATCACAAAGAGTTAATAAGGAAGGTAATTTTAGCTTCATAACTCTGTTCTTTTAAGTTTATGAATGTGTAGTAACAAATACTATGCCACTGTTATAGGGGTGTCTCGATCCCGAGTGAAAAAAAGCAATATGAAAGATGTGAAGGTGACCTTGTCTGCAACCACCCAGAGAGTTACAAGATTAAGGAAAAAGGTAGTTTCACTTGTTTTGTGTTTTCTAGGCATAATTTACTTTCATTTCCTTTACATACATAGGTACATACATGGTAAAAGTACTATGGAGGTCCTTATGCTAGGAGTTGGGTTGCATTTTATCTCCTCTATTCAAAAAATAAGTAAGTTATTGTATGTTAGATCAATGAGCAAATTGGTCATTATGTTAAAACTTTCATCCATTTTCTACTGTTAAAAATTGGTCCCTATACGTTGACATGAGTATCACGTGGCACGTCAAGTGTAATTGTCTGGTTATTCCGTCAGCCATGCCAGTTTTTAACAGTAGAAATCGAATGAAAATTTTAAGTGAAAGGATTAGTTTACTCTTTGATTTAATGAACAGGGACTAATTTACTCGTTCTTTGAATAAAGGTGGCAAAATGCAAATTGAATAGTATAGGAGCCTTTATGTTACTTTTACGGTACATACATGCATACATATGTATGTATATTCTCGCATCTAACTCTAGCTCACCTTATAAATATAGTTATTTGGTGGCTCTTTGGTTCCGAAAAATAAAGGTAATAAAATGCTAGACACATGAGTTTAAGGGGAAATAGGGATTCAAAGATGATGGTTGATTGGATTGTCTAAGGATTTTCAACCTTAGGCTATTTCTCACCTAAGGGTTCCTGGGAAATCATATATAGCAACTAACACATTCACCCCCAGATGGGTTCATCAAACCTTTCTTGAAATAAGTAATATATGGTAAAAGCATATGTTGCTCAGACTTTATTTTTATTGAAATACCCCATATGGAAATATGACTTTTAAGGACCATCTATAATACTTGAAGAAACTTATAAAAATCTAACTATACTTGTTGGATATATACTTGTATCCGATCCTCAAATTCGAGTAACATAGGGCTGAAACCACAAACTGCCGCCAAACATTCCAATAGGCCAGATATAGAGATCCAAAAATGGTTTAGCTCAATCTTATGAATAAATAAGATTCGTAGAAACGTTGGAGGTTAGAATGATATACTAGGAATCAAATAAGATAATAAAACTCAAAAAATTGCATTGCTTCAAAAAATCAAGGCTTTCAGAAATAGGGTGGTCAAATCGGTTGGACTGTCAGTTTCGATTCAATTGGTATAACAGATTTATTTTATTTAATTAAATAAATTATTAAAAAATTTTTAAAAAAAAAAGTTCAATCGATTTCGAATGGTTTGTAAGTCAATCAAACACTTCTCACCAAACTGATACCACGGTTGGTTACTAGTCTAACTAACTAGTTTGGTTCAGTTTAAACAGCATTGCAAAAAACAAAAAAACATTGTTGAAACTTAACCCCACTTAGTCACTTCAGGTGTCATATATCAAACCTTAAATCTGCATTTAAATCCCAAATCAAGTAGGCATCTGAACAAGCTTTTCTCTATTGTTTCACTTGAGTTAGGGGCTGCTAGCAGTGTCCTCAGCTTCTTTTTGTGTATGTGTTTCTTATAGTAGCTTTAGTGTCTAAACTACATAAAAATTTTAAGGAAACATTCAACAATGTGCAGGTAGAAGAATGACAACATATTTGAGTCAATTATTGGATGGGTGAAAAAGCCAGGAGTTATTTCAGTAGGCTTTTTTTTTTTTTAATGCTACTGGTGTTTGTAACATCTAATAATACTCCAAAGGTAATGACTGTCTTTTGTATAATATGTGACAATTCTCCGGAGTCTCTCCTCTTTGTTGGAAAAAGAATCCGTACTATGATTTTCTTTTTGGTGGAATATATGAACAGAAAATTGGAATTGTTTACGACCATGTTTGGTTGGTAAACAGAAATGATTTGTTAAATATTCAATATAAAAATTTAGTTGTAAAACTAACTTAATTTTATGTACGTACTTTGTTTTTGTTTGATCGTATTGCTGAATAATAAATAATTAATAAGGTATTGGTTTACTGACAATGTTAAGGTCAAGTGAATTTTGAGATCCTAAGTTTATTTTGTGTAGATCATGTCATGTTTTTAGAACTGACGAATTGAATCAAAAACGGATAGGTGTTCTGGTTCGAAACAATGCAAAATTTGGTTGAATTAAAATTTATATTTTTTTATTCTTATGAATTTTAATAATTTACTAGACTTAAATGGATCTAACTAAAAATGAATGACCTAAATGCTTTGATCATTGCAACAATATAGATAATTTGGAAATTTGATTGGATTGGATTGATTTGGTAGTCGCATTTTTTGGATTAGACAATATTATTATATTTTTACATTATTGGCCTTTCATTATTTTACATACATTCTAGATAATTTTTATTTTGAACTTTGAACGAGGCATCTGTAAAAATTATAATTATTTTTAATTATAAAAATCGAAGTGTAACCAAAAAAACTAATAATTATATTGGACAAGAGTAAGTATTTTCGTTAAAGACATATCATCATGACAAAACTTGTGGATTTTTATATTGTAAACCAAATAAGTAAAGTACTAATCGAACCGAATTTAATAAAACCAAACGGAACGCTACGATTCTAAATCAGGGAAACGGGCCAACAACCAACACAACTATATGCTTTGAATTTAGAGATAAGCAAAAGTTGATGGGGAAAAATATGTCTCAAACACACACATTCCTTAATATTTAGTACCATTCAAAATCTCATCAGCATTATTATCAATAAAAGAAAAAAAATCTCATCAACGTTTTACTTGTAGATACTAACAACAGGTGTTCCTAAATTTCTCACCTCTGGAATATAATTTTCGCTGAATCAAAAACCCTAAGTACCAGCATTTCTGCGGCCAACACGAGCAACGAAACCAGCTTTAATTGGAGCAACTGATCGGCCAGACCCACACTACAAAACCAAAAAAGATCGAGATCAGTACTTTTTACACAATGGTAGGAAGTGAAGAAGAAAAAAGAAGAGGTAAAATCAAGTTTATTCTCATTCCTAAACAACTCCGAAACAGATAAAAATTAGAAAGTCTTTAAAGGGAGCTTCAGAACTATCTATCATTTTTCTCATTCACAAAACTATATGGCAATGTAGGCAGTTGTCAAACATCATAAGCCCCCTTTCAAGGAGAGACGTAAAATAATTAATATTTTAAAGCCTAATATAAAACTTCTTAAAAAACAAAACCAAAAAAAAAAAAACCAAAACTTTACTCCAATCAACACACGAGACTTTAAAGAGATATTAACAACAATGTCATTTCTCTCTCACATGAAAAATAATGCAGGCAGTTCTCAGAGCATAATCACACTCTATATGACCAGCAACTTAAGGCCTCAGATTCATTACTTTTATTGTCATCAAAGTAAAGATCTGACAATGTAGGCAATTTTTAATCATCATAAGCCTCGTAAGTGTAGATTCATTAATAATTACATTAATAAAAAACAAAGCTAAATACAGACTACATGCATGTCCATCGCAAATAAGTTTTTCGGTTATGACTAGCAACTTAAGGCCTCAGTTTTTGTTTCTTTTATTGTCATCAGAGTAAATATCTGACAATGTAAGCAATTCTTAATCACCATAAGCAAGAGTAGATTCATTAAGAATTATTAATCGAAACAAAGATATATTTTAAATTACAACCAGCAACTTTAGGCCTCAGATTTGTAACTTTTAATTTCATCAGACTGAAGGTCTGACAATGTAGGCAATTCTTAATCATCATGAGCCTCTTAAATCCGTAGATTCATTAATAGTTACATCACTCAAAACAAAGCCATATACAGGCTACTCACATGTTTTAACATAGGGAGAAAACAGTTGGTCCATGCCCAACAAGCATGACCACCACCATCACAATTAAATTTTAAGTTAGGACCAGAAACTTTAGGCCTCAGATTTGTAAGTTTTAATCTCATCAGACTGACGGTCTGACAATGTAGGCAATTCTTAATCATCATGAGCCTCTTATATCGGTAGATTCATTAATAGTTACATCACTCAAAACAAAGGCATATACAAACCACTTGCATGTTTTAACAATGAGAAAACAGTCAGACCATGCCCAACAAGCATGACCACCACCATCACAAATAACTTTTAAGTTACAACCAGAAACTTTAGGCCTCAGATTTGTAAGTTTTAATCTCATCAGACTGAAGATCTGACAATGTAAGCAATTCTTAATCATCATAAGCCTCTAAAAGCATAGATTCATTAATAATTACATCACTCAAAACAAAGCTATATACAGAATACATGCATGTTTTAATGTAAGGAGAAAATGAAATTGGTTGGTCCACCATCACAAATAAGTTTTAAGTTATGATCAGCAACTTTAGGCCTCAGATTTGTAATTTCTATTTTCATCAGACTATAGGTCTGACAATGTAGGCAATTCTTAATCATCATAAGCCTCTAAAAGAATAGGTCCTTCACTAATTACATCACTCAAAACAAAGCCATACACAGAGTACATGCATGATATAAGGAGAAAAAGAAATTAGTTGGTCCACCAACAAAAAATAAGTTTTTAAGTTACGATCATTGATTTTAGGCCTCAGATTTGTAGTTTTTGTTGTCATCAAACTGAAGGTCTGACAATGTAGGCAATTCTTAATCATCATAAGCCTCTAAAAAGCATAGATTCTTTACAAATTACATCACTCAAAACAATGATATATATAAGCACCCAAGGCAATTAACAGCAGGCTTATCTGAGAAAGATGAAAGGGTTGGAGAAGAATTTGAAAATTGTTTTTGTTACCTTCTCACATCTGAGAAAGAAAAGACGATTCTCCTTTGAAAGAATTGTATCTGGACTTTTGCATCCAAGGCAAATAACATACTCATCTGTGAAGAGGAAACCAAAAATCCCAAAGTCAGTCCATCAAAATATTCCCAGCTTCAAGTAACATTTCTTACCATCTCAAAATAAGTGATAATGACAAAAAAAAGGCACTTACTGATGTAACGCCTTAGGATCCCTTCAAAATTTTTTGGTGCAAACCTGCCCTTCACAACCAACCTTTGTTGCCCATCAAGTGATCCACTTGTCCCCAGCTCAGCAAGCAAGAAGGCCATGACATGGTCCGGTTGTCGATGCATTCTAAACGATTTTCTCAGCCAAGAAGTTGTTAGAAAGGGTGAGGATGTGTGGAATTCATTTGCAAATAGAACATAATTAGATGGTAAATTTAACTAAAAACCCAAATCTGATTAACTCCTAAGTGAAAGACTGTTGTAATGACAATATCAGGAAGTAATAGGTCCATGACCATGCAACATGACTAACATTCAAGTAATATATTTTTATACCGATTGAATGGCACAAATACTTATATATGTGTGTGTGTGTGCACACAAGTGTGTGTATAAATGAATAAGAGTACACAAGAAAGGAAAAAGGACAGTAACATACGTCTTGCATAGATCCATGAAATTTACAAAAACAGTTTTCTTGGTGCCCTCACGAAGAACTTGTGGAGGCCTCATAACAGTTCTACGTCTATCTCCAGCAAGCTCAGGGTTGTTCTCCCGGAGAATGTTGAACACCCGACCAAGAAGCTGCATTCATCCCATAAAGTGAAGGTTAAATAGACAGTACAACAGATGAAATAGCATATAAACTCAATAATTTTCAAGTATGATGTTACCAAATAAGATCAAGAAAAAGCATAAAGCCATTCAATCAGTCAATAGCCATAGAGAAACATATAATAAATCCTCCAAAATGGATCCTTGTGGATGGTGAAATTCTTAAAACTTATTTGAAATTTAAGATTTCAACAAGTACAGTTCATAGGTGTATTAACATTAATATCCAAAGAAAATAAAGTATGAAATACCAACAACGCACCAAGGTACACACTATACCTCATCATATTTATAATCACGGTCAGTTCCATCCCACGGGTACCGTTGTTGCAAGACAATGCCTTCGCCTTCTTCATCCCCATCAATATGACCTAGATAAAGGGTAAAAAGGCATAAGAAAAAACTAATAACAGATTTCACACAACACCAGTGTCCATTTCACAATATCACCAATCAATAGTTTAATGAAGGAAAATCTAACCATCAAAATCATCTCCTGCATCCGTACTTTCGTCAGTGAATGTATTGGCCTCTACCTACAATATCACAGAAAGTACAATCAAAACAGTTTAATTAATAGAGAACATAATAACATGTACATATATTAATTTAAAGCTATGACTTACTGGTTTCTTCTTCTTCTTTTTCAGATTGCTAAAGTCAAGCCCTTCAGACACTGCAAGTAAAAAGAGAAATAAATAAGTTTCCTAACAAAACATAGCACATTTTCTAGGACTCTAACCTGTTGATGTTTTTACAATTTGCTTTTTACCCTTTTTCTTCTGTTTTAATTATATTTTAGTCTTACTTTAATATTTTTACTCATTTTATCAGAACCATCTAGTCTCTATAGTTAGCTCTAGATCTTCCAGTGGAAAAGCAACATGAAGATTGTAACTTTACATGAATTTTCGATTTCTCAATCAACAATAGATCTTTGTTTGTATGAATAATTAGCAAAAAGTACCTGATAATGCCTCGGTTTTCTCGGCTAACTTGTCAACAAATTCATCTGCAGGATCCTGAATCACAACCTTCTTCTTCTTCTTCTTTTTAGTAGGATCAAATGATGTAATCTGAAGCAAAAGGCATTCATTAAACAAAAAAAAATTAAAACGGATCATGTGAAAATATCTAAAATCGAATCGAGTAATATAGGTCAATCATTTATGCGAAGAAAGCATAAAATGCGAACCACTGCAATCTTCTTTCATAAATTAATTACAAAAAAGAAGAAGAGAAAAATAAGACTTACTTCCGGCACCTCATCCTTCACTTCATCATCTGCCATGATTGCTGCAAAGCAAAGGAAAATTCAAATGAATGGACAAAAGAGATTCTCTATTAAATTAAAAGAAACCCTAGAATCTATAAAGCATGGAAACTGCTCGCAACTTGCGTAGGGAACGGAAATGGGAAATGCAACAAAGAAAACACTAACCTGCGTGCCTTGCTTTACTTTAGATTTGAGAAGAAATGGTTGATTGGTGGAAGAAATGTGAAATGAAGGGTAAATAGTCGGCTGGCGTTTGGAAGATAACAATATGCGTGTGCTTGGATTCTAATAGAAAATGCTTTGGGTAAAATAAAAATTAGGGTTAGCCATAAGGGGCTTTTTTTCTAATTAAATTATTTTTAAAATATTATTTTACCAAAATATGTATTTTTTGATGTATACAAAGTGTACATATTCAAGGCCGGGTAACCTGGCCATTCTGAAGATCCGTCTAAAAAACGAGTGAGTTTGAATAAAAAATATAAACTTAAAAAATAGACTTAGGTAAAGTCTTTTTAGTTTGAGCATGACTCAAATTTTGTTGTTATTGTTTGGATAATGTATGTTTTATTGTCAACTTTATTATTATTTTAGAGTTATTTACTTGTTAAGTTGCATCTATTTTAATGTTATTTAAGTATAAAGACACTTTTAATTTATTTTTAATTTGCTGGAAAACATTAATTTGAATGTTTTTAATATTTTTGATATATTATATTTTTAAATTTTTTATAGGTTTTAGTATTTTTATCCAGATCGAATTTGAATAATATTTTAATTTCATTTTTCGAGTTGGACCAAATTCGAATCTATCAAACGGACTAAAATTTTTATTAAGATCCGATCCGACCTATAAACACCTCTATTCCAAAGGATGTGGAGGCAATTGCTTTTTTTTTCTTGAATTTACTTTACATTTTGTTTTAGACTTAACAAATGTAGTTAATATATGTTTTTAAAGTGATTATTTCCATATCAAACGTACGACAAAATGACTAATTTTTTATTAAGATAAATCTTAAAATTATATATGAATTTAATTTTGTATATAAATTTATATAGAAATTTTAATTTTGTATAATTTTATATATAAAATTTTGATTTAATTCAATTCTCACAAACTATTAACGCAATTATTGATATAATAATGTTTTATATTTATATATTGTATATGCAATTAATTATATTTATGCAATATAAAAAAAAATTGATGTATTTATTTTTTTGAATATGTATGATTTAATCAAAATTAAAATTCAATTTATACATGTGAACCATAATCAAAGTTCCTTGTGTATTATTACACTAAATCAAATTTTATATATCAAATTACACATTAAATCAAACTCCATGTATAATTTTGAGTTTTATCCCTTTTTATTAATATCAAAGTCTATTTCAATCTTCAGATAATAAAATTTATCTGTATAAAAGTAGTTAATTATACAATAATACTAATTTTCTTTAGCACGGGTTGATTGTATGTATTAATTAAATTACATAAACTATTCTTTGATTTTTTTATAAAATTAATAACATTTCGTTAATAATATAATTATAAAATTAAAATATAATAGTATATAAATTTAATTTTATAAACATGATATTTGATATTAGATTAAATTTAAATAAATAATATTTTGAAATTATTTTTAAAATATAAATAACTTAATAGTATATTAGTGTGAAATTCTATTTATATATAGTTTTTAATTTGATTTTAATTATTAATTATTGAATATAGATTGTTATGTAAATTTAAATATTTTACTCCTAAATAATTTATTGTAACATTGTATCTATTTTAATTTTAATAGTGTATTTAATTTTTAAAATTAATGATAAATTTAAAAAGACTTTTTTTAACTGTTTTAAAAATTAAAGTGGTTTATTATGTAAATTTGTAAATTTTGATACACTAACAGTATATGGAGTCTAAAACTACTCTGACATTGTATTAAATATTTTCCCATTAATGAATATAAGCAAACTTGAATGACTTATTATGAAAAAATAATTTGTACAACACCATTAAAAAATTATATAAAAAAGGCAAGTGATTTTTTTAACTCGATTGAAACTTTCAAAGCTCCGAGAAGCCTAAAACATATTTCCTTAAACCTTGAAGGATAACCTCAAGCACCACCCTGTAACTTTTTTTTTGAATTATAATAACATGATAAAATTCGAACAATAAACACAATTAACGCGACTCGAATCCAAATCAAATTATTTTACTCCACCGTAGTCCATCTTCAAGCCAAGGATTTCAGTTAAACATCAACTTCAATTGAAGGCAACTCCTACTAGTGGGCATTGAAACCACCAAATATAAATATTTTTACGACAAATAATACAAAACAGTAGTATAAGACAGTAGGGCCGATTCCACAGAGACTGATTGCTATAATCTACATTCGTATCTTCCTCTTGAACATCATGTCAAAGGACGTGCCCACAACTTATAACTGTCTCCCTACAAAAATAAATAAGTGGAGGTTTATAGGAAAAATGCTAAATGAAAATAAAATAAATAAAGTGAAATAAATCTTGTTGCAAAGTAATTTGACTGAGATAAAAATAAGAAAACTATATTTAATAAGTTTAGCCTCAGCTTTGGTTCTCTCCGAACTTGAACCGATCATTGAAAATTAATCTTCCTTTTTTAATTGATAAACTGGTTATACTGCTTGAGAACATCCCAACCGTTAACTTTTCTTCTTGTAGTCGGTTTCGATACGACCTGCAAACCAACTCTTACCGAATGTCTAACCACGTCACACGTGTTCGCAATTTAAGATTTCGACAGTATTGCGCTCTAAAAAGCTCAACTCGATTTAACGGCATCAACCGTGTGGGTCGTTTAAATATGATCTCTATCACCCTTGACGAAATCCATCTAGCTGTTTCCCACTTGGACACGCCAATTTGTTCGCAGGAACTCGAATGCAACATGGCCGACTCAACTTCTAGACTTTACGCCAACCTACTTCAACCCAACGTACACTTTTTGAATCGAAATCGAATTAACTTTGAGGGACGAATTTGTACTATCCCATAAACTGAAGTGATAACGAGTACCGATTTGAAAAGGTTTTTAGCGCAATTTCTTAACTCACAATTATTTCCTTGCTGAAACGACAATCGAGCTAAGGCTAAAAAGAACTTTGTGACACATGATTTTAATCATGCTTGATGGATGATGATGATGATGATGATGATGAATTATTTGTAATTATGAAAGATGGAAATGAGGAAAGAATTAATAAAGCAATTGAACAAATTTTTGAAAAGTAATGAAAATTGAAGTGGAAATGGCAGAAACGCAAAGACAGGAATAAATGAAGAATGGAGAATTACTTAATTGCTTCACAAAATCAAAAATATATTTTCAATTGAACCCAAAAGACTCTATTTATATATAATTGGGATACTAAAAATAACTTGACCACTCGTAAACTAATTTTCTAGTTTACTAAAATAAAGAAATACTAGTCAAACTAAAATGAAAATTATAAACGAAAATAACAAAATTCTAAATTAGGCTATTGACAAATTCAACCAAAAATATCTTTGCATTAAGTCCTCATATTCTCTCAAATCTCAATGTAGCCCATCTTTTCATATTTTGCTTCAATTAAGTCCCCTTTTTGCTTGCCTTTAAGTTGAAACATCACTTTGTGTACCTGATAAAAAAAAACGTATGAAATTAAAAATACTTTCCTCATAATTAATAAAAAATACACAAATAAAATTACTCAAATTATTTACTATCTCCTACTTTATTAGTTCAACATTAATCAAGTATGGAGACATCACATAGCTTTAAATAGAAATTAAGAGTTGCAATGAAACATACTTATGGTTAGTTTATAAGACTTCTTCCTATCCCACAAATGTTTTAACAATTGTGGAAGTCTACGATCACGAAAAGCATCCAATTTGTGAGAGCCGAAATTTTTTTCAATTAAAATTATAGTTGAGACAAAATTGTCATCCAGACAAAAAATATAGATAAAAAAGGTTAAAAGGAAATCATTTATCGGGAGATTATCAAATGTTTTTTATTTAGAATAAGTGTTAAGGAAAAAATATCAATGTTTAGGGATTGAAAGATTTTTGTTTAAAGTTGAGGATTCAATACTTATTTATAGGTGTTGAGGTCCTACCAAAACCCCTACCCTTAAAACGTAAAGTCAAGATCGATTTAGGGGTACTAATTTCGGATTAAACCTCGACACCAATAAATGTCGAGATCGGTTAATTTTTTTCCACCATCACATCCAAACTCTTATTTATTAAGTTTATTAAACATTACTCCAAACCCTTTTTTTTCTTTTATTCTTCAATTATTGTTCAACTTCACAATAGCAAGGAGAAGGACAATCATCGCCTCCTCAACAAATGTTAGTAAAGATGGATACAGAAAAGCCAAGTCACTCAACAAGTGCACCACAACATCTACAACAATACCCCTTTCAGAATCTTTATGCAACAAGGACGTCTCCTTCTACCTCTTCGCAATAAAGAGCAAGCATCACTAAAGGAATAATTGACATCCCTCCTCAAGAAACTCGCAAGAATAAAGAAGAATCAACCTTGCAGGAAGAGGAAAAAAAGACCAAGGTAAGAGGTCTCATTCCCCTTTAAGAATAAACTAAATGCCAAGGTAAGATGTCCCATCCCCTCTATGAAATGGCTAAGGTGAAAGGTCTCGTCCTCTTTACGACCATAAAGATCACTTGATGAATTGGCTAAAGTAATATGTTTTGTCTCTCTAACGCCCATGAAAATCAAGATGAGAGATGTTGTCCCTTGGAAGAATCTGCTAAAGACCAAGGCGAGAGGCTTAACCCCCTATATGATAATAGCCACGACGAAGGGAATCATCTAATGATATAATTTCAGACACTGATAACCCTTCATCTAATGACCCTTGACTAAACTGAGAATACATATCTACAATGATACAATTTCAGACACTGCAACAATAACATGGCAGACAATAACGAAATAGCACAAATCTCCAATCATAAGCAAACATGTGTTCGAAAGCAATAGATACAAAAGCAATATAATCAGGGCAATAATGATGACGCTTCAAAAACCCTCCACTAACCTTGTCAGCAAAACGAATCAAGCCAAACCACTTTACAACTTGCCTTTTGTCTAAAGGATTATTGTTATACCCTCACCTTGGACCCCCTCGCTAGATCATACAAAGGCTACAATGAACTTGGTGAAGCTTAACTTTATGCACAAAATGAAGCTCGACATCATGGCCTCGCTAAAGAAGCAATATACTTTGCTTGAACATCCAAAGTGAATGAGCACACACAATCCTCAAAATATATATGAAATAGTTACTAACAATATCCGTAATTCATCACATACTGATTTAACGAATGGCTAGTTTAACCCTTTCAAGTCAACTTTAACAATATCCTAAATTGATATTTGTCACTTCACACGATACTTATAAAGTAAAGAATTCAATGATTGGGACCCATGCCAACCACCCTCCTCCTATAAATACCTCATTAGCATCAGAACGAAAGTATAAGTCATTCATATAGTCTATAATCCACCAAAATTCAATCTCAAATTCTTTCAAACCAATAATCTAGTGGTTTCATGCATCACTCATAGTGTGAATGCTCTTGTTGTATTACTCAATAATTTTAGCGTTGTGATATTTCTAAAATTTAAAATATTTTACTTAAGTTCTTAAAATATTATTAATTAAGTTTTTTCCATTAATTTAATAATTATATTAATTATTAAATATCATTTAAAATATAACAAAAGTATATTTAAAATAAATATATTAAATTATAAGCACATTTGTTACTTATTGTATAAACCACTTGAATTTAACGAACTAAAAACTAAATTTCACAAAATCTGACATTATCTTTTTTTTTTTTTTAATACATCATTTTGTCCATTAATAAGCACACATATACTAAATTATTGAAACATGCTATACCTCACTACATAAACTGTTGTTATTAAAAAAAAAAAAAGCAATTAAATTGATAGTTAATTTCACAGGATTTATATCATTAAGGTAACCGTTGATCGATTTTTAATGTAATTAAAAATTATTAACTTTTTATAAAATAGTATATATTAATATAATTATACTTTTATCTATTTATATTTTTAATAAAATAATATTATGATGAAATTTGAAACGGAGACTTTGATGCTCAAAGTTTTAAGTTAACAATTTCAACAAAATCCTCACATTATTTAAAGTAAAAAAATTATAAATATATTTTTGGATAAATTATACTAATAGTCATCAAATTATTAGTATTTTTTATCATTCAACAATAAAAAGTTACAAAATGATCATTAACTATTAGTAAATTTATCTTTTGGTTATCCAACTACTAAAAATAACAAAATGATCACTCAACTATTCAATTTTATCTTTTCTAGTAACCCAACTATCTTAAATTTTTGGGTGTTTCCATTTTTACATTAGCTCACTAGTCAAGGGTGAAGGTAGAAAATTTTTTTAGAAGGATCGAAATTAAATTTCAATTTTTACAATAGTAAAAATACAATTTAACTATTTTAATAGTCTATATCTTTATAATTTTTAAAGGATTAAATCAAAATTTTATCATCTTATGGGGCAAATTGTAATTTTACCATTATTAATTTAAAATTTTAAAGGACTTAAATGAAATTTTTTTCATTTTAAAAGGAGTCGAGCTCTTGTCAACCCCCTGACTACACCCCTGTCGCTGGTCATAAAAAAAAAAAACAAAATTGAATAATTGACTAAACTTTTTTTTCATTACCTAAGTGTGCCCATAATCCACTTATTTAAAATGATTTCTAAATTTAAATACTAAAATAAAATTTGACAATTTGCATGGACACCGAGTGGAATTAACCCTATTATAAGTTGTCGTTAACTGGCGGCACTGAAAAGGCTCATAAAGCCTAAAAAGGTTTTAAAATACAATCATCCGCAGTTGATTTTGGGAGATCAGAAATGGCATCATCGCCCACTCTCAAGCCTTTCGTTCCCTCTCTCTACTCTGATCCTACCCGCCACTGCGTAAGCTCTTTCTTTTGCCTTTCTTTCTTTCTTTTTTTTTCAATTTTATCCGTAATTTTTTTCTTTAAAAATGATAAGTGTGTGTTTTAAAATCTATGAAGTTGCTTGTTTTAGTGGAATTTTTTTCTTCCAATATGGATTTCTGATAATGCCTGGGTAAAGCTGTTATGATTTGAGCTATTCTAATGTCGATGAATTGAAATTTAGATAGAGTAAAAGAAAGCTTTGACTTCTTCTTTCTTTTCCTTATTTTATTTAGTGAGAATTATTTTGCTACTGTAATTGAATTTTACCGAGCTTCCAAATCTGTTATGAAGAAAACGAATAATAACATTTTTATAATAATTAAATTGATTTTTAATTTTTTTTATTTAAAGTAATTTCAACAAGCAAACTTTAAGGTAACAGAATTGATAATTAAATGGAGCTTTTGTAAATAGCTGAATTAATGGAATGAAAAACATTATTCTGTTTGTTGTTTATGCAGGGTTCTTTGCTAGATATTTATTTCCCAAGAAGTTTTCAGGTTAAGAAGGAATTAAGTTTAGAGGGAAAGCTGAAGTTGTCTACAAAGCAATTCAGATTGAATTGTTTAGGGCACAGAGACATGGATGTTACTGCTTCAGTTTTGGCCGATTCTGTTACAGATGTTCAATTGGTTTGTATCAGTCTTTTATGTTCTAAAGGATGGTTACCCTGGTGTCTGCAATTGTTAGTATATTTATTTTCTCTCTCGCGTTGCAAAACAGGACGTCAACGAGGAAGACCCTAGCATTTCGACTTTATTGATGAATTTTGATAGTAATTTTGATCCTTACGGTGCAATGAGTACACCGCTTTACCAAACAGCTACATTTAAGCAGGTAATCTTATTGAAATATGTTGGTTTGCAGTATCTTTTACTGGTTGTTTAGCTACATGCAACACTCTGGGAAAGAAAATTTAAGAAATTTCTAAGTTTTAGCATTTTATAGTTTATATGATTTTGCTTGGTTTAATGCTTTGCTTGCAATAAGCTTTGTAGTTTGATTTATATACTGAATTTCTCCATATTGTGTCAATTCTGAGGATAGAATGTTGAACCATGAATAATATTAACTGGGATTACGCATATCCAAGTTGATCTGGCTCCTGCATTGTTTCTCAGTAGTTTTGATATGTAGTTTGCATTCTGGCATCGGTTTTTTTTTTTTTTTTTTCATCATCCGGTACATATTACTTTATATGGAAAATCCAAAAAATAATCAAAATATAAGCAGACAAAAGTTAACACTTACATGGTCATATACAGCCAGACATGCATGCTGATTATCTATTTCTTGCCTATATCTGGCATCTCACTGAGGTCAGACTTTAATTAGCATTTTCTATACTTTGTTTTGAAGCCTT
The DNA here is from genome assembly GCA_039519145.1 of Kokia cookei. Taxonomy (NCBI): domain Eukaryota; kingdom Viridiplantae; phylum Streptophyta; class Magnoliopsida; order Malvales; family Malvaceae; genus Kokia; species Kokia cookei. The sequence goes on along the minus strand of CM076908.1, from coordinate 46,245,694 downwards.
CAGCAACTGAAAATGGGCCTTATGATTATACTAGGAGTGGAAACCCTACGCGGGATGTCCTGGAAAGGTGTAATTTCGTGTTTTGACATACTCAGCTTGGTTGAAGGCCTTCTATCTGTCATCAGTGAGACCAACCTTTTTAGCTTCTACAATGTACTTTTCTGGAGTATTTAGATGTGTGTATCTTTATCTTGTAGGCTCTTGGCAGAGCTTGAGAAGGCAGATCGAGCATTTTGCTTTACCAGCGGGATGGCTGCTTTGTCTGCAGTTGCTAATCTTGTTGGAACTGGTACTTTATTTTTTATCACTTTATCTGTTTCCTTTTGCAGTATATTTCACTTGAGTTTATAACGCTTATAGTATTTTTTCAACAATTTGAGACTGGCTATGATGATATTGTCATCAACATGACAATTTTTCAATCCACTTGTTTCCCTTTTACTGTTTGTAGCATTGTTATAAAAGATTTTATTCCTTTTTTCTCATTGTCCTTGCTCCTTTCATATTTTTTCCATGCTTACTAATTCAAGTCTGTAGTTTATTTCTGTAAAGCCTCTAATTCCTTTCGTGCACTTAAAGAAAACCTTAATAATATTGTTTTTTCTCTTCTTTTTAGGCCAAGAAATTGTTGCTGGAGATGACATCTATGGTGGTTCTGATCGTTTATTATCTCAAGTAACTCCAAGATCTGGAGTTGTCGTAAAGTTAGTATATTCTCTTATTTTGTGCACTGTGATCCTACTGTATATTGTCTTCTTCTGTTCACTTTGATCCTAGCGCTATAGAAATCTGATATAAATTGCTTCAAATGTTTAGACGAGTAAACACTAGTGATCTAGGTGAAGTTGCAAAAGTTATTGGCCCCAAGACAAAGCTTGTGTGGCTGGAGAGTCCTACCAATCCTCGACAACAAATTGCTGATATTCGTGTGAGACATTTTTCTTTTTCTAGTCATATATCTTTTCATTGACCAGAATGTTTGGATTTTGTTAGTCTTACAATTTCAGTTGTTAGATACACGTTAATTTGACATTTTTGCTAAAATGCATTGATATAATAAGGCATATGTTGTTTTCTGCACAAGACAGGATATAGAAGCTTGCATGATTTAAATCTATTGTCAGTTAATATATGCTGGATCATTTTTGTTGTGGTTATACATGTGTGCAATTAGGTAATTGAGTTTGTTATTTCATTGTTGAAATCATAATTACAGGTGATGCATCTTAAGCTCTAATAGCAAAATGCTTTTGTTAAGCATCCAACCTAAAACCAAGTGGAGAGGCCCACTTTAGTATAAGACCACAGGAAACCAGATACTTAATACGTGGGATAACACCACGTAACACTCCCCTTCATGTGTTGCTCAAAACACCACTTGACATCCCCCCTTACATGTAGCTTACAAGCCTCACATGGTGTTAGTCTGGTAGAACAGAATAGAACCTATCTTCTGATACCATATTGGCATCTAACCTAAAACCAATCGGTAATAAGTGAAAAACCAACATTATCAGGGAAAAAAAGGGAGACCCAATACATAATGGATGTGAAATAACACCACTTAAACCTTTTTTTTTCCTGTTTGTGTAATTTTCAGAGAATTGCAGAAATGGCTCATACCCATGGGGCCATTTTGTTGGTGGACAACAGTATTATGACCCCAGTATTGTCAAGGCCATTGGAACTGGGAGCAGGTATCAACAATATACATGTCTTTGGGTTCAGTTCTAAATTTTTAAGCAAGTAGGATTTTATGGTTCAGATTATTGGTAATTTCTCTTGGTTGATTTTGTTTCAGACATTGTCATGCATTCTGCTACTAAATTTATAGCTGGGCATAGTGACCTCATGGCAGGCGTGCTTGCCGTTAAAGGAGAGAGGTATTAGCTCCTTTCTCATGCAGTTCTTTTGTAATATTGGATATTATACCTATTTTAAAATTCATAATATAAGTTTAAAAATCCATTAATATTTTATGATTTGAAGTATTTATAACCATCACCTAATCTTTCTACTTTCACATGGACAAATATTTGCTTGATCTTATTTACTCTTATTTTTTACCATACATGCTTATTTTCAACTTATTTAAGAAAAGGGTAATAAGACTATGTTCTTGTAAATTGAGGTTAAGATATTGAACGTCAAACTTCCAAGTGGAGGAAGTTGGGGAGTATGATATGATTTCCTAGAGTTTTGGTTGTAAGACTTGTACCCCAACTTCAATATTGTTTCTCAGACTTCTTGATTCAGGTCTTTGGAGTAGAAAAGAACCAAGATAGAATCGTTAAACTTTCATTGTGAAATAGTTGTTCCTTTTCTAGACAAATCTTTGGGGGATTCATTTTATATTTGTTTTACATGTATTTTATACTGGATTAACTGCTATTTATCTATATATTTTACCTGTCGTTTCAAGTGCTAGGTTTCTAGTATTGGATTTACGCAGTTTCTGTTGCTTTCTTTGATGCATTCTATTTCTATCTAATTAAGTTTTATAAGATTAGAGAGTGGCCCTAAGTAGCTATTTCTTGAATTTTGAAGAACTAATCTTCTCACATTTGTACTAACACTTAGCTGGAACCTCTGCAACAGTTTTGTCTAAACCAGACAATCTTTCCACAAATGTCCCCTTTTTTTCAGAATTCATACAGGCTTTTTTTTTTTAATAAATACAAGAAAGTGTGAAGGCATAAAGAATTCTAAATTTCCCACATTCTGCATAATTGATAACTCATCTTTTGCATCTGTAATCTCTCTTTTTTCTGATCATAAGAATGGTAAAGTCCTGCTTCTGTTATTTAAAAAATTAATCTTGTATATACATATAGGACCATAAACTTCTAGATCTTTTGAATTTGTGTCCCTAGATTCCTTTTTGTTTTTTTTTTTTTAATTAAACAGTTCTACTATCTTGCCATGAATTATACACATAAGAATGCTCTTAGGAAGAAAAATGGGTCTCTCTGTATGGACTTTTCTTATCTAGTTATCATCACTCTTCCTATTCTTCTACTAAAGGATTTAACCTCCACTACTATAATTAACTTTTACCGGTCATATTTCCTTATTGTTACCTTCCTAATTCAGAAATATTTTCTTTTGTTAACTACTAGCTTGGCAAAGGAGTTGTATTTCCTACAAAACGCAGTTGGCTCTGGTTTAGCTCCTTTTGATTGTTGGATCTGTTTAAGAGGCATCAAGACCATGGCTTTACGTGTTGAAAAGCAACAGGTAATGCTTTAGATATATATACTTTTATTCCTGCACGTAATTTTATAAAGTATATAAACGATTGAATGTTGCTATCTTTTGTTCGTCATACACAATGTGCTTCATGTGGGACTTGGGGAAGTAGAATAGTCTAGAGATATCAGTTAGTCTATTCTTGTACAAAACTATGTATGGCCTTGATATGGAGAAAGAGGGGTGTTGAGATTGACCTCTTCCACTAGTGTGTCCCATTGATTATATGTTCTGATTTGTACTTTGAAAAAGTAGACATATTTTCTGTCGCCGTTAACTGTGTGTTGATGTTACCTTTTCAGTGATCATCTACTGAAGAATTTTCAAGTTCCTATTCTGCCTTTAACGATCTTCTATCTGGTTATTTTTCTCTAGGATTGTCAATTGGACGGATTGGTTTTGGATGGGATTGGATTAATTTGTATCACGTTTATTCTGGTTTTAAAGTTTTCGAGTCCTTTTAGATTCGGGTCACTTCGGGATCGTATCATTTGAGTTCACCCATTTGGTTTTCTGGTCACGTCATCTCAGGTTATGAGTTCGGGTCATTTTTGGCTTAGGTCACTTTTGAGTTAGGTGGATTCTGGTTGACTTTTTATGGTCAAATTGGATTGGGTCGGGTTTGGATCCGTGTTAATCGAGTTGGTTTTTGGATTTGGTTCTGAATTTACAGGTCCAATTTTCCCCATAGTTTCTATGGTTGAAATTTGCTTGTCTTCAAACATGAAATTAAGGTTTCTGAATCTCCTACAGGAAAATGCACAGAAGATAGCCGATTTCCTTTCTTCCCATCCACGAGTGAAGAAAGTTAACTACGCTGGTCTTCCTAATCACCCTGCACGTGATTTACACTATTCTCAGGTATTTATTAATAGATATAAATTCCAATTTCAACATCTTTGTGTTTAATATCCTTGGTATTAAATACCCTAATCTCGCTCTTGTAGGCGAAGGGTGCAGGATCGGTACTTAGTTTTTTGACAGGTTCTCTGGCACTCTCGAAGCATGTTGTTGAGACGACTAAATACTTCAGCATAACAGTTAGTTTCGGTAATGACACCATCTATGTTCTTTTATAACATATAAATGCATAATTGAGCTTTCGGTACTGGTTACGCTTTTAGTCGTCAATCTGTACTTATGGAATATCTTCTGTAACAGAATTCGTATCACTTGCCTTAATAGATTCTATTTCTTGAAGAGGGAAGAAAACGAAAAAAAAAACCATATAGACAGTAAATTAAAGGTTTAGTTTTCGTATGCAGATGTGTTACTTCAGTCTTAAATTTTAATGGAAGAACGAAATGTTGTTTCTGCTAGAGATAATCTTTTACCTATTATAATATGCATGCTTTCATGTTTAATATTTTCGTATTTTACATCGTCTTCGGTTACTTTGAATTGTATAATGCTAGGTTAGCTGTCAGATAAGATTACTGAGTTGCCATTGCTCTGCAAAATAAGCTATAAGATAGTCGATATTAGCGGCAAGTAACATTTAGGTAGATTTTTTGCTATTGAATATTCAGATTGTTGAGCTTGTCGAACCCTTTTGGTGATGATCGGAACTCATTATGTGATTGTGATTGATTTAATAGGGAGCGTGAAATCTCTCATAAGCCTGCCGTGTTTCATGTCTCACGCAAGTATTCCGAGTGCAGTCCGTGAGGCTCGAGGTCTAACCGAAGATCTTGTTCGTATATCAGTTGGAATCGAGGATGTAGAGGATCTCATTGCGGATTTGGACAATGCCCTCAGAACTGGCCCTCTGTAGTTGCTGTCTTGCTTATTAGATGTATTTAATTAGTCTTTTAAACTGTTTTGGCATTAATAATTATGGTTAACTTTGAATTTTTAATATTTTAAAAAAAATGTTATTATGTAATTGATTTATATTAAACATCGTGCCATTTAGCTGAAATCATGTCTTTATTAAGTGCTTAATACATTTAAGTCTATACTTTTTTGTAAATTTGAAATTCAGTCCTTTTTATATTTCAAAAATCAAATTCAACCATTAAATTTTTCTTTTGTTAAATTCAAGTTTATAACAATATTTGTTTTAATTATAGGATTATCAGTTGTGTTTTATATTTCAAAATATCGCATTAATGAATTTAGCAAAAAAATTATAATTTTTACAATTGAACTTAATTTTGAAATTTAAAAAGTAGAAGGATCAAATTTTTCAAAATAAAATATAAAAATTAAATTTCAAAGTTGTAAAAAAGTACAAAAATTAATGTCATATTTTAATTTATATTTAATAGTTATTTAATTATAATATTATTAGATAATGAAATTGCGATGGTGAAGGTTCAATTACAGTGCCAAAGCCCAAAAGCAAACATACATGCATATATAACTGCATGTATGTAACTCTGGATAAGGTGAAAGTGTTACGGGATTAGAATTGATCCGTGACTCATGATAAAAGTTGTTGCATAATTACATTTATATTTTTTTTTGAAATTTTTTTTTATAAATTATGATTATATTTACTCATTATAAAATAATATCTAAAACTATTCATGATTAAACAATTCATGTTTTATTCTATATTATTCAAACTCGATTTTTTTAAAAGAATATTTATATATTTATACTTGATATTTTTTTAATATAAATATGAGCTTAATAATTCTTCATATATACAAAAAAATAAAAGTGACATCATAAGTTTATAGTATTATCCCGAGATGTTTCATAAAACTTTTGTGACTTTATTTGTTTCCTAATTTTAACGATTTTTTCTTTATTTCTCAATCTGTGAATTTAAGATATTTATTGGGTTGATTATTTTGGCCCCAAATTTGAAATGCATGTTATTAGAGATATTAGAGTCCAAGTTACATTTTTAAATTAAAAATAAAATTATACTTTAATCCCCAAAATATAAAATTTTAATTAAATCCTTTTAAAATTATAAAATATAAATTATTAAAATAATAAAATTACATTTTCGTTATCATACAAATTATAATTTAATTTCAGGCCAAAAACATTTTCTGATTTCTCCCTGCAATTCGTCATTGAACTTAAATTAAAAAATTATCAATTCTTATTTTTTATTTAAAAAATCTTAATTTAATCATTAACAACATTAATATTTTCTTCAAGTCATTAAAATTTAACAGAAATACGTCTATTAAAATTCTAGTTTAATCATTAACACCATTAATTTGTCATCATCCATGCAATCATACCAACTTCATAAGCAAATTTTGACCAACAGTCAATGATTTGACAAAAAAAAAAAAAAACTAAAATGTTCAAGTAGGGTGGCCTAAATTTCAAACTTCTGCAAAGTACAGAACTGGCACCATAATTTGACCACATATTTAAAGCAATACCAACAAAACAAATGCACAACCAGATCATATAAAACCATTCCAATATTCATATTTCTGCACCAAATTGGTTCACAAACTTACAATAAACTCCAGAAAACAACAACAACAACGACAACAACATTAAATATTACATTCCACAATGCATCAGTTATAAATAGCAAACAAAATGTATCAATCCCTAATTACCTGTCAATAAAACCACCATAAGCAAAGGACACACAAAGAGTGCCAACAGATTCTATGGCAACGCGGTCGCTTCCACGGACTCCAAATGGCACCATAATAAACAAAAACTGTATGCTTCATTCGAATTTATTTTTAGAACTCTGTTTCCCTCTCCGAACCATGCTATCCGTCGCTACCAAAGATGTCAGTGAAATCCTTCTATCCATCAACCATTGAATTTGATGACTTCCTAAAATGCTATATATACAAAATCCCCTTTTTATTACAAAGGGGAGCAGTTGTACCTGAAGTAATAAATGGCACAATAACGGCATTGTAATTGTGAGTGATTACAGTCCGCGGAGTAAAATGAAAATGACAAGGAAGAAAAGTTTGATCACACAAAATCAATGATTGTAATTTCATACTAGTTTTTGCTTTCTTGTTCCTTTTTTGCATTTAATACTTACGACTAAACCTATCAAAGAGTCAGGCAACCCCTCCAGTGTAATAAACCCAACCCGTATATGGCTGAGCACAGCATGAATTATGATTAATAATATAATATTCTTTTTATTTCAATTCAATTATAAAAAGAATTTTATAATTTTTTGAATAGAAAAACGGGCTGTCAATCCAACACAGCTCATGGACAGGTCAACATGTTACATTAAGCTATAGTTCAAGGGGTAGGGGAGATTAACCTCAGACCTTATCACACCTAAGGAGTAGTAAAAACTATTAGAGTAAGCCTTAGTTGTTTTCTTCTAAATAAAAGATGGGTCCTTACGTAGAGGTGTTCATGAGCCGGTTCAAGGCCTGATTCTAAAAAAACTTTCAGGCTCGAACCTGCAACCTGCCCAAATGATTAGTTTTAAAGTGCAAAAAATATTTTAATTTAATTTAACTATAAAAATATATAAATATTAATATAGAATTATATTTATTATTTTAAAACAGTAAAACAGGCTAGCCCGGGGATGAAAATCTAGGCCCAAGCCCTGCCCAAAGCAGGCCCGCCTGGAACTTGAACACCTTGGACCTTACTAAATGGGTTTCATGGGATAAAAGTCTATTGACAAATTAGTACCTACATAAAAGAAAATTTTATCGACAAATTAAATAAAACTGAGAAAACACATAATGGTGGCAGAAAAGAATCTTAGCAGCCGCAGAAACTAGTCTCAAAAGAATGGGCAAGTAAATTCCAAAACAGTTACTAGCACAGCAGATAAATGAAAATATAAAGTAAATATTTGCAAAGCAAATACCATTAAAGCGTAAAGCTATTCGCTTCGAAAATCGTCATAACTCAATCCCTCTGATATGGTGTCCAACCTTTTGTTGTCGCCTATAAGCCAAAGACAAAAAATTGTCCGGGTCTTCATAGATCAGAATCAAGAAAATTCAATATATAGTTCTTTCAACTCGGAGAAGGAGAAACAAGGTTCACCTTGATGCTCTCTTTCACGAGAATCCAGAAAAGTTTCATTATCAGGCGCTAAGAAAGGTGACCGGGGGTAGCTCTCCAGTATATCTGAAATTATAAAGAGGTTACTCCAAAAGAAAGTTTATATAGATTTCTTTCTTGGATAATGTATATCTAACCTCTTAACTAATGCTAACTGGGCCAAAAATTTGCTTAGCTAATTTTAAAATAGACTCACAACCAAGATGTCGATGTACAAACACATGCTTGCATGCAGACAAATATACGTATATGTAGCATGGTGAACATGCATGTCCCCACACAAACCGACAGAGAGAATGAAACCTGAACTCTGAGAAAAATCAGCTGTAAGATCAGAAAGACTGAAATTACGAGGGATCTGGCCTAAAAATCCAAATGACGAAATGTCGGCATCCAGAAGTGGTTCATTCAGTGGTTGAGTGCTTGATTCTACAGTACTGAAAGACGTATCCCCAATTGTTGGACGTGCCTCCAGAACATTGCTCTCAGCGCCAAACATGTAAGGAGCACTGCCTGAATAACCAGCTTCAGGTTTTATCATTTTCCCATTCATTCCATGCAGAAGACCCATGTTTGAATTCTGAGTTGAGAGCATGCCTTGAGGGCCATCAATCCTACTTGCATGGGGAGGCAGCTCAATAGGAGGATGAATTCCAGCATGCAATGCCGAACTACCATTGGTGAATACGTTAGGCAAACTGGAGTCCATGGGATGGTGCATGTTCTCCTGCTTCAGAGCTGGTCCTGTGTTCTCTGGGGCATAGCAGGATGAGTTCTGAGGCACTATAAGAGAAAACTAAATCAGTCGTCAAAAAAAAAAAAAAAAAAGAAAGGAGATCGTCAGCATCTAAACTAAACCTAGGAAAACTCAATAATTGGTCATAGTATTAACTATTTATAACACCTGCCACCTCTAATAATCTATCAAATTAAAACTGGATTGCTACATTCTCAAAAATCAATGAAAAATGCAAGAAAGATAAAGGAAGATTTGGGAAGTAATCAGACCAAAAAACGGTGCACAAAGGCAATATGTTTTCCGGCAATTGGTATCAAAATCAGATATGGAAATAAGTGCAAAAGAATTAATCACCCTGATGTCTACTCCTGCCTATATCCAAATTCCACATGGTTACTCATACAGAGGAAGCTAAAATGAGAGTCTTCAAGCCTATTGTCAGCACTCAGTTTAAGAAAAAATTAGACAGGCCCCGTATACTAACATAAATAGAGCCTAAACGAACTACCCTCAACCTTTGTCTACACAGTAATACTAACATAAAAAGATCATAAAGGAACTACTCTCAAACTTTGCTTCTAGAAACATGTAAAATGATTGTTTAACAAATCAAATCTCAACAGAATAAAGTGTGCTAGGAAAGTGCTAATTCAACAAATTTGGGGCATGCCCATGCATCAAACTAAAATGTCAATAACATGTTCAATAGGGCAAAAAGAAATCTTACTCAGTGACATTTGAGGTCCATTAGAATTAGAGATTGAAGAAACTCCAGCTGAACGAATCTGATTCATCAATCGAACTTGTTGTTCAAGCAGCTTGTTGAATTCCAGTATTTGTTGCTTCACCATCAGTCTCAGATAATAAGCCTGGAAGAAATCTCTATTCTCTTCTTCAAGCTTTTGCCAAACTGAAAAGCATGAGATATTCGTTAAAGGAAGTTATAAAAATAAAAAATAAAAAACTAATGTCATGTAATGACTGTAAAATATTGGAGAAAACTCATGAAGTAATGACCAGCAACAATACCTGTCAGTTTACCAACACAATGGTCGTTACCCAACAATAAGTTAAAGCTAGGTACCAAATTAGGGGGATTTGGACTGCCCAGTCCATAAGGTTCTCTCAAAATGGGGTTTTACAAGGGGAAGACAAATCGATGTGAGATATGGGTACCATATTGACATCCCTGATCCCATGTAGTGACCTACATTCTTCTTTTTCTTTCTGTAAGGGTTGGCAGATAAAACGCAAAGCTAGAGCATGGCTTTAGTGTATCTTTTCATATAATTTTTCTAATATGTGATTTATAATACATGCAGCTATCAGGTTAGGGGAGTTTCATACGGACAAACAATCAGGAACAAATGTGGATGTTATGATAAAATAAAATATTTAAACTGACTGTTACCAAGTTCAGTAAAACCAGGCTCAATTTTGGCCTGAGCCAGCAGAGTATCCACAACTTCCTTCTGCGTCATGTAGAGTTGAAGACATCGTTCTATAAGGTTTTGAACCTGAAGTCACACATGTAAGAGCAAAAACACCTTTAGCCATTGTGGGCATCATATGCCTCTCAGAGCCTACAAGTCAAACAAATCTAAGACTGTAGAAGCACCTTCATGAACACACACACAAAGGATGAACAGCAGTCGGCCATGTAGAACTAATAGCATCTTAGATATACATCTTAATTTTAATACAGGAACAAATAGGAATAATTTTATGCAGTTTGTGCTGTTTCTCCCTCATCTTTCGTATCTCTCCACTTCATGGTATAAATAAGCAATCTTTCACTGCTCTTAAAATGGTTTGTTTACTATGATGATAGATTATACTAGTATCTGATCTAAACAAGGACCAGTTCCATAGATCAAAAGTAGATTCCACTCTTCAATATATTAACTTACGATTTTTCTTAACACTTTTATAGTTTTATTAACTTACCAGACATTTTTTCTGCTTCACATTTTTTCTAGCAAATAGTTCATTTTTATATACAGCTTCAGAGTTTTAAATTCGTATAAACATTGAAAAGTTCTCAAAAATGTGAATTACTAACAAAACAAACACATCTGCCCAACATAAAGTAATAATTTTAGCAAGACATATAAAAGGAACAAGGATAACGACATAATTAATATGGAAATTTATATGCATGACAAGATTAATGCATAACATACAGTTTACCGGACATGATCGTTCTTTAACTGAAAGAAGCAAGGTCAACATCTTACCAACTGTATATCCTGGCGCGAAACCCTTTTAACATCTCCAGTAGACATCCTTCATTCGAAGTACCAAACGAAGATATTAACCTAACACATATATACCAGTAATTATAAATATCTTCCCAAGATTACCAAAACAACAAATCAGGGAACCTTGCATGCAGCACCATACCTGAAAATAAACACAATTTGACAACAAATATAAAAATCTACATATTCAAGCATAAGTAAATTAATATACCTATACAATTCACTCTCAATTTTTCATCAATAATTTAACAGCAAAATTATAAAATAAGAAAAAGAATTTAACTTGGCAGACAAGAACTTGATTATATGATCATGCAAGCACAAGATTAGATTAAAACAAGAGATTAAGTTGCCTCAAAGTCCTCTAATTTCATCTAACACTACAAGTTTAAAGCAGTGATCAACATGAAACAATATAACAAAGAATTCTCAACAACTGTTCATCTTTTCTTTTCCCTGATCAAATTTTCATCAATAATTTAACATCAAAACTATCAAACAAAAAAAAAAATTTTACAAACAAAACTTAATTATTTGATCATGCAAACACAAGATTCAATTAAAACAATAGATTAAATCACCTCAAAGTCATTTAATTTCATAAAACACTACGAGTTTAAAGCAGTGATCCACATGAAACAACATAATTAAAAAATTTTCAACAATTATTCAGCTTCTCTTTTTACTGATAAATTTTTCATCAATAATTTAACAGCAAAATTATTAAATAAGGAAAAAAAATAACTTGACAAACAAAACTTGGGTTCGATTAAAATAAGAGATTAAATTGCCTCAAAGTTATCTAATTTCATCTAGCACTACTAATTTAAAGCAGTGATCAGCATTAAACAACGTAATTGAAAATTTTTCTACAATTATTAATCTTTTCATTTTCCTAATCATTTTTTTTCAATAATGGAACCACAAATTTTTCAAATAAGGGGGAAAAAGAACCTTGACAAACAAAACTCGATTACATGATAATACAAACACAAGATTAGATCAAAACAAGAGATTAAATTGCCTCAAAGTCATCTAATTTCATCTAGCACTACTAATTTAAAGCAGTGATCTGCATGAAACAACGTAATTAAAGAATTTTCTACAATTATTCATCTTTCATTTTCCTATCATTTTTTTCCAATAATAAAACATCAAATTTATCAAATAAGGGGGAAAAAACTGACAAACAAAACTCGATTACATGATCATGCAAACACAAGATTCGATTAAACAAAACATTAAACTGCCTCAAATTCATCTAATTTCACCGAATACAACAAGTTTAACCAGTGATCAACACGAAACAACATAATTAAAAAAATCAACAACTCCTCATCCTTTTGTCTCTTTTTTTTCCATTTAAATTAGGAAAAGAAAGGACGATCACAAACATAAAGCAAAGGAGAAAATAACAAAAAATATAACAAAATTTTGAAAAATTAATTCCGTTTCGATTCACCGCGGCATGCAAAGGAATCGCGGATTTGTATGATAACGATACCTACCGGATACGTTTTCAAAAGAGTTGTAAAAATTTGTACAAAAAAATTTGAAAAAAATAAATAAATAAAGAGGATTTTTCAACTGACCTTCGAGCTTCAGCTGATTCGTACAAAGCAGGGTAACCTGAGAAATTAACAGGCGAAAAAAAAAAAAAACAGAGAGAGAGAGAGAGAAAATAAAGAAGATCAGAGGAAAAGGTGGTGGTTTATTTAATTATTTATTATTTATTGCATTAAAAAATGAAAATCCAGTGGAGACAGTGATGGAGAAAATTTTGTTTTTATAGACACCTTTTTTTTTAATAAAAAATTAAATATAAAAAACGGCACAGCATTGTGGTTATACATGTCAGGCGATACCCACCTAAGAGTAGGGTGTGCAGAACAAAGGTTAAATGCGTGAGAGCTCCTTGTATTATATGGACTGAATCAAATTAGTCCCTTTATTGTTAAATGAATCAATTTAGCCTCTATACTATTAAAAAGAATCAAATAAATCCAAATTATAATAGAGTTAACATTTATAATATAAAAAAATCTTGAAAATTATTATTTTTCAATTGCAGTTCAATTTCAAAATAGAAAAATTTATTTATAGAACCACAAAAACTTTAGAAATATTAATTCCGTTAACCACTAAATGATATTTTTTAAACATTAAATGTTAATTCTATTCCAATTTGACTTTATTTGATTCATTTTAATAGTATAAGGACTAAATTGATCCATTTAATGGTAAAGGGACTAGTTTGATCAGATCTTTATAATAGAGGGACCTCTCAAGTACATTGACTGCATTGTAAGGGTTAATATACTATTTGATACTTAAGTTTGGTTTTAATATTTAATTTTGTATATGAGGTTTTTTGTCTTAATTTAGTATCTGAGTTTAACTTTGATGTTTACTTTGGTATTGGAATTTTTTTTCAGTCCGATACTTCAAGTTTTTTTGTTTTAATTCAGTACTTGAGTTTGTCTTCAATGTTAATTTTTGTATTAGAGTTTTTTTTTGTCTCAAATTATGTTTTCATATTAGAACATACGTGTTCAACATTCATTAGGCCACGTAATTTCATTTGATTTTAGTATTAAATTAAATTTTGAAATTAAACCCAAATACCAAATAAAACATTTAACTATAAAAGAAAAATCATGTCCAACTAATCAAATCGATCAAATCAATTGACTTTAATTTTCAAAGTTTAATTAATTTGGTTTCAAAAGTAAATCAATTAAATTGAATTACCTCAATTTCGATTAAAATCTAATTAACTAATGGAATTCATCTAATTCAATTAATCGATTTAATTCGATCGGAGACCGGTTAATGATTTTTTAGAAGTTTGGTTATCAGTTAATTCGGTTCGAAATCGGATAATTGATCTAATTAACCCAACTTAATAATTAATAATACAGATTATATGAGTTTTAATTCAGTTAATTCGATCAAATGAACATTATCGTTTTATATTTTTATACTTGTTTTAACCAAAAACAAATAAAAAAAACAAATAAATTTAAATCCGATTAACAATTAAAAGATTAAAAATTCGATTAATACTAATTCAGTTTGATTAACCGATTGATTAATCATTTGAACACTCTTAAATTTCAATTTTGCAAAATCAAACCCAAATTAACCGAATTAATCAACTTTAAATTATATTTTAAATATATTTACAATTTTATATGGAAACTCCTTACCACTTAAGTTACTCTTGGTTCTATGAACCAACCTCCGAACAGTCGTTCACGGCACATATAACTTTAAAATTTTCTCTAAAAAATGCCGACTCTCAGTAGAGTGTCGTTATAATAAATAAATTTTAAAAAGTTTCAACATGGTAAAAAATGTGACTTTATTTTGTTCTTTTATTTGCGGGACATGTGAGTTAGTTTGGATATAGATGCTCATTATGTTGTGAATGCTTGTACGTAGCTTTGATGTTTTGTTTCGTTATTTTCTAACTTAGTGTTATTCTTTATTCTTGTTTTGGACTTTATCTATTGAATTGCTGCCTAACTTTTATTGGATTTTGTAGCTTGTGTTGCACTTTCTGTTTCATTGGTTCATCTAATTCGTCTTAAACTGTCGATTAGTGTAATTTATATTTACATATATTTTTAACTTATTTTTTATTTTTAATAAATTATATATTATACAGATATACAATTACATTTCATTTATATTCATATAAATATATTTTTTTAAATTATTAATTAAGTTCAATAAATAAATTTAATAACTTCTATTTTTATATATAATTATAAAAACTAAAACGGTTGAGATAAAATATTTAAAAATTAACTTAAAATATAAAAAATGTGTATCAATTAATATGAATTGATACACATCGATATTGACCTAAATGGGTCAAAATGCACTAAAATTTTAACGAAACAAAACATAAACTACTTGATACCAATTTAAGATTGAAACAATATATATGAGCCGGTACAATCAATACCGATACAATAGCAACTATCATGATCTAACCACTAAATTATATTTTTACTATAGAATAAGAGAGTTAAAAAATTTAACCTTGAAAAAAATGATTGCAAAAATCAAAACCAATAATGAAGAGAGAGAAAATATTGTTTAGCAATCTACCAAAAAGAGCATTCGAGCTTTTTAACCAAGGGGTAACAAACAAAATTTTGATTCTCCAGATGAAAAAACGCATAACCCTAGAAATAAATACAACAAAAACCATATATGGATATGGCGGCATAAGGAGCAGGTAGGATCATGACCTGAAAATTGAGCAAATATATAAATGCAAAGACATGATCACCTTCTGCCTCTCCTTCCTCTCCCGCGCCCTCCACCTCTGCCTCCACCCCTACCTCGGCCTTGGCCTCGGCCTCGGCCTCTGCCTGTGAACGTTGATCTATCTGGCTTCAGCCCTAATGATTGAACTCCTCTCTTTTCGTGTCGGGTCATTTTGTCCTCATCATCCTCCATGTATTTAGCTGAACTTTTAGTGATGAAGGAAATTTGTCGTGACCCTCCCGGCCCCAACTTCACGTCATTTGGTAAACCTGAAAACTGGTCATCTTGGAGAGCCTTCACTCTCTCCCCCATAGGAAGTGAATCTTCCTTTGCAAGTGAAACGTTGTTCCAAAACGCTTCCGCGTGCCGCTCATCTTTAACTTCATACATTCTGTACATTTTTTTGTGAGAGAAAAGATTATTAATAATATGGAAAGCTATCGCTCGATGAATGAAGCCGTATAAGTCATAAAGACGAGAAACAGCTCACCTTGGACCTCGTGACTTCTTTCTTTTATGATATACACCCAAATCTTCAGATGATTGGGATGCTTCTGAAACATCAGAATCACTCGAACTCTGATCATCGTTTTCCACAACAGGTTCGAAATGTTCCTCAACCATTGATGGTTGCTTCTTGGAAGCCATAGGATGTAAAGCAAGATACTCTTGTGATTGCTCGTCGATTTCATATTCCTGGATAAGAATCAGGAAGGGGAAACGTTAAACGGAGATCCAGAAATTAAGATCCATAAGTACTAACATAAAAATGTATGAATTACTGAATATCAGATAAATCAACTAGGATAAACAAAAACAAACTCAGAACTCGCTAATATAAGAAAGGCACATTAGTTACAATTTACACTCTAATTGACAAAAACAAGTAAAAGTACCATGGAGACCCCTACAAAAAGTTAGATTGCATTTCGCCCCATTTACTAAAAAAATGAACAAATTAATCCTTATATGTTAGATAAAAAAGCAAACTAGTCATTTATTAAAAAATTCATCTATTTTTATTGTTAAAAACCGACATAAATGATAGAATAACCATACAGCTACCCATGTGTACCTCATTCTGACATACAAGAACCAGTTTTTAACAGAAGAAATGGATGAAATAATTTTTAACAGAAGAACCAATTTGCTCTTCGATCTAATATATAGGGACTAATTAACACATTTTTGAGTTGAGGGGACAAAATGCAATTCAACTCCTAGTTCAAGGGCTCCATGGTACTTTTACCACTAAAACACCATTTATCTTCATTCTTAGCAACATTTTCTATTAAAAATACTTTGCCAAAGTTCTTGATCCTGTAACAACTTTTCGAAGAGGATAAGAATTACCATGGTAATTAGAGCGGACAATAAAAAATATGTGAAAATAAAAATAAAAAATAATACTAAGAGCTGGAGAAAAGGTGAAAATTAAACTGAAAGCTAGTAATAGCATGGCCAGATTATCATACCTTATTTTCAAACATTTGTGCAAATCGCTCATCTTTAAATATTTCAGTGCTAAGCGCACCTTTCTTCTTCTTCTTTGAAATTTTCTTACTCCCGTTATCGTCAATGTCTTTCTTTGTGTTTTCAGCTTCTTCATTCTCCACGATCCGCTCTGCAAGTTCTTGATTAACCTTAACCTTGGGTATTTTCCTCTTCATCTGCAGGAAAAATAAATGAAGAAAATAAAATTAATCAACAAATTTAGATTCTCCAACTCTAAAGATCTCTACAGATTGAACTTAAAAGATTATGGAATAGATCGGGTAAAACATAATGGAATCAAAGTTTTAAAAACAGGAATGAAAATACTAACCGTAATACGGTTGCGACGTTCAGCCTCCAGTTTCTCTTGTTTTCGCTGCTCTATGTAAGTTTCATATGCAAAAGGATCTGCCAATGCTTTTGCCTGCAAGTATACGTAAAATATGAATATTAAACAGCAAAATAGTGAAGATGTACAAAAGAACCGCATTGAGAATTGAAAGCACTATCTGACCAGAAAATAGAAAAATTACATCTCTCTTTCTGAATTTAATCTAGCAACTCTGAACTCATTTTTTTATTTCTGCATCTCAACTTTTACTTCTAGATATTTCGTGTTTCACACACCCAACCACACAAATTTCCAGCAGGTGACACAACGCAATTATCCTGAGCTTTTAAGCTGCATAATATCCTTAACAGGAAATAATAAAAAGAATAGCAGTCTCGCCTTTTTGTACAAACGAAAGTCAATGAAGAACCCGTGCATGTAGGCTCGCAGAAGATTGGTCCCAATTAGATTTGTCAAATTCAACTTCTCAAGATCCTCTTTTGTTAAAAATTTATAGTTGTCATATATGCTTGTTTGTCCACCCTCCTCAAGCTCTTCCTGTAAAAGATATACAAAGTAAACACTAGTGCACCACATCTGCAGATCCCAACATAGTACATCCAATAAAAGGATAAAACAAAGACTGATTAGGATTCAAGTTAAAAACACACCGTAAGAGATTCCAGTGAAGAACACCACTTGGGAACAGGTCCCAAAGCAGGTATGAAATAAGCAGGAATCTGGCTAGCATCCAAAGCCAGTAACATCAGCCCACTATCATTGAACACACAGATATCATTGATTGCACCAGCTGTTGGTTCAATGCTGGTCATTCCTTCTCCCTTGACAAAAGAAAAATCACTCAAGAATTAGATATGAATTTGACTTTGAGGAAGAGACAGTTTTGGACCATTATCAGGCATACATTTCACTTATGTGGTTGTATATGAAACTGCTTTTGTAAGTTAATGTGTGGCAAGATGAATTATGCCTCCTGCACCCCAAAAGGGTAAAAAATCATATGCATGTTGATGAGTGTCGAAATCCATACATGTATGCCTGTGTGCATGAATGTATGCATACGCAGTGAATAGTAACATACCTCCAATAAATGAAATGATGATGGTGATGATATATCTCCATTTCATAAAGTAACTTAATCAAGTATAATACAGAACATCTAAAACTTCAAAGCAAGAGAACAATACCATCACCTTTTACATGGACAATTTGGAAAGTTCTGAATATGCAAAACACACATGATAAAGGCATTGGCATGCATATATATCCGGATGATGCAAAATTCCTGAATAATGATGATGGTGACCGTACTCTCTTAAGTCCCATACTTAAGTGCAAGCACAGTATAACAGGAAAGATAATCAAAAACATAGACAAGCAGAAAGTTTAAAACAATACAACCACATGTGACAAGGTACAGACAATTGAAATGTTTGTATGTTTAAATGACAACACATTCCTGAAGATTGTGGATGGTGACCTTGCTCACTTACGGTTCCGTTGGAAAACAAAAACAAAGAACAGTATAATGGGGAGGAAATTACCGTCTCAGGATCCCATATTTTAACAATATGAGTATCTGTGCTAATTAATTTTGGATGGTCAAAGTTCGGAGTATTATGCCACTTAATATCCAATATTGGGCTGCCATACCTGTATAACAGGAATATAGTTTCTAAAAATTAATAACTGAATCAAGGAAAACTAATCTCACTCGTACAAGAAGACTCACATGCATACCCACCCATAGTTTCCACATCGACAAAATAAATAGAAATGTTAAGAAATATTATCACCTACATGTGATCCTTAACTCGGATTGGAGATGAAGAACGTAAGTCATAGATTAGCACCTATACATGAGCAAACCCGTGAGATATTTAAGGTGATAAAACAAAAGTATAATGTAATGAGGGCATGATGAGATCATTCATCAGTGCTATGCATAATACCTTTCCAGCACTGCTTCCAACACCCATGAGGAAACCTCCACTCTCGTCAAACCCAATTGCAGTAACTTCCTATAAATAAGCAGAACAAATAAGCGTTTTAAACATGAAAGAACATATTATAGGCTACAGGAAAAACACATGACTGCAAAAAGGATCTCTGCGGTGATATATGCAGGACGTTACTAAAAAGTAAACTATTTTCGGGTAAATTTTTCTTTTTTGGAACAGTAAAAACAAATTATAGCTATAAAATGTCAGAAAAAGTGATCAGAGATCAAGGACCAAGGATCGAGATCAAGCAGCAAAAGTTACCTCCTCTGCATCACCAGCAGGAGTTACAGCATTTATTCTGCCAATTGAAGTTTTCATTCTCAAGTCAAAACATTGAACAGCACCATCCTCACCGCCACAAGCAACTAAGCCATGAAACTTGCTGAAACCATAGAAACATATCATCCTTGATTGAGCAAACCTAGTAAGGAAATTGTCTAGAACAAAAGACAAAGAGGATTGAAATAGGAAAAAGTCCCCAAGAACCTTCTAGAAACCACATTCAGTGCTGGAGATTGAGTGTTAAGAGAAGATAGAAATCGCCCCTGTTGAAAAATGAAATCCATCATCAACATAACAAATTATGCATTTTTAGCAAAAAAGAAATTTCAAAAACCCAATATTGCAAAATCCCAGCTTTAGGCATGAATAAACCTTTCCTAAAGTAAGTAAAACATGGTGAAATTCTAGTCCTATACAACACATAAAAGGATAGTACCACTCTATCCAAAACTCACAGCAACAAAGACGATAGTACTAAGCCCTAAACAAAATATTGTTTTCTCTCAGCAAAATTCCTTACCAAGCATATAGCAAACAGATCACCATCAGCTGATTCTCTCAAGTTACTCCTAAAAAATATACTGTACAAATCTCCTACCCTAAAATGAACTAAGAGAAGGTTCGCCGTCCCCATTATTGAAAGAGGCATCAGTTAACAATAATCAATTTTCAACCAAAAATTTATCCAGGACCGCAAACAAATATTTTGGTGATAAAATTGCCTGTCCATAAAATAAACTAACTCACAAATTCTATAACAATAGATCATAAGTTCTTCTAAATGATGACAAACAATTTTGTTAGAATTTTCTATTGTGCATTTGATTTGACATTCGACAAAGAAATGTTCGGTCAACAACTATCTTTAGCTTCTCCTTGCAAAAATTCAACCAATTACGAATTACCAACATTTTTTCAAATGAAAATTCGCAAACATTAATTGAGAAAGATGACCATAAATATGGTTTTCACTTTTCTGTTCAATATACAACATTGCACTTATTGGCTAAATCAGGTGTCTACTTGTGCAACATTTTGCTTGGATCTTCCCAAGCAGTTGGTAATTCCTTCGCAAATCAAAAGTTGATGGAAATCTCAAATATCCATAGAGGCAGAAAGAGACAACTCATTAAACAATCTAAGTGATATACCTGCTCTAAATTAATTCGGTATATATCTGGAGATGAAGCAGCACAAAGCAAGTCACAAGACCAGCAATCATATGCAATATCCCTTCCCATTCTGTTAAGCATCAGATGGACCAAAAAATCACCATCAGAACTTATATAATTTGTTAAATAATCAGTCAACACCATGTGCGGTAAAGGTCTAAACAAATATACAAACATCAGGAATAACAATTAGATTCTCCTGCAAGGAAGACAAATATAGACAGACATAAAAGATAAGAAATCTATAATTAAGCAAAACTCTTCTGAATATCCAATATTTAGCAATTGCTGTGCATGAGATCAAAAAGATGCACACTGAGCATAACTTCTTCTGTAAGGAAAAAGAGTATAAAAAGTGTACAACGGAAGAGAATTGTGATTGCAAAGAGTAGCATAAATTCAATTTTTTATTCAGGAACCAATACTTGAAGACATTGATCATCGAAGTAAACAAAAAATACATTGGGAGAGTAAATTGCTTATTTTACCTTTCAAGTTGGTTGTATTTGATTCCTAATCTTTTAATTGTTCCATAGGAACTTCAACCTTATCATGGTTGCAACCAACGCTTTTCACAAGAATGATACAACAAAACCTAATTGGCACTGTTTCTATACTTTTCTTTTCTCCTTCTTTTCCCCTTTTCATTTCTATTGTTCTTTATTTTTTTCCTTTTTGTTCCCATTGGTGCAGAAGTGGAGAAGGATCAGGTAGATTATATCCCAAACAAACAAATGGAAATAACATCATCTTAAATATGGGATACCAATAATTTGTGCCAAGAGCTAATTATAATCTACTGATCACTAAACTCAACCAATCAACCATTTATATGCAATGACAAACTGAAACTAATCCAAAAAGCAGACAGAGCAAAAAGTAAAGAACAATGAAACCTTGGAATCCGCAGACTGTAGTGCTTCCCATATTTTGCATGTAAATTAACAGAACGATCAGCACATAGGAATGCAAGTTTGGAATAGTCCTCATCCAATATCTATACATATAAAAAAATACCAAATCAAAATGAATCACACAGTACAAGAAAATTGTGGAAAAGGGAAAGGAGATATTTATATTCGGATAAGAATGTAAAATAGGTGTTCTGATATGAGTTGCAGCACTTAATATTATAAAATAAGAACCTATAAACTAGGGGGGGGGGGAAGAGAATGATTAACAAGATAATGAAGATATAAAAGTGGTTCAAATATATGACAGCTTATAAAAAGTTAAAAAAGGTAAAGAAAACCCTAAAATCCCTGCATTCATATTTGGTGCCCTACCAAAGTTGCAAAGAAAATTATACCCTTTAATCAAAAAAAGGTTCAACAACCAAAAATGTTGTAATCAGATGTCTTCTCTTATCGTAGAATGGCTAAAGCTAATGACTCTTCTTCCTTTGAAGAAACAAACAGCTACATTGAAAAGGCTTAACCGACTGTTATTTTTCAATACAGAAACAAGGACGTTCCTATAGTTTCAAAGAAACATTAAATTACAGCAAAATTAGGTCATAGCCTCTCTAAAAACAGACAAAAAGATACCTGAAAATCGATTATTTCAGAATCGAGGTGCCTCTCAAACTTCATTGAAAATTGCTTAAGTTCATATACTTTCACTTGTGGAGGATATATACCTGAATGCCAACAGAGAATCAATCATGAATGAATTTCCTAAATTAATAAAACAGAAAAAAAAAAGAGAAACATCAGAGAAGTTAAAAGCTGAGCTGCAATAAACCTGACGCAATAAGGTACTCCCCATCAGGTGTTATCTTGATTTTCGAGGTAGCAGTTTCGAATCTCAAATCCTGAATCAACTCCAACCTCTCCGTATAATCTAGCATTAAGTAAACACAATCGTTAAAATGTCACAAAACAAAATAAATTTCTTTATCTAAAAAAAAATAGTTTGGGTTTAGGGTTTAGGGTTCTAGGAGTGACTTCAAAAGAGAAAAATCTTACTTTTGTCTTTGCGGAGGGATCGTTGCTTCTTGGGAGAAAGCCAGGCAGCAACGGAGCGTTGATGGGAAGAAATCGTATACATCTTCACACCGTTAATGGAAACCGACTTCATCTTTCCTCCATGAGCCGCCATGTTTGTTGCTCTTCTCTCCTTTTTCTTATGGTATTAGAAATAAACAGAGAGACAAAGCAATTTTTCAAGTGGCAACAGGAAACCACAGCACCAGCAGATGGTTTCGATAGTTCTATGTATCGAAAACAGTCAAACACAGAGAAGAACAATGGGAAGAAGAAGGAAGAAAGGGAGGGAAGGGATACAAAGCCTTTTTGTTGCTGCGGCTGCTATGGAGAAACAAAGGGAACTAAAAACTACACAGAGAATAGAAGTTGAAAAGGTTAAATTCTTCTATTAGTCCTTGTATCATGTGTATGTTGTAATTTATCCTCTGTATTTTGATTTAATCATTTTTATCCCTATACTTTCACATTTTTTAAATTCTAGTCCTAACCAATTAAGTTAGTAAGTATGGACGTATTTGTCTTGATACTAGTTTTTTAAATATCTTTCAAATATATATTTATAGTTTTTCCTTTAGTTTCTTAATAAATTATATATTATATATACAAACAAATATATATCAATTACATCCATTTAAAAATATATGTACAAAAATATAAGTTTTAAAATAATTAATTAAGTTTGGTGATTTAATTAAATGACAATTAATTTTAAGTATTATTATAAAAAATAAAATGGTTAAGATAAAATGTAAAAATTGGTTAAAAATATCAAAATTACTATCAATCGATAAACATCAAAACGGATTAAAACATGTCAAAATGATCGAAATGTAACAAAATTTTAATCGAAACAGAATATAAACCACTTGGTACCAACCATACAAATATGTACCACCACTTCTATGTGACCAAGGTACTTGTGATGGTAAGACTAAAATTGACCAAATTGAAAAGCATAGATATTAAAATTTATCAAATTAAATATAAGTACTAAATTCTTACTTACTAATAAAATAATTTGACCTTTTTAACCTCATGTAATGATTTGATAATTAAGGGTGTTCACGTTTCAAGTATAGTCTGGATTTGAGTCACGCTAGTTGCATTTATTGTTCGCGCTTTACCTTATTATTATAATTCAAAAAAAAAAATATTTGACTTTTTTTCTTTTTACTCAAGAAATAATAACTTATTTGGGCTTTTAAAATGCAGGAAATTGGGTTCGGAAAATAAAACCCAAAAAATAGCAAATTATTTTTTTTATTTGGGGCTTTTTTAAGTTCAGAATAACTTATTTGTGCTTTTTAAATTCAATGAATTGGGACGAAGTGGTTTTTTTCCTAGCCCGGCCCAAAATAGATGGGTAAATTATACCTAGGGTCAATAAACTATTAATAAGTTTTCGTTTTAATCACTCAACTTCAAAAAGCTACAAAATGATCACTAAACTATTTGAAAATTTTCATTTAAATCATTGAACTGTTAAAATAATTTTTACATGGCTTTTTTTATTCGCACCAACTACACCAATCTAAAGCACTCATTTCCGTTCACTTTTACATATCAATTTTTTTTTCATGAAATAATTTTAAACATCATGAATCTGCGAACCAAAATTCAAATAATTTTTTTTTTCTCATCTCCAGTAGTAACCATTGATCACTTGGATCTAAAACATGTTCTACTCTTTGATGGGTATTGATCCACCATATCGATAGTAAAATCATTATTAGGAGCTCACTTGGCGAACTTAAAAAAAAACTTAACAGCCTAATAATTTAAATAAAAAATTTTAAATGGTTCGATAACTTAAATGAAAAATTTCGAATAATTTTAAAGTTGAGTGATCAAAACATAAACCAATAAAAATTTACCTATCATTAATCTGACCCAAATAATTAAAACCATATTTTGTCACAATTTTTTTGACAAATAGAATAATATTGTTTATATATTATAATTTTTAATAACAATATTAATTGTTTTCATGTATAATTATGCTAGAATAAATCTATACTTATATTAGAGTTTTGTCTGAGTTAATGTGATGATTCAACTAGAAAATTCTTAAGTTAAAAATTTATTAAATTTCTGTATTCAATTTAAAAATACTAAAATATCTTTATTTTTACAAATCAACAAATATTAATACAATGTTATTTTTATCTTTTAATATTTTATAGTAAAATAATACTATCATAAAATTCAAACTTAAAACACATGAATGTTAAACTTTTAATTTAATCATTTCATGTACCACTTCATTTGACTTTAATATAATTTTTTCATGAATATATTCTTGACATAATTTTTTTCACATGTGACAGATATGACATAGAGCTAACATTAATATAAGGGTAATTTACACTTAAATTTATTAAATTGTTTTGGTCACTAAATTTTAAAAAGTTATAAAATGATAATTAAATTATTCAAAAGTTTTTATTTAAGTCATTGGGCTGTTAAAGTCGTTGTTGTATGATATTTTTTATTCACATTGTCTGCACCACCAATCAAAAGCTCTTGAGCTTCTCTTCTACAATTCAGTTTATTTTTTCACGAAACAACTTTAAACATCGTAAATCTACAAACCAAATCCAAATAACATTCTTCTTCAATCTTCAACATTAACTATCAAATTGACTTAGATATAAGGTACGTTCTTCTACTCATCAATTGGTATAATCCATAGTACCGATTATCAAATCGTTACTTGCCATTTACTAGTCAGACTTGAAAAAAAAAACTTGATAGGCCAACGTCCTAAATAAAAAATTTCGAATAGTTAACATGGACGACTTTAGATGGGGCAGATAGGGACCTCGCTCCCCCCTCCCAAATGGAAAAATTACTATGCAGGCCCTTTAAAATGTTTAAATTATAAATTAATATATAATCATTTTGCACTTTATCCCAAAAAAATTCTATTAAATCCATCATATATTAATACATGATAAAATTATATTTTTACATCTCAAAAATTCATAATTAAATTTTGACCTCCCTAATTTTTCTTTTGAATTCTCCCATGATAATTAACTATTTTGTAAATTTTTTAAAATTAAGTGATTAAAATATATATTTATTAATAATTTTTTTTAATATAATGGTGTAATTACATAATAATATGTAATTATTTATACTACTTTAATCCTTTAACAAGACAAACACATCTTACACACACAGGTGCTCGAACCCAAATCTTTTAATATGAACAACATCCTCTTAACCACTGAAATTACTCGTTGGGTTCAATAATTTAATAAACTTTAAATGTAATTTACTAATAATTTGCTAATAATTTATATATATTTGTTTTGGTAGCTGGCTAGAAGACGCCAGCTATAAAGAACGCGCAAACAAATAACGTTCAGATTATATGATTGAAAATTATTTGGAGTGTGATGGGTTTTTATATATATTTTAAATCCAACTTGATTAGTTGAATAATTAAATCCTTTTCGATCTATTTCAAAACTCATTTAAAAAAAAAAATCAAATAGAGTCATGTTGAAATCTGTGGAATTTAGGTATTTTTTTAATTCCTACCGATAATATGTTAGCATTATTGTAACAAATTGTTGTGAAAAGTTAAAACGAAACAAGATAAAACTGATATTTTTTTAACAAAAATTATTGAAATTATTTTAAAATATATGAGTTTTTATACAGCACATTATTATATTTTTATCTTTTTAAATATTAATTATATATGGTAATTTCATGTAATGAAATAGTACAAATTAGAAAGTAATTATTGTAATTGTTTCATACTTACTATCAAATTAAAAATCAATACATTAGGACAATTAATCAACAATGTTTGAATCGAACTGCTTAAACTAAGAATCGATTAAGATATTGATCTAGATAATGACATTAAATTAATTGGATTGAGAATTTGTATGAACCGATTGAACTGACTAAAAATTGATTAAATATATATTTTTTATTTTTTAATCGGACCAATTAAATCAATAATCTAATTGATTTAAACTATAGTTGATCATTGGTTGAGCCGAGGCAAAATTTTAAGCTCAAGCTCGATCTGAAAATGGGTCTAAAATTCTACTCAAGCTCAGTCTAAATAAAAGATGCTAAAACCCAAGATCGGTCTGCCCATCTTAAAAATTCATATTAATTTTTATATAAAAATAAATTTAAAAATATAATACATCAAATATATTAAAAATATTTTTAAAAAATATTTATACTTAAATAGTATTAAGATAAGCAAAACTTAACGGATAAATGCTTCTAAAATAATAGTAAAATTAATAATAAAATAATAATTATACAATATTCAAATAATAATAATAAAATAATAATTTTACGATAACAAAATGATAGCAAAACAACAATATTTTTTTTTCAAATTTTGATCGGACTGGGTCAAAAAACTTATACGAGACCCAATCTATTTAAAAAACATATACATTTTTTTAAATCCATTTTTTAAATTTATATTTTTATGTAAATCCTTTTACTATTTGAACTTATCACTTAACTCGACTCATAATGAATACACATTATGATGACCTGAAAAGGAAAATTGCTGAAATCACCGTATCTTAAAAGGTTAACGTAGCGTATACAATGGATATTTGAAAGGGAATCCAATTGGTGGTGTGGACCAAAGCAGGTTTTTTTTTTTGTGGCCGTATCTCTTCGAAGCAATGTCTATATTTAGTTTTTCAAAGCGTTGGGAAAATGAGATGGCCTTAACCACTGCAAAGCGATGGACCGCTTCCACTCCACCACTACTTTTCAAGTTTGAATTGCAAATCAATCAAAGCAGGTAATTACAAAGCTGTGGTTACTATTCTATTTCATTTCCATCCCCACAATAATGCTTTCTCCTTTCTCTGCTCTCTGAAATATCTTTGTCAGCTTTATACCAATTTCTATTTACCTTTTTTTTTTTCCTTTTTATTTCATTTATCACTTTTTCCTAATTATATAATATCAATTCACACGTATTGGGTATTAGAATCATAAAATAATATTGATATAAAATTTAACAAATCATAAATTAGGATTTTTTATGTCAAACCATCAAAAATAAATCATAACAAAATTAGATACGAAAGCGTAGTTGATTTTATTGATTTCTTAAAATTTTCGAATCTTATGATATTGATATTCTAAATTAGTACACGAGTAATTCAAATAATATATCTCTTTTTTCTAAAAATGATACATTAAAAAAGTTATCTATATATAATTTGAGGTTAATATATAACTTTTGTATATTAAAATTAATTTTTAATCAATTCATCATTATTTAAAAATTAGTTATTAGAGAAACTACGGATATTTTCCAACATTGGCTTGATTTTTAGCCCAATTAATTTGGGATTAATTAGTGTGTTTAGATAAAGAATGTAATTAATTTGTTAAATAAAATCTAAATTAGTGATTGAATTCAACAAAAATAAATTTAATTACAACTATTTAGATTAGAATTAAAATTTTAAAATTTCAAAAATATAAAAATTAAAATTAATGAAAAGTAGAGCAGAGTTTAATCAATTAAAAACCCTAATATCAATACATCAAATAATTACCCAATTTGTATATTTAATTTTCTATTCCCTCCATTGATAATGTTCTAATATGGAATCAACGACATGCATATAAATTAAGATTACCTTATTTAAAAAATTTACTTATGTATAATTTGGGATCAATATATAAATTTTATATATTAACTTTAATTTTTAATCAACTCATTATTATTTAAAAATTAGTTATCAGAGAAGTTATAGATATTTTCCAAACATTGACTTGATTTTTAGCCCAATTAATTTGGGATTAATTAGTGTGTTTAGATAAAGAATGTTAAGTTTTTTTTTTTTAGATTTTTAAAATGTTAGTATTTTAAAATTTATCGATTCAAAATAATAGAATTTGTAATTAATTTGTTTGAATAAATAATTGATTTAATAAAAGAAATTATTAGAATGTTAAAAATTGTAAAATAATTAATATAAAAAGAACTCATATGGATATGGTTATATTTATAAAAATTTATAACTAGTTTTAATAAAATAAAATTATAAAGAATTTTTAACTTATATAATAGGGCTATTTCTCTTAAATCAAATAAAATTATAAATTTTTTTTTGAAAAGTCATCTATTTATGTTGAATTTGAAAAAGTAAATCGAGCTTTTAAAATTTTTGATTGAAATTACTCACAAATTTTAAAAATGTCCATTATATTTACTCAAACATGTAATTTATTTTTAAAATTTAAAAAATATTAATACGAATAAAATCTCTCTTACAAATTTCTTATCCAAACACACTTTCAAAGTTTTGAAATTTCTGTGTTAATTTAAATTTGAATTGTTTTATCTATTAAATATTAATTTAATTGACATTATTATTATTACAACAATACTTGGAAGGTAGAGAGAAGAGGGGATTTGAGTATAAATAAACATTAAAAAATAATTATTTTATACCATTATTTATTGAGTTGTGAGTTGAGGGTCACAAGTGTTATATTTATTTTTTATTTTTTATTATGGGTTAATATTAAGTAAATTAGTAGATAATATATATTTACAAGCAGCTTTAAAAAAGATTTACATGTATTTTTTAATATTTTATTATATATTTGTAAACACTTGTCAATACTTTGGTTTTATTAGTGGGGTTTAATTTTTTCATTAGCAGCGTATCAAATATTGTTTATTTATCTTACACTCTACAATTTCCATATATTTTTAATTCGTTATGAAGTCTAAAAGATTTCACACGTATAGTGTATCAAATAATTACTTTTTTTTATGAGAAATTATCCCATATAATCATATATTGTCTGTGCAATTTTTTAAACTTTACAAATAAATTGAGAGTATGATCATTTTTTAATTTAAGTAATTTAAAATTTGAAAGGTATTGGAATTCATATATATATCTATTTTACAATATATTCAATATATATATATATATATGAAGACATCACTATACCCAATATTTATTGATGAATTATTTGAAGTATGGATGGCTTAGTATTTAATTCAAATAATTTTGAGTTTCAATTGATTGGAATAAAAGTTATAGACTTCTTATCATCAAAGGTTAGTCGAGCATTATTTTTTTGTGGTTAACATGTGCATTTGAAAAGTTTAATTAAAAAAAAAAGTCTTCATAAAATAATTATATCTAATATAAATATATAAACATGATTTTTGCATAATTGTTTGCATTATATAATTGATTATTATAATAATTTTATAATTTCACATCTAAATGCAATTCTTCGAAAGCGAAAAATATTTCAATCAATATGTGGGTTATAAATTAGTTTGAAAAATTAATTTTATTGTTATATAGTATTAAAAAATGTCAAGAAAGAAGGAAAAAAAATGCTATGGTGAAAAAACAGATTAAAAAGTCGAATTTCGACTCGAATTAATATGTATTTTATAATAAAATTGAAAGCAATTTATTCTTTTAAATTAATTTAAAAAATTAAAATAATCATTCAAATTAAATACAATAATACTCAAAATTATTTTGAAATGTTGAATCACAACTCAATAATTATCGAAATGAATTAACAATTGAGGCTAGCTATTATTGAAGGAGAGAGACATGTGAGGCCCACGTGAGGTTGAGGGGGTGAGTCACGACAATGGGTCCCACCTTCAATATGGGTTTTTAGGGTTTTTGACATTTTCGTAATTAGATGACGTGGATCCTAACAGAATTTGCAATGCATGCCCGCCACATCATCGTGTGATATGAGATTCTTCCCTGATTTATATGACCAGAATGCCCTCTCTTCCTCTACTTATTTACTAAACAAGGGCAGACTAACTTATGTCCAATTCAATAATTGACTATTTCATGTAAATATGAAATGATATTTGATAATCGTGGATAAGATAAGATCAAAAAAGCTTGTTCTTTAATCAACTATTGGATTGATTGTTACTTTGATAATGATTAGGTTTTTTTTTCCTTAAATATTAGATTTTAAAAAAACAATAAAACTTCATACAATTAATTTTATGGATCTTACAATATACCTTTAAAAAATTAAATATGTATCTCTAATGAAATCAATTACATTGTGAACTCGAGGTTAGTTTGCAAACCTCAAGTCATTGAACTTTGGAAAGAGGCAACTTCACTAAGACTGTATAAGGACCATGTGAAGGGTCGAGCACTTTGAGTAGGTGGTGAGTTCATAGAGCAAGACTACCTCGTCCAACGCTTGAGAAGGCAATTTGTGTGTACACACACATTGTCATTCGCTAAGAAAATCTCAATATCTTGCACTTTGTGGGATTTGAGTCGATACTCTTATATGTCATTGCAAGGTAAGTATGCTACTACTAATCTATCCAATGATGTGTTTCTATTCTGTAAACCTATCGTTTTTTTAAGGTGCTCGAACTCTCAATAAAAACGTTTTATGAATTCGTTTAAGTTCTTGACAAGACCGAAAGATAAAAGTTCTATTAAAGATAATATCGATCCATTAAGGGATTCATCAACTTCTGATAAATGGATTTCGAAGACTTAATAATTTTTTCCTTTCTATTTTCTCTTTATTAGACTTTCATCTTTTTTTATTGCTTGACAAGCATGCCAAAATAAATGCATTTCTATCTTTTCACCTTTTTCTAATTTTATATATTATTATCAAGTATACTTTTTCTCCACGAATAGAGTAACCATCACGTATCTTCAAATTATTTTTAAAATTTATAAATTAATAAGTAATTTTTACACAATCTTTAACCCCAAACGTGAAATTAAAAAGGGTTGAAATTTTATATTAATCCCTATACATTGTGAAAGTTATGGTTTTAATTCTATTAATTATTGTATTTTCAAGATTTTAAAATTCCAATACTCACTAAAAAATAAGGGGATTAATATTTATGAGAATAAGAAATTGAAATAGAGAAATATCGGTACCGCCTGACCAATCGACGGCCCTACTTTATTTTTAAAAAAAATATTTTTTCGAGTACAGCCTGACCAATCGACAGCACCAAACTAAAATGTGATGATCTAAAAATTCCAAAGACTTTATATGAAAATTATCCGTTTTAATTGGCAACTGAAAAAATGCTGAATTAAAACGGAAAAAATTACATATAAGGTTCTTGGAGTTTTTAGATCATCACATTTTAGTTTGGTGCCGCCGATTGGTCAAACGGTACTCGAATTTTTTTTAATAAAGTGGTGTCGCTGATTGGTCAAGCGACACTGATATTTCACTATTTCATTTGCCTATTATCGTAAGTAATAATCCCTTTATCTTATTATGGTATTTATTTATTTTATACAACCCTAAGTTATACTATTTAAAAAATTTGATGCCCCAAATGCCAGTTTATTATTTCCACATTACTCACTAAAATTTAGTAAATGGATAAACGATTATTATTTGTATCAATACTGAATTTTCAACTTTTGAAAAGTCTAAAAATTTAGAACGATCTAATTAAAAAATCTAGACAAAATTTACAATTATATATATAGTACAAAACTAATGATTGAATTTAACAAAATAAATTTAATTACTACTATTTAGATTAGAATTAAAATTTAAAAATACAAAAATCAAAATTAATGAAAACTAGATCAAAATTTAATCAATTAAAAACCCTAATATAAATACATCAAATAATTACCCTATTTGTATATTTAATTTTCTATTCCCTCCATTGATAATGTTCTAATATGGAATCAACGTCATGCATATAAATTAAGATTACCCTACTTAAAATATTGTTAATGATAACAGCCGTGTTCCATTAACAATTTTTAAAACAAATAAAATATTTACTTGCATCATTCCATGAAACGATTAAAAAAATTCAATACTTCTATTTTTTAATTTATATTATTATAATGCATTTTAATGAGTTTGACTTGTGAACTAAGCAAGATCAAATTAATTGGTAATTAAAAAAACCAATGAAAAAAACTTATAAACAAAAAAGGGTAATATTATAATTACACATTGTGAATCTTGTCTTGTTTTTTTAGAGAAAAAAAATAAAATCTATTAATGAGAAAAAGCAATATGATAATAGCCAGATTGAAGATACAAACAAACTAAAACTCCCGTTACCAGGTTCATTCATGCACCTGAACCTATCATTTGTACTTTCCAACCATACTATCTCCAGATACAGATAGAACATTCTCATTAAAAGAAACGACAGCTATCTCATTGCATATGATTTGCATATAACAAAGGCTCTCGAGTTAAAGAATGAGTCGCTTTGTTGGCACACCGATAAATCCAATAGAAGGACGTGTGCTGAAACTGATTCTTTGTTAATAAACAATTACATAACAACGCACCTAGTTTAGAAAAATCAAATGATAAGCGTGACAAAGTCAAAATTACAATCAGGCAATCCGACTCAACTATAACATTATTGAAAGCTAAATATTTTAACCATGACAAGCCCTCCCTAATGGCAAAAAGCTTCAACGATGGAAGGACTAAAACGAGCATAAATAAAACCTAAAAAACTTTTAAGCACACAGCCATAGAATCCTGAAATACGACTGTAAATTTCGTAGCCCCTTTTGCTCGAAATTGGCAGAATCTACATTATCCACTTAAAAAACTTAGGTTAAAGTATACTTCATACTCCAAATCCCTATACATTTTGTACATTTGAAATTAAAATTCATCAATTTTAATTTTTAAGAATTTAGTCTCTTTTCTTTTGTTAAATTTATTGGCTTGACATTTTGAATAAAAAGAATCTCACTTAGTAACTAATAACGAACCTTAATTAAATAAAAGAAATTTAACGACGTCGATAATTATATTTATCGTTTTAAATAAAAAATAAAATAATTAAATTAATAAAAATAAAAATAAAAGTGATTAAATTATAAATGTAGGAACAATACATGCACTTAAATTATATTTTAGAATCTTAGTTAAACTATCTATTAATTGAAAAAATACACTATCCATCTTATCATTCTATTATTATTTTATAATTTTGTATTATTTCACACATACACAGCTAATGTCCCAAATTTTATTCTATAAAAAATGATTCTTACAACAAAAACAAAACCAAACGACTCTTATGGTTTCACACCTACCTAAGGGAGATTCTCAACTAAACATTAAAAATATCAAGATAATTTTTAATTTCTCATAAGATTGTGTGTTGAATTAATCAAAAAAAAAATGTAAGTTAATTTTTAATTAAAAGAATACAATTTTATAATTACTGCATTAATATATAAAATTTAAAATGAAAACAATAAACACAGACAAAATAAAAATATAAGATCTCGTTGTATAAATTAAAAAAATATTTATTCAGCCTACTCTATCCTTGTTTTATATTATGGGAATTTTTATTAAAGAATTTAATTTGTAATAATGTATTTTTTTATTAATTTTATTATAAAAATTGATAATATCTGTTTTTTTACATGATGTCTAGATTTACTAATAGCCTCTCCCTAACTAGATCTAGTGGCTCAACCGTAAAGTGGGAAAGTTTAGACAAAAATATAAGTTCGAAAAATGGGATCGGATAAAAAGTAAGCCTCGTTTTTAAACAGGTCGGGTCTCGGGTAAACTGTTATAGCTCGGCTCAAATTTGCAAAAAAATAACTGCTATTGTTTTTACTATTTTGTCATAGTTTTTATTTGTTTTGCTATCATTTCACTATTATATTGTTATTATTTTGTTGTTATTGTTTGAGTATTATATAAATTTTATTTTATTATTAATTTTGCTATTATTTGAGAAGTTTTTGCTAGCTTAGTTGCATCTATTTTAATGTTATTTAAGTTTTATTTTTTATTTTTTATTTGTTGGAAAACATTTATTTTAATGTTTTAGTGTATTTGTGCATTACATTTTTAAAAATTATTTTTATATAAAAATGTTTAATAGGGCGGGCCGAACTCGGGTTTTAACAATTTTAATTGGGCCGGACTTGGATAAAATGTTAAGCCTATTTTTTGAGTCAGGTCAAGCTTGATCCTAGAACACGGGCTTGAAATTTTATCCAAGCCCAGCTCGACCCGTGATTAGCTCTATCTCTAGCCCATAAATAAGAGGATAATGCGCTTTAGCGAACTCGAACCCAGGTCCTCCTGCATTAGCAAATAGCAACAATGTCCATACCGATCGAGCTAAGACTCAATTGGCAAATAATGTTTTTTTTTTAAATTCATCAAACGTTATGTAATTACTACGAGTGAGTTTGCATGGATGATGCGTTTATCTGCGATTAGTGTAAAAATAATGGTGATGATAAAATCAAATACTATAGTGTGAGACAAAAAAATAAACTAAACGTTTTGCATCATCCCGCTCATCCAGACTCACATTTCAATTTGATATATTAAACTTAATTAAAAAATATTTAATTGAAGGTCGACAAAAATTAACAAAAAGTATTTAATGAGACGAAATAAAGTACAATGAATTAATATTTAATGGCGCATATTCTTTTAAATATATTTAACAGATAACAACACTTCATTAAATTATAATTATTCCTTGGATACATGTTATTTGTACGTATAAAATTAGGTACAAAACTCATGTTTTTTTAATTTATGACAAATTATAATTTTGGTGTCTTTATTACTCTTAAATTTGAGATTTAATCCAAGTACACTAATTTGACATAATTTGATATTTTGCTTTTATAAGATTATTAATTTGGTAGGTAGGAATGAAGTCAGAAAATTTTTCGGGGAATTGAGATTCTTATATATTTGTATGGAAGCTAAAATACAATTTTGTCATTGTATTGATTTATATTTTTATAGTTTTTAAAAGGACTAGATTGAAATATTATTATTTTTAAGATCAAACTATAAATTTACCATTTATTAACTTATAAATTTATAAATTTTAGTGGGTAAGGCTCTGCCTACCCCTCTCTCCTGTTGCCTTTGCAAGTAGGTAACATTGTTAATTATTTCGATCAGAATGTTATCACCATTGTTAATATTTTAATTGAAATAATTAATTGTGTTACTAAATTGAACTAATTACTAAAGAAAATGAAGACAACAAATTATGTAAATTAAATTATAAGGCCTAACTTTCAAATTTGAACAAGATAATGGGATCATTACCGTAATTTTACAATTTTATTAAAAAATCTCAAAAGCAAATTAATAATTTTTTTTTTTTGTCTTAAATTAAGATCACAACTTTGAATTCTTTTGGATAGTCAATGAATTTACTTATGATTAGTGTAAAAATAACAGTGACGATAAAATCAAATACTATAACGTGAGATAAAAAGAAAATTAAATACATCGTATTGAAGATAAACATTCATCAAAAGTGATCATTTATCAAAAATAAAAAATAAAAGTCGATAAAAAAAGTATTTAATGAGAAGAAATAAGAGTCCATAAGTTAACATTTAATAGAGCATATGAAGAACAAATTTAATGAACTTTTAAATTATTTAACACGTGACAACGCTTCATTAAATTATAATTATTCCATGGATATACATGTGATTTTTATGTATAAGATTTGGCACAATTTTTTTATATTAAATTACACTTAAATTTAAGATTTAATTCATATATTTTTATAATATCGTTTAAATAAGTAATACTATTAATTATTTTGATCAATATGTTAAGGTGTATTTTTCTTAAAAATAGAGAATCAATGAATTTAAAAAATATTTTTAAAAAAATATTAGTATTTTAATTGAAATAATTAAATTATTTGATTGAACTAATTAATTTGAATGAAAAAAATAATGCCAAACTAAGTAGAAGATAAATATCTCAAATTTAAGCAAAGTAATAATATTATTATCATAAATTGGCATTTTATTTAAAATTAATATTAGGGGTGACAAAAATAACGAAAACTATTAGTGTTGATCGACCTCGATCTTATACATGTAAGCTCATTTATTTTTGGAAAATCAAGTTTAGAGGGTAGTTTTCCCATTAAAAATTTTAAGATCGATTTACAGCTTGGTTTAGGTGAATTTCGCTCTACCTATCTTGATATATTTACTAAAATGTTCCTCTTTTAATTTTATAATAATTTTTAAATGTTTTTACAACGTATATTGTAAATTTGTAAATAATATATATTATCCTATATATTTGATTTAATTTTGTAAAAGTTAATAAACTTAAATATTAAATAAATTTAGAAATAGAATAAATTTATATGATAATTTTAATATTCAACATTTACATGTTTTATTAAATTAATCCTTAATTTTTTTAGTTAAATCTAACAATTAACCTTTAAAAAAGAATAAAATTACTTTTTTTTAACGAAATTATTGATTAAGACATTAGTTTTTAATAAATTTGATTGACAACCTACTTGATATTTCACGTTGATATAAAATTATTCTTACATTTGTGAATAAATAATTTTAAAAATATAAAAATTTCAAAAAATTAAAATTTCAAATCAAATAATAAAATATTCATAAAAATTTGTATGAAGTACATGTGGATTTTATGTTTAAAAATTTCATATATTAATTAGTTTTTTTATTAAAAAATAACATTAAATTTTTTTTTGAAATATTGATAATCAAATTCCATTATTTTAAAAGTTTAAGAGTCAAATTTAATTAAAAATAAGGATCAAATTGACAAAAAAAAAATATAAATATTAAAAATTAAATTTATCATTAAACAGTTCGAATATACAAATAAAATAAAGAAAAATAAAAAAAACACCATTTTGCCAATTACGCAATTACCATCCATAATTAAATTCATTGTCCGAGAGGATTTAATCAAATAAAGCATTTCTAATTAGTTAAAAGTGAAAAAAAGGGTAAAATAGTAATATTAATGAAACAGATAGGCATTTAAATTACGTGACCTCGAAAAACAGATTTAATTGTTTCTTTCAAAAACCTTCTTTCAGGTTCTTCTTCTGGCAATAGCTCTCTCTGGCCTCTGCTTTGAACCTTTGTAAGTGAAAAGAAAAATCCAAAAATAAACATTAAAGTTAAATGAAGATTCAAAAATGGCGTTAATGGCAACAGCACGAACCGAATTATCTAGGTTCTTAACCCGGACACTAACCCGACCGGGATTTATAGCCTTCAACGGCTCGATTCGGCGGCCAGAAGCACCACCGGTTCACCGCAACTTCTCCTCCTCTGCCGCAGCCGCAGCGGCGGTGCCTCAAAGAGAGCCGATGGGAGTTAAAGAATACGAGGATTATAGACGATCTCTTTACGGAGACATCACTCATAAAGCTCTCCTTGTTGATGCTGCTGGAACCCTCTTAGCTCCATCTCAGCCTATGGCTCAGGTCCATTTTTACTTAATTACTTCCATTATATTTTAAATTCATTGCGAATTTGCTGAGTATATCCATGATCTGTTGATGTTCATGTAAAAATTTGTTTAAATTTTGGTTTGGTTGTAGATTTATAGAGAGATTGGTGAGAAATATGGAGTACAGTACTCTGAAGCTGAGATATTGAATAGATATCGAAGGGCTTATGCTCAACCATGGGGTAAATCTCGTCTCAGGTATATTGCGTTCTTTGTTACTTCCGTTTCTCTTCTTCTTTGCTTTTCCCTTTTGGATGGTTCTCATATTAAAAAGGTCAAAAATAAAATGTTATTTTCTTAGATTTTCTTATTCATGCCGGCATGTCAATTTCTGACAGTTACTGTGCATTAATATTTTCTTTAAAAATAATTATTTTTTAAGAATTAATAATTAGCAGATAATTTTATACACTGTTATTTCTTATTTGACATTTCCTAAAAAAGTTAAGTGAATTATTAGGATCTAATTATAATTTATTTTATATTTTGTGATAATTAAATAATAAAAAAATTATGCTTATAATGCTTTAATTTAACGACAAAGTTGAGGTCTTCAATTTTTGAAATCCTATGTTATGATCTCATTGTATCTAAACTACCGTGGATTTTCTTTAGATTTATTTTAATTAAAATCCGTTATGTGTGTGCTCTATTTAAATTTATTTTAATTTAATTCAGATACATTTTAATTATCAATCCAAGCATATAATATATAGTTATTTGGATTGTATTAATTATAATTGTGGTTGAATTAATAATTATACTTATAACCTCAACAAAATTATTTTTTTAATAATATTACTACGTGATATGATATAATCTGATAAGTTCTTTGTTAAGTTCGTTTTCATGAATTTACTTGTTTGTTATGTTCATGGATTGGTTATAAACTGTTTTTTTCTCTTAAAGTCTTGAACCATTTATTTATTTTTATTTGGTATATATACTATTATTTTAGACTTCGAATTATTGTCACTTTCACTTTTTTAAGAGGTACCAAGATTAATTATATATTATTATTTGAGCTAAAATGTAATTTTATCATTATAGTAATTTATATCTTGATAAATTTTAAAATGATTAAATCGAAATTCTAGCATTTTAGGGGGAGCAAACTATAATTTTACCATATATTAACTTAAGATTTTATAAATTTTAAGAGACTAAAGTAGCAATTTTCCATTTTGGTGGGCCAGATCTCTTGCCAATCCCCTCCATTCGCCTTGCCTTTCACCAGCGCGAGTGTGCTATAATCTAATAAATTAAAATATAAAAATATCTTAGTAATTTTTCAATGAGATAAAAAAACTGAACACACTCATATTGAATCATATCTGACACGCACCTAAATTCGAGAAACATAATTTTGTTTTATTGCAGATATGTGAATGATGGGAGACCCTTCTGGCAATACATTGTTAGTTCTTCCACAGGCTGCTCAGATGCTCAGTACTTCGAAGAAGTTTATAACTACTATACCACTAACAAGGTTGGAAATTAACTGTTTATTATTTATAATTTGCAAGTATGATGATTAATTAAGTTTATGAATATATATTTACCCAATTAATTGGTTTTTGTAAAGGCTTGGCATCTATGTGACCCTGAGGCTGAGAAAGTATTCATGGCTCTTAGAAAAGTGGGTGTGAAGTTAGCCGTTGTCTCGAACTTTGATACTCGGTTAAGACCATTGTTGAGGGCTCTGAATTGTGAACACTGGTTCGATACTGTTGCTGTGTCAGCTGAAGTAAGTGGCACTCTCTGTTTATCTCTTTCCAACGACTTAATGTTATGATTAAATTTGACAAGTTGGATCAATATAGAGAGGGTCAATTCGAGTTTTAAATGTTACGTATAATTTTGTGTTTAGATAATTTTATTTCGGGTTCAGATCAATTCAGACCGTTCGGATATGTCAGTTCGGTATCATTTCGGGTTTAAGTCCAATCAAAATCATTTTGAGTATCTCAATACTCAATTGGGTCATTTAAGGTTATTTCCTCTTTCTAAACTTTTTTTTTTTTGAGCAAGCTCTTTCTAAACTTGACATGTCTGAATTGGGGTCATTTTCAATATCAAAATGGATATCGACTTTTTATGATCAAAATAAGTCGAGTCAAATTCAATTAACTGATTTAATTGTGATTTATATCGGAATTTGGAAATAATATTAGAAACCCGCTGCCAATCAGCAAGATAGTATCATTTCGGCCTAAACGTTTTTCCTTTTTTGGAGGCCGGAATCAAACTTTTGAAGTATTGTTCATTTTAGCCCCCCAAACATTGCAGTTTTGTCCCACAAAAAACCATCTTATAAATATAAAATTGTGTCTCTAAATATTTATCATCATATATCATATTGAATTTGGGGTGTTACCAAAAATAAAACTTTGTTTACGTATTTGATTAAAAATTTGACAGGTAGAAGCAGAGAAGCCAAATCCAACAATATTTGTAAAAGCTTGTGAGCTGTTGGGCATAAAACCAGAGGAAGCAGTTCATGTAGGGGATGACCGTAGGAATGATGTATGGGGTGCCAGAGATGCCGGTTGTGATGCTTGGCTTTGGGGTTCTGATGTTCACTCCTTTAAAGAGGTATCTCCCAATCCCATTATTCATTCTTTTAATTTAGGCTTAACTACAATTGACCCTCAAGTTAAACTCATTTTCTCACTTGTGTATTTAAAAGTTATTTTTAAAACAAAAGTAATATTTAAACAACAAAAATAATATTTAAACTATCGATTATATCTATTTTTAACTTAAAAAGTGTACAAAGTACAATAGAAACGTGTCATATCATATAATATAGTGTTTTAGGGTAAAATGAGACAAATTAATAGTTCAATTATCACTTTTGATCAAATAAATATGTAGGTAGAAAAAAAAATGTATAGTTTGAAAGTGAATTTTGGATTTAACCCTTTAATTTAACAATATCAAATCCTCCCTATCTGTCTTTAAGTTTTTTTTTTTTCACTAAGATTATTTGAGCTAAGCACCAATAGATCTAAATAACCCATTTAATTATTTTATATTCTTACAATAAAATTTAAACAAGCAAAATTAGTTTTATTATTAAAACTTTAATTTGAACCAGCTCAAGCCAATACGAATTAAAAATTTACCTTTTCAATCTCGAGTTAGGCCGAGACTGCTAGGCCAATCGATAACCTGACCCTTAAATAAGTTTATTTTCCCTCTTTTATTTATTTTGATAAAACATTTAGATGACCACCAATTTTTATGGCAGGTTGCTCAAAGGATAGGAGTCCAGGTCTAGAGGATAATCATCAGTACTTGGAAGTTCTTGCTGCATATATATATATATCATGCATGCATGTATATACACTGTACAGCTTTGTTTTGCAGTTGTTATGAGATACAGGCTTTTTACAAATTTTCTGTTTCATGTAGTGTGTGGAAAATGTAAAAGATGTTTGAGGCTATACATACATTTTGTTGTATGAGGTAGCTAGTATAGTTCGGGTTGAGAACATATAATATAAAGTTACTAAATTACCAAAGACAGTTTTTGTTCATCATTTGATCTGTACTTGCTTGCAAATATTGGAATGTGCTTAAATTGAGTAAAATATCATAGACTCTTATATTAAAAATTAGATTGCATTTTATCTCATTTACAAAAAAAAAAAGAAAACAAGAAGAAGAAGGTAAATTTGTCTCGGTACGTTAGATCAAATAGCAAATTGATCATTTTTATTAAAATTTTTATACATTTATATTATTAAAAATTGACGTGATTGACGGAATAAATATGTCATATGTATTTCATGCTGAGAAATATAAATAAGTTTTTAACAATAGAAATTAATGAAAATTTTAATAGAACGATAAATTTACTATTTGATCTAATCTATAATAAATAATTTGCCAATTTTTGAAGTAAAAAAAGGTAAAATATAATCAAACTTATAATACAATGACTTTCATGACATTTTTTCCGTCTAAATTGTGAAAATCCATTGAGATTGAACCACGATTGTGGGAATATAAATTGTTTCAGTCGTAAATCGATGTAAAATAATATTGAGAAAACATTCAACACGTTTTAACTATTTCCATATCTTTTGACATTTATTGGTACAAAATTTTAATATTTGAAGTTGAAGTTTAATATTTAAAAAATTTGATATTTATGTTTTAACATATTTATATGCATATAATTTGGGTATATTTGAATGCCAAACTAGAATATAGATTATAAATATAAGTAAAAAGTCATTTATGGAAAGATATTAATATTGATATGTACTAGTATTTGGTATAACAAAAATGATATATTCATTGATATAATAGTAAAAAGATAAGAATTATTATTTGATACATCAATCCTACTTTTTTTTTTTTTAGCATTTCTTAGATATGTGATAATTTCTAGTGTAATTAAGAAATTCTATTGCCAAATTATTTAATAATAATAGTTGTACATTTGTAGAAAGAAAATGTCATGAAAATAGAAAAAAAATCATAATATACAAAAGTAAATGAATTAAGTTGGAACTGAGTTTAACCTCATCTTATATATAATATAAAATTTTATTTAAACATAAATAATAAATTTAACTTCTTAACTCCCTACAACAAAATGATAACAACTTCTTAAAAAAAAGAAAATATCGAAGTTTGCCGATTGATTATTAGTTTGAATGGTATGAGTATTGTTCTCAATGCAGGAGGAGGTAGATTCGAGTGCGTTGAAGCGCATTTTTTTCCTATTTATAAGTTTGAGAGGGGTTATAGGTAATTTTAAGGATTTTGTTAAAAATAACAAATATGGTCAAAATCTATAATGAAATTATTTAAAAAATATTGAATTTTATTTAAGTACTAGTCTTATGCACAGTGAAAATAATAAAGAAATAAAGAAATAATTATTTATATAATAAATAAATAAGTGAAAAAAAGTAAAGAAAAGGAAGAAACTAAAATACTAATTAAACAAAAAAGATGGGTGACTTAATAAATAAACAATTAAATAAATTTGAGATAAATCTCAAAATTATATATTAACTATGATTTAATGTGTAATTTAATACATAGATTTTGATTTTGTACAATTTTATACTCGAAATTTTGATTTATTCATTAACACAATTATTGATATAACATCATTTTATGTTTATATATTGCATACATAAATAGTTATATTTATCTAATATAAAAATAAATTGATGTATTTATTTATTTAAGTGTGTATGATTAAATCAAAATTAAAGTTTCAAGTATACATTTGAACTACAATTAGAGTTTCATGTGTACAGTTGCACCAAATTAAATTTCATATATACAATTGCACGTTAAATCAAAGTTCATGTATAATTTTGAGATTTATCCCAATAAAATTTTATTAAAGATTAGATTATTAATATAATTTATAAAAATATATTATTAAAAATTGTAATGGCAAAAAACAATTTTTTTAAAAGTTATTAATTATAAAAAAAGGATAAAGTAACCTTTAGTCATTGAATTTGACAAAAGTTTTCACTTTAGTCCTTACACTTTTTTGGTCCACATTAGTCAC
The DNA here is from genome assembly GCA_039519145.1 of Kokia cookei. Lineage (NCBI taxonomy): Eukaryota > Viridiplantae > Streptophyta > Magnoliopsida > Malvales > Malvaceae > Kokia > Kokia cookei. Next base: position 46,202,009 of record CM076908.1, on the reverse strand, counting down.
AAAAATTGATAGTTTTTCTCAAATTGATCCATAAACTTGGATTTCGTTATGGGATGATGACATAATATTTTGAGATTGTACTACATCACTACCTAATTTTTAATTTAAAAACATTTAGATTTTATATAAAAATTTCAAAATTTTGAAGTGATGACATGACAATTTTCAGAGTGTTAAGTCACCACTTTTGAATAGAATTCAAGTTCATGGACCTAATTAGAAAAAAATTCTAAGTTCCAAGACTAATGTGGAAAAAAGTGTAGGGAACAAGTTGAGAAAAATTGTCAAATTCAATGACTAAACATTGCTTTATCCCAAAAGAAAAATATTAAGGCATATGACCATTATGGTAATTTCGACATTTCCGTACTGGGCGGAAAATCTCCAAGGCGGGAAAATAAAAGCCAAAGTTCCAAATAGGGAAAATTTCAAACTCTTCAGCAGCAATTTTCCTCTCTGAACTGATAAACCGTGAAATTGGAAATGGAGAGAATTCATGTGACCGTACGGTCGAGACCGCTATCTTCAGAGGACGCAAAGACAAGCCCTTGGAGAATCTCAGCCAATTCCATTTTCATCCCCAATCACTCCACCAAGTTCGAATTTGGTACTAATTTTACTTTCTAAATAATCAATTGTTGCATTCTATTTTTCAAGTTCATTTTTCTTATAATTTTTTGGCATTTTTTTGAAAATCTAGATCGGATATTTGGTGAGGATTGTAAGACTGGAGAGGTTTATGAATCTCGTACCAAAGAGATTGTGGCGGCCGCAGTTCGTGGATTCAATGGTACCATTTAATTTATTTGATTTTGAAGTATGAAAGTACGAATACTGGAAGACTTTCTTTATGTGTTTTAATAATATTAGGTTCCAACAATCAGTGTAAAAGAAAGCCTATTTCAAGTTTTGTTCGAATTTGGGTTTTGGATCTGCCAGTCGGACTGGGAACTGGCAGGTACACTGATTCAAAACAAGGCAAAAAACCGGTTCGAACTGGATTTTATAATTTTATGAATTTTTTAATAATTTATTTGATTCGAACAGGATGGACTGGTTGAACCGGGAACCAGTGGTTAGAATTGTTCGACCAGTGGTCCGGTTCCAAAAACATTGGTTGGAACCTTGGCATCAAACAATGCAGCTTGAATCCAGCTTACTAGTAGTTATTGCATTATCTTTGAGCCATCTATAGTCTCCTAATTCTATATTGGAGCGATTGCTTGTGGTTGTGGTGTCATCCCATGTTGGCTACGGTTACAGACTTACAATTTGCTCTGGTATTACAGTCACTTATTGCCAATTTGTTTTAGGCAATGCTTAATATGGTATCACAGTCACAATAAATTGTTCCTGTCGCTTTTGTTATTTGTTACCCCTGAATGGTTTTGTCTCACATTTGTTAAGTTTAGAATTTGCTAAGGCCTTGTGTCTTTGGTTGGTTAGGGTGCATAGTTAACGTTACTCATTCTAAGTATTAGAAGCTTTTTAGCATAAGCCGCCAAATATTAAGGAGCCTTTTCTAATGCAGAACCGGTGTCATGTATTATAGAGTTTTCATTTAGATTTCTTTTCTTGAAATGCTTTTTATTCAATTAGGTAAAATAAAATGCAAAAGAAAAGAAAAAAGTGCTGTCTTATGCCTTGTCGTGGAATTTAATAAAGTCTAATTAGTTGAAGTTAGTCTGACTTCATGAAAATTTGTGTTGTACTCATGATTTGCGCCTCTTGTTGATTCTCAAGTTAACTGTTTTTATTGCAGGTACAGTGTTTGCATATGGACAAACTAACAGTGGAAAGACCCATACAATGCGGGGTTCGGCTGCTGAACCTGGGGTCATTCCTCGTGCTGTGCATGATTTATTTGACATAATACAACAGGTAAGGCATACCAGCACTCATTAGCTATCAAAATATTGTGTTATGTATGTGTTTGGAACTTGAATAAGCTATTTGGAAAATTTGAATGGAAGAAAATGAAATTAGAAGAGGATATGCTACTGTTCTAATTATTGCAATGGTAAGTAATATTTTGATTTTTTTTTTCTTCACACGAAAATGCTTTTGGCGCCATAAGTAATTAAAAAAAAGAAGAAGTGTTTTTGAAGTTAAAAATGCATTTCAACCCAAACCTAAAAGTTAGAATTTCTTGCTTCCGCATTGGAAAAAGCACTTTTACACTCAAATAACATTTTAAACCCTCATTTATAATCCAATGTATCTTATGTAATATTTAGATTAGGAATACAATTATTTTCCTATTGAGATTATTTCAAATATATAACATTATATATTTGAATTTGTATTAATTATTTTTTAATATTTAAAATATAGTTCATATATTTAAATTAAATTTTAAAAACTATTCATATTAATTACTTAAAAAAATTTAAATTTTATTTTTCATATATAAAAATATTAAAAATATTATTTTATTATATTTTTTTTGAAATATCATAATATTAATGAACTTTAACATAATTTAGATACATATTTTTTATTTTACAAAATTATGTTTAAAATAGAAATTTTATTTCTCAAAATTACTTTTTGACAATAATATTAAATACTTAAAAACTTAAATTAAAAATTTTCAAAAGCACATCTTCATCGCACTTTTCAAAAGCAATGAAAAATAAAGAACGAAATGAAGAATGGGAATAGCTTGGTGCTTTGTAATTATTCTTGTGGTTAAATTGTTTGGCTTTTCATCAGCTATATGGGAAAGCTAATGATGATTTCATAAATTTTGATTTTTTATAACATTATGAAAATCTTAAGCTATTTTGCATTCAAATGATGAAGTTTCGGTTTGTAGACATAAAATAAGCAAGGGAAGTGATATCAAGTGAACATACAAATACAATTTTCTTTAAATTTAAGATTGACTATCTAGTAACTGACTTCCTATGTTAAGCAGAATTTTCTTAAAATATTTTAAAATTGTGTTCATATGAAGGTGTTTCTTTTATTTCTTTTGTTTCAGGATGGGGATCGAGAGTTTCTTCTTCGAATGTCTTATATGGAAATATATAATGAAGAAATAAATGACTTGTTAGCCCCTGAGCATCGAAAATTACAGATTCATGAAAGTATAGAGGTATTAAAATTCACAGTTCGTGTTTTCTACATAATTTCTTATTTCATAGTAGTGAATAATTTTCTTTTCATAAATGTAGAGGGGAATATATGTTGCCGGCTTACGAGAAGAGATTGTTGCCTCTCCTCAGCAAGTGCTTGACTTGATGGAGTTTGGAGAATGTATTTCTTTCATCTTTTTTATGAACTTCACTTTTGCATGCTTTTTTTTTTTTTTGAATTTCTTCATTTAGTTTATACTTTTTGAGTTAAATTGTCATTGGTGTTCTAATAAAAGATATTTTATGATGATTGTATTTAAAATAGAAACGGGGGAAATTGTGACAAAGGCATAAAAAGGGAAGAGTTATAAACAATGCTTACTTTTATCCATATTTTCTCCCCAACCTTAAACCAGAAGAAAAACGTGTTTAAGGGCTCGACAAGTTGAACTATTGATCAATCGGAAGCTTATAAATTTTAATTTCTCTTCTTTGATTACATTCTATTTACTTATTTATTTTTGTGTTCCAAAATTCAGCCCACAGGCATATTGGCGAGACAAACATGAACTTACACAGTAGTCGATCACATACCATTTTTCGCATGGTAAGTTTTTAGTATTCTGTCATCTTAATTGTAATACGATACACTTGCATATTTGCCTTACTGTAGTAGCTATATATAGATCATTGAGAGTCGGGATAGAACTGAAGATGGAGGTGGAGATTCAGTTAGTTCTTGCGATGCTGTTCGAGTATCAGTGTTGGTATGTTATTAAAATGAAAAACATATTTCTTCTTTTATGACAAATAGATTGAAATGTTTTGCTAGTTATCAATGAGTATCTTGTTTAGTCTTATTTATGCTAATAACATTTGCTTTCAATTTGTTTTTGTTCTTTTTCTTGTAGAATTTAGTAGACCTTGCTGGATCAGAACGTGCTGCTAAAACTGGTGCAGAAGGTGTTCGACTAAAGGAAGGTTCCCATATTAATAAAAGCTTGATGACATTGGGAACTGTGATCAAAAAATTGAGTGAAGGTGCTGAAAGTCAAGGGTATGTTCTTCTAGAATTTGAGAACTAAATTGAACTGCTATTATTTTCAAATAAAAATGACATTAAGAACATTGTGCAGGGGTCACGTTCCATATCGAGATAGCAAACTTACACGTATATTGCAACCTGCTTTAGGAGGCAATGCAAATACAGCTATAATATGCAATATCACACTTGCACAGGTAGAAATCTTTAAAATCGTTCGTAGTTGATATCATCCTTATGTGTCTGTTTCACCAGAGCTTCATATGTTTCTCTTTATATGCATTATTAAGAGCCGAAGACTAATTTAAGTGGACAGCTGGACGCTGTCACTTGCTGAGTTTTCATAAAGACAAGGAGTTATAAAACATGAGAAAAGAAGGATAAAGTGGGAAAATTTGAAGTAAAAATGTCTGTTCAGTTCCATTATTTTGACATATGATTCTGATATAAGGTTTATATATGCATATAAAATACCCATTCTTAGGGTGACAAAATCCTGTACCAGCTGGGTTTTGACTACCCCCGACACTAAGAATTTTTTTATTTTTTCAAATTTGGTTCGGGATAGGTTTTAGTGAAATGCTCTTCTTTTAGTTTTAATTTCTTTTCATAAATTATAATATATTGTTTTTGTATTTTAAATTTATAAATATTTTTTCATATATTTTAATTACAATTTCTTAATCTAATAAGATTTTGTAACATAAATTTGGTTTATTTTTATTAATTTATAAAACATTGTTTAAAATTTTGGGATGAGTCGGTTTGGCATCAAAAACACTTTTCAGAGTTGGGGGTGGGGGTATTATATAAAACTTAGGGTGGGGCAGGTTCGGGTATATACCTAAAAGTCGGGTTGGGGCGAGCAAAAACCTGTTCTGCTGTGCCTGGCTGTCATCATTTTATTATTATGAATTTGAACTTTGTCAACATTTTTTTGCTACTTACAATGTCATTTTTAGTTTATGTTTACTTGCAATGCTGCATTTTCATCAATCTCTTGTGACGGCAGATTCATGCAGATGAAACTAAGAGCAGTCTTCAGTTTGCAAGCAGGGCATTGCGTGTTACAAATTGTGCTCGTGTGAATGAGGTTTATTTTGATTTTCCTTTTCGCATTTATTCTTGCTGCTGGCTTTGGTGGTATTTCTTAGAACTCAGTGGATTGTCAAATCACTGTATCTTTGTGTGTTGTTATAGACCAAGTTCTTAATTCAAGTCTAACATGTATGTTAGCTTGAATCTTACTGCAACTTGTTTTTTGGTTTGTTAGATATTGACTGATGCTGCTCTGCTAAAGCGGCAAAAGAAAGAGATAGAGGAGCTTCGAGCCAAATTGCAGGTTTGCAACTATATTTGTGATTTCCTTGATGTCTGAAAAGAAGTTTTCTTGAATAGTGACTCGTTGAGTGTTTTGTTTGTTCCAGGGTTCTCGCTCAGAACATTTGGAAGAAGAGATACTCAATTTGCGGAACACATTACTGCAGGTATTTAGTTTTCACCTGATGATTTTTTTATATTTCAAAGAATGTTTGAGTATGTTATGGAAGTTGCTAAGCTCATTTGACAGTCTGAAGTGGAGAGGGAGCGGATAGCTTTGGAACTAGAGGAGGAAAAGAAAGCACAAGTAGAACGTGAAAGGGTGTTGCAAGAACAAGCTAAGAAAATAAAAAACTTGAGCTCTATGGTCTTGTACTCAAGTAGAGATGAGAGTCGAGATCAGGTTAAAAAGGTTTGTCTAAATAACTGTACCTTTTTCTATTTTGGATAGCTAACTCTCTTTCTCTTTCATTCTGCATGTTATTTGCTTTTTCCATAAGCTCTCTAGTTTTTACTAGTTTATCTAATCCTGCTATCATAAGCTCATGCTAGAGCAATCAGATGAGCTGATTTTGTTTTTATTTTTAAAATGACGGAATGTAAAGGATTAGGTCATCTATAATGTAAACCTGAATTGGAGAATCATTAGTTTTGTGTGACAAGCATGATTTAAATTGGTTTGTAGATTTCAAAATGATGAACTATATTTTTTGAGGGGTTAGTTTGGTTTTTGAAGTCCCAGTTTTTTGTTTGAATTTGATTTGATTTTAAATGGATCTGATTTTAGGTCAAATATATTCTGAATTTTAAAAGGCCCTAATCACATATTTCAATTTATCTTTTTAAGTTAGTATTACTATTTCAGCTAAATTGTAGTTCTCTCATCAAATCTAAGATTATTTAAAAGTTCAATTTCAACTTCTAGATCTATCCAAAGTCCAAAAGAAGGGTTTAGAATTCAGAGTTATGAGCAAAAAAATATTAAATCCTACTATAAATTTAAATTCTCCAGTTCAACTTAGATAATTTTGGGATTATGAATTTTGCTATCTCAATTCTGATGGAGTTGTACTTTGAGTACATCAAGTAAGGGTTTGCAGATAAACCTGGCAACTGCCAAATATTGTACTTGATTTAAAGTTTAGTATCTTAGCATTGTTGGGTGGTTTTGTTGGATGTGTACTGCTTATATCATAGTTAGTCTACTCTCATATACATACATGCGTATCTTGCCTATTCATCTTAATTCTTGATTGGTTCATTTGTTTGGGCTATAGGAAAAGAGGCGAGATACATGGTGCCCTGGAAATCTTGCAAGGGAGGCTCTTAAGGAGGTAACTTTTATGTTTCTTGCTTCTATCTGGGTAATAAACTTAGGCTTCGTAATATACTTGAATTTTAAAATTTCTTATTTCCTTATGGGACTGAGCTGATCAATGTGAGATTTATTGTACCTCACATACACGATCATTGATGTAGGGGTTTGCTAGTTCGATTGTGCATTATAATGTGTTTTTGTGCAAAAGGCTATGATGTTGGATTCCTTTGATAGGTAAAAGTGTGAAATATTTTATGATGATATAAGCACGTGGAGGACATTGATGATTGCAAGGTTTTCTTCTTTTTTCTTGTTGTTGTTGTTGGATATATCTACTGTATGGGGGACCAGAATGTGGTATTTGAGAAAAAGTTCGGTGTAGGAAATTTGTTGGGATGACATGGAACTTTTCTTTCTATCCTCATCCTCCTCTTAAACATACTCATGGTTTGAAAGAACTAAATAGGGTATAGGAAACTTCTGCATACTATGGTAACTGGGTCAAGGGTGAGTATCAGGTACCAGTGTATGTCTGACATGAATATGGTCAATCTTTATTTTTGAAGTTTTTCATTACATTTGGAGGATGGATCTCTCTTTCTAAGCTGTGCTAGAAACATTATCTTCAAGGAAAGGAAGACCTGGAGCTACACTGGCTATAATCTGTATAGGATATTGGTAGACATTTTACGAGAAGACTTGTTATTCTACATTCTAATTGAATATAGCATGTTAAAGTTTTTGTATCATTAGATAGTCTGTATTAGTTAACAGAATTTGAAAGGCGGTTCCAAAAGGTGAAAATTGCTTTTTGGAGACGTCTCTTTCTTTTTTGTTCTCTATGTTGATAAAACTGGACTAACTTAGCCACTGCTCTACAAGACATGTTCATAAAACAGGGGTTGAGTTGATGTACATTAGTTTGATATTGGTTCCTATCATACTATGGCATATGCATTTTGATTATCTATGATATGTTATTATTTTTAGTGGCTTATTACTTTGGTTGAATTGAATTCCGTCACATGGATCTAAGTTGTTGTCCTGGAATCAGAAGGATTGATGTTTTGATCAGTTGTTATTCTGTAAGATGCATGGTAACATAAAAAAAAGTATTTTAAAGGAAAAATGTGGCTTCTTTCATGCGGAACTCCATGTGTGTAGGATTGAGGAAGTTTCTATCCCCACAGACAGGGATGAGAAGAGTAACTGGGACCTTTGTCAAGTAGTGAATTTCAGTGCCTGGTTGCCTGCTTTGCTTTGCTTTGCTCTGTTTCTGTTTGCTGGAAGTGCTAACAATCAATCTTTTCTCATTGGGTGCATGCTAACATTAACTTTCTGTGCTTTAGGCCTACTCAAGTGTTCAATCAAATTCATCTGCACTTAAACCAACTGAATCTAAGCGTTATACGGGACCACTTCTTGCTTTCGAGGAGTTGGTGAATGAAAATGAAACTGAAGATGACTACCCATGCAAACAAGATGAAGATTGTAAGGCTAGTGTATTGCATGATTGTAAGGCTAGTGTATTGGAAGATTGTACTCTTCCTGATCCATGTGCTTTACTGCATGTAACAAACAGGAGAAAAGGACAACCAAGAAAGAAAAGCTCCTTTGTGGTTTGTAACTTTGTATTGTGCATTTTTGTATAGATGTCCTTGAGTTGAACTTTGCACCCTCATATGTATCATTGGTTCAGGAGGACAGCGAATTAATGGAACTGCAAACAGAATACGAGGATTTGCTTTTGAAATATGAAACTCAGGTTACTCATTATACTTGTTAATTTGCAATGAATTTGCGCACAAAGTCGTCATTCTGTATTCATTTCCTTTCTTTATGCAGAGAACCATGAGTGATATACAAATTGATTGCTTAATGAGAAAGCTGGTTGAGGACGAATCCCTTCACAATATGAAACATTGTGAGTCTAGTGACCATTCTGCATTTCTCGCGAACAAAATAAATTATGCTGACAAGAATATTGGGTTGAGGGAATCTGAAGCTATTCTTGTGATCAAGCAACTTCAAGAGAAGGTTTATTTTATTATTTTTATTAATTATCTCTCCCTCTCCTTTTGTCCCCTTAAATCATCTTTCATTGCAATCGTCAAGAATTTGTAGATTGATGGTTCATTTATTGTCTGTTTATGTGTAATTTTTTACCTTTTAGATTGAAATACTGGAAACAGAAAAGGCTTCAAGCCAAGAGAATCTGAATTGTCTTGTCGAACTTGCTACGGAGCAGAATATAAGTGCGAGGGAGAAGTTTGATGAGGTAATAATTTAACCAATTATTCATGACTATCATCTGCTTCACTCATTTTTGCGATCTGTAATCTGCTGGATTTACTCAAGGACACCTGAAACTTTTTCATGTATTAGTTGCAATTTGATAGGAAAGTATCTGTATAAATAATTTATTTTCTAGTTGGAGTTTTTATCAGGATCAAATGTAAGGCATTGAACTTTAATGATTTTTGTCTCTTCCTGAAACTTCCAATGATGCCAAAGAAAATTTTTCTCATCTTTTTGAGATAAAAGAGGTTCTGCACACATGTTTGTCATGGACTTCATTAGCATCTTTTGCTCGTTAGTGGTTGTATCAAAGATATCTAGTACTTTTGCATCTATTGTAGTTAATTGGATGGATTGTTAGATATTAATGACTTTGTCAAATGTGCATGTATCCTGATGTGTATGCCAGTATCACCTTTATCATTTAAAAGTTGAACCTTCTGTTTTTTATGAAGCTATGTTATGGTTTGTTTTCTTCAGTCTAGTTTCAAAACAGTTTCTATTTGGTGCAATACTTTATAGCTTTGCAAAGAGCTTCTTAATGCACGAGAGGAGACTAGAGTGGCTCGTGAAGAACTTGCCTACAATGAATCTGGGGGAAGAAAGAATGTAAGTATTCTATAAATTGTGCATGTGTGTTTATGTAAGATTTTATGCAACCTTTAATGTGTGCATGCGTGTCTTCATTTTTGCATGCATTTTTCCTTTTCTCTTTAATAACATCGGAAACATAGTTTATTGATCTTGTGTGAAGATTCTCATGTCAAATGCATCAAGTTAATTTTGGGTCTTTGCTTTCTAGGGGGATTGTGATTTTGTAATTGAGCTGTCAAAGGAAGTAGAAGATCTGATTTCTGAAGCTCAAGAGTCAAAAGAAGTAGCTCAAAAGCTATCATTCCTTGTGGATGAGGCTTTTCGGAGTTTTTCTGCTACAGTTAAGGAATTTCTTGTGAGTAATCCTGAAACATCTTGGGAGAACCTCCCTTCCTATCAGCAGTAGTTTTTTTGAATGATAATTCTAAATTTGAAAGATAACTGCTAAAGTCAATTTTTTTACTATTCGTGCTTGCGTCCTATCTCCATCTTGTTGTTTAGTTTTATGCATTCTATCCAGGATTTCAAGGATATGATGTGTCAGAGCTCTGAACAACAAAAAATAATTATTACAAATACCAAGGAATTGCACAATCGTACACATCAAAGGACTTTGAAGCTTGAAAATGACAAGGTGAGACACATTGCATTCACATGCTCGAACTGTGTATTCTCTGACTTGCAATAAAACTTATCTATTATATGAAATCATTGTCAATATGGGGATTCCAAGATAAAATATGTAAGCTAATGCCTTGTTTGCAGCTTCTCTTGCACAACCAATCTATTGATCTGCAGAAGCAAGTGCAGGAACTAAGAGAAAATGCTAAAAACCATGAAGCGTCCTTAACAGTGAGATTTTTGTCTCATTTAACATTTTTACAATATACATAGCATCTATGACTGAGAATAACATTCTCTGACATGAGCAGTCTTGTTTCAGGAACTCTTTGAAAAGCATGACATGGAAAAATTGGAGTATCTTTCTCATATTCAGAGTCTTGAAAAGGAAATATCATATCTTTCATCAGGTTCCATGGCTAGAGAAAATCAGAGCTTGAGTAAAGATCTTGAGAAAACAAAAATGAAGTTGAAAGACACTGAATCCAAGCTTAAGAATATCATCCAGGAGAAGACAAAACTTGAGGTTCAATGCCAATTGTTTTGAATTTTAAAGTTTGACTTGACTAAGTTACAATCTATATTAACCTGCTTTCATTTCTAGGGGGAGAAAGCAATTGCTGAACGAGAGATCAAGCGATTGCTTGGTCAAAAGACTCTTCTTGAGCGTGACATCAACAAACGTGATTCACTTGCTGGTAGAAGGCGTGATTCAGTTTTTGATAGGAATGCAAAGGTGTTTGATCCAAAAAGGGCAAAAGCTGAGCAGATAATGCAGGTGATGAAGATGCATCTTTTTTTCTTGGTTCTGTAATGAATATCTAACTGCAAAAGGCAAGTAATTAAATGTGGTAATTCTGAATGGAAATTAACATTTGGCCTTTTTCTTTTCTCAGCATTTTTCTAATAATGAACCTATTTTTCCAGAGGGTCCAAGTTACAAGATCTAACTGAAACCAGGCAGTTCTTTTTTGTATAATCCTTATATACTTCTATGTGATCTTTTAATATATTTATCTCTTTGACACTAACTTTCAGGGTGGTTTTACTTAGTGCCATAAATTTCTAGTATAATTTGGAATGAACTAAAATGTTTTAAGAGTTTAATGTGCTTGGTTGTGTTACATAATAATTATGATACGTTTTCTCAACTATGAAGAATGAATCAACAGACATCTTTCCATAGCTTACAGATCCGGTTCGTTATTTATTATCTAGTTTTATGCTAAAACATTCAAAGCGTGCAGAATACTTAAAATGTAAATCCTACTTTTAATTTTTCTGCTCTTAGGAAGATTATAAAAAGTTGGAGGTTCTTGCTTTTGAAATGGAGACAACTATAACTTCCTTGGAAGAGGAATTAGCAGCTGCACGCAGGGACAGGGAAGAGGCTATATCTAGAAGTGAAGATTTGGCTTTAGAAGTTGAGGTCCTGACAGAAAAATTGGATATATCAAGCTCAGAAATAAATGCTCTGCAAGAAGAACTTTCTGGCCTTGTGAGCTTCGTGTGCTTTCCTCAGTATATCCCCTTGGTTTCTCAATTTTTTTTATCCCTCTGTAAGGTTAAATGTGGCATGCTTATTTTTGTTTAAATATTAAATGCGACGTTCTCTTACTCCACAGAAACTTAGTTTGGAACAATCTAGTTCTAGTCAGCAAGGAATGGAAGCCTCTATTAAGAGTTTGCTTGCAGAAAAGGAAGAATTGGCAATGGTAGTCTAATATATCATTGGTTATGAAGAAAGCTTTGTGTCTTTGGTAGTTTAATAGTGTTTGTTGGACTGTGCCTTTGATATTGCAGCAACTTACTAATTCACTATTGGAAATGGAGGAAGAAAAGGCAATACAGTGTGCTAGAGAGAAGGCTTCAATTGAAGCTATAGAAGAGAAAAGAAAGCTATACAATTCTGAGATAACATCGTTATCAGAAAAATTGTCTGAGGTAAGAGTCTTAAGTTTATCATTGGAGATTTTAGAACTTGAGTCGAATTACTGAAAGTGGCTTAATTTTTAAATTTTATAAGTTCTTGTTGATCAGCAATTTATTTATTTTCCGTTTAGTATTTTCTAGTATATGATCTTTCATCATGCTATCCCTTGCACCGCTGTTAACAAATTGCTTGTGGAATTTGTGATTTGCCGTATCTTTTTCGATCTCATTTTGTCCTTCATAACTGGAATTGTTATAATACTTCTTATCTTGTGTGGAAGACTGCAAAGGTCTCAGTCTCTTTCATTCATTATCTTATTTGATCAAGTGCTCTCACTTTGCTGATCCAATTTCTTTTTATGGTAATGTTTAATTCGTAGTTGTTTTGCTGCTGGAGATACATCTCAGTGGAAGTTGAGCTCCTTCAGCATTTAGACCTGCATGACATGCATATACTAACTCTTCTAGTTTGACTATTTATCCGTCTATTAATGTTTTTTGGTATTCTATCTTTGCTGTTGGAGAATCTCATGGATTCTTTAGATGTAAATATGATAGTGCCATAAATCTCCTTATTTGGCTATAATTGTTCCGGATTTGTAGTCATAGACTGATTTGTACGTATAGGCTTATGTTTGTTATAAAATCCTATTTTCTTTCCTAGAATAACTATTGTATGTTGTATAAACAGAGGCACATAGCTATCATTTGGAACAAGAAACAGTAAAAAATTCTTCACGTGCCATTTTAATATTTTACTTCAGTGCCGTTTTGATTGCAACTATAGGATTGATCAATCCTTGCATTCATGGTGTTTTGCGTGTAGATAGGGGTGGGTTTTATTGGGTGACGTTGTTGGTTGATGCTTCTTCATTGAAGTGTCTTGTGTATAGATGACAATTAGACGGGACTTAGTAGGGTCATTTCTGGTTCTAATTGATGAAGCAAGATGTAATTCTGAACATGGAGTATTAGTAAAAGCCTGTTTTGTTTGTGCATAGTCCCTCCAACCCTATTGGGCGAGGCACATTTGATCAGACACATGCTTGGTGCACCTAGGCATACTTTTTTGTAAGGCAGTAGACATATAAAAGGCACTCTTGATGGAAGTTCTCTTTAATTTGTTTTATTTTCGTTAAATGTACATTGACTAGTAAACAGAGGATGATTTCAAACTCTATATCCAACAGCAGAAGAAAAATAAAAAAGGATGCATATTGAACATCAAAAGGAAAAGAAAGTTTTGCAGGATAAATCGAACCAATTTTTAGTTTAATATCAAAATCATATAAAACTTTTCGTATTTATATATGTATAGACATGGAAGAAAATGCACCAATATATATGCTTTGCTTCGATTCACTCAAACGAGCACTTATATTTCATGTACATTTGTTTTCATGGTGTTGGATGTTAAAATCTAGAATGAACATTTGTTAAGATGATTATGATGATTACGATTTTGTTTTATATAGGTGACAGAAGAGTTGGAGTTGTGCAGAAAAGAATGCAATGACCTCAGGGAAAGATTAACAGACTGTGATGAAAGAGCAGAACTGGAGAAAAAATGCAGGTTTGTCTCCTGGGTTTCTTTACTGTATGCTTTTAATGGAAACTTGGTTGTATTACATGTGTGGTAGCTGCAATAGACAAAAACTTTGTTTTGGATGCTAAATTAAACAAATCCCAAGTTTTTAAAATAATGAGAAGGAGCTTGGAGGGATGAATAATGGCAAAGCTGATGGGGGGAATGGTATCTGCTGCAATTTTGATCTAACAAATTTAAATATTGTGCTGGAAATGTTATATATTTAATTGTGTGCATATGAGTTTTTGGTGGGTGTTTACTGCTATATTTGTTGGATTACGCATAACCCCTTTTGTATAAACCTCTCTGAATACATTGTTCTATTCTATTAACTCTTCTGGTTTAATGCATAATACGGCATCTGTTTCTTTCTATATGAGTTTGACAGAAAGTTAATAGAAGGATAGTAATTTCTAGTAGGGCTCTTGTGCCACCTCATTTCCGTTTTTTTACTCTAAATGGAGCATTTAATTTTGTTTAGAAAAGGGATAAAGCAACATTTAGTCCTTGAACTTGGCAACTTTTCCTAACTTGGTCCCTGAACTTTTTTTGGTCCACATTAGTCTTGAAACTTGACCATTTCCCCCAATTTTGGTCCCTATGATGATGTGGCACAATATTAGAGTGCCATGTCATCACATGGACTAAAATGGGGAAAAGTTGCCAGGTTCAGGTGTTAAATGTTGCATTATCCCTTTACAAAAATATGAAATACTGTCTCCAGTTGAAATTATTGTACCTAAGGTTGTTGCATTTTTACATTGCCCTTTTTTGCTATATATACGAGTATCTAGCTTTTTACACCCTGAAATTATGGTTGTGAGGTTAATTAAAAAGCCACTTTCTATTATTGCAGTATTGAGAAGTCTTTGGAGATTGACCAGCTGAAAAGTGACATAGAAAACGTTTACGCCGAAAGCAACCAAACCCAGCAAGTAATTTCTGTATCTCATCATGTGCACAGTTAACATAATATCATTAAGGGATGCACAGTTAACACTAATTTTCATTGCAGACGCTGAACGTGGAAAAGCTTTCTTTGGAGCTTCAACATGCGCAAGAGGAGCTGAGTATTATTAAAAGAGAACGAGACAATTTATCAGCCAAAATTGAACAGTTGGTCTCTGGGCCTCAGCTCTCGGACGAGCTCCAGGTTTTCGTTTTCTGCACATTGCAAAATAATCTATAAAAAACAATCATAAGAAACCATCATTTTAGGAACTAGTATTTATTTCTTAGAGACTGAAAAGTTTATTTCGTTCTTTGCAGATTCTTCAAAATCAAGTTCTGGACATTTCAACAGAAAGGGATGAACTAAAGACACAAATCGAGGAACTGACTAGCAAATTATCCTTCCTCGAAAAGGAAAATCTTAAAAACGATTCTAATGATATGGTTGGCTGTTTTTAAAAATGACCCTTTTTTGCTAACAATCTAACTAGGTTGAGAATTTATTTCTTAGAGACTGAAAAGTTTATTTCATTCTTTGCAGAAACTTAAAGATCAACTTCTGGACATTTCAACAGAAAGGGATAAACTAAAGACACAAATCGAGGAACTGACTAGCAGATTATCCTGCTTCGAAGCGGAAAATCTTAAAAATGATTCTAATGACATGGTTGGTTGTTTAAAAAATGACTTTTTTTTGGCTAGCAATCTAACTAGGTTAGGAATTATCTGATATCATGGGAGATTCTTTTGACAGTTAGTGGAGGCTAAAGTTCGAGTTGAGGAACTGACTAGCAGATTATCTTGCATGGAAGTCAAGATGCATAATGTAAGTAACTGGCTGACTGCACACACTTTCATTTATCGGACATGCATTAATTTTGATAAGTACAAGAAAATTTGAATTCATCTCAACATTCATATATACTTTTTTTCCGGAAAAATCTTAGCTCTGATCTTTAATATTGTATATCAGTTAGGAGAAACAGTCTTGTAAACTGTGGAAATCTGAACTTTGAGATGGAAGCTTTCCATGTTTTCGATTCAAGCAGTTTAGATTCGCGTTCTTCAATCATTTCCATGTTTACGTGCTCGCACTTGTTCTATTATTCTGGAATCACATTTGCCTTTACAAAATTCTCTCAAATGTCATCATTTGAACCATTCTCATTCCTCAATTATGCTGCTGAATGTTACTGACATGTCCTAGCTAGCTGAAATATATTGGTATATTGCTTTCATATTTACATGGAATGGATGATGCTAAATATGAACTCTCTCTTGTCATCCTTTCATGCGAGTAACTCACCATTTCAGGTAGTTTCCGATTATTTTCCCTGTTCTCCATCTCTCTGACACTATATTACATTCTTTTTGTTTTTATACAGGACCATGTCAACAATGGCAAGGAAAGGGCAAAACTTAGAATGAGGCTTCGTGGAACGCAAGCGCAGTTGGATGCTTTCCGTTACCGATACAAAAAAGCCATGGATGAGTTGGATATGATGAACCGGAACTTCGAGGAAGCTTCGATGAACTTGAAGGAAAGGTTAGCATCAAAGGCAATTGAGGTACTCAATCTTAAGAAGCAGCTTGCTTCCGCAGCCACAAGTCAATAATCCAATCATCTCTCCCTTCTCTTGGTGTTCCAAATTTATTAACTTTAGAACTGCATTATTTTTTGCACTGATTAAGAGGTAATTTTAAATTGTCTTTTTGCCCTTTAGAAATGCATAGTTGATAGTTTTTACCCTAGGGGCAAAAAAAATGTCTTTGATTCAAGCATTAGTATATAGTAGAACAATTTAATAAAATTATTTTTCTTTTCTAAAATAAAATTATATAAATCGCTAAATAACAATTAAAATAGAAAAGGGGCAGCCCATTTTTTTTATAAGGGCAACTTATTCTATTAAGGTAGACGGTTAAAATATGTTGTTAGTAACTGTAATTTAAATATTTAAAATTTAATTTTTTTTACTCTTTCAATTTGAAAATCTTAGTCCAATAATTATTGTTGGTAATTTTTGTTAAAATTTGTCAATTTATCATTTTTATTTTTTGTCAATCATATGTCATGTTATTTGAAAACAACTTAATTTGAATTCCGAATTGACAAATTTTAATAGAAAATACTTAAAATTTTAGTGATTAAATTGAGATTTTTAATTTTTTAAGTATAGAGATTAAATTTTAAATTTTATTAAAATACGGGGATTGATAATAAATATGTTTGGGTAGAAATTAATAACATATTTAAACCAAGCTAAAATCTTTTTACGTATTTTATTTAAAATGTATTCTTTTAAATTTTTATTGATAGGTGAAATGTTTTTAAAAAAAAATTAATATTGAGTTTAATTTTCGGGCATAAATAATAATTGGGATTATATATTTTAAAAATATATAATTTTAAATTCAAGCAATTTGATTTTGGTTTTTCAAAACCGAAACTGATCAAATATAATCGATTTATTCGACTTTTCAAATCGATTAAAATTGAATAAATAAAATCGAAATCAATCAATTGAATCGATTTAATTAGTTTAACCTGATTTTTGTACATTCCGTCTTTGAGATTTAAACCTTATTAGAATCATTGAAGTTTACGTGCATCTTCCTCTCTTATTACCTTGTCTATTAATATTGTTAATGAATGTAAAAGAATATACATTTTGCTAAAAGAAAAAAAAGGAAAGCAATTTCTTTTTAATTTGAAATTATGCCACGGTTGATATTAGATGATGATCTGGTGATGGATGTGTACATTTAAGATTGAAAATTTGAAAATTAAAAAATTTCATTTCTTAAATAAAAACGAATCATATATTATACAAAATATCACAAATCATTAAAATAGAGAGATTTATTTTTAATTTTACACTCTTTTCATAATTTTTTTTATATAATTAATATTTTAACAATTTAATTATTAAGCTTGTTTAATCTTCTTAAACGATTGAAAATTGTTTTACATGAAAAAATAATTTATACTAAATTAAACATGCATAATTTATATGAATGGAACATAAATTATAATAGCTGGTTCATTAAAATAATAATCATTGAAAAAAATATAAAAAAATTTTACATCAATATAAATAAATCTTTCATATATATTTCAATCCAAAACCTACGAATAAAGTATTCAAGACCTACTGTAGAATAAACCATTTTTTTCTTTGTTTGTGCCCCCTTTAGCAAATCTATCTTATTGGAAATGAAATTTTAAAAATATAAATGAAAGAAGTCACAGGCGAGACCACGACTAGTAAATCTAGAACAGGTGCTGTTTAGAAACAAATTAAATAGATGTTTTCAACATCAAATCGAAGTCCATTAAACAGGTATGATCATATCTCTTACTTAATATTATAATAAAAAAGATCCTTTCAAAATGGAGCCGCTCTGAGTGTGTTGCCAACCTGCCATCCATATAAGCGGCTTTCATGAGGCACGTGGCCTTGTTGTTTAGGCATGCGCAAGCCTGCTTCACCCTCGCGCATGGCATATTTCACCACATGAGCAATTCATAAGCCCTTATTTAAGTTGAAAAATATTAACTAACGTTAACTCTATTATTATGTTATCAAAGAATGTTGGGATCAGCATCGAACTTTTGAATCGCCCTTTTTAAAATAATCATAATAATATTTTCAGGAATACTTAGTAATATAAAATATAATTAATGAGAAATTCTGGATTTTTTAGCATTTAAGTTCGAATTCGATTGGTATGATTATTGTTGTCAATGTAGAAGAGTGTGGGTTCAAGTGCGTTGAAGCGCATTATCTTCTTCTTTATAAGTTGGAGGGATTATGGGTAGTTCTAAACATTGTATCAAAAAGAAAATATGTTCAGAACTTATAATGAAATTGTTCAAAAACAAGTTCGAGTTCGTGTAAGTTATGAATGATTTTGCTCAAATTATTCAGAGGCGAAACTAGAAAATTTTTTTAGGGGGTTGAAATTAAATTGTAATTTTTATAATAGCAAAAATACAATTTCACCATTTTAATGGGATATGTCTTCATAATTTTTAAGGATTAAATAAATGTTTATTATATTTTTAAGAGAGGTAAAAGTACAATTTTACCCTTATTAATTTAAAATTTTAAAAATTTTAAAGAGCCTAAATGAAAAATTTTCCATTTCAAAGAGGGCAGGGCTCCTTCCAACCCCTTAATTTCTCCCGTGGATTCTTTCTTGTTCTTCATTTGTTGTGCTTTATATTGATTTGATTCTATGTTAGAATTGTTTACAAGTATATCAAATGAAAAATAGAAAAAAATTGAACAAGGCCTATACATTACATACGCACACGATAAAACGAGAAATCCACACATCCCAATCCCGTATAATGAAACTCAAACTTAAATATTTTAAAACTCATGATCTCCACCTCCGCTTATAATTTAAACACATTTCATAATTTAATATCCACAAACAGCATAACCTTTTTACTTATTCCAAATTTAATTTTAAAATAAACTAAATTATTTATTTCATTCAAGATTATGGGGGAAGGTAATGTGTCATTTGTCGAACCATTAATTAAACATTATCACAGTGTGAACATACCAAAACATCAAAATATACCCTTCCGTTTAACATATACATATATAAACATACACACTCAAATCCCACATCGATCATAAATCAACAAACCCTAAAATTTTACACGCACAAAAAAACCATATAGCACAATCCATCAAGCATGTGTGCTTTGTTTCCAGTATGTGAATGGCCCTCAGATGCTCCTATTGGCCACCAGCATATCATCCATGGTGCCTTTGCAGGCTTTCAAAGCTTTGATGATTTCCATAATTTTACATTCCCTGATGATCTACCTCGAATCCAGCTCGATCGACCGATGTTGTCAGCCGGAGATACCGGTGCTGAAAACCTAACTACCGTTGAAAAGAAGCTTAACCACAACATGAGCGAGCGTGACCGGAGACGAAAGATTAATGATTTGTACTCGTTACTTCGTTCAATGCTTCCACCATCTGAGCAAACGGTATGAGTTACCATCATATATATTTTCAAGTTTTTTCGGTTGATCAATTTTGAGTTCGAGTCTATTTGTGGTTCAAGTTATTTTAAGTTCAAATCATTTTGAGTTTGGATAATTTTTGATTTAAGACTTGAGTTTTTTGGATAATGTATTCAGGGGGTTTGTCGCTTTGGATTTGGATTATTTTTGGTTACTTTCAAAAATTTTGAGGGGCTTAGTGAGAATTTCCAAACATTTAAGGGATTTGATTAAAATTTTCAAAAATTTTGAGAGCACTAATTAAAAATTTCGAAAGAAAATTGGGTCTAATTAAAACTTTCAAAAGTTTTAAGGAGCTTAATGAGAATTTCCAAACGTTTTGGGAAATTTTGAGAGGATTAATTAGAATTTCCAAAAATTTTGGAAGATCTAATTTTAAAAATTTTAAAACTTTTGGAAGGCTTAATTAAAATTTCTAAAAATCTTAGGGGTCTAATTAAAACTTTTAAAAATTTCGAACAGCTTAATGAAAATATTCCAAAATTTTCAGGAATTCAAGGCCCTCTAGCTTCTATTATGTTCTGCTACTTCACGTTCAGGTCAATTCGAGTTCGAAATATTTCAGATTCAGATAATTTCAAATTTCGATTATTATAAATTCAAGGCCTTCGAGTCAGATTTAATTTCAGATCAATACTGAGTTCAAATTGAGCAAATTTAAATTATTAACTTTTTATAATCAAACCCAATTAAATCATATTCAACTTAATCGAATCAAATTTTCAAATTCGAATAAAAATTTATGCAGAAAAGGTTGAGCATTCCAGCCACAGTTTCAAGAATGTTGAAATACATACCAGAGTTACAATCACAAGTGGAGATAATGCTACAAAAGAAACAACAAATTCTCTCAATCATTTGCAAGCAGGATGATCATGACCTTATTCATCATCATCAAAACAAAACAAATGTATCGGACGGATTTAAAGCGTCGCCATTCACGGTTTCCGGCACTAAGGTTAGCGATACGGAAGCGGCGATTCAGATATCAACGTTCGGGCCAATGTCTCTGGGGACTCCGCCATTGTCGGCTATATTGCTCGGATTAGAGGAAGATGGTCTTTTTTTAACGGATGCTTCTTGCTTTGAATCTTTTGGTGGAAGAGTGTTCTACAACTTGAATTTTCAGGTATGCATTTCGAGTTGGGGTTTATATTGGGTACATTGAGTTAGATTTTTTATTTCCGATTTGATTATATAAAAATATAAACTAATAAAATGAAGAAAATTTTAAAATTTTATATTTACATAAAATAGGGGTAAAGCAATAAAATATAAGGACCTAGAATTGTATTTTAAAGTTTTAGAGGGATTAATCATAGAATTTCACAATTTTTGGCTTGCACCTTTGTGCTGACATCCATAAAACCATGGATGAATATGAATTAAAACATAAGAAAAGACAATTTTTGTGTTAAAAAACCTAAAATAATAAAAATAAAAAATTCATTTTTCTGGGTTTTTTCATGATTGTTTGAACGAGATTGGATTGGCTAATCAAATTGGTTGGATTAGGGATTCGTCGAGGTCGGTCTGGAAAAAAGCATTGAATCGGTTGATTTGAAAATTGGTACGGACCGATTGAATCGGGAAAAAAAACAATTGAATCGGATTTTTTAAAAAAATATTTATAAATTTTTTATAATTTATTTAATCGAATTGGATGGACCAACTGGACCGACAAACTAATGCCTTGACCAGTTAAATCACCGGGCTAATTCTGAAAACTTGATTTTTCTCTTTTTTTTTTCGGTTTTGAATAATTTCTAATTTTAACTTCAATCTATATAATTGATCTGTTATATCGACTAAATCTCTATTCAACTGGTTAAACCGACTAATCTAGCCTGATTTTTACATTCATGCCATCAATATATAAATCTATATACTAACAAAAAGCCACATACATACATATTATTAAACCCTCTTTTTTAAACATTAATATCATTATAGGTTCTTATCATATCTGCTATTTTTAATACAATACCTAGTTACCTTTAGACCCTCCCCAACCCTTAAATAAGAGGATAATGTGCTTCAGCGTGCTCGAACTCATATCCTCTTGCACAGACAACAATACCGATACCAATCGATGTTAAACTCAACCGGCTATTATTAAAAATAAATACAATTAATTGAATTTTTATCATTTGACATCACCAATACATAATTACATACACTAATAATGCTAGTTTTCCTTTTCTTTTTTTTTCCAAAAAATTGGATTATTTTTCTAAAGTAAAAAAAATCTATAAAAATGGTGTTGATTTATTTGTTATTATTTTTTTTATTGATAATGCAGGTGGAAACAAGGTATAATTTGGAAGCGATGCTTTTGATTTTTAATGAGAAGCTTTTCTCCTTATATAAGAAAATGAAAGTTTGATTGCAATTTTTTTTGTTATTTTATATATTTTCAGAATAGTCCCTAGCTAGATAGTTTCTTCTTCTTCTTCTTTTTTAATATATGAACATGTATACAAATTTCTAGAAGCATAATTTATATTTAAAAAATATTATTGAATTAAATTAAACTGTAAGAGTAAAATAATCAATGAATTCACTCATAAATTATCAAATCTAACATAATATTTAATCAAACTCACATAGGTCATAACCTTATCCTTATTACTAAGTATACTTTTAATATTTTATTAAAATATGATTCAATTTTTTTTATGAAATTTAGTTTTAGTTTTAGGAATTTAATCTGTTTATTTTTTGAATTTCAAAAATTAGGTTCAATTGTTAATATCATTACAATTTCCTGTTTAGAAATATTTTAAAAAAAATACTCAATTTGGCATTCATGTGACAAAAAAATGAAGTTGCAATGAACCTAAGAATTTTAACAATGTTGATAATTGGGCTTGCATTTTTAAATCCAACAAGCAAAAAAACTAACTCCCTTGACATAAAAGTAGGGAGATTAAGGATGAAATCGAGATCAAACGTTAGGGGGCAAATATAAATAGTAACAGAATTCAATATACTATAATAATATTTATTGATAAAATAATTTTAAAATACATACACATTCAACCTATTAAAATAGAACACATTATTTTTTTTCATGTCACAGAAGTTACCTATAAATGAATTGATAGGATTTTATTCGAAAATAAGGCCCAATTTTAAAATTAATAAAGACCTAAAAGGTACTTAAAAGAGAGATCAATTTATATAATTTTAATATTGGCGGGACATAGTAGGCTTTTAAATAAAAAAGATTGAAATGAAAATGCTCAAATTTGTCCAATTTTAAAAAAGAGATCAAATTTGCTTTACAAATTTCCATTCAGTTGCAACTAGACAAAGTTATCAGTAGTTACAAAATAGATATGGACACAGTAATTTGATTACGTAGTTTGAAAATTTCTTATATTCGTGGGGTTTTATCTCGAGATTAATTCATTATAAATTAATAAATATAAATCATGATTTAAGTTTAATTCACTAACCAAGTTAAAACATTACTTCTGTCGTCTAATCTGAATCACTCTCCCCTAAAAGTTTAGTTGTAAATTAATGAGCAATTTAGTTCGCTTAAACACCACGCACTAAAATTCTGTTCTTCGTTAAACAAGTAAAGTGCTCTTTATTCCCATACATTAATCACAAAACAAGCCATCCTATAAATAAACACAATGTAATCGTTACTTTTTTTTATATTTTTAATGTCCGTGGTCTCAATAATATCATCTTTAAGGTTCGAACATAAATCTTTCCCTTAGAAATGAAACGCGCCTTACAACCAATGTGAATATCTAATTCTACATAAGTAATCACCAAATAAGTCTTCAAAGATATTGAAAATGTTTACATGATTTTTTTTTTAATATATTGGTGTGATTACGTGATAGTATCTGTTCATATTTTTTTAACCTTTTGACAAAACACACATAGGTGCTCAAACTCAGATTTCCTAAGATGAACAACATCTTCTTTACCATTGGAGTCATTCGTTGAGTTCAAATGCTTATACAATTTTTATTTGACTTAATTCTTACTTAATATATATTGAGTAATAATTACCAAAAAAATCTTCCAAGATAAAAAGCAAATTTGATGAAAATTTGAGACGTGAGTAGAGAATGCATCAGATGTGATTGATATAAAAGTTTTTAACTAATGAAGAAAATATGTAAAATTGTGATTTTCCATTGAAGTTGACACCCAATGCCATCGTTTTATTCAACTTCATGGGCTTCAATATTTTTCTCGTTTTGTCATCATTTCCGGCGGTGCTGCAATATAACCCCAAAAGCAGCCGAAACTACAGTAAATTATTTTAAAATCTTCATCAATTTTTCATTTTCTTCATTTTAAATTTTTTTCACTGAAAATTCTCAAAAACCCCAAAGAGTATAAAAATTTTAATTCTACCTCAATTTATGAAAATTTTAAGAAGTCCAAAACTTAATGTCAACTTCCATTGTTTCTTTGAAACGAAAAAACAATGCTAGAAGAGTTTTGGTCAAGTTTAAGAGTTCAAATCCAACTCAACTCTAAATTTTCTTCTTCTTTTTGGTACAATAAAGAGGACTAAAGGAGAGACTAAACTAGGGTGAGTGTCCAATCAAATAGAATTGAATTAGGTGAATTTTTTTTGAGTTAATCGAGTTGATGAGTTTTATTTTATCATCCTAATTCGATTTGAAAATTTTTCGAATCGAGTCAAGTGAAATGAAATTCAAATTGAGTCAGACCGAGTGAAATTATTAGAGTTAAATTAAAAAAATTAAAATGTCAAATTAAAATATTGTTATAGTGTAACTAATTCCATGTTAAAAGAAATAAATTTGAAAACTTTTTTAAAGCAAAAAAATATATTTTAGCACGATAAACTTACAAAAATATTATTTTATAAAAAAAATTAACTTTCTTTATATTTTTTTTTTTTGAAAAATATAAATTTTGGAAATTTCAAATTTTATTTTAAAATTTTTAGTATTTTTGTTAAGAGAAAGATCAATTTTCTCATTTTCAAAATTGACAGGGACCAAA
Source organism: Kokia cookei (assembly GCA_039519145.1). Classification (NCBI taxonomy): domain Eukaryota; kingdom Viridiplantae; phylum Streptophyta; class Magnoliopsida; order Malvales; family Malvaceae; genus Kokia; species Kokia cookei. Next base: position 46,177,205 of record CM076908.1, on the reverse strand, counting down.
TGGATATTCACACTAATCCATTATTCAAATTGTAAATTTTAACTCAACTCGAACTTGAAACTCAAAGTATTTATTTGAGCTGACTCAAAAAAATCGAACAACTTGAAATTCAATTTTATTTTTTCGAAACGAGTCAAATTTTATTCACCCCTAATCCAAATTATGAGTTAACTTGAGAGACACTGAACTCTAAATTTAGTCAGATGGACCAAATTACATATTAAACCCTTTTTTCTTCTTTTCCCCTCTTTAGACAATGATGGAGCTGATACGTTGCTTTCTCTCAACACCTAATTATTCTTTCTCTTTTAGGAACAAAAATTATTGCATAGATGGAGATCATATTCTTTTGCAGATATATTGTTTATTTAATACTTTTTATTTTTTATTTTTTATGAATTTATATATATAAAGAAGATCAAAATAACCTGTATGATATTAACAGCTTTAGCCTTTATATAGATAGGCAAGCTTTTCTCAAGACACTATTTTTTAGCTGCCAAAAAAAAAAAAAGAAAAAACAATGTCGACCTAACACAAATTTGGCTGTCTACTGTCTGTGATTACAAGCAAAACTCCATGAAATATCAACAATGGCTGCAATGCCATTAACGTGTTCATAGAAGAAGCAAAATGAAAACAAAACTTGTCCTAAAAAGTATTGTTAATAGGGATTTTGCATTATTAGTTTTTTTTTTTTTTTTTTGCATTAATATTACAAATAATAGAATTGTTATGTTGAATACCAAAAGTTTAGGATGTTGTCATTCAAGCTGCTATCAGGTAATCCTATTTTATGAATCGAATTGCTGATTTAGATTTTAAAATTTATTCGAAATTTGAAAGAGTGTAAAAAATTATTAAACTTAAAAAATAAATTTAAACAAAAAAATAAACACAATTAAAATATAAATTGAATTAGGGCTTCAACATTCAAGGGCTGCAATGCCATTAATGTGCTCATACAAGGGAAAAAAAAAAAAAAAAAAAAATTGTCCTAAAAAGTCTTGTTAATATTACACATAATAGAATAGAGGTGTTTGTCATTTAAGTCGATTTCAAGTAGACCTGTTTATGGGTCGGGTTATTCGCTCAAGCTTGAAGGTTTGTTTGAAATTTAAGAGGGTTTAAGAAAAAATATTAGACTCGATTTGGTCTGGGTAAAAAAATAGGCCCGTTTAAAATATTGATTGGGCTCGAACTTGAACATTCAAGACCCAAGTTTGGTCTAACTCATTTTTAAGTTTATAATATTTTATATTATGTAATTTAGAACACAGTAAACAAATAACTTATACTAAATATATAATACTACTCTAATGTAAGCATTAAAATAATGTTAAGATGACTATCTAAAAATTTTTAATAAATAAAAAATGTATAAAATTATTAAACATTAAAATAAAATAAAATAAAATAAATATTTTTTAAAAAATAAAAATAATATGGACGGACCTAAGATGGACGTTAATCTTTTGCATATATATATATATATGTGGTTGGATAAAATTTTAGGCCCATATTTTGAGTCGAGATAAGCTTGAGCAAACATAATATATTTTAATATCATGCTTATATCTTATACAAACTTAGCCCAACTGGCTCATGAGCACCTCTTATCTTAGGAAAGATTCTCTAAAATGAAAATTTTGCACCTTGAACACTTTAAAATGATAAAAGTATAAGTTAATATATGGTAAAATTATATTTTGATTTTTAAAAATGATAAATTTTTTTTTCTTTTAAAAACTATAAGATTATAAGTTAATGCAAGGGTGAATTTGTATTTTAACTCTCGTAAAATACATAACTTAATTTCGATCTTAAAAAAGAATAATTCTTAAAACTATACATGAATTTTGGTCAAATATGCAATTATATGTTGAAAAAGAAAAGTCTGATATTTTTTACTGGTCATCTATTAAAGAGAAGGGGAAGGGATTCAGGGGCGAAGTCATAATTTTTATTTTTGGGTAGAATTAAATTGTATATTTTACTAACCTCTCAAATATAAAGATATAGGTTATTAAAATAATAAAATTGTATTTTTACTATCGTAAAAATATCAATTTAATTTCAACCCTCTCAAAAAAAATTTGACTTCGTTCCTGAATTAACCTCTAACTTTTAAATATTTAACATTTTTTCAAGCATTCAAGGCTCAAGCCTAGCTCGACTTATTTTCTAATTTTATGATATACTATATTATATTATATTATTTTTATATATTATGTAATTTATATCACATAAAAATTAAATCAATAATAATATAAACACATTTAGAAATGTTAAATTGACGATACAAATTATTAATTATTAAATTAGACATAATTTATAATTTTCTTTAACGCAATAGGACTTAGAAAAATATGATTTTAGGTTAAGGTTAATTGAATTGAGACATTAACAAAGTAGGGATTTGATAGTGACCCCATAGCCCTAGCAACCCTTTTTGTTCTTAAATCCCATAAATACCCTTCGTCTCCTCTCAATACCCTTTTTAATCCCATAGAAAGTAAACGATACGTCAATGGTGAATATATATGTAATATATATTGATTAATTTGTTTGGGTTTTGAGAAAAAAAAGGTTTTGTTGCATTGTTATTATTATTCATTGATGATCATCAAATTCTTCACCGCAACTTCAGTCATCGTCTTGGTTCTTTTAACGTTATCCTTACTGGTGTTGCCGCTGTTGCTGCCGCCGTTGCCGCCGCCGCCATGGATGCTGCTGCTGGTTCCGGTGTTGATCATGGCAGTGCTGTTTTCATTGGCGTTCTCGCCGTCGTTGGAACCCAACAATGATTTCACTTTCGTTTGATGTATGTATACAGCATTTCTTTTTTGTTTTCGTATTGAACGCCATTCTATGAAGCTCTATAAACTCCATTATTTTGTTTCTTTATTTCTTTATTTTAAGCAATATCCCTAACAGATACTCCATTCAACATTCATGGAACTTCAAAAGAAATCTCATGCTCAAGGTTTAGTTTTTTTCTAAAAGTAACTGTTGATTTACTTTCAAGAATTTAGTATTTTTATTTTTTACATTTCAAAATTCAATTTCAATTGTTAATCTCAAAGCACGATATGTAAACATAGAATTAAACGATTCAATCAAACTAAATTATTGATTTTAACTAAACTCACAGTTACTGATCCAAACAGAATCAATTAATCTGATCTATTTTCACATTCATAAGAGTTCATAATAATATCAAGTGTTATTCTTATTTTGACGTTTCTAATTTCCGGAGTTTTAGTCCATACAAACTTTCTAAATATGAATTTGTATTTTAATTTTACATAATTTGGTACTCTACTTTTATAATGTTATATTATATAATTAATCTAAATTAGTAACGTTGGTATAATTTGATTAATTTATTTTTCTAATATTATTAATTGATTTAAAAAATTGTTTTTAGGGCAAAAAATATCTCAATAAATCTTAAAACGCAACATGTAAACACAATAAATAAATGGAACTAAACGATTCGATTAAACTGGATTGTTGTTTTTAACTAAACAAATAATTGCTAATGACTCGATAATAATGAATTTCAAGTCGAATCAACTAATCCGATCTACTTTTCACATTCAAAGGAGTTTGTAATAATATCAAGTGTTATTCCTATTTTGACATTTTTAGTTTCCAAAGTTTTAGTCTCGATTAGAAAAAGTCCAGACAATTTTTCTGAATTTGTATTTTAATTTTGCATAATTTGATACTCTACTTTTATAATGTTATATTATATAATTAATTTTAATAATGTGATATTATATAATTAATTTAAATAATTAACGTATAATTTGATTTATTTATTTTTATAGTATTATTCGTTGATTTAAAAAAGTTTAAGGCTAAAAATATATGTTAGCATATTAAATTAAAGTGCATGAATTAAATTTTAAACATAAATATAGTAAAGGGATTAAAATTCCAGTCGTTTTTTAAAAACTAACGTTATAGCCGGTTTGGAATTGAGATTTGTGGGGGGGTTTTTTAAAATATATTTTTTTTTTGAGAAAATAAATTATTCAAAATTAGTTAATTGGTATTAATGACATAAATTCTAATTAAATAAATGTTCAATGGCCCTCATTAATAATTTTTGGTTAACGTTCTTTCTTTCTTTTCTTTTAATCCCTGACAGTGATGGAAATTTAAGATAATTCATAGTAGAAAAAAGTAACTGAACTAATTAAATCATACCAATAAATGAGGAAATTAAGAGTTTATATTTTGGAACTCAGTCTGTGCACAGTGGGTCTATTTTTCAGATTTTAAAATTTAGATCTAATTGTTAATATTGAAAATTATTTTATTAAATTCAAGTTCATTACAACACTATTTTTTTAGTTACATTGCTTTTAAGTGAGTTTTTTTTTTTAAATTTCAAACTTAAAATTTGAAATCTAGAAAGTTAAGAAATTAACTCTTGAAAATAAAAATATAGAAACTAAATTTTAAATTTTTGAAAATTACAAGCACCTATAACATTATTTAACCTTATAATTTTTTAAAGAGTAGAGAGAAGTAGTTGAAATAAGGAGTAAATGAAAAACCAGTAGTATAGTTGAAGCTTTAATAGGCGAAGTTGTTATTATTATTATTATTTTAATATACGGGTGTGATTACATTGTAGTATCTGTTTATAATTTCTCAATCCTTTAACTAGTAGGCAAAGTTATTGTATCTGTGTACGTATAGTTTTTATTCTGATACGTGGATTGTATAATTATAGATATTTTTAAAAATATATTTTTATATCTTTATATATTGATATAGAAACAGTAAGTTGGAATGCTGAGATCGAAGACGACTTTGAAAGAGAATCTAGTGCAAAAAAAGTCGAAGATAACAACGTTAAGTGTATAGTTGTTAGAGATGGTAAAAAGGGCGCAACAGAAGTTGGGGTTGTTGAGGCAAATGACATGGAAGAGAAGGGAGAGTGGTTGGGTTAAGGGAGGAGAGAGGTCAACGGTAGGGAGATAGTGGAAGGTGATGGAAGGAGGAATGGCGGAGGGGGTTGAGTTAGTGACTGTTTTGTCACTTTTTGATAATATTAGTGATTGTTTTGTCAAATGTAACCGACCAGCTAGATGTTTTCCACACTCTAGCGATGCCGTCAACTGCCATATCACTGTTTCGTGACGTCTGTGACAGAAAACGTAAAAAAAGATTGTTTTGTTACATTTTTAAAATTGAGTGATTGAAATGTAAATCAAGTGACTATTTGTTTCCTCAAATTAAAGTTGAGTGATTGTTGATGTAAATTTCAATTATTTATATTATTATTATTATTTAAAATTTTTATTGAATTGTTGAGTTGATATCACTGACTAATAGATACCAACTCGATAATAATAAAGTATCAATATTATTTATTGCATGTTATTTTTAAATAGATATTTATATTTTAAATTTATATAATTTTTAATTACGGGAGTTAAGTGAGATGAAAAGAGTCTCTCTTATCTTAACCGGTGGTTGAGGGTTTGATCTTCGTTTTTGGTATAAAACAACTTTAAAACTCGTGATCAATATCTACTCTTTTAATGGGTTTACAGAATGCGGAGAATTGATTACTGGACTTGCTCTGGTAGATACCTTGAGAAATTAAAAAAATTATAGAATTTTTAGTGTATAGAAGTATGATTGGTAGCGAATGCAAGGGGGTTGACAAGGCTTCAATCCTCCTTAAAATATTTTTTTTTATTTAAGTTTCTTTATAATTTATAAAATTTTAAATTTGTAATAATAAAATTATATTTAATCCATAAAATAATAAAAAATTAATTTAATCTTTAAAAATTATAATATATAAACTATTAAAATAATAAAATTACATTTTTATTATTATACAATTATATAATTTAATTTCGATTTCTTTTAAAAAAATTTCTAATTTCACCCTAGGGTGATTATTTAAAAATATAAATGATATATTTGAATGTAATTAATGAAAAATTAAAATGGCCTAGAGCACCACTTGTAATGCAAGGGGGGGTTAGCTTTAGGTCCTCGAGCAGTGTGGCGTACAGCAAAAGAGACTTGATGCATGAATCTACTGAATTTGAGACGCCACTTGGCGGCCTGGGTCCTCATATCCTTTCCCATTGTTTTGTTTTATACAAGTAAAAATATTTTCTGGTCCTCTTAATTTCGATATTCAAAAAATTGGTCAATTTCAAAAAGATGAGAGTAGTTTAATAGATGTTAATTTGTAAATTGAGTAAATAAAAATAATTAATTGTGACATTAATGATTAATTTTACATGAATTTAATTAGAATAGTAATGGATTTAGCTATCATAATTTATACATTTATTAATTTGGTAATAATTTAGCCCATAATATTTTGTAAATGTTGAGGTTATATTTGTTGAATTTTTTAGAAACAATATCAATTTAACAAAATATGTAAACAACGATGGCTAAATTTGTTATTATATCAATCAAAATTATGCACGTTGATGAAAAATATTAACGACGTGAGTAATTGTTCTTAATTACTTACTTTCAAAATTGACAGAAATTAAATTGCTCTAATATTTTTAGAGGGACTAATTTGTTCAATTTCAAAATTGAGAAAGATTGAAGATGTCATTTTAGCTTTTATGTATATATATATATACACTAATTTGTTCAATATCAAAATTGAAAAAGATTGAAGATGTCATTTTAGCTTATATATATATATATATATATGTGTGTGTGTGTGTGTATTTATGGGGGCAAAATCATATGAGAAGGACTAGTTTGAGTCCTCTCCTAGTGATATTTAATTTTCTTTTCAATTCAAGTTGGTTCAAATAAAATTGAGCCGTATTAATAAAAATCATTAACATTTAACCGTCTTATTAAAGAAGATGATATATCAAAGAAAAGTGTGTTTTGTATAAAATGTTTTTCAAGGACTCTTTTCAAAAAAAAAAACCTATTTCCTTGAATAATAAAAAATATCAATCTATATCTCTTTTTTTTTTTTTTTAAATGGGCAAATATTAATAATTTTACCTATATAACTCTTTCATATTCTATAATGATTGTTCATCTAGACTAAATTTGAAATCGGATCAAGTGAGGTTTCTAAATGAGAGCAAAGCTTTCTAGATGTTTTTTAATCTCATAAAACTTTTATTCAAAAATTTTACTTTTTAAGGGATATTGATTTTTTTACCATATAAATTAATGGACGTTAATTTTTTTAATTTAAAAAATTAGAAAATATAAATGAAAAATGTCGAAATCATCTTTTTTGGAAAACGACGAGTTTTGAAAATTATCTTAATGTTGGAAAATAGGAGTCGCCACCAATCCTTTATTCGGTGTGATTGGATCACCATAAAACGTTTGAAATTCGTTTTGAAAAATATTTTGGTCTTCACAATCCAGAAAATGAGTTCGGAAGTCGGTTACTCATGAGGAAGGCTTAGCACCTTCATACGCCCAAAATTGGTACCATATTGATTATTTTTGGGTCTTAATTTGTAAAATTTTGGAAGTTCGAATAAAGGTTAAAATACGATCCTTGAATGCATGAGTTATTTTTAAAAGAATTCGAGTTTGTTTGGAAGTCCCACTATTTCAAAGTGATCAAGGAAGAAAGTCACGTCCAGTGAGTTAGGACACAACATTTCGAGATCTAGAAATAACGAGCTTTCCTTTGTTGTAAAAAAAATTTAACACTTTTGAAAAGGATGTTCGATTATCTTGTTTTAAAGAAAAAGTCACACCTAGTAAGTTTAGGTACAAATTTCCAGAATCAGAGATAAAGAAACATTGCCTCGATTTAAGGGTATTCGATTATTTTGAAAGAAAGTCGCGCCTAGTAAGTTAAGACGTAAATTTTTCAAAACTCGAAACAAAAGAATGTTGCTTTGATTTTAAAGTTTTTTATGAAAACGTTTTTGAAAACAAATAGCTGGGTTTAATACAAATGAACAATTAATAATGGATATTCAATAACACGAAGCAAAAATATTAAGCAGATAAATGATATAAAAATCATAAACACTTAATATGAATGCATAATAATTAAAATTTAAATGCAAATGTTAATGATGAAGAAAAATAAAACTATCGGAGTTGAAAATGAGACATTTGGATACGGGGGTAAAATGGTAATTTTGGATGCTTGGGGGCGAAATGGTAATTTTTGGAAGGCTCGAGGTCAAAAATGGAGTTTTTGGACATTCGAGGGTAAAATGGTAATTTTTGGAAGGTTGGGGATAAAAAATGGAGTTTTTAGACATCCGGGGGTAAAATGGTATTTTTTGGAAGGTTTCGGTCAAAAATGGAGTATTTAAACATCCGGGGGTAAAATGGTAAATTTTGGAAGGTTCGAGATCAAAAACAAAGTTTTTAGACATTCGGGGGTAAAAAAATAATTTTTGGAAGTTTCGAAGTCAAAAATAGGATTTTTGGAAGTTCAGAGGTAAAATGGTAATTTTGGAATGTTCGAGATAAAAATGGAGTTTTTAGATATTCGGGGGTAAAATTGTAAATTTTGGAAGGTTCAGGATTAGAAACGGAGTTTTTAAACATACAGGGGTAAAATGATAATTTTTGAAAGTTTCGGGTTCAAAAATGGAATTTTGGAAAGTTCGGGGGTAAAATGTAATTTTTGGAAAAATCAAGGTTAAAATGGAATTTTGGAGAACTTTGGGGGTCAAAATATAATTTTTGGACAGTTTAGGGACCTTTAGGGCGATAAAACCAATAACAAATGACACGTGACAGCCTCTCAGGTGTTCAGAAGTCAGAAGACTAATTTGAAAATCATGAAAAATTTCTAGGCCAATTTTGTAATTAAACAAAACTTAATTTAAGGATTAAATTGAAACAAATTAGAAGTAAGAGGGACCATTTGTAGAAATAAGCCAAAATCATGACACGTGGCAGCTCTTGGTGCTTTCAACAGGTCAAAAGACTAAATTGAAAAGCATTAAAAATTATTGGGCCAATTTAAAAATAATTAAAAGTACAAAAAAAACTAAATTAAAACAATCAGAAAATGCGGAAGGACCAAATGCATAAATATTCCTTTTCTAAAAAACACGGGGATCCTCCAGACGGGTCGGGTCGAATCGGGTCGGACCATGGGTTAAAGCCAAAACGGCATCGTTTTGGCGCTAAAACTCAACCCTCAAAACGACGCTATTTTGAGGGCCTATAAAAAGCCTATTTTAGTTACAAAAAATTTCATTTGTCACTTGATTTAAAAAAGAAGAAAGGATTCCTCCCTTGTTCTCTCCTCTCTCCCTCACGTCGGCCAGACTTCGGCCCTTAACCTGCGCCGTCCGTCGGGCGTCTCCTCAAGGCGCCTCCGTCCAATGCCATTTTCGGTTGCCGTCCATGGTGGTTTAAGGTAAAAACTTCTCTTTTTTTATTTTTTTTGTTTTCAAACATCCTAAAAAGTCCTCAAAACCCGATTCCAAGGCCACATGCAACAAACTATGTCTTTTTACAAACTATTTGTTTTGAAGAACTTTTAGATCTGGTAAAAACAAAACAAGTTTTGTTTTTCTCTTTTTATTTGTTTTTTATACTCCTTGTTTTAGCCCTTAAATATAATATCAGATTTAGATTTAGTTGAAAGTTCTAATCCTTTTTTTTTTTTTGTTTGGAATCTGTTCTTTGGTTTTTCTTACCATCGTGGACGGGATCGACAAAGGCCCACCGACTCCGATCACCGCAACAGTAACCTCGCAGGAAAGTTTGCCCTTTTGAATTTCCCCCTTTTTATTATTTGTTTAATATTACCAAAAAAATTTATTATTTTAAAAATTTATTATTATTATTATTATTATTATTATTATTATTATTATTATTACTAATAAAATTATTTAATGTACATTTATTACGAAATTATCACAAAATATTTAAACATTAATAATAAACCATGCCAACAGGTAACTTATATTAATATACCAATTAATGCCTATGAAACGTTGTAAACTTCAAACCAGAATTACAACAGACAATGAATATACCTTTAGAATCAGTGTTGTTTGGCTATTTGGATCTGTTGGGCTTTGATCCTGGATTTTGGATGCTCTTTCTTTTGTATTTGACTTGAAGTTGTCCAATTAATTGCTAACAGTCTTTGTATCTAAAGAAAAATAGTGACTGTGAATTGATTTCTCAAAAGGGTTCCCCCTTTTACAACTGGTTTCAATTCTGGCTTTATAGCTTGAAATTACAATGATTTTAATTTATCTGTTTGCCATTTAAATGTTTGTCTTGTTCTTCTCTTTTGCAGGTTCGACGATGACAGTGACGATGGCAGAGCAAGTTGCAACTGGTGGTGGCACTGTTGGTGCTGACGTGGCGTTTTCCGAATGGTTGAAGTAGTGGTGACCTATGGAAAGTGGGTGGATTAGGGATTTAAGTGTAATGGGTTTTGGATTTTGGGCCCAATTAGGCCTTTGAATTAGGTTAATTTGAACTTGGGCCCAATTGGGCATTGATCTATACTTGGACTTTACAATTTGGACATTAAAGCTTGGACTGTAATTGGACTTTTAATTTTATTTTAATTTAAAATAAATTTAAATTTAAAGTAAATTCAAACTTATTTAAAATTTAAAATTTAAAATTTGGACTCAATTAAGTGTCGGGCCCGGTCAAAATTAGGCTTCAACAAAAAATATTGAAAAAGTAAAACATATACATAGGGTTAAATCAATTATACATTTTCAAAATGTATTAATTAGATATAATGTTTTCAAAATATATTAATTTAATTTGATTATAAAAAATAAAGGGTAAATTATAAAAATAGTCACTTTTGTTTGCTTCAGATTACATTTTAGTCACTTATGTTTGAAATGTTACATTTTAGTCATTTATGTTATCGTTCTGTTACGAAGTAGTCACTCAGCCATTAAGTTTCGTTACCTCCTAACGGCAATCCTACGTGGCAGTCCAAATGGGTTTTAAATGTCAATTTGGAAGTCCAATTGGGTTTTTCTTTGCAGTTGTAATTAATTTAAAGTTTTCAATTAATTCAATTTATTTAATTAAAAATTTATTCTTATCCCAACTGGACATCTAAGTTGGCATTTAAAATCTATTTGAATTGTCATGTAGGATTGTCATTAGAGAGGTAACGAATCTTAACGGCAGAGTGACCACTTCGTAACAAAATGATAACGTAAGTGACTAAAACGTAACATTTCAAACATAAGTGACTAAAATATAATTTGAGACAAATAAAATTGACTATTTTTATAGTTTACCTAAAAATAAATTGGATCTATTCAATCAGAATTTGAATTAGCTAAATTTAAATCTAATTTAATTGACTTAAACACGAAATAATCAAAATTCAAAATGATCTAACTTGAAAATTAAAGAAGTGTCTCGTCAAATTCCAGCAGTTAAGTTTCAATTCATGAATAGGGAAAACAATAAGATTGTTTATTGGCTAGCCAAATCATGTTTTTCTAATAATGTTAATTTAGTTTATGTTGATGCTCCGACACCTCATGTTAAGAGATTATTTATAGAAGATATATTAGGTGATTCACTTGTACGAATAACTTGATTTAAGGTAGTTTGTTGCCTTCTTTTATCTATCGATATATATATATATATATATATAACATAGAGATCTTTAACATATATTTTAAGGTTTACATCGTTGTATTATACATTTAATTTTAGCAAAGTAAAAAAGGGTCAGGCAAAATTCGAGTCTTGAATATTAAAGTTCAAACTCAACTTATATTTTAAATTGATTTAATTTTACCGAAACTCATTTTTTGAGCTTCATACTTCTGTCCAAACCTTCTTATATTTCAAATGAAATTTTAGATTTAAATAATCCGATCTTTGAACAAATCTAAACTCAACCAATCCAAATCACAAACCAATAAAAATTTATATAAAATTTTTGGGTTTTTTTTTTTACATCCTTAAAACCAATCAAACCAACTATCAAACATAATAGAAATAGTTTAGAAATTCATATAAATAGAAACAAATTGGTCAAATTTTATTGAGCTTTGCAAGGAGGAAAACAGTAGCAGAAGTGATGGCAGGGATGAATATATCATCGTGGATTTTAAGGTTAGCTTGTCTCTTGATCATCAAAGCAGTCACTGGCACACCAAACAGGTACAAGAATATGTCTTTGGCTCCTATCCCAGAAAACCCCGTCTCTATTAGCACTTCTTGTAGTACCTCTTGAAACCCTTCTTTTGATAGTTCTTTTCCTTCAGCTGCTGCTTTGTATTTCTGCCACCAATTTTCATTTTTCAAAAACTCTTTTTGTAGGTCATAATGATATCGGATTTACTCACGTGGCGGTCTGTAAGTTTTTTAACATTTCAAGTGATGACATGATATAATATCAAAGTATTAAATTATTATACCTTAATAAATCAAAGTTTAAGGATCAAATTAAAAAAAGTCGTTGAGTTTTGACATTAATGTGAAGCCAAAAAAAAAAAAAAATACGTAATAGAATTTGATCACTTAATTGAGAGTACTCAAATACTAACCTCGAAGGCAACATCGAGAGTTGTAATTTTTGGTGCACTTAATTGAGGGCTTCCAAGCTTTTCGTTGAGTTCTCTGTAAAAATAATATCATTACGTAAATAAACGTTTAAATTTCAATAATATCAAATAATTATGCATTTAAATGCCCAATTTTTCTCTCGAAATTATAATTATATCAATAATTTCAACTAAAATTATAAGTGTAAATAAAGTAGGTAACGCCTTCCTAACTAAACCCTAAACCTTAAATCGACTAAATAGAATAATTATATGTTTAACTCTTAAAATTTAACAACTGAATTTAAGTTTTTTTTTTTTTTAATACAGATGGGCATTGCCCCCTGGTTAGAAGGGAATATTTCTTTTCAACACTTTAAAAAAGAAAAAAATAATAAAACATTCATCAACCTTCGATTAAATGAAAAAATTGTATTTCTAACCCCTCTTAAAAAATTAATCACTTAATTTAAGCATTTTTTAATACAATTGGCTAAATGGGAATACTGTTTCCCCTCCTAAAAAATTAAAACATTCAATTTAGCAAATCTCTTCCTTCAATTAAATGATAAAAAGCTATATTCTTAACCCCCTCTAAAAATTAATAATTTAATCAATGTTTTTAAATCGAATTGGTTAGGCCATCGGTTCGTTGTTCCAATCGGTCCAACTAAAAAATTATTAAAATTTTTTTAAATTTTTTTAATTCAACTGATATTTAACCGATTCAATTGGTTTGTATCGTTTTCGGTCTCACCAATCCAAAGCCACTCTTCGGATAGATGCCTTGACCGATTCCTATCCAATCAATCTATCTGGTCAGTTCGATCTAGTACCAACAATATCAAATTTAATCTAACCTTTTTAATACAAACATTTTAACTTTTTGACCCCACAAGATTTTATAATTTTATCTCGATTTCCTCTAAATAAAATTCATGACTCCACTCATATAAACAATTAACTAAACTCAATTTAGGTAACTAATTAACTATAACAGAAATAAATCTGAAAGAAAATCCAAAATACTCAAATCTACGATCTTAAAGTTCTTAAATCTTCAGCTTGCTATTAATTAGAGGACTTGTTAATATATAAACACAGGGGCGAAGCCATAAATTTTTTTTAAAGAGGTTGAAATTAAATTGTAATTTTTACGATAATAAAAGTGTAATTTTTAAATGATTAAATCAAATTTTTATCATTTTTAGGGGGCCAATGTGCAATTTTACCTTTACTAATTTAAAATTTTAAAAATTTTAAAGGGCCTAAAAGAAAAATTTTCTATTTTAAGGAGGCCAGACCTCCTACCAGCCCCCCAAGTTCGTCCCCGTATAAATATATGGTAAGGCACATTGCAATCTTAAGGGAAAGACTCAGGTTCAAACCTTGAAGACGATATTGTTAAAAGAGACAACCTCGAACCCCGAACATGAATCTAAAACGGACATGAAGAATATAAAAAAACATTTATAATGTTAAAAGGCAAAGATAAAATTACTCGACGGTTTCGCATATGGCTCGAAAGAATGTAGCCGAAGTCCAATTTGTCTTGCCTTCAAAATATGTTTTGTAACATCTCTCAATTGTGGAATCTATTTCCTTTCGCTTTTTATTTCCTGCATTCCCATTCCTAATTTTTAGAGTTTACAACAAAAGTACATGTTTGATGTAAGAGCTCGAATATAATTGGACAAAATTCACCCATGGTAAGATTAGGGGTAAAGAAGTTAATTGAGTCTTAGTTCGAATGGTATGGGCATTGTTGTCAATGTAGGAGGACATGGGTTCAAGTACGCTGAAGCGTATTATCCTTCTATTTATGGTTTGGGGAGGGACTATGAGTAGTTCTAGACATTGCATAAAAAAAAACAGATATGATAAGAACTTATAATGAGATTAATGTTAAAAAAAATATAATAGACTTAAATTTAACATAAAAAAAATCTCTCTACATATACACATATAGACTATTTATATAATTGAGGAGATTGAGAGGAAAATTAAGGAGAGAAAAAATACCAAAAGATGATGTCTTTTGGCCCATCTTGATCTTCTTTTTTTCTTGGGAAACTTATGGGAATTGAAAATAGAAAATTTGAAGTAAAAATGGAGGGTTTATAAGGGATTTTTATAGGTAACCCACAAAGTAATGAAACTTGGAAGCTAGGGAGAGTATATATTATTGCATTGGAAGACCTAGAATGAAGCAATGCTTTAGGGTCCATGCATGGAAAGAAAAGAACCTCTTTTGTTGGATAATTTTCCCCAAAAAAGTTAATTCTTTCTTAAAATTCCTTTGATTTTTATATTTATTTTTTGCTTTATTACTAAATTGAGCCCTAAATTATATTTCAATTCTTAGATTAGTCCTTAAAGTTTTTTAGCCAAAACTTGTCTCTACACTATTGGTTTGCCCTCATTTTACCCAAAAAAGCGTATGACATGACATCCTATAAGAATATACCACATGTTATATTTTTATTGGCTGATATTATTTTTTGGGTACAAAATTGATAGTTTAGGATTTTTTTGCAAAAAAAAACTTTTAAGGATCTATCTGAGAATTGCGGTATAGGTTAGGGGCCAATAAATGAATAGCCTTTTTTAGTTTTTAATTACCCTCGTTCAAATGCATTTTTGTTAGAGATGTTTGTGGGCTTTGTTGGATAGAATTAAATTTAAATATTTCAAATTCAAAAGTCATTTACATACCTAAACTGAAAATAAAATAAATACTTAATATCTAATATTTTAAAAAAATTAATATTCTCAATTAAACGAATTGGTTGATTCCATTTTTGAATTAAAATTTGCCCAATTTGTTTATTTTTCTTATTTGATCGATGTATTCAATTCTTAACGCGTAAAATTAAATCGTTGAAACCAACCGAATTAACAAAATGCAACTCATTTGTCTTATTTATTTAAAAAAGAAATTTCTTAATATTCGCACAAGAATTGAGATTTTGGATCGTGGAGGTTGAGGGATGTAAATTTTAGCATATCCAGAGAGGGGGCAATCAAGTTGCTCACTTATTAACCAGAGAGAGGTTTCGCCGAAAAAGTGATGTCTGATAGGTGGAAGATGGCTCAACAGTGATTCAGGGATTGGTGGAGGAGGTGAGACAGTCTACTCTTCAAGTCAATAGAGGTCCATCAATACGGTGACGGGAAAGATTAAAAGATTCAATTATAGCTAGCGGAATCAGATTGATTCAAATCAGAGCGATTCAATACCGATTTCGAGTATCTGAAACGATAAATGACATGTGGTGTGGATTGTGAGAGAAGAGAAAGGTTGTTTAATTCTTATTTATTTAGATAATCGAGGGCCTCAATTATTTTTATTGTCGTAACAACTTTTTTAGTTACTGTGAAAGAAATGAAATTTCTTAAAAATATATTTTTATTAATCTTTAGAAGGAAAATATATTAATAGCCAAATATCATATATTATTGAACCCTATGGAAGGGGCAGACCGCCCCATTTGTCTTCATTAAAAGATTATCAAACTCTTCCCTATTAAACAGGTAAAATAAGGCAGCCCCACTAAATATCACTATTTCTAGGACAAAACAACAACAATAATTAAAAATAAAAACAAAAGAAGAATAAATCTAAAAAGTTAAGAATTATTGGCAATCTAACTACACCTTTCAATTTTAATTCAAATTTGAAAATTTTGAAATTGAATTTAATTCAATATAATTTGATGATAAAATGTAAATTGTTTAATTTTTTAAATAATTTCATTATAAGTTATGATTATATCTGATTCTTTTAATACAATATTTATAATTACTCATAACTTCTCCTCAACCCATAAATAGAAGAACAATGCATTTCAACGCATTCGAGCCCATGTCCTCCTGCATTGGTAATAATGTCTATGTCAATCAAGTTAAAACTCAATCGACAATTGCCAACTGATTAAATTTAATTGACTCAAATTTGATCAAAACTTTTTGAATAAATAATTCTGAATGACTCAAGCTCAAGTACCAAACATGAATACAAAAATTTGAAATAATTAGACTCTACAACCCAATTGGTAAATCTCAAAATAGTCTGAATTAGAAATGAACTAAACTTGGAATAACCCAAAGTTTCCAAAAATTTTAGTAGGGTAATATAATTTTTGGCTCCTAAACTTGGCAATTAGGTCTACTTTGGTATTTTTTTTTTTTGTTTACTTTGGTACTTAAACTTGACAACTGAATCTATTTTGGTTCATGAACTTAGATTCCGTTATGATTTGATGATGTGATCAATGTTCTTGAAATAGGATTGGATTGGTCAGTCAAACCGGTTGGGTTGAGACACGATCGATAAACTAATCTAAACAAAGAGGTTGAACTGATTGAATTGGAAATTACTTGAAATAAGTAAAAATCTAAAATCAGAGAAAAAAATCAGTAGTTGAACGAACATGTTAACCGGTTTAATATTTTTTTTAAATTATGAATTTTAATTATTTATCTATTTATTATTAGTTTAGCAATTGAACTGATTAAACTGATTGAATCGAAAATCAATGGTGGTCAGATCGATTTAACCACTGATCCAGTTATTAGAACATTGTATGTGACACTTACCAATCATCACTTGAAATTTTATATAAAATTTTTATTTTTCATGTGATTATGTGGCATAATCTTGAAGTGCCACATTATCGAAATTTTATATTTTCTTGTTCAGGAACCAAAATGAATGTAGTTGTCAAATTCAAGTACCAAAGTGAATAAAAAAGATACAAGTACTAAAATGAACTTAATTACAGGGGCGAAGCCAAAAATATTTTTTAGGAGGGACAAAATTAAATTGTAATTTTTACGAAAGTAAAAATGCAAAAATTAAAAGATTAAATCAAATTTGTATCATTTTTAAAGGCCAAAATCCAATTTCACCTTTACTAAATTAAAATTTTAAAAGGATTAAATGAAAACTTTTCTATTTTAGGGTGGCCGAGAACCTGCCAACCTCCAACCCCTAGATTCGCACATGCTTAATTACTAAATTCAATCTCCAAAGGATATATTATACTTTTTAGAACTCAATTTGGATCCAACCCAAAACCAACACTTTTTAAGAAAAAATAAATAAATCGAAAAGAAAATCAAAGGAAGAATGCATCTAAAAGGTTAATCAAGTAGAACTTTTTGTTTTAATAAGAATTCCAAAATTTAATCCGATTAATTTGAATTCAAATTTTATTCAACTTAATTTGATTATAAAAATCAACAAATTAGTTCTTAAATGATTTAAATCTAAAATATTTAAAACTTCTAAAATAAATAATTCAAAGTTACCCAAATTTTATTATCAAACATGAATAGAAAAAATCAAACCCGAAATAATCTTAACTTAAATTATTCAAACTCAAAATAATTCAAAAACTTTAAAACTCGAATTAATCTAACCCAAAACCAATACAATCTGTCAAATTAATAGCCTACAAGTCTAGCATGGCAAAAAGAGATGGGGTAGCATGATGAATGGGAAAGTTGGGTTCAAAAGGGAAAGGGTTAAGATTAGTTTCTTTCACTCCACGCACAAAAAGAAAGGATAGTACCCTACACGAAGGACACTTTTAGATGAGTATTTATTTTTAATATAGTGCATTTATTTTTTTTTTCATATTAAAATATCGTTATAATATTTAATTTGATCATCAAAATTATTTTTATATTAACAATAAATAAATGTATTGTCCATTAAAAGAGATTCGAAATTAAAGTAAGAGACATTGAAACCCCATTATCATAATGTCTCTTTAAATGTTTCTTTCACTGTTTGGGGGTTTTGAAATAAATTTTTAATTTTTAATTTTAGGGACAAAATATTACTTCATCTTTTTTTTAATATAATGATATATTATCTAGTTCAGGAATAGTAAATATACATGCATCAAATATAAACTTTTTAAGACAAAACTATACAAGTTGTTAAATTAAACTAATTAATTGGTGTCGGCAAAATGTCGTGTCGGTAAGAGCTGGCACAGCCACAAATTAATAAACTTTTTGGACGATTAAGGAACGTGACTAAATTAATTAAGCAACGTGTGTTGCAATATGTATGTTGTTTTTAATGTCGCTGGTTTATGGATTGAGATCGGATTTGAATATTTAAGGTTTAAGTTTAGTCTGGTCAGATTCGATCTATTTTAAGTTTATAATATTTTTTATTATGTAATTTAGAATACATTAAAAAAATTAATCTATACTAAATATATAATATTATTCTAATGTAAACATTAAAATAATGTTAAGATGACAATAAAAAATATTCAATAAATAAAAATGTATAAAATTATTAAATATTAAAATAATATAATATAAATATTTAAAATAAAATTAAAAATAATATGAGTAAACTTAAAATGGAGTTGGGTTATTCTTTTTTAATATGGGTGGGTTTGGACAAAATTTTAAGCCCAAATTTCGGACCGAGCTTGAATAAACATAAAATATGTTAATATCATGCTTAAGTCCAACCCGAACCCGACCCACGAGCACCTCTAACCTTAACCACTATTAAAGTATGAGAGACCTTTGTCATCTCACTTAACTCCCATAGTTGTCATTTCTTTGTTTTATAAATTATATCGATTTAATCAATGAATTATTTAAAATAAATTGTATAGAAAGTCTATGTACTATTATGAGAGGAATTTAATTTTTTTATTAATAATTTTATTATTTTAGTCTTTATAATTTTTGAAATGTGTATATCGATTATGAAATTATTTTTTTATTAATTTTAGTTAAATAATTTAATGTGTTTTATGTTTTTTTATAAACGTGTGATGATGAAGCTTATATAAATTGACATTTTTTGTACGATAAGGTAAATATTATGGAAAAATATTGATACGTGCATATCACATTATCACTTTATAAAAAAAAGATCTCGAAATACTCGATGAAATTGATATAAAAAAATTGACTTCAAGATTGAAAAATGTACATTTTAAAAAATTTTAGTTACGTATCATTTTATCCCATCTTTAATATTATATATAAAAAAATTTAAAAATAAAAATAGAGAGATGACCTTTCTTTACAAATTGATAAATTATTTATAAACTTAAATTAAACAGATAAAAGGGTTTTAAAAGCACTTAGTAAAAAATCGAAAAATCAATTCAGATTTAAAAAAAAAAATTGTATTTGATTAAATCTTATATGATTAAAATTAAATTGATCGAGTCTATTCATTAACAAAAACTGTTATTAACCAGTTTGATCATTCATTAATGAGTAATGATAAGATAAATAAAATCATTAATATAATGACACGCGATACATCACATGAATTAATATGCTTACGTGGCATATGAAGTCACAAATATTTAAAATTTATTTAAAAAATAAAAAATTGTAAAATATTATAAATAAATTACACGATTAGAATATATAATATTAAAATATTATTATTATAAAAATTACAATAATTTTGAGGAATTTGAATTTCCATACTTTCAATGGGGTGTCAAAAGTCTTAAATTTCTTTAAAATGAGATGATGTCACATACGTACATTGACTTCGATGTTTTTTTTTCTTAAAAAAAACACAATTATCAGGTTGTCTGCTTACACCCTTTTAATGTTTTTACACTTGGAGCTCATAATGTTAAGGGTAATTTTTTTAAATTTTTCAGTAATTCAATTATGAAATTTGACTTTTTTTTTTAATTTTTTGGTCAATTATCGTTAAATTACTAATCAAAAAATAACTTGACAACTTTAAAAATTGACATAATAATAACTTTAACTCTCAACATTTATATATTAAGTCAATTTAGTTTTTTACAAAAAAATAATCCTAAACATTTACACATCATGTAATTTGATTTTTTTTTGTAGTTTTACTTTTATCTGCGATATTGAACGATAGTTTTAAAAAAATGAATTATTATCTTAGATTTTTGGATATCCTCATTTTTTTTTGTCTATTTCCGATCAAATTTAATTGATAGATTTGTTTTTTTAATTTTTTAGGTAAAAGTGTTACAAATAAAATAAAATTTGAAAAAAAAAATTTATACAGTGTGTAAACGTTGAGTGTTAATCTTTTTTAGGATTAAGACTAAAATTGACACTATGTATAAATGCTGAGGGTTAAAGTTGCTATTATGTCAATCTTAAAACCTGTCACGTGATTTTCAATCAGCCATTTAACGACTGGTGACCAAATTAAAAAAAAAATCAAATAGTAAAATGATCATTTTATAATTTTTCATAATTAGGTAACCAAAAAAAAATATACCAATAATTAAGTGACTATAAGTGTAGTTTACGACAATGTTCTTTAGATGGCTTGGAAGAGAATTGTGAGATTAAGTACAGTGGTTACATGACAATAAGATATCATTTTAAGCAAGGTTGATTGTACCAAACATCTTCAAATTATGACCTTCATTTTAAAATATTATAATTATATCTTCAAATTATGGATGTTATATCAATAGGGTCCTTTTGTTACAATAAAATTGTTAATTTAACCGTTAAATGTGATGTCAGATATTATGTAGCATAATTTAAAATAAATACTTGTTATAGAAGATTTTACATGTCATTTACTAGTTAAATTAACTATTTTAATAATGAAATGACTTGATTAATATAACATCGATAATTTAATAATATAATTAAAATATTTTGAAGTTTATAAATCAAATTAAAGTGAAGGTCA
This sequence comes from Kokia cookei, assembly GCA_039519145.1. Lineage (NCBI taxonomy): Eukaryota > Viridiplantae > Streptophyta > Magnoliopsida > Malvales > Malvaceae > Kokia > Kokia cookei. Next base: position 46,155,989 of record CM076908.1, on the reverse strand, counting down.
CAATTTAAGGATGTTTGATGCCAATGGTGGAGCCTAGTAAAGGTCCATGGGTCCATGACCCTTCAAAGTTTAAAATTTTTTCAATTTAATCCTTTGTAAATATATTATGACCCTCCCAAAAATATAAGTAGGTCCTTTAAGGTTTAAGATTTTGCAATTTCCCCCTTTATATACATATTATAGCCCCCTTAAAATGGTAAAATTTTAATTTAGGCCCTTTCTAATTTATAAAATTTTAAACTAGTAATAATAAAATTACATTTTTATCCCTCAAAATGATAAATTTTTGATTTAACCCTTTAAAAATTATAAATATATAAACTATTAAAATAATAAAATTATATTTTTACTATCTTAAAAATATATAATTTAATTTCTTCCCAAAATTTTTTTTTTGACTCAGTTACTGTTTGATGCAATTAACTTTTGTAAATATAGTAAAGACAAAAAAAAAATAAAAAAAAATGGAGGTGGCTAGCAAAAGCTAGCTTAGCTCTAACAATGGCACACAGCCTTAAGCATCTCGTGAGCAAATTGATTGAAAGTACTATAAAATTGTCTATTTGTTGCCACTTGGTGCAATGCTACATGACCGGCCATGTTCACTTTCTCTCTACCCAACTTTTTTACACAACCAAGTTAACCAAAAATCAAAATATTAAAATGAAGTGACATGAGGTGGTGTCATTGTTAGTAAAGGTAGAGGCTTTAGTTTAATATCTAGATTTGAGTTTTATGATTTGTAATTATCATGTGCAAGTTTTGTTGGATAATTGTGATAAGGGGGTTTTTTTATCTAATGTGTGGGTTTTGTTTAATTTTTTCGGATTGATTTGATTATTTAATTGTCGATTTGAGTTTAATATTTAGATTCAAGTTTTCAATCTCATTGTGTGTGGGTTTCGTTTGATTTTTTTTAAGTTGATCTGATTCTTTGTCTGTTGTTTTTTGTACTAATTTAATTCTATCATATTTATAAAATATAATAGTATAAGACTCTAATTTGGAATTTCATCATTTTCAGAAGCTTAGTACTTTTACTCTAATTTACGATAATTTAATTTTATATTTAATAAAAAAGTGGATAAGTTAATTTAATTGAGTAGTGTATTCAAAAAATCATCAAGTAATTGAATTTGGATTAATTGTTTGTAACTACATGTGTGACATGTTTGAGTAAGTTAATGTAGTTGAATTGAGTGTAAATTGGAGGATTCCGTCGCTAAATATATTTTTAAAAAAACTCTATTGCACGTAACAATTAAGAAGATATATATTCGAGCACGCTTAAACACATATTTTTTTTTTGATTTAAGGGTTTAAAATATTTACTAGTAAAAGTAAACGCTGTATCTAAAAAAAATTTAAAATATTTTACCAATTTGTTAGTTCTAATAAAATTTTTTTTTTCTTATTGTAGATAATAATGTATATAGTTTATATACGTGCAAATATGTATACGGGTGAAGTTAAAATTTTGTTTTTAAAAGGTAAGAATTGAACTATAAATTTCAGAGCATCAAAAACTTTATTTGCGATGGTAATTATATTTCGAGAAGGAGTAAAAAAGAATTTTAAAAAATTAAGGTATCAACAAGTGTTAGTACAATAATAAATGCTATATAGTATTGTACATTTCATTCGATATTATTAAAATAGTAATTACGGATTTTAAAAAATGTAATATTCATAAACCGTAAAACACGATTAAAAAAGAAAAAGAAAAGAAAAGAAAATATTATTTTGTTTCTCAAATTGGGTACCGCTATAACACCTTTATCCGTATGTGGTTGGAACATTGTTTATCTTTATCTATCCCAAAGGCGGCTGGAGTGTATATATATATATATAAGCAGCCACTATCCATATATGTTTTTTTCACTTTTTTTTTTTATCCGCCCAACTTGCATGCCCTTTTTAATGAATTAATTCAATGCCTTTCTGCAATGCTGCGACTTGAGAGTATGTATATGCATATTAATTAACACCTAAATTCCTTCGATTACCCCTCTAGAGAATGTATATGTATGATAAAAAAAATATTATTGAGATGAAGTCAGAAAATTGCTTTAAGAGAACAGAGGTGAATCATAAATCTTTAATTGATCAAAAATGATATATTTATTATGTAGGGTTTAGTATAAACATAGGATTTAGATTTAATGGTTAAGGGTTTTAGGGTTTATTATTTTAAATCTTTATAAAAAAAATATTAAGTAATTTTTTAAATCTAAAATAATAATCAAATGGCTCATAATTTTCCCTAACTCACCCCAAGTATATAATAATTTGTATTCAATCAAAATTCCTCGTATAATAGGAGACGAAGGTCTTCGTCATGTTTTCAAATCACCGTCATTTTCAAGAAAATTTTAACTTCTATACAAATATCTTTGAATTTTGGGGTAGTATTATGTTTTCATTCAAAATCTTTGAAAACTCGGTTTTGTTTTCTATGTAGCTCTAAGATGGAAAATTTGTTTTGATTATATTTGTTCTTTTTGATATAATATCTAAAATTACCCCTAATTTCTCCTCAATCTATAAATAGGAGGATAATACGTTTCAGTACACTCAATCTCGCGTCCTCTTACATTGACAATAATGCCCATTCAATCAGCCGACATAAAATAACTTAAATGGACAAAATTTAAGTTTTAAAAGTCTAGAACAAAAAAAAAGAATAATGTAACATAAGTTGTAGATAAGTGGTGCAATTTGTTGACAAAAGCAATCAATATTGAAGGTATAAAAGAATATCCATGTTGATATGATATACAATATATACATACATATAAGTTTTAGTAGCATAGGGAACAATGTGTGCAGTCTCTTTTTCTAGTAGGCTTACAGCTTATCATCAAGGGAAACATCTTTTTATGTAACTACAAAGTCTGATACTTGAGAGAGAGACGGTTCTTTCACACATATGAAGCCAAAACCAAAGAAAAATGAAACCCTATGTGTCTGAGTTTTGATGTACCCATAATATTTAATCATATTGAGTTTTAGTTCGATTGGCATGACATTATTGTCAATGTAGGAGGACATGGATTCGAGTGTGCCGAACTATATTATCCTCTTATTTATGGATCGGGGAGGGGCTATAGGTAATTCTAAATATTATGTCAAAAAAGGCATATATATAATCAAAACTTATAATGAAAATTAAATATAAGTGGTGTTATATATAAACTTATACACCATCAGTTCATCAAGAAAAAGAATAAATGGATTATCTTACATATTGTGAATTATTGCATCTATATATATATATATATATATATATATATGAATAATGCATGTAAACAAATATTTACTATACTCTTTTGATTGCCCAAACCCAAAATTTAGCCTTTTGTAATCGCGGATGTAATGAATATTATTATTACTAAGGATGAAAAAATTTTAAAAAAAAATAAATTTAAATCCCTGAAAATGATAGCTACTAAAATGATTAATATAGCACACCAAGAAAGAAGAGCAAAAATCATACATTCATGTATACATATGTATTGCAGCCCCAATGTAAATAATGATAATATCACAAGAGATTAACAGTTAATTAGAGAACAGTAAATAAAAAGGCTTAGAAATAAAGAGAGCTTACAACATTTTCATATTAAAAGGCTTTGAGGCATTAACCCAGTAAAATTCTCTATCATCTGGGGTGTGAAAACGTCGTCGTCGTAGATATCCAAGGGGACACCTTGAGCATTAATATTATCATCGGTAATGGCGGGATACTGTTGTTGGAGGACCACTCGTGCATGGTCGGCGGAAGGGGCGGCGGTGGTCTTTTTTGCAGCGTCGGGTGCCCTTTGATTGAGTCCGTCTTCGGCGGAGACGACGACGGATTCATCAGCGTCGGTGAATATGGTGGGGTCTTCGGGAAGTTCGGCAGCGTCTTGGCCGGTGAGTTTTTGCACTAAGGCCATGAATTTTGAAGCACTGATCTCTACTTTCATGGGGTTTGATATGTACACTACTTTGATTTGCTTATTGTTCTTCTTGGATTTGGATTTTTTGGGTGTTTTTCTTATTTGCAAAGTAGTACTGCTACTGCCTATTGAATCGTCCATTTTTCAGTGCTTTTTTAAGCTAAAAAAAAAAGGGTACTGAACTACTGATTTTCCCGGGGGGGAAAAAGGGTTTGCTGAGAAGATAATTTAGAGAGGGGAAAAGAGAAAGTTTCCTGGAAATTTAAGATGAGAGGAAAAAAGGATAATCAGAGAGAAGGAAAATGGAAAATGGAAAATGAAAAAAATATAAGGTAGGGACGTTGGGATTTAACCGATGCATACAAACAATAAATGAAAGCTTATCAATGTATAAACAGCCAGACGCTATGCTTAAAGCGTGCTTCAGCCACGCTCTCACTGGTTGGGTGTAAATGAGATATAGACACTCTTAGGATATTTAACTTGAATTCCAAAAATACTTTAATTTGATATGGTAAATATTAAATTGAAATCGAGTTTAATAATATTCAATTTAAACGGTTCACAAGTTTTATTGATATTTTCCATATTTTTATATTATTATCTTAATATAGATATATATTATTAATTTTAAGTTTAATTATCGAGCTGAGCTCAAGCTTGAGTATAAAAATTGGTAAACAAGCTTAATTGAGTTCAAGCTTAAAAATAAATACTAGATTGAGCTTAAGTCATGTATCGAGTTCGAGCTTGAGCTCGACTTGATTACACCCCATACTCATTAGTGATTTGAGGATTTTTTATTTTTTTATATTCCTCGCTGGCATTTGATAGGAATGTCGAGAATTAATTAAATCTGAAATCAAGCTAAGTCGAACTCAAGAAATAATATTTTCCCAATGTTACTTTCTTCATCCAAAGTCTCGAACTCTAGATGTTGCTTAACTAGCATCATGTGATCATACCTTGGTGCCCGATAGTCGCAATGGATCCTAACTAAATTTGAAGCCTAGCTAGGTCGAACCCCCTGAACAGGGAATAAAACTTTCTCGGCATTGTTTTCTCCATCCTAAGACTCGAACGGTAGACTTTTTCTTAATAAGCAATATCAAGTGATCATACTTTGGTATCCGATAACCACGTAGGGTTTCGATTAAACAAGATGGGTCGAACCCCATAAATGAGGAGTAAAACTTTTCAAGCATTGTTTTTTCCATCCTCGAACTTTGCTTAATAAGCATCCAATGGTTAAACCATAGTATCTGATGATCACATAGAGTTTCAACTAATCAAGATGGATTGAACCCTTTAAACGAGGAGCAAAACTTTTTGTAACATCCGTGTTCTTGAATCGGATTTGGAACAGTAAAAGAGTAAAATTGAGAATTAGACTATGTAGCTAAAATAAGAAAAAAAATTAGAAAATTAAGGATTAATTAGTAATTGAGAGAAAGGAGGAAGGATTAAATAGTAATTTAACCAAATTGAATTTTGAGTCATCATGGGAATTAGATTGATTGAGGAGGGGCAAAAGAGTAATTTGGGGGAAGATATTTTTGGAGGCAAAGTTTTGGGTCAAAGTGTAAAGTTGGAAGGCTCAAGGACTAATAGTGCAATTTTATCATTTTTATTAAGTGAGATATTTTAAGCGAGGTTTCTAGAGAATTTGAGAAAGGTTAAAAATAAATTAAAAATAAAAAATATCAGCTCTTTTCATAGTTCAGCCGTCCATGCCCTTTTATTCCATTTCCAACTTTTGATTTTATTCCAAATAGGTCCTTCCATCATTTTTAAGCCCTCCAAGCTCCAAAATCTCCTATTTTCTTTGGAATTTCTGAAAGAAAAGTATAGAAGGGGGTTAGTAGATATCTCAAACTTCTTATAGAATTCATTTTGAGGTGTTAGAGAGCATAGAGATTAAATTGAGAAATTTTGAATTCAAGGGTCAAGGTAAGAAATGGTTAAATTCTCATGATATACATGTATTTTTCAATAATTTAGTATGGAAATCATTGAATTATAGCATTTAGCATACATGTGTTTATGTGAAATTGAAGAGAAAGGAAAGAAGGAAAGGGACCAAATTAAAGACAAAGGAAAAGAGAAGAGCAAGGAGTAAAAAGAGGAGAAAACCAGTCTTTTTGTTGTAAGTACTACAAAAATTTTAGTTTATAGTTTATTTTTCATAATATATTTGAATTGTTAGCATGTAATTTGTTGTTTAGTTATATGTTATAAAGATGATTAAATGAGGTTAGTGTAATGAAACATGAGAAAGAAAATATTTTTATTGAAACAGATTGGACAGAATCAGAGGATTAACTTCGAAAATTCACTAAAAATTGTATATAAAGAGTTAAGGGTCGTATTATATATGTAATTAAAGCTATTTGAGTGTAGTTTCATATGGAAGAAACGGTGTATATTCTGAGATATAACTAAGTTTGTGTAACAAGGTCAGAGTAGGTACGAGTTCCCCTATTCTGACTTTGAAAAAATCATAGAAAAATGTAGAAAAATAATTAGAGGCTTAAATTTATATGGTTAATTCCTTAATGAGTCTATTTTCAAAAGAAACAGACAGGAACATCATTTGATCTCTGTACTAAAAGATAGATAATTTCTAGTGAAGAAAGGTCGAAACTGTCAAGATGTAAAGAAGGGGTAAATTGAAAGAATTTACTGTACAAATTGGCGAAAGTAAAAATTCTGAAAATTTTATGGTAAAAAGATATTTGAGTCTAATTTCAGAAACATCAAGCGGTTTATAATTTCAAATTCTTTAGTTCAAGATATAAATAATTTAGTGACTGTGACGCAAGTGGACAGCTTTGAAAATTAATGTGAAAATAAGAGTAAAGAGGTATATCATGATATATATGTGATGAACATTGTATATGTGAAATATTATGTGTTTAATTATGAATACTGATTATATGATAAAATGGTGATATTGTGTAAGTCTTTGAGTAAATAAAGGTGAAAAATACATGATTCTGTATATGTGAAGAGAAATGTAAATGTGATATATGAAATTATGAGAAATGATGAATATGAGAGATTATGCCCATGTAGACAAGTTAGAACCATTATGATAATAGTGGCATGCCATTAAGGAATGCTAGCGCGCTTCTGTTCAGCGCTGTGCATGCTTCTGTTATCCAGCACTGTGTGTGCTTTTGTTACCCAGCACTATGTGTGCTTCTGTTTCCCCAGCACTTATGTACCTCTGTTAAGTACTTCGGTACTTTCTGCTTATTCCGTTTATCCGATAGGTTCTATGAAAGTCTACAATGGGCTAAAATGAGAAAAAGGTGAATCACAGTATGAAATGTGCCATGGTGATAAGTTATATGATACAAATGAATAAAAGTAAAAGCTATAAGTAAGAGTATTTACATGATTTTACATTACTTTTGTGGTACTTACTAAGCCTTCACCGGCTTAACGCGTAAGTACAAAGTTACAAGGAGTAAAGTCGAGTTCAAGGACCTCTCATCCCATCACATCACCCTTTGGAGGACTCCAAATATAGGTATTTATTTTAAAGGAAATGGCATGTACAATGGTACTTTTATGAGTCTCTAATGAGTGGGAAAAATGTTATCTCGAATGTTATGAATTATGAAATGAAATGAAATGATTAGTATACGATATTTTGACTCGAATGGTCTTAAAAGACATCGGCTTTTAAAGAAAAATTTCTTTTACTCGACTTTCTGTGTCGTATTGTAATGTAATGCTTCTATACTGGGTTTATACGTGTGAACCGGGTATAGGGGTGTTACACTTTTCGACCGCTATTTTTTCCATCCAAAAACTTGAATTATAGACTTTGCTTAATAAACATCAAGTGTGCAATACCTTGATATATGATAATTACATTGGGTTTCAACTTATTAAGATAGATGAAACCCCTTAAATGGGAATTTAAACTGTCCAATTGATATTTTCTCTATCCAGAAACTCGAATTATAGATTTTGTTTATTAACCATCAAACTCCTCGTTATTGATTTTGTTTTTTTATTTTTCTCCATATTTAGACTATAATATTTCTTGATTGAATTAGTGATACGAGTTTGATCCTATTAGTTTAAAAAATTATGTAAAAATAAAATATTTATTTATGTAAAAATAAAATATTTATTTTTTTACTTAAATTTCCTTTGGAGGAAATAAAAAATTGAAACTATAATTAAGGGCAATAGAAATTTAAAAAGTAATTATTTTTATTTGATTTTTCGAAAGAAAATTATGTATGCAAAAAATTAAGTCTCATTTTTTCTATTTCTAAACAAACAGTCAAACATCATAGCTTCCTTCTTACCTCTTTTCTGTGCCCACTATTATTTTAGAATGTCCCAAAATTATTTTTTCTAATATAATTCTATTTTTTAAATTCCTCTATTTTAAGATATTAAAAATATATGGGTACATCAACTTTATTAGAAAAATATAATTTTTCAAATAAAATAAAGTCAAATATAATTTAACTATAGTAAAATAGTCGATTGAGTCTTAGTTGGATTGGCATGGACATTATTATTAATGTAAGAGGATGTGAGTTTGAATATGCTAAAGCGCATTATCCTCCTATTTATAGGTTGGAGAGGGGTTACGAGTAATTTTAATTATTTTATAAAAAAAAAGCATATATGATTAGAATCCATAATGAGATTATTAAAAAAACACTCAGTTTTTTACCCATATTTATTTAATACAAGTAAAAAATATAAAAATATTCAACCTCAAAATTATAAATATTTATTAAAATTACCCAATTAAAATTACTAATATATATTTTTGGTAGGTTATAGTTCCTAATAATTTAGAATCTTACATTTTCTATGTTATGAAAATGATATTTAAAATTTTCCAAATAAATTTTTTGAGGCCCTAAAATTTTAATAAATACACTTGAAATTTAATTATTGAATTTTAATTATACATATTCTTAAAATGAAGAAGAAGAAGAAGTGTATACAACGCGCTTGCTTAAAGCGTGAGAAGATAACACAAAGGAAGAAACTAGAGCTATCAGTATACCAATAATTCTACGACGTGTGCTTCACCGAAAGCCCGTTTAGATTTTTTACGTCATTGCTTTGCCATAGGTTGATGTCATCAAACCTATGTCGACCTATCAGATTCGAGATAACACATCCGGGACTGGCACGATGACTTTGATTCGACTCGGCTTGCAGTAATGGTTCGGAGTGGGTGACCACCGTTAGCTATGATGTGCGCTACTGCTCCTTTGTCTACTGTGAAATTAAATTCGACAGTTGGCACGAGCCTTATATGATGAATAATTTTGGTTAGTATTTATTTCTAAATATCGTTTTTATATAATTATAAAATAACATGAAAGATATTATTTAGAGTAAAAAGGTTTAATGATAAATTTAGTCACTAATGTTTACATATATTTTCAAAATGACCCTTATTGTATTTTTGAGGTTTTTTTTGCCATTAACCTTTATTTTTTTTCAAATTGTTTTTTTAACAGATTTGATGAAAGTACGTTAAAAAAATAACAGATGATATGAAATTTCATGTGTGGAATATTTTTAATGAGACGTAATTTATTACTTAGATAATCCAATAAAATAATTACATGTGAAAAATAATAAAATAAATAAATAATTCATGAAGTTAAAAAAAATACTCTTAATTTAAAGAAAATAAATGTAATTATCTAAAAATAGGTTTCAAAATGAAAACACACATTCAATATTTTCGGTTTGATTTATTAATTATTTTTTTGAAATCTCTCAATAAACAAACGTACGTATTAATTTTGAAATCTTTTTTAATTAATTATGTTTATTTTTTTAATTTCATGTATGATTTATTTATTTTATTATTTTTTACATGTAATTATCTTATTGGGTTACTTAAGTAATAAATTACATCTCATTACAAATATTTCACATCATCCCCGTTAATTTTTTTTAACGGTACTTTCATCAAATCTTTTAGAAATATAATATATTTTGTTTAACTAAACTTGCAAGTAATTTCTTAGATTTTGTTTAACTTAACTTGCAAACAATCTCTTAAATTGGGTCACACAACTCTAACAGAAATTTTAACTTTAAATGTTATCTTGGATATAGTGTTTAAAAATATATACTAATCTATGCGTGCGTGCATAAAAAAGAATTAACTAGGTCAAATCCGAGCTAATATTTAATGTTAAAATCAATGATTAGATCAACAAAAACAGAACGATTGAAACTATACTTTAATTTGAAGATTATATTAAAAAGTTTTAAAGTTAAGAACAAATTTAAAATTTGACTTGTAAATTGAGGACATTTAGTGTAATTGATCTTATAGCTTTGCATTCTAAATAAATTATTGAAGATAATTATAATTTTGTATTTTAATTAAATTATTTTTGGGAGTAATTCTAAATAAATGATTGTGGATTCGTCTGCCTGGTCTTCCGGAGGGTTACTACTCCGATTGTCTCTTGCGAGCAATTGGAAAGATGATCGGCCCAGTGGTTAAATTGGATGAACACACTGATGGAGGTCAACGGGGGCATTTCGCCAGGTTGGTTGTTACCATTGATTTACGTCGACCGTTGGTCTCGAAATTATGGATTAATGGAAGGCTTCAACGGGTGGAGTATGAAGGGCTTCCAAACATCTATTTTTCATGTGAGAGGGTCAGTCATAGTGCTGCCATGTGTGAAGGTTCATCAAGCACTGATCATGGGATGATTCTAGAAATGGGTCAAAAGGGTAAGGACATTTCGGGTTTGGAGAAAAGGGTTTCGGAAGAGAACTTTGGTGAGTGGATGGTGGTGGACAGAAGAAAAGGGCGTAATCGAATTTCAGGCTAGGGACGGTCTGTCGGAGTTTCTGAGGTTCTTGGTGGCTCTCGTTTTGCTGCGTTGACTGAGGATTTCATTTCTGGAAATGACGAAAATCAAGGGGCTTTTAATGAGGAGATTGTGAAATATGCTAATTTGGTATTCGGAGAAGATAATTGTGGAAGGGCAGGGTAATCTCAGAATAATAAAAGAGTTAACGATAAGCAGGTTATAGGTGGAAATTCAAAAAAGAAGGGCATCCGGGTGGCTAGCCTAGTAATAAAGGTGGTGGTGTTCTTAAATTGCTAAACCCCAATGTAGGTCGTTTGGGCATTGAACAAAATTCTTCAAATGGATCAAGGGGAGATGTTTTAATTGGGTCAAATATAGGTGGTCTGAATAAGGGAAAAAAAGTGGTAATTGAAACGGTTACCATATCTGATAAATTAAAGAAGGGGTCTTATGCTGCTGTTATTTTGGATAGCCACCATAATGCATCTTTGAATAACAAGGAAAATTTCATTTTTTTATTTGGGCAGCCTAGTGTTTCGCATGGTTCCAAGGTTGACGAAATGACTGAGCTTATACTAAAGCAAGGGAAACCTCCGGATAGGGATGTGAATTTGGAGACAACTATGGTTACTTTGGTGGATGATCTTGATAAAAAATTTAAGGATAACGGACAACCGCAATTTCAAAGATTGGTGGAGAGGTTATGGTTATCGATGATGTCAGTGGTGCCTCTTTAAAATGCATCACTCAACTGTCGGGTATGTGTCCAACTTATTTTTAAGTTTTTTTATGAATACTAAAATTTTAATGTGGAATTGTTAAGGAGCGGGTCATCCCCGTTTTCATAACATGGTTAGTGAGTATCATAAAGAATTTCATCCAAAGATAATTTGTTTGAGCGAAACTCGAGTCAGTGGTTGTCGAGCTGATGGTGTTATTGCAAAGTTGGGATATTGTCACTCCTTTTATGTTGAGGCTAATGGTTTCCCTGGTGGAATTCGGTTATGTTAGACAGACGAGGTGTGTGTGGATATTCTGCATGTACATTCTCAAGTTATTCACACAGTCACTAGAGATGTACAGCATTCCAAGGTTTTTATGCTTCATTTGTTTATGCGAGTTCTCAGAGTGCTAAGTGAATAGATCTTCAGCCTTTGCTTTCTTTGATTTCGATATCGGTTAATGGACCTTAGATCTTGGTACAGGATTTTAATTGTGTGATTAATAGTTTTGAATGAATTGGGGGTGCTAACATTTCTCATGTGGGATGTCAACGGTTTCGGTAATTTATTTTTGATAATGCGTTGAAAAATCTTGGTGCAAGTGGGGCACGATATACACGGCAAAGAGGTGGTCTTTTTCAGAGATTGGATAGGGCCCTTTGTAATATCGTGTGGGAGTCTTTTGCTTCTGAGTGTTCTGTTAGAAACTTATATCATCTTAAATCAGATTATCAACCACTTCTTGCTTCTTTGCAATCTTTTCATCATCGAGGTAACAAACTTTTTCATTTCTTGGCTAGTTGGATGTATCATAAGGACTTTACCTTTTTGGTCAAGAACAATTGAATACAGGGGCAATTGGTTTTGGAGAATTTGGAAGGCTTCAAGGAGGTAGTTACTGATTGGAATAAGCAAGTTTATGGTAATATCTTTGCAAAGAAGAAAAAGCTCATTGATGAATTAAAAAAGATTCAAAGAATTTTGAAGTTTCGAACCTCTACTTCTCTTCAACAATGTGAGGCGACCTTGAGATATGAAATCGAGGAAGTCTTGACACATGAGGAAATGTTCTGGTTCCAAAAGTCTCGGGCAGAGTGGTTACAAGATGGGGATAGGAATACTGCTTATTTCCATCGTCATACACTCCATCGTCGTAAGAGAAATAGGATTGAAGGGTTGAAAATTGATAAGGAATGGTGCTTTGATGACTCTATTTTACAGTAACATGTTCTAGATTTTTTTCAATATCTTTATACCATGGATTATGAGGTACAAGGTTCTTTGATGTCTCAGTAAACCTTTCCTGAACTGTCTTCTGATGATGTCTTCCATCTTGGTTGTCAAGTTACTAACGATGAGGTTCAAAAGGCGATTTTTAGTATGGCACCATTAAAAGCTCCTGGAGTGGATGGATTCCAAGCTCGATTTTTCCACTCACAATGGGAGTTTGTGAGACCTTCTATTTGTAATTTTGTGAGGAATAGCTTGAATGGGACACCTTTGGATCCTATGTTGAATCGAACTCTGCTTGTGTTAATTCCAAAGTTTGCTAACCCGGAAAGAGTTACTCAATTCTGTCCTATAAGTCTTTGTACTGTGCTTTACAAAATTCTCACCAAGACGATTGTAAATAAACTGCGACCTTGTATGACGAAATTGATAAGTCCTAATCAGTCAAGTTTCATTCCGGGAAGGGATATTGCGGACAATATTGTTGTAGCTCAAGAAGTGATCCACTCGCTGAAATCCTTTCATAAGAGGAAAACTGGTATGGTCATGAGATTTTAAGAAAGCGTACGGCAGAATCAACTGGGACTTTCTTAAGCACACTTTGTTGGTGTCGGGTCTTCCTAATGAGCTTGTACGAATTATTATGGGATGTGTCTCCTCTGCTTCCTTTCAAGTATTGTGGAATGGAAATGTCATGGATGATTTTCAACCTTCACGAGGAGTTCGACAGGGAGATCCTTTGTCTCCTTATCTGTTCGTACTTTGCATGGAACGATTGAGTCATTTAATTGGTGATGTAGTTGCGAGTGGGAAGTGTAAACCTTTGATGTTGTCTAGAAGGGGACCACCTATTTCGCATCTGTTTTTTGCAGATGACCTCATGTTATTTAGTGAAGCGAGTTTGGAACAAACAGATATTATACACAATATTTTACGAATTTTTTCCTATTTTTCTGAACAAAAGGTAAATGTTACAAAGTCTAGAATCTTTTTCTCTTCATCGACTCCTATTGATGTTATCGAATGTGTTTGTTCTAGATTGGGATTTAGTCAAGTTGATAATCTTGGTGTCTATTTGGGTATGTCGATGTTTCATGAACGAGTTTGTATTGGTTCATTTGATTTTCTTATTGATAAGGTTCGACAAAAATTATCAGGATAGGTTCGACAAAAATTATCAGGATAGGATACGAGTAAGCTGTCAATTGCGGGAAGAATTACATTGGTCCGTTCAGTGCTTTTGTCCATTCCTAACTATTTTATGACTACGGTTAGAGTGCCGGTCACTGTTTGCTTGGAGATTGAAAAACTTGCACGCAATTTTATTTGAGAATCTTCAGGAGGACAAAGGAGGCCTGCTCTTGTCTTTTGGGAGAATTGTTGTCAACCAGTTGAAAATGGTGGACTGGGATTACGGAAGTTAAGTAGTCCAAATAGAATATTTTTGTTGAAATTGGGCTATTGTTTCCTTACAAATCCAGAAGCTCTTTGGGTTCAGGTTCTTAGGAAAAAATACAACATTCATGAATGTTTACCTATATCCATCTCTTGTAGTAATGGATCTTATATTTGAAGGTCCCTTGCGAGAATTTAGTCAGAAGTTCTAACTAATATTTATTGGTCAATTGATGATTATCGTGTTGTGAATTTTTGGAATGATCATTGGTTTAAACATCTTGGTCAATTGAATTCCTATTGCATTGCTCCGAAAAATTTAGATCACACTCTTCGTGTCTGTGATTTAGTAACTTCGGCTGGTTTGTGGGATTGGGAACGTCTTCGTCAATTAGTTCCATAGAATGTTCTAAATGATATTACTGCAGTTTTTCCTCCGTGGGAAGAGGCAGGTCCCGATTGCCTTGCATGGAAGTGGAGAGATAGTGGCAGCTTCTTTTCCTAGCTAACTTATAAGAATATTTTTGTTTCTCCTAGTGTAGGTACATCAGTTTGGAAGTTCATTTTGGCTGTCAAAGCTCCCCAACGAATTTAGATTTTTCTTTGGCTTTTTTGGCAAGGGAGAATCCTTACGAACAGCGAACGAAAAAGGAGACACCTGACAACAGATAATTTCTGTCCTGTTTATGGAGATTAGATTGAAACAGCGATTCATGCTTTAAGGGACTGCAATTTTACCATAAAAATCTGGAAGTTTATACTACCAAGGCATGTTTCTTCCAATTTTTTCTCATTACCTTTGCTTGATTGGCTACTTTGGAATTTAAATGACAAAGGCAAGTTCTCTAAAGAAGAGGTGGTGTGACAATCTCTTTTTGCAATCCTTTGTTGGTTAATTTGGAAGTCACGCAATGAATTAATTTTTTCAAATAGTCATAGAAGTTCTAGCTCAATTGTCGATACAGGATATGCTTGGGCTTGTAGTTTTCACAACTTTTTCACAAAGCCGAAGTTGATGCCTCTCTGCCATAATTTATCTACATGGTCTCGTCTTATGCATGGGTGGCTTAAGCTCAACTCCGATGGTTCGTCTACTTTGGATAAGGCTTCCATTGGCGGGGTAATTCGTGATGAAAAGGCAGGATGGTTATGGGGGTATTCATTGAGCTTTGGACCCGATTCGATTTTTAAAGTACAAGCGCGAGCCTTATTGGAAGGCTTGTTCTTAGCTTGGGATAAAGGTTATAGAAGAATTGAAGCTGAATGTGATAATGTGTTACTCGTGGATTTGATCAACTCAGGAGGTGGAATTCATAGTAATTTAGTTGAAATCTGGATGCTACATTAGGTACTCCGCCGTCAATGGGACGTTCGTTTTTGTCACATTCCAAGGGCTTTAAATAAAGTTGTTGATCATATGACGAAGATTAATCCGCTTTCTAATGATCTTTTGGAAACTTTTAGTGCCCCTCCGATCTCAGTTTTGCAACTTTTGGAAGAAGATAGATAGGCGTCATTTTAATAATTAGCTTTTCTTGAATTTATAATCGTTTATTGCTGTTTTTATTCTACCAAAAAAGCATTCATGTTCGAATTTTGAAAATAATATTCTTTAAAAAAATAATTACGAACTTCGAAAGAATTAATCTCTATAAACTGTAAAACATATATAGAGAATACCTTAATTCCACCAAAAAGGAAAAGAAAAAAAATCAATTTTGTGTGGCTTGTCGGAGTAACGAAAATAAACCTAAATTAAATCAAAATTTTAATAATTATTTATCTCAATCCAATAAGGCTTTGGTTGTATTGGTAAGGATCGAGGTCTTAGTATCTTGAGCACATAGGTTTATGTTTCACCTTATGTATTTACATATATTCGGGTTTTCAATCTAGATTCTATTTTGGTTTTAAATCCCATCATGTGTGAGCCCAATGATGATAATTCATATTACAAATTTAGATTTGTTGATACCCAATTTATATTTTGGGGATTCAAATATTTTGAATTTGGATAATATTCGAATTCAAATTTTAAAATTATCTCTTGCCTATTTAGAGCGAACCGAGATAAATACCTTAAATATTCATCATTCGAATTTTCATTGCTTATTCGTATAATGAATTCCGATTCAGGTATCTATTCCACCTTATAATTTTTCATATATATATATAAATAGTTTTGCATATTTGAATTTAGAAAATTCAAAAAATGCATATATTTAACCCACTACTATTCCTATATGAGCTTTATTTGAATATATTATGATTATCAGATTATGCACTATAATAATTTGATTCTAGTTATAATTATAGGAATGTAATAATTGTATTTATAAATTTATTTGTGCATTGTATTCATTTTTTATTTCTCAAGTTATTTAACAAAGTGAAATCAGTAATTAATCTTTCGTATTTTGTAAATCTATTAAAAGGATAAATGTTAATTACGAATTTTAAAATTACTCTATATTCAAAACGAAGATCAAATCATTGACCATTAATTTAAATAAAAAAAATCTTTACATTTCAGTTAATTCTAGTAATTTTATGCTTTGTATCAATTGACTGTACTAATGTAGGTGAAAAACTTTCATCCCAAATCCAATCAACATCAAATCAATTATGAGAATTTAATGAAATGGTCGGCCATAAATATAATTTGCACAAAAGGCACCGAAAATTTCAAATTAGAATGCATTTGACAATATGCAACCAAATGGAAATGTGACGTTTCATGTTAATTTACCATTTGTGTACTAATACAAACGTTTACCTACAATTATTCATTTATTTATTTGAATATATTATTATAGTTTTTTATTATATTTATTTTTTTACATAATATTTAGAATTATTCATAATTCTTTCTCAATTCATAAATAAAAAAATAGTACACTTAAACTTACATTCTCTTACGTTAATAACAATATTCATACCAATTGAATTAATACTCATTTAGAGATTAATTTCAGTCCAAAAATCTTCAAGATAAATATAATTTTCCATTTATTTCTGAAAAAACAAAAGAAAAATAATTGTAAATACGTGTAAAGTAAAATGACATGTCAACGTCCAAAAAACCAAGTGTATTTGACTTTTAAAGTTTTGTTAATAATAATTCCATTGATTTTTACGTAATAAATACAAGGTTTTAATTCCGTGAGCTAAGAAATATCAAAAGAATGTGGAAAAAATTTTAAAGACAATTTTTTATTTTTTTATATATATTTAGTCATTCTCAAATATATGAGATTTTTTTTATTAAAATTTTGATAGAAAATGGTAAATAGTTTGATAATGTTTAAGTTTTGTGTTGGAGATTTCTTGATGGCGAAAATAATGTAGGGTGAATTTTACTCTTTATTTAGTGGCTCAATCAAAGTAATCAGTACATACTGGTATTGATCTATTCATTTTATTCCTTTATTATTTATTAAAATTTTCTATTTTAAAGGTTAAATCAAAAAGCTTTATTTTACGATGTATGGTTGACAAGATTGAATTTAGTCATGATAACAAAAAAAAATTATCTTTCAATATTTTTGTAGTCAATAATAATAATAATAATAATAATAATAATATCAACAATCTAAAGATAATTACAATTTACTAAATATTAATAGATTCTTCATTTGTATTATATATTTTTTTAAAAATAAAATTATATTTTAATTGTGTTCAATATTCTTCATATTAGTATTTCGGAAAATTCAAATTTGACATTAAATTAAAATTAAAATACAGCAAAACCTTTACACAAGTACATTTGGGCAAGGATTTGAGTCCATCCAATTATTTTAGAGGTGACATTATTAAAAAAGATAATTACGAACTTCAAACATGAATTGTGAAATTGATATAAATAATATTAAAAAAATAATAAATGTAAATATATTTTTTTTTGAATATACTAGTGTAATTACATGGTAGTATCTGTTCATACTTTCTTAACTTTTTGACAATGCACGTAGACCTTTCACACACAGGTGCTCGAACTCGAGTCTCTTAGAATGAGCACCATCCTCTTTTCTATTGAAACCACTTGTTGAATTCATATAAATATATTTTTAACAAATATTTTTATATTTATAAAATTAAAAATATTAATTTTAGTATTAGAATTTAATTCAAGCTGACCCAAATCCTTAAAAACATTTAATTTCAACATTAAATTATATTAGATTCAAGTATTTTTTTGTCACTTACTCGGATTGATGTGATTAACTTCTTAACATTGTTCTATAGAAATAAATTTTTTTATCAAACAAAAACTATAAATTTTAATTAAAATTATAAGTACATGTCCGAGCAATTAGAATGTAGAATCAAACCAATAGAAAATACAAAGAATCAAAATATAACTAAATAAAATCAATGCACGATAATTACACATGAAGAGACTAAAAACTCACATAACTTAATTACATATAATGAGATTAAAATATGAATACCCAATAACAGACAACTTCAACCTTTTCTGATAATACGGATTTTTTTTCAAGTGTGAGGTGTTAAATAGAAATATAATAAAATATTTTGCTTTAGCCACCAACCCCTTAAAGCTTAAACTTAATAAACAATTTAAGTGATAAGTTTGGTTATAGTTTTCTTTGTCATTAATAAGGTTTTGGTATGGAATAACTCCCTCCTATTGTTTTCAAAATTAATAAATAGACAAGCCAATATATATATATATATATATATATATATCATAATTATAGTTAATATCTTTTGTGTTTATATAAAATTTAATTTAAATAAATTTTAATATATTTATTGCATTTTAGGAATGTTGATGGGTCAAGTCGAATTTAAGCTTAATTCGATTTTTTTTCAAGTTAAAAGTCCTATTCAATCCACACAAATGATTAAGCCACGATTGAAACATAAGCCTATCCAACGGGTCAGGTTGATCAAGCCAAACGAGCCACAACATTCTTATTATATTTGTATTTTTTCTTTACAAGTTAAAATATGATTTAAATTATTTTCATATGTTTGAAATTATTGCAAAAAAAGTAAAAATTTTATCTATTTCTATTGTAAAAAAACTGATCTGACTGACAGAATAACTATATAGTTACATGTGATATATTACATGTCGCTCATTTTGATAAATAGAGACTAGTTTTAAACACTTTTACTAAATTCAAGTTCAAGCACCAAAGGAACCCTCCAAAAAGTGAAAAAGACCAAAGTGACCTTAGTTAACAAGTTTAGGATAAACTGATTCGCTCAGCTCGATTTTAAATTTTTTTCTTAATATTTTATTATTTGTAAACAATAATATGGGTTTTTATACGTAAGGATGAGTGTTCGATCGAATCGAATCGAGTGAAAAAAAATTCGAGTTAATTTAGTTGACCGGTCCTATTTATCATCCTAACTTGATTCGAATTTTTTCGAATCGAGTTAAGTAAAATGAAATTCGAGTCGAAATTATTCGAGTTAAATTAAAAATTAAAATATTGTTATATTATAACTAATTCTATATCGGAGCACATGAATTTGAAACCATATATATTTGAAAGCTTTTTGAAATCAAAATAATAAAAAAATAAGATAATAAACTTGAATAATTACTTAACTTATTTAGGTCCCAAAAATATTGTTTTAGAAAAATTTTAAAATTTTAACTTTTTTAATATTTTCTTTAGAATTTTTTAAAAATATATATAAATTTTAGAATTTTTAAAACTATTTTGATTTTCTTTTTGTATTCTTTGTTGAAAGAGAGATAAATTTATTTATTTTCAAAATTAATGGGGACCAAAAGAGAATTTACATCAATATGTTATTTGAATCGTAAAATTCGAACTCGAAACTCAAATTACTTATTCCATTTTACTCGAATAACTCGAAATTCGATTTTTTTTTTCTTTTTTTTCTAATCGAATCGAGTTTTGCTTATCCCTATCTAAACGTGTCAAATTTTAAAAATACCATACATCAACCCGACTTAGGGTGGATTTGGATGAATAGTAAGTTTACCTACTATTAATACAAAAACAATAATGACAGTGAAATTAAATATTATAACGTAAAACAAAAAAGTAAACTAAATACATCAAAGCGTACCACACTTCTAAACCATACTTAATTCGATACAAATACAAAAAGAAAAGGGGCCTTGGGATCCCTTGCCTCGTTTAATGAAGAGGTGTAGCGTGGCAAAGTTGAGAACCACATCATCCAATATATTCCGGAAAAACATAGATACAAACACAAAAAGAAAAGGGGCCTTGGGATCCCTTCCCTTGCCTCATTTATGGCCCCATGCCCTTACCTATTGGCTCTTGCAATCAAAGCAATTTCACTTTCAAGGTCGGACTTCATTGACTATTAAAATATGTGAAATTTTACTAAAGCTTTACCTAATAGTGTTATTTCCTTTCCATAATTAGATTTTGACACATTTTATGGTATTTACTTGTGCCTTCATTTTATTCAAGTCCTCCACAGTCAATACATCAGTGAGACGTCATAGTTCATACCATGTTTGTCTTATCCAATGATGGATTCGGAAATTAAACTTAAAAGGTTAGGCATGCGGTCATAATTTTTTTTGGAGGGTCGAAATTAAATAATATATTTTTATAATAGTAAAAATATAATTTTGTCATTTTAATAGTTTATATATTTATAAATTTTAGAAGATTAAATCAAATTTGTATCTTTTGGGGTCAAAATATAATTTCACCATTATTAATTTAAAATTTTATAAATTTTAAAATACCTAAATGAAAATTTTTATATTTTAGAAAGCCGAGGCCCTTGCCAGTCTTCCTTAACCCACCCCTACTTTTAACCTACAACTTTATATATATATATTAATCAAATCATCATAAAATTAAAGAAAAAAAATTAACACCTATCAATTTTTTGACATAACATATACGTGGCAATATATATGTGGATTGCCACATCAGCAATTAAAATTGTAAAATGTATAAAAATGATTTTTTTTATTTTTAAAAAATTAATTGTTGACATGAAAATCCGCTTGTATGTCACGTTAGCAATGTTAATAGCTACAACTTACAATTATATATATATGTTTTAGTCCTTAATATAATTTTTCGTCTCTTTCAATCTTAAAACTTATGTTGTTTGTGACGATGTCCTAGCTCGGGTGGCATTGACATTGTTGCTTATGCAGGAGGATGTGGGTTCAAACGTGCTGAAACGCATTTATCCTCATATTAAATGGCTGGAGAGAGACTATAGATAGTTCTAAGCATTTGTATAAAAAAAAACTTATGTTGTTTGTCAAATTATCATAAAATTAATGGAAAAATTAGCATCTATTAATTTGCTAACATTGCATACGTGTGGATTGTCACATCTGCAATTAAAATTTTAATATGTATAATTTTTTTTATTCTTTAAGTTTTAAAAGATTAATTGTTGACATGGCAATCCACTTGTATGCCACGTTAGCAAAATTAACAGACGTTAATTTTTCCATCTATTTTTGGGTAATTTGACAAATAACGCAAGTTAAAAGTTAAAAGAGATGAAAATTTAAATGGAGGGCTAAAAAGATTTTTCATTGTAAAGTTAGAAGGTCAAATAAGTCACTATGTCTTCTTTAAATAAGAGTAAGGGTTGTCAAATGATCAAACTCGAGATTGTAGTCAAGATGATGCCAAGTAGAAATGTTGTAGAGCTAAGTTGAAGCTGAATAGTAACAAGCTCGAGCTCAACTTGAAATTGAAGGTTTGATACGCGACTCAAGTTCAATTGAACATCGATTTTAAAGCTCAAGCTTGGCTCAAGACTTAGTCAAGCTTCTCGAGCTCGATTAAGTTTATTTATTAATTATTGTACTTAACCTCAAATTCAAGTTCGATTAAACTTGTTTTTATTTCAGATCAAGCTCGTTCATAAAGTTCTTTTTATATAATAAGGGTAAAAATGAAATTTCATAACATAAAGTGCATTAAAACAAAAAGCTCGATCAAGCTCACAAGCCATTCAAATCAAGTATTACAATGCTCGATTTTGATTTGACCCATAGGTCAAGCTTAGCTCAACAAGTACCTAATTGAATTCAAGTTTTTCTCAAGTTAAACTCGAATAGCTTATGAGCACCAGTGTCTCATTTACACTATTATTGCTACATGGCTAGCAAGGGCCTTACCCTTTCTCGAATGGTTAAATTTTAATATAATACCTTCAATAATCATCCAATTATAAATTAATAAATAATAAAATTACATTTTGACATTTAAAACGAAGTTTCGGCTTCATCTTAATTGTGGCTCAGTCAAATTATGGAATATTTCACTAAAATTAAATTTACAGGTCCTAACATTGAGCACTTTTAATTGTGTGTACTACATCTACCCTTTTTCATGGACATAATGAACTCCTTTAATACCATGGTCCCTTACCCTTCGCCAAAAAATGTACTATGCACAACCTTTATTTTAAATTCTACCTTACAACTAGAAGTATTCATAGCACATTCGAGACTAGTGTCAATATCAATATCATTTATGGTTATTTAAATTTGATCTGAAATATGTCAGTTGAGTCTTAATTTGATTGGTATCGACATTATTACCAGTAGAAGAGGATATGAGTTCAAATATTCTAAAACGCATTATCGTCCTATTTAAATGTTGTAAAGGGGTTATGAGTAGTTTTAAACATTAGATCAAAAAGAACATATATGATAAAAAAGTACAATGAAATTTATGTTAAAAAAAAAATTGATCTGAAATATGAATCTTATATTTTATCTAAATTTGTTCATATCTATAAATTGTTTACTCGAACATGTTTAGATTCTACCATATTATTTTTTAATACATGTTATTTTTATTTTTTTTCTTTTGTTAATTTTTAACATAATCATCCTATTAACTTAACACATATTTTAATACTTACATTAAAGTATTGTATATTAATTTTCAAAACTAAAATTAAAATATTATAAAATTGAAAAACGGGTCAGGGCAGATCATGCTCAGGTTTTGATTATTGGAGCCCAAATTCGAACAATATTTTAAATAGGTTGTTAAAATATGTTATAAGTCTATGTACTCTTCACAAATTCAGAACATAGTCTCTCTACTTTTTAGTTTTAGAAAATTCAAGTCCAATTGTTAATATTATTAAAATTATTTTGTTAAATTCATGTTTATTACAATGTCATTTTTTTAAATTACATTATTAAAAAACGAGTCTTTTCTAAATATCAATAGACATTAATTTTAAAATCTAAAAAACAAAAAGACTAAATTTTTAAAAATAAAAATACAAAGACTAAACTCTAAATTTATGAAATCCGTATTTCGTCCTAATATTTTTGTTTGTATATACATGTAAAAATTATTTCCTTTTACATTTCTCAATCACAATTATATAAAAGAACAATTGCTCAACTTGCTAGGCTTTGCATTGTAATGTCCCTCTCTTTCAATTCATACAAGTTGTGTTGAGGGGCTAATGCTTTATATGTCAACTTGGTATTTATCTTAGTTTTTTATTTGAAAAAATATATAGTTTTCTCATTTAATAGTCAAAATATCTATATTAATTCTTAAATAATCGTTGGATAAAAGTTTAACACGTTGAGATTAGACTTATGGAGAGAGGTTGAGTTACTTGTTCGATTCAGTAGATTCGATTTAAATTTAATTAGGGATGGTGACATAATAGATCAGACGATTTTTTGCTTGCACTTAAGTTTTAGTGTGTTCCTGTTTGGTTATTATTTTTTTGTTAATTTAGTCATTTTCGTTAAATTAATTTCTCAGTTTTGACATTCAACCGTTAAAATGTGTTTGGTCACCAAACGGAATGTTGACGTGGCCTAAATGTTTACCTATTTTTGTTAATTTAATCCTATTTAAAAAAAAAAATCAACAAATTTAATCCTTAATATTACACATTTTGTCAATTTGATCTAAATTCTAAAAATTAAAATTAAAATATTTATAATAATTTTGTTATTGTTTTATTATTAAAAAGGATCCTATATTTTTAAGGGTAAACTGCAAGTTTAATAATTTATGCATTATTTAAATTACGTTTTGATCATCAAACTTTTAAAATAAAATATGAAATACTAACGTTGTCGATTTATTATGTTTTGATCACTGAACCGTTATCTTCCAATGAGATTATAATCAGACGTGGCAATAAATGACCATTAAATGCACACTTGGAAGCCTAAATGTGACTTTCTCAGCCCTTGGGCTCAACTCTTTTTGCTATTCTACACTTGATTTTGTGCACACATGGGCTTTTCAATATTTTGCCTATTTTTTCTCAAGCCTCCATAAGCCCATAAATCAGTCCATGTGTTTTAGGCTTAATTATAATTATTTCTAGATTGGACTATTTCTCTTTGGCTCATTTAAGTAACAAATTTATATGCGCTTGAGTTTTAATTTAATTGACGTGAGTTTAAGTATGTTGATGCGTATTATTCTCTAATTTATGAGTTGGAGAGAAGTTATGGATAGTTTTACGCATTGTGTAAAAAAAAAAATATGATCTGAATCTATAATGATATTATTAAAAAAAAGTAACAAATTTATATAATTTAAAAAAAAAAGACATGATCCGTGATATTTATACAAGTGACATCAAATAAATTGACTCCACTCAAAAAATTGATCTTTTTATTTTAAAAGCCAATGATTGGCTGAAGTGATAAGTGGATGACGCTAATCTTTTTGGCATCATCTACTTTCACTATTTATTTCAAGTTATTTACATTCGTAATAATAATAATAAAGTACATAATTTTTAATTAATAAAAAAAATCAGGTTATTTCATAATAAAAAATATTTTTAAAAAAATTAATTTTAATTAAAATATTTTAAAATAAATATTATTTTAAACAATCAATAATAATTAGATTTTTTTTGGAAAAAAAGGAAAAAATGTGAGGATGAGGTCATTCCCATTCCAATCTCATCTCATCTTTTGCTATCTTTTCCCAATGCTAAGTGCTATTTTTTTTTTTCTTTTCCATTTTCCAAAGCCGCCCACTTTTCCTTTTCTTTATATCTAAGTATTATTTTTGTTGTATTTTCTCTGTATTTTTTCAATTTTTTATTTCACCTATTATACGGTGCATGGATTTTTAGGTTGAATTTTGCTTTAGTCCCTTTACTTTATGAAAATTTTGAATGTAGTTCTATACTTTGCAAATTTTAAAATTTCAGTTATTACCAAACAATAACTGTTAAATTCATTAAATTAATATCTGTTAGTGTAATATCATGTTAACTTATTATTTCCATCTATTAGTAAAAATTTAGTTAATGAATTAACGATTGTCTTTTGCCTCGATAATGAAATGTGAAATTTGAAAATAACAAAAACTTAGAATAATTCAATTAGAGAACATAGACTAAATCTATAATCGTACACATAATACGTGATTAGTAATTGATTTTAACAATACGAGTTTAACTGCTACTGTTTGAGTTGAAATGGATTATACTCTTTCGACTTTTAAAATTTAGTCTCTATATTTTTAATTTCAAGAATTTAGCCCCCTCTACTTTTTTGGTTTACAATTTGAAGTATATTAATGAATTTCCATTAATGTCGAACAAATTGCATCTTAATATTCAAATATTTGATTTAAAAATTACATTTAATTAATAATACATGCAAAGACGTAGCTAGGGGCTGACAGGAGCCCCGCTCCCCTAAAATGATTTTTTTTTCATTTAGGCCTTTTAAAAATTTTAAAATTTTGAACCCAACGAGTGGCTCCAGTGGTTAATAGGATGTTGTTCATCCCAAGAGACCCGAGTTTGAGCACCAGTGTGTGCAAGGTATGTATGAGTTGTTAAAGGGTTAAGAAAGTATGAACATATACTACCATATAATCACATCAGTATATTCAAAAAAATTAAAAATTTAAATTAGTAAAGGCAAATTTGCATTTTTCCACACCTAAATATAAAATTTAATTTAATCTTTTAAAAGTTATAAAGATATATGCTATTAAAATGGTGAAATTATATTTTTACTATTGTAAAAATTATAATTAAATTTTGACCCCTCCTAAAAAAATTATGACTTCACCCCTAAATACATGCTCCAAATTAATAGACGACAATTAACTGCATTTTTCAATTAGAGGATAATTAAAAATAGAAAACAAAATTCCAAAATTTCTAAAAATACAAAACTTATAACATAATAGACCTAATTGTATTTAAAGTGAAGTTGATGCATTGAAGATGATATATACTATGACACATTATATATAAGAAAATAAAAATTGGGTTTTTTTCAAAAATAATTCAAATAAATTAATTATTTACGAATATGACTCACTTGCAAAACCATATATAAAACCGACTCATTTTGAACAGTGAACTTCAGTGCCGTCATTGCCATTGACGACACTACCCTTCATAATGGCTCAATCATTGATTGGTTTTAAAAATAATAATTTTTTAAGTGTCGTCGTTATCATTGACGGTATTAAACTGAAGTGTGATTATATACAACGTTCAGGGACATGATGTTGATCTATTTGCATATTAGTCCCTTTTTGAAAAAAATTTAAATAGCCTTAAAAATATAAAAATAACAAAAATAAACTCTTTTCATTTTTTTTAAAACAATAAACTTAAAAAATCATATAAAATTCTTATTTAAACTACCCAGATATATCCCTCATTAAAAAAATTATTATTTAAAACTTGAGAAAAAATTTTGAGAGATATATTTGAGTAATTTAAATAAAAAAGTTATAGAGTTTTTTAAGTTTATTGTTTTAAAAAAATAAAAAGGATTTATTTTTGTAATTATTGTATTTTTAAGGGCTATTTAAATTTAATTTCAAAAGAGGATAGATTAAACATGGAAATAGACCTAAAGTTTAAAAGCATTTAATTGGGAGCCGCCCATCACTTTTTTCATCCAATCTGAAAAGAATAATTGTTTCATCAAACCCCTCGACGTTTTATATAATTACATTTAAATCCGATGCCGTCAATGATAACAACAGCACCCAATTTAAAAAAAAAAACAATCAATGGTTGGTCCATTATGAAGGGTGATACCGTCAATGATAACGGCAACATTAAGATTCACTACTCAAAACGAATTATTTTTTATAAAATATTATAAATAGATCATTTTCGTAAATAATTAATTTATTTAGATTATTCCGAATAAACTCTAAAATTGTTTTGAACTATTAAATTAATTTTTTAATAAATATTGTGAATATATTAAATAACATACTGAAAAATACATCAACATGTATATGAAAGTGACATAAACATCACATGCAAGTGACATTAATTTCACATTAAAATCACAGAAAAAATACTTATAAAATGTGCCAGGAAAATAGTGCATCTTTGATACTTTAATTTATTTTAATGCATAAAGTTAAAATTAGTCACTAACGTTTAGTGGTTTTGTCATTTTGATTTTTATTGTTTTTTTGGGTCATTTTCATACATAACATTTGTTTTTTGGGTTAAATTGATCAATTTTTAACGGTTTTGCTGACGTGGTCATTAAAGAGTTAACGACGTTGACGTGGAATTTTTTTTTCCCAGTTGGATTAGTACACATAGGCATATACTGATGTGGCATATAAGATAAAAATGTCACGTCAGCAAAAAATTTAAATTTAAATTTAAAACATAAATTAAATTAAAAAACAATAAAATATTTACCCACAACAGTTAACTTTAAACCAAACCCAAACAAAAGTAAAAAAGAAAAATAGTCAATTAGATCAGATCAAAGAAACATTTCTGCCAACCAGCAAAATGGCCGACAGTATCTACAAAGAATTGATTTTGATTTTAAAAACAACCCAATTTCCCCTAACAATATCAACTACCTGGGGAAAAAAATAATTGTAGATGAAAATGTAACTCTTCCAACCTTTGGTTTGAAATATTCTGCAATATGTTCTTCTACATCTCATTGTGATAACCTGTAACGACAACAACTTTTGTCTTTTCTTCTAACTCCGAGCCTTTCCACTTCCAAGGGTGAGCTCAAGATCATCCAATCTAACTTCATGAATCCTCTCTCCTTCCCATGGCTTCACCGGTCCACTCTCAAACTGAAACTCCAAACCATGCCCTTTCTCTTTGATCAAATTATTAGGCAAGCTTTGTGGAGCAACGAACTTCACAATATTAAAGGTTGGAGAATTTGACATACCATGCCCTTTCTCTTTGATCAAATTATTAGGCAAGCTTTGTGGAGCAACGAACTTCACAATATTAAAGGTTGGAGAATTTGACATTTGAGAAGTAGAAGGTGCAAACTTTTGAAAGCTTATCCATTGACACATAAACAAATTATCCAGGGGAGCCTTTCTTTAATTTAACTTCAAATATATGAAAAATTTGCAGTAAAATAAAAAATTAAAACAAATCCCAACAAATAAAATAAGAAAGAATCAAACAAAATAAAACAAATTACCAAGTCGAACAGTTTGTACCTTTTTTTCTCTATGATTTTGAGCATCAATCTTCACCAATCTTCACTGTAAAATTAGAGGATCACGTTAGAAAAGAAAAACACTAAAAATCTCCAAAATATTTGAAACCTAAGTCTCAAAAATTCCCAAATTTTTAAACTTAAACCAAAATCGCCAAACTCAACAACCCCAAAAATCTCGAAATCCCTAAATTTCTTAAATCTAATCCAAATTCCCCAAATCCAACAACCATGAAAATCCCAAAAATCCCTAAAATTTTAAAACCTAAATCCTCAAAATCCCAAAAATTTTAAACTCTAAAACCCAAAATACCCCACATTTTTTAAACCTAAACCAAAATCCCTAAACCCAATAACCCTAAAACTTAACCAAAAGTAAAAATTATAGAAACACACCTCAAAATTTTATTTTCTCAAGTTAGGGTTATAAACAAAAATTTGATCGAAAATTTAATCTGATCGATTGTTTTTTTTTTTTTTACTTTTGTTTGGGTTTTTTATTAGAGTTAACCGTTTATTTATTTTGTTACTTTTCTTAATTCTTTTAATTTTGGGTAAATATTTTATTGTTTTTAATTTAATTTATGTTTTAATTTTAATTTTTTATTGACATGATATTTTTTGTCTTATATGCCACGTTAGCATATGCTTACGTGTATTAATCTAGCTGGGAAAAAAAATTTCACGTCAACGTCGTTAGTTTTTTAACGACACGTCAACAAGATAGTTAAAAATTGATCAAATTGACAAAAAAAACAAAATTTGTGTATGAAAATAACCCAAAAAATGATAAATATCAAAATTACAAAATCACCAAATATTATGGGCTAATTTTGACTTTATGCCTTATTTTAATAAACAATCGATCAACTTGCAATTATTTAAGAAAAAAAAAGAAAAAGAAAAACCATTACTTTAGTAATTATTTGTTAAAGTGGTTAAGATGTGAAATTTGTCTTTTTACCACTACTTTATTAAATGATGATGTGATTTTTAAGACTGCTGATTAATTTTAATATTTTATGTTGAGAAAACCTAATAATAGCACATCATCGTACATATATAATTAGATTTGTTAATGGATAGAGCACTTGATTCCATCCAATTTGATTTAAGTTTGATTTGAATATAGATTTTTATGTTTTGGAATAATCTGATTTAGTTCAAATTTATTGCAAGTAATAAAAAGTTATATTCGATTAATATGAATATTATTATCAATGTAAGAGAACGTGAGTTTGAGTGTGCTGAAGTCATTATCCTCCTATTTATAAGTCGGAGAAGGACTATAGATAGAGTTGTCCATTGGTCGAGCCAAGTAAAAATTTTAGGCCACGAGCTCGACTCGACAAGAAAAATGGACTTAAAATTTTACCTAAGCGTAACCCAGATAAAAATGCTAAAAACTTGAGCTCGACTCGCCTATATTAAATTTTTTTATATTATTATTTTTATATAAAAATAAGTTTTAAAAAATATAATACATCAAATACACTAAAAATATTAAAATAAATGTTTCTCAACAAATAGAAAAAAATATTTAAAACACATAAATACAACTTAAAAAGAAAATATCTCTAAAATTGTAGCAAAATAATAGTAAAATGATAACAAAATAATAATAATAATAAAAGTGACAAAATAGTAAACATAAAGCAATTATTATTTTTTTTTTTTTTTTGTAAATTTAGGTTATCAGGTCAGGCCAAAAAAGCTTACCCAAAATTTAATCCGTTTAGAAAATTGATTTTTTTTTATCTAAACTCATTTTTCGAGCCTATATTTTTCCCAAAAACTTCTTACTTTTCGGGTGGCCTGTCCATATGAACAAATCTAGCTATGGATAGTTTTAAGTATTGTGTTAAAAAAAACAGATATGATCAAAATTTATAATAAAATTATTCAAAAATAAAATAAAATAAAAAGTTAAAGCTTATAAACATGTTTTTAAGAAATTTGAATAATAAAATAGTGGATAGGTAAGTTAGCCTGGCTTCGAAATAGGTACAAGCTTTAAAATTTTTTAAAGAAAATTGCAATTCAACTTATGAATAATTCTAGTTCATCGTTATATGTAAAACAAAAGGAAATATGTAAAATAAGAAACAAAAAGTTTAAAAATCAAATGGTTAATTGCAATAGACATCCTCATTGTTCAAATTTTAAATTGATTCCTAAATTTTTAAATATTTTAATTCAATCATTAAAGTATTAGTATTTATGAAACACGCTCTTTCATTAACAACGTTTAATATAATATTTGGTTCATAAACTTATATTTTTTTATTTGATACTTGAAATTGCCAAGCCCTATACAAATTACTCTAATTTATTAATAATGTTGTTTTTTATGAGTTAGTAAAAACAATCAATATATTATCTACACGTGGCTGATGACATGAATTTTTATTTTATTTTAAATGTTAAATTAGTTATAGTTTAATTTATTTGTTTTTTTTTTAATTTAGCATAATGAATTTTTTTTTTCTTAAAACTCTTGCTTTCTTCTTCAATATCTATTAATTAAACATAACTCAAAGTAAATTTTTTTAATATAGATTTTTTTTTACACCGATAATATTTTTGTTAAATTGAGGGCTTTGTCAAAACCAGGCTATGCTCTAAACATGTCATCCCTCTTGAATCATTCCTACCATTAATAGACAAAGTGATCTCAACCCATTAAAAGTAGAGGAAATTCCAAATAAATGTAATCATTCATATCGTTAAAAACTCACGTCATCTATCACATTTTGGTCATACATTAGTTATTTTGACTCCCTCATAAAAAAACTAACACTGTTAGTGTTTTTGGTTTTTGGGGTAATTTGTATAATTTTTGACAAGTTTAAGTACCTAATTAAGAAGAAGTGCAAAGTTTAGATAACAGATTGAACAAAAGAAAGCTTAAACACCAACTCAATAAAAAACATGAAGTTCAAGTACCAAATTAAAAAAAAAAGTCGAAATTTAGGTATAACATGTTATATTAAGCCCATCGACAACAATGATTATGCATTAAATACAAAATTAAATCTAACTTATAACATATTAAAGATATGTAAATCAAAATTTAAACATGTGTACATCTAATACATGCACAGTTAGCATTTAGCATGTTAAAAAAAAGGCAACATTATTAAAATTTAAAAATATATTTATTTCAAATATGTCATATCTAAAATATCCATCTGACATGTATATATGTGTTTAAAATTTTATTTAATGGCAGAGTCATAAAATTTTTTTGAGGGAGTAAAATTAAATTGTATATTTTTACGATAGTAAAAATAAAGTTCACCATTTTAATAATTTATATATTTATATTTTTAAAGGATTAAATCATTTTTTATCATTTTGGGTGATAAAGTATAATTTTACCATTATTAATTTAAAATTTTATAAACTATAAAGAATTTAAATAAAAAAATTTCCATTTTAAGAGGATTGAAGCCCTTATCAACCCTCCTTGGCATAGCCATTAAATATCAATCAAGCTAAGATTCAATAAATCTTTTATATTTGTTTTTTATAATTTTTTAATTAAAAATATAAATGCTAGTACATTATTTAATTATATAGTATAATTACTTATTTGACCACCATCATTGTTAACTAAAAATGGACAACAATAGATTATAAAAAAGGAAAAATAATAAATGAAAACAAATTTTAGATATTTAATTGTTTAGTTAAAAAAACATAATTAGATTTTTTTTTTTCTAATAAAAGAAAACTAATAATTAATGAGGCAATAATTTTTGATTAATTGCCTAGAGATCCTTCTAGATTTTAATTTCGCTTCAAATTTAAATTTTTTAATTGAATTATTAAAATATCAATATCTTATCAATTAAATTAATTTATCAATCAAATTATTAGTTTAGTCGTTAGATGTCAACTCGAACATTATGTAAATATATTTAAAACATGTATTTATATCTACTGTTTTGACAGCACAATTTATTTTTAAAGAGTTTTTAACTTTAAATAAATAAATTTTAATTCGAACCCATATAAATATATATTTTTTTCGAAACTAAATTTTTTATTTTTTAATTTAAAGTTTATCGATACAAATACAATTACAAATGATATATATCCGAATAAATTATATTTAGAAATGAAATTTTGTGGAAGTAGCCAACCATGTCAAGATTTGATTGGCAGAGTTTCTCTGTTTTTTCTGCATATATAGTATAGATGATTTTTATATTACGTAGTGTTTATGTATGTATTGACCATATACAATCGAAAAAGTCAAATATGGGGGGATACTTTTTTAAAAATTTATTCTTCTTACTCTTCAAATAAGCTTTGTTAGGGTTTTCCCTTTTCCTTGTGGCCCTTTTTTACCCTTCTCTTCTAGTTTGTTCTCTCCCTTATTTTCTTGTTTAGTTAATAATAGCTTTTTCTTTTAGCTAAACTAGTTATTCTCAGTTCAAGTTCAGCTTTGAATTTCAGCACAGAACCAAAAAACACACACACCGAAGGTTAGGCTTTTTTTTTTTTTTTTTTTTTTATGATTTACAGTCAATTATTTTGCTATTTAGTTTGTTTCTAGATTTGGGTTTTTGTTTTTTGGAAAATTGTACTGAATAGTTGGTGAATATAGTGGAAAATCTTGTTGTTTTATATTTTTTTTAGAAGTTTGATTATATATAGCTTATAATTATCATTTTGGGTTACTTTTATCTGAGTTATTTGTGTGTTTTTGGTTGATTCAGTGGAAAAAATTGAAAGAGTGGAAAAAGGGGTTTGCTGTAAAAGGATAATACCAAAAAATTGTGTTTGGATGATGATATGGTTTTGCTGTGATCCATGGGCAGTAGAACGTTGAAAAATGGTGTAGAAAATAATAAAAAGGATTTATCAGCGATGCCGAGCTACGTTCCTTCAGTACCAACTTCAAATTCCAGGTATTTTTAACACTGTTTTATGAGCTTTTAGTTTACTTTTTGTATGAATTCATCAATTATTTATATGAGCTTGTAGTAAAGTAGAATTGGTTTGATTGATTGTAGGTGTTTAATGAAGCAGTTTGAATTTATAATTTTGGATGAATAAAAAATTAATGGCGTTTTATGTTCGGTATACAAATAAGATCATATTAGTATTACTTATGGGGTGAATCAGGGAATTAATAGATTGTTCTTTTTGTCGTTTTATATCGGTTGACTTGTCATCCAAGGAAAGAATGGTATTATATTGACGGAAAGATTCGCATAGTGATATAGAACCATTATTTTTCTCCTCTGTAGGTGTTAAGGTTGTATGGTTATATTCAATAATTACCTGTCTATGAGTGCACTTCGAGTTTTCAATTCTAAGATGGGCGAAGGAGAATTCATGGCTTTTTATGTTCATTATAAGTATAGGAGGGGGACAAGTCTGGGAGTTAATGTATTGTTTCGTTATCAACTTGTCATATTTGGAAAGTATGTTGACCAAAAGGTTCTCATCATGTTATAGAGCCTTTCCTTTTTTCCCCTCTGTAGGTGTTAAGGTTGTATGGTTATATTCAATAATTGCCTGTCTCTGAGTGCACTTCGAGTTTTCCATTTTAAGATAGGCGAAGGAGAATTTGTTACTTTTTATGTTCGTTATAAGTATAAGAAGGAGACCAGTGTGGGAGTTATCGTTGTCAACTTGTCATATGTGGAAAGAATCGTATATATTGGCTGAAAGGTTCGCATCGTGATATAGAACCATTATTCTTCTCCTTTTGTAGGTGTTAAGGTTGTATGGTTATATTCGATAATTGACTGTCTCTGAGTGCACTTTGAGTTTGTAATTCTAAGATGAGCAAAGCAGAATTCGTGGCTTGTTATGTTCGTTGCAAGTATAAGAAGGGGATGAGTCTGGGAGTTAATATATTGTTTTGTTGTCAACCTGTCATATGTAGAACAAATGGTATATGTTGACTGAAAGGTTCTTGATTTTCACATCCTGATATAAGCCTTTACTTTTTTTTCCCTCTGTAGGTGTTAAGGTTGTATGGTTATGTTTTATGATCACTTGTCCCGGGTTCACTTCAAGTTTTTGCACATTTAAGCATCCCTAGTAATCTGAATGGAATCTCTATTTATATGCTGCTTGACTTTCTAGAGTGCTTTTTTGTTTATCAACTCTCTGTTTTCATAGAACTATTATTATTCTAGAATATGAGAATTTTGCTTTTGCTTTTCCTCTTGCTTTTACTTCAAGTTAGAGTTTTATTAAAACATGCAAACTGATCTTGATGAACTGTGAAATATTCCAATGGAGCGTTTTTTCGGGCTTGGAATATAGACCTAATCTTGTACTTATTGAATTATAGTGCCCTTACATTTAACACATGTTTTAATGACATGAATTTCAGTGGGACAGAGGCAAATTCCATTCGTTCTTCTCAGCTTCCAGACTTTGCAAACCTCAATCAATTTCGCATAGAGGATGCTATTGATCTTACCAGAAGTATGTAATGTTGGTCTTCAATTTACTATTAATGGACATATGCAAGCATTTGATTTTATGTTTCATGGATATTTGCATCATTTATTGTACTACTTTCCGACTAAACTCTCGAGTTGAATATGTTATGCATCTTGTTTTTATTTCTTTATATTGTAGCACAAATGGATTGACTCTTGTAACTCACCATCTATAACGATGATGTGGGTTGCTTAATGGTTTGGTCTATTTTTTATTGAACTTCCCATTATATTGTTCGATTATTTAGCATTTTTTTATTCTTTTCATTAGGGGCCTTATTTTTATATATATTCAACTGATAATGTTTTTCGTCTTTTAGATCCACTATTTAATCAAATAAAATCAAGTTCCCAAGCATTAGCTGATGCTCAATTTGGTGCTTTAAGCAAGGTAGGCATCTATCTCCTTTAGAAAATTGTGGTTGTGCTTCAAACTTTTGACATAAATTTAGTTACTGAGAGTTCTTTTCGTGTGCGTGCATGTATTGTGTAAGACACTTGCATCCGCAGACAACAATCTCTCTGCTGCTGTAGTGGGGTCCCCAACATTACCGCTTCAGAAAGATAACCAACCGAATCTTCCACACATATCAGTTGGTCGGGAGAATTGGGGAGATTCCAATATGGCAGATGGCAGCCCTAGGACTGATACGTCAACAGACGACACTGAAGAGAAGAATCAAAGGGTAATGCCTCTTATGTATGCAGCATTTAAAACCCTTGCTCGTGGGTTTTTTGTTTTCTTTTCAACTTATTGATTTGAGAATTTACTTTTTTTGTTTCATCATCGAGAAATAATAAACAAATTCACATATGTAACATGTGCATGACGTGCATTTATTGTGTTTGAGAATCTGCTTGCTGGTTAATTGTGAATCTTAGTTGACCTTCCTTTTGTGCAGTTTGGAAGAGGTCAAGCAAATGCTATCGTGGCTTCCGATTCTAGTGACAGATCAAAAGATAAAACAGACCAGAAGGTTAGTTTATTTTATTTTATTTAAATTTGAAATTAGGATAAACAGAATGTTATACTGTTGTCTCAGTTTATCCTTGTAATATATATAGCATAAATGCAAATTTAACCCCTAAGATTTACTTATTCTGTCACTTTTGCCCTGAAATTTTTTGGATCACTTTAGCCCTCAACTTTCAAATTTTAGTCAAACTGTTTTATTTTGGACGGAAAAGCTGACTGAACTGTTAACATTTTAATGGCATTGACGTGACAGCTCGTGTGGCAGTCTACATGTACTTCACGGCTAACATGAATAATTTTTCTAAAAACTTTTTTATTGAAAATTGTTGAATGTTTTAATATATTTTTTTTTGAATATTTGTGAAATAAACATGGACTGCCATGTGAGTTGCCTCATCAGTGCGGTTAAAATATTTATTGTTCAGTTAACCTTTCCAACTCAAAAAAGCAATTTGACTAAATTTTAAAGATTTAAGGCCAAAGTGATAAAAAAAAGGAATTAGGCCAAAGTGACAAAAGAGATAAACTTTAGGAGCTAAATTTATCATTATGCCTATATATACTAAGTATTTATCCTTGTAATATAATATTGATGAGCTAATCATTTTCTCTTCTCAATGACTAATTTGCAGACATTGCGTAGGCTAGCTCAAAATCGGGAAGCTGCAAGAAAAAGCCGGTTAAGGAAGAAGGTATTTGATCGATTAAACTTCTTTAATGTTTTCAATTTTATTATGTTCCTATTTCAAGATTTTATTATATTTTTGTTTCAAGTACCTAACATGGTAGAGTTCCTTTATGTCTTTATTATAAATTAAGTTCAGAGATCACCCGTAAAAATCCACCTTTATTCTTAATCCTTTTTTCTGCTTTCAAAATATAGGCGTATGTGCAACAGCTTGAGAGTAGCCAACTGAAACTGACTCAGCTTGAGCAAGAACTGCAGCGAGCTCGTCAGCAGGTTTGCTCTATGTTATCCCATCAATATCGCGATGTATATTTTGAATTCTGAGGTTTTCGGGCTGATAATGCTGGCTATTATGCCTCACGTTTCTTTATCTTTACTTCTTTAACTGCAGGGTATATTCATTTCAAGCTCGGGAGATCAATCTCATTCAATGAGTGGAAATGGTGTGTAAGCTTTATTTTCATCATCGGAATTTGAAAATTGGTATTATGATTTAGTGCTAGGGGCTCGGAGTTAAAGTCATTATGGATGCCTTTGTTTGACCTGTCCTGAACATTTATAGACTGCTATACAGGTGCCTTGGCATTTGACGTTGAATATTCACGGTGGCTAGAGGAGCACAATAAGCATATAAACGAGTTGAGGGCTGCAGTCAATTCACATGCTGGTGATGCCGAACTTCGCACTATTGTCGACAGCGTCACAGCGCATTTTGATGACATTTTCCGTTTGAAACGTATTGCTGCAAAAGCTGATGTTTTCCATATCTTATCGGGAATGTGGAAAACACCAGCAGAGCGGTGTTTTCTGTGGATTGGTGGCTTCCGTTCATCCGAGCTCCTTAAGGTGAGCTCTGTTCTTCTTTTACAAAGCGATTTCTGGCATGGTGCTTTATTAGGTTTCGATATTCAAGTGCCTGGAACCTAATTACATACAATCTCGAAGCTTGATTTTCAAGTGCCTGGACCGGTGTTTATCGATTATTTTCTGAACTTGATCAATGTCTTTTGCAGCTTCTTGCAAATCAGTTGGAGCCTCTAACTGAGCAACAGTTTATGGGTATCCGAAACTTGCAGCAATCATCCCAGCAGGCCGAAGATGCTTTGTCACAAGGGATGGAAGCATTACAACAATCTTTGGCTGAGACATTGGCCAATGGCTCCCCTGCTCCCTCGGGACCATCTGGGAATGTGGCAAATTATATGGGCCAAATGGCCATGGCCATGGGAAAGCTAGGAACCCTCGAAGGGTTCCTTTGTCAGGTACTTCCCTTCTCTGTCTAATATGGCTTTGTTTCCGGTTTGTTTCTCTACATGTTTTGCCATTTTACTGTGGTGGAGAGAGAAAGAAAGAGAGGGTTTTCGTTTTGGCGGATATCTCATCTTAACATTCTTAATCTCTTGATTCTTTTTAGTCCATGTTCCATTTTCTTTTACAAAATCATATCTAGGGATTTAGTTTATAGTCTTACAAATAGTGTTGTTGGAACTCGACCAAATTAGCCATTTGAACCGGTTGGATCAGGAACCGGCCAATATACTAGTCCAGACAGAGATTAAGCCGGCCTCTGAGCGAGCTGCTTGGAACCGGGACAAAAACTGGTGATTCAGTTGGTTTATAGTTTTTTTATTTGTTTATTTAGTTATTCTTGGACTGACTGTCAAATTGGTTGGACCGGGAACTGGTGGTTGATTGGTTCGACCATCGGTCCTGTTTTTAAAATATTGCTTATAAATTGATTCTTCCAAGGTGATCACCATATTAATGATCTCCCTTTTTTTAACTTACCAGGCCGATAATCTACGCCAGCAGACACTTCAACAGATGCACCGGATCTTGACTACTCGGCAATCAGCTCGTGCCCTTCTTGCAATAAACGACTATTTCTCTCGGCTCCGAGCTCTCAGTTCTCTCTGGTTGGCTAGACCTCGAGAGTGAGAAGCAAGATATACAATCCATCTCCAATGAACAAACTGATTGCCCGCACCACAGCCGCTCTTCTTCAAAATCAAGCATCGAAATCGTCCCGGGAAACATGGATACATTGTTGTGTCTTAATGTTTTTTTGGTGACAATAACATGACATTTATAAATGTTGGCAAAAAGTTGTATGTTCATTACTTAAAATGTTGTAAAAACATTTAGTGCAAAAATAATAATGTGATTTAGTTTGATGCTTTAGAATTAAGAAACAAAAAATGAAGATAGGGAGTGGTATATGTAACAAAAAAAGTAGTTGTGAATGTGTCTCCATGATAGCATGATGAATATTTATATATGAACAATTTACTTGTGTTTTTTGTATAATTAATTTAGATTATTTTTTTACCTTTTTTTTGGTGAATTTTGGCAAAGTTTGAATAACATATACGATTAGCGCAATTCGAATTCAGATCATATTTGGAGAAGAGAAAACTTTGATCATTTGAGGGTTTTTATTTTTTTACTTTGTTTATCTAAATTTTGAAGTGTTGTATTTTTAGTTAATTAAAAGGTTTAATGCATAATTGTTTGATAAATTTTTTTAATGGGGTAGCTGTGTTAGTTTTTTTTATCAATTTGGTATTTGTATTTTAACAAAAGTTTTATATTTTAATATTAAAGGAAAAATTATTTTTTTAGTGTTTAATTTGGATTTTAGCGTTGAAATAAATTTTAAAATTCGAATTAAATCACATTCATTGGATTGTAATCGATAAATTAAATGTAAAATTAAATAAATTTACAATTAATATTAAATTTATTTCATTAACAAAATCAAGAAAAATTCAAACATAGTAATATTAACAATTAACTTTAATCCAATTCACTTTACAATCTGAATTACAATTAAAGTTCATGTGATTGATTATACTTAAAGTTGCCCATGCGTTGGGTCGATCCTTAACAAAATTTTAGGTTCAATTGATAGGTTTCAGCCCAAGCTTGACTAATATTATATATGCTAAACCAAGGCTCAGATCGACCTGACCCATATCAAATCCTGTAGTATCGATACAATAGGGAATGTATCGATACTTGCTATGAGCTATCGATACGTTGAGGAGGATATCGATGCTCAAGTAATTTTTTTTTTAATTTTCAAAACATCAAACTTTAAAATGATATTGATACCATCCAAGGTATCGATACTTTTGTGAAAGGTACCGATACTTCGTTAAGGTATTTGAGCTGGACTCGGGCAAAAAAAGCTTACCTGAGATTTGATCCGTTTAGAAAATGAGTTTTGTTTTTATCCAAGCCCATATTTTAAGCCTATATTTTTACCCAAATCCTCTCAATTTTCGAACGGACCTTCGGGCCTGATCAGTGGCCCAACCCATGAACAACTTTAATTACATCAAATTTAAGTTCATGTATCAAAATTGCATATTAAATAAAAATTTATGTGTAATTTTAAGATTTATCACTTAAATTATTAAATGAATATATTTTATTATTAATTTAATTATTAAAAAAAATTGTATCAATCTATATGAACCGATAAGCATTAATACAAACTAAACCAATACAATACCAATAACAATCATGATAATGACACCAAATGACAGATTTATTATAGTTTTAAAAGGCTATAATATTTATAATTCATCATAATTATTATCTAAACAAACAACTTAAAAGTTGTCTCCATCAATGCTTGTTTTTAGTATACAATTTGTAATTTTTAAAATAATATAAATTTACAATAAAACCTTTATTTCTTTTAAGTTTTTTTGGATTTGTGGTTTGAAAAGGTTGAGATCGTGCTTCTGCAAAATTTTTGTGGAATATAAGTTATATCATTAGAGTCTCTCTTTTACTCGATGTTAATGGAGATATTTATAGAGGGAAGATGGATAACGAACTGTTAGTTGAATTGATTAAATTATTGGTTTGTTGGTCTGATCAGTTCAATTAAAAAATTATTAACAATTCGAAAAAAAATATAAAAATCTAGTTCATCTGTCCGTATCAGTTGTCGATTCAATCGATTCAATGTCACCTATAGATTGGTGCCTTGATTGATTCTTTGTCTAATCGATCATTTCAAATATCATCGACGGCTACTCGTGGGTTAATTAATGGAAGTCATGAAGGGATTAAATGAGACATTTATTGAATGTGATGGATCGATTGAATGTTGTCAAAGATCTTCCCAATATATGCAGATTGTGTGGGCTTGCTAAGTGTTACAGATGTTGCCATGGGGGCAAAGTTCTCCCCATGAAGCCATGGTCAAATGCTTTGGCGAGGGTATAGCAATATTCTTATAAAAAAACGAATCAAGTAATATATTTAACGATTTTCATTTACTTCAAAACTAAAATTTTAAATTTCGAAAAGTATAAGAATATGATTAAATTGAAGAACATAAATTAAACCTACAATGTTACACATAATACAAGACCGATAGTAAAACTTAACAAATTTAATTTTATTATTTAAGTCAATATTGAAATATTAAAATTATAAAAAAAAACACAATTAAAAAAATATAAAAATTGAAAATTTTCAAATTAAAAATAAAGATTAAACCCACAATTTTTTTTTGAACAATCTCGTTATAAGCTCTGATCATATCTATCTATTTTTTTTTATAGAGTGCTTAAAATTATTCATAACCTCTTAAATAGGAGGATAATACACTTCAGTGCACTCGAACCCACGTCATCCCGTATTGACAATAATACTCATGCAAATCGAACTAAGACTCAATCAACCTAAACCCATAATTTTTACAGATAAGCATGAAATTAATTTTTTTATTTTACCAAATAAAATGATCAATTAAAAGGTAACAAAAACAAATAGTAAATAACATAATTAGTAAGTTAAAACTTATGCAATATTTTATCAGGCCTTATTGCATCACATGACAAATCCTATGCTAGTGGACATTGGGAGCACCATCATGTGAGCAACAATGCAAAATGGATAATAATTAATTTTTTTTATTATTCATATTTTATTAAATCAACACCCGTATTTCATATTTTATTCATGTCGAGTTTTGAATAAATTAAAAATATCTTAGTTATTTTATTTTTATAAAAAAAAAACTTTGATAATTGTAATTTTCTTTACTTATATAATAAATATATCGACTCAATTCAGAATTTTAAGTACATGACAAGTACAAACGTATTAATAAATATTTAATGGTGAATTATTAAAATATTAATCGTATAAAAATTATAAAAGTGTGTAAGACGATTTTAGTTTTACACTAATGTTAGTAGATCTCTTATGAAATATATAATGATTTTTTGATTTCACAAGTATGATTAAGGGTAGAGAGCATACTAATCGAGTCAGATCGAACTAAATTAGGGTCAAACTTGAAATTTTTTGGAATCAAATATCAATTTAGCTTGACCATGAATAGTCAAGCCTGACCTTGGAGATAATTCGAGAGTGCGGCCGTCCAAGATTCAAGGCTGCAAGGGATCTAAATTTTTTTTTCCTCAATAACCTTTTAAATTTTCTATAGGAGAGAGAAAAAAAAAAAGGTCACAATTTTTTTATATTACATTTTATAATTTTTTTAAAAAGAATCTTAATTTATTATTTTCCCTAACGCCCAAAAATATCAAAAATAAACTTGCGAATAGATTTAATTAAAAAGCAGTAAAAGAAACATACTTGCTAAGGTTTTGATTAAATTACACTCAATGTCACCAACTCTGTTAATAAATTTATATTTTGATCACTCAATTTTTAAAAAATTACAAAATAATCCCTTAAATTTAAATATTTTTTTGTTGTGTTGGGAAAGTTAGGTGGGAAAGTTAGGCCACAAATAATGAAGGGATGGCTTTGATTATTATGGCTATATTTTGGCTCACAAATCAACATCCAATTTCCCCAACCCCCCTCTCATTTCATAATTCATTAATTGCGCCCCTCTCGCATGGATAACCATCCTTTTCTCATAAATGGGAGTTTTTTGATTTAATGGGATCTATTCAATTTGGTCCCACCACCAACAAATACTATTTAGTCTAATCATTCATTAAAAAATCTATTTGATAATGAAAATTTTAAAAGCAAAGTTAAAGTTTTGGAAATTTTAAGATTTTAATTTCAAATTTTATCTTATATAAATATTTAGGACGACTCGAACTTAGGTCATACTTTTTGTCAATGAATACTTGATCATCGAGTCAACACACGGGGTTTTGAATTTGAGTATAGTTTTTGATCATACATGGCTCTATTCGATACAATGCTTAAAATTATTCATAATTCCTTTCCAACCCATAAATAGAAGGATAATACGCATCAGCTCACTCGAACCTACATCCTCCTACATAGATAACAATACTCATACCAATCGATCTAAAATTCAATCGATAAGATTTGGAGAATCTTAATCTTGTATCATCAATCAATATATATAATATATTGTATTATTTGGTTATCTAATTACCAACTAATTTATATTCATTATGAAGCAACCCACCAATATTTGTTAGATTACATTTTTTTATAGAAAAAAAAAAAAAAAAAAATTCCTAGGTTTTGGACATGTGGGTTCTCACCTTATAAATCTTTTGAGAACTGTTGCTTAGATTTTATTCCAACACTATATTTATATATATATATATATATATTATTATATTTATTGATATAGATTTTATTTTTAAATAAAAAATAGGTTTTATTTATCTTCCAATAAGGAACTGCCACCTGTCCTCAAGATTCTAAAAATTTGGTTCCCCTCTTTTCGATTCACCTCCCCACCAATGGCAAGTTCCCTTGTGGTGGGAACAAAAATTTCAATACATTGTATTTGGATGGTCCAATGAATTTTATATTTTAATTTAAATCACGATTTTTTAAAATTTTTCATTAAATTGTGAGTTTCATTGTTTGCAAATTATATGTGGGTTTCTTTTCGATTTTATTTTGATATATGTTCAGATATATTGTAACTATTAATTTTATCGTATTTTGTAACGATTGATTTTGATTTATATTTATTTGGGTGTAAAGATTAAATTAAAATATAATTTTTAAAAAATTAAATTAAAATTTTATTTTTTAAAGGATTAAATGTAATTTGATCATTGATTAATTTATAATTTTATAAAATATAAAGTTATCAATGTGATATTTTTTTTCATTTTAAGGACTTAAAAAAAAAAGAGAAAAACCCATCAAAACGCATCATTAAATTTTAATTATTAACAAATTAAATCATTTATATTAACTTTATTAAATAATTTTAGTATAAAAGTAGACTTAAATTTTTTTTTGAATTTATAAATTAATTTATTAATAATAAATGTTATAACACAAAAAACGT
This sequence comes from Kokia cookei, assembly GCA_039519145.1. Classification (NCBI taxonomy): domain Eukaryota; kingdom Viridiplantae; phylum Streptophyta; class Magnoliopsida; order Malvales; family Malvaceae; genus Kokia; species Kokia cookei. The sequence goes on along the minus strand of CM076908.1, from coordinate 46,111,976 downwards.
ATATCTACTTATAAACTATATATATAAAAATTGTAACTCAAATTCTTAAATTCTTATTAATATATACTGACTTTGATTGAATGAATGTATTTTTTTTTTTAAATGCAATTTTCATTTATAAAGTTTTCTTTCCAAAAAAGACACAAGTTCAATGAACTAGTTACAATAAAGTTAATGAGAGCCTATATTAATCGTTGCTCGATGAGTAGTTTTTTCAAATAAAGATCGAGCACGATTAAGTGAGTCTTTAAAAATCAATAATCTGTTAAGATTATTAAAATAATTTTGACCATGCAATCTGTCACTTTATTTTACTGTTCATGTTTAAGATTCATTGTTACCTCTCTTAACAATTTATCTCTAAAATTTAAATCCGTTTTGATTTCACGATAGTGATTTGTAATTTTTCAAAAATCATTTAAAATTTTTATTTCGAGTACTAAAAAAATTCCCATAATGAAGAAATTAGACAATTGTGGTGGTCCATAATTTTTAATAATAATTAAAAGGAAGCAAAAAAACAAGTCAGCTAACCAAACTAACCCCTAAAAGCAATCAACGTCGTATTTTTAATAATAATTACCCTTTTTTCACACAATGTGTTAGACAGGTCCACTTGCACCTGACAACTCCGCCCATTTTGCTTACTCTTCCCTTTCATTGCTTTACCTTTCTTTGTCAAATAAAATAAGAAAAATATTTATCGGTCAAATTTAATTTTAGTCCCTCTACCATGCTTAAATATTGGATTTAGTTATTATATTATAGTTTGATATAATTTAATCTGTTTAAATATTATTAATTAGTCTAAATAATTAATATCAATGATAATTTTTTTATTAAAATGTTGAGTTAAAGTAGTTTTTCTTTTTGCCTAAAAGCGTTTCCTTTGAAAAAAAAATTTGATATCAATGTTATGCGTATGGGTGATAATGGTTTGATTCGAACTAGTTTTGAAAAAAAATGGAGGTTGCTATACAATGTTTTTATTTTAAAAATTCATTTTGGGATTGAACTGAATATAAAAGCTAAGTAAATTGAACCAAATTGAATTTTACGGTCGAGCCGGTTTAATCAATTCACTTTTAAATATTGTTAAAAATATTTATACATAGGTTTGATATTGGGGTCGTTAGGAGATGCGATCGTCTAAAGCTCAAAGTTAAAAGAGGTTCAATTTTTTTTTTAATTTTTAAGAGATCCCAATTTTTTTTAACTTTAAAGGGTCCAATTTTTTTTTATCAACTTTTAAAAGATCTAAATTTTTTTTCTCCAACCTTTAATCAACCTAAAACACTATTTTATTGTTTTGTCTAGGGCCTCAAAAATATCAAAAATGAGTCTATTTATATATGGTATTTTGAATTTATTTTAACTATTTTATAATATAAAAACTAATTATAAATTAAATAAAAAAAGAAATTAGTTTGGATTAGATAATGAAATTTTTTTAACTTATGAACCCATAATTGAACCAAATCAAATTCGTTCAATATCTCAACTATTGTGGTCGATATAAGAAATTCGAAAGCTCTGATATCAGTTTGTTATACTGTTCATCGATAATGACTATTGGAATGATCGCAAAGCAATAAAAAAGAAAAATAAAAATACACAGATTTTACGTGGAAAACTTTTATAAAAAAAAACCATATGCAGAGGAGGAGAAATTCACTAATGTTGAAAAAAAAACAATACAAGAAGTTTTCGACGACTACACATATTTTAAGGGTTAAACAATGTTGTTATAATCAATGTCTAATAAAAGTATAGTCCTATACAGATTCAACTTGTACAGTATGGTCCTTTACCCCCACAGATCCCTTATTTTGCCTCTTTATTTTATTTTTTTAATAATTGAATTGCACCTCGAACGTTTCAAGCCGGATCAAATGGGATTCGGGTTACACAACTTTAACAAAACTAAATCTCAAATTTTAAAATAAAATGAGGACCAAAATAGAAAATTCACCAAACTAATGATCAAAGTGATGAAACACACACCAACCAACATAACATAATAATATAAATACCTCAAAAAATATATATATAAAATAATATAATATGAAATCTCTTTATTTAAAACCTTGTGTTTGCGCTTTGCATTTTACATATTTCCTCCACTGATTTGAGCCTTTGAAATTTCCATTTTCAGAAAACCCCAACAATGCTTTTACTATTGATTTCATGTTTCTCCTTCATTCTTTTATCCAAATCATTATCTTCAAAGCACCACCGTGAACGGCGGTTGTTTCCGCCATGGGACGAAGCGTTCACCACCACTTTCATGACCTCATGGTTCCAAAAAGGTACCCTTCAAATATTCACCTCCACCACGCCATTAAAGAAGCTCAAACCCAAAGAAAAAAGGCTCGTATGGTTGTCATCAACGGAGAACCAGAAAGAAGATCACAGCAAAACGACGCCGTCCCCGTCGTTGCTGGACTTGCCTGAGCTCGTATTGGACTGCATTTTGGACCGTCTTCAACTGGCGGAGCTTTGTGCCATGTCGGCCGTTTGTTCTTCTTTGAGAGAACGGTGTGTTAGTGACCATGTTTGGGCGAAAAGGATGAAAAGGAAATGGGGGAAAGTGATTGGAGATGCTGCTTATAGAGAATGGCAATGGTATATTGCTTTGAAAAATAGATCCAATCTGTTGAATAATCAGAGGAATCAAAGCAATTTGTTGTTTGAATCTGTTGTTAAAATTTGCCCATTTCTCTCTTGGTTTAACATTAAACCCAGAGCCGAAAAAGAGCTCAAAAATGGCGGATTGCCTGTTGATTCGATCATGGGTTGGTATCTGGCTTTGGAAACTGGGAGATTTTCGTTCCCTGCTCAAGTCTATAATAGAGAGGTAATTACTTGAATTTAATTTAATTAATTTTTCCTCGTAGTTGTTAAATGTAGGGATGAAAAAAACTTCCCATCGTTTCAATCCGATCCAATCCGATGGGTTTTTTATTTTTAAAATGAGTTTAGAGCCGGTTGGATCGGATTTAAAGAAGACATGTTTTGAGATAACTTCTTATATTTGTTAACTGTGGTGATGAAAAAAGAAAATTCGGATTCGATCCGACCCGATCAGACACAATTTAGTAGGTGTTTTGTTAATTCAAGTTTTGGGCGGGTTGAATTGGATTTAAAAAGGATAATTAACAAAATATTTTTATATATAATATTGATTTAAAATATATGATATTAAAATTGTATCTTAATATTTGCTTTAAGTATAAACATAATTAATAGTATAATTAAAAACATTTAAAATCAATTTTTAGGTAAAAAATTGAAGTATAATTTCATCATTATATTAATTTATGATTTCTTGAAAGTTAAAAATGATTTAAGAGAATATTTAATTTTGAGGTCAAGACCACCGTCTCTCTCTCTGCCCTTGTGTTTGGGTTAAATTAAGTAAATTAATATTTAATTTCGTATCGGATCAGAATTGAATTGTGTTGAAGCATATTAGATCGAGATTAAAAAAGGCAAGAATCCGTCCCGTTCCATTATCATCCCTAGTTAAATGATAGTAATAATTATAAAAATTCATTAGTGGTCAATAATTTGATTTATTTTATTTTTGCAGAATGGACATGCTGGGTTTATGCTCTCATGTTATGATGCCAAACTTAGCTATGATTCAAAGACGGATACCTTTCAAGCAAGGTATGAAAATTTATAATCTGCGTTACTCGGATTTGGTACACGAGTTTCGGATTATTGTATTTGTTCGACACGAATATGTTGGGTCTAAATTTCTTTATGTCCTAATATGTGTCGAATTAAGTGTCGTGCGTTATTCTGAAAAATGAGAGCTTTTATAATTTATCACGATGATATTCGTTACTTTCATGATCGTTATAAATACAATTGTGATCACAATTTAAATCCCGAACTTGATATATAAGCTCAATGAAGTCGGACTTTCATACCTTTCAGGTACTCGCCTCACGGACGGCGAACAACTGAGGAGAATATATCATGGGATAGACTAAGAGCGCCATCGGTTGATACTTGTTCATATGATCTTCACGTTTCCGACTCATTATTTGACTTAAAACCCGGCGATCATATCGAGATCCAATGGAGAAGAAATAGAGAATTCCCTTATGGTGAGTTTTCTCAATAATATAAATTCTTATTTGCGATATGAAAACTTTCAGTATTCGATAACCACATTAAATTTCGATTTTTTCGAGATAGAATTTAGCAAAACCCCAAACGAAAGAACTCTCTTAATACCTTTTTTTTCAATTTTTATTTAAAATGAATCGAATTTCTTACTACTCTGACCCATCTTGTAGGGTGGTGGTATGGTGTGGTCGGTCACATGGAATCATGCAATGGAAATGAAAATCACTGCCGTTGTCAAGATTCAGGTAAGAAAAATCACTTGATTTGCCTTCTTTTTCTATAAAAGGGATTAAAAATTTGGGGTCAGAATTAAATTATAAATTTTTAAGAAGGTCAAAAATCAATTGTATTATTATATTAATTTATAATTTTATAATTTTTAAAAGACTTTAGAAGCAATTTTACCATTTTGAGACTCCCCTATTATTATATTATGTAGAAGCATATTTATGTCCTTTTTAAAGTGAAAAAGATGTCAAAATAGGTGCTTTTTTTAAACTATGGATGATAGCTAAAAAGAAAATGATTTTCCATTATTTTATTTAGATTGAAAATGGTGGGTTTTCCACAATAAAACCATTTTTCTCATTTCTTTTGATAGATATCATCAATGGTTTTTTTTTTTTTTTTTTTTTTTCTAAAATGGGAAAGAAATTTGGATTCTTTTTCAACACTTTTTTAGCATTTTATTTAGCGGAAAATGCCAATTTTTTTTGTCCTCAAATTTATTATAATCGTGTTTGGGTGTAAATGTCGGATGCGAATTTTTTCACACATTCAGATGATTAAATTATAATTTTGATCTTGTTCAATTTTGTTAAAATTTCATTTTTTAGTTTAAATAGTAAACACTGTTTTTTTTTTTAAATGAAAATTATGTAAAAGTATGGAACTAAACCCATATTTAAGTATAGTAAAGGGACCCCATATTTTGATTCTGATTTCTCTGTGTCAGACTCGAAAACTCTAATAAAAATAAAAAATCCGAACAACATAATTAGCAATATCTATGCTTATGGATGAAGTTAAGGAGCTTAGGGTGAGTTTAGATAAACAGTATGTTTATTTACGGTTAGTGTAAAAATAATAGTGGCAGTGAAATTAAATATTATAGCGTGAGATAAAAAATAATTTAAACGTACCGCTCATCCAAATTCACTTTTTAGTCTCTCTTGCAAATTTAGACTTCAATTTTAATCCTTTTGAGCTTTGACCAAGTGAAAAACAATTGCATTTGTTGCCCTTCCGAAGAATTATTTATTCGATTTAGATCATTTTAACATTTTTTTTCTTTGTCCCCCAAAATTTCAACTTTAGCTCGACCATCAATACATAATTCCTAGCTTTACTCTTATATCGGGACCAAGCCCTCCAAATGGTAACTTATTATTTTAATCTCTTGGAGTGTTTAAAATTATAAGTTAGTTTACACTTTGCTCCCCACCAAATGAAAATTCTTCAATTTGACCTCTTTAAGATTTTAAAACAACAAGCATATACAGAGATAAAGTTGTACTTTGATCTCTTTAAAATTTTATAATTTTATTTAGACCCCTTAAAAGTAAATTTTTGGCATCGACCTACCTGTAGATGCTTTTAGCCCGGAGTTTTAAAGAAAATAACATTTGTGTTTTTGTTTGACGCAGATACAGTGATGCTAGAATTCAAGCAATATCCTTCAAGTTCAAGATGGAGAAAAACAATGATAAATAGGGAAAATCATAGAGAAGTAGGCAATGAAGGTGATGGGTTTTATGGTGGCATTAGAAAGCTTTATAATCAACAAGAGATTTCTATGTGGCAAAGCTTTTGGCCTAACCAAGTCTTAGAATAATATATATATATATATACACATATACATACTGCTTAGAGAATTTTTTTCTCTCCACTAACAGTGTATTTTCGATTTAGTGTGGGTTTGGATGGGCAGTGCAGTACAGCGTATTTAGTTTACTTTTTGTCTTATGTTATAATATTGCTATAATATTTAATTTTATCGTCTCCGTTATTTTTATACTAACTACAGATAAATGCACCGCACATCTAAACCCATGCATAAGGTGATTGCCCTTTCCATCCTTTGTAAATATATGCCATTAGCACTTTTTTTTCTCCTTCAATTGTGAATGAGAAAATAGTTTTAAAAGCTATAAAATAGAAAGCTCTTAGTTTTAGAGATGGTAATGGCCATTATATGTAAATTTAGGTACTTAATTGCTTTTATTATTTGAAATTTTAATTATTTTTTTCCTTATGATTTTCTAATATATGGAAAAAAATTAAATTAATGAGTATACTATTTATATATGGCAATCGCTTATTATATATTGACTAGGGTAAGGATTATTTAGGAATTTAACTTGAAATTGATATTAATTGGAGAGTTGAATAGAAGTCTTTTGTCATTTCATTTATGGTTTAGTCGACACACATTTTAAAGTAGTTGTATGTTTTCTCTTCATATAAGATTCTTACGGTAGTTCAATTTGAAAGAGATATATAAGAGATCAAACTCAAGATTAATGTTAATCGAGAATTTGAACACGAGCTTTTCGATGTTCCGCCACACTCATTTATAATTGTTGGTTGTTTCTTTCAAGAAACAAATGAAAAAGTTTAGATATTACGTGGAAAACCTTGATTATTAGAGTAGTTTTACAGTCGAAGCCAATTCTTTGGGTAGTTCAAGGGTCGATATCAAGAAGTCAATATTGAGGTCAATATAAAATTATAAAATTTTGGAGATCAAAGGTAAAAGTGACATCTATTTAAAAATATCATTATAGTGGAATCCTTTTAAATCAATTGTTGAAGAAAAAAAAAACAATCCATCACTGATCATGTCATATAAGAATTGCATTGAAAAACGTGAATTTACCTTTTAAACAATTCAATAAATTCCAATACTAAATAAGAGACGTTGATTTTCAAAGAAAAAAAGTAACCGAGTTAAAAAGTCCCAAATCACTAGTATAATTTTCTAATTTTTAACATGACTTGATCAAATAATTACAGTCTCCTCATTTCTTTTAATCACAATCGTTGATTTAAAAAGAATCCTGCAAGATCCCATTATAATAACACCTCACCTTAAACGTCACCGTAAAAATTATATTAAAATAGCTTAAAATAAATGCTTGACAAATAAAAGGGACTAAAACTGATAATATCCCATTTAACAAAGGGGCAAGGTCCTCACGTTCAAGATGGGTAGTTCAATCCAAAAGATGTATATTGAGTTCAACATGGGTAGTACAATTCGAAATATGCTTCGAATGTAGACTTCTTTAAGGATTAAATGACTCGTTCGAGTAAGATCTTAGATTAGATACTTTTCACTTCACTCCAACTTAACGAATAAAAATTAAACAATTAAAATTTGATTAATTAAATTTAACTATTAAAATATAAAAAAATAATGTTATAAAATAAATATATGAACAATAAAAGATAGATTTTTAGGTCAGATCAAATTCAGGTTTGATCCAAAGTATGGACAGGTCTAATTTAATAAGACAAAACATATGATGTCTAAACCAATATAAGATAATAATTCAACTGTGTATCACAACGCAAAGACTGCACTCATCATACAGTCTCTCAAATTATTCAGACAGTCCCTCAAACTTTAAAGCTTTGAACAACTCATTGTTTTTTCTTTTCTCTTACATAATTGTTGGTCCATATATGACATCTCATAGACTTTTTGTGCAAGGGAAATTCCAATTCTATATAGTTCTTATTAGAAACACCGGCCAGGAGCCCGCGAGTGATTCGGTTTAAAGCTATGGCTGATAATGATACTACACGGTGCTGATATCGACTCGGCTCTTGTGCAGCTGAAAGGCAGGGGTAATCCAGCTTCCGCAACTGCATTGGATTCCTGACCAATTGAAATAACCTAAGCGAGCGTCGCAATGAGCGCACGATAACTTTCCTTCGATAGCGCCTTCTTCGACTGTTTTTAGACATCGAAAAAAACCATCAACCTAATCGAGTATGCACTGGCATAAAATGAGAAGCATTTTCTTACCTGCTGTCATCCACCGTAAGGGTTCAACAAACACCGATGAACATTCGGATTGAGAAGACTTGTTGAAAGGGTTACCGCTTCTCCGTTTGTGCCACTCAAATGATGTCTCACCCTCACCTGGAGTATGATCGACAACGTTATCCTGCAATGCCACAAGTCTTCGGCATTTCTTGCAGCGGTATGCAGTACGGTTGATACCTTCTTTTGGAGTTGCCTCTATAACCGAGGAACTTTCAGTAGGCAAGCCGGGATCTGCACCTAATTTAGAACTGTCGATTTTCTCACCACGATTATAACAATCACCTGAAAGCAAGGTACAGAGAAAATGTATCTCAATGATGACAATCTTAAAAGAGATTCTATACGCTGGTAGATAGTTACCATATACCAGTTGAATTGCTGGTTTAGCAATAATTAAAAAATTCATAAATATATACAACAGGATAAACCGCCTGTCTTTTGGCTGCAGTTTCTGGTTTTTACTAATTCATAGCGGTTTGCTTTAGATCCAGTTATATACCACTAGTTGGACTACTGGTTCAACTAGTCGTCTGGTTCTGCTTGGATCATGGCCAGACCGACCACAATTATGCAAAATTAGTTCAACTATTACTTTGTTGTTTGACTCAACCCGTAATAGTTGTTTTATACAGCCATCACTATTCATCTGCTAAAGACGATGACTTTCTCTCTATGTTTTGCAACTCAAGATGCCAGAATAGACTACAAAAACTCGAGTAAAACAAATAAGAATCATATCCTACAAAATAATAGGAAAGATCAAGAAAGATGAAATTAAAATGTTTAGAGAGGGGGATGTACCCAACACTTTCAAGCGAAACCGCTTGTATATTGTGCTAGCGTGATCGACCTTGTAATCCATTTCCTCGAACATTTTCAACTGCAATGGCGGATAAAACAGAAACTCTTCAAAAACTAGAAGCATACAGCCGCAATGATATGCCTCAAAATATAAATAAATTAATTTTATGTTGTTCCTTTGCATTACCTGCTCTAAAAACCCATCGTTAGGGCAAACAAACTCACAGCTTTGCTTTAGAGATTCAAGCGCATCTGCAAGAACAGAAAATTCAAAAGGTGAAAAAGGAACAAGAGGATAATGTGTATAAGTTCCATATAAATATAATATACGAAATTATTTCAATCTCACCAGTCAAAAGAAACGAAATTGCATCCTAATGTCTAAAATGTGAAAAAAGTAACGATAGCAACCAGCAGGTATGAAATTTAGACCCACATTACTCCCAAATAAACAGAAGATTTGTTCAAACCTTCTTGAGATAGTCGCTCGGTTCTCATCAAATATGCCATAATTATAGCCGCACTGCACACAAACATGCAAATAAGGGTGTAAATCCTTAAGGCTTAAGGCATGTTTGAAAAATTTTCTTAAACATTGGAAAGTGACATTAAAAACAATATTTGACAGGAATATATAATATACACGTTTTTCCATAGGATGTAGCATCAAAATTAACTTTGGGGACCGATTGAACTAAATAATGAAGCCATTAGTTCCCTCAACTTGCATGATGTGAATGAGCTCGAGGCAAATCATAGTAGATCGATATTAATGTTAAAAAATTAAAGTTTTAATAGAATACAGTTATTGATGTGCATTACGAAGCTTATGTTGTAAAGGAACGAAAAAGGAAGCACTATCCTAAATATATGTCTTTGAAACTTGTACATCTTTGTTACAGAATCCTAAAACATGAACTGAATAAAAGAAAAGGATAAAGTAACATTTAGTCCCTGAACTTGACAACTTTTCCCACCTGGGTCCCTGAACTTTTTTTTTTTTTTGGTCTACATTAGTCTTAGAACTTAGCTTTCCCAATTTGGTCACTAACTTGCATTCCATAAAAGTGTGATGATGTGATACTCTTGAGATTGTGCCATATCATCAAACTTTAAAAGTAATCCAAGTTCAAGGACCAAATAGGGAAAAGTCACTAAGTTCTGGGACTAATGTGGACCAAAAAAGGTTCAAGGTCCAAGCTGGAAAAAGTTGCCAAGTTCAAGGACTAAATGTTGCTTTATCCCAAAAAAAATAAAAACTATGGTATTCATTTCCTCTCTTCTCAATGACCGGATTTGGTAAGTTATTCAGCAAAGTTCTATGCAATCATCTGTGTTCTCAAACTAGTACTCCAAGTGGAGTAGCCTACTCGACTAGTATCAGAATATGACATTAAAGGATGTGCCATTACCTTCTTGATACTCCAGCAAAGCAATGCACCAAAACAGATCCCTCTTTTCTGCTTCGATCAATGAAATCAATACACGCATCTAGGTAATCCAACAAATTCTCACTCTCCATATCTCTAATCGGCAACGCCATTCTCACCAGCTTTAAATCCTTCCCAGCATATTCCAACAAGTACAACAGCTTCTGGGGTGACAAACAACTCTTAGAACCATCATCCGAATGACCCTCAGGAGCTGCAGCAGCATCACCAGACCCGACTACAAAAACCTTTTTGATTTCCTTGGTTGGGATTGTGATACCACTACGCCATTCAGAGAAAAACGATATTGATGCAGAGCTCAAAACTGATAGAATGTGAGTGATCTCCGAGCTACCATTTTGAAGAACTTCTGCAGCATCCCCTATGTTTCCAATAAATAGGTTCTCACGAATAAGGTGCATGACAACAGGTAAACACAAACAATGGTCTGTATTAGAATTTAACCCTTCTTTCGTTTCACTCACCTGCAAAAATCAGGATTAGATTAGTATATTAACCAGTAACCACTGCCAAAGTGTAATGAGAGAGAATATAAGCTAAGTTAATTTTAGTAACCAATTAAAGGTGATCTCCAAATTGAGAAACCAAGCGCATCGAGAATTACTTATCATTTACAAAACAACATCTAATTATTCGAATTTTTAACATTCAAAACTGATGAAAAGAAAATATTACACACTAGTGAAGTCAAATGAACAAAAGCAAGTTCTTTTGCACACTGAAATAAGTACAATTGCTTCAACTTTCTTTTCTCCTCCAATTTTCCTTTACTTTCTAGGTAACCAAAAAGGAAGTGAACTCATTGTAGGCAAGTGATGAAAAAAATAGCATTGCCTTATTGCATTAAGTACTATATGCTAATGAAAATAACCAATTAAAGCTCAATCCCCTAAATGAGAAACCAAATGCATTGAGAATTACTTCTCATGCACCAAGCAACACCTAACTATTCCATTTTTAACATTCAAAACCACTGAAAACAAAACGCTACCCAGATGACAAAAGCAGGTTCATTTTCACAATGAAACAATCATTTCAACTTTCCATTTTCCTCCAATTTTCCTTTACTTTCTCAGTAACCAAACAGGAAGTGAACTCATTTGTAACATTTAAAACCAAAGAAAACAAAATACTACCCTTTAGTGAACACTCAGATGACAAATCCAGGTTCTTTTGTGCAGTGAAATGATCATTTCAACTTTCCCTTTTCCTCCAATTTTCCTTTACTTTCTTGGTAACAAAACAGGAAGTTAACTCATTGCAGTAAAAAAAATATAAGGTAATGTAGTCAAATGATGAAAAAAAAATTAGCACTGCCTTAACGCATTAATGCTACATTTGGTAGGAGTATTATTTTTTTCCATATGTTTGAGTACATGAGTTAACAATAAACTAATTATACTTGGTAATTTTTAACCACTCACATAACTTGTTTATGGTAAAGAGAAGGGAAATTTTTTGCTTATTTTGAAGAGATCTTATTTTCTACAAGAGTTGTACTAATCCTTTTAAATTCAAGTATAAATTTGTATAATTATTCTTTATTTATGTCAATTATTTTAACACATATATATATTAAATAAGTTATTTCCTCGTGTTATTACACCGGTAACCAAACGAATCTAAGTATTATATGTAAACAAAAATAACCAATAAAGCTTAATCTCCAAATGAGAAACCAAATGCATTGAGAATTACTTATCCTTTACCAAACAACACCTAACCGTTCCATTTTTAACATTCAAAACCAATGAAAATAAGATACTACCCTTAAGTCAGATAACAAAAGCAGGTTCTTATGAACAGTAAAACAATCATTTCAACTTTCCATTTTCCTTCACTTTCTCGGTGACCAAACAAGAACTGAACTCATATCAGTCAAATGATGAAAAGAAAACATTGCTGTAACGCATTAAGTAGTATATATTATTGAAAATAATCAATTAAGCTTAATCTCCAAAATAGAAACCAAACGCATTGAGAGTTACTTATCGTTCACCAAACAACACCTAACCGTTCCATTTTTAACATTCAAAAACAATGGAAACAAAAACACTACCCTTTACTGAACACACAGATGACAAAACCAGGTTCTTTTGCACAGTGAAACAATGTTTCAACTTTCCGTTTTCCTTCACTTTCTCGGTAACCAAACAGGAAGTGAACTCAAACTGGTCAAATGATGGAAAAAGACTAGCATTGTTTTAACTCATAAGTAGTATATATTATTGAAAACAATCAAGCTTAATCTCCAAAATGAGAAACCAAACGCATTGAGAATCACTTATCATTTACCGAACAATAACCGTTCCATTTTTAACTTTCAAACTGAACACTCAGATGACTGAATCAAGTTCTTTTTGCACAGTGAAACAATCGTTTCAACTTTCCATTTTCATCCTATTTTCCTTCACTTTCTCAGTAACCAAACATGAATTGAACTCATTGCACACTAAAAAAACAACAGTCTAACTTCACTTAAAACAAAAAAAATTTCAAATATATATAAATAATTCCTAATTCGAATGTCAATAAAAAACAAATCAATCATCTTTGTTTTTTTTTTCCTTTATTATTGTATAATTGAAATTATATATAAAAGGAGTCTAACCTGAAAACAAAAAAGGTATATTCCGGCGAGAAAATCTGATTACCTTTTTTTTCTTTCAAATTTTGCGTTTGAATAAGCATTGACAGCGAAGGTGCTTTTAAAGTACGGAGTATGAAGAACGCGAATGACACGTGCGGATAAGTTCTTCGTACGTGCGGGATTTATTTTACTATTAACGAATCGAGTTGAGTTGGGCCAGTCTGATTACGAAGGTTGGGCCGGAAAATGGGCCCATTAAGAGCTTTCGGGTTGAATGGGAGGTGGCAGGCAGGCGTGCACCACTTCATTTGATGTACGGTCACTAGTTTTTTTCCTTTTCCCCATTCAGTAATTAACGACAACCGGCCTGAACTGGGCGGATGGTTTTTCAGTTGTTTCGATTTTGATTTGATTTTTATACCGTTACAATACAAATGTTAGGGGTGTGTATTATGATGATTCACATCGTAAGAAACGTTGAGAGTCATTTGTACGAAGACAGTTCACACTTTAAAATGTACAAAGAGTTATTAGACTTGAAATTTTGAATGAATGAGTCGGGTGGAGAGTTCATGCAGCCAAAAGGGATTACGTGCTGTTCTCATGTTCCCTTTTCTCTTGGTGACGAGGAGTATTTATAGGAGAATGGAATCTAAGCGCAGTTCCCAACCACTTGAGTTTCCTTTCATAGGTATAATGATAGAGTGACGAATGTCAACTTAAACCAGTGTTAAAATCACCTGAAAATACCATATGGGAGGTTAGTTGAATGTGATGGATTGATGAATGTGGTTAGAGACCTTTTCTAATATATCTTATGCAAATTATGTGGACCCATTAAGTTGAGGGCGTTAAGTTGGGTTACTCAAGCAATGCACTAGTGATGTTATGTCATCATGTTTTTAGGATGGTCGATTGTTATGGTGAGGAGGCCTAATGTAGATGTATAACATATACTATCTGTATTGATTGTGTTTTAAACTCGAATTTATTTAGAGTATGTTATTTGTGTATAGGTAATCATTGTAATTAATGAATCTCATTAAGTTAAGTGTAATTTAAGTGCTCAAATTACACTCTCTAATATTTAGTGGAATGTGAGAATTATGGTAATTATGCTAATAATTATAAATAATTCTGTTAAGATCCAATCACTTTATGACTTTCTAAAAATAATCATACATGAATTAAGTTTAAAAAATTATTTGTTAAAACACTTATAAAAAATTCAAATATTATTTATTTCTATTTGATTCATTGACCATACATAAGTGAATACCATCTTATCGCACCAAATATAAATACTTTAAAATCCAAAAAAAAGAAAAAAATAAATTTAACAAGTTGCTCCAGTGAAAAAGGGATATCGTTTATCCTAGAGGTCTTGGGCTCGAGCGTTTATATGTGTACGGTGTGTGTACGTTGTCAAAAGATTAAGAAAGTATGAATAGATACTATCATGTAGTCACATCAATATATTCAAAAAAAAATCTAAAAAAAATACGAATTCAAATGCACTTACTACGTATTATTTTCCGATTTTAAATTTTAACATAATTTATTTAATTTACCATTGAGGTCCAATTCAATTTAAGCCCAATAAAATTGAAATTGGAAGTACATACAAACCCCAACTGGGCTCTTCCCATTTTGTTAATTGAATTTCTGTTTTTTCATTTCAATTTTTAGTTGGCCCAATTAAAATCAAGCCCAATAAAGAATAAGACTAATTAATTGCTCCTACTTTATTTTTATTTTTTTGATTTCTTAAGGTATTTACATGAGCGAGTCTGGTAACTAATCCTTCGCATTCTGTAGGTCCATTAAGAGGTGGATGCTGGTCACGAATTTTAAATTACTCCTACTTAATTTTAATCCTAATTGAAGTTGAATTGAAATTGAGGTTATGGATAAAAATATATATTTTATTAAAAAAATATTAGCAACATTCAAACATTATTTAACAAAACATTCGAGCGTTGCTAAATAATGTTTGAACGTTGCTATTTTCTTAAACATTATTGTGTAATTACGCGTATTATAATAACAACTAAAAAAGAGTTGATATATCATTTGGTTCCTCAATTTGATTTCAATATTCAATTCAGTACTCGATTCAAATGACATCATCATGTAATCCAATGAATGTTTAACACGTATACTCTAGTAAAAGCACACAAGTATTGATTTAGTCTTAACTTAATTGACGTCGTCATTGTTATCAATACAAAAAGATATAAATTTAAATACATTAAATTATATTATTTATTTAAAAAGAACTTATAAATTATTCTAAATATTTTATAAAAAAACACAACTTAAAAACCCAAATATAAAATCGAACATTAAAACTAAATCGAGATATCGAATATTATATTAACCCTAAAACACTATAGCAAGCATGTAGGGATGGCACATACTTTAAGAAAAAAGGCATGGGAATGGAAGCAATGATTCCATAAGAGAATTAAGGAGCAAATGGGAGACAAAGAGAGACAGGGAGTGGGCACGTCCTCCCGACATTTTTTCACTTTCTTCTTCTTTTTGTCTCCCCCTTCCCTTTTTCTCCCTTTTGTTTTTCCCCCATCGATTTATGTGAGCAAAGTCATTTTTCCATTTCACTTTTGTCCTTTTTTTTTTCCTCATTACCCCCATCATTCCTTCCTTTTTTCCTTGTCAGCCCCCCTTTATACACGCTTCCTCCTTTTTTTTATTGGTTTTATTTTATATTATTTTTGAATTTCTAAAAGTAGTTATAATTAACACATTCGTGTAATTATAATCTGAATCAATCGATTGAGTCTCAATTTGATTGGTAAGATTATTGTTAATAATGTAAGAGGACGTGAGTTTGAGTATGCTGAAATGCATTATTCTCTTATTTATAGATTGAGGAGAAGGAGTTATGGGTAGTTTTAAATATTGTGTCAAAAAAAATTGATATGATTAAAACTTATAATGAGAATGATTAAAAAAATTATAATATGAATCAATCAGAATAATACACAAATTTAATTACAATTGCAATTGATACATTTGTATAATTAGGTAAAAGCATAATGGAAATCCATGTATTAGAACAGGGGTGAAGTCAAAAAAAATTTTAGAGGGGATCAAAATTAAATTGTAGTTTTTATGATAGTGAAAATTATAATTTCATCATTTTAATAGCATATATCTTTATATTTTTTAAGGATTAAATCAAATTTTTATCATTTTTAGGGAGCCAAAGTAAAATTTTATCTTTACTAATTTAAAATTTAAAAAAAATTAAAAGGTCTAAATGAAAAAAAAAAATTATTTTAAAAGAGATTGGGGTCAATGCCAGCACATCTAGCTACACCCCTTGTATTAGAAGTCAGATTAAATTTTATACATTTATATTAGATCAACGAGCAATTTGATTTTTTTGTTAAAAAAAATAATTTATTTGTATTGTTGAAAATTGACGTAGTTGACGAAATAATCAAATAGTGACACGTGTAGGGACCAATTTTTAACAGTAAAAATTGATGGAATTTACTCTTTGATTTAACGTACAATAACTAATTTACTCTTTTTTTTAATAAAATGAGATAAAATGCAATCTCACTCTTGATATAAGAACCTCTTTAATTCGTCTACCTAATTAATTCATATGTATAATTAAAAATTAGAATTATAATTTAATTAACACATCTAATTATGATAATAATTAATTATTATAATGCACAAATAAATAAATAAATAAATAAATCTAAGATAAAACATTAATCATTGCAATTTTTCATGTGAAGAAAGTTTACATTAATAGACAATAATGATGTGGTCTTTGTAGGGTCTTTAAGACTTTTTAGTACTAAAAAGTCTAAAACCCTCTAGAGTTTAAACTTAAGTGATAACTTATTAGTTATTAACTTACCATTAGAATATATTACATAGTCCAGCATTAATGTATTAAATTATTATATTAATAGATTTCTGATCAACAGATTGATTTTTAGTTCAATTGGTATAGGTATTGATGTCAATGTAGTAAAATATCAATTTGAGTGCGCTGAACTGCATTATCCTTCTATTTATGGGTTGAAGATGGATTATAGGTAATTCTCAGCATTGTTTCAAAAGAACAGATATAATCAAAACTTAAGATGATTAAAAAAACGCATTTTATGCATTATTATTCTCTTATTTTATGAGATTTTTCATTTTTAATTTTCAAAATATGTAAAATAATAGAAAAAGGGCTGGTCCAAAATTTGGGCTTCAAGTCCAAAACAAGATCTGTAATTGGTGCCTAAAGTCCATTAAATAAAAAAAAAAATCCAAAGACAATTAAGACCTAATTGTGTATGTAAAAAAAAAGTTTGGAAGAAATATTTGAAAATGAAACGCAATTAAAGTTTAAAAAATATATATTATATTTAAGTATTTTACTCAATGATGTCACAATTAACCAGGTTACAAACTTAATTATAAAATAATAAAATACTCATTCTTTTAAATTATAATTAATATTATTATAATGATATTTTTTCTTTAATTAGAACAATTGAAAATTACAAATTCAAAGGTCGAACATATATAAATATATTATTTAAGTATAATTGAAAAATAAACATTCAATAATTTAAAATTTTATTTACGTATAAATATAAAACGGTATATTTTTCGGTTTAGAATCCAATATCTTAGTTTGCCCCCTTGATTAAATAGTATAAATGTTTTTTTAATATCTTTTTAAATATTATTTTTTTAATTTAACCCCTTTATTCTTTTAATTTAATGAAAACTTATATTTTTAACACTCTAAAAAGTTTAATAATTCAATTTATTTTATTAAAAAAAAGAATTTGGGTGTAAATAGAATCGTTGAAGAAGCTTTGAAATCTTTCCAAACTCAGTGTAGAAAACAAAATACGTGATCTTCGAAACTCATCGAAACTCACATAAACAGCTGCTTTTTTACTAAAATTTCATCCCTTTACTTTATGGAAATTGATCAGTTAGTCCCTTTAGTTTAATTTCTTGGAATTTGGTCTTTTTATTTTTAAAAAACCCGGAAAATTAGTTCGATTGTTAGTAAACTCGTGAACTTGAACTGCTGATTTGCTAATTTATTGCATATAAATTGCCTTAGATTGGTGGTTCGATTATGCAAGTGACTACATAATTATTGTTATGTACTATACAGACACTTCTCATCTGAGTTTTGTAGGTCATATCTCCGTATCTC
This sequence comes from Kokia cookei, assembly GCA_039519145.1. Taxonomy (NCBI): domain Eukaryota; kingdom Viridiplantae; phylum Streptophyta; class Magnoliopsida; order Malvales; family Malvaceae; genus Kokia; species Kokia cookei. Next base: position 46,093,725 of record CM076908.1, on the reverse strand, counting down.
CACCAACCGAGATGCTTTCCTTTTGTCAAGTCTACATGGCTCTTGGTAAAGGAGGAAGACAAAACATCGACATAAGGACAATACCTTAACATTGCTGGAGGTTCGATCAATTGTTCGACATATTACACTTCAAAAACTTCTCTCGAAAGAGCCGTCCTCCCTCAACAAGTTTTTTTTTTTTTAATTCTACATTGACTAACTTTATACAAATAAGACCAATTGAACACTAGCTCAGTCGCCATCTTTGTCGTTACAACTTAGAGAGGTCATTTGTCCAAGTATGTATCATCCTCTAATTTAGGGATTCATGAGCAAATTTTATTAAAAATAATGTCAAATAATAGGGATTGAATCTCTAAATTGAGAACAACTCAAGGATGAAAATTAAAATTTGACCATTTATATATATAACTGAGCAAAGTGGCATTAAAACCCTAAGAATTCTACAACACACAAAGTTCTTTTCCCTATTTTTTTCATTTTCATCCAAAGAAAAACAAAAATAAACAAAACCCACCATGGAATTAAAAAACATGTCACACTAGGGGAAAAAACCCACTCTAAAATTTTAAAACCCGCCCCTTGAAAATGATACTTTTAAACAATGGCTATGGATAATTTGTATATATGGTCCCTACTACATTATTATTTTATGGTCCAATACTCTTCTCCTTTTAGACCTATCACTTGGATTGGAACGTTCAAGCAAAGATTTCAAGGCATTTTGCAAGAAATGGACCGACTCGATGCTATGATCCTTATCGGCAGCGACAATGAAGACGTTGCGAATCCGTCCACCGAGCGTCGCCATCTCGGCTTTCAAGGTCTTCAAGTGTAAGGACTTTAGGATGTCTATTAGTTCGGGTAAAAGATCGGATCGGTCCTCGCAACACAACGAGGCCTTGAATATCAACCTCCCGTCGCCTGAGTAATCACACGAGAGCACAGTGATCTCGTCAGTTTCCGATGGCAAGTTGTCGAGCTCAGTCGTTTCGAGAGCTTGTTCTTTTAGTTCTTTTACTCGTTGGACCACCTTTGCTAGAAGTGAAGCCTTGTCTGTCTGAAGAAAAAAAAAAGATCATAAAAATCGAATCAAACAAGTTGGTTCAACCAGTTGATCAGATATCTATTAGTCTAACAATTAAATTTAAAAAACCCAAAAATTGGAAATTAAAAAACCATTCATCTCTTGTGTACCAAATAATTATCTTTTTTCTAATATATCCGATATATGGTCAAAATTTATCATTGGTCTCTCTATTATACTAAAATATCAAATTTAATCCTTATTTTAATTTGACATAATTTAGTCTTCTATTATTTATAATGTTATTAATTAGTATAAATAATTTTAAAAAATAACTAATTCTTTTAAAAAAATTTCTTAAGAATATCCATTCATTTACCAAAAAAATCATATCAGCATAATAAGTGCTTTCAAACAAAAAGTTGAAAATGTTAGCTATTTAGATTAACTAATGATACCATTAAAAAAGAAAAAAAAAACCATTGTGCCAAAATTAAAGTATACGGATTGAATTTCAAATTTAATTATAGTAAAGGACCAAAACAATAATTTTCTGAAATGTGTTTCCTTTAAAAGCTTATGCACTTTCCTACAAGCCCTAGAGAAAAAAAAATGATATGTTTCCTTTTAAAGCTGTTTTGAACCTTTTTTTTTTTCAAAAGCTTTAATGAATCCCAAGATTTTAGAATCTGAAAGAACTCTTAAAATTTTCTAGGGAAAGTAATTTTTTCCCAGGAAAATAAACAGATAACAACACTATATCTATATATGTATATTATGGGTGATTAATTAAGAAATTTGGAATCTTTCTATTTATATAAAATATTATTTTCAATGATTAATAGCTGAAAGGACTCCAAATAATCGTGTTAGGAAAACGTCAAGTCATATTTGACTGTAAATAGTCGAAATTTTCTATGTCTACTATTTTTTTTTCCTCGGTAAACAAACAGTCTACAAAGAGAAAGAACTCAACGTTCAACCATGCATACAAAACAAACGCGAATCAAAATGAAAAATCATTTGATATTTTTCTAGAAAAGTAATTAACACAATTATCATTAACAACAATAAAAAAAAGCTCAATTTATAGTTTTGGTCCTTTTATTATGATCAATTTGAGGATTTAATCCTTGTATTTAAATTTAGCATACCTTTTTTTACTATTCTCAACTTATCATGCTAACATAGATTTTAACTAAAATATTTAATTAATTAATTAATGGCATTGTAAAAGTAGCTACACTTAACTATGGTAGGACTAAATTCCAAATTCAAGCAAAGTAGAGGGACTAAAACCAGAATTTGACCAAAGAAAAAATAATATTTTCTTACCAAAAACGATATCAAAATTCCACTTCGAAGCATGAAAATTAAAAGTTTCCAGTCCATCATCAAAAACTCATTTGTGTTAAAGCTTCAAATTACTTAAAAAACTTATATATGTATATATGTGTATATATATGTATGAACAGACGCATCCATCGATGCAGAAAATAGCCACAAAAAAAAGTTAAAAGTAATTTAATATATATATTACCTTAGAATTACAAGGGAGAAGGGCTCTAAGCCTGTTGAGATGAGAGTTAATTCTCTCTCTCCGCCGTTTCTCCGCCTCCTTGTGGTTCTTCAACGCCGCAAGTGCTTTATCATGCGGTGTCGTTTCGGTGGTAACACCGGACATCTCCAAAGGATAATACGTCGAGGAACTGGAGAAGCTTTGCATAGCCGGAAACTCCGAACCGGAAGGGAAGCCGCCGTAGGATCCGACGCCGTTTTCGGCGAGGAAACGGTAGAGCTCGAAATTCTCCGGCTGCATGCTTTTTTTTTTTTTCTTTTTGACTTAAAAAGTTTCTAAGTTGGAAGTGAAATCAAAATGTTTCAAAAATGCTCTCTTTCGGTGGCATTTTGTCTTTAGGGTTTTAAAATATATATAATGATATCTTAGGGAAAAAAAGTTGTTTTTTTATGTATTCGATAATTAAGTTAGATCCCGATTAAATTTAAAGTCGAATTTTTAAATGAAAGTAAAATTCTTCCCGACTTTTTTTTATTTTTCTTCTATCTTATTCGAAATTGAAACCTTAAAAATGAGGAGTATAATCGAAATGAGTCAAACTCGAATAATAGTGATCTCGAATTTGACTCAAAATTTAAGTCTCGAAATCCTTTAATGGTATTTTATCTTTAGGGTTTTAAAATATATAAAATGATCTCTTAGAAAAATAGTTGTTTTATGTATTGAATAATCACATTAAATCCCGATTAAATCTAGAGTCGAACTTTTAAATGGAGGCAAAGTTCTTTTACTCTTTTATTTTTCTTCCAACATATTCAAATTTGAAACCTTAAAAAGGAGGAGTATAATTGAAACGGGCTAAACTCGAATAATAGTAGTCTCGAACTTGACTCAAAATTTAAGTTTCAAAATCTTTTAATGGTATTTTGTTTTTAGGGTTTAAACTCGTGTCATCTATATGTTTGACTAAAATACTAACCACAACTTTAATTTTTCAAACAAGTTTTGACACAATAAAATTTATTAATATATATAATGATTTCCTTAGAAAATAAATTTATTTTTCAAGTTTTTCGTCCCGAATTAAATATGTATTCGAGTGTTAAATTTTTAAACGAGAGGAAAATTTTTTTAACACTGTTCATTTCAACCCTCAAATAGGAGGATAAACACGTTTCAAATTTTCAGTACGCTCAAATCTACATCTTCCTGCACTGACAACAATACTAATATAATTAAATTAAAACTCAATCAACCAATATACTTAAAGTTATATTATATGTGTATATATATATACAAAGGATAATATAAAAGGTTAGTTAAATTCTCACGAGTTATCAAATTTCGAGACATTTACTTATTTATATATATTATGATTAGTGTAGAAGTAGTGATGAAATTTGAATGTGGGGTCTAAAAAGAATGACTTGCAAAGGACAGCCACAATATCTTTTATATAAATAAATAAATAAAGCTAATGATTCATTCTTCTTTTTTATTTGTTCAAATTTTATTTATCTACTAGATTGTCTTATTAGGTAGGTGGAAAGAAATTTATTGATTTTTAAAAAGATAATTTATATGTTAATTTAAAAAAAAAAAGAAAATAATGTTTTTACAAAGGGAGTTAATGTTTTTGAAAAAGGTTACTTTATATTATATAATAGAGATAAAAAAAATTTCATCTTAAGAGAGTCGAGATTGATGATAAGTACATGTTATTTAAAAAAAAAATTATTTCCAAAAAAAATAAAAAAAACTTGTATAAATTATATCACATTAATGATATTTTTTTTTTCCTTCCAATTGAGTTAATATCATTTAACTTGTGACACAACTCCATTCAGAAATTTTATAAAAATATTCATTGATTTCTTAAAAAGTGATTTTTAAGTTGTTTTTTAATTGAGTTTGTATCACGAGTTAATTCGTATTCGGTTAATTCATTATATAAATTCAGTCAAATATTTTTTGACCATGTAAATATTTAAGAGAAAATATTTGGTACACTGCACTACCAATAAAATTTTTAAACTTCACTAGTAGGATTAAAAGAGGACAAGCGTCATGTATGAATATAGTAAATAATTAAAAATTATATTATATTTAAAAAACAAATGTCAAAATTTGAAAATTGCTTGTCAATCTACCAAATACTCATCCAAAATTTAAAATGATATATATATATTTATATACAGTACCATCTGATCTATGAACTACTAAGTTTTACATCCTTTCTCGGCTAATAATTCTATTGGAATGGGATTTCCTGGAATATGATTGATGATATTGTTTTACAACATATGATATACGTCGAAGAGTATTCATTAGAATTCCGGATAAATTATATTAACACATTTGATTCATTAAATATTTTTTTAAAAAAATGTACCGATTTACAAAATTACTCTTATTGATTAAAAGACAATATCAATGTAATTCATAGTTTTAATTGTCAATAAAAAGATTTCAAATTTTTACAATTAAATGGAGTTTTTTTCAACATTTTCTTTATCATTCTTCATATACTATTTTGCTAATTTTATTGTAAAATTTAAAAAAGTGTCCATGGTGAAAGAAATAAATTTATCATTCTTCATATGCTTTTTATTTTCCATCTCACATTTCTTTTTAAATAATTTCATTATAAATTTTGATAATATTTATTTTTTTAGACAATGTTTAAAATCACCCACAGCCTCTCTCCAACTAATTAATAGGAGGATAATGTACTTCAACGCATTCGAATTTATATCTTCCTACATTTACAACAATACTTTTACCCATCGAATTAAGATTTAATCTACTATTAAAAAATATCATAATAAAGAAATAATATAAAGAGCAAAAGAAATTGAAGTGGAAAGTCCAAAATACCGTTTTATTTTCTCATTTGTTGACTTTGTAGAGTTATTGCAACTTTTGGAATCATTTTGTACGCATTTATACGGGTGATCAACAATAACCACTTATTCGAGTTTGATTCAAATAAATTCGAATTTAATTTAATAATTATTGAGTTAAATTTTTTTTTAATATTTAATTAGAATGACTCGTGAATCTGATTAAGTTTTTTTAATATATTTTTAATATATAAAATAATATTTATCATTATTATTATTATTATATATAGAAACAATGCAAGTATGAATGAACTCAAACTAATAAATAAATAAATTTAATCGAGCTTTGAGTGCAAAAAACTGATAAAAAGAATATATTTGAGTTCAAGTAACTCAATTAAATCTCCAGTCAAACTCAAATAAATATTAAACTTCAAATTTCAAGTTGAGCTTGAACTTGAATTCGCTGCTATTTAAATTAAGCTCGACTCAATTACACACTTCTAATACTTTTTTTTAATAATCTCATCATATGTTCTGATTATATATACTCTTTTTAACACAATGTCCAGAACTACACATAGTTCTCCTCTCTCCAACCCATAAATAAGATGATAATGCGTTTTAACACACTCGAATTCACGTCTTCCTGCATTGACAACTATACTCATGCAAGTCGAACTAAAACTCAATTGAACCTTGATGAACCAAAATAATTTGTTTTACTATTTAAATAATAAGACATTATATTAATATTTATATATTTTTATAATTAAATAAGCTCAATAGTTTCTAATTTCTATGTTCACACTGATTTTTCTCAAGAAAAAAATTGGTTTCAAATTTCCACCCATTCTTTTTGACTAACAAAATGGGAACCAAATAATAAATGTATGTACCTTTTGATACTTTCATCATGACCAGCCGAAAGTAAACAATGCCACGATAATACCTGTTCAAATTGAAGGATGAATATCTACTAAAACCCTTTATAAAATAATTTTATTATTTGTAGGGATTTATGAAAATAATAATATTTATTTTAGTTTTATTTCGATCGGCATCAAAACTGTGGAGGACGTGGATTAGAGTGTGTTAAAGCACATTATCCTCTTATTTAGGGGTTAGGGAGGAGCTATAGGTAGTTCTGGATATTATACAAAAAATAACAGATATGATAAGAACCTGTAATAAAATTAATGTTCAAAAAAATTATGGACGTATTAATATATTTTTATTAAGTTATAAATGAATTTGTATTTTCAATGTTTACATATTTATATTAGGGTTAATTTCATCATGTATCCTTAAAGTATGGATCAAATTCTAAGTTTGTAGCTAAACTTAAAAACATTTTAATTGAGCCCTCAAAATATATATATCATATCAATCAAGCCACCCTATCAACCTAGTTGTTAATTTGTACGTTAAATGTCAAATTTAGATATGACATGGAGCATTGCGCAATCTATTTACATAAAAGCTACATCTCATCCTATTCGTGCCTCGAATTAAAACATGCAATTAAATTATAATACAGAGGCGAAGGTAGAAAAAAAAAATTAAAGAAGGGGTAGAATTGAATTATAAATTATTGAGACCCAAGATAATTTTACTATCATATTAGTCAGACTATTAAAAACAATTTTACCATATTAGTCCCTTTAGATTTGCTCATTTATATATTCTGAAAGGAACAAAGAGTGTAAAAATATATATGAACTTTATTTCTTCCTTCTTTAAATTTGCCGGGTCTTAATTGTTTATACAGTAAAAACAAACGTATTTATAATTTGGTTCATGCGTTCTAAAAGCTAATGTTTAATGCCTAAGCTACTTGTTAAATTAACATATGTAATGATTTGGTTAACATGATATGATAGTTTGATGACTAAATTAGAATATTTTAAAATTTAAAGGAATTTTAGGCAATTAACATTTTTTATTATTGTGTTTTTTTTTGTTAACAATAATTTAAAAAAAAACACTAGATAAAGCAAACAGTTCCTAATGGCTATGCATTAAAGTACATGAATAATAATTAAAAATAATTTCAAGCAATAATCATACCTGCTTTTTTTGATACAATGCTTAAAATTATTTATAGTCCTTTCTCAACTCATAAATACGAGAATAATGCGATTCAGCACTCTCAAACTCTCGTCCTCTTGCATTGACAACAACGCTCATGTCAATCGAACTAAAACACAATCAATAATAATCACCCGTTATTAAAGCATTAAAATAATGTATAGAATATGATGTGTGCATTAAAAAATAATAAATATTAGTATTGGTTTAATTAAATAGAAAGAAATAAATAAATAAATTCTTATTTTGGGAAATAAGGAAACAAATTGTTTAGTGGATATTTATTTGCCTATTAAGATTATATGAAACTTTTTTTTTTCAGCTAATTTTAAAATTAATTATAAAAATATCAATAAATTTAAATTTAATTATAAAAATGTTAATATGATTTTTTTTTAAATATATGAATACTAAAACGAGCAGACAAGTTAGATAAAGCCGATTCAAAACAATTTTGGAGTTCAATTTTTTTTAGAATCGAGTCGTGGTTCGATTAGACCCAAACCATGAACAGCTTTCAAAGTATCCAGACATGTATTACAATTTGGTATGCATATTTTAAATATGCTATGCATAAATTTGAGTTGGTATTTAACATCAAAGTTGATAGATATGATCACCAATGGACCTGATTGATATGATATTGATATGCTAAGGACTAAACTAAAATATTTTAAAATTTAGGGCTACTTTAGAATATCCAAAAAGACATTAAAGCTTACCAAATCATATCGTTGGGCCCATTAACATTATCCTAAATTACAAATCGGTTGAAATTTGTTGTAATCCCTATTCTTAGACAAAAATTAAAATTTAGCCCATGTACTTAAAAAATTAAAAATTAAGCCCTATTACTTTTCTAATTCAAAGTTCTTAGTGCAACCATTAACTTTGTTAGAATTTTTTGTCAACATTCGCTGACTTGATATGTTGATTAGACCATCCTCATATGACGTGCATATAATTAATGGAAAGCAAACATGTTAGGTTTGAATTCTTTCATATTCGGGAATCATTAATTTATTTCATTTTATAATGTTCATATTAATATAGTTTTTTAAATATATGTAAGTTCATATCATTTCAGATTACTTGTGTGAGTCACTTTCGAATTCTTTCATATTCGGGTTTGAATGGGACGAATTCATAATATTTGCTTTTTTTTTTTATTAAATCAAGTTAGTTAAATGTAGTTTTAAATTAATTCAAATCAAAATTTCAAGTTTGAAATTTTTTTTTTTAAAGTTCCACTAATATAAAGACAATAGATAAAAGTATCATGGAGACACTTGTATAAGCATTCGAATTGCATTTTGCCCCCTTTACTAAAAAAAATAGATAAATTAGTCTTTTTTGTTAAAATATTCATCAATTCTATTGTTAAAAACCAATTCTTGTATGTCATTATGATGTACACATGGATGGTGGAGCGTCACATATCACTATCCGGTTATTTCGTCAACTTCACCAGTTTTTAACAATACAAATGGATGAAACTTTTAACAAAAATGACCATTTTTTTCTTTGAACTAGTAAACAAGGATTAATTTGCTCATTCTTACAGTAAAGTGGGCAAAATGTAATCCAACTCTGTACAATAACTTCCGTAATACTTTTACCAAAGCCAATAAATTACAAGTACAATATAGGTGCAAATTACATGCAAAATCCATCTAAATACAAAACATAACAGACGAAAACCGAGCAAAATCAACCTATCGCAAATACAAAAGATAAAACTCGAATTGGGGTTTTGAAAATCGAGAATCTCAACTTTTGTCAAAAATGTCGAAACTTCAAATTGGGTCAAAATTGAAATTTCAAATAATCTGCCACAAATATGTGGGCCAAGATGGGCTAATAATTTAACTTAGCCCTTGTCCATTTTGTCTCTTCTATTGTAGTTCCTGTTGATATTGCTGGGGCAAGACAAAGCTAGAGGCCCTTCTACTCCCATTATTTTCTTCCCAAATTTTAAATTTTATTTAAAAATAATATTATAAACTTAAATACACTTATCCTTATTTATTTATAAGTCCTTAAATATTTGTTCTATTTTATTTATTGATTAGGTGTTTAATGTAGTTCGTTTTCGGTGCGTAAGAAGTATGCATTGATAGTACATTAAATATTATCTTTATATATGTATATTTTTTTAATTTTTAATTTTTAAAATATATACAATTGTAAAACAAGTTGGACCGAGGCAATTTCAAGCATTGGATATTAGAGTTCAAACTCAACTCAATCGAGCCATTTTTTTTAGACTATTTTTTGAAACCTAATGGCGACCCCCCCCCCCAATTATTTAACAACTAAACAAGCCTTCAAACTTAAAATTAACTATTTTGAGAGAAATCTTTAAAGTGTCATTTGTCAAACAATCGATCTAATTTCCCAACAATCGAAAGTATTGTTTTCAATCTCCGCGAAGAATTGTATACGGTTCATGGAGGGAGACACCTGAGCATGTTAATACAACTGAGGTACTTGGGCACGAGGTGACTCGAACCACTAATCGAAACATGTTTGCAAACATTGCCTTGATTGGTGTTTTGAGTCGCGGGTACAACCAATTGACCACTTGTCTGTAAGGGAAAGCAATTTTTGATTTTAACCTAAAACCCCCCAAAAAACTGGCACATCTAATTTTTTCAATTTAGTCGGGTGAGTTATGTTGGTCAGTTTTTACCTCAATTTTATTGTTTAATTCATTTGGTTATTAGTTTTTGAATCAAAAAATTGAATCGAACGAAAAACGATTTATTTTAAATTATTTAAAATTTAATTATATGATATAATATATAACTTATAAATCCAACCCAATAACCCAAGATTTGTTCGATTCAATTTGGTTAGTTTTTTCAACTAAGTTGGGTTGGCTTTCTCATGTTAAAATCGGTTAAGTTAGTTCCCAAAAATAAATCAACTGAACATATCGAGTAAAATGATTGCATTCCCTAATCGTCCACTTCTAAAAACTTTGGTTAAAATCAAACTATATTAATCTATTGAATCGAAAATGGATGGTATAATTGATTCAATCAATTATGAATCCATAAAAAAACCTAATAGTTCAGCTAGTTGTATGAGTTTATGATTTTTGGTTCAACTGTTAATTTAACAATAATTAAATAAAAACATTAAAAAATTGAAGTTTTAAGATGTAAAAAATCTTCAAACTTTAAAAAAAAAAAATTAAACTTCTACTTTTTTCACTTAAATGAGTATTTAAATTTTCAAAATGCATAAAAAAACTCAATTTAAAAAAGAAGAAGCAATTAAGTCTCTGTTTTTATTTTACACTCAATTAAATACTTAAACTATTAAAATACATAAAAAAAACTTCAATTTTTAAAAAAAATTAAATCTTTATTTTTTTACTTAATCGAGTACTTTCATATTAAAAATTAAAAAAATAAATAATAAAGAATCGATTCAATCAATACAACCATTAATTCAATCAAAATTTAACTTAATTCCATTAATTTAAACCGGTTTGTAAACCAATCGATTTAATATTTTTTTTTAATTAATATTCGATCAAATCGATTTGATTGAATGATTTGATCCTATTCATAAAACAAAAATTAAATAAAATCCATAAATAAAAAGGTCTAAGCTTTCAGAGGGTTTCCAAAGAGCCGACCTAACCAAACCTAAACCTACCCTAAAAGACAGCTATGGGGCATAGACCCAATGCCTTGCCTTTTTTTTCAACTTGGAACCCTGCAAATGTTTTCTTTTTTGCAGACAAAAATCCCAGTCTCCAGTTACAGCTGGTTCTCCCTTTTACACCCCTGCCTTTTTATTACACCTTGCTTTTTGGTCTGTTTTCCCTATTAATCCACATTTACTCCCTCATTTCAATAACTATTTCCACTTTGGTTTTTGAATTTAGCCCATTATCTCGATTAGGCCCTCTAACCTCGATTTTGTTAGTGAATGATGAATATATCACCTTCTAAAAGTGTACATTATATATTTTCAAAATTTGAAGTCACAATGTAATTAAATTGAAAATAAAGGAACAATTTTTAAAATTTCTTTATTGGTAAATGATAAAGAAACAATTTTTATATTATTTAAACAAACAATGCTAGCTTTACGAATTGTACTTGTATGATTTTTTAATAGTAGAAAGGACTTCTTAGGTAATATCCCCACACACCAGCAATAAAGCTAACCCTTTGTCTTGGGTATTAAATATATGTGGGGTTCGATTTTATTCCAACATAGGGATCCCAATTCCATTAAAAATCTTATATTACCATAAAAATATTGCAAGAGGGGCTTCACTTTTCATAAAAGGGACCAAAAAAGCAAAAAGGCGAAGAACTGAAAAAAAATAACATTAAAAACAAGTCTTTTCCAAGCATTTTTTTTTTTTATATTTGTCAAAAAGATAAAAGAAAAAGATCAGATAATTTCACTGTAAAGCACCATATCAGTTGGACAAAATTATAACAGTGATTCTTAAAAAAAGAGAAACACCAAAACGTTGCCGTTCTCAAAATGATGGGAGGGTTAATTTGGTCAGTCTCCTTTCCTTTCCTTTTGTCAGCTTCAAAGTCCCAATAGAATATAGTAAACCAGTGTTATGGGAAGGGCAATCAGCATTCCAAATATAACCCTGCAAAGAAAAAATTATGTATCTCAGTAAAATAAAATAAAACCCGGATTGCATTTTGACAATTCTACTTGAAAAATGAGCAAATCGATCTTTGTTTGGTTACGATATGGATTTGAGAGGATGTTTTGCTCATGTTTGTAATGTATAAGGGACTAATTGGATATTTTTCCAAGTAAAGAATGAAATAGAAAAGGTGTAATGAGAGAAATGATATTTTTATTGTTGACATACGAATTCGGAAAAGACCATTTTGCTCATGTTTATATTGTTCAGGGACTAGTTTGCTTATTTTCAAAGTAACAAATCTACAGAGAGTTCTATGGTATTTTTATTCTTTTCTTCACATAATGAAGAACTTTTAACATTTCTATTGACAAAAAGGAGAAAAAGGGCGGCATCGGTAAAAACCCAGATTGCATTCACGTCCCTCTACTTGAAAAATGAGCAAAATGATCCTTCTTTGTTAATGCAAATGTGGGAGGACTGTTTTGCTCATGTCTGATATGTACAAATCTGTCATTATTTGTCAAAACAAATTTGGGGGACCATTTTCAAAACAAATAAGGACCAATTTGCATATTTTTCAAGTAAAGAGATCAAAATGCAATCCGAAAACAATATTTCCAAGGGAGGAAAGAGCATAATGATCTTACCCTGTGCTCAATATATCAGGATGAACATTGTATTCCTTTGCAAAGACGAAAGGTACGATCCCTTGCGGAAGAGCTGCCTAAGAAAATTAAAACCCGAAAAACAAATTCAAAACCTCAGAATCGGAATCTACTTATTTAACGGTAGAGAATCACCGGAAAGTAGGAATTACCTGCACGATAGCAATGCGGAGAAGAACACCTCTTAATCCAACAGCGATCGAGGCAGCTGCCATAACCGCAGGACCGGTTAGGAACCGAACCGCCATGGCAAAGGTCGCGATCGTGTTCCCACATGCAATTATCCTCGGTTGAAGTGCCATGAATAAGCCTACAAAACAATGGAACTTGAGATACACCTGAACCTGAAATAAACAAAATCAGACAACATCATGACTTACCAAGGCTAAACATGGCCATTCCGAGACCTGCATTGGAAAGAATCGAAATCGAACCGGCTACTATAGCAGGCATTTGGACATTCCACCTACACATATGCAACAAATCAAATTAATTTGAATGCAGTTTAAGACAAATTTAGTGAAAAGAACAGCCAATGTATTAATGTTACGCACTTGAACGAAACGAGAGACCAAGTGAGACCGATCAAACTCGAGTAAGAGTTGGGATTCCGGATTAGTTTTCGCCACACCATGATCAATATAAGTCTAGTCATAACACTAGCCGGAGGCATATTGGTCGGCTTTGTTTCAATCTTCGGATTAAGTTCAGTCGTGGAACTCGAACCAAGCTTAGACAGAACTGGTCCTTCTCGATCAACTCCGTTCGTAGCTGCCTTATTACCGAAAGTGAATTCGTCCCTACCATATTCATCATAATCTAAAGCCACAAAACATGAGATTCAAACCAAATATAACCTTAAACCCCACACACAATTTTTCATTTTTCTCTTGGAATTTGTTGAAAATTTTAATTTGGTCCCTCCAAATTTTTAAAATTTTCATTATGTTTTTTAATTTTTTTTTAAATTTTCCTTAGGCTCTTCTAATTTATTTTTTTTTTCAAATTTCTCATTTATCTTGCAAAATTTTAATAAAAACCCCAAAAATTCGGTAAACTCCTAAAACTTTTCAAAAATTTTAGTTAGGTCCTCAAGATCTGCTAAACCCCAAGTCAACAAGACAAAAAACAAAATCAAAACATGTAATAAAACACAAAATATCAATGTTTGTATACCTTTATGATGATGATCATTGCCATAATCTCCACCTTTGAAAACATGTATACCACCTTCGGAAACAGGGGAAGCACTTGAACTCCAAACAAACATATGCAAATCCTTTCCACCACCGTCACCGCCACCGTTTGCCTTCTTGGGAGCAGTCACCGGAGAAAAGATTCCAGCACTAGTGGGAGCAGGATATGAACTACCATTTGATCTTACACCATTATTACCAAACACCCCAACACCATTCTCTTCATCAAATCCTATCCCATAATTTGATTGCCTTGGACTAACATTGTTCTTCCCCCCATTCACCATTGAATAAAAATCAGTATGGTTAAAGCTAGAACCTCTTGGTGTTGGATTCCTAGATGATTGAAGTGAATAAATTTCAGCATTGGTTAAATTAGAAGGTCTTGGTGTTAACCCCATACCGGAATTTAAACCATGTGACCGGCGAGAAAAGATTTCCGATCTTGAACTAGTTGATTTCCTCACGGTAACATGAAGTTTCCCGTCATCACCTACCTCAGCATCGGTTTGTAAAGGTTCTTTACCATCTAATGACAAAACATCAGAATCTACTTTGAATGAAATTATAGAACCAGCAGTATCTGGGAATTGTTCAGCTATTAAGAGCTTAGCACCACGATATTCAAACAAGAATAACATCAAAGTGTACCAAATTATACATTGTAAAACCACTATTTGAACCATTAAACTCCCTGAATAATCCCCATACATGCCTTTTAACAAAGGGATGCCCATTACTAAAGTATTGGGGAGTGTTGAGAGTGAAAACAAGGTTATGGACCATTCTAAGGAACCCCTTGAGCTAGTTCTTGACCATATGGCTAAAAGTACTAGGACGATGAGTTTTTGAAGGGTATCGGCGGCTATGAACTTTAAGTTCATGGTGTATGGATTGTTAGTTGATATGAAATGGAATGAAAGTAAAGGGACGGCAAATAAAGCGACGAAACGGTTGATGCCGGAACATTGATCGGGGGAGAAGATTTTCCACCATTTGACTGAACCGTAAGCTAAAATCATGGCAACGTAGAGAGGCACAACGGCGGTGAGGACATGGTAAAGGTCTGTTGCAGTGATCATTGTGGGATTTTTGAGAAAAAAAAATGGAAACCCAAGGTGAAAAACAGGTTGTTTTGGTTATTTTGAGGGGTTGAAGTGGTTAAAGAAGGGGGGAAAAAAGGTTTCTTTTAGCCCATTGTGGTGATGGGGTGGATGGGTTATAAGGGAAGAAGAATGGTTTTCTGGTAAGTCGGAAAATGGTTTTCCAGTGATAATGGGGATGGGATGGGAGAGAAAAAGGAGGGAAGGGGAAAGGAGTTAATATTGAAGGGAGTTGATGGCAGACAATGGTAATGAAAGCAAGGAGGTGTTTTCTAGAGAAGCGTTTAGGTAGAGAAAAAGGAAAATATTTTTTCTTATATTAAAAAAACAATTTTTTGTTTTAAAAAATTATAAAATAATCCATCAATTATTTAATTTTATTTTTTATGATTATCCAACTTGATGGTAAAAAATAAAATTAAATAGTTGAATTTTATTTTTAATTTTTCATATTTGAGTGACAGAAAATATGATTAAAAATTAAATAATTATTTTATAATTTTTCATAATTAGATGATAAAAAAATAATGATAATTAAGTGATTAATAATATAATTTATTCAAAAATAATGATGTAAAAAATCAGATCAACTTATCGATCGGTTAAATTAATAATAATTAATCCATAAAATTTTGATTAAATAATGATTAAATAAAAATAATATTTAAAAAATCATAAATCCACTCAACCTGTTTATCTTTATTTTTTGAGTTTTTATTGGTTTTATAACATTTTTATTTTACATCTAGTTTTATGTTTCAATTGGATTGTTAATTTTCAATTCAATCACTTGATTTGATTTTAATATCGTTATATAAAAAATTGTTCTTTTATCATTCAAATATTGATAGTGAAATTTATTTTTTTTAATTTTAAATTTAATATTCAATAATTATATTAAACTTTATTTTAATTCGAAAATTTGGTTTAATATCGTAAAACTATTCAAAATGATGTCCAATTAGTATTCTTTGAAAAAAAAATTTGAATTAATTATTATAAAATTGAAGTGGAACGAGTTTGAGTACCTAAATATCTTTTCAATTTAATTTAATTTTTATTTAAAATATTTCAAATTATTATGAAATTTATTTACATAAATTTTAGTTAAAAATTTTATTATACGCATACGTAGCGAAGTTAGGAGTAATATTTTCCATTTAAGTTATTTTATAATTTATAAATTTTAAATTAATAGTGATAAAATTGTATTTTTAACTTTTAAAATTATAAAAAATTGATTTAATCATTTAAAAATAAAATGTAAAGTTTAAAATAAAAAGACAATTTAAATAAGTAAATATATTATATTATAAATATTAAATGCACCTAATTATTTATCACGATAATATTTTAAATTTAGTCTAAATTTTTTATTATTAGAAAATAGAGGAAATAAAAATATATATTCTTAAGAAATTAAGTAATTTTTTATTTTTTTAAATAAATCATTTATAATAAGATTATTTTACGCAAATAAAAAATAATTTGATTGTAATAAAAAATTGGCTTATATAAAAATTAATTTTAGTAATTGTTGAAATTATTATTTATTATAAAAAACGGAATTAAAAAATATTTTATGTGTAAAAAAGTAAAAGAAAAAGTGGCATGTGCAAGACAGTTTACGACACATGGCACCAACTATAAAAAACATGATTCCTGCAATTAGAAACTAATTTAAACCGCTTTTAAATTTAAGGACTAGAATGAACTTTGTTCCAAATTTAGGGACTTTTCGCGTAATTACTTTTTTAGAAAAAAATATGTCAGTGGGATAACAAACTAGAACCACAATGGAAATGATATTCAAAATAGTTTGTTCCGTTTGTTCTAACAATTGCATGGTGTAGCTTCCATGTAAAAATCCAATGAAAGAGAGATATATATATATATAACAATGGTCGATAAATTAGTATTACGAGAATATTACCAAATACACATCATTGTGATCAATAATTAATAATAACATCCTAACCCACCATCATAAGATTATGTCAATACTAAATATTAATTAATAATAAATCAACAACGATACCAAATAATCTCAAAAGATTCTTCGACATTGTGATGTATCAAAAACCAATCCTCGAAACTAAGCCCAGAGATGTTTGGTTAGTCTTACCTCTTCTGAAACTTCACAACAACAAAACAAAACTAAAAGAAACAACTAAAAAATACTGAAATCTACAATTACTAACATTGCCACTAGGGGCAAGTTTAGAATTTTTTTTTTAAAGAGGATCAGAACCGAATAATAAAATTTTGAGTGATCAAAATACAATTTTATTGTGTATTAGTTTAAGATTTCATAAAAAAATATAATTTTTTAAGGTAAGAATGCGATGTATCATATATAAAATTACAATTTAATGATTTATAAGGGGTTAAATTATCATTTTTTTAGGAGGATCATGGCCTTTGCATTCACCTCTAACAAGCACAACTTTGGGTGTCGTTCAACCGTTTCCTTTATCTCGAGCTTTTGGTCTTCAATGAAATGGTTGAATTACTCATAACTCATGTTGTGAAAGTATTTAATCTTTAGACAAAAAATAAGTTAAACAAAACAATTTCCTATTCAATTGTGAAAGTACCTAAAAGTTTTCAAGTAGATACAATGTTGTTTAGAATTACTCATAACTCATCTCAACCCTTAAATAGAAGGATAAACATGTTTCAACACATTCGAACTCACATCCTCCTACACTAGCAACAATACCAATGTTAACAAAGCTATGACTCAAACAACTCTTTCGTTAATATTTTAATTTATCTCGACATTGGCCGACTAAATTAAAAATTACCAAAATAGAACATGCTCAATACTTTAGTGACTATTTCTGTACTTCACCATTTTTTCATTGGTGTGATATAAGGGTGCTTTTGGATAGACGGAACGTGTACTTCCAAAAAGTTAAAAACAATTGATGAGATTAATTATTGTAATTGTGAATTAAAATGTATTACTACACAACAACCAACGCTATCCAAAAGGTATTAAGTGAGGTGAGGATTGGGTTATTTATGGTATTTTTTCTGGTTTTGGGTATTGGAGATTAATTTGGATACCAAAATGAATGAAATTATAAAGTTTAAGGTCAAAATTATATTAAATTTTTTAAACCTTCATCAATTATTCTCCCTTAATAATTATAGTCGCCGCTCGAAAGGAAAAAAGGCAGTGATGGTGGTGGAGTGGTGTGGTTTAATTCATTCATTTATTAATGAAGATAAATAAATAAAGGCAGTGTACTTTGTTTTTGGCTTCAAATATGGAACCTTGACGAAATCTAAAAGACCCACTCACTGTTTTGTAAAATTTATTTGGTTGAATTGCAGTCTAATCGAAATTCTGAGAATCGAGGCGGCGCCGCTGTCAGAAACACCGCTTCCGGCTCTAAACCTAAAGATTTGTTAGCTAATAGTCGAAATTATTGCTTATGTCACGCTCATTTTCCTCATTATTGCCAATTAAATTTAAAAGGGTAAGTTTAAATGGGGGTATGATATAATCTATTTAATTTATTTTTTATTTTATATTATAATATCATTAGAATGTTTAATTTTATTGTTATCATTATGTTTATATTAATTGTAAGTAAACGTACTGTCCATCCAAATTCATACTAAATTATTATTTGAATAAATTATATTTGACTATCAAACTATTAGTAAGTATATATTTTGACCACTTAGTTTAAAAAAAATTATAAAATTATTATTGAATTATTTGAAAGTTTTTATTTAAATGATTAAAATATGTCAGAGGTCATGTACTCTCCATAAAATTAAATTTAGTCCCTACACTTTTATTTTTTAAAAATTAGTATTTTTTTTTATATTTCAAAATTCAGGTCTATTTATTAATACTGTTAATTTTTTTGTTAAATTTGTTGGTTTGATATTTTGAAATAATAAAAAAATACTAATTTGGTAGTAACGTAACTAAAAAATGACATTATGATGAACTTGAATTTAACAAATAATTTTAATAGTATTAATAGTTGCTCTTGAATTTTGAAATCCAGAAAATAGAAAGACTAAATTCCTAGATATAAATGTACAATGACTAAATTTCAAGATTTCAAATAGTACAAGAACTTATGGTATATTTTAACCTATTAAGTAACTAGGCTACAATAAATTAATACCCATCAACGAGTAAAAGAACGTATCTTAGATTACTGTCAATATATACCCATTATAATGTAAACATTAAAAAATGTTAAGATTATTATATATAAAAATTTAATAAATAAAACATATAAATATTATCAAATGTTAAATTAAAAACAATATAAATATATATTTTAATTAAAAAAATTAATATGAACGAACTTAAAATGAGTTTGGATTAATCATTTACAAATATAGGTGGACTTAGGCACAATTTTATGTCCATATTTCGAGATGGATTGGGCATAGACAAGTATAAAGTGTGTTAATATCATGTCTAGACCCAATTTGATCTCGGCCCATAAACATCCTAATCATAAGTGACAATTCAAAAGTTAATGAAATGAAAAAATATTTAACGAGTAAGGTTAAGATAGAGGACATAGGTAATTGAGGCTCAACTTTTATAAATTGGTTGTGTTTATTTTCACATTGATCTATGATTAAATTTAAATTCGAGCAGGATTAAACTTAAACCAAATGTAATACTCTTTCAACGTTTTTCTTTTTAATCCATAACTCAAATAGGTGTAAGCCCTACCCAAAGATCTTGGTTCAACATAAACAAATACTGGATTATGTTACACTCAAAAATTTTACCTCGATCCTTGCTAAATAATAGTTTTTAGTTGTTTGATCTTAAAATTATGTAAAAGCATGAAAAGATAAAAACACCGTTATAACATTGTTGAGTACTTTATAAAAGATTGACTATTTTTATCAATTCTTAATTGAGTTAGTGTTTGGCCAATTTCTGATATATAGTATAATTATAGACATGCTTAATATATCATTTGGTACATGAGTTTGACACTTTTTCTAATGTGGTTCATGTGTTGTTTTTTGTCCAATTTAGTACATGTATTTGACAAAAATTATATATTTTTGTACCCAAAGGTAATTGCGTTAACTTTTTAGTATTTAATTCGGGTTTTAGGGTTGATTTGATGAAAGTTAATTACTAATATTATTAGGTTTAAAATTTTCACATATTTTAATAGAATAAATGTAGTGATAATTGTGAATTTGTTTAATTTTTAATTTAAATTGTCAAATACAATTCGATGGATGTGATTTAGCTCGAGTTTTAGGGTTGGTTTAATGGAAGTTAATTGCTAATATTATTGGCTAATTATGAATTTTCATCAAGTCAACTCTAAAACTTGAATTAAACACTAAAATGTCAACACTATTACTTTCGGGTGCCAAATTATATAACCTTTGTCAAATAAAAGTACCAAATTGAATAAAAAAAAACACATATACTAAATTACAAAAATGTTTAATTCAAGTATTGAATTATGTATTAAGCCTTACGGATATAGATAGGTAAGACTAGAGCCATTTCGGGCCAAATTTGGGCTTAGATATTCTAACATTGGGTCGGGTTGACTCGTTTTACTATTAAAAATAATATTTTTAAAAAATCCAACTTAGACGGATCCGATTTGACCCGACCCGGGAATGAAAGAATTTGATAAGAACTCAGACTTCCATTTCATCCCTGTCAGCTTTCTCTCTCTGTCATCAACTGGTAGTTTATTTGTTTAATTCTTTAAAAAATCCTAAGTGTTTGTTGAAGCATCCATTGTTGAAGATTCTCGAAGTTCTTGTACAGAAAAATTTCGTATAATTATTTTTTTTTCTCAATTGTAAGTGTTTTTTTTAAAAATTCTTTACGGTGTTCAGCTGTTACTTTTGAACTGCCATTTTTTTAGTTATTCAAAATAGAACCAATTCATAGTGTTTTTGTGTTAATTAAGTTATGCGAATGGATCAAATTATTATTATATTTAGTTATTGAGGTAAGTTTGTGCTGCTATTAATTTCAGTGAATTTTGGAATTTATGTTCTTATGTACAATCTCAATTTTGATATAAGAAACTTAGCATTTAGTAGCTTACAGATTTTAATAACTATTTAGTTTCGTTCGCTGTTTTGAGATTTAGCTTTGTTTGAATTAGTTTAGTGGTTAAAAATTTTGGTAGTAATAGATAATCTTCTTTTGTGTATCAATTGGGGATTTGAAACCTATAAAACACTGTGTTTTGATTTAATTGTAAACCTTTGTTTGGTGACGGTTGTGAGTTGTGACTCATTTGATTCTCTGTAAAAATGTATCAGGTTGGTATTTAGATGGTTCAAAATAGTCTTTTAGTTTCCAGCTTTTTCTCATCTATGGGATTTAACTCAGGAAACTGTGCCTTATGTTAGCTTTACATGTTTTGAACTGCTTTGTTTTCTATTTTAGGCTTTGGATTTTGGAGAATGTTTGGGTTGGGATTCAAATATTTACTTGTCATTCAATTAGTTTATTACTTTTGTATTTTCTAATAGATTCTAATCAAAACAATCGTTTTGAGATGCAAATGAGAAAAAAAAAAAACTCTCTTTATATTACTACTATACACTAAAATTCAACTAGCCTAATAATTGCTTTCATTGTTTCTTTGCAACTAATTCAGGTGGGTGGATATTTGCTTGGAAAATAATAATTGAAATGATAGCGGCAAGGCGACTTGATAAGATATCACGGCTGATGGGAAGCAGAGCCACCCCTTCTTCTTTTCTCAAAGCTCTTAAGTAGGTGCTTACATTAGTTTTCGGTTTCCATTCTTATAGTCTGTAAAATGGTTGTATTATTGTTCTCTTTTGATTGCAGTAAGGAGTCATTGCTTTGGACTGAATCTTTGAACTCTAAAGTTAGGTTACTTGGTAACGACAATGGTGAGGCTGTCCATTTTTCAACATATCATTACAGCTCCAATTGCAATCATAGTCCCACAAATAAGGTCAATTGCAACTTCTACCTTTTTTGTGTGTATTTTGGTATGACTTTTTTATTTGTTCACGTTTGGTTTTTTTTCTTTTTCGATTTCGTCTGTTCTTGCTACTTGTTCTACATGGTCTGGAAACTACACCCCAGGTCTTAAGAAACCTTCCAGCACATGTGAATATAGTGGAGGTTGGTCCAAGGGATGGATTGCAAAATGAAAAGGAAATTGTACCTACCTCCACAAAGGTCCAGTTAATAAAAACGTTAGTTTCTTCGGGGTTGACTGTTGTCGAGGCCACAAGTTTTGTCTCACCAAAATGGGTTCCACAGGTTAGTGTGCCTTTGTGTGATTCATGCTAGGCAATCAACATTTGTGCAAGTAGTGGTTTAATTTGGTTGTAGAGTTCCGTGTATCCTCTTGATTCATGATTCTGCATTTTGCACCTTTTGTTTTTCCATTCTCTAATGTTTGTGGTAGTTTTGAGCTCATGCTTTGTTAATCATAATTGGTTTGCTTTTATTTTGATCCTTCAACCTCTATGGTATGATACTCCTCATTTTTTTTTTTTTTTTTTTTGTCATTTTTAAAATGCATGTATTTTATTCAGCGGACTTTAGGATAAATTATTGTCATGCTCATCTTTCAAAGGTGTCTGCTGCAAAAAGGAAAAAGAAAAAAACTGCTATCCTAAGCTAATTCGTAATTGAATTACAGCTGGCAGATGCAAAGGATGTAATGGATGCCATCCGGAATATTCAAGGAGTCCGATTTCCGGTGTTAACTCCCAACCTTAAAGTAAGCTATCTCTAATGGAGAAAAACATTTCTGTTGAGAAATTGTGTGAATTTGTTGATAAGATAAAATGTTTTCCTTAGGGTTTCGAAGCTGCTGTTTCAGCTGGAGCCAAGGAAGTGGCCATCTTTGCCTCAGCTTCTGAGTCTTTTTCCAAGTCAAACATAAATTGCAGCATCGAAGATAGTCTTGCTCATTTTAGAGATGTTGTTTCTGCTGCTAGAGAGATCTCACTTCCAGTTCGAGGGTATGTTCTCTGAATAATGAAGGATTGACTAAACTTACTTTTTTTCTTTCTCTTTTTTTTTTTTTTGGGGGGGAGGGGGGGTTGGGTAGTGGGGGAAGTAAGGTACAAACTAGCTTCATTTTCACTGCTGAACTATAATAATTTGGTTTTCATGTCTGAAATGCTCTAGAAATTCCCTAGTTTCTATATGCATTATACTTATATTTACTTTATGGATAAAGAAAAAAAAATCTGAAAATCAACTTGAAAGCTGAAGAGATTTGAATGAAATGCCTGTTTCTTTGAAGTCCTTATGAAGAGATTTTGTACTTTGTATATTTTGTAATCTAAAAGTTATTTTTAGTATACCAATTCAATCTCATTTCCTTAAACTCTTGGTACCTTTATTGTTTTCATTCTCTACGGTTTTTTTTTGTGTTTCTTGTTTTGGGGGTTGAAATGCCTAATGATTGTTATAAAGAATGGAGATTTGAACGGTGTTCCTTGTTGAAGTTTGATTACTTATGGAGCTCCAAAGGGCATCGCATGCGATAAACAGTTCTATATCGAATATGAAGGCATAATACAATCTTTGCCTGCATGAACAAAAAAAACCCAAAAGCTGAAATATTATGTCGGAAGATTTTTCTTCTTCCCTAAAGATAAGAAATGAGATTGGTTACGCCCTCCTTTCTTTTTCCCTCATAGGCCAGAAAGGTGGCAAGGGAGGTAAAATATAGGAGGTTTAAGAGTTGAGATAAAATGAAATCCCTCATTTGTTAAATTGTAAGATGACTTCCAACTTAAGAGCTATAAGCAATAGGCAGAGAGGTTCTTATTATGTTTGTGTGTGGTTTACCCCCAATTTAACAGACTTGAGTTCTTTTATCTCCACTCTAATGCTCCTCTCACATGTAGGGAAAACGACCCTATTATCTTATGATACATGAAGTTTTAACTTTACGTGGTAGCATGGGTCTTGACACATCCAAATTTGAATTATTGTCTTCAGTTTTTTCTTTCATAGGAGGAAAGACTTATTGCTTCTTTCATGTGGTATTGGCTATTTGATTAGGCTTCTTTTCATGTAGCCCCGAATTTAGTCAAAAATTGAATATTTTTCTGTAAGGTATCTCTTTAGACTTTGCAAAGAATGGCAGCAGTCTGAATGACACCATTTTTACGCTAAAGGAAGAAAATGTTAGAATTTGTTGGGTAAATATAGACATTTTAGTTGGGACAGTATTGTGATGGCTTTTGATTAGTTCTTTTAATAGTGATGTTGAGTAATACTTTGAAGTATCATATGCAAGTTACAAAATAACTTGAATGTTGGTGAAAGAGACATTGATTTCTGGCCTTTCTAATTTTTTAACTTGGCATTGTTTTGGTCACTCAAAAGTCCGAACTGATGAATTGTAATAAAATTGCAAACAAATGTTTCCTTCAAATATACATTTTAGCAAGAGGAGCAGTCTGTCAAGCGCACTTCAAAAGTGTGAAGTGTACATTTTTGCTTATATTGTGCCCCCGAGTCATGTCTCCCTTTTGAATTTGCTTTTAGAATTATTTTAATCATCTTAAAGCATTATATCCTGAATAAGTCCTTAATAATATCTACCATAGCACTGTTACCATGCAAGTTCCAGTCATTGTTAGTATCGTCCTGTTTAATGATGACACTATTTAAAGTTTCTATTACATTTGATGGCTTATATATCAAACAAGCACGAGGATAAGTAAAATGTGGAGGGATGAATTTTGTGCATATTTGTTGTTTTGTTGGTTTTGCATTGACGTAACTGAGTAATGATAAGATGAACATTACCAGTTAACACAGTATTCTAGTTCATGCTGAAATGAATCTGTTCTGAAATGAGTGAGGACTTTAAGTTACTTGTAACTAAAAAATCCGACTTTGAGGACACCCAGTTTAGTCTAACTGCTAAGAAACATCTACAAAGTCTATAAGTTGAACTTAATATTGTATAGATGTCAAGTTGCAGAACTTCAGTCATATGTACGAGTATTTATATGTCAAGTAATGTTTGACAAAAATTATTAGAAGGTGTGGATATTGTTGTGTTGAATTAAGTGTAAGTGATAACTTTGTAATTTAGTGAATCCCTAGAATGAAAAAGCGCAAATCCTAAATCAGATTTATTTTAATGAAAATGTGCCATGGATCCTCCTTTTCATTTGTTCTTTAGGCAATAATCTTATGAATGTTGTTTTCTTGTTTGTTATTTTAAAATTTGCTCCAAGTAGTTCTAGATTCGTTGTTGATTCAAGATTTATGGTTGCTTACTGTGTTATATTTCTGGTGATTGCTTTTTAAAGAATTTATTTTAAGGGTAATTATTTGAAACACATGGTTAAAAATGTGGCAAGTGTCCCATTTGTTTATGTATTATTTTTTTACTATTCCCTAGATGAAACATGTCACACCGTAAACTCACTTGTGGAATCAGAAAAACTTCACAGGCTGTGTATAAGATAAATTTTCTTATTTTAATTAGAATTTCTTGCAAAGAAATTTTTTTATTAGCAAAAAGCTTTATTTCTTTCCCCCTCTCTGTGTTGACGATAGCATGTGGTTTATTTTAGTAATATCACCCTCTTAACATTTTCTGGTCTTCTCAGATATGTATCATGTGTCGTTGGCTGCCCAGTGGAAGGAATAGTGCCTCCATCAAAAGTAGCATATGTGGCTAAACAGCTCTTTGATATGGGTTGCTCAGAAATTTCCCTTGGTGATACAATTGGTGTTGGTACACCTGGTAATTTTTCAAGTTACCTTCTGTTAGTAAATCTTCACTGTTATTACGTACACCATTTGGCAGCCCTTACATACACCATTTATTGACGGAGATTAGTTGAAGGAGACACATATCTAGATGAATGTACCCGTTCTGATAATAAGACAATTGTGGATAGTAATGTAGAGATGTTTTGCTTTCTCTTTTCATTGGACGTGGTGTGCAAAACTGCTATACTGCTGTTCTCACTTGGAAAACCTTTTAGAGCTTTTCTTCCGTGCCAAATGGATCTTTAACTTGATCTTATCTTATCCTCCTTAAAACCCTTTGATCTGTATGGAGGATTCCCATTTTTCATCAGTTGAATTGTGGGCAACATTTTTTATATTCCTATGGTGATCCATCTTTAACTTGATTTCTACTAAGCTTGTATTTTGTTAAGCCATATTAGAAATCTTTAACTTTCAACTTAATTTTGGTTTATGTGCTATTATGTCATAGTTGTTCAGTTTTGACTTCGATTTCAGCCTCTCTTCTTTGTTTCATCTTGGTGCAGGTACTGTCATTCCAATGCTCGAAAATGTTATGAATGTTGTCCCAACCGATAAGCTTGCTGTCCACTTTCATGACACTTATGGGCAAGCTCTGTCTAATATCTTAACATCACTCCAAGTAAGCAGTCCTCGTTTTCCTTCTGTTTGCAGTAAGCTGCTGACATGTAGGATTTGTCTGTTTTTAAGTAGACTAAACATGCATTTCCGTCTTTTAGACTTGTCAATTGAATGGCTCGAATTGGTTTTCGATCAGTTCCGTTGGATTTTAATTTTTTTTCAAGTTGGTTTCAAGTTCTAGTCATTTCATGTTCAAATTATTTCAGATTTGAGGTTTGGGTTTCTCGAGTCTAGCCATTATGGGCTCGGATCATTTATTGCTTTGTCATTCAGGTTCAAGTCATTTTGGTTTTGAGCTTGGCTATTTTAGGTTTGGGTCAATTCGGGTTCAGATTGTTGAGTTTTTATTGTTAAATTGGGTTGGATTGGAATTAGGATAGGGTCAGAACTGACAGGTCTACCTTATTTGCATGTTGAGTTTCTGCACCACTTTGGTTAGCAAGTGGTTTTCACTAATGCGTCAAACACTGGGAAAAATCATCTGTCCGAAGAAGATTTTGCTTGATTTGTTTCATTACATTGTTGACTATATATATTCGCAAACCTTTGCCCTCAAACATTATCGCAATATGTAGATCTCGATTTATACTTCTTCTCTATTCGGACATATTTCAGCCAATATTCTATGATCTACGGCTAAAAATTTTCGTAAGTCCCATGTTTTTCCTAGTTATACGAGTCCAACATCATTGCATGATAAAACATTATAAAGCTATCCATGTTGTAACCCAAATTGTAAAATCTGCAGATATTCTAGTAATGTTTTCTCTTAACAGATGGGGATCAGTACCGTGGATTCATCAGTTTCCGGTCTCGGAGGTTGTCCATATGCTAAGGGTGCTTCAGGAAATGTTGCCACCGAGGACGTCGTTTACATGCTCAATGGACTTGGGATAGAGACAAATGTTGATCTCGAAAAACTCTTGTTGGCGGGAGATTTTATAAGCAAGCATTTGAGGCGGCCACCTAGTTCGAAGACAGCGGTTGCATTGAGCAGTAAGAGGGCTAACTCCAAGCTTTAAGGTACAATAAGCTAGAAAACCTCAAAATACTTGTCATGCTTTAAAAGGCCAAAATATGCATCCAATCCTTATAACTTCAGTAAAATTTGAGATTTAATCCTTGTACTTAAAATATTAAAAATTAACATTAACTAATATTGACAGAAAATACTATGATGTTTTTAATGGAATTGAAATATAGGGACTAAATCTTGAATATTGTTAAACTACAGGGATTGACGGCCTATTTTAACCTTTTTTTGAGGAGACCTTTTTTTTGTTTGTTTGTAGTTGTCATGAATATTTAACATGATAGAAAAATATGTATTTTTAAAAAAAAATTATAATTAAAAAATAAAATAAAAGGTTGAAAAATATGTTCAATAAAAGTCAACACGTAGCTATAGTACTATGTTTTTTATACTATTTCATTAAGATGTAAAACGTTTTTCATATGATAATAGAAAATTGCCATTATTTACAAAAACGTTGACCATGTTGCATGTAATTTTTTACATTATCATATGTACTTGTCCTTTGAAAATAATTGTGATAGTGATTTATAGGTAGATTGCAATATTAAAAAAATGTTAGAAAATGAAATTAAACATTTGGTTTTTTATTTAAGAGATAACTATTAAAATTATTCATGATAATAAACGAATTCTGATTTTATATAATTGTATGTGTAAGTTTTTAATTTGATTCAAATTTCATGGATTACTAATATTGTTGTTGATGTAAGTACAAACTTTTAAATGTTTAAAAATGAATTAAAATTTAATTGTATAAATTTATCCCTTAGATTTAATTAGTTGAATAAGGTGTTTTGACTATTTTTTTAGAATAAGTGATTTGATTTTTGAGTAGATTATATTATTAGTTATTAAATTATGAGTAAATTTTTGTTTTGGTCATTAATTTTAAAAGTTGTAATTTGATCATCGAGTCATTTAAATTTTTTTATTTAAGTAACTAAGTTATTAATTTTTTTTTTAAGTAATGTCTATGAATTCCAAATGATGATTTGGTGATTGGTATAATGGATTAATATTCATCTACATTTTTTTAGTTTATATTTAAGTTGATTTGAAGGTCAGTTTTTTAGATCAGAGAAAAAAATTGTTTGAATTTTGATTGACAGTTTATGATGTCAAAGCTACTTCAAGAAGGAAAAAAAAAAAGCTTGAACCGTAACAGAAGACGGGGAAAGAGAGCTTCTGGTTGGTGGAGATTGCAAATAAAGAAAATCATATATATATTTTTAAGTTTTTAATAGTTTTAAATGAAAATTTTTGAATAATTTAATTGTTAAATTGTATTTTTTTTTAGTTAAGTTATCAAAATGATAGATTACTTATAGTTCAACGCGGTTAATGGTGTGGTATTCTTTTGATTTTTGATTTTTGTGTTTAAGCATTAATTTCAAATGTAGTATATGATTAAAAAAATAATTTTTTGACTAATGCTACCATCTTTGAAATGGAATTCAAGGGTTGAATTTTATTAATTACAACAATAAAAAGAAAGGAAGAAATATCTATATCTATGTTAGCTTTAAAAAGTTTTGATTGAGTTAGTGGGTATTAGTTATGGGAAAAAAATTTTGCCGCATCAGTACCGTTAGTTAACTAGCAGTCATGTCAGCAAGACCGTTAAAAAATGACTAATTTGATTAAAAAAACAAAGGTTGTGTATGAAAATAATCAAAAAAAACGATAAGGGTTAAAGTGACAAAACTATCAAACATTAGGGGTTAATTTTGCACTTATGCCTAAATTTAATAAATAATGCTTAAATTTATTAATCATATTTTAAGCTTTGGGTTTAAACTTAGACATACTTTGACAAAAAGAATTTTAATTTTATTAAGCACAAGAAGAGGTCTTATATCTTCTATATTATTTTGATTTTCGAAAATTCTATAATATGTATAAATATTTTTTTATTGTCGATGTGGTCTTACCAGTATTTGCATAGTTTGTTACTCTGGGATCATGAGTACTTAAATTTGAGTTTCATCACACGTAAATATATGTGAATTTTTCTCATTATTTTAAATTTAAGTCTCATAATATACGAACTCTATCAATAATTATTTTGGTCTAAATTTAAATATTTCTCACTTTTCAACTCACTATAAATTTATAATTTTAATATCAATAATTGTACTTGTAAATTTCTAAGTAAAAAATATTTTCAACTCAAATTAAAAAGTCAAAAGTTTGACCTCTTTAAATGTTCTTTTTAAAACAAATTTGATTTTATTATTTTAAACATGTTATTTAATACTTCAATCCTCATAATATTTACTTTTTTTCCTCTTCTTTTTAATTTACAAGTATAATAGGATAAAAGTAAAAATATATGTTTAAGTAGCCACAAGTGTATAATCAAATTATTATAACACAACCAAATGTGAACCGAGGTTAAAGGCCCCAAATCTTTTCAAAAAAAAATTTCCTTAGAAATTTTTAATGTGACTTCAAATTTTTAAAAAATTTCCTTATACCTTTTAAATTTTATTGAAAATTTCAGTTAATCTCTTTTATTTTTTTAAACTCTCATTAATCTCACAATACATTAAAAAATTTAATTAAACCTCAAAATTTTTTAAAAATGATCTCATTAAACTCTTAAAATTTTTAAAAAATTTAGTTACCTCCTCCATATCCTAGTCTCAAAATCCATCACTAATCACAATTAAACTAAGAACTATAAGAATATATAATCAAGCTATTACAACACAAACAGAGAACGAACCGAAATAATTCAGATTATAACTAATTAATTGGGCTAACATTCATACATAACAACAATCATTGATGAGACTTAGATACCCAAATCTGATAAATTACAAAAAATTTTGAACATTAAATTCATTATAGGTTCTTATCATATATATATATATATTATAAAATATCTAGAATTATCCATAATCTTTCCTCAACCGTTAAATAAAAAGATGATGAATTTTAGTACACTCGAACCAATATCCTCCATCACTACAATAATATCGATATCGATCGAGTTAAAACTCAATCAGCCTAAATTACAGAAATTTTACAAATTTTGAACGTTGAATGAAAATGTCAAAAAAGTGGTTCCCCTTGAAGTAAACAGAAAAGCTGAGAAAGGCTTATCCTGAGTGGTCAAAATGTCAAAAACGTTTCTTTTAACCAGTGCTTCCCGTTAGGGAAGGGAGTTTATAAATAAAAGTTGTTGTAAATTGACTAAATTCTATTTGGGAGAGTAAATCTAACATCACACTGCTGTCACTTTATGAGCATGTGCCTTTTTTTATTTTTTTTTATTTTTTGGATAAAATTAGCATTTGGTCCCTAAACTTGATAATTTTTGTATTTTGGTCCTTGAAATTTTTGTGATCCTGCATTTGTCTAGGAAGTTGGAAACGTTTTCTAATTTAGGCTCTAAACTTAGATTACGTTAAGGTGTGATGATGTGGTACTTAAATTATGTATATTTAAATTTTTATGTATAGTATAATATAAACTCAAAGTGTTACGTCATCATATTTTAACAAAATTTAAATTCACGGACCAATGTGGGAAAAACTACCTAATTTAGGTATTGAATGTTACTTTTTTATTCGATTTGATTTTATAATTAATCACTTTATTTTACAAAAATTAAAAAGTTTGCGATCGAGTTTAATAATATGATGGCTAATTTTTAATAAATTAGATAAATTAACTTCTCAATTTACATAACATAGAGAAAGATGAAGCGCTCGATAAAACTTAAAAGTCTGATAGAATTGAATTGAACTCAAATAATAGCAAACTCGAGCAATCAAACATCAAATTTTAATCTTGAGCTCAGTTCAAGATTTCATTGGACTCAATTAAATTTGCTTTTCAGTTCTCATGCATTTAAACTCATTGGTTCATATTTAAGCTATTTCTTTATAATAATGGTAAAATAAAAAGTTTAATTAAGCTCGTAAACAATTCGAATCAAGTAATAATATTTAATTCAACTCGATTAATAACTAAGCTACTAAAATTCGAACATAACTCAATAATTATCGATCAAAATCGAATTTTTTCGAGTCCGTCTCGAATAATTTGCTAACACTAACACCTCATTTACATTCTTAATTAAACCTTTTTCCTTCATGTGTTTTGCAAAGCAAGACGTCTATGGCCACGAGTAGCCCAGGACCAATTGGGTGTTACCACCTGTTTCGCCACAGCCATGTGAGTGTTCCATTCTACAGTGAAAAGGAGGAATGACTTTATTTGAGTCATTAACTCGCTAATCCCAACTACAACAGGAAATACAACGGGCACCTAACTCGACACGTACCTAACTCACACAACGCTGAGTCATAACTCATCTTCTCTCCCTAAAGTTTTATCACTTCTCATTATTAATTTAATCTTTTAGACCCTACTAATAACACCACATTTTAAGCCGTATTTAAATAGAAAACGAAATAAAATTTGAACCAATTAAATAATAATATATTCATATGAAAATTAAGATTACAGATTCGAATATTTTCGATATAATATTTTGCGAATTGTATTATTATAGATCCGAACATTTTAAATTATTATTCAGTGAGAGCTTGAAACGAATTACAAATAAATATTTTAGAGGTAAAAGTTTCATGAAGTTATTGTGTTATGAGTCAACCACGACAATTTTGAATGAGAATGGGAATGAGTATTTTGAATTGTAAGAATGAGAATTTTTTCTTTGGATTTTAATATATGTATTTTGAATAATTTAATTACAGGTTTTGATTATATCTATTTTTTTTATATAATGTTTAAAATTATCCATAATCTTTTAACACACTCGAACCCGTGTCTTCTTACATTAACAACAATATCCATATCAATCGAATTAAAACTCAATCAACTATTATGATTCCAATATTTAAAGTAAATACATTTTTCCTATTAAAAAATTACCCATTATCAGTATATAACTTTCTTCTTTTCTTTTAACTTTACAATCAAAATTGAGAATATATGTTTCATTTATTTTATTTTATTTTATTTCAAATATAAAATAAGAATAAATGTCTTCCAACTAATTTTAAAAAAGTGGTTGTTGTAATAATGAAATTTGAATATTTTCATAACAATTTAAAAAATTCTAGGACATTACACCTACACGTGGAATATAATGGAGGAAACACTGTTTAACATGTATTATTATGGTTCAATTATGATGTTAGTCCTTGTATTTTGATAAGATTTGATATTTAGTCTTTCTACTTAAAAAGTTAAAAATTAAAGTTATCCTACTTTTATAATTTAAAAATTATAGTTGGATCATTAACATTATTAATATTTTTCTGTCAAGATTTGTCAATTTTACATATTAATTAAGTTACTTTCATATAACGTGATTTACAATTTATGTAAAATAAACATGTTAATAATTTATAAAATTTTAACCGAAATTACCGACAACAATAATGATTTGACTAAAATTTTTATGTTAAAATATGTAAATCATGCAAGCAAAAAATAAAACATAAAAGGTATGGACTTTCGTTCTACTTTTCTGAAATAGTGTTGAAGAAGTGTGTAGCTCTAAATTCAAAATCCAACTCTACGTCAACATTTTTATTGATTTTTTAAGGTTAAATTATTATTCGAGGTTTGAATTTTTTTGTTCAAAATAGTCCCAGAATTTGGTAATTGTTTCAATATTGGGTTCGATTTTTAAAGTTTTCAAGGAAATATCAAGTGCTTATTTGAACTAAATAAAGTTCAGGTCTCAATGTGGAAAGAATTGTTAAATCCAATGACCAACTTTGACTAAAAAAAGTTTAGCGACTAACTTTGGAGAAAAAATTAAGGCCATAACGTAGGAGCAATTACCAAGCCTAGGCTCCAAATAAATGATTTAACCATTTTTCTATTTTAAAATCATCACATAATCCAATTTAACGAAAACCTTTAACGATGTTATCAATTAGATTTCAACTATTAAATCAAAAGAATAAAGGGATTAAAATCTAAATATGCAAATAGAAGGATAGAGAGCATAATTATACCATATTAATTATAATGTTTAAGTGGATACAATTATATATAAGGATAAACCTCAAAATTATACATAAATTTTGGTTTAATGTCTAGTTGTATATATGAACTTTAATTTTGTGTAATTATAAATATGAAACTTTGATTGTGGTCCAAATGTATACATAGAACTGTAATTTTGATTCAACCATACACATTTAAGTAAACAATTACTTTAATTTATTTTTATGTTGGATAAATATAATTATTTTTTTATGCAATATATAAACATAAAAGGGTAAATTTCCAAAATAGTCACTTTTGTTTGCCTTAGATTACATTTTAGTCACTTATGTTTGAAATGTTATGTTTTAGTCACTTACGTCATCGTGTTCTAACATTTTAGTCACTGAGCCGTTAGTTGCCGTTAATGGTGTAATGATAAGCTGACGTGGCACGTTAAATCACCATTTCAAACAAAAAATTCAGGTTAAATTATACAATTGGTCCATATATTTTTTTTTGTTCTGAGCATTTTATTTTTTTTATTTTATATTCTTTTAACTTTTCTTCTTATTTTCTTTATTTTCCATTCTCTTTTGCTTCTCTTTTTGTTTTCCACCCTTCAATTATTTATGTCAACAACAGTGACTAGTTGGTTAGGAAAATAAATGAACAAAGATATAAAGCAACTTAAGATAGCATACCCAAAACACGAGTAGAATGAAGACAAGCAATCATGTCGTGAGCCTGGTTTGAGAGGTTAAAATCTACAATCTTCGCTTTGAATTCTTCAAAAAGAAGGACATTGCTAGATTTGATATCTCTATAGATAATCAAAGGTTGAATCTTCTCGTGCAAAAATTCCAAGCCCTTTGTTGCATCAACTGCAAATCTTACCCTCTACATCCAATCAATAATCGGACCCGATTGTGCCCCTTGAACTCCCTTCCTTCCTATGATTCTCAAAAGCAAGAAAGAAAAAATGTCAAACTAAAAGAGCTTAACCTATATGCATAGATGTTTTAACAAATGGAATACATAGAAAAATACGTTAAGAGAAATGGAGAAGGAAGGAAAACAAAAGGAGCAGAAGAAGAAGATAATGAAAAAAAAAAGAGAAAGAAAAAGAAAGATAAAAAAACATAAAAAAAAAAAATATTAAATGGCTCAAAACGAAAAAAATATAAGGATTAATTGTATAATTTAACCTATAATTTTCATTTAAAATGTTAATTTAACATGTCACATCAACTTAATGTACACCGTTAATGACAATTAACGGCTCGATGACTAAAATGTTATAACACAATAACATTTCAAACACAAATGACTAGTATGTAATCTGAGGCAAACAAAAGTGATTATTTTGGTAGTTTACCCAACATAAAATGATGTTATATCAATAATTGTGTTAATAATTTCTGAGAATTTGATCAAATCAAAATTTTATTATTGAATAATCTCATTATAGGCTTTGATAATATCTGTTCTTTTCGACACAATGTCTAGAACTACCCATAACCTCTCCTCAACTCATAAATAAGAGAATAATACGTTTCAGCGCACTCGAACCCACGTTTTTCTATATTAACAACAATGACATACCAATCGAACTAAGACTCAACTCTTTATATATATGTTTTTTATAATTCACTAGTGGAAAGGGATTTAGGGTTCTTATATTAAAAGAAACTTAAAAAAGGTAATATTCTTTAAATGGTAAGAAAATTTAAAATTATAGATTTTCTATTTATATATAAAAGAATAAAATCTTGAATTAAATATATAGGATAACACTTTAGCAATTTAATGGTATGTAACTTAGTAACTTACCCTATTTGCCATGGTACATTCAAATATTGTTTTTTTATTACTAAAATTGTTATAAATTAAGATAATATAAGAAAAATTAGTTATTTTTAGCAATATATGCACGTGGATAAAAATACATGTTGCCAAATAGATATTTTACCCTTTTTTTTATTATTCAAAATAAAAAATGCTATTATTATTATTTTAAAAATAAATTAATTAGTTGAAAATAAAAATAATTTAAATACAATATCCAATTATCCTTTTTCTTATAAAGAATCAATTAATTTATTACCATAAGTGCAATAAAATTGGATTTGATTTTATGGGTTAATTGCATAAGGTATTTTTATGTTATAAAATTTTAAATTAGTTTTTAAACTTCAAATTTATATCAATTGAATCCTTAAACTAAAATGTTTTTCAATTAGATCCTTTTATTGATCTAATAGTCAACTTTGACATTAAATATTAGATTGGGTTTGACGTATTTTAAAAAGGAGTCATATAATATACGAATTGACCTTTAACGCCGAAGTTATTAATTATTGAACTAACGGAAAAACCTAATTCGAAAGATACATTTAATGTAAAGATTAAATTAAAACGTGACCTATGATTCGAAGACGTTACAGTTTTCAGTTTAATTATAATATTTTATTAATAAAATAGACGATCGATCCAATTCAAACTCGTAATTTTAAATTTTTTTACCGTGATTCGACTCAATAAATACTCGTACATCATTTTTTTTCTTTACAATTTCTTATCTAATACCCCTGATGTTCGGTAATCACAAGAGTCTCTCAATTAAGTATTTAGTTGAGACAGGGTAAGCCATCCCAGAATTGTTAAATCGAAACCTTACTTAAAAAGGATATCGAACCTTATGCTAAAGTTACACAAAATCAAAATAAACAATCAATCTGAACAGTTGATTTTCGATAAAGTTGTTTGATCTGGACCGAATCAATTGGTCAAACTAATTGGGTCTAGAATCGACTGAGTACTAATCTCGAGAGAGGTTTTGAATTGATTGACTTAGGAATTGATATGGATTGATTGAATTGAGTAAAAAAATTGGTCGAACTATTTTTTTATTTTTAATAATTTTTCTAATCTAATGGGATGGAACGACGAATCAATGACTTAATCGATTCAATTAGTAATCTAATTTGAAAACTTTGATTTTTGAACAGTTTTTTTTCTATTCACAAATAAAAACCCTCAAAAATAAAAATTAATAAAATGAAAATGAAAAATCAAACCGAATTCAATTATCACAAATTAATCCATAAAATTCACAAAATCTAATAAAACTAAATCGAATCGAATCGAATCTAATCTATTAATTATCCCTCGATTCAATAAACATTAGATAAAATTAAAAATTCTTTCATCATAAAAGACAAAAAAAAGTTAGAGAGAGATAAAGCTTAGTAGACCCAAAGAAAATTTCTACTATCACCCTTTCCATTTGGAAACGTAATTCATTTTATTCAATTTTCTCTTAGATTTTCCTTTATCGATCAAGTCAAACATTGCCCCAAAGCACCCCCTCCCCAAAAAAAAAAAAACCCACCAAAAAAAATCATAATTATAATCGCAAGAGAAAAAACAATCCCCTCAATCCATATCCAAAATCCAATCGAGGTTTTTTTTCCCCTTTTTTTTTTAAAGATAATTTTAAATAAAAATAAAAAACTTTGTTTTTTAGTGATTGAAGGAACACCCATGGATTCGGGTCGAAAAATGGTTTGACCCATATAGGTATATCAACAACAAATCCAGAGAAGATTATACACAGTTTGGTGATCTGTTGAGGCTGACAGCTTATATTTGCCTTCATCTGGTCTCATTTCTTCTTCTTCTTCTTCTTCTTCTTTACTACAAATATTTTTCTTATATAATATATTTGCTACAGTTATTTTCCAGTTCTCTTTTTTGGGTTAAGGGTTGTTTTTTTCTCTCTCTTTAAGGTTTTTTTTTCTAGTTCATTTTGTTGTTGGGGATACAGGTGATTTTGATTTTTTTTTTCTGTTTTTTTTTTTAATTTTGATTTTAGTTTTTGTTTATGATTCTGGGAAATAATCATCCCTAAAGTGTTTAGTTATTGTTTGTTTTAGTTGGGAGGGGTTTTTGTTAAGATTTATTTGTAGTTTAGCTTTTTTTTTCTCGAGAAGATTGAAGGGATTTTCCGTGAAAGTTTGTTTTCTTCTTGTTCTATTCCGAGAATCTGGAGAAAAAAAAGAACCCAGATTTTGTTTTCATTTCGATCATTCATTTTCTTCATCAGATTACTAAAACTTCGAAAAAAAAACACACCCAAAAGGACAATATCGAATAGATTTTTGATATTGTATGGGAAAAAAATTGAATTCAATTGGAATCCGATTCTTTTGATCTGAATTGGATTGACCCTTGTTTTCTTTTTAAATTTCAATTTCATCGAAAAAATCCATGGCGATGAAAGGTTGGGCAATAGAACAATGGAGGGGCTATTTCCGTACAGCAAACTCTGATATTTTCGATATAATCGACCATGCTATCATGGTAGCCGCTTTAGATTGTCCCAAAGAGTTCAGATTACGCAGAGATAGAATCGCTGAGAAGCTCTTCACTTGCAAATTAGCTCGTTGTTCGGGTTGTGACCGGGTCGAGTTGGTTCT
Organism: Kokia cookei; assembly: GCA_039519145.1. Taxonomy (NCBI): domain Eukaryota; kingdom Viridiplantae; phylum Streptophyta; class Magnoliopsida; order Malvales; family Malvaceae; genus Kokia; species Kokia cookei. The sequence continues at coordinate 46,055,745 of CM076908.1, read as the reverse complement.
ACCCGAATATGAGGATGATGATAACCCTACAGGCTGCCATGGGAGCTTTAAAAGAGAAGACGACGAAGAGGAAGATGGTTGCGGGTTTTTTGAAGCCGGAGGTAGTAAAGAAAGTAAAGCTAACAGCAGCCGAGATGATCCTTTAACGAACCAGATTGCTAGCAACTATAGCTATGGTGAAGCTGAAGCCCTAACGGACGAAATTGAAGAAGAATCCATGATATTAGGGGAAGTGCTTAGGATCAAAGAGATCCTACACAATTGCAAGGACGAGGTTTGTTTTTTTTATGATTTTCAATATATTTGCTTTTCTGGGTTTTGTTTCAATTATAGCTTTTGATTGCTTGGATTCATAACTATGTTTTTCGGATTCATGTGTGAGTGTATTGCATGATAGTTTCTTTGTTGGATTTGTAGGATTCTTTTTAACTACTAATTCGGAGTTGAATATCGGTTTTTAACTTATTGAGTGATAGTTTTTGATTTATAGTTTCTTTGGAGGATTCTTTTAAGTAGGTTATTCAGATTCGAGTGTGAGCGATAAATATCGGTATTTAACGAATTGCCTCTTTCAGGTTTTGTTTAAATGATAGTTTGTTTGGGGGATTCATTCGGATTCGAGTGTGAGCGATAAATACCGGTTTTTAACGAATTGCCTTTGGGGGTTTGTTTAATGATAGTTTCTTTGGAGGGTTCTTAAAAACGTCATTCGGATTCGAATGTGAGTGTTGAATACCGGTTTTTAACGAATTTCCTTTTTGGGGTTTGTTTCAATGATGGTTCTTTTTGGAGGATTCTTAACTACGTTATTCGGATTCGAGTATGAGCGTTAAAATGGTTTTTTAACAAATTGCCTTTTAGGTTTTGTGACAATGATAGGTTTTAATTGATAGTTTATTTAGAGGATTCTTTAACTACGCTATTTAGATTCGAGTGTGAGCGTTAAATTGGTTTTTTAACGAATTGCCTTTTTGGAGTTTGTTTCAATGATACATTCTGATTGATAATTTATTTAGAGGATTCTTTATTATTTGGATTCAAGTGTGAGTGTTAAATACCGGTTTTTAACGAATTGCCTTTTTGGAGTTTGTTTCAATGATAGTTTTTGATTGATTGTTTCTTTATCATTAATGTTTTGGAGGATTTTAACTATACTTTAGGTGTTGGAGTTTGAAACTGGTTTGTATCTGACATGTGTATGATAGATTTTCTAGGTTTTTTCATATATTTGTAGGATCATGGAAGTTCATATCCTCATAAAAGTAGGATGCGAATGTTCGATATTAGTTCAAGAAGAATGAACAGTTCAAGCAACCTATATTTTTAACGTATTGTCTTTCTAGGATTTGTTTCAATGTATAGTTTTGTTGGTTGTTGATGTTACTTGAACTCGGGTATGAGTGTCAGATATGGGATATGTATCCCAACATCCACGTGTTGGAGCAACATAATTTTCAATGTATTGCTTTTTCAGGTTCGTTATGATAATTTATGATTAATGGTTTCTTTTGTTTTTAATGTTCATTGCAGCCCGATTCTGTCCTGTTCGAGTCATTGAGAAAACTTCAATTAATGGCTTTGACAGTGGATATTTTGGAGGTACTTCGATCGAAACCTTTTTCTCTCTTTTCGTTTTTCCATTGTAATGCTCAGAAAACAGGGTAACTTATTCCTTTTATTTTTCGTTTTCAGGCAACTGGGATTGGTAAGGCTGTTAACCGGGTCAGAAAGCATTCGTCAAAGCAGATCCGTCTTCTTGCACAAACTCTCATCGAGTACGAATCTTATTCCCTTTCCTTCAACGATGTTGAACGTTTTATTGTGTTCCGTGATGAACATGATGTTTAATGCATACATTCAATGTGCTCGGCGTCATAAATGACAATCATTGATTGGATTTTTAGTGTTAAACTGTTAGCTCCGACTAAAGGGCACATTGACTTTTGCTCACTGTCTTTTCCATTAGGATAATAGAACTTCACTGGTTTAACAACTTACTTTAGTTTCTTCTTGGTTATTTATATGTATTCCTCTATTTCCAGTGCCTTGATTGCAACCGTTTTGCTCTTCTTGACTAATTTAATATTGTCCCAGAACAGTATAGAAGTAAAATTTCACCCTGTTTTTACGCATTGCAGTGGATGGAAGGAATTGGTGGATGAGTGGGTTAGTGCTACAAAGGTTGTTGCTGGTAAGAAATAGTTTACTGGTATTCGGTAATTCATGGAAACCAACATTGCTTCGTGTTTTGGTTTTGTATTTATTCGTGAAATTTGTGAATGAAGGGGTTACTCCCGAATCTATGAATCCATCCGTTGAAGAAGAAGTAGACGAGGAAGAAGAAGGGCTTCCATCTCCTCCTTTAGACATGGGAGCTCTCTTTGCTCAACCGACATCAATGGAGCTCTCGCAGGTCTTTACTTTTTTAACCTATACGTGTTCGTGTTTTTTTTTTTAAATATTATGCTTGTGGACTGATTGGAATTATTTTTTTCTCCTTTCTTGCTGGCCCTGTGTTATGTGAAGTTTTTCGATGGCATGGATGATGATGGAAGTGAGTTGATTTTTTTCCCTGTCTAATGCTTAGATAGATTTTGAGCCTTTAGATTCTTGATTTTGATCTGGGGAAAGTTGTTTCAGATCCTGGAAGCAGTGGGGACTTTGTCCGGAATAATGGAAGAAAACCATCAGAGGGGAACCGAAATTTGTCGAAACGGAAACCACAAACATCAAGTGAAGCAAATCCGGCCCTGAAGGTTGATAAGAGTCAACAAATGAAGAGACAAGAACCCATTATAAAGCCTAATAACAAGCTATCAAGCACAAATGTTGGGTCCAGGAAACCTCCAAAACATAATACCGAACCAAAGGCCTCAAATGAATCAAACTCGCTGCAGAAACCAGATAAAATGGCTGTCCTGAAAAAGCCCCTCCGTAGCCAGCAAGACGTAAGTAAAATGATCTCTACGTACTTCTATCATGCATGTTCAAACTGTTTTTCTGATCACCGTCTTTTCTTCTATCAGAAACTCAAGCCTTCGGATGAAGATGCCGTCCAACAGAAGCTTGAGGCAACGAAAAGGAAGCTACAAGAGCGATATCAACAAGTCGAGAACGGTTCATCTCTATCCCCTCTAAAATCTCATTACGAATCCTCTGTTATTCAACTCAAAAACTGTCTATAACTTAACATCTCTTGTGTTGGCTCGTGTTAACAGCCAAGAGGAAACGGACAATACAAGTAATGGAGTTGCATGATCTCCCAAAGCAAGGTTCCGGCCACAAAAATCCGTATTTCAAACACGGTAACCATAACCGGCAATGGGCAAACGGAAGGAAATGAGACTCTCTCTCTCTCTCTCTCTCTCTCACTCTCACTCTCTCGTGTTTCGACGAGGTGTAGATAGCCTTTCCGGGTCTCTTCTGTGTTTGGGTGTAAGAATATACCAATAACACAAATGGGAAGAAGCACACAAATGACCTGAAACCTCACATTTCAGCTATCAAATAAGAGGAGTTTTTTTTTCTGATCATCAAAGTTAAACACAGCTACAGAAAGGAACATTTCCGATAAGGAAACTGGTTTTCTGATAGAGTCTCGTCGTGCATTTTCGAAACTTTTGAGGTATAGGGACTTTTTTTTTTACTGTTATGTTTTAGATAGGGGAACTAAGAGAATTATGGGTAAAAATGATATTCTTTTTGATTGACTTGTCAACTTCTTCTTCTACCCTCATTAACCTCACTTGAATTTACATGTAATAAGTTATTTTTAAAATAATAATAACACAATTAAAGATGAAAATGTCTTTTTTATACCGATGGGGCTGTTGGAGGAAAGGGTTCAGATTATTGAATCGGTCAGATTATCAATTTATTGTTTCGATCAAGGTATGTTTACTTTCGATTCGGCATCTCGGTTTTGTTTGGTTCGATCGGTCAATTTGGGTTTTAAGGTGTTTAGGGTTTTTAGCTTTGCTCGTGGTTCTTGCATGAGTTGAGTGTTTTGTAGGGTTCGGTTGTGTAGTGTCCGGTTTTGTATTTGTCGGAAGTGGAGTTTAGAGGTCAGGGGTAGTTCGGTCACCAAGGGTATGGATTTTTACAAGCTTACATTGGTAAGGATTACCAATCCTCGGTGAGGGAGTCAATTATTATCACCAGATATATTAATTATGATTAAAAATTATTTAATTTAAATTGTGATTAAAAATACTAAAATGCGTTGAACAATTCAACGATGTTCGGGTAGAATGAATAATTCCATTTGATAACTCATTTTTTTTATGGTGAAAGGGGCATTACAATACCCTGAATATGCGTTGTATTCACTAGAAAAATCAAGATGGTCCGACATAAGAAGCTGCCTAACTTTAACACGGGGACCATCAAGAACTCCAACATCAACATTAGATCCATCACAACCTTTAGCTATCTAATCTGTTACCCCATTGCATTGGTATTTAATTCCCCAAACACAAAATACTTAAAAAAGATAAAAGTTAATTTAATTTAAAATTTTAGTCAAATTATTAGCATCGGCATTTCTTTATTCAAATTTTAATTTAATATACTTATTTTTCGCGAATCATGTAGTTGTGTTATATAGAAGTTGCTTAATCAATATATTATATCGACAAATTTTAATAAAAATTTTAACGATTTTAATAGTTGAATTAAAATAATTTTTTTTTTTTTATAAAACCTAATTCTGATACATCATATTTTGATAAAAAAATATAAATTAAATACTAATTTCTCGATATCAAAAGCACCTTAAATTTATTATTTTTTACGTCATTAGCACTCCAAGAAAAAGAATCCAATAGATGCTCAAAATGTTTGTGATGATGAAAAAATAAAAAAAAATTGAATGATGCCCATTCTTGGTATGTCGGTAACACTTGAAATTAAAAAAATATATGAACCAATGCATTGTATTGTGTATTGAATTTATCTTATTCTTATCTATAAAATGTTCTCAATAAATAAAGTATTTCATTATATTAGAATATTCCTCATGGGGGTTTGCAATTTTGTTTTATATAAAAGTTCCAAATTTGTTTAAATGAAAATTTAAAATAAAAATGGTAATATATATTGTGGAAGATTCAATCGGTATGTTTATTCTTCCATTATAAAAATATGTGAATTTAAGTGTGTTCAAGTGCTCGTATTTATTGGTTAAGGAATACCTAAGGGTAGTTTTAAGCATTGTATAAAAAAATAAATATGATCAGAATATATAATGAAATTGTTCAATATATATATATTTGGATTTAAAGTTTGGAAGAAAAAAAATTGGTTTAAGGTTTAAATTGCTTTTATGAATTTTTACGGTAAAAGTACATTTTCAATCTTTTTCAATTTTGATATTGAGCAAATTGATTTTTATCCAAAAAAAAAAGTTGAACAATTTAATCGTTGTCAATTTTGAAAATGAGCAACTAATGAAAATTAATTATAATGTTAACGTCTTCCCTCAATTGTACATAATTCTAGACATTGATATTTATATATTTTGTCGATCTGGTTTTCATTCTAAAAAATCCAACAAATTTAGCCTTAAATATTTGCACAAATGTTGAGGGTTAAATTTATTAATTTGACAAAAATGTGTAAAACTTGAGTGCTAAATATGTTATTATGCCAGTTAAAAATATGTAAAAGTGATAGAAACAATAATGTTATGGTTTTTTTTTTAATACGTAGTAGTATCTGTTCATACTTTCTTAACCTTTTGACAAGGCACACACACAAGTGCTCGAACCTGAGACTCCTAGGATGAACAACATACTCTTTTCCACTGAAACCACTTGTTGGGTTCAATAATGTTATGGTTAATTGTCTTTAATTGTTCGATTTTAAAATTGATGGGGATTAAATTGTTCTGATTTTTTTAGACGGACGAGTTTATTGATATCAATGTTGAGAGGGATTGGGAAGGTGTTTTTACCTTTATTATTATTTATTTAAAATTGAAAAATACATAATTTTTTTTCAAAAAAAGACCTTTAAACAAAAAAAATTGAAAAATATTGTTCATTTAAATTATATATTTTTTACATATAATTTTTTCTTGAACCATATTGTTTTTATTCAAAACAATTACTGATTTAAATTCCTTTTTTTAAAGAAAATTTTATTTTAATTCAAATACTTAAACAAACAAAAAAAAGAAATTTGCAAAATTACCTAATTGCTGTCATTGTCTACCTAATTCCGGCGCGTGGCATTTTTTGTCGACTGTTTAGATTATACATGTGAGACTGACGTAATACATGACGTCATAAAAATGTAACCACTATGACCGTTCACACTTATCCATTCCTGATATTGGCGTGTGGGTCCCACGCGTTCCGCCTCCATAAAATAATAAATAGGAAGAGATTATTTGGTGTATTTTTTTTTTCTTTGCACATTTTTCATTTTTTTATCTTTATAATAAAATTTAGGGTAAATTACATTATTAGTCACTTAACTATAATTTTTTTGTCACTTAACTAAGAAAATTTACAAAATAGTCACTCAATATTTAATTTTTTCTTTTTTGGTCACTCAACTATCTTGGATTTTTGGGTGTTTTCATGTTGGTGACAAAAAAAATATAAAATTGAATAGTTTGATAACCAAAAAAGAAAATTACTAGTAGTTAAGTGACTATTTTGTAATTTTTTATAGTTGAATGATCAAAAAAAAAAAATCATAGTCGAGTGGTCTCTACCATTGTTTACCTTAAATTCTATTTATTATTATTATGATTAGATTATGACATACTTTTGAATATATATATATAATTTTTTAAATGTTCTTTTTTCTACAAATAAAGGTAGTTGTTAAAAAAATATTAAGGTAAGCAAAAGAAATGATTGCATCAAACATTCTCAAATTATGATCATCGTTTTAAATTGATCTCTAAACTTTAAAATATTTTATTTTTATTGTTAAACTATCAATGTTATATTAATGAAATCCTTTCATTACTAAAATCATTAAACAATATGATAAATTTTATCTGACATAATTTAAAAAAAATAAAAAAAAAAGTAAAATCGAAAAAATAGAGAGTAAACGGTAAAATTTTTGTAAAAGCTTTAAAAATCTCAAAATCAATATATATATATTTTTTTGTGTTTAAAAATCGAAATTAATCCTAATTAGCTGCGTATTTGACCGAGAGCTCCCTAATATTTTTACAATATTTATTTTGGATAAACTCTCAAAATAGTCACTTTTGTTTGCCTCAAATTACATGTTAGTCACTTATATTTGAAATGTTATGTTTTAGTTACTTACATTATTGTTGTTACGAAATAGTTACTTTGTCGTTAAGATTTGTTAGCAGCCCAATATGACAGTTAAAATGAGTTTTAAATGCCAATATCAATATCTAATTGGAATAAGAATAGTTAATTTTTTTTATGAAAATAGAATACAAAATTTTACTCTAAAGCTCAATTTTCTCCGGTTAAAAAAGAAGCAACAGTTGAATTTTTTCTGTCCATTTTAACTGCCACACCAAACTGTCATTTGAGAGGTAATAAATCTTAACAGCAGAGTGATTATTTCGTAACAAAACGATAACGTAAATGACTATTTTAATAGTTTACCCTGTTTATTTTTCTTTAAATATTTCATTTTAAATTATACCACATAAAATTTGACATTTCATTTAACAAATAAATTAATGATTTTAATAATAAAATCGCCTTTTTTATATAACCTCGATAATTTAGATAGCAAATACTTTTTCACCAAAAAAAATTATTGTGTAATTTCCTTTCGATTTTGTCACTTCTAACTCAAATTAAATTTATTTTTTATATACATTCATTTTTTAATAAATCTAGACAATAAAAAATATTACGAATAATTTATAAGTGTTAAATATGACATAAGTAACTAAAATGAATAGCGAAAAGATCAAATTAAATAAATACAATTACAATTAGGGACTAAATAGCATAATCTGAAAATTATGAAAGATCAAATACAAAGTTATACCTTTTCGAAAAAAGGATCCAAGGGATGAAATGGGCCTCGTTTATTATTTTTAAAACTGGTGATTGAAGGTTGTTTTGTGTTTTAGAAAACAGTGGGACTTGTATTAAAAAAGGTAAAATATACTTGTGGCCATTTAATTATAAAAAATTATAAAATAGTCATTTAATTATTCGATATTTTTTTTTTGTCACCAAAAATTAAATTACTAACGAAAAATAATTTGACAGCTTTTAAAATTAAATAATAACAATTTAATCTTGATTTTAAAAAATTTAACTCTCAATATTTATGTATTATGTAATATAAATTTTTTATAAATTCATTTTTATTTATTTCCATTTTTTATATATTTTCGATAAACATTTTTCTTGTTTTTTCTCTTTTATAATAAATATTTCTTAAAAAATATAATTAGATTCTGACACATTTGTGAAAAAAAATTTAAAAATAATTATTTTTTTCTAAAAACGAAGGTAATTATTTTTAAAATAAAAAATAAAAGATAAGTGAAAATGGTGGTTTTTTTTTAAATGAATAAATATTTAGTTTGTTAAAAGGATTTGAGGGTAGTTTACATGGTAAATAGTTGATAATCAAAGGATTAAATTCAAAAAAAAGGAAATATGTAGATGATTTTTCTACATATTACAAGGGGTAAGTATAAGGGTAAAGCCAAAAAAAAAAAAATTTAGAGTGGTCGAAATTAAATAGTAATTTTTATGATAGTAAAGATATAATTTTTTCATTTTAATAGTTTATATCTTTATAATTTATAAAATTATAGTGAAATTAAATAGTTTATATCATTTTATGAAATTAAAGTGAGATTTCACACTAAAATTTAATTCAAGAGTGTCCTCTCGTATGAAATCAACCATGGAAGCTTGAAAATGAAGATGGAAGTGACAGAAACAAGGGTAAGCAATTTAAATTACTATGCTGTATTTATTTAATTGTATAATTTGTTTTGAAATTGCGAGAATTTGGTGTACATAATTATTTTATATGTTTTAGCTTATGGAAATATTATGTTTATGTACGAAGTGAATAGTGAATAGTGAATAGTGAATAATTGAAAGTGAGAAAGTGTGAGTGTTTTTATTAATAGTATTTGATTCAGAATTAATTGTCTTGAATGATAGAATTGTACGTTTGTTATGTTGAAAGTGTTAAATATTTATTTTGTAGATTAATCGGATGAGCAAATTGAAAATTGAATTGTTGAGTGATTAATCTGATAAAAATTGAAATAAAGACTAAATTATAAAATATATAAATTTACGAATTTTACGAGTTTGAGTAGTGAAATCTGAAACGTTGATGGAATTATTGATGTGATTTTTTTTTTATGTCACTTCAAGAATATTTATAATGATGGATTGAAAGAGAGGTCAATCCTTTTTCTTTTTTGTAGAGAATCACAAAAGGATATCACGAATCCAACAAAAAGGGATTGATATCTCACTAAAAGGAATCTATCCCTATTCTTAAGTATTACTTTTAAATGAAAAAAGTTTGGCATAATCGGATTACTAATCAGATGGTTTGGATTATTGGTTTGTTGTGTCGATCGATTTAATCAATTAAATAAATTATTAAAAATTTATTTAAAAGATCATGTTTGATCCATTTTTTAGCTCGGGTCAATAGGTTCATATCGATTCGCGAGTCAATCAATTTGATATCTGTCTTCAAATCGTTACCCCAATTGATTTGATTCAATTCAAACATCACCGATTAAGGGTAGAGATGTTTATAGGCCAAGCACTCGACTCGACTCAACTTATTTTGAATCAGATTTGGATTTAGCTTTTTTTTTTCAATCGTTTCACTATTAAAAAAATAATATATACTAAAAACTCTATCACGTATGGGAATCGTAGATTTAAAACACATATATATGTTTAAAAATAATATACAATAAATAATGAAATGTATTTAAAATTAATTAATCATAATAACATGTAAAATTAATATATAAAAGTAATTTAATTTTTATTTTATTTAAAAATAATAAATAGATAATTCGAACGGCTAGACATGGCTTAGCCTACCCATAAACACCTATAGTTAAAGGGGATATTCCCTTTTTAAAAGTTATGGATCTTTTTAAATCCACTGATGAGAATAATCCATAAAAGCCCATTCCATGCATGGAGAGCTTATCACAACCATTAGAAATTGCAATAAGACCCGAATTTAATGGAGCCCGACCCGATTCACATGGTTATGACCTTTTCATTATTTGGATAGGGTCTAGATTATAATTTTTAAGATTTCGGGTGTGTTTAGTTGGGTGAAAAAGTGGAGGGATAAAGAGGAAAAGATTGTATAAAACAGTGATACCACGTTATCTGTATATTTTTTCCAATATTTTTATGTTGTATCAACATTTTCATACTAAAAAAATCAAATCCAAATGAGATCCTACAATTCACGATGAAATTATTGATGTGACATAAAACTATCGGAAAGGGATAATAACTCTATTTCATACGATCATTGCTCAAGGGATGTGAGGAGGGAGTGAAAAAGTGAAAAGAAAATAAAATTTGAGTGTGCCTAAGTAGGAAAAATGTGAAATGAAAAAAAAATAGGTGGGATGATATTTTTCATCCTACTGCATAAAAATCAACTATTCCCAATTATAATTATCAAAGGAGAGAAAATGAAAGAGCTGTATATTAGTTCAAATTATGTATTTTTTAAATGTTTTCTTTTCCTTAATCGAGTAAAAACAATTATATAATTGAATCTAAAATGTTGTTAAGTTTTTTTTAATAGATATAATGATTTATTTGGCCCTTCAATTTTACAAAAAAAAAAAAAAATTTATTTTAGTTTTTCATTTAAATTTTTTTTTTTTTTTTAGCTCTTTAACTTGTATTTTTCTGTCAAATCAACCCAAATAAATGGAAAAGTTAATGTCTGTTAACTTTATTGACGTGATATATGTGGATTGCCACGTACATGACATGTCAACATTTAATTATCTTTAAAAATTTTATAAATTTATAATGATTTTAATTATTTTTAATTTTTAAAATAATTTTTAATATTTTTTAAAATTTAAAATTTTAAAACAATTTGTGTCATCCACGTGGTAATTAATGTGTATGCAACGTCAATAAAATTAAAAAAAAAAACCCTTAACTTTTTCATTCATTTTTGTGTTATTTGACAAAAAAACACATGTTTAAAGACTAAAAAAAAAATTAAATAAATTGACTAAAATAACTTTTTTTATAAAGTTGAAAGACCAAATAAATTATTATATTTGAAAGACTAATAGTATTATCGTAAATCACTTATACTTTTTCTTTACTTCATTAAAGATGGGTAGGATAATAATCCTTAATTCTTTTGGTCAAGTTTTTTTAACTACAAAATAAGATATTAAATGAATGATTTTCTTTTCTTTTTTTTATAGTAAAAAAGGCATTAGAATGCTTTTATTTTTAACTCAACAATCATTCATTAATTACATTATAATCATCTAGTAATAACTTTTGAATAAACTACATGGGAAAACATAATGTGAAGATCCAAGTCCAAATGCGCACAAGTTCTGGCTAAATAGTCCGTTACTAAATTACTTTCGCGTCGCACAAAATGAAATTCGACCATGCCTAGTTGAGAAGCTAGCATCTTTATTTTCCGAACAATAGTGTAAGACGGTGGATCACCCGAGCTATCTTTTATCATCTCCAAAGCCACTAAACAATCACTCTCCACAATCACAGAGTTATACCGACTTTGGTGAGCAACCTCCAAACCATGCAAAATGGCCCATAATTCCGCATTAAGCGTCGTTCCTCTACCAACATGCCTTTGATATCCAACATTCCATTGCCAACTCGAGCTTCGCAAGCATCCTCCCGCCGCTGACCAACCCAAGTCTCTAGCCGCTGCCCCATTAGTATTTATTTTAATCCGACTAGCTGGTGGAGCCAGCCAATCCTTCGCATGATCCCATTGTTGCTGCTACCGCCTCGCCATATGTGAGCTGTCATACTCTCAGCTACAAGCACAATTTCATTCGGCTGACCATAGGATTGTTGAAAGACAAAATTGTTCCTTTGTTTCCAAAGCAACCAGCAGGTAATGCCAAACTTTATAACTGCTTGCTCACCATCAACTCCCATCCAAGACTGTCCCTTTAAATTTAACACCAACCAATACTCAAAATCTATGATCAACAGCAATCCTCCCCTGCAATAACCAAACAGCAGCAGCAAAATGGCAATCTCTCAAAACGTGCATTATAGACTCCTTTGCTGCACCACACCTACCACAGACTTCGCTGTCAGCCATTTGTCTTCGCACATGCTCACTTTTAGTAAGGAGCCGACATCTTCTAACCAACCATAGGAAATTCTTAATCCTAGGTGGTAACAAGTTGTTCCAAATGAGATTCCACCTACTGTCATCAACCACAGACTCATTGTAAGCCACACTTTTGTAGGCAGTTTTTACCGAAAACTTTCCATTCGTACTCAATTTCCATACACAAGCATCAGCACCAAGGTTCTCATTAGGAGGATAGCAAGCCAAAATATTTTCCACGATAGTAGCTGGAAAATAATTCTCCAATTCATTGCGATTCCAGTAGCCATTCATCCTAACAGAATCAAATACCGTCAGGCTTGGGTCAAAGATCTTGCCAGGTAGAAGAAAATTCTGTAATCGTTCCAAATGAGGAACCCACTCATCTTGAAAGAAACTCACTGATTTGCCATCTCCAAGACTCCACAAAATCCTATCCCAAAAGAGACCACAAATTTTTACAATAGAACGCCAAACGTATGAACAACAGGTCTGTCAATGTTTACAGGGCAAACTTCACTAACCTTATACTTGGAGCGTAGAATCCGAACCCAAAGACTGTCCCGTTTCATAACCAACTAAAATGCAAGCTTCATCAGGTAAGAAAAATTCTGTGGAACCAACCGTCTGAGCCCAACACCCCCTTTTACTTGAGGCTGACAGCAAGCATCCCAGTTGACCAATGTCGTCTTAGTACCTGAACTTGTCGATCCCCATACAAAACACCTCACAATCTTCTCAATCTGAGCACAAATGCCAACCGGGATCACTACCGATTGCATAAAATATTCAGGAATAGTTAGGAGTACTGATTTGGCCAAAGTCACACGACCCGCCAACAACGACAAAAGCTTGGCATCATAACCATTAAGTTTACTCTGAACTCTGTCAACTGAAAGTTGAAAAGTATTTTTAGTTATCCTTGTATGGAATAAAGGAACCCCCAAATATTTGCCTAAATCCTCAGTAAGGTAAAACCCCAAAACATTCCCAATGCTCCCCTTCATATCTCCATCCATATTATTTGAGAAAAAATAACTGGGACTTTCCTCTATTAATTCTTTGACCTGAATATTGGCAAAAACTGTTAAGAACCTTCTTCCTAGCATTCACATTTGCTAAAGTAGCTTCTCCAAAAAGCACAAGGTCATCGGCAAAAAATAAATGAGATAGCGGAGGATCACCCCTCCCTAGACAAATCGGTTTCCACTCACCAGTACTCATTGCTCAATGAATCTCGTGCCCCAATCTTTCTATAGTGAGAACAAAAAGATAAGAGGAAATAGGGTCCTCTTGCCTAACCCCTCGTGAAGGCGTAAACTCCTCAGTAAATTCTCCGTGCCATAAAACTTGCATTTGTGAGGAAGTAACACACTGCATTATTAACCGTCTCAACTTATTTGGAATCCTTGCCTTCTCAAGAGTGTCACGAAGGAATTCCCACCGTAAGCGATCATACCTCTTCTCCATATCAATCTTTATGGCCATCCATCCCTTTTTTCCTTTTCGAACTCTCATGGAATGCATCACCTCTTGAGCAATGATGATGTTATCCATAATATAACACCCCCCAACAAAGCTAGTCTGGTTCTCACCTACCAACAAATGCATTACAAGCTTCAACCGGTTAACAATAACCTTGGCGAGCACTTTGTAAGGAACATTACATAAACTAATTGGACGAAATTGAAAAACCACCTCAAGACTAGCCACTTTCAGAACAAGAACCATGAGAGTTCAATTCAAATAATCTTCCACCTCTCCTAATTCAAAACCCTTCTGAACCATGGAAACCAACGAGTCACCCATTAAACTCCATTGCGATTGATAAAATTGTGCGTGAAGACCATCGATCCCCGAGGCCTTAAGAGAGGCCATAGCAAAAAGTGCATCATAAACTTCTTGTCTCGTGACCTCTTTAGTTATAAACTCCTCCCACTCAGTGCCAATATGAGGGAAAGAATCTTCATTAGGAAAAATACCTTGTACCATCCCCTCATCAGTATACAAATGCCGATAGAAAGAGACAACCTATAACATCTGAATTTTTGAACCGGAGTTGGAACAGTAATAGTGTCGAGTTAAGAGTTAGAATATGAGGTTAAAATAAGAAGATTAGGAAAAATTTAAGATTAATTAGAAATTGTGAGAAAGCATGAGGGACTAAATAGAAATTTAGCTAAAATGAAATATAAGTCATTAGTAATTTGGTGGAAGATATTTTTGGAGGCAATGTTTTGGGCCAAAGTGTAAAGTTGGAAGGCCCAAGGACTAAAAGTGCAATTTTACCATTATTAAAGAAAGATATTTTCATAAAGAGAAATTGATAGAAAAATCTAGAGAAATTAAGAAAAGAAATGATAAAAAAGCTATAAAAGCCATCAGCCATTGTGTTTCACATTAGCCACCATTTTTCCATCATTTCAACTTTTGCTTTTCTTTCAAATTAGTCCTTTTTCACCAAATACAAACCAATTAAGCTAATTTCTTCCAAATATCTTCCAAATTAGTGAATAAAATTAATAGAGAAGTATAGTAGCTATCCAATTGTTAAAAGAAATGCATCCATACTTGTCTTGGAGGAGAAAGAAAATGGACATTAGTGTTGAATACAAGTGATTAAGGTAAGAAAGTTAAACTCCTCTTTAAATACATGTTAGTTTTTGGTTTAGAAACATAGATTATGATATGTTAGAAGGATTTTAATATGAATATGTGTTTTGTATGAAATTGAAAAGAAAGAAAAGAAGGAGAAGGACCAAATTGAAGAAAAAAGGAAAGGAGAAAGCCAAGGAGTGAAAAGGGATTATCTACAAGAGTTGTAAGTACTACAAGTATTAAAAGGTTTAGAATTAATTAAGTTAAAGTGTTTATAATTTTAATATATATGATTAATTATGATAAAAATGATATGTTTAATTATAAGTGTTAATTATGTATGATTGAATGAAATTTAGTATAAAGAAACATGAGAAAGGAATTATTCTCATTAAAACAGATTGGACAGAATCAGAGGACTAACTTCGAAAATTCACCAAAAATTGTATAAAAAGAGTTAAGAGTTGAATTAAAAATGTGATTAAAGCTTACTGAGTGTAGTTTCATATGGAAGAAACAGTGATGGAAATGGATCTGTATATTCTAAGATATAACTGATTTTGTGTAACAAGGTCAGAGTAGGTTCGAGTTCCCCTGATCTGACTTTGAAAAATCATAGAAAAATGTAGTAAAATTATTATAGACTGAAATTTATATTGATTGAATCCTTAATGAGTCAAATTTTCAAAATAAAGAGATGGAAACATTATTGGATTCCTGTACTAAAAGATAAATAATTTTTAGTAAAGAAATGTCAAAACTTTTAGGCAGCAGAGAAGGGGTAAATTGAAAGATTTTACTGTACAAATTGGATAAATTAAAAATTCTGAAATTTTTATAGTAAAAAGATATTTGAGTCTAATTTCAAAATCATCAAGCAGATTATAATTTCGAATTCTTTAGCTCAAGATATAAATAATTTAGTGACTGTGACTCAAATGTACAGCTTTGAAGATTAATTTAAAAAAAAAAATTGAATAGAAATGAAAAATTGAAGCATATAAAGTGATATGTGATGAAATTGAGAAATGAGAATGAAATGGATAAATCAAAGGTTTCCAAAGTTATTAGTACCTAATTGTTTATGATATTTGGTTGTTATTTGATTAAATTGATTTGTTATTGATTTGTATCATTATAATATGAATTATTCATTATTTAATGTTTATTTCGATATTTATATTTAATAAGTGAATATAAGGTAAACGTTAATATTGAGATGAATGAAAATTTATATTGAATTAATAGTATATTTGAATTGAATTTGAATGGGATTTGTGATAAAAATTGAAAGTGAAAGTGAAAGTGAAATTGGAATTGAAAGTGATATGAATTGTAAATTGAAAATCCCTATTAACTAGTCGGGCTGAGTCGGATATAGTTGGCATGCCATAGGATTGGAAGAGTTCAGGGATATTTCGACCTTGAGTCGATGAGACACTGAGCGTCATTATTTTACTTCGGATAGATTCGATGAGGTATTGGGTACCACTTTACTTCGACTAGATCGATGAGACACTGGGTGTCACTTTATTGCTTCGAACTATCCGATGAGGCACTGAGTGTCATTTTGGTGTGTTTGGTTGGATCCGTGTATCCGCCAAGGTCCGAGTCTTGTTAATAGGATAAACAATGTGAAAAAGAAAGAATGTGCAAATTGTGACATTTAGGTAAGTGAAATGGTAATCACATGAAAGGTAAGTACAATATATGTATAAGAAATCGAATGATAAAACTAAGTAAGTTAAGAGATTGGAATGGTAAAATGTGAAATGAGGAAGAATATGTGAATTCATAACACTACTGTAAGTTAAATGTTATACACATAAAAGGTATGTATTTTACATGAATAAATAATTATATGAATGAGTTTGAAATGTGTGATCAAAAGATGAATGATTAATGACTCTTGTAGTACTTATTAAGTCTTCACCGGCTTAAAACGTTTAATTCAACGCGTAGGTACAAGATCTTTGAGAAGCTAAGGTTGGATTAGGTGCCTCTTATCAAATCACATCAACATTGGAAGATTACAAGACAATGTATACTTATCTTGAGGTAAAATGGCATGTACAAATGATACTTATATGTCCTCAATGAATGAGTTATAAATGTTATTTTGGAATACTATGAACTTATGAAATGAGATAATGAATTTTGAAAGGAATTGTGTTTTAGACTGAATTGATTTATTGGTAAAGTTTTTATATAATTTCAAGGGGTTAGTTTGAAGTTTTTAGTTATATTTCTTGATTTTAGAACAGAAGTATCAATATTTTTATGATGGTATCAATATTTGTCCTGTTTTGAGTAAAAATTACATTTTCATTATTTTCAAACTAGTTTTAAGTCTCAATTTTGATTATACTCGATTATTTTGTGATATTTTGAGTAAAAAAATTCAATTACATAGTATTTGAAAGAAAATTTTGTTATACTCGTTTTGACATAACCTCCAGCTTTATCCTCTCCTCATCATAACACAAAACCCCATCATCTAGCTTAAGAGCTTTAATCTGATTAAATCTTCTTCTCTTATTCACTTGATTATGGAAATATCGAGTATTTCTGTTCCCCAAAGTTAGCTAATCTTTTCGAGACTTCTGCTTCCAGAGCAATTCTTCGTTATCAAGCATCGTTTCTAACTTAGCTCTCAACTCCTTTTCCAAATCAACCAACTTTTTAGAATAGTACCTCTCAAGGCAGTTTTGAATACCACTAATACGAAACTGAAAAGTACGCTTCTTTTTAAGAATATGACCAAAAATTTTCATATTCCATTTTTTAGTAGCAACCACAAAGACAGAAAGTGTCCCCTCTTCAAGTTTCTCCTCCGAACACCAGTTATCAGTAACAAATTGGCTAAAGCCCTCATGCGACGACCATCCACTAAAAAACCGAAACGAACGAGCATGACGAACTAAACCACTCCTACCAAAACTAACAGCTAGTGGTCTATGATTTAACTTGATTTTATGAAGATGGAGAACAGAAGTATTTGGTACAAAAAACTCCCAAAGATGGTTACAAAGAACTCAATCGATCCGTTCAAAAACAGACCCTCGATTCCAAGTAAATTTAGCACCTTGAAACCTAATATCCTTCAAGCAATAACCATTACAAAAATTCTTAAAAAGAGGACAAGAGCTGCTACCATGATTCGAACCACCTTGCTTCTCATCCTCCATCAACAAAGCATTGAAATCTCCTGCTAAAAGCCATGGCGAACAGACATTCTGAGCTATCAGTCCAAGTTGCTCCCATAATTCCTTTCGCGTCTTCTTATTCGGACTCCCATAAATACCACTGAAAACCACCCCATCTTGTAACTCTGGGAACTTGACCTTCATGTGAACAAACTGAAACTTATTGTGCACAACTTCCACTCTAATAGAATCCTTCCACATAACCCAGATTCCTCCCGAAAAACCCTTAGCTTCTACTCTATGTGAGTAATCCATTCCAATACTCTTTATCACTTGCTCAGCTTTCAAACCACTAATTCTAGTCTCCACCAAGACCACAATATCCGGGTTAAAATCCCGCAAATACTCCTTCAGAAATCTATGAAATTTAGGATTACAGCAGCTTGGCAATTTCACACAAGAACATTTGTTTTCATAATAAATACAAATGTAACAAACCCACTGACCTGAACCACCATCAACAAGGGGAGTTAGCCTCCATTCCTGCTGCTTCACTTCCTTCAGTCACCAGATCTTCCTGAACTCCACGAATTTCAAGCTCCTCATTGGCAGAGATATTTGGAGCATTAGAATTCAGAGCCACACAAGCCCCTAACGAACTACCTTCACCATCTAAGTTTTTTAAGGATGTCATGAACTGCCCGTTCTAATAAAACCACACCTGCACTACCTGCATGTTGTCCATCACCATTCTGCCCATCATTTGCCAAAATGCCCTTCTTCATTTTCTCCTTCTAGAACATTGGCAGAGAATTTGGCGAAACCAAGTTTCTAAATCCCAAGTTATCGTCATGTTGCACAGACCCCAAATTTGGATTAGTGTTTTCCTTAAAAACTGCCACTGTATGTTTCTTTGGATCAAGAATCCTTTGCTCAATTTTGGAATTTGCTTTATTCTTTCCCAACCCAATTTTGACACCTAATCCACTAGCACCCAGGCCCAAAAAAGCACCTTCTTTCCTAACACCCATTCCCACTCCCTTTGACCCAACAATGTCAGCTCTTGACTTTCTTGATTTAGAGCCTAATTTAAGACCTAAACCATGGGATTGTTTGAATTATGTCTTTGATTCTTTAAAACCCGACACCTGCCCCTCCTTATCCAAATGAGACGTTTATTCCTTCAAATTATCAGAGATAAGATTTGATTTTCCAAACTGAAAATTCCGCTGATTATCTTCTAAAAATTGCTCACTTTTCTCCTCATCAACGGAAAGAATATCATAATGTGATCACCTTTGATTATTTCCAAATTTGATGTCCGACTGTTTCTCCTTCTGTCGATTTTGCCGGCGCTGCCGGCGATCAACAATCATCTACTCCCCCAAAGCTTTCTTTTTTCTACCTTTTCCTGCACTTCAACAAACTCCTTGTTCGACATAGCCTTCTGTTGTCCTAACACATGATCATGATTGCCCTCTGATCCCTTTTCCTTCGGCATTTAGGGGCAAACCTCCTTCATGTGTCCAAATCTTCCACACCCAAAACAAATCGAAGGAAGAGATTCATATTCCACACGATGTATCCTTTGCGCAATCCGAATTTTTGAGACAAGAGGTTCCGCTAGATTAACTTGCACTGCAAAACGTGCAAATTGACCTCTTGCACCAGAGTCCGTCTGCATATCAATTCGAACCACCTTACCGACCAAACTTTCGATTTTATTCAAAAGGCTCCATTTATAAAAGGCTCCCGATAAACCAGGGATTCGAATCCAAGCAACCACAATTTGCGGGTAAGCCTCAAGCGTCGAGAAATGTGACGACCAAGGTTGTACCGTCAGATAGTGCCCGTATATGACCCAAGGGCCCTTCGAAAGCACAGAATTATAGTCTAGCTCGGAATACAATTTAGCTAGGTAGTAATCGTTCTCAATACCCATCAGCTGAAAACGATTTGTCGGTTTCCAGAACGCACAGACTTTGTTCCACAATGCATTATAGTCGATTTTCTGTCCCGACAGTTTCACCACCAATGTTCTCGACATACTCTCATCGATCAACCCATAAATTCTCTCTGAGAAATCTATAGTAGGTATCCCATCAATGACCAATTTTTCTACATCATCCTAAAGAAGCTCCAAATCATCTTTTTCCCATTCATTTTCCAGATTAGGTGCCATTGACTCAGAATTAAGAACAGCATCCTTGAAGGAGAAGGATTTTTGCCTGCCCTCGTCCATTAAAACATCATCTCCACCCTCATCCAACGGCTCCTCCTCATGCCGTCTTTCTTAGAAATGCGCCCATTAACCGGAAGCGGAGGACCAATCATTGATTTCATTTATACACCCCTTTTTTTTTCTTCTGTTTAAATCAATTTTTTTTTCACTAAACTTTTTTAAGTTATAATAATTAATCTGTTTTGATAAAAACTAATTATTACATTCCTCTAGAAGCAAATATATTATTAAGTTAAATATAAATATTAAGATGTTTAACATGCATTTAAATTACAATATAACTTATTTAAATAAATTAAAAATAATTAAAATTTCAAAATATTTTATTGTTTAGTACTCCTGTAAAAAATGATTAGCTATAAAAATATATATTAATTCAAAAAGAAATATGTTTCATCTTTCATTTAAAATTCTTTTAGTAATTACCAGCTCACAAGGGATTAGTTTAAAAAGAATAAATGTTTTTCCTAAACATTCAAATTAGAACCTAAACCTGAATTTAATCTGATACAATCCAATTGGATTGTAAAACATCAATAATTTGAATTAGAAAATGTTCCAAATCCAAATAACTTTAAATTCAAAATGAGTTGAAACTATACTAAACTTAAAATAAGACATCGATCATACAATACACAAAAACCGAATACAAACATAGCCATAGGTATGACTACTATTTTCGAATATATTATACATTACTTTCTCAAATAGAAACCCAAAAAAGCAAACTCGTGAAAGGGAAAAATAGGGAAAAGACACTTCCATTACTCATTACATACAAATCCAAACACAATGCTCGAATCACATACCTGTAAATGCAGCATTACCGACAACTTCGTTCGGTTTTCGCTTTCATCACATGTGTTCTTCATCCAAATCTTCCTCATCCTCGTATTCGCCTTCCTCGTCAGCGGTAGCGTCCTGGTATTGTTGATACTCGGACACGAGATCATTCATGTTGCTCTCAGCCTCGGTGAACTCCATCTCATCCATACCTTCACCGGTGTACCAATGCAAGAAAGCTTTCCTCCTGAACATAGCGGTAAATTGCTCGCTAACTCGCCTGAACATTTCCTGGATCGAGGTTGAGTTTCCTACGAATGTTGATGCCATTGATAGCCCTCTAGGTGGGATGTCGCAGACGCTGGATTTCACGTTGTTCGGGATCCATTCAACAAAGTAGGAAGAGTTCTTGTTTTGGACATTGATCATTTGTTCATCCACTTCTTTGGTGCTCATCTTACCTCGGAACATGGCTGATGCTGTGAGGTAACGACCATGCCTTGGGTCAGCAGCACACATCATGTTCTTTGCATCCCACATTTGTTGTGTCAACTCAGGGACAGTTAGAGCTCGGTACTGCTGAGAACCGCGGGAGGTCAGTGGAGCAAATCCGACCATGAAAAAGTGAAGACGAGGAAAGGGAATCAAGTTCACAGCAAGCTTTCGGAGGTCGGAGTTGAGTTGGCCAGGGAATCTTAGACAGCAAGTAACTCCACTCATGGTTGCAGAGATCAAATGATTCAAATCACCAACTGCAATGCATATCAATATATAAGTAGATGATCTGAACACCAAACCAATTATATCGAAAGATTACTCGATCTAGCCCTATTCGAACAAACTATATCGAAATGAAAATCTCAGAATGAATCATAGGATTGCAACTTTTGAAATTATGTTTACAGCCTATACACGTCTTTGGGAAGATTAAGAACAGTGATTAAACCTTTTTAACCTGGTTGTTGGCCTAATGATTAAACCTCAGGATTTCGAGACACCGAAACTGAGCTGGTGGCAATCATGTTATGGTTTAGCCACCGCTTTCAAGAATTTAAATGCAGTAAAAGGAATCTATACGAAATGAAGATTTGAAACATAGAAACTATTTGCTTACAGCTAGGTGTACTCAATTTAAGAGTCCTGAAGCAGATATCATATAAAGCCTCATTATCAAGAACCATGCACTCATCAGCATTCTCAACAAGCTGATGAACTGAAAGAGTAGCATTGTATGGCTCAACAACTGTATCGGAAACCTTTGGTGAGGGGAACACCGAGAACGTAAGCATCATCCTATCGGGGTACTCCTCTCTGATCTTCGAGATAAGCAATGTACCCATACCGGAACCAGTTCCCCCACCCAATGAGTGGCATACCTGGAAACCTGCAATGGCGGATCAGATCCACAATTGTCACTAACGATAGACAAGATGTTCAGTGGCTAAATTAAACAGAATATATCTATTTATAACAGCCGGAACCTAAAGAAACAATGTCTTTACCTTGCAGGCAGTCACAGTTCTCAGCTTCTTTCCTCACAACATCAAGAACGGCATCGATAAGCTCAGCTCCTTCGGTGTAATGGCCCTTGGCCCAGTTGTTTCCAGCACCAGATTGTCCAAAAATAAAGTTGTCTGGCCTAAAAATCTGGCCATAAGGACCAGTTCGGACACTGTCCATCGTACCAGGCTCCAAGTCCATGAGCACAGCACGAGGAACAAAGCGACCACATGAAGCCTCGTTATAGTAAACATTAACACGCTCCAACTGCAGATCCGAGGAACCAATGTACCTTCCAGTTGGATCTATGCCGTGCTCATCGCAAACAACCTCCCAAAACTTTGAACCGATTTGGTTCCCACATTGTCCACCTTGAACATGAAGGATCTCTCTCATTTTTTCCCTAATTGATAACAATTGAACTAAATTAAGTCCTAAATCTTTTAATCTATGATAAAATAATGCATTTTTAAGAAATTAAAACAAAAAAAGTAAAGTGGAAATGCAATGCTTCAGATCTAAATACTAAATATATACAGAGATTTGCGATCTAATATCCAAGGCATTCAAATTTAACAGAGGCAATGCAGAATCGCAGATTTCAATAAAACTTAATTTCCGAAAGCTACCAAAAGAAATCCAGCAAAAAGATGATGATGATGATAAAGAAAACATCGAGTGAATATGCGATACTTCAGATCGAAATACTAAACATATCCACAGAGTTGCGATCTAATATACAAGGTATTCAAAATATTAACAGAAAGCAATGCAGATTTCAACAGAACTTAATTTCCGAAAGCTACCAAAAGAAATCCAACAAAAAGATGATGATGTTGATGATGATGATGATGATGACGATAAAGGAAACGTCGAGTGAAAATGCGATCTAACATCCAAGGCATTCAAATATTGACCGAGACGCAATGCAGATTTCAACAGAACTTAAATTTCCGAAAGCTTCAAAAACAAAGAAAACGTTGTAAGAAATTGCAATGCTTTATATCTAAAGACTAAACATATCTAAGAGATTTAAGATCTCAATAACCAAGCAATTCAAGTATTGGCAGAGAGGCGGCAATGCTGATTTCAACAAAACTTAGTTTCCAAAAGAAATCTAACCGAAAAAGCAGAAAGACGACACGTAATTTCAGTGAAAACAAAAAGAAAAAACATTTGGAAATTAAGATCCAAGCAAATTCTAAAAGGAAATCTATCTAACAACAAATGGAATTCAGATATAAAAATTGAAAAGCGAAGCTCTAAAAACAAAAACCACATATATATACAGAAAATGCCATGAAAAATATACATTAATTTAAGATCTGTAGTTAAATATAAGAAGTAATAGAGAACGTTTTACCTTGTGTTAGATTTTCTGAAAAAATCGGGAGGATTTGCAGCAAAGTATTTGTAGAGAAAGATCTGCGATTGGTGAAGAAAGGAAAGGATTAGAGTGTTATATATATCAATGGAAGTGAGTGAGCGAGCGAGCGAGCGAGTGAATGTGTGAGTGAGTTGAGTGGTTGTTTGTTTCCCTCCTTTTTTTTGTGTGTGTGAAAGCCGTTCGATGGAAATTATGAACGGTCCTGATTGTTTGTTAGTTTTGTTTTAAATATCTGTTGGAAGTTTTTAGACGAATATACCCTTTGGTTAAATGACTAGGTTGTCCTTTGATTTTGATCGTTCCCTCTGTCTAAAAATAAAAGGGATAAAGTAACATTTGGTCCCTGTATTTAGACAATTTTCCCACTTTAGTCCTTGAACTTTTTCTTTGATCCATATTAATCTCGGAACTCGGAAGCTTTTCCTAATTTAGTCTCAACATGTAGTACGCTTAGATTGTGCCACCTATCACTTTTTTTTAAATAAAATTTGTATAGATTTTTATATTTTTTGGTTTTTGTAAAATAAAAAATTATTGATGATGATGTGATACAATCACATAGTGTCAAGTCATCATACTTTAATGGAATATAAGTTCAGAGACTATATTTAAAAATATTATCAAAATTCAAGACTAATATGAACAAAAAAATTCAGATATTAAGTTGAAAAAAGTACTAAATTTAGGGACTAGATTGCTTTATCCCAAAAAGAAAATGGCTCAAGTCGAGGTCAATAAAATTTTGCACTTTCAAATTCGAGTTTTATCATATGCGATTTTTTTACATTTTTATCTTAATTAATTGTTAAATTAATTAATTCAATATCATTAGCTGTAAATGAAAATATCTCACCAGCCCTAGTAGTTGTTTGACTTGTCCCATTACCAAATTTATATCATCTCACACCTTACACCTTAACCATATTGGTCTAAACATTAAGGTTATCATATGGACCTACTATGTTTTATTTGGGGGTTGTACATTTTGGCGGTGTGTTTTAATGTATCTGTTAATTATTGATTGAGTTTTAGTTCGATTTGTATGAACATTATTGTTAATGTAAAATGATATATAATGAGATTATTCAATATATATATTCATGAAAATTGACATGTTTTAGAGTTAAATTATCCGCTCGAGTTTTAAGGTTCACTCAAAATATGAAAGGGATAAAAAAATGAGACCCGAAAAAAAAATTAGGCTAGTTTAAAATATAAAATAAGCTCAGATCTAACATTTAATTGCTAATCCGACTCATTTTTTACTTTGTAATATATTTTTATTTTATATTAAATAAAATTAAATATATTATTATAACATAAACATTAAAAAATGTGTTAAATTGTCTAGGTTTAAATTTTCAACAAAATAAAAAAACATAATAATAATATTACGAGCGAGCCTAAAATATATTTAGATTGGTCATTTATAAATATGGGTAGATTTTGACAAATTTTAAATATTATATTTTGGGTTGACGATAAAATATGTTAATATCAATTACAAACATGGACCAAACAAAATCCGACCCATAAACAATTTTAATTACAAATAAATAAATACAATATAAACACTAGGCAATTTTTATTTAATATTTTTAGCTTGTCCAATTTTTAAGCTTAAATCCATTTTTTAAGGTTAATATTTTTATCTAAATCTCCTAATTTTTAGGTAAATATTTTGATCTAAACAAATAATCCGACCGTTTGATAGGTAGACGCAAAAACAAGAAGGGGAACATAAGGGTAATTTCGTCCAACCGATTTTTCATTGCCAAGAGCAACAAAAAACCCTGAGGGGGTAAAATGGTCATATAAAAATGGATATTCTCGTAGAGTTGCTTCTTTTGGTTCAAAGATATTCTTGGAGTGTTGGAAAAGGATATCTGGGCCGGCTGGTCTTTATTTTTCATTTCACCATCACACGTACGGCGCGTGCAAGACACGGGCACGAGAGATAGGATATCCAGCCATCAGCAATCGTGAGATTGGCGCGTGGGGAACACGAGCTGACAAAAGGTAGAAGGTGAGTGCTGAGAGATAAGACATATGAACCACCCATTATTATTATTTTTTATTAGTATTTTACCAAATGGCCCCATCTTGTAACGTTTGAGTTTGATTACTGATTAAGCCCTTTCTCCTTATTTGATGCAATTTGTTTGCTGCTTGCTTAAGTTAAAATCCACATCATATATATATATAAAGTGTTCGGGTTTGAGTTCGGGTTTTATTACACGTAAATTATATGAGGGTTTTGTAATGTTTGATTTTGTTTGTGGTTATAATTTGAATGTATAAACTCTGTAATCGTCAATCGGTATTATTGTATTTGTCGTGAAGATTTTCAATATCCATTCATGTGATTGAACTATCTGATCATTGTTTTGATTGGTTCAATATGTTTATTTGGTTCAATTGAATAAATTATAAAAAATAAATATTAAATAAACATAGAAAACAAGTTGAAACGATTTATTAGTCTGGTTCGTACTGATTCTCAGATCAACTAGTTCAACCCATTATTTCGAATTGATATCCTATTTGGTTCTCAATCCAACCAGTTGGTTCAATTCGAATGTGAAAATAGTGCTTGTACCTAAGGATGAGCAAGAAAAATCAAAGATTCAAAAACTGACTTGAACCGAGATGTTCGGACAACCTATGGAATGCAATTTATAAATTGTTAAATCATCAATTAGTATTGTTGTACTTGTGCCAAAGGTTTTCAAAATTAGATCGATGGTCGAACCAATCAGACTACCAATTCTCTATCTGACTAGTCCAATAAATTTTATTTGATTCTATTAGAGTATGTAAACGATAGTAGTCATAGGTTGTTGAGGTTAGTAAGTTGTCAGTAATTTGTTAAGCGTGGTTTAGGTTGTTA
This sequence comes from Kokia cookei, assembly GCA_039519145.1. Taxonomy (NCBI): domain Eukaryota; kingdom Viridiplantae; phylum Streptophyta; class Magnoliopsida; order Malvales; family Malvaceae; genus Kokia; species Kokia cookei. The sequence continues at coordinate 46,028,872 of CM076908.1, read as the reverse complement.
ATGCAATAGCAGTAAGCTGGTGAAGGGTTAACAAATCACTAACAACTTATTAACCTCAATAACCTATAACCGCTATCGTTTACAACTCTAGTAAATTCAATTGAATAGATTATTAGAAAGTCATAAAAATTTAAAAATATATTAAAACCATATAAAACAGTTTCAACCATAGGTTCATATCGGTTCCTAGATCACTTAGTCCGATCTCTAATTCCATACCAATACCTCAGCTGGTTTCAAGTTTAACCAATTGATCCAATTTTGAAAACATAGCTTGTACCTAGGGTTAGGCAAGAAAAAAAAAATTGATATAAATTTCTTTTAAAACAGTTAATAGAATGCAATTTAAAAACCTCAGTTACCCAAACGAGCATATTTCTATTTTTATTTAATTTATAATTAATATTATTTTTTATGATATAAAAAATGTTGTGTATTTAAAAGTTCCATATAGAAACATTTTTAAAAAAATAAAAAATTATTAATTATTTTGTATTTACCTGAAAAACTATTACTTTTAGAAATATTTATGCTTTACCAAATAATATTTAAATACCGTAAAATAAAACTTATTTTGTCTACGTCAAAATATTTAAAACAAAAAATTAATTTGAAAAAATTGAAAACCGAATTCAAAAAATCTAAATAATCCAACCTATAAGCTAATTTCACTGTTCACAATATTAATAAAAATTTAAAGTATATTTTATTAACATTTTTATATATTTATAATTAAATTTAAATTTTAAAATATTTTTTATTATTTAAATCAAGTTCAAATTAAATTAATCCAACCGAATCATATGAAAAAATAATTGTCTAAACCTAACTCGAATCAAACTGCTCAACTCTTAGACAGCTCTAAAATAAATTAAGAAACTCTTACACGTTTTTCATATTAATCTTTTAAGTAAAAATGAATTAAAAAATAAATAAAAATAAAAAACTAAAAAGCCCAATAAATTGGTCAAACAACAAAAAACAGCCCAAGAAAGGTGCCCCTTGCAACCCATATTTAGTATCACATTTTATTTAGTCATAATTGGGCTTCAGCCCAAATTATAATTACATGGGTTTAAGAAAGGGCAAATAAATAATTCACATTACATCCCATAGCAAGGTTTTTAGAAAGTTAAATCAATCAATCATCGGTTCATGATTTGATAAGTTTTTTCAAGTTTAATTGAATGAATTATTAAAAATATTAAACTATTAATATTCAAAAAAAATATTAAACTATTAAAAAAATAAGGAAAATTTGTTCAACTAATCCAATCACTTGATTCAATCAATTTAAAAAAGTAGTTCATGTATGTGTGATTCCGAATCTATTTGTATTGTTTATAAAATATTCATTGTTAAATACAAATAAAAATAATATTCTTGATTGATATATTAAAATATGAGATCGATTCAAAATTTTACGTATTTGATGAGTTCAATTATGTTGTTAATCATGACAATATAATTATCGAGAAAAAAAATCAATATATATAATATTAGGAAGAAATATTAATGCATGAAACTTTTATTTAATTATTTATTTCAAAATAAATAAATAGATAAATTTTTTATTTGGTCAATTATATAATGTCAACTTCAATTTATCTATTTATTTGGTCAAATTTTCATGCACATCAACTTTTAAATTTTTCTGTATATTTGCTGGAAATTTCACCCAATTTTTTTTTTTTATTAGGTTGATTAGCACTTTTTTGCACGCTTTGTGTTAGACCACCATCCACCAGCTTGTGAAAATTGACCGGTGCCAAAAAATTAGGTAAAGATTTTCAAGTCTAAGTTTCTTTAATAAATATTATTTTATTTTATTTTTTGGTGAATTACAGTAAAAGGATAAAGTTTTAATCACAATTCAATTTAAATCCAAACAATACTTAAATTGGTGAATACCCTAATCATCAAGTCAATACATGATATTCATTATTTTGTTTCTTTGAACTTTTAAATATATTGACATAGTTTTACTTTAATATTTTATTAATAAATAATAATATAAATGTCAAATATTGAATATTAAAATTAAAAAGTATATGTCAATAATTGACAAGAGAATTATTTTCAATGCAGGTGAACGTGAGTTTGAGTGCGCTGAAGTGCATTATCCTACTATTTATGTGTTGGGGAAGGGCTATGAGTAGTTCTAGACATTGTGTCAAAAAGTATAGATATGATCAGAATCTTTAATGAGAATCAAACCTAACTTACAATATTTTGTCATGTTCTTTATATTTACGTAAAATTTAACATATTAAAATAATTTATATTATATTAATTTTCAAGGTAAAAAATATCATTGAGATTCCTGTAATAGAAATTAGGTTGCATTTTGCTCTATTTACTAAAAAAAATAAACAAATTAGTTCATGAACATTAAATCAAAAAACAAGTTTGTAATTTTTGTTAAAAATTTTATTCTTTTGTAAGGTTAAAAATTTCATTCTTTTGTACGGTTAAAAACTATTGTGGTTGGCAGAATAATCAAACAGCAACACGTGGTAAATCCAAGCGGTTGAAAGGGCCCCGGCTCCCCCTAAAATGAAAAAAAAAAATCTATTTAGGTCTTTATTGTTTACAAAATTTTAAATTAATAATAATAAAATTACATTTTATCTCCCAAAATGATAAAAATCGATTTAATTTTAAAGATATAAGCTATCAAAATTATAAAATTACATTTTTACTATCGTAAAAATATACAATTTAATTCTGGAGCCCCTTAAAAAAATTTCTTACTTCAGCCCTGATATGTACCTCATGCTAAAATATAGATACTAGATTTTAATAATAAAAATATATGAAAATTTTAATAGAATGATCAATTAGCTTTTCGATTTAACGTATAAAAATTAATTTATTCAAGTTTTTAATAAACTTAGTAAATATAATCTGACTCTTAATATAAAAATATTTATGATATTTTTATCGAATTTGTGTCTTTATTATATATTGGCCGCATCTAAAATCACGGTTTGGACAATCACAAAGGGGCAAAAGGCGCATTATTTATTACGTTGGGGCACACAATAAAAGCTCTTTTTTTTTGACCCTACCATGTGCTTAGTGAGCCACGGGCTAAGATTTTTTTTTTTTTTAATATCATAATTTTTATATTAATGTTGAGGGATTTTCGAATTTCTTTTTAAGAAAAGTTAGGTTTACAAATTTTCGTTCATTTAGAGTTGGATAGATTTTTCAATAAATTTGGTATTATTCTGTGTGAAGGTTTGTCTCTCGATTACCGTACTTGAAGAGAGAATAAATTTGTAACTTATTTGTTTGAATTGAACAAAGTTGATTAGTCAGATCGTTTGGATTAGAAATTGGTTCAGAGAAAAGTATTGGATTGATTGATTTGAAAATTGATACGAATCAATTTAATTAATTTTTATGATTTTTTAAATATTTATTTAATTAAGTGAAATGAATTGATTAAATTGATTAAATCGATAAATCGATAATTTGATTAGTTCAATCACTGATCCAATTTTTAAAAACCTTAATTTGTAAAATAAAAACACATTGTAAAATACCGAAATAAATGAATTATCGAAAAATTTAAAAGTTTACAATTGGTGGGATTTGTACCTATATCTTAAACGACTAGTGCAAATTAGGCACCACTTGGGCGAGTAACATTGTTCTAAACTGAAAATAGGCTATAAACGATGTATTTTGGACGATTTTTTACGATTTTTATGCATTAAGTTAAAAATCGTTTACTCAATCCGAATGTACTTTTATTTATTTATTTTATAATTGATTTTAATTTTTATAATGTAGAAACGTATTTTATTTAAAATAGTACAAATAACTTAAAATTTCTATATACAAAATATATATTTAAAAATACTATATAAAAATTATTGATTGTTTTTATTTATTTAAAAAAATGATTTAGATTTAAAAAAAACTTTGAAACTTTATCAAATAATATTTAAAATGCATAAAAAAAAATTATTTTATCAAAATAAATTCAAAAATCAAAATTTAGTATGAAAAATAGAGGATTGAATCGAATTATAATGGACAGTTCGAAAAATCCAAAGAATCTAATCGAACTGAACTAACTTCACCCCTACCTATATGCTAAACAAAATCTATTCGAGCGCATGGTTTGCTTTTTTAGGTATTGAACAAGATATTTACACTTTATAGACCTGTTGCTTCTTTAAAAACAGAAGAATAAAGAGACAAAACTTCTCGTTGAAAATAATATCGAACACGTTAAAAGATTTATCGACTTTCAGAAAACAACACTTTGCAAGCTTCTCCGAAAAGAATACAAAATCTCTCGAAGATTATAAAAATTTAAATTTTAATAGTAGTCCTAATCAATTTATTATTTACTATGAATGGTACTATTATCTTGTGATCTTCAAGTACTTTGTTTTTTTCAAAGTTATCAATGCTTATGTAGAAATTGTGAAAAGATTCTGGACACGTATGAATGAATTAGGGAAATTATTTGTGGGGCAAAAGTTGGGAATTTGGTGTTAAGTGTGAAAATAAAATAATAAAATTATAAAATTTTGGGACTAAAACTAAAATTTTCATTTTAAAATAGCTTTAATTAAATTGTTGACGATTATGAGGAACTGAATATTTTATTATTTCATTTAACCAAGGAACCCCAAGCCTTCTTCCGCCCTTCACTAATCACTGCCCCTGATTATTTGGATTTTTAGACATAAAATGGTAAAAAAATTTGGTGAAAATATATTTTTTGTCCCTCCCAATTTCAATATCGAGAAAATTGATGAAAATATTTAATCAATTGTACATATTATTTTATTGGTAGGTTAACAAATTTAGCACTCATAGTTCAGACATTTTGTTAATTGGGTCATTATTTATTTTTTAAATTAGATAAGTAGATAGACTAAACTCTTAGAAATAAAAACAAGACTAAATTTCAAATTTTGAAAAAGTATAATACCTGAAAACAAAATTAAACCCGAAAGATTGCATTTTTTGTGCTTCTCAATAACTTTTTTAATTTAATTTAGATTTTTAAATTTTTGTGATATGAAATTTTATAATTTTATCTCGACCTTAAACATAAGATTTCTGACTTCACCCATATTTAACATGATTAATATTCGAGCTTGACTTGTTCATTTTTTGGGGTCATGCTCGAATTATTGAAGTAATAAATTAAACCAAGTTTTAGTCTTAAAAACGATTAAGCATTGCATTTTAAATATCTACGTAACACCATGAATAGTAATTCTATCAAAATTCAATGGTTAAATTTTGTTATTAGTCCTTATATTATGTGTAAGTTATAGATTTAATCCCTATATTATAATTTGATCCTTTTTTTTTGTTTTTGTCATTTTTTTATTTTGTAATTTTAGCATTGATCAAACCGTAACTGTTAAATTCATTAAACTACAAATATATTATCACATGTGTGATGTTATGCTAGCTTGTTGTTTTTACGTATTATTTACAAAAAGATAGTCAATAGATTTAACGATTTTTGTTTTGCATTAATGCTAAAATGTTCAAATTCGAAAAGTATAAGGACTAAGAAAGATCAAATTGGAATATATGATCTAAATCTATCATAATACGATATAAATGGTAGAGTTTAACCAAACAAATTTAATTGCTATTGTTTTGGGTCAAGATTGAAAATTTTAAATTCAGAAAGTACAACGACTAAAATTAACCGATAAAAAACATGCTACAAGTCCCTATACTATTCGAACAATTAGAAATTAATCCCTTAAAAATTATTTTATTAAATCACTTGGTAACCATGTAACCAATAAAATAGCGTTTATAATAGACATAAATTTAACAAAAGAGTTTTAATAATATGAACAATTAGACTTATATTTTTAAATCTGAAAAATAAAGTAATTAAATTCCAAATCTATAGAGAGTAAGAGAACTTGGAGCATATTTTAACCAAATTAATTAATTAGAAAAATATAAAAACTAAATCTATTATTTACGCGTAATACAACGACCAATAATAAAATTTGATCAATATGACTTAGATCTCTTAATATATAAATTAAATTTAACTCGACTCGAAGTTAAAAACTGACAATGCATGAGAGTGTGTTGAAGAATGTAAAATAATATTAATGCATGCAATTGGGGTACCCCTCTTTAGGGCAAATTTGCCTTTGGGGAAAGCAAAAATTCCTTTAGAGACAGGAAAGATTACAGTACCTCAAACTCCACTTTTCAACATTCATAATAATTGCTTTCAAAACCCAAAAAAATTTATATAAAAATAATCATTCAACTATAAGTTTGATTTTATTTTGGTTACTTAAAATTTTAAAATTAAATATTTTTATTATCCTTTTATCAGTTGTTGGTAGATGAATGATGAAAAATTGATGTGGGTTTTATTTATTAGTTTAATAATAAATTTAATTTTTTAATGTTTTCGTATTTTATTAATTTTATCTTAAATTTGAATAATCAATAAATTTAGTCATCGATATTTATAAAATTTATAATTTTAGTTTTAATTATAAAAAAAATCAATAAATTCAACTCGCAATATTTACAAAATTTGTCAATTTAATTTTAATTCTAAAAGTTAAAAATATTTTAAAAAATTTATTTTTGGTACCCTTTAAGGCAATTTAAGATAATATTAATGCAGGTAAAAGTATCACGATGGCTCTTACAATAGAGTTAGATTGTATTTTATCTTTTCAACTAAAAAGAAAAAATAGTTCAATCTTTCTGTTAATTATTCCATCTATTTCTACTGTTAAAAACTGATTTATGTATGTCAGCGTAATGTACACATGCACACTACTTGTTTGATTATTTCCTAAGCAAGTCAGTATTCCACAATACAAATAAATGAAATTTTAACAAAAATGACTAATTTACTCTTTTATCCAATGTACAAAAATTAATTTATCTATTTTTTTGTAGAATAAATAAAATACAATCTTAATTTTAAGATGAATTTAAATGAATGATACATTTATCTATAATTAATATAAAAATAATGATAACACTAAATTTAAATACTATAATAATAATACTATAACATAAAATAAAAAATAAACTACACGAATCGTACTCCCTATCTAAATTCACACTTAATATACTACCTATAATGCATGGCACTCGGGTTACCACTTTTCAACCTTCATAATAATTGCTTTCAAAACTTAAAAAAAAAAAAAAGAATTGTGAAGAAAGGGAAAATAAGAAAAAGAAAAAAAAGAAGATATTGACAGGCATGATATGTATGACCCATCATGTCATGTCATGACCATCTAAACCTAGCTTTTAATTTGTGTGAGATCCTTGAGCTAAAAAATGAAAGGAAACCCACCCCATGTTTTTGGCAATTGCTTTCGATGTGACTCACTATCACAACGTTTCTAAGGTCATTATCCCATTTTTTCATCCATCGGTTTTTAGGAAAATTTAGAGAATGGATTTAGGTTTTCACCACTGTATTGATAATTGAATCCATCACATTATTAATTTAATTAATTTTATCCGGCTCAAATGACTACACTATTAAAATTATATATTAAAAATAAAAAAATTGATTTTTTAATTCGATTCAATTGAATGGAATTAATTTAATCCATTTTTTCAAACCAATACTTTGGTTAGTTTTTTGTCTAATTGATCAGTCTGGTTATCAAAATAGTGTCGATAACTAGTGGCGAATTCAAGGGTTGATAGGAGTTTCGACCCCTGATATAAAAAATTGTATATTTAGGCTACTTTATAGTTTATAAAAATTTAAATTAATAATGGTAAAATTGTAATCTAATCCCCTTAAAAATCATAAAAAATTGATTTAATCATTTAAAAATTACAAATATAAACAACTAAAAAGGTTGTATTTTTTATCGTAAAAATATATAATTTAATTTCATTCCCTAAAATTTTAGCTTCGTTTTGCTATATATATATATATTTTTTTAAATCTGAATATATAAATATGTTTTAAAACATGAACCCATTTATTATCCACATCGAATTTAAGTATTATTGTGCGAATTAATATCCAGATTAAATTATTTTTCAAGTATTCGAATCTATTAAATATTTTAATTTATTTTTTTTAAATTGAATATTTAAATATAAACGGATCAAACAAATTATTTGTATTTAAATTTATTAAATATTAAAATTTAGTAGCTCCCAAAAGTTTATAAAAGTAAAACATATAATAAATTTGGATAATAAATATTAAAAGTTTAATATTTGCATTCGTTTCAAATCTATGACATATAGTAATTAGAGTTTCTGTATATATTTTTATGATAATAAAAATGTAATTTTATTATTTTAATAGTCTATATTTTTATAATTTTTAAATGATTAAATTAAAATTTTATCATTTTGAGGGCAAATGTATAATTTTATCATTTCTAATTTAAAATTTTATAAACAACAAAAGAACTTTAAAAAAAAAAATTCATTTTAAGGAGATGAAAATCATGCCAACATTTAAATTTGTTACTGTCTGCATCCAAATTTATCCAAAAATAAAAGATAAAACAAATTAAATATCTACAAATATCTTAATCTACACAATGCATCGTGATTCCTATATAAAGTATTTTAATGTGAATTATTCACAAAAATTCCAAGTTTGATTTTTATTTCTTTATTAACAAATAAAGTTAATTTTGGTTTAATTTCAGTGTTTCCTTAAAAGTATATTAAAATGTTAATGTTCTTAAATATTATGTGAATAATATCTTATCCGTTTGTGTCGGAATGGATGGTTTCGGAAGTTTGAAAGTAAAGATTAATTAAGTTTACATCAGTTTCGAGTTTAATCCGTAAATAATTTCTACCTTATAGAAAAAAAAAATCCTTTTCCCTTGATCTGTATTTTTTTCTTTTTAAATATTTTTTTATTTTACCGATAAATATCGAATGTAATGATTAAATATATTGTGATTATCAAAAAGAGAATGTAAAATTGAACATTAAAAACGATATTGTTGAGAAGGTAATCATAAATCCTTAATGTGAACTGTAAAACAAAAATAAAAATACCAAAAAGTATTATAATTTTAAAAAATTATAATTTATTCGCTTTTTAATTTAAACTCTTTAATATAATTTTTTAAGCTTAATATATCATTTGCTACCCAAGTTTCACACTTTTATTTAATATTAGGAAAAGTGCAAACAACATAATAGAAAAAAATCAAACTCGAGTACCAAAAAATATATTAAGTCAAAATTTTAGCTTTGTCCCTGTAAAAAAGGGTTAATATATTATTTAGTACCTAAGTTTGACTTTAATGTTCAAATTGGTACCTAAGTGTTTTTTTTTTCGTATTGATACTTGAGTTCTATTTTAAATATTCATTTTGGTACTTGATTTTTTTTCCCAATTAAATACTCTAATGTGACTTCAATATTCAATTTGGTATCCTAGCTTTTTCCCCGATTAAGTTTTTGTGATTTTTTTTACTAGCACACACATGCCAAACATTCATTGGGCCACATGATGTTTGGTATGAATACCAAAATAAACATTAAAGTCAAACTCAAGTGCCAAATTAAAACCTCAAAAAAATTTAGATAGCAGATAGAAAATTAATCTATAAAAAACCTTCAATGTTTTCGGAATCAAACTATACCGATTGAACTGAGAATCAGTATGGGTATTGATTTGAAATAAGGAATTGGATCAACTGACCCATAAATCTACTGAATCGAATTTCTCTATTTTTATTTTTTAATAAATTATTCAATCAAGCTGAACGAATCGCAAAATTAATAATTCGATTAATTCGATCACCGATCTAATTTAAAAAATATCGAAAAACTCCAAAAACATGAGAAGGAGAGAATATAAGGGCTAAAGGAATGGAAGTGGTTGGTGGGGAAAAAAGGTAATAGGGTATAGGATTAGGAAGGAACTTTAGGGACTAGTAGGGCCATGTTTGGTTAGCGATAATCATGCGTTTCCATTCCATGGCTTTTACAACTGTTTCTTAATGATCAGGCAAAGGAACGATTAAGTTTATCCAATTAAAGTTTTGCTGCCCTGCCAAACAGGTCCCACCCTTGCTTAATTAAAATTATTTCTCAACTTTAACATAAAACCCTCCATCATTTCAACTATATAATTTAGTCCCTTACTTTGCTGTCACGCTCTTCCTTCTTTATTATTATTTTGAGGGATATTATTATTTTTAATGCTAATCAAAGGACTTACATTTGATTTTTTTAGTCAATTCCAATCCATGATTAAGAAATTTAAAATTATTAGATTATGTCAATTTAGGATGAAATAATTTTTTAAAAAATAATATTTTTTAAAGAAAATTTTCAGTTCAGTTATAATTTTTTTTTTATTAAGATGGAGGGTAGAAGCTATTACATAGCAATTAATCTAGGAAAAAATACACCACTAACATTCTCGTGCAATACATTCAATGCAAAATCAAGAGGTAGGGACCAAGAGTAAAAGTCAATAACTATTCCTTCCGCCACCTTTGCTAAGCAATCAGTCATTCTATTGCATTCTCAATGAGCATGCTTAATATCAATATCCCAATCTCGACGCAACAAAGCTTGGATGGCATGAATAACATATGAATCCAGTTGATGTATCATCGGAGTACCCTTAACATGATGCAACGCTTCCAAACAATCTATTTCTAACAACACATTACGACAATTATGCTCCCAAGCATGTTCAAAAGAATGAAGAATACCTTAAAATTCCGCCTCATAAGCAATATTCCTTGCAAATCTCAAGCACTACGAGTTACATGCACTTCGGATCATGTTGCCCGCCATAACTATTCCGTATTCCAAATTCAATTATAAATTTTAATATTTGATAACTCATAGACTTAAGCAACTAGGATTGAATTCAAATTCAGATTAATCAAAATTTTTATTTATAATCCATCCAACCAAATACAAGTTATATACTTATATGCAATTTTTCTTATAATATTTAAATACCCGATTTGATGAATTAAATACATTATATTTTTCATTATTGAAAAAATTTATGATAAAAAAAAAGGATTGATTGTGTTAAACTCAAGATTTAAGACAAAGAACAAACGGTTGGTTACTTACCTACCAAAAATTAAAAAGTTAGTTGGGTTTATCGTTTATGTAATATGATTTTTTTTTAATAATCATAGTTGCATTTTAATTAGTTGCTTAAGATGTGATAATAAGACCACCTACCTAATTATTATTTATTTATTTATTTTTATAGAAGGGATAGAAATTATTTAAAGTTTGAATCTGAAATCAGGTATCTAACTGGATGTTGAAAAGAGAGTTACAACATAGTTAAGAAGTCTTTTGGATGGACAGTGCGTTTACTTTCGATTAGTGTAAAAATAATGGTAGCGGTTAGATTAAATACTATAACGCGAAAGAAAACGAAACGCATCACAATAAAAGTAAAAATCCGTCCAAAAGGACCCTAAGCCATCATGTAGAATGTGCAGAATGTAAATCTCGAGAAAAACAGAGAACTTGATTATAAGCTATCGCCTTTGTTGTAAGGGATCGACGATATTCCTGTGTTTTAACATACATGCAATCGTGATAAGCCTTTGATCTCTGACTATGATACCCACAATGCCTTACCATCTAGGGATGGTATCACAAATCCACAGTTGGTTTGTTTTGTTTTACCACTCGTCTCGTACTATTATGAGTGTGTAATATTGAAAATGAATACCACCACTATAGATGGTTGATGAGTCCAGTTATGTTTAGTCTGTCTCTCTTTAATTTTGATTTTTAACAAAAAAGCTATTTAAACATAAATTTTAAAAATAGTTTTTAGAAATATGGTTAAAGGAGAAAAAAGAGAGGAGAAATTAGGATTTTTATAGGATTTTTTTCACATCTTTATCATTTAATAATTATATAGAAAATGATAAAATGGTAATTTTATTGGGAGGATCAAGGTGTGACGAGCAATTAACATAACCGTTTTATTATTATTGTTCAAAAAATAAAATTAATCCCACCTTATCTTGCACTACACCCACTTTTCAAAAAGAAATACTCGCTTTATTTGGAATGAATCAAATCAATATTCGTAGGGTAATTCAAATTTTACCATCCCTTCAACCATATCAGTAGATATACTTAAGAAAAATTAATTTGAATTTTTCTCCTTGTACCATGTCACTTTATTTGTGGAGCAACTAAATTAATCCTTGTATAGATCTAATGATGTGACATTAATTTTTTTTTTATAAATACAATAACAGGGTAAAACCCAAACAATAAATACGATTAACGTAACTCGAACCCAGGTTACATCTGAGACGATGAACACTCTTAATCATCAAATCATTACATGGGGTTCAATATGACATTAAATTTTAACAAAACGGATCCTTAAACGAGAAATAAAACTCTTTTATTGTTTTTTCATTTACAAGACTCGAACTTAGAGTTTTATTTAAAGAAACACCAAACTTCTTATCACTTGATTCAACAATATTATTTAATCAATCTAATCTTACTATCATTAATATTATTTTAATCCTCCTTTTGTCCTCGTACACTCGAGTTTTAAGTTCCATTTAGAGGTGAATGCAAAACTTTTTTTAAGAGGGATCGAGATTAAGTTATGGATTTTAAAAGTGCTAAATTGAAATTTTAATAGAAGATCAAACTATACTTTTATCATATATTAACTTAAGATCTTATAAATTTTTGGAAACTAAAATAACAATTTCTTATTTTAAGCTGGCAAAGTTTTTGATTCCACTATCCATAATTGTGATGCATAACTCTCTAATCTTAACAGGTGCGTTAATCATAAACGAGTTTTATCTTTTAATTTTTTAATTATTGTTATTCAATATATTAATTTAATTATAAGTTTTGATTATATCTATTGTTTTTGACATAATATCTATAACTACTCATATATTCTCTCCGACCCATAAATAAGATGATAATGCGTTTCAAGACACTTAAACTTACATTCTCCTATATTAAAAATAATTTTTATACCAATTAAATTAAGACTCAAATAACAATTATAAAATATTCCTAATAGTAAACACCTCTAAAAAATATTTAAAATTCTACCAAATCTAGTTATAAAAAAAAGGGAAGGGCATGGCATTAGTACAAGTGACAACTAATGTCCGAATAATAACGTACAAAAGGAGTGGTCCGAGTGACTGAGTCTGCTGCCGGACAAAAGCTGAGTCAAACAACCAAATGGGACCAGCGCGTGGCCATGGCATCATTTTTTTTAATATTATAATTATATTTTTACTTTAATAATTAAAAAAACCCATGAATCTATTTCACTAAGATGCAATTGGGACATTTATGCTCTTAAATCATGGTTAAAATATATATTTAGAATTTACTACTTTTATTTTTCAAATTTTAAAAAATATAGATATTATAGTTAATATTATTAAATTTTTTATATGATATTTTAAAATAGAAAATATTCAATTTATAGCAAAGCAATTAAAATTGATATTGTAATAAATTTAAATTTTATAAAATAATTTTAACAGTGTTAACAGTTAAATTAAATTTTGAAATTTGAAAAAGTAAATAGATTTAATTCCTAAAAATAAACGTATAGTGACTAAATTCCTACTTCGTAAAAAGTACAAAAATTTATGACATATGTTAACTATTTCACTAAGATGCAATTGGGACATATATGCTCATAAATATTTTTGGCCACCCAATTATAAAAAATTATAAATTAATTAGCATTATGTTTTTAGGTCATCGATAGTTAAATGTCTAACAAAAAGATGAGGTTGGAGCTTTTTAAAATTTTCATAATGATATTTTTAACCCTCAACATTTATATATTATATCAATTTTGTTTTGATTCTAAAAAAAATCAGCTCTAAATATTTACACACGATGTAATTTGATATTTTTTTACAATTTTACTTTTCTTCGTGACATCGAATGTTAAATCTAAAAAAATGAGAAAACGATGAAAATTATTAACTTGATTTTTTTAAGCGTTTCTATTATTGATATATTTTTGATCAAAATTAATTGATAAATTTATTTTTTAATTTTTTAAGTAAAAAGGGTCACAAAAAAGTAACTATCAATATAATTTACCCTTATTAATTAAATTTGTCTCAACTCGATTTTTGTATCTTTTGTGACAGGTCATCAATAACCGAATAATTAATGGTATAACTTACCCGTTATTAATTAAATTTGGCTCAACTCAATTTTTGTCTTATGTGACGAGTCACAAATAATCGAATAATTATAAGTATAATTTATCCGTTATTAATTAAATTCGGCTCGACTCAATTTTTATATTTTACTATGACAAATCATCAACAATCGAATAATTATCAGTATAATTTATCCGTTGTTAATTAAATTCGACTTGATTTGATTATTACCGGAAAAGGAACAAAAGCTTTCTCTCTCTATGACTCTATCTCTTACACTCTTTCCCTTTCTTTTCTTTATTATTATAATTATTATTTTCTTTTTAGGGTCTTTTCCTTTTAGGAAGAAAAAAAAAAGGAAGAAAGGAAAAGCATTTCTCCAAGACCTGCAAAAATCAACCCCAACACACCCCCATTTGCAGATTCCTCTTCTTCTTCTTCGTTCTTCATCTTCTTCATCATTTTCTGTGTTTAACCCACAAATTTGCAGCTCCTTCAGCTAATAACAGAAGCTCAACCATCTCTTTCTCTTTTTTTTAACACCATGTTCACTTGTTATTAGAAAGCTTTCAACTCCTCTCTCCCTTTTCTCCGCTTTGTTCTTCACACACATTTTTTTGAGGCTACATTATTCTAAAGCTACAACACAACCTGTATGTCATGTCATTTTTTTTAATTTGAGTTTTCTTTGCATTTTCATTTTTGTTATTGTTCATTTCACCAAAAAAAACTTGTTGGTTTATGCCGGTTTTTTTTTTGTTGCTATTTTCACATTTTTTTTCTTTCTGAGATTTTACTGTTTTATGCTTTTTTTGCATTTTTTTTTATATGTTGGGGTGTTTTTTTTGGAGAAATGAAAATGTGGGTTGGAAATTTATTGGAATGTGGTTTGATAATATATAGATATATAGGTTAGCTGCTTTTGTAAGTAAAAGAGAAAAGAAAATGAAGAAGAAGAAGAAGAAGAATATAGTTGCAGTCTATAAAGGGAAATAATATCTATACTTTCATTATTATTGCAAAAGAAGGAAAAAAAATATGATATCAGCCTTGTTATTCATCATTTTTTCTTTAGATTTTTTTTTTGGCTTTATTTGTTGTGAAATGTACAAATTTTGGAGTTTGTAGCTGAACTTAGTACTTGGTAACTGCGTATTTGGATCTGTAGAAAATCATGTAGATTTATGTAGCTTTCTATTTTGCTTTTAATTAATTGAATATTATGTTTTTTTTAATTTTTTTTATATTCTCCTTTTTGGTTGAGTTGATTGTGTCTCATTTGCTTGATTTGAGCCTTTTTTTGGTACTTGAAGGTGTTACGAAATGCAAGATTTAACTAGCCATGTTTAGGCTCATATATGCATAAATGTATGTACGCATGTATTATTCATAGTATTTTGTAAGATTAATTATGCTTTAAGATCTGATCTTTTAGTGTCTTATTTGAGGTCTCTGATCATAAGGTTGCTTCCTTTGTGTTTATTTATATGAGCAGAGCTAATTGACCTAAAGATGACAAAGATAAGTCCCGATATCGACGAGACAATGCTGAAAGAGTCGATTGTGGCTGTTTCAGCTGATGTGAGCTTTGCTTCGGACCACTTTCCGAAGTATAAATTAGGACCTGATAATCAGATTTTGGAGGAGCCAAGAGGGGATAACAATGGACCGTCGCTAAAGGAGGTTGTCGAAAGGGAAACAACACAATTATCCGAGCAGCACAAGCGACTCTCAGTTCGTGACCTTGCTAGTAAATTCGACAAGAACTTAACTGCTGCTGCAAAATTTGCCGATGAGGTTTAACTCTTTTCTTCAATGCATTTTCCTAATAATGATATCTGTATTTCTTTCCTTGACAATGGATGATATAGTGAATAACGCTTTGTTTTCGTGTAATTTAGGCCAAACTTAGAGAGGTTGCTTCTTTGGAGGGGCATGTTCTTTTGAAGAAACTTAGAGACGCCTTAGAATCTTTGAGAGGTCGAATGGCCGGGAGAAACAAAGAAGATGTAGAGAAAGCTATCTCTATGGTTAGCATGTTTCATCTTATCTTTTTTATATTTCACTAGTGTTTTTCTTTGTTTGAAGCTTAATGCATCATATACTTATCATAAGTAGCTATGATTTTATTCACAATTTTGAGCAGGTCGATGTGTAGTGTTCAAATTGTGCAACCCTTGTTATGATATAATGTAAAAAGCATAAAGCCACACCAAGCTTTCTTCATATTCATGCCAAATTGTCATGTTTTCTTTCCGCTATGATCCCGATGGTATTTCTTACTGCTCAAGACATTGTACGGCATTATTTTTTTTGGCTATAACTATCCTTTTTGAAACATGTAGGTCGAGGCATTGGCGGTTAAATTGACCCAAAAAGAAGGTGAATTGATTCAAGAGAAGTTTGAAGTGAAAAAACTAGCAAACTTCCTCAAACAGGTCAGTTCACCGCGGTCGAGTTTTGAATTGTGTTTCTTTCTCTTGATGTCTCAAATGAAGACCAGCCTTTTTTGGGAGCTTGCAGTTTTACCTTTTCTTTTGGAAGGATCGTTTTACCGAATCAAATTTGTTCCTTTATATCTCCAGGCTTCTGAAGATGCTAAAAAGTTGGTCAATCAAGAAAAATCTTTTGCTTGTGCTGAAATCGAAAGTGCTAGGGCTGTTGTGCAACGATTTGGAGAGGCCCTCGACGAGCAAGAAAAGAATCCAGAAAATTCTCAAAAGACACAGGTTTACTTCCTCCCTAGTTTGCCGGTTTCAGACATTGAAAATTTTTTTGGTCTAACTTTTGATGCCAAGTAAATAGTCCAACTAGACATAGCATAACTACTGTAAGTTGCTCTTAATTATTACTTGGCATTGTGTCTAGTCGGGTGCTTTTTAGACTGTAAATTCAGACTAAATAATAACACTCTTCGTACACATGTTGGGAAATGTGGCTTGTATTTAACTAAGCTTTCTGTACCAAGACTCTTTATTTTCTTTATGTACTTGCATTAATATAGAGACTAGTCTGAGGACTACTGATATTTGTATTGTATGGTAGGTACTATATTCACCTTTGATGTTATCTCTTGCAGGAGGTTGAGGAACTACTAGAGGAAGTTCAAGAGGCCAGAAGAATTAAATTCATGCATCAGCCTAGTAAGGTGCGTTAGTATGTCTGTAGGTCTTGTCATTGAAATGCGGTTGTAGAAAATAGGGATGTGCTTTTGTCTTATCTCAGCTACTTGTAGACCTCTCTGTCCATACAAACACATATGTTGTCTAAGACTTCCACAGCGGTGTGTTATGACATAGAGTTGTCTTTCTTGTCATATGACATTGGAGATGACACCGTTTTGGCTTGTTAAATAAGTATCTTTCATTGTGGTACCTATTCGTTCATTTACTTCTATTCTGTTTTTGATAATATAGCCTTGCATAAATGATTTAAGGCTAGCTATGCTACAAAGATTACAGTCTAACTGTTTTCAGTATATTTCAAGTTTTCAATTACTATATTTATGCTCCTTGGCTACATTTACATGCGTGGTTAAGTAAGTGGGTTTTATTGTTAAATATATATGGTTGTGATATAATGGCAGCTTTGGATCATTGCAATTCATGTTATGCTTTCAGGTGATGGATATGGAGCATGAACTTCGCGCTCTCAGAGCTCAAATTCGAGAAAAAGCAATATTCTCAGTAAAGCTTCAGAAAGAGGTCTGTTTAGTACTTTTATGATAAAATATAGATGTCTTGGCAGTGAAATCTTGATACCGAATATTTCAATAACTTGAATAATCTTCATTCAAAACCTAAATGTAGCTAAAATGAAATGGTGTATTTCATACCGGAACTTGTTGGTTTCTCTGAAAGTTGAATATTTGGTAATATTACTGTATAACTCAAAATTTTGGAAGATAAATTCCATTAAGGATACTGGTCAAACTTATTGATGGGTGTTGGTAGCTAATGTTCCAAGTCTCGACCATCATTTCTTGGTAAAAGTACCATGGAGGCCATTGTACTAGGAGTTAGATTGCGTTTTGCCCCCTTTACTAAAAAATGGGCAAATTAGTCCCTATACATTAGATCAAAAAGCAAACTGGTCATTCTGTTAAAAATTTCATCCATTTGTACTGTTAAAACTTGGTCCCTGTATGTCAGAATGAGGTACATGTGGCATGTCATGTGTAATTATCTGGTTATTTTGTCACCCACGCCAATCTTTAACATTAGAAATGGATGAAATTTCAACAAAAATGACCAGTTTGCTATTGATCTAATGTACAGGGACTAATTTGCCTATTAGTAAAGAGGCCAAAACGCAATCTGACTCCTAAGGCCTCCATGGTACTTTAACCTCATTTCCTCGTTTCCGTAACGGTCTCCGGTTAGTTTTAAGTTGTATTTCCTTGTTAATGTTCTGTTGTGACCATCATTTTCCTGGCATGTTGTTTCTTAGTACCGATCGAGCCTAAAAATTAGCTAGTAGGATGGTCTAGACTAGTCTATGATAATATCTGAGGTTCTAATCTATACCAGTTAATTACAGTTGGCAATTAACAAGAGGGCAGAGGAGAACAAATCCTGCATGTTTGTTTTGCATGGTTCTGAAACTCTTGGTTCATGCTTGCAACTCAAGCCTCGTTCTGATAATGCTCCATCGCTTTCAAAATCTTCGATTCAGTGGTATCGACTATCATCTGATGAAAATCGAAAGGAAGTAATTTCAGGTATCCATTTCATGAATGTTCTTTTTTACGAGGAAGTCTCCTAGCCTAACTGAAGTTGCTTTATTTAATTATGCCATATAGAGCGGACTTTCTATCATACTACCGAAGAGTCACCGTAATGCCGGTTGTACTAATTTTCCTACATTGAAAGTCTATGTTCTCTATTTCCCTCATCAAGCCTGATATAGTTTCACAAATGTCCTAATCCACCTTGTTTATTAGTTTAGGTGCAGTAAAAGTATGATAGAGGGCCCTGAATTAGGAGCTAGATTGCATTTTGCCCCCTTCACTCAAAAATAGGCAAATTAGTCTCCGTAAGCAAGATCAAAGAGCAAACAGATCCTTTCTGTTAAGAAATTCATCCATTTCTTGTTAAAAACTGGTATAGCTAACATAATAACCAAATAGTTACACGTGACACATCACGTGCACCTCATTCTGACGTACAATAACCAGTTTATAATAATAGAAATGGGTGAAATTTTAAACAGAAGGAGTAGTTTGCTCTTTGATCTAATGTATAGAGATTAATTTTCCCATTCTTTGAGTAGAGGGGGCAAAATGAAATCTGGTTCCTAATATAAGAGCCTCTATGATACTTTTACCGTTCAGGTGCCTATTCATCCTTCTTGTAAGTAGTGCTTTAGGTCTAAGCTAGCTGTGTTGATCAGATTCTCAGTGTCGTACTTCCATCAGGTGAAGCATAAGATTCTCAGGGGGCAAAATGCATTGTTGCTTGATAACCTGTATCATTGCAGCCTTTACCAACAGCTGATTCAATTTTCTGCCATTATCAGGTGCCAACAAAACAATGTACGCCCCGGAACCGCTTGATGTTGGTCGAATTTTGCAGGCCGACATTCTCTCTAATGGCCAAAAAGTCTCTGTAACAACTGCCAATCCTATTGATTCTGGTTAGTTTATACTCTGATGTACTATTTGACTTCCGATTTTTATTTATACTAAAATTCATGCATGTTATGACTAAATGTCAGATTGTGCTTTCGCCATTAGCATATTTGATGCTTAGAAATGAAAGCAAGAAATGCTGATGGAGTTACTTTTACAGCTGCAGGTTTGGCAAGCTACGTGGAGACACTGTTGCGGAAATCCAGCAGCGAATTTAATGTATGTAATGATTCTTTTCAGTTAGTTATTTCTACTCTTTGCCTTCCTACTGAACAGGGACAAAACCAGAAAATTGGTTTAGGGGGGCTAGAGATGAATCATAAATTATTGGGGGAAAAGTACAATTTTACCATTATACTAACATGTAATTTTATAGAGATTTAAGAGACTAAATGGAAAATCTACTATTTTTGGGGGACCAAGGCCACTGCCTGCCCCTTTGTCTTCGTCCTTGCTGCCAAAGACCAGGCAACCAGTTAGAATTTCTCCTATTAATTTGTCCATTAGTGATATTCCGATCATCATTTATACATGAATTTTTGCTAGTGAATCAATGTATTGATATTGTTTTGGTCTATCAGCCATTGGGTTCATAAACTTATTTTTAAACTTATATTCATCGCCGGGGACAGGTGATGATACAAAATTCGAGCATTTTCCCCTTAGCCTTACCTTAAGTGGTTCATCGTAAAATTCTAGAACCGTTGGACATGGTAGGAATATTATATCATCCACTTCTAATCAAAGTTTCTTCATACAATGCCATATTCTAGGTAGTCATTTCTCGGATCAATGGACAAGATCATTCTTTACGTTCGACTCACTCATTCAATATCGGAAAGATGAGGATCAAGCTTTGTAGAGGATGGATCACAAAGTCCAGGGAAAACTATTCCACATCAATGCTGGTGATTATTTTTACTCTTTCTATCAAGTATTTATTATTGGGTAAACTACATTAGTAGTCACCCAACTATGTATTTTTTGTTGGTCATTCAACTATTTAATTTTGTCTTTTTTGGTCACCCAACTATCTTGGACTTTTGGGTGTTTTCAGTTTTAGGTTAGCCAATTGGTGACCAAAAAAGACAAATTTTTTATAGTTGGGTGACCAAAAAGAGAAAAAAAAAAAAACATAGTTGAGTGGCCTCTTGTGTAGTTTATCCATTATTATTCCCTAAGTACTTTTTTACCATTAGCCGTTCTCACATCGTTTTTTTTTTGGCTTTTCCTAATTAAAGCTATGCGGAGCTAGAGGTGATGCTAATGCTCCGGCCAAGTCGTTGTTTTGGCAACCAAGGAAAGGGCACTCTTACGTGTTAACATTTGAATCAGAGAGAGAAAGAAATGCAGCTATCATGGTTGCACGAAAGCATGCTCTCGATTGTAGCGTATGTTCCTAACTCTCTTTTTGAATAATTCCGATATCTTAGTTACATGCATTATCTTGATACTTCATTTTTGCCATGTTTGGCCTCTCTGCTATACTCAAATTTGGGTTTTAGTCCATGTACATTAATTTGGCCTATTTACTCTTAACAATATCATTAGTTAGTTCAAATATTTAACTCCATTAATTATTTCGATTAAGTTGTTGATGTGGATTTACCTTAAAAACACTCCTTCCAACACGAACAAAAAAATTCATGACAGCATGATGAGTTAAACCATTTTTAAGAAAAAATGCACATCAGCTCTTTAGTCGGAATAATTATCTGTTAACCAGGGGCGAAACTAAAAAATTGCTTTACGGAGAGTCAAAAATGAATGATAAACTTTTTGGAAGGAGGTAAAGTGCAATTTTACCATTATATTATTTTGTAATTTCATAAATTTTAAAGGGATTATACAGCCAATTTACCCTTTTCGGGTTACCAAGGTCACTACCTGCTCCTCGTTGTCTACACCTTTGCTGTTAACTGAAAGATCATTTCATACAAGTGCATACACTAAACCTCAAATTTGAGCATTGTACAGGGACCAAAACCATAATTTGACCCTTTATTTTGCAAAATTACTGAAATGTGTGATATTGCAGGTGATGCTTGGAGGACCAGATGATGAAATGTAGAAGCTAAAAATGAAAACAAAATTACTAACTTGAAGAGAGTGTCTACAACTTGTGATAAAAAAGCCAAGAGTAATTGTGTGAGTAAATTTTTAATATTTTGAATGGTGTGTTTGCAGTGAGGGAGAGAAGAAAGGATATGGAAAAAAAGTTGGGTTTTTCTTTTCTACTAATTTGGTTGGTAATGGTGGCATTGTTTTAGGCAGTGTTTTTTTGGTTTGCCTAATATTAATTATCACCAGTTGTAACAAGTTTGCCCCCTTTGTTTTATTTTTTTTTAGTTGATTTTATTTCATTGCTTGATTTGTGTTTCATTTGCTTTGTTTATAGTGACTTCATATGGATTAAATGATCTGATAAATATCAGATAGGATAAATTACTTTTTGGGCTTGAACTTGGTTTGAATTTTTTTTGTTTAGGTCTTGAATTTGGCAACTATTTTCACATTAGGATTTGAATTATTTTTTTTGTTCGAGTTAATCTTTGAACTTGATAATTGTTCTTATATTGGGTTCGAACTTTAGAAATTTTCAGCCTTGATAATTGTCGAGCTCAGGTTTAATTTAGACAAAAAAAAAAAAGTTCCAAGTTGAATGTGGGAATAATTGTCAAGTTCAAGGTTTAACATAGAAAAAAAAAATTAGGTTTCAATGCGGGAATAGTTGCTAAGTTTAGGCTGCAAAAAGTAAATTTAACTCGTATCAAAGTTGCACGTGAATTTTGTTTTAATGTACAATTTGATATTTAAATTTTGATTTAGTACAATATGCACATGAAATTTGAAAACTTTGAGTTTAATTCAATTATACGTATTTAAAAAAAGGAATATATACATTTATTTTTTAAATAATTTATGTATGCAGTATATCAATAAAAAATGGTGTTAATTTGATAATATAGTTAATTATTTTTAAAAATTGAATCGAGTCAAATTAAAATTTAAAGTATAAATTTATACGAAATTAAAGTTGATATATAATATATTGGATTAAAGGAAAAAAAATTAAAGAAGTTAAAATCTTGTGCTGGAACTGTTTGGGTATTTTTAAATTTTTGAATTCCAGTCTCTTAATAATATTGGTTCTCGATTTTTTATAATAAATAGATTAATATTTCGACTTCAATTGATGATGTTAGTGCTCAGGCTTAGCTTGAAAGTTTGTCTAAAAAATTCAGGAGGATTTAAACAGAAATATTATGTTTGAAAAATGGATTTGAGTAAAAAATTAAATTTATTTACAATATGAATCAAGTTCGGGCTTAAATATTTAATGTTAAAGTATGGTCTAACTCAACCTGTTTTTAATGTTTATAACATATTATGTTATGTAATTTATAACACAAAATTTAAATCTATAATAAAATTTAAATCTATAATATAAATATTAAAAAATATTAAATATTATTTTAAATAGACGAATTTACGTAAAATTTTAAACCCATATTTAAATAAAATTTTTAAAATATTATTAAATAATTAAAAATGGATCATAAGTGATGTGTCGGGAAGCGTCTATTGACGTGATTACCTAATTATTTTTTAATTTAAAAAAGGAAACTTATTGTAGAAGTGGAAGTCCCTTCACTTTATTGATTAAGGAAACATACAAACAATGCTTATTGTAGAAGTGAGAGTCCCTTCACTTTAATTTAAAAAAGGAAGCTTAAGGTTAAAATATACTTCAAGTCATTATAGTTACTTTATTTTTATTTTTTAAGAATTTAGTTTTTTATTATGTTTCAAATTTTAGGTTCAATTGTTAATTATGTTAAAATTTTTTTATTAAATTCGTCTGATAGTCACGTAATAAAAAAATAGAAAAAATTTGAACTTAACAAAATAATTTTAATGGCGTTAAAAATTGAGTTTATTTTTTTAAATCTAAAAAACAAAAGACAAAAATCACTCAAAATAAAAGTAATGATTAAATTTTAAATAAGAAAATTCACCAAAAAAAGTTAAATAGGAAAAAAAATAGGGACTTGGAGCGTATTTTAACCATAAATTGTTAATCATGTTAAAACTCTTTTATTAAATTCACTTGATAGTTGAACCCAACAAGTGATTCCAGTGAAAAAAAGATGTTATTCATCTTAGAGGTCTTGGGTTCGAGCACCCGTGTGTGCAAGGTGTATGTGTTGTTAAAGGGTTAACAAAGTAGAGATTACTTTTTAAATCTGAAAAATAAAAGATAAAAATCCCTCGAAATAAAAGTAAGGATTAAATTTTAAATAGGAAAAACATAAGGACTTGAAGCGTATTTTAACCATAAATGAAACAAAATAAGCTTATTTTATATACATTTAACTGAAAGTTCGTTTTTGGTAAAAAGAGATACTCCCATTAAACCTCGTGATGATACTTTGCTAAAAGCATATTTATTTTTATTTACATGGGTTAATATTCTATGTGGTACCTATATTTGGATTTAATGTTCAATTTGGTGGTTGGTTTTGAATTCAATGTTCAGTTTGGTACCTAAGATTTCCCAAATTGATACTTAAGTTTTTCTTTGTCGCATACAAGTACCTATGTTTTACTTCAATGATCAAATTGGTATCTGAGTTTTTCTTTTGTCCCAATTATGTATCTTATATATTTTTTTACTAGAGCATACATGTCAAATTTTCATTGGGCCACGTGATGTGATTTAGTTTGGGTATCAAATTGACCATTGAAGTCAAATTTAGGTGCCAAATTGGGACAAAAAACTCAAGTACCAAATTGAATATTAAAGCCAAATATAAGTGCCAAATGGTATATTAACCCTATTTATATTTATATATTTTTTGATAAGATAATATTATATGATCATAAAATTAGAAAGGGTTTAAGCAACATATATTTCCCTTGGTTTTTCTCATTTTGGTCTTTAAACTTTTTTTTGGTCCATATCAGTCACCAAATTTATAGCTTTTTTCAATGTGGTCCTTAAACTTGAATTTCATTAAAGTGTGATAACATAATACTATGAAATTGTATCATGTCATTATCCGAATTAAAAAAATCAATATTTTTTTTAACATTTTCAAGTGATGGCATGGCACTCTAACACCATAATGGAATCCAAGTCTATGGATCAAATTAAAAAAAAAATTGTCAAGTTTCAAAACTAATGTGAAAAAAAAATTCAGGGACAAATTAAAAAATTTGCCATCTTCGGAGACTTAAATGTTGCTTTTATCCCAATTAGGGATATATATAGATTCATGCTAATCTTATATGCAAGACCCAAAATTTGAAGCTAAATACGAAGTATGGGAGCCATTATATTTAATTAATTAATTAATTTAAAAAATAGCCAAAAAGGCAAAACCCTAAAAAACCCAAACGGGTAATTTTTTTTAGCCCACAAGAGACATGGAGCCTCTAAACTGACAGGTAGGCTAACGGCTATAATTTGGAGACGCGATTCGTACCGTTGGATTGAAAACAATCCAACGGTAAAAATTCGAAAAGTTCAATATGACCGTTGGGCCACATTAGCTTCAAAAAGGAAAGCAATCTTCCCCCATGTCCCTCATATACCCTCAGAATCCCTAAAAGAATACAGCGAAAAGCAAAAGAGAAGAACAGTTAGTGTGAAAATACCACCAAAATGGCTTCAAGACCTATTGTTCCTCAACAGCCCAGAGGTTTTTTCATCATTATCTTCTTCATCTTTTGATTTTTGTGAAATGATTTCGATTTCATGGGTTATCTTGAATGTTTTGGATAAAAAAAGAAATGGGTTCTTTGGGATTTATCTGATCCTTTAAGGAAATGGTGATTTTTTCTTTGCAGGCGAGGCCGTAGTTAACAAGCAGACGAAGAAAAACGCGGCGGCCGGAGATGGGAAGAGCCGCCGTGCGTTGGGGGATATCGGGAATGTGGTGAACGTAAGAGCAGTGGCAGATGGTAAACCGGCTCAGATTCAGACTCATCGTCCCCTCACTAGGTCCTTTTGCGCACAGTTACTCGCCAATGCACAAGCCGCCGCCGTGGCTGAGAACAACAAGGTTTAATAATATTTGTATAATTTATATCAGATCTCTGCAATCTTTCTTTTAGAATTGCTAATTTGATTTCTGGGTTTGTTTTTTAAATTCAGAAAAACGTATGTGTTAATGTGGAAAAAGCTCCTGCCGCCGCGGCCGTGCCGCCTAAAAAAAGTGTTGCTGCTCCTGCTGCTGCACCACCAAAGGCTGTTCAAAAGAAACCAACCGCCAAACCCGCTGCCCCGCCGGCAGAAGTGATCGAAATCAGCCCCGATGTCGAAGAAATTGTGGAAGTGAAGGAGAAAAAGGAGAAGAAAGACAAGGCTGAAGTGATTAACAACAATAAGAAAGCAACTCAAAAAGAGGGTTCAACCAAGAAAAAACAAACTTTTTCTTCAGCCCTTACCGCAAGAAGCAAGGTAAAAAAGAACAAATCAATCTCTGGGTTTTGGGTTTTAGGGATTATCGAATTCGATCTTATGAACCTTTTTGAAATCCCACCAGGCTGCTGCTCATGGAATAGCTAACAAGCCAAAGGAAGATATTGTTGATATTGATGGAGCAGATACTGATAATCATTTGGCTGGTGTTGAATATATTGATGAAATCTACAAGTTCTATAAATCAGCTGAGGTTAGCAAATTTTTCATCGGTTTTGTGTATTTTGCAATGATTTTGTGTTGAAACTAATGAAAATGTTGTAAAATCTTGCAGCATGAGAGTATGCCGAATGATTATATGCACTTGCAAACTGATATCAATGAGAAAATGAGAGCAATTCTCATTGATTGGCTAATTGATGTTCATCAAAAATTCGAGCTTTCACCCGAAGCTCTGTATCTTACGATCAACTTGATTGATCGCTTCCTTTCTGTGAAAGTCGTCCCGAGGAGAGAATTACAACTTTTAGGCATGAGTGCTATGCTTATCGCTACCAAATATGAAGAAATTTGGCCACCTGAGGTCAATGATCTTGTATGTATTGCAGACAGGGCTTACACACATGAACAGATCCTCATAATGGAGAAAACGATATTGGGACGACTGGAATGGACTTTAACAGTGCCTACACATTACGTGTTCTTAGCACGGTTCATCAAAGCATCGATCCCTGACCAGAAGATGGAAAACATGGTGTATTTCTTAGCTGAGTTGGGCTTAATGCATTACGAGACCATTAGGTATTGTCCCTCGATGGTGGCTGCTTCGGCCGTGTATGCTGCGCGGTGCACCTTGAAGAAGACGCCGGCTTGGACCGACACCCTCAAGTTTCACACTGGGTATACCGAACAGCAGCTGATGGAATGTGCTAAGTTGCTGGCTTGTTTCCATTCAAAGGCTGTTGATGGTAGGCTTCAAGTTGCGTATAGGAAGTACTCAAATTCGCTACGTGGGGCCGTCGCATTGGTTCCGGCATGCCAGAATCTGTTATCTGGTGTTGTTTCTTCAGCTTAAGAAGAAGAAGATAAAAAAAAAATATTGATGTTTGGGTTTCTATTAGGAGTTTGAATTTGCTTTGCTGTATTCTCCCATTGCAGCATTGATTTGAGGGATTCATTTGAACAACAATGAATTTGTTGTGTTGGGGTATTTCAAAATTATTGATCCATGAAATACATATTTGTTTTGGGGTAATTCTTCTCCCATTGCAGCATTGATTTGATGCCATTAAGAAGGGATTATTCATCCAAAATTATTTGATCCATTACATTTTTTCAACACAAAGCAATTATCCAAAATCCTTTGAATGAAATAACCCAAATTATGACGAAATTTTAAAATTTCGAATATTTTAATTGAATTTTCAAAATAAGTTAAACCTATCGGATTTTGTTCATTGTAAAGGTGATTTTTCTTTGTTCGGGTTAAATGATTGAGATCAATATATTAAATTTACATCTAACCCACATTTTAATTAAATTTTTTTTTTCTTTTATAAGAAATATAACATTTTAATTTTTTTATCAATATTATAAATTAACATAAACATAGCAAAAATATTTAATATTTCGAGGCAAGTCTAGAAAATATATAAAAAAAGGGCTGGGTTGCAATTCCTAAATTCAAATATAAAGACAGAAACCTAATTCGACGACCCACATATCCACATATGTTTTTAATCTAATTGTTTTTTAGTCCCTTTACATATCTAATTTTTGAAGTTCCATTTCTGACATATATGCAAATTCGTTAAGTTATAATATTTCTAAAATTTTATGCGCTAAACATATTGTTACACGTACAATACCATTTCACATTGCTAAATTTGTATACTCACAAAATTAAATCATGTTATTTTAATCGATTAATTTATCAGTTAATCGTTTAAGTCATGAGTGGAGTTTCAAAAATATAAAAATATAAAGATTAACAAATATCAATTCAGTATATTAAAAAATATCAAATTAGAGAATAAGCCATAACTTACACATAGATAGTAGGAGACTAATAATAAATTTTGACTTGAACATTTTTAACCATTAGTGATGTAAAAACCTTGTCCAAATCAGACTGATCAATTTGAATTGAAAATTGGTGGTTGAACTGATGGCATTGAATCAAATATAAATAACAACTGTGAATCGATATAAAAAAAATTAAAATTTTGGAAAAAAAAAAAAAATGATACTACAACCTGCTAAATTGGAGGTTCACTTAGTTGAATTAGGGACCGATAATTGATAATTTGATCGATTTAATCATTGGTAAAATTTTTATAACATTGGCTACTATTAAACATGTTTATGGGCTAGGCTTGAACAAACATTTTCATTTCGAGTCGATCCAACTCCGGCCAAATTCAAATTGAATAATAAAAAATATTTTTAAAATGTAAAATTATTTATAAAAATATATAAAATATCATTTTAAAATTTAATTAATATTTTATTTGGACAGGCCAGACCGATCACAAGCTCGGGCTTGAAGTTTTTTTGGAATCGAGTTTCTGCTCAGCCTGAACCATGGACACTTTTAGCTAATTGTTTGAGTCAGTACTTAAATTATAATTCTAAAAAATTTAAGGACTAAATGTGTCTAAATAAGAGTACTATCACTAAATTCACAAATTACTCATAGTACAGGGACTAATAACAAATTTTGACTTTTTTTACTGTAAAAAATTGGTAAAAACAACTTTTCGACCCCTTTCAAACAATTGGAGCAATTTAATCCCTATCAATTTTGGAAGTAAGCAATTAAGAACAATTAATTACGATACTATCGTTTTCTGTCGATTGTACATAATTTTGATTGGTACGGTCAAGATTTTTAAAACTGGACCGATGATCAAATTGGTTAGGCTATCGATTCCTCATTCAATCGGTTCGAACAAATAAATTATTAAAAATTCATAAAAATAAAAAAATAAAAAGAGAAAATTAGTTAAACCAATCCATATCCATTCACATGTTAATTGAATCAACCAATCTCTTTGGATTGATACCTCAACAGGTTCGTAATATGACTAGTTGGTTCAATCTAATTTTGAAAATAGTAGATATAATAATAAATTTAACCTTCAATGTTTATATATTATCTATAAATATTACCGGTTAAATTTGTTAAATCAAGATCAAATTAATTGAATGTGTAATAGTTAATAGCTAAATTTGTTAAATCATACTCAATTTAATATCGAGCAAATTGGTCCCTCTAAAAAATCAAAATTATTTAATTATTGTTAATTTCAAAAGTGAACAATTAAGAACAATTAATTACAATGCTAATATTTTTCATCAATTGTACATTTTTTTTGGTATATTAACAAATTTAGCCTACAACATTTACACATTTCAATATTTACATAGAATATAAAAAAATCAAAGGCTAAATTTGTTATTATACCAAACAATATTAAGCATAATTAACAAAAATATTAATGTTGTGATTAATTGTCTTTAGTTACTCACTTTCAAAATTGACATGAATTAAATTATTCTAATTTTTTTAAGAAGGACCAATTTGCTCAATATCAAAATTAGGAAGGATTAGAAATATCTTTTTATCCAAAAAAGATGTTCCTTTTGTCCCTCAGTTGTCAAATTGGGGGATTTTTGGGGAGGAGGGGGTTGAATTAAATTTAGATTTTTAGGGTATAAAAATCGATTGATATTGCCGCTTCTCTCTTCCTCTTTTTCCTCTTTCGAGAGAAAGTCGTTTCCGTACGACCAAAAACACCTTTCAGAATCTCTCCTCTCCCTGTCTTCTTTTTTTCCTCTTAGATGCTTTTGGGGGCAAACGAAAAGAAAAGGGTATTATTTCTTCTTCTTGATTGATTGATTTTTCATTGATAATCTCATCAACAAGAAGAAGAATCTGCTAAAAAGAAGAATAAGAAGAAACAGAGGAGAGAAGAGAAGAGAAGAGAGGAGAATTTTTTTATTTTTATTTTTTTTGAGAGGCAAGAAAACCCCAACAATATTCCCATGGATTTGACTTCAACGACGACGACGACAGCCGCCGTATCCGGAGCTGTTAACGACAAAGAGTTAGCCGTCGATCCTTTCTTGGTTGAGGCTCTTCAAAATCCTCGTCATCGTCTCACCAGTAATCTATTTCCCCCCCTTTTCGTGTTAATTATCTCAATTTTGCATCTTCAATCGATTTTAATTTTGTATATATTGGCGATTTTAGGGTTTGTCATCTTTCATAGATCTTGCTATCCGTAGGATTTTGAATTTTTTGTTTCGATTTTAGGGTTTATGGTGTGAATGGTTTAGATTGGATTTGGTTTGCTTGGGGTTAATTAGGTTAGGGATTTGTTTAACAGAAGAGATTTATTATCAGATCTGTGATTTTTCTTTTCATTGACTTTCTCAAGCGGGTGTTGAGAAATTGAGGGGGAGAAGTACTTGTTAGATTTGTTACTAATTTTTGTTTAATTATGATAGCTTAATGCATAACATAGTATATTTGTCTCAAAGTTGAGTAATTTTTTTAAAAATTTTTATTAATTGGTTTCTGAAATAATTTCTTTGGGTGAAATCTTATGTAATTGTAATAATGGAGCTTTTATCCTGTTTCGATTTTCGTTTTTTAGTTTCATAGTGTAGGTTTTAGGAAGTACAAAGCCTACGTAGTGTTAATGAATGCTCGGATGTTTGATCAAATACTGGCATATTATCTTGGGTGCACGGTGCACACTAGGTGCTGGAATCCTTATATTGCTTTAGTCGCAAGCTGCAAAAATAGCGCTTGCATGGGTGAAAGTCCAATATGTATATGTGTGTTTTTTGCATCTTGTGTTGGTATTTACCATTTTTTTCCCTAGTGAGCAAACTACATGGTTCGGATTACCAGGCCCGGGAAACTTTCGATTTGAGAGAATTAGGCTTTCTTTAAAGTATTATGTCATATACTTCTTTTGTAGTGGTGTTCATGGTCATATTTAATTGTTCTATTAGTTTGTCCTCTCTTTTTTTTCTCATGGTAGATTTACTGTCTTTCTCTCTTTTTTGTTCTTGTTTGTGAGTTAGTCTTGCGGATGGAACTTGATATCCAGAGGTTTGTGCAAAATTCAGAGCAGCAGCAATTTGAGTTCCAACATTTTCCCACTTCTTATCTTCGGCTTGCTGCACATCGTGTTGCTCAACATTATGGGCTGGTAACTATGGTTTATGATAATGGTTTAGATGGCCTAGGAAACAGAATCCTGGCTAAGAAAGCAGGGGAAATCAGATGGCCTGCTGTTTGTTTGTCTGAAATTCCTGCCAAAAACTCAGAAAATGATAAACCAGAGCAGGTTAAAATTGCTATTAAGCCCAGGCCAAATAATGGATCTATAAATGAAGCTAATCAAATTGGCATCAAAAGAAGTCCTGTGAGAAGTGTTGAAGAGAGGAAGGAAGAGTATGACAGAGCACGGGCACGTATTTTTAGTAGCCCTGGTACTCCTGAGTCTGATGATTCTTCACCTGAGAACTCTATTGATGGGAAAAATGAATCTCTTATCAGAGATGAGTTTGAAAATTACCGCAGCTCCATGGTTGATCTAGAGAAAAATATGACTGTCCGAGATGGTACATCTCGAGTAGCCATTTTCAGAGACAGAGAGAAGGATCGTACCGATCCAGATTATGACAGGAGTTATCAAAGGTAGGATTAATACTCCTATTACTTTAGGCATTTGAAACTAGGCAGGTGGTTGTTCACTATTTTTATCATGTAGTGTGTGTACAAATTCTTTAATCAATGCTCCTATCCCTATTTTCTTATGAAAACAGAATCTAGCTAAAGCTGCAAATGTGAAAGTAGTAATAATGAGATAAAAGAACCATAGAGACCCTTGTACTAGGAGTCAGATTGCATTATGCCCCTACTACTAAAAAAATAGGCAAATTAGTCCCTATACATTAGATCAAGGCGAATTGGTCATTCTATTAAAATTCCATCCATTTTTACTATTAAAAACTGGTTTGTAAGTCAGCATAAGGTATATGTGGCAAACCACATGTCACTGTTTGGTTTTTCTATTAACCATGCTAGTTTTTAACAATAGAAATAGATGAATTTTTTAACAGAAATGACTAGTTTGCTCTTTGATCTAATTTACAGGGACTAATTTGCCTATTTTTTTTGGGTAGAGAGGGCCAAATGCAAATGACACCTAGTACAGGGGTCTTCATGGTAATTTTACCTAATGAGGATCATAGTGATAAAACACATGCTACTTTAGGAATGGAATAAGAATGATAATGGGTGGCGTGAAATAGGGAGTATAATTTGTTTTTGTTTTTTTTGGGGGGGGATTATACTTAAATCTAAACAAACTTTTTCTGAACTGATATAGGTATGTCAGAAGCATTCCATTTAACCAGAGCGTCGGTGTGGCTCCTTTCAATATGCAGAAGATTCAGCTTCCATTCATGCAGTATGATTCTGCTTTTCCTCAGTTGGGTCAGATTGCAATTACACAACCTCCCCTCGGTTATGGTGTTCCTTCAAGGCCAGCTGTGAGTCCGTTTTGTGAACTGGGATTGAATCCAACTTCTAGGGATGGTGCTTATATGCAGTGGCCAAGTGCTAATATGATGTATTCTCATTCATATGATCAGTTTATGCATGCTGTATTTCAGGTAGGCCACTGTTTCTTATCTTATGTAGTATTCCGGAATTATGGTTAATGAGTTATGCTTATTGTTTTACCTCAGTAAGTATTAGATGTCTTGTCCCTTGCATAACTAAGGTGTTGTCACTGCTTCTCTTTGCCAATAACTCAGCACTTTGGCCAAAGGTCATGTGAAATCCCATTGGTACATTGGTTTTATAGTCTTTGTCTTCAACATACATATATACTTTATAGGGACCTTATCAAATAAGTTCAAATTTAACCAAGTTAACATTTACTGTTTAAAAATGATATTTACTATTAATATTTTAAAAGCTTTTACGGTTCAAATAAAAAAAATTTCATGTCATTTTTTTAAACAGGAAATGTTAACTATTAAAAGTTAGTCTTATTTGATTCTTTTTAGTAGTACAAGGACTAAATTGATTCGTTTAATAGTGGGACTAATTTTATCTAGTTCCTGTAATAGAGGAACCTGTTAGGTACTTCACTGATAATGTATTAGTAAGTATTGCCAATACTGTTTTCTTTTTAATCATGGGGTTTCCCTTGGAAAATTTTTGGCTCTATGTTTCATTGAAAAAAAGGGTCGACTAATTTAGTAGTCAAGATTTGTGAATATGATTTTGGCAGTCGAGTTAGATAAAAGGAAACCATAGGTACCTGCTTCCATTCATATGCCTGTGTCCGGTTATTTCAGTTATTTAGTCATTGCTGCATATTCATATACTCTTTCCCGCAGTGTTTTAATGGTTATATCATTGTTCACACTTAATGACTTGGTTGAATTGTGCATGTGTATGTCTGTTCTTCCGATTGCAGGCTCCATTTGTCCACCAACCACCTCTGAGCTACGATTATTCAATGAACGGTTAAAAAAGGGTACGGAGATTTGTATTTCTGCAAAAAATTATAAAAATCTGTTAGGCTTAGTGTGGGTGAATTGCTAGGATCATTGTTTAAACAAGACATTTGGTTAGACCATTCTTTCCTTGGTTTCTAATTTTTGATGGATCATATTGGTGTAGTTAAGGAGACTGTAACAATGATGTTTGAAAACTTAGTTATTTCCTTTTCTTTTATTAAAACTTGCTGTGGAAATATATTCATTGCCCTTCCCTCGATGGTTAAAGATCCGGCCAGTTCAATCGTTGAACTGAAAATCAATGGTCCAAAGGTTGAATTGGGAATGTTCCTCCATTTTCGTTTTTGCAATGGTTGAATTGGTTGGTTCAATCGGTTGAATTGAGAACTAAAGATTCAACTGGCTTGATTTTCGATCCAACTTGTTCGACATTCGGTTTCATCTTTTGCGCCTTGCCTCCCTTGTTTAAACAGGGGTGTGTATCTGTACCATATCGAATACGTATCGATATTGTAGGTAATATTGAATGTAATGCTAATTATATTATATCTGAAAGATGAGCAATTTTGAACAAGTTCTAATGAATTTCATTAGTAAATATAAATAAAATGTACTTAAAAAAATTTATTCGTAAAAACTCGCTATTGTTACAAATACTGTAAGTCCGAAGTACAAGTAAATTGAAAATCAAATTAAATTCTATCAGGATTTACATATAATAAAATTCATCTCCAGCATGATTCTCAAATTTATTTTTAGGATCCTAGTCTTACCACTAAAGCCTCTTTTGAATGGTCGGTGAGGTTCCTTCGGACCAATCGAATGTCCTTAAATAATTCCACATGTAATTGTGTTTTTTTATTTAATAATATTACAATTTTACATATTAATGATTTTATAAAAATAAAATAATTCAAAAAAATTTTCACTGGTCATTTTTAGTTCTCATCTCATCGTCATGTTTGGTTTCAAACACACATCCCATTATTAATTTTAATATTACTATTATAGTATTTGATCTCATCACCACATATTTTTAACCTCGTTAAATCCAATTTTATCGACCATCCAAAAAAAACTTGGATTAAGGTGTTTATTGGCACACGTGATGTGACTTCAATAAGAATATAATATGATTATTTACATGCAATGAAACTTGAGTACAAGATTTCAGAATTTTTCCAAAACCTCGACATTTAAATCCTTAAAATTTTCAAAACCTCAACCTTACCATCAACTCATTTAACACACATGTATTTATTAATAAATAAAAACCAAACACATGTACGAATTGCATACGGGGTGAGACTGAGAGCCTGATAAGAAAACAAACTTGAAAACAGATTCAAGGAGACAATTTCCAGAATCAAGAACTTGTATCAGGTATGCTATGCCAAACACAGGCCCTTTTCTCTTTGGCCTTCAAACAGGCACTGCCTTTTAGTTACAATATTCTGACTCAAGAATATATCTTATGAATCTTGTCGTTCTTTTTGAATTTTACCAGCTTCTCGTGTATTATGAATAAAATAATATCGAAAGAATTTACTATTCTAAAAAAATTAAATAAATAAATAAATTAGGATAATAATTGAAAAGAGCAAGATCCCATTCATTATCAATCTAGTCAAAACAGGTTGGCTGAATGAATTAAATTATAACAAAATTACATTTAATTAAATTAATTAATTAATATGATTGTGATTATGGTTTAGGATCCAATCTAATCCAAGCTTTTTTAAATTTATGTGTTAGCTCTGATTGGTTCATTCCAATGATTCGTTGCTACTTATTTATGTAAACACAAATCCCAAAGAAGAAAAATTTTAGGTTAAATTACGATTTGGTCCTTATGCTTTATTAAAATTAATATTTTTAAATTTAAATATTTAGCATAATTTAATCTTAGGCTTAGTACCTCTTTTGGCTATACTTTCATTGTACAATCCCCGTTATCACAACCCAAAATTCCACTAAAAATTTTGAAACAACCAATGACACGCTGCCGTGTATCAAGAAAACAGTAAAAATTTCACTTAAAATCTTTTAAAAAATATAACACAACTAAAAAACCGTTAAAAATTAAAAAAACCCAAAAAATATTTGAACTAAAAAAATTATAAAATTAAAAGCTAAAAAAATTATGATATATTTATGAAAATTATGAGTATGCATAAATTAAAAAAGTTCATAAAATTTTAAATTTTTTACAATTGTGGTATTTTTTACTAAAAAACTCAAATTTTCTTAAAAAGTATAAAAGAATTAATAAAAATGCAAGAAAACCTCTAAATGTTCCCAAAAAAAAACATAATATTCTTAAAAAAATTCAAAGAACCTAAAATTCCAAACAAATGAATTTTTTATTTTTTTGAAGTGTCGGATATTTTTAATTTCAAAAAAAGATTATGATTTTTTTAATTACTTTCTAAGTTTTAATTTTTCTTTGGGATTTTTAATGAATTTTATTTTCTTTTTTAAGTGATTATTCTTTTTACTTTTTGTTGGCATGTGGTACCATGTCATTGGTTGGTTTAATTTTTTAATTGAAATTTGGGTTGAGATAACGAGCTATATAGAATGAAAGTAAAGGGATTAAAATGATAAAAAAAAATAGTTCAAGTACCAAAGTAATAATTTAGCTATAATACAAGGGTCAGAGAAGATATTAAGCCTTAATCTTATTTTATTAAATTATTATTTTAGTTAAAATATTGACTTGAATATTTTTAAAATGAAGAATTAGAAAATAAAGTTTTTTTAATAAAAAACCTTATGAGCGTAATTAGAAGGGGTATCATATAATTTTAGTCTCTTTTAATTTAAAGTATTTAATTTAAGGTTTTTTTTAACAATTTTCTTTACTTTTACCCCCCAAGCTTTTAAAATTTTACTTTGGCCCCTTTAATACCAAATTCTTGACTTTCCTTTAGACTTGTTCATTAGTCAAGCTATCTGTTCAGGTTGAAGGTTTGCTCGAAATTTGAAGGGTTTAGACAAAAATATTTACCCTGAAAAATGAGATTAGGTAAAAAAAATTAGGTTCGTTTAAAATATGGGTCAAACTTAAGCTTAAACATTCAAGACCCGAGCCCAACCCGGCCTGACCTATTTTAAGTTTATAATACTTTATATTATATTATTTTTATATGTTATGTAATTTATAACACATTAAAAAATAAACATATACTAAATATATAATATTACTCTAATGTAAACATTAAAAAAATGTTAAGATGACTATATACAAAATATATAAAATTATTAAATATTAAAATAAAACAATATAATATTTTTTTAAATTAAAAAAATAATATGAGAAGACTTAAAATAAGCTTGGATTAATCTTTTACAAATATGATTGGGTTTGAGTAAAATTTTAAGCTCAGATTTCGGATCGAGTCAACCTTAGACGAGTATAAAGTATGTTAATATCATGCTTAATCCCAACTCAAATCCGCCTCAGCCTGGCTTATGAACACTTCTACTTTACCTTAAAAAAAAAACTCTTTTAAGATTGGGGCTCTGAAAAGCTATGATGTCCAAGATTTGATTCTCACTATACGTGTGTGTTTTTTCGATATTATTTCGGTTTGTCAACCCCATCATAATTATTTGAATATGTATACTTGCTATTATAATTTTATTTGTAACTTCAAAAAACAAGTTCATACAAAACTAAATTACAATGACTATATCTCAAAATCAAGCATAGTAAATGGACCAAAACCTGAATTTAACCTTTTTCCCGCAATGGTAATAGCAATGGTGGACATGTGCAGACATACATACATACATAAACAACTAAAA
The DNA here is from genome assembly GCA_039519145.1 of Kokia cookei. Lineage (NCBI taxonomy): Eukaryota > Viridiplantae > Streptophyta > Magnoliopsida > Malvales > Malvaceae > Kokia > Kokia cookei. The sequence goes on along the minus strand of CM076908.1, from coordinate 45,991,287 downwards.
AGCTTTAAAAGAAGAAGAAGAAAAAAAAAAAGATCCACCTTCCACTTTGGATTTTCATTTGCTCTCTGTAAGTTCTATAATTGCCTTGTTTTTCTTCAATAATTTTTTGATTAATTACGTTAATCGTATTTTTTATTATTAATTCCATAATCTTTTGATTGTTACAGTGGAGCAGATTCAGTCCCCCGCCAACTAATAGGGTTTCGATTTGTTGTTTTCTTAATTGTAATTAATTGTTATTGTTACTGTTTATTTTGTGAATAATATAAGTAATAATTATGAGAGAAATTGAGGATTCCTCCAATTTGTTTGGAAAATGGGAAGAAGAGCTGCCGTCGCCGGAGGAGCTTATGCCTCTTTCACAAACCCTAATTAGCCCTCACCTTGCCCTTGCTTTCGACATCCCGAATCCAAACCAGCGTCAACGGAAACACCCACCTCCGCCGCCGCCTGCCCCGGCCGAATTCGCCGCTGATTCCGGGTACTTGGGATCCGGAGCGGGCGGTGACGAGCCGGCGCGAACACTCAAACGGCCTCGGCTCGTCTGGACCCCGCAGCTCCACAAGCGATTCGTTGACGCCGTGGCTCATTTAGGGATAAAAAACGCCGTCCCAAAGACCATAATGCAGTTGATGAGTGTTGATGGGTTGACCAGAGAGAACGTCGCTAGTCATTTACAAAAATATCGCCTCTATTTGAAGAGAATGCAAGGGTTATCCGGTGGTGGCGGTGCAAACGGTGGTGCTGCGTCTGATCCGGCGACTGACCATTTGTTTGCCAGTTCACCCGTTCCCCCTCACTTCCTTCATCCTAGTAAAGGTAGCTCAGAGCCTTTCTCCCCATTTCTATCAGTTCCAGGACTACAACACCACCATTACCAACAACAGCAACACCAGCTAGCTTCGGCGGCGGCTGTCGGGCATCCACATTTGCTAACTCAGTATCATAAGCAGATAGGGCATTTTAGGTCATCACCAAATGGTCAATTTGAGCATCCCTTCTTAGCCAAGCAACCACCACCATCAATCCATAGAATGGGAGGTACACCCTCACACAATCAAGTACCAACTAATTATGTTGAAGATTTGGAATCTGCTAATGGAAATGGTGGAATGAAAGTATTAACTTTATTTCCACCAAGGGATGATTGATTCAAAAAAAAAAAAAAAAAACTAATTATCGAGTGTCATTGAAACTTTTCTTCTTTTATGTGATTAGTCCTTTTGTTTATGTTTTTCATCATATATAGGATCTTTGATGCATGGATATTTGGAAATCAGCTCATGTTTACTTGTCTAAGAGGTTCTTTTCAGCCATAAAAAGTGATTTTGAGGCAGAAGTAGCTAAATTTTGAGCTTGGAAGAGGGAAATATACTCGTAAATTGGGCTGATCGGTTTGGTTTTGTGTCGGGTTAACTAGGGTTTAAATTCAAGTCATTTATTGGGTCGGATGGTTGACCTTTGATTATGGCTCAAGTCGTGATTTAGTCCTATATTGCATTTATTCTTCTCGCTTTGGTTTCTATTTTTTTTTTTTTGTATCTCTTTGATACTTAGAACTATCATTTTAGTTTCAATTTACCCCAAAATAGAAGTAACCAATAAGAATGTGACAACAACACATTCTTATTGGACACAGATAATTTTTGAGGTAATGATTGTTCATGTATCACAACGGAACTAAAAAAAAAAAAACTTAGGTACTAAAGTGGAAAGAAAAGTATAGTTCAAGGTCAAATTATGAATTAAGCTGTTTATTATCGATGTATATTAGGTCAAGCTTGAATTCGAGTCAGAACTGACTAGTCGGAAATAATGCTCAGTCCCTAGTTTTAATAATTTCTTCTTAGTTCAGTGTAATGTAGAGGTAAATTATACATTGTGGGACTTCATAGAAGACTTGTTTTGTTTTCTTATTTTCTAATGTTAATCCCTCCACGAACATGAGCACAAGCTATATATATTTTCTGCAATTTTCTAAAGCATGTGTAACTTTAATGGTGGTGTTGAATGACATAAATTCTGCGATGTGAAGTAGGATACTGAAAAGAACATTTATGTTCGAAGAATCATGATGTAGAGTTTATTGCTGAAACGTATGATATTCAGTTTCATTGTCAGTGATTTGTGGATGAAAATGCAGAACTTCTGAAGTATGAAGGTAGTTGAATGAAATTCTAATCAGAAGTGAGCAACGTGTTTGTGGTTGAGAGCACATAAACCCCTTTTTATTAAGCTGTGCCATTGCTAAAATATAAATGTGTTTAGTTTTATTAAGAATTATAGTATTAAAATAAATTTGTATTAATATCATGATTATCTTTTTAAAATCATATAAAAACCATATATGAATACAGGTGCAATGATCAAGTTGTTAGTCTAAATCTAAAGGCTCTCTTGATATTGTAAAGGATATGAATAAAATAACAAAACCCGAAAAGCGTATTTTAACAAAAATATTTGATCTATAAATATATAGATTGAACTTAAATTCCGTGAACCGCACAAAAAAGCAATGGTGTCAACTCTCTTCTCCAATACGTAACACGTACAAAAAAATGAAAAAGAACACGACTTTGAACAACCCAACTTGTTTTTGAATTTATGATGTGTTTGTTTGTATTATATAATTTATTTCCTATTAAAATTAAATATAGAAAATGGAAAAAAAAAATTTCTTATATTGATTTATGTTTAAAATTTTATTAAATGTCTCGCCCAACTTAAATAACTATATATGTAAATCCAACCGATCCAAATGCAAGAGGAAAACCCCTCAAATTTCCACATTAAAAGGAAACCAACTACTCTTTGAACTTTGTGAACCATCATCTGACAATAGCAACAAGACATGATTAGGTCAAATTTTCTGTACATCCCTATTCTCTTCAATCATCTACGCTATGGCCTCTACTGAAATATTTGATGACCATGACCTGCTAAAAGTAGTAGGACCAAGTTCAACCCTAAATTACCATACAATACAAGTGGATGTACACGGTTCATAGATTTTAGTAGCTAAATATCAAATCATCTTTTGATGCCTTGCATCATGGGAGAAATAGCTGAATGCATGTGCAAGACTGCTTAAACTGGCAAGCTTTGAATCTTCACCGTTTGTATACTATGTCGAAATTCACTTTGATCACCGAGCTAAAACGAGCATAGTAAAGATGAAATTTGCTCCATTTTTGTAGTCATAATATTAGTCTGCATCACCAAGGCCATCACTCCCATCCCCTTTCTTTGATACGGGTGTCCAATGTGAGCTTGATTTCTTTGTTTGTGAAGCTATTTCTGCATTCTTCCGTAATACAGCTCCGGGTGATGGATATGGACGTTGTTGAAACAGAGGACCCTAAAGTTCATAGCAACAAGAAGCAGTTGAAACATGAGGTCTTTCACAAAACAGATGGGGCAATGAATGTAAAATAATTCTGATATATAGGTTAAAACATGCCATAAGTCCATGTACTCCTCACAAATTGGCCTGTACTTTTTTTTTTTTGGAATAATCTCTTTACTTTTCATATTTCAAAATTCAAGTCCAACCATTATGACAGTTAAATTTTTTTTTTTGTTAAATTCAAGTTCATTACGTCATATTTTTTTTTAAATATTGAAATATAAAATGTAGAAGGACTAAATTCCTAGAAATAAAAGTACAGGAACTAAATTCCAAATTTTTGAAAAGTACAGGGACTTATGGCATATTTTAACCAAATATATATAGCTGGGGTTCGAAGAAGAATATTGTACCGTGGCGGTGGTATCAGCTGCTCGTGGCTGTACTCCTTTCAGCCCAACAATCCTGTAAAAAGCCAATGTCAGATGATATCAGTAGACTTTAAAGGGTGCCCTCTATCGAGTTTGCAGACCTAGTATTAAACATGATGGCATGACGATAGGAAAGCTATTAATGGCAACATACCAACCACCACGAGGAGCATCGGAGTATGAGCTAGGATCCATTGGGTCTAGCTCATCATCATCGTTGTAGGAATGCTTCCTTTTCCCGAAGTCTTTTCTGTTTCCTTTTCCTGAAGGCGGTCTCCCTCCGGATCTGCAAAGGCCAACACCGTAGCACCGTTATACCAATGTGTAAATCAGTCTTTTATGTTCTTGACAATTGAAAGTTCCATATTTATATAAAGTCTCATTATGAAAGTGCTGGTACTACTATAACAGGTTTTAGGTTTCCACAAAATGCTAGAACTTCATACTGGACCAAATTTTTTCCAAAACCTAGACAACACATGAATTCTAAAGAGAAATACGTGCATGGCCAGATGACCCTCATAATCACACGGTAGTCGCAGATATAAACAAATTAGAGTCGGTTAAATTAACTAGATGCGCAAAGTTAGAGTATGTACCTCGGCTTAGAAGCCTTATTCTCATTGCTATTATGCTGCTGGTAATCCATAATCGGTGGCAAACTCTGGGCCTGTGGCAGATTGAGAACTCTGCATTCCATACAAGTTGTCATTATTGTCAGTTCCAATTTGCTTTCCTAAATGCAGAATAATAATGAAAATCTAGTCCTACATACACTCACTCCGTGAGTGAAAAAAAAGTACATATTAAAAAAGAGAAAAATAATGAAGAAATAAGATATTTAAAATAATGAAAAGAGTGAAATAACTTGGTATGAAGGAGTGAAAATGGGAGTCAAAATAGGAGTGGATAATTAAGGAAACTAATGTTATTTAAATGAAAAGTTAAATTGCTAATATGACTTCAATAATATGTATTGTATATTCTAGTTTGGTTTTTATTTACTTCAATACTGAGTTGGTGTCACCAAGTCAAGTGACACCAAACTCAGTCAGGCACTTAATAATAAATAGTATAGATATAGATAAGTATAGATAAATAAATGTAAGCTTGTATGTATATACAAGTTGTACGTGTTCATGTGGGCACTACTCTTTTTGATGAAGTTAAGAGCACTCCAACTTAAGAACATTCTCTGTTCACAAGTCTCAATGTCCTTTTTTTTTTAAAAGAACACATTTTGTTGATATGAAAAAGTTAGATGTTCTCCATGTCATTTTATTCATTTCCTGATCTGGCAAGATCAAAAAATGGAGAAAAGAAAGAGTTTCCTAACAGCATCTTAAATGCACCCATTTCTCATCACATTTTCCATAAACCATATTATGATAAGTAAAAATAAATAAAAAAGAACTCAATGAACCAGTGGCACCTTGGCATGCGACCCACAAATTTTCATGTCATTTTATGAACTTTAACATATATGGTTTCTTCTTTTTTTAACAAGAACACACACAATTCAATCATCTGGGAATTATGTTCTTTAAAATGTTAATAAAATAATTTTATGCTACAATAACAACTTAAACTTGATCCATCGTTAACTTAAACTTGATCCATCGTTTAATACCACAACGATAGAATATAAAATCTTGATGATCTTACAAAATTTAAGGAAAAATTTAGCATGTGAATTAACGTCAATATGTTCTGCTTTTAGAACCATTAAAAATGATGGTAAAACATGCCTATTCACCATAATAATAAAGCAAAATCTGTGTATGGAGACATTACATACCTTGTGCAATGATTGCAGTAACCCCAAGCTTGCACCAGGCCAACTCCCCAACCTCCACAACCAAAGCATTTGTCCAAGTTTGATGACCACAAAGTCGAATTCTCATTAACAGTATTTTCAGAAACCCTGCTTCCAGGATGCTGTGATGCAAACGGCTTTAATACATCAGGGCACTCCCATTGAGATATATTGGTCTTTGTATTGTAATAATATTTGTGCCCTATTTATTTACAAAAGAAAAATGGAAAAAAAGAAACCCTTAATTCTGTCTGAGTCAAAAGATGCATGCACACACAAAAACTTTGTTAGATGTTTCTACATCTAAAACCAACCAACTTAGTAATCTATCTTTTAAGCATCTTCTGAATAATATGATGTGCTAAAATCCCATCTGCATTAGCAACCTTCCCTTTTAATTATTAGAGCCTTTCAGATTTTGGGTCAACAAAATTTTTTTAGCTCCGATAAGAAATAATAAAAAATATAGAAACAATATTTCCAAACACAATGTGAGACTTCATTCTTTCTAACATCTGCAGCTTTACCCCCAAAAGATATGACGTCATTTCCCTATAGTTAGTTTCATGTATGTCCAAATTCATAATCCGTATAATTCATTCAAAAAGAAAATAAAATTGTGATAAAAAAATAAATCAAAATGAGACAAATCATACAAATTTCTTTATACAGCATACCTGTTGTTTCATCTACTGCTTCCACCCAATCTTCCACGTGTCTTGTAGCGAATGGGAAATGAGTACTCGAAGATGTTTCTACAGGTCTTTCCCACTGACTCTTTCCGTTACTTTCATTATAATAATATGAGGCACCAGTGGAGGGATCTTTTGCTTCCACCTACAGAGGAACTAATAGAAGTCAACAGAGTCACAACAGAAAGCAGGAAAAAACATCTTCCAGAACATTGAATTGACTACTTCAAGAAATAAGATAAAAAAATTGACATCCAGTTAAGAAGGTTTTCAGTTTTCCCTTCTCTTTCTCTGCATAAGGTTACACCCATATGTAAATAGAACACCAAAAATAAAGGAAATCTAGTCAGTAGTAATTAATTCGGATTGCAGAAAGCTCACATGAGAAGAATTCTAGCAAAGAAGTAGCATCCTTCATATGTTTGGAGTTCAAGATAGTACAATTCCAAACCCATAATAATTACAATAAAAAGCTTAAACATTGTAGCACAAAAAACTGAATGGTACCCTTTCCTTATTTTCCTTCCATTCTCTACAAACTATGTGATTGACCCAAAAGTAAAACCTGAAATTTTTTGCCAATTCCAACAAATTCCCAGAACAAACGTCTTTAGTTTTTGAAATTTTCCATCATTTTGATGTAGTTGAATTCACTTTTCCTATGGGTTCATATTCTAGCAGCTCTTACATTCCCAATTCTTCTAGTTCAACCAGAACAAGATAAAACTTAGTTGATGGGATAGTGAAGATATGAACTGATTGAAAAGTTTGTTTGCATACAGTTATGATATCCTTGTATACAGAAAGTTTTAAGAATATGATATTTTAAGGTGAGAAATTGAAAATCATGTTAACCCATATACAAGTTCAATATAAAAGCTTATTACTCCACCCTACAAATAAATATATGTTCTTTTCCTGTCATTTCCAATAAAGGTTTCAAGCCTCTTAAACTTGACATCATAAAGATATCACATGGTAAGGATTTAACCTCAGTCTATCTAAATTTTTAAAAATAAAGATTCCAATAAGCATTAAAACATACAGAAACCAAAATAAATCCAAAAGCGCAAAGCTGGCCATACACACCCATCCAGGAGGCAACTTCGCAGTTTCCATAAGCTGAGGTGCATCAGTCTCCAAATTCTGAAATCCAAAATGAAAAAGCAAGTTGTTGCATAGTTATTAGCAACTAATTGGTGCTCATATTTAGTCTACATACTAAGAAGCTCACAGAAAGTTTCAGAAAAGAATATCGGAAAATTAGAATAGGTAAAGTTCCAGAAAATATCAAATAATGAAGTCCTGAAGCTATGCTTTTTATTTCAACACAACCTACGATGATTAAACAAGGACAGAATAAAAAATGAGGGACAATAGGAGATAAGGATGTAAAAAATAAACTTGCCTTATCGGTTCTTGATAGGTCATGTTTTGTTGAACCCTCTTTTAGAATGCCCCTAGCTCTCAACTTTTGCTTAAGGTACTCAGGCAAGTCCTTAGATGCAGCCTCAGAATTTTTCTCACTTGTATCATTATTTACATGTCCCAAATTTCCTGAAACATCAGAAGACATGAAATCCCAACTAGCTCCTTTTTTTATGTAAAAAAATATATCAACTTGGTTTTGCAAATAATCAAGCTACGTCTTGAGAGTCCATTCATGGTAAATCTAACCTGGTGTAGCAATATTAGAACCTGGAGTACCATAGCTATAAGCACCTCCACCTGGTACACCATACCCATTTCCAATGTCTATGTTACCTAAATCCAAAGTAGAAAAAAACCTCAATCAGCAATTTCTTTTCCTTCTTTCAAAATGAAAAAGTAAATAAACAAAGTAATTTACTAATCAAACTGAAGTAAATCAAGAACATTTTTTCCATCTGTTCTACTGAACACCCAAAAAGCAAATGGTCCTAAACCTTCCAACTTCAATACAAACAGAGGTTGCTTTTTTTCCCCAATGATTTTCTTTCATTTGGTGAAAAAAACACTCCTCTTTTAGCTGGTAGGGCAGTAAATTCTATCTTCAAGCATACAATCACATGAACTTGAAGAAAAAGAAAAAAGGGTTATTATGAAATATGACCTTGTTCAGGAGGGTTAGACTTGCCACGCTTAGAAGCTAGTTCGGCACGATGCTCTGAAGCCATTTTCAGTAGATGCTCCTGTATGAACATACATATTACCCAAAAAACAATGAAAAACTATGACTAAAGTGGATTATACAGATAATCAAAAAGAGAGCAAACACGAAAACAAATGAAATTACCCACTTTCAAAGCATTGGGATCAGGCCGTTCCGAGAAAAGGTCCGTACCATCCTTGCACGGAGGTCCGGCCGCTGCCTCTCTGAAAATTAATTAGCTTAATCAAACGATTAATGAAAACAGAGAAAAATAAAATGGGAATCCCAAACCAAATACCTCTGGCTCTGAGCCTGGATAATTTTTTGGGTGGCGATTTCCTAGCAAAACCAACATTAGCAAATGATATAGAGATTAGCATAATACTTGAAAAAAAGGAGAATTAAAAGATAGAAAGAGAAAGGGGGAGGAGAGACAGGTACTTGTTCGTGGAGAAGGACATGAGGTACTGGATTTTCATTGTGAAAATGGTCTTCCATATTTTTGCACCCCAGGTGTTTGCTGTTATGTCTGACAGAGATAATAGTTGCTGCAGCCGTTGCCTGCGTGTGCCTGTTTTAGAGACGCCGAATAAAAACCCGACCCTTTTCGAGTTTTTAATTCTCAGAAATAATAAGATCAGGTGGGCGGGTGCGGGTTTTCTTAAGTGGAAAAGACCGGGTCGGTGCCCATCTATATATAACTATTGAATTTTGAAGAAGTTTTGGATTTAATTTCTAAACGGTTTTTGATATTTTACTTTTCAAATTTTAAAAGTTTAGTCCTTCCCAAACGATAATTATTAACATAATTAAGTTAAGTTTTATTATTTTCAAAATCTGATGTACTAAATATATTATCATATGTATAACATCACGTCAGTTTATTATTTTTACATATCATTCACTAAAAATCTAATTAATGAATTAACGATAATCATTTACGTTAATATTAAAATTTCAAAATTCGAGTGTATAAGAACTTAGACTGTTTCAATTGGAAAATATAGATCAAATCTATAACTATATGTATAATACATGAATATTAATTGAATTTCAAATTTTGAAAAATATTAAATTTAACTAATTCAAAGGTTACAATGACTAAAATTTATCAAATTAAATTATAAAAACTAAATCTATAATTTTTGCAAAGTAAAGGGACAAATAACAAAATTTAATCTTTCAATATATAAATATGGTAATAAATAAGTCACACTAATTGAGTTTAAAATTTTACATTCATACTTAAAATTTTCTATCTATTCCAAAAACTTTATTTAAAAAATTCATTCAAAAATCCAATAAGTGGCTCAGTGAAAAAGAAGATGTTGTTCATACTAAGAGTCCGGGGTTTGAGCACCTATGTGTGCAAGATGTGTATGCGTTATCAAAGAATTAAGTAAATATGAACAGATACTACCACATAGTCACATCAATATATCCAAAATGACATTTAACCAATATTGTATAAAATGCAAAAAGAAAAAAAAAAGAGAGATTGAACACATGTCAACTAAGAACATCCTTTATAATAATAATAATAATAATAATAATAATAATACACTTTATTATTCATAAAAATAATAATTTTCCATAATTTCCCAACTAATTGACCTAAACAAAAAAAAATTTAAGCTATCTCCTTATTTAATCCACCTAACCAAATTGTTTTTATTTTTTGGTAAATAATGACAGCACGAATGCGATACATAAAACAGTAAAAGATGACTAAGTGATATTAGTCAACTGATCAACATCTGATTTAAGTAAAGATTTCACCGAAACATGACTCTTTGCAAAAATCCGCATCTCGTTATAATGTAGACTTTAAATTTTAACCATATGATATGTAACTTTATTCTGTTCACTCGGGATATGTCGAAAGCGAGCTCTCCAAGTATGACCCAAAAAATCATGAATCAAGCGCAGCTCTAACAATTTGCTATTTGCCGCACCACCTGCTAAGATCGTTTCGATTACGATAGCATTATCACACTCCACCTCCATTTTTTGGAACCTTGACTTACATGCTATCTTTAAACCTTTCAAAATAGCTTTTGCCTCAATTTGAGAAATTGATTCCTCCCCAATCCTCATATTGAAGCCACAAATCCATTTAACATCATGATCATTGAACACTCTTCCAATCAAAGCAAACCCATTAATGGTTGAAACTGCTTCATCAGTGTTGGGTTTGATCCACCCTCTTTTAGTTACCTTCCATGCAGCGCTCTCTTTTAGGTACCTTCCATGCAGCGCCAACAATCCTTTGAATGCGGTAAATATCTTTTGATTTCGATTCAGAGATGCTTCTCGTCCAAGCCTCACCTATATTAACAATTTCTTCAATATTGCTATGGCGTTACTGAAAATAAATTTATTATGACTTTTCCGTAAGAGCCAACACAATATTACGAACAATGTCAGCCACTCCTCCTTTTCCGTATCCCCTCCTTGGTATGTCAAGTTCCACACAATCCAATCCTGCAAATTACCAGAGAAAAACATGCTTCTTAACGAACCTAGAACAACCATCTGCCATACTGCTTTTGAAAAGCCACATTCACGCAACGTATGGATGCTTGTTTTCAAAGGATTTCAGCAACGGGTACAAGATGCGTCATCTGTCATATGTCGTCGAGCTCATTCCTCATTCGTGTTTAAATAATACTAAAATTAACCCAATATTATGCAATAAAAAGATTATTAAAAAAATACTATTAAAACCGATTGAATCTTAATTCAATTGACATCGACATTATTACCAATGCAAGAAAATATAAATTCGAATACACTGAAACACATTATCTTCCTATTTAAGGGTCAGAAAAAAATTATAGATAATTTTAAACATTGATAAAGAACCTATAATGAAATTAATATTTAAAAAAAAAAACTATTAGAAAGAAGAGTGTAATGCACATAGATTTGGTTTTTTCCCTCCTTCGATTTCAACAAAAGAGAATACAACAAAACAGCAGCAATCACATAATCTATAGGCCCTGCCACCATTGTGACTTTTGACCTGAAAATGGTTGCCATGTTAATCAACATATTTACAGCACAGAAAACAGCATATATCCCCCCCCCCCACTCAAAACACGACACCAACACCCTTCGGCATTGCTCTCGCTCTTGTCTGCAAAACTCTTGGATTATACAGTTTTGAAGTGGTTGTAACTAGAGAATAGGTTGATATACCCTGTTGTTATAAATGTAAAATAATAATAGCTAATAGGAATGATAGCAGCCATCGCATAGTTGGAAGACCTGCAGAATGCAGAGGGAGTCTAGTATTAGCATATGTGCACGAGTCCATTATATCGGATCCCAAGCATAATCCCTAAAGATACAAACTAATGCAAGAATATAATTTAGTGCATGGAGTTGTTACAATGACTGATTTAATGATTATTAAGCATCTAGAAGTACATTCGATGTTCAACATGTGAAGAGTTGGGTACAAGCACCATGGAGGCCCCTATACTAAAAGTCAAATTGCATTTTGCCATCTTTACTATGTACAGTTAGATTAAAGAGAACTAGTCTTTTCTATTAAAAGTTCGATCAATTTCTACTGTTGAGAACTTTTATACTCGACACAATAAGCAGATAGTTACAAGTGGCATGCCACATGTGCATCATGTTAATGTACAGAGACCAGTTTTTAATGGAAAAAATGGCTGGAATTTTTAATAGAAGGATCAGTTTGCTATTTGATCTAATCTATAGGGATAATTTGCGCATTTTTATAGAAGGGGCAAAATGCAATCGGCTTCTAGTATAAGGGCTTCCATGGTACTTTTACCGAAGAGTTGAGCATGGATAAATATATGAATTAAACCAACCAACCGCTATAATGATTCTTAAATTTCTAAATATGACTAAAATTACTGCACAAGAAAATCATCTTTAGACACCATTTGTATGAAACGAATAGTCCAGGTAATTTATGATCATCAAATTCGGTTTGGCGTGCAATGATAGGCTAAGATGTCAAAATGATATGTTTAATTATTCAGAAAACATCTTTTACTCACAGAAAGGTGCCGATGCTGATGGTGAAACTGAAGGTATCCTGTCAGGATCCTCTTTATTTGGTTCACTCTTTGATGGAGGCTTGGCATGAGCAAACGCTACATTTGGCAGCGGGCTGGATGTGGGAGCTAAATAGGTAACTGGTCTGTGTTTAGGTTTGGGTGCCAGTGCTGATGGTTGTACATTTGGTGGGACCACAGAATGATGAGGGGAAAGTTTGGGTGTGGCAGCAGGGGCTAAATTAGGTTCCTCTCGAGGCTTCCCCTTGATCCTTTTATTCCCATGTCGGGAACCAGGCGGGTTTGCCTTGTTATGCCTTTGAGATGCAGGAGAAATTGTTTCGGGGGTAGGTGAATGAGCTTCAGGTGCAGGTTCAGGTGCATCACCTTTCTTGGTTGATGTAGTGGGTGCAACTGCAGGAGCTAGATCAGCACTATGGTGGTGATGGTGATGGTGGTGGTGATGGTGGTGGTGGTGGTGGTGGTGGTGATGATGATGATGGTTACTGTGGACAGGATGAGGTGAAGGAGCAGGTGAGTTCGAACTGCTGTCACCTCCATGAAGAGAATGTTGCAAAATGGAAGAAAGGCGAACTTGCTTAACTTTACCAAATACAGTGTGGTTTAGGCCAAGGTTTTTTGAATGAGAACCCGTGATGGTTTGAGCTAGTTGCTTTAATCTTGGCGTTGAAGGAGAATTCCCTACAGCAAGCAGAACTTTTGACTGAACGATAGTGGGGGGAGCAACAGTGGAGCCTTTAGAATTTGATAAGATGATATACAAGTTCTGAAACTCGCAAAGTAAAGCACATCAGATTCGGCATAAGAGAAGCTAAAGCCAATAAACTCTCTTACAAATGGTATGTACAAAAAACGCAAAAACGAAAAATAACAAAGCATAATCAATCAAAAAAGACAGATTGCCTAACCTCGTATGGCACTAAATGCAATCCGGACTTGAGCTGGCTCCTTAATTCATCAAAATATAATTGTATTTGATAAATAGAAAAGTTTAAGGTAAAGTTGAAATGGATTTGCACTTTCTGCAGAAGAAAAGCACTTTGCGGGGGAATTACAGTAATCCCTCCCGGGAATTTTAACACCTCGAAGAAGTATGAATCCCCGAACAAGGATTTAGTCAAGCTCAAAGACGATTGGTGTATAACCAAATACTCAAACGACGACTTTATCAAACTTAGAGAAGTTGGAGATATCTTCGAATACCTTGCATCAGGATCAACCCCGAACACAACCTTTGTTACATTCGATTCAGTTAAAGGTTCGAGAGATAAGATAACCACCTGGTCCAAAGAAGTAAATCACATTTTAGGCAAAAATGTAATACAAAGTACATACATCATGACAAAAAAGGATCAAATTTTATACTTTGCTTGTACGAAAACCTATCTCATCAAAAATGTCATTTTCAAGCTGCAAGATATTGTCTCCCAGAAAAGAAACCGGCTTCTCAACTTTAAAACTTGCTACTATATCATGATCTGGACAATAAAATAACCAAATGTTAAATCACTTCATAATTATAAATTCAATATCGGTCCAACCCCACAGCAAATATCGAATTGCCAATCCTACAGACCAGCTTCGATCAGAAAACCATATGTAAATAACTACAACAATTATTATAAGAATGCAGAGATTAATAACCAAGTTGATACATCAAAAATATTTCTCAAGCCAATACCGATGACAAGTACTTATATACAATATACGTGACATAACATCCAATAGTAATGATCTATGAAATGTTGAACAATTCGATGAGAAAACCGTATAAACAACAACAATGGTTATATGAATGCAGAGATCAATAAACAAGTTGATACATCAAATATAATTCTCAAACCAACACCGATAGCACATATTCATATACAACATACGTGACATAACATCCGATGCTAATGATATATGAAATGTTGAACAAATTCAATGGTACACACAAACATGTGTGTGTATATGTATATAGCAGATAAGCAGAACTATGAAATAAAAAAACTGCAGTAAATAACCAAATGTGTTAGAAAATATCGATTGCGCTCATCACTCATGTGTCAAGAACCAAAAATTCTAAGGGGAAACCAACTAAATGAAGCATTAAAGACAAACTTAACCCCGAAAAACTTAGTCTTCATGGACCATTAAACAACCATGGAGATACCTTAGTGAATATCCTTTCATTCCCATGGTCCAAATTTACTCTAAATTATAGTAAAAGTAATTACTAAATCACATGGATTTATTTTCTATTTTTGATGCACTAAGGATGTAATTCTAGAAAGGGTCAATGATCGAGATAATGACACATTGTCAAAACTTTTTAAATGTAAATTTAAATAACTTCATTTCCAATGAAGCTTTATTATCATATTCTATACAGCCTTAATGCATCGAATGAAATATATATAATAATAAATTATCCACAATTTTATATATATATATATATATATATAAAGGAGTTTCCAGATTTATTTATCTTTTTTCATGGAAATTTTATCTTATTTTATTAATTGATGACATCTGTGGTAAAAGAATCCATCATTTAAAAATGTTCATAATCTTTCCCTTTTACTCCTTTAGCAAACAATCCATATAACTAATAATTAACACTCTTAAACCCAGTTTCCATTAATAGAATTTTTTTAAATTTTTTCAAAAAAATAAATAAAACCGAAGTCGATTCATACATTCTCAGCTAAAAAAATTAAGAACAATAACTAAAAGCAAAAACCCCAGATCCATCCATACATACATGCATACACATACAATTAAATCAAGAAAAATTAGAAAAATTACCTTTGAACCTAGAATCAAGATCCAGATCAGAGTGATCTGAAGAATGAAGGAAAGGGGGTAACGAAAACAAAGCCGAAAGGAAGATTGCAAGAGAAAACAACAAAACGAAGAAGCATCGAAGACCAAAGAGAGTGTTTTTAGATCCACAAACAACGAATCTGGTTGAAATTGTAGAGCTCGATTCTAACACAGATACTGCACTACTCACGTTTGAACTTAATCTCTGCTCTTCTTCAGTTTTACCCATAGTTCATTTCATCACCATTTGCTTTTACACTCCATTTCCATGGTGATTTGCTTTTGCCTTAGCCATTGATGATGCTCCCATTTTCTTTAACTCTTTTTCACTTCACCACTGAATTTTTGCACATTTTTTTTCTAATTTCTAGGAGAGGGGGACAAACAAAGCTCGTCTTTGTGCTTTTTTTTTATGAATTATATTTTTGGGGGGGATTTTTTTATTTTTATTTTTTATTTTTTATTTTTTACAATTAAAGACAATGAGAAAATATGTGTAGGGTTTTTGAAGATGAAAGAAGAAAAAAAAGGAATCAAGTATCTCTATCTCTTCAAATGTCTGCTTTTTTAATTTTTTATTATATTTTTTTAAAAGATAAACTTAAAACATGGGACATCAATTTGTGGAGTTTCTTTTTTTAAAAATAAAATAAATGTTTTTTGGTGTAAATTTAGTTTTAGTCACTCTACTATGTTGAACTTTTGAATTTAATCCTTTTAATTTGGGTGAATATACTTAAGAGGTCCCTCTCAAGAGGCGAAATCAGAAATTTTTTTTATGGGATGGAAATTAATTGTAATTTTTACAATAGTAAAAATACAATTTCACCATTTTAATCTATATCTTTATAATTTTTAAATGATTAAATCAAAATTTTTTTATTTTTAGAAGGGTCAAAATTCAATATTATTGATTTAAATTTTTAAAGATTTTAAAAGGACCTAAAAAACGAAATTTTTTCTATTTTAGGAGGACCGGAGACCTTGCAAGCCCCCTTAGCTATGCCTCTAGTCCCTTTATTATAGGAACATGATAAATCTAATTCATTTACTATTAAATGGATCAATTTGGACCATATGCTATTAAAAATAATCAAATAAAATCAAATTAAAATAAGTTTAATATTTACGGTTTAAAACATATCATTTTATGTTTAACATGATTAATATTTTTAAAATATTTATAATTTTATAAATGAAATATTTTATTATGAATTAAACTGTAATTAAAAATAATAAAAATAATAAGTTTCAAGTCATTTTTTATATAGAAAACATTAATTCCGTTACAATTTGAATTTATTTGATTTTTTAATAGTATAATAATTCAATTGATCTATTTAATAATTGAGGGACTAATTTGATTAAATCCCTATGATACAAGGATCTCCCAAGTACTTTATCCTTTTTTATTTGTTTTAGTTCGATTCTTTATTTTTATAATGTTTTTAATAAATCTAAACAGAAAAAAATAATTGTTATTCATCAAATGTGATATTATTATTGGTTGAATTTTGCTGCTTGGATTTTCATGTGCCCTTAATTATGTGGTCGATTTATAAAAAAAAATCAACATGATCACTTTAACAATTGCAATTAACAAGCTGAACTTGTTGAAAATGTTGTGGAAGTTTAAATGCATTGTTTTAGCTTCCATTGCTTTTTCACTTTAATATGTAATTTTTTTATTCAGATTAAAATTTTAAAAATATAAAAAGTTTTCGGTAATCAAAATGAAAGTATCTTAAAAGTTGGGCAATTAAAATGAAAATATAAATATGATGTTGACTTGATTTGACTTGTACAGCCAGTTATCATTAATGATTTAACGCTTGAGTGATTAAAACAAAAATAACCTAAAAGTTGGGCGATAAAATTGCAATGATATTTTTAAATGAGCAAAATGAAAGCAATCTAAAAATTAGATAACCAATTGAATAGTTTACATTATATTTTAATCTTCAATTAAGAACACTTATTGCCACATTCGGTTGAATATGGGCAATAACTTCTATTTTTATGTTTTATGTTAGGAGCGAATCCAGAAATTTTTTAGCAGGATCGAAATTTAATTATAATTTTTATAAATCAAAATATAAATATGTTGTGTATTAATTTAAAATTTCATTCTTTTTTAAGGGTCTAAACAATTATTTTTCATTTTTAAGAGGTTGTTGAAGTGTAATTTTTTTATATATTAATTTATAATTATTTTTTCTATAAGATAATTAAATTGAAAATTTTTTATTTCGAGTGACCAAAGTGTAATTTTACTATATTAACATATATTTTTTTCTATTTATAAGATGACTGAATTTAAAAGTTTTCATTTCTATGGGTTACTTGCCCCTTGTTATAGATTCGTTGTTGCGCTAGATCGAATCCGAGTTAAGAAATGAGTATAAACACCTTCTATGGGCTCAATTCAAATTGTTCCACAAATAGATCTAATCGAATTGGCATTGGCCCCATGTTAGATTGCAATTAAATACGGAGTTAAGACAAATCAAAATTCTAAATGGAGGATAAAATTCTCATAAAGCCATTTTGTTTATCCATAAAACTCACATTTAAAATCTTAATGCCATCGAACGCATTACAACTCAACCTAACGAGTGTTGGCTTAGTTTCACATTATAACTTTATAAGATATAAGGTTATTGTTTAATACCATTTACAATTTGACAACTCGATTTTTTATAATTGAGACAGCTAATAAGTTTGTTAGGAATCGAATCTAAACACTTGCGTCACACAATAAAAATAATATTTTTCACTAAATTAAAATGTTTTTAGCTTGATGGTTAAGAAATAAAACAGCAATTTAATGTAATGATCAAGTTAAAAATAGCATAGGTTGATGTGTTAGATGGAATGCTTTTTCCTTTCATGCTAAGGAATTATTTAGTGAAATTGATTTATCAATTGTTTTAAGTGTAAGGTTAGAAATTTTTTTTTGGACGAAATTAAATTATAATTTTTACAATAATAAATATGTAATTTTATCATTTTAATAGTCTATATTTTTATCATTTTAAATGATTAAATCAATTTTTTATTATTTTTAGGGGGTAAAATGTAATTTTTAGGGAGCTAATATTTCCGAAACAACCCCGTATGAAAGATTGTGAGCTTGTATCCAGAATAAGGAAAAGTTCAAAAGAATGGTTTTTAGATCATCTCGTTTTCCCAATCGTTGAAATATTAACAGATTTCTATTAAAAGATCAAAGAATTCCATCCAGAACCCTTCTAATATCAACCTCATAGAAAAAACAAAAAAAGATAACGTTTTTCGCCTAAATTAGTAATAACCACCCCTTCTATTGGATGCCACAAGTCTGCTAAAATTCATTTCAGAGAAGGGAAGTGGACTACAGAATCTGTAAGAGCCTTTCCAATAAAACAGTACTGGAGATCGTTTTCTTCTTCAATCGCATCACTTATTCAAGGAATCGGATCTCCTTCTTCCTCATCTTCTAATTTCAGATTCGTTAAATCAACCTCCATTATAACCAGAATCTTTTATATTAAGTCTTTATTCAACTAATGAATGCGACTTTTAAAAAATAATAATAATAAGTAGAGAAATTTGAAAAAAATTGAAGAAAAAATTGCAGTCCCTCTACTATTAAATGAATTAATTTAATATTTTACCATTAAAAATAATTAAATAGGACTAAATTTGTTTAGAGTTAACATTTATGACTTAAAAATTAATTTATTGTTTAAAAATTAATATTTTTAAAGTTTTTATTATTCTGTAAATAAAATATTTTTTGTCTTAAATTGAACTGCAATTGGAAAATATCATTTTCAAACGATAAATATTAATTTTATTGTAAATTAAATTTATTTGATTCTTTTAATGGTATAGGGATTAAATTGATACATTTAATAATAAAAAGATTAAATTGATTCAATAACTTATTCAAATAATTGTCAATATGAAATTAATTATTTTAATAATAAAAATGAAATTAAAATATAAAAATTACTGGTGCCCCTCAAGCAACTCTTGTTGTTCTAGAAACAAAGGATAATTTTCGAACACGTGGAAGAAAACTATAAGATGAAGCAAAAAATGAGCACCGAACAAGAGTAAAGTATCTTTGTGATAAAATGAAAAAGGCTTAATTTAATATTTGATCCTAAAATAATACCTGATTTTCATTTTGGTACCTAATTTTTTTGTTCGATTTTAGTAATTGTACTCTAATTTTTGACTCAATTTAATAAAAGAATTTTGTCAATAAAAACATGTCAGTGGCACATTCTTATTAAATGTGGGTATTTTTAAGGTAAAATATACTGAAATAATAATTTAGGTACTAAAATGAAAAAAGTCCAGTACCAAAATAAAATATTTGAATTTGAGGGTTATAGGGGAAAATAAATAATTACAGTAAATTAAACATCATACCAAAAATATATTTTTATTATTTTAAATAATTTGTATTAGATAATAAAATACATATTTTATAAATCAGTACAAAATATTTCTCCCTCCATTGAGAGTATAAAATATAAATTTGACATTTCGACTCTATTATTGGAGTACAGTAAAAATCAAATGGAGAATTTTAGTAAAGGTTCACGTACTATGTATTTTTATGAATTTAGTCCTTATATTTATAATTTAATTATTTCAAATCTTTTACTTTTTCAAATATGTAATAATTTTTATGTGAATATTGTCACTGATTTTTATGTAAAAAATATCTATGTTAAGTGTCCAATTACATTTTGGTTCATGTATATTAAATAATTTATTCATTTTTATTATTAAATTATGACATATCATTATTTGATTGCTTTGACTTTTTATAAAAAGGAAATCAAATTCGAAAATTAAAAATAATAGTATTGAAAAAGACAATTATAAATCTCAAACAGTAAAACAAAAATAATATAAAAAAATCTATTAGTTTCTTCTGTTAAAGATTGATTTTATATTAATCTTTTACTCTTTAATCTATAATATTTTTACTGTAATTAATTTATATTATCTTAGATCTTTTGTGTAATTAGAATAATATTTAAAAGGAGTGCTAACGGAATAATTAATTCAACTCTAACAGATAAGTTCAAAGTTTCTAGAATTTGGAATTTAAGTAAGCTTAAGTAAACCAATTAGATTCTTTTAAATTAAGACTTAATTTAGAAATAAAAAGTCAATTTAACTAAATTAAAATTTTATGGACTAAAATAGTAAATTACCCAGTTTTTTACATCCTAAGGTATTTGAAACAGCTCCTCCACATGCTCTGCTACAACTACGAGCACAGTACTGATACAAAAAAAACCCCTAAACTTTCCATGATTCTAATGTGGGAAAGCTCGAGAAAGTTTCAAAACATGGCTGTTGATGATTCAATAACGCCACCGACGTGTCTAACGTAGTTAAAAATCCAGGTCCGGCACCGTTATGTAAACGGTTACCGAGACTTTGAGGCTCCGGTTTAAGGATCGGACTCACCGTTGTCGTCATCTTTCCGTCGCCGAATCCGATTCCGGTCACTTGTTGTACCATCTGCCTGAAATTAGCTGGATCTGCTGCTATAAAAGTGGTTCGAGAACTCTTCGAGGGGCGGGGCTTTCGTTTGGAGATTTTTCCAGTGGGCGGTGGACCGGCGGTTCGGTATCGTTTCGGTACCGGTTCAGGCGCCGGTAAAACGATGGGATCGGTGATGGAATCGGAGATTGATCTTTGTAACGCTCTCGTTAACACTTGTGTGTCGCGAGAAAAGGATTCGGCGATCCAGGGATCGGTTAAGAGGGAATGAAACGGTGACGTTTGGAAGGTTGATAGGTTTTCCGATGATGCTGCCATCTTTGTTTTTAAACTGTAATTATATTTTCTCAGGAAAAAAATGGAAAAGAAAGAAAGAAAAAAGTTTAGAAGAAAAGAATCAAGTAGGTGTTTCTGAAGGGTTGGAGGTTGTATTTTCTCAGATATCAAACAGAGAAAGTGAAGGAAAGCTTAAATGCAGCGAAGAAACCGCGTTGTGATGACGGAGGACACGCGTCAACCTTTTTATCCTTAAATCTAGCCATATTTAAAGTTGTAATACATTTAATAAACGCCAACATATTGAATAACAATATATATTTATATTTAATCCTATTAAACTGTTTGTCAATTATATCGTTATTTTAATAATTAAAGTTAATAAAAGAGTTTTGATTTAACTAAATTCTAATTTGATTGAAATCGGGTTGTAAATTAAGATAGTAATTATATTTAGAAGAAAATATCATTAAAAATAGAGTGATTCATTTAAGTTTATATAAAATTAAAGTGATTTTACATTATTTTGTAATTTTTTATCTTATTATTATTTTATACTCGTCGATTGAGTACTAGTTCAATTGACATGAGTATTGTTATCAATACAAAAGGATATTGATTCGTGTACACTTCAGCGCATTATCCTCTTATTTATGAGTTGAAAATAAATTTTGGATAATTCTAGGCATTATATAAAAAAAATATGATCAGAACTTATAATAAGATTGTTCAAAAAAATAAAAAATATTTTATACTCTATTTATATATATCATGTATGTCAATTTTTACGTTAATTAAAAATTTTCAACTATATTTTTAAGTTAAAAATGAATTATTCAATAAATATTCATATATATATTTTTTTAAATCAATATAATAGAGATATTTGACCGATTTGAAAATTTATGTGTATAACAAACATAATTATATCAATATCGATAATTAAATAGTTATAATTATTAGAAGGTTCATTGTAGTGTAATTGTAGTTTGTCATAATTAGACTTAGTTAATTAATAATTAAAAGAGCGAATTTAACTAAATTAAAAAACTTATATGAACTAAAAGAGTAAATTACCCATTTTTACATCCGAAGTTATTTGAACAGCTCGAGAAAAAAGGGCGTGGCGGTGAAGGAAAATCCTAAACTCTCCAGGATTCTAATGTGGGAAAATTCGGGAAAGTGTCAAAAGATGGGTGCTCATGCAGCTGGTGATGATCTAATAACAACGCCGACGTGTCCAACGTAGGTAAATATCCAGGCACAGTACCGTTAGGTAACTGGTTGCCGGGTCTTTGAGGCTCCGGTTTAAGAATCGGACTCACCGTCGTCATCTTTCCGTCACCAGATCCATTTCCGGTTACCTGTTGTACCATCCGCCTGAAATTGGCTGGATCTGCTGTTATAAAGGTAGTTCGAGACTTCTTCGAGGCGCGAGGCTTGCGTTTGCAAACTTTCCCGGTAGGCGGTGGACCGGCGGTTCGGTAATGTTTGGGTACCGCTTCAGACACCGGCGAAGCGATGGAGTCGGTGAAGGAATCGGATATTGACTTTTGTAACGCTATCGTCAAAGCTTGTGTGTCGCGAGAAAAGGACTCGGAGATCCAAGGATCGTCGAAGAGGGAACGAAACATCGACGTTTCGATGTTCGCTAGGTTTTCCGACGATACCAACATCTTGTTTTGAAACGATAATTTTATTTTCTCGGGAAAATGAAAGAACGAAAAGAAAGAAAATATTAGTAAGAAAAGAATCTTACAGTTGTTTTGATGGGAGTGTTGAGTTATGGAAATTTTCTGGTATTTTCTCAGATACCGAACAGATCAAAGTGAAGAGAACTTTAAATGAAACGAGGTGGCGTGGGGTAAGGTGACGAACAAACCGCGTACTGATGACGAGTGGACACGCGTCAGCTTGTCGTCATGAAATCTAGTACAGTTAACATATGCACTTAAGTCCTTCAACTCTTCGCATATTCGAAATTTAACCCTTGTACTTTTTTATTTTAGGAAATCAATATATTTATTTTTCAGATTTAAAAATTTAGGTCCAATTATTAACATTATTAAAGTAATTTTGTTAAATATAGGTTCATCACAATGTTATTTTTTAATTGCATGGTTACCAAACAAATATTTTTTTTTATTTCAAAATGTCACATTAACAAATTTAAAAGAAAAAATTTAACAATTGGCATGAATTTTGAAGCATGGAAAATATGACTAAATTCTTAAAAATAAAAATATAGAGACAAATTTTTAAATTTAGAAAGAGTATAAGGACCGATGACATATTTTAACCATCTAGTAATGTTTGAAGATGTGGTTAATATACCATTTGGTACCTTAATTTGGTTTGAATGTTCAATTTATTATTTGAGTTTTTTTTCTTTAATTTGATACTTGAATTTGACTCAAATGTTTAATTTGGTAACCGTATCAAATGATATCATGTGTCTCAAAGCATGTTTGACACTTGTGCTCTAATAAAAATCATAAGACTTATACGAAAAAAAACTCTTAAAAAATGCAAAAAAAAAAAAACCCATGTATTATCACACTCAATTAAGTCTCTATTGTTAACTAAAATAATCAATTAAGTCCCTCTGTTAATGGTTTTTGTCATTGACCACATTGACTATTAAAATGATTAATGGACCAAACATATAGTGACATGTGACAACTTCTGATTTGATCTAATATTTTTTCTATAAAAATTATTAAAAATATCTGAAAATTTTATTATTTTATTATTATATTATTATATATTTTTATAATTTTAATAAATTTATATCAATTTTAATATTTTCTTCTTTTTTAAATAATTTTTATGATTTTTAATCATTTTTATGGGGAAAATATTATATTAAAGCATATTTTGCCACATGTCACCAACTAATTGGTTTGTCAATTTGTTTTAATAGATAACGTGATCAATGACGAAAACCATTAACAATGGGACTTAATTGATTATTTTAATTAACGACAAAGACTTAATTGAATGTGAATTTAATACAGGAGCTTAATTGAATTTTTTTTATTTTTTTTATTTTTTTTTTTACATTTTCTTATGTGTTTTTTGGACATATAAGCCAAAGCATAAATTCTTAATCGAGACCAAAAAAAAAAAAAAACTCTTAACTGCTCAATTGAACAATGAAATCTGAAACCCAAAAAAAAAACTCAGGTACCAATTTAAATATTAAAATCAAACTCAGGTATCAAGAATACAATAATCTTTTAAAATCGTAACAAAAGATAAAAAATTTATGGTTTAATTATTCTCTCTATCCTTGTTCTCTTTATGAAATGGAAATTTAAACTTTTTTATTTTAGTTTCAATAATTTAATAACTTTGTTATTTTGATTTAAAAAATTATTTAATCAAAATTTTAAATTTCAATTGATAACATCATTAATGGGCTTAATGTTAAATTAAATTACGTGACAATTTTAAAAGTAAAATATTTTGTTCACGTGCTCAATTTAACACCACACGGACAATTTACTTATTTGAAAATCATGCGTCGAAAATATTATAGTCTCATATTTTACATTTTTATTTGCTTATTTAGCTTTCTATGCGTATAATAGTATCCGCATAGCAATTTAAAAAAGATCAAATAATCCAATTTAATGAGATTTTTTTGACAGTGTTACAATTGAACCTTAATTATCAAATCAAAAGAATAAAAAGAGTAAATTCATGGAATTAAAAGACTGGAGTTTAAATTTCAAACATGCAAAGAGTACAGGGATGTGCAACACAATTAGACCAAAGATTTAATATTTAATGGATTATTTATTATCTATATATTGTATGTACTGGAAGTGTTAGTTTGTGGATTCTTTTAAAAAAAATCATTGGTATTGGATAAGATATTAATTCTCTAATTAATTATTTGTGCTTTTTTATGGAATCGTCTAATGTGTGTATATATAATTTAGCTATGCTGTTAAGATTTTTTGATAAAATTATTATGGAGGTCCTTATATTAAGAGTTGAATTGTATTTTGTCTTCTCTATTAAAAAATGAGCACACTAGTCATTATACGTAAGATCAATGAGTAAAATAGTCCTTCTGTTAAAAATCCCATCCGTTTTATTATTAAAAACCGGTTCATATACATTAATATAAAATACACGTGACACACTACGTGTAAGTGTCTGGTTATTATGTCAGCCACACTAATTTTTAATAGTAAAAATAGATGAAATTGTTAGTAGAAATGACTAATTTACTCTTTGATCTAATGTACAGAGAGTAATTTACTTGTTTTTTGAGTAAAAAATGTAAAATACAATATGATTTCTAGTATAGGGGCATTTTTAAAATTTTACCATTTTTAGTGATTTCGGGTTAAAGTGTTCTAAACTTAAAAAGTGTCACCAATATTAGATTGACACCTAAGCATTATCAATAATATCACATCATTGACTTAGAAATATAAATGGAAATTGTTTGATTCAAATATGATATAAATAGAAATTTTAATAACTAATTATTGTAATGCTAAAAAGTCCAATACCAAATATGGAAAATATTTTTTAAAAAGGAATTTATATGCAATTTGACCAATTTTTCTTTTTAATGCATACAATAATACATAGCCCTTCACCATATTTTAAAATTTGAGCAAATTAATCTCTGTCAATTTTGAAAATGAGTAATTAAGAACAATTAGTTTAATAATAAATTTAACATTCAATGTTTACATGTGTTGTTAATTCGATTTTGATTCTAAAAATTTTAATAAAGTTAGTCTCAATATTTACACAATTACGAAAATATTACGGGCTAAATTTGTTGCGATACCAATCAAATTTATGTAAAACCGATAAAAAAAAATTAACATTATGATTAATTATCTTTAATTATTCATGTACCAAAAAATGACTTGGGATTAAATTATTTTGATTTTTTATAAAAATACCGATAGATTGTATGTTAAGATTCTATTTCAAATTTTAACCACCGACCTTTTCATTTACAGTAAAACATTTTTTCATTATAAATCAATTTAACCACTTTCCTCCATAATTTTCTTAAACCATAAATAATATAATCAATTTCTCTTGAAAAAACCCAAACAATTAGATTGCATATTTCTCTCTCATCTAGGTGTAACCGAATCGAGCTGAGTCTGAATACTGTTAAGCTCGAGTTTGATCTAAAATTTAGAGTTCAATCGAAATATTTATTTTTAAGCTCGAAATTAGCTTAAAATGTAATAAAACTCTTGATTAAACTCGTTTATCAAATTTTTTACTCAGGCTCAAACTCAAGCTCGAACTCAACTCAATAATTAAGTTTAGAATTAATAATATATATTAAGAGTAATAATACAATTTAATAATATAAAAATACAAAAAACTCCATTCGAATTAAGTATTATTAAACTTGAATTCTACTCGACCAATAACTCAAGCTCAACTCGATAAGCACCAAATCAAGTTTAATTTTTTTTCAATTCAAGCTCAAGTTGTTTGCGAGCACCCCTATTTCCGTCAATACTATTAAGAAAGAACCATAGGTTTCTTTTGATTATCAAAAACCAAGTTTTAATTATGAAGTGATTTTTTTTTACAACATTAATCCCTATTAATTTAGAACTTTTTAATATTTCAACACTATCAAGAAAGAATCATTGTTATATCATTACTATACATTATCTTTTTTAGTTTCTCAAAGTATCTATTGAAACGAGTTCAATAATTAATCATTCGCATTCGATAGACCAGTTAAAGGTGTAAATACTGATCACGAGCTTTAAATTCATATTGCGAAAACATGTTTATGTTACAGGTATACAATTAAATCAAAATCAAATTTTGATGTATAAATATAAACCAAATTTCATATAAAAAAAAGTTCATGTAAATTCGATATTATCCATTCCAACTGTTTTGGATTAGGTTTCTAGAAATCTTTTTTGTTTTTGCATAAGATAAAATGTGATACTCACGGACTTGGTTCACTCATCATTAAAATAAAGAGTCAACAGTGAAGCTAAAAAGTTAATTTTTCAACAACAATACAGCTTCCAATATAGCAAGGCCAAAAATAACAAATAAAAAAAATTTGGAAAATATATATAAATTCCATTGTGCTTTCAAGTATAACGATCTACTAATCCCATCTAAACAGTTTCACCTAAAAATGCCATACATAGGTTAGCCTCTAAATGCCTGCAACAAGCGTAAAATCTTAAATGTGTCAAAAATACGTCTTTTGGTTCATGCAATCATTCGTAAAAGTGACATTTTTACGCAGATAATGTGATATGATGTCATAACTTATGTTACTCGAACTTGGGTGTGTGCCGGATATGGATATGGGATTTTTCTAAGGTTTTTCATGTGAATGCAGGGTCCTTTGAGGTCATATTCTCCTATCCTATGCGAATAATGTGACGTGCCTTCATAACTTATGTTACTCGAGTTTCAGTGTGTGTTGGATATAGATATGTAGCCAATACGGATATGAGACTTCTCTAAGGTTTTCCATGTAAATGGAGGGTCCTTTGACATCATATACTCGTATCCGTGTGTCAGACAAGTGCTTCAAGAAAAACAAAAAGTTCGAGCAACATACTTCATAGCTAAATCAGTACATACTAAATTTGGGCGACAACCAAAAATCAAGGACAGACATTCCAAATAATTATCAAAATTCTCTCTTATTTTTAATAGCCAAAATGTCACTTACTCCCAAATTTAATGGGTATAATTACAATAGAATTAAGGGTTCATAACTTTAATTTCAAGCAATAAAGAGATTTCATTTTCATCTGGGAGAAATTCAAGGGTTTGTTTATGTATCATGCCTAAAATTTATCATGCAGTCAACAAACATGGCAGACCGGAAAGTACCTGGCAGAAGAAATTTAGGATCGAAATAGTAGAGGGTAAGTACAGCAAAACTCACTGCTCCAGCACTGCACAAAAAAGATAAATACCGCGATTTGAATTCCATACCGATCATACAGATTCCAATAACCACAGAAAAGTTGACGATCTAACAATCAGAAAAACGGAGGAAATGATGAGAGTTTACCACCGAAAGCAATGTTCCTTGTTTAAACTTGCCGTCAAAGGAAAATGCAATTGGCTTTGGATAGTCGCCAGGACCTCGTATAAAACCACTGAATCCATATTACAGTAACAAATATATTGATTAGCTGTTAAGAGTATAAATATCAAACAGGGGCGCAGGGTGCAGAAGAATGATCTGATTTAGATAATTTCACTCAGCTCTTGATGGATACCGAGGAATGGTCTTGTGATATCTATGACTATAAACCAGAAACGGAGAATGATATTTTAGGTTTTTTTGTCTTCCATGAAAGCTGTGTATATAGAAGTATATGATAAGAGAAGCAGTAACTCACATTAGTGATGCAGAAATCAAGGGATTCCTCCTCGTATCATATATTGCAATGAGACCTTTGTAAATGTCATCCCCTCCTTTATACGAAACTGCTAATCGTTCTCCAGAAGAATCCCAGGCTATCTTCTCAATTCCCTGACTGCATAACAAAATATTTGAGGACAAAACAGTTTGCATGACAATCCAAGCAAGGTGAAGAATGATTTATGCATGAGATCATAGGACCTAATAAAATTAACACAAACCATAAAACCAACTTCACATACCTGCCTGTCAATGATATTATCTCTGGCAAATCAACTGGTAATAAGTGGGCATCTGAAGAGAATAAATGACAAGAAATTAGATTTAAGCCACTTTCACAATAACGCCAACTAAATAAACAAAAATAAAAAAGATAACAGATAATTCATTTAAAACATGAAAGCATGAATTAATATAAAACCATGTATAAGGGAAGGCTCATTGCAAGGTGAGAGGGAACATGGACAAAGAGGTTGTAAGGAATTTTCTTATTCATGTTTTCAAGAGAAAAAAAGGTTAACCATTGAATGGGAAATCCTCAATGTCACCCATAGAAGACCAAGTTTCAAAAGCTTGTTAACTCCATGTTCGGGAACCATAAGGAGAAGGGAAGGCGAGGAAGGGTAACGAAAAGTGGGAAAAATTCCACCTGGTTTGGATACCTACGGTCCTTCAAGGGGTAGATGGGTAAAAGGCAAAGAGAAAAGAGGCATACATTACCAGCCTTGTTCGACTAATGAAAGGGAAGGAAAAGACAATTTATCATGTCATGCAATTATCTTATTTTCACACGAGTTAAAATCTAAAACTGAATAATGTAATCTTGTCTTTGCAGTGAAATGGCTTTTATTAGAAGGAGAAAAAAGAAAACTATTGTAACAAATTGTATTTTCTCCCACCCCCCTTTTTTTTTTTTCCACGTAACTATGAGCAAGTTTTTATTCCACTACAAAGAATGAGTTGATGGATAGCAAACATACCTAATGATGGAGGTTTTGATGCAAAGTGTATAGAACCCAGTTTTGAAGACTTAGAGAAAGCAAGCAGGACCATACGACCATCAGGATCCCAGGTTGCACCCTGATAACAACAAATGATTGATCACTAAAACCTTAAATAGGTAAAATCTAATGTCATGTCAGCATCATCCAATGGAATTCTGTTTGAAATGATAAAATTATGAGAACCACACAAGCTGACTAAATATGATGCATCAATAACTGTTAGGATGCAAAACCTTCAGGACAATAAAGAGAGAGAAGTCAACCATTGGTAAGTTTTAACATTTATACTCCAAATGATGAGGAAAAAATCTAGGGAAAGATGAACTCATAACATATGATTTGAACATACAGTTTTCAGTTCCATACTAGAATGCTTAAGTTTGAAGAATAAAAAGTGGAAACACGATCCTTTTGGCAAATCACCTTAAAACTTACAACCAAGAAAACTTAAACAGATAAAATAAAATGAAAAAAGGGTAGTCATAGTGCAAGCAGCCATCTGACAATATCTCTACACCTTGCAAACTTTAACCTTAATAAATATTGTTCAATGACTTAAAGAATAATATGACTTACAGTGACAAAACCACTGGCTGAAGACCACGGTTCAGAAGTCCATGTGTTTGTCTCCCAAAGATAAAAGGTTCCATCACTGCAACATGATAGAGGCATTAGCAGACACTTTTATCAGAATTAGACATAAAACTTAGGAGACCTGTTAGGTACATACAATATTCCAGAAAAGAAGTAATCTCCAGTTGGAGACCATTTAATCACTGATGTTCCTCCTAGTCCCCGTCGAATGGGAGTCCCAGTACCTGCAAATTCCATCCAAAATAGTGACCAAAATCTCCAAAGAAATAACATCAACATGAATGTATATTTAAGATGACAGTATAAATTATAATTTAAGCAGCCTGCTTACAGTATGAGATAAGAAATGATATATATTTACAGTATGAATATGATGATGGTCATTGAAGGATGTCAAGGAAGAAAAGCAGAAGGTATCCTTTTACAGCATGGCACATTATCTGACAAGCAAGTAAATAACCCAAAGTCTTCTAGATGCCCCATATTACTATATATTGTTACTTTCCAACCACCTTGAACAGTAGTTTGCACACAAGACTGAGTTCAAGAGAAATGACCATGGTGTCTTAGAGGACTGGTAAGTTTGCACTAGTTATAATAATAACAACTCTATTTAAAAATGAGTATGTTCAAATAACAAATTTGAGGGAAGGATGATGTACGGCAGATAGGTCATTAGGATTTATGGCAGCTTTCTGAATTATAAGGGAAAGAGTAGGAAATTGAATAAATATTCCCATAAGCTTCATGCTGGGGTTCCTTAGAAATCACATCTAAGGTTTAGTCTGTCTTTATCAAATGACTAGGCTGTACATGAAGCCATAACTCTCTGCTTTTTCTACGAACTGCCATAAGCTTTGCCAGATTAAGCTTGCTTGCACTTTTACCACACGTAAGATCCAGTACATTAACATCACAAGCAAATGCACGAGAAACAATATATGTATATATATACCAAAATCCTAACATTCATAATCCGATCGCAACTAGCACACCAAATACAACAACTTTAATGAAAATTTAGTCTCTCCGATTATGAAGCTATTTAAGAAACGAAATAAGCACAAAACTTTACAAAAAACAACTAAACCATAAATATAAAACAAGCATAAAAGAATAGACTTCAAACCTGCAATCTCAACCAAATGAACTAAAAAGCACCTGATATTTGCAGTTATTGGAAGAAAAAGGAAGTCTATAGCTTTTAACTTACAAACATAAGTTTAAGACTTAAAAGCAAAACTAATCAAGCCCATCCAAACTCCCAACTAAGTTTCTTTCTCATGAACGAATGTGCTCCAAATAAGAGGGAGGGTCATCAAAAGGTTACTAATCTTATTAACTTGAACTTAAAAGTAGCTCAGGAGAAGCAAAGTTTTATATATATACCTTGAGCAACATCCCAAATTGTGAATGACGAGCTTTCATATGAGGCAGAGGCCAAATATGTATCAAAATGTTATGGAATACAATACATTTTTAATAGTTAATAAACACTTCTCACTCCTAGTTCTGGCTCCCAAGCACAATCTCATAAATGAATTAAAGCAATAAAATATTAATATCACAGGAGTAATCAATAAGGATATCTTCCATCTGGACTCCAAGAAAGTGCACTTATTTGTTCACCATGAGAACTTCGAAAAAAATCCACTAGAGTCCACCGAGTCCCGGAACCTCTAGAGAGTGCCCCCAAGAATGAAGCAGAACCAGATCTAACTGATGCCGCATTCCCAGGATAAGATGCCGCCCAAATGCAAATTCCACCCCTGAAGTTCCATAAATAATTAAGAAAATATCAAACATATTTGACATAAATGGGGGAGAAGAAAAAGGTTAACAGTTTGTAAAATCAGGATACTTGCTTGCATGCCACAGAAAGTGACTTTCCACCATTTGGCCTCCACTCTAGAACTTTAACATCTCTTTGTGACTCACTTGTTAAAATGCAAGGCTCCTTCCCTGCTGTTCAAATTATTCAAAACTTGTATGCATCAAAAAGTGATCAACACAAGCAAATTTATTTAAAAAAACAAACTGAACTAGGAGACAAACAAACAAAAAATAAAAAAAATAAGATAAACGAGACTTTGCATAGAATAATATAATAAGTTGCTCACCTGAATCTTCATAATCACGGACAGTAACCTGGGTAGAACCAGATACAAATGCCAGTATATGTTTGTGCTGATGCCAGCTCACACCTTGGAGAGCAACTTCTGGTAACAAATCAATCTATACAACTTATCAAATGAGACTGCAGACTTAAATACTAAAAACCATCTTCTCTTTTAATTCTATGTGTAAGCATACATTTTCTAGAGTATCTAATACAAATATTATGATTAAGATAAATAGGTACTCCAATATAGTTACCAAATTGCTTCATACTATACACACACGGACACATATAGGGTTCAAATTTGGTACACTAGCAATGGAATTTTTTAACTCCACAACGGAGTAAAAAAAACTGCCAAATTGCTTCACACTATACATGTGCACACGTATATATAGGGTTCGAATTCGGTACACTAGCAATACAATTTTTTAACTCCACAAAGGAGTTAAAAAAACTGCCATACGTCCTATTTTTTAGTATTTTACTACACCTTAAGGGTATGTATTACCTATTCAACCTTGCTCATGGAGACTAAACAAGCCACTAACAGAATTTTCCATGTATACACGCAGAGGCAAGTCCAATAAAGATTAACATACTGTGGCAATATATGACACATACACACACGCGCACATATATATCATAATGACATATTTGTCATACTATGGAAGATTATTTTTCTTTTGTAAACAACAAATTAGATTATACCGGACAACTTAAACCGTCACCATGCTCACCAATTAACAACCAATAAAATACTAAAGCCAACACTATATGTATATATGAGAAAATGCATACGAATATAAATCAACAAGGAAATGATAAACTCACATCATTGGGTAGAAAAATGTGTTTGAGGGAGGACGTTATCATTCCCTGAAATGAGATCTCTTTGCTTAGCGAAAACCTACTAAAAAACCCCCCAAAATTTACACTAGCAGAAAAAAGGAAGTGAAATAAAATCATACAAATCCTTTGGGTTGAGAGACAGTAGCTTTTGCAGCTGGTGGAGGTTGCGTGGGATCCTCTAAGGATTGAAACGGAACTGGATTGAACACCATTCCCTGTAAAATCCCCAAAGTTTGATACCCCAATTTTTTTTTCCTTAAATATATTTTTAAATAAAAAAATGTTAATCGATTAATGACGTACAAGAAGCTTTCCATAAGTATCCTTAGCTTCACTATCGGAAAGGGCATTGGCTGTAACTGCAGATTAATACTAATGGTGTTAACCATTTAAACAAAGCAACAAAGGGGTAAAAAAACCCAAAAAAACAAATTAAAAAGAAGAATAAAGAAGAAATACCCAAATCTCGGTTAATTTCGCAGATGGTAACAGAGCCAGGCTGTGGAAATGAAGGCATAATCTTCTATCTCTATCTTTTTCCTTCAAATTTTGGGCTAAAAATATGAAAAAAAAATGTAGTTTGTGAAGTTAGAAGAACAATTTTTAAAGCTTGAACCAGGGAGAGTTTAGAGAGGGTTTTTCTTTGGGTAAACTACAACTGAAGTCATTAAACTATTAATAAATTAACATTTTGACTACTCAACTCCAAAAAATTATAAAATGGTTATTAAATTATTAAAAATTTTCATTTTATCCCAAAAAGAAAATCATAATTACTCAATTAACATAAATATGCCTTGATGTTTATCAATAATGCCAAAATCTCATTAGCAGGTAGTAGAAGTATAGGAATCCATGGTCGAACCAAAACCTTAGACCTGTTTGCTAGGTTCAGGTTCGATTTAACTTGAAAAATAAATTTAAAATTTTATCTAAATCCAACTCAAGTAAAAATGTTAAAATTCGGGTTCGGTCCGATTGTATTAATTTTTTTATATTATTTTATATATATATAATACATAAAAAATATTAAAATTATTAAAATAATTGTTTCTAAAAAACGTAAAATAAATTAAAAAATATTTATACTTAAATAATACTAAGACAAATGCAATGTAACAAGCAAATGCCTCTAAAATAATAACAAAAATTAACAATAAAACGAAGTTATACAATATCCAAACAATAGCAATGAAATTGTAGCAAAATAGATAATAAAAAAAAGAAAAGAAAATAACAACAAAACAATAAAAAATAGCAGTTTTTGTTTTTATTTTTGCAAATTTGGATCAAGTCTAGACGAGGCTCGACCAAAATAACTTTACCCGAAACCTGATTCAATTTTTAAATAAGTTTTTTTTTCAAACTCATTTTTCAAACTTATATTTTTATCCAAACCCTCTCACTTTTTGAGCTGACATTTGCCATCAACAAGTAGAAAGAGATTAAAACACCCTAAAATCTCAATATTTTTAAAGAGATTAGAACAAGACTTAATTAGTGTATATAAGAAATTTGTTTCCAATATTATTTTTTTAACTTTTTTTAAAGATTTGAATTTTCATTTCTTATATTATTATAAGGTTGTTAATAGTTAATTAAATTTCAATGTGGATGAACAATTTTAAAAATTTCAAGATATTTTAAAGTGTATTATTTTAAATTTTTAATATTTTTAATTATTTTACTTGATTAATTTAAAATATAAATTTTATTGAAATTTCACGAGATAAATAAAATATTAAAATTTTAATGATATTAGAAAAACATACATCTATGAAAATCATGCGATCCGGGTATTAACATATTTATAAAAATATATCAATATTATTTAATAATATAAAATATAAAACATATATTAAAGTTAATATATTATTTGGTACTTGTATTTGATTTTAATATTCAATTTAACACTTGAGTTTTTTTTTTCAATTAAGTATTTAAATTTGATCTTAATATTCAATTCGGTACTTAAATTTTTTACTAGAACACAAGTGTTAAATATTTAATGGGCCACGTGATATTATTTAATCTAAATACTAATTTAAACATTAAAATTGAACTTAACTACTAAATTACATATAAAAATTAAATTCAGGCATCGATGATATATTAATATTAGATGATTAAATTTTTGGGGGTTGTATAGTAAAACTATGTATATGGAACAAAGAAGATTTTGAGTAAATTTAAAGAATTTAGGCTTCAATTTTTTTTTAACATGAAATTATAGGTATATGTTGATTTCAGGAAAAAAAAAAAAAAAAAGGATTTAGGCCGAATTCTTTTATTGTTTAGGAAAGTAAGTCATTTTCAGTAAAATATAATTTGTTTATTTATAAATTTATGAGTATATGTCGGTTTTTTTTACTTTTGTCATGTAATAAAAAAATGACTTATTTTCCTAAATAATAAAAAAACAATCTAAATTTTTATTATTTTCCTAAAATAAGCACATACCCATAATTTTGCCAATAAATAAATTAAAATTTGAAATTTTTTTAACATTTAATAAAAAAAATTTCGCTAAATTTCTCGTGTGAACACGATCTCAAGAAAATTGTTTTATTTACTTAATTTACTTACTAAATAATTATATTATATTTTATTTTAAGAGGTGGATACCATACTGTTTTATTTGATAAATTTAAAAATTAAATACTAAGCCATTGAAATTTTGACAGAGTTGACAAATATGGATAAAGTCTAAATATTCAAGTTCGAAATTCATCATGATTCATGAGTAATTATATACACGGATCATTGAACAAAGGTAAACATAAAGAGGTTGATAAGTGCTCTGACCTCTCTTAAAATAAAAAAATTTCATTTAAACCCTTTAAAATTTTAAATTAATAAAAGTAAAATTATATTTTGATCCTCTTAAACAGATAAAAAAATTTATTATACTAATTTTTAGTTCATTTGTACCGTGATAATTTTATTTTACTTTGATATTTATATTTATCTAAAACTACATTGTACTTCATAAATTCAATATCTTATATTGTTTTAAAATATTTTTAATGTTTAATATAATTAAAAGGATTAAAAAAACTTTTTATATCACAAAAACATATATATTTAAAATAGGACAAATATAATTTCTGACTATTGAATTTAGTAATTAGATCCAGTTTGATATTTGTATTTTTTTTTACTTGATATTGGTAATTAAATCCATTTTGGTCATTAAACTTGAAATTCATCAAGATTTAATGATGTTATTGAAGTTCTTAAAACATGATTGAATTGATCGATTAGACCGACTGAATCAAAAATTGACCAATACACTAATCCAAAAAAAGAGGTTGAAGCAATTGAATCGAAATGCTCAAAATTGGTAAAACCCGAAAATTGAGACAAAAACACTAGTTGAATAAGTTTTTTCTTTAAAATTTTAATTATTTATTTAATTATTGTTGATCTAGTAGTTGAACCAATCAAACTGATTGAATCGAAAACCAATGGTCCGATTATTAAAATACTATATGTGACACTCTAATATTAGACCAAGTTATCATCTAAAATTTTATATTTTTTTCATAGTCTCGTATCATCAAACTTTCATATTTTTGAAGTTAAGGGATCAAAATGAATATAATTATTAAGTTCAGGTATCAAATTGGATAAAATAGATACGAAAGTGGCCCTAGTTGCTAAGTTTAGGGGCCATAAATTATATTATGCCATTTTTTAAAAAATAAAATTTGTATTAAGGGAATGCTTTAGCTTTTGCATCAGCTCACTGTTTGCTCACTGCTCACTTTCTTTATGCATATTTTCAGGGATTTTTCACTGCATTTCCCGAAGCCGAGTCTCTTCAGATCTCATCAGTCAAATTTGGTCGTGGGTTTGGAAACATACTTTTTTCTCAGTAACGAGTTTTCACTTTTTTTCACGAAATTGGAATGAATTCGCACTGATCAATGCTTTTTGCTTTGAATTTGAGGTAAAATTTCCCCTTTTTAATCTATTAGCAGTGCCTTTATTTAGTTTCCAGTAACTTAATTAGCTTAGATTTCTCCAAATCGTTGAGAAAAAACAAAGTCACGAATCAATTTGATTTGTATGAAATGAAAAACGGCGGTGGGGAAAACTGGGTGCATAAGTCTAGGGTTTTGATTTGAATCTATTAGCGTTGCCCTTGTTTAGATTTTGGGTAACTTTAATTAGTTTAGGGTTCTCTAAATTGTTGAGAATCGAAGTGTCGATCAATTTGATTTGTGTGATATGGAAGACGACGGTGAGCAAGACTATGTGGATAAATCTAGGGTTTTGAATGTGCGGCCGTTACGATGTTTGGCTCCCATTTTCCCTTCATTTCCCCATCCCCAAGCTGCTTCCCCTTTTATGTGCCCACCTCCTGCTGGTCATTTCCCCCCTGGTATTGCGTCATTCTACCCGTTTTCAGGTTACCCGGATTCTCACAACATGCAAACTCCTATGCCTTTTGGTTTCAATGGTTCCATTCCGGCGGTTCCTATCAATTCATTCAGGAGTGGAGCAAATGGAGATGCTGGGTCTTCTGGACGGAGTTCGAGAAATCCCGGTCCATCGCAGTATGAAGAAGAAGACGGTTATAGTGATTGGGTTCATGTAACTGATGGTGAAGATTCTAGCAAGGCTGCCACCAAAAAGAAAAGGATTCCGAAGAGGGCGCGAGCTGGCAGTGGCCAGGATATCAATGTTGCTTCCTCCAATGTAGATGTAGATGCTATGGTTGATAAAATTGTTGAGTCATTTAATCTCATGGATTTTGATACATTCAAGCGAGCCGATGGTGACAAGGATTCAGTAGGATATATACGCATGATCTATGATTTGCTCCGAAGAAAGCTTTCTCAGATTGAGGATTCAAAGGAATCTACTCCAGGAATAACGAGACGGCCTGACTTAAGAGCGGGGACGATCCTAATGAACAAAGGGATTCGAACCAATGTGAAGAAGAGAATTGGTGTTGTGCCTGGTGTGGAAGTTGGAGATATTTTCTTTTTCAGGATGGAGATGTGTTTGGTTGGGTTACATGCTCCAATTATGGCTGGTATTGATTACATGGGCCTCAAGGTCTCTCAAGATGAAGAGCCAGTAGCAGTTAGTATTGTCTCATCTGGAGGATATGAGGATAATTCGGAGGATGCTGATGTGTTGGTTTATAGTGGTCAAGGTGGCAATATTAATAATAGAGGCATGGAAATAACTGATCAGAAGCTTGAACGGGGCAATCTTGCTTTAGAGAAGAGCTTGCACCGAGGTAATGAGGTTCGAGTGATTCGTGGTGTAAAAGATATAGCGAATCCAACTGGAAAGATATATGTTTATGATGGTCTTTATAAAATCCAGGAGTCATGGGTGGACAAAGGGAAGTCTGGTTGCAATGTATTTAAGTACAAATTAGTTAGGTTATCCGGGCAGCCTGAAGCATACACAGTGTGGAAATCTGTTCAGCAATGGAAGGATGGCAGTGCTGCTAGAGTTGGGGTTATATCGCATGATCTTACTTCTGGGGAAGAAAGTTTACCTGTTTCTCTTGTAAATGATGTTGATGGTGAAAAGGGGCCGGCAAATTTCACATATTATCCCGGTCTGAAGTACTCGAAACCTGTAAATTCAAATGAATCTTCAACTGGTTGCGGTTGCCATGGTGGATGTCTAGCTGGTAACTCCAGCTGCCCTTGCATTCAAAAAAATGGTGGTTATCTTCCATATACTACAAATGGGGTTCTTGTCAGCCAAAAACCCTTGATACATGAGTGTGGTTCTTCATGCATATGCCCTCCTAATTGCAAGAATAGGGTATGTCAGAGTGGTCTGAAAATTCATTTAGAAGTGTTTAAAACTAAAGATAAAGGTTGGGGTCTAAGGTCATGGGATCCTATCCGCTCCGGGGCTTTTATT
This sequence comes from Kokia cookei, assembly GCA_039519145.1. Classification (NCBI taxonomy): domain Eukaryota; kingdom Viridiplantae; phylum Streptophyta; class Magnoliopsida; order Malvales; family Malvaceae; genus Kokia; species Kokia cookei. Next base: position 45,952,334 of record CM076908.1, on the reverse strand, counting down.
TGTGAATATGCAGGGGAGGTAATTGATATTATTAGTGCAGAGGAGCTCAGATGCATAAACGATGATGATTATATTTTTGATGCAACCCGTACTAATCAGTCGGGGGAAGGTTTCTTGAATGCATCTAATGAGACTCTGAAGATCCCGTTTCCTCTAATTATAAATGCAAAACATGCCGGTAATGTAGCTCGGTTTATGAACCACAGCTGCTCCCCGAATGTATTCTGGCAGCCAGTTTTGCGCGAGAATAGCAAGGAGTGTGATCTCCATATCGTGTTTTATGCTTACAGACACATACCTCCAATGACCGAGTTGACATATAGCTATGGCATTGTTCCACCAGATAGAGCAGACCAGAGGAGAAAAAAGTGCCTTTGCGGATCAGGAAAGTGTTTAGGCTACTTTTACTAGTGCTCTACCAACTTGTGAAATCGAAACAGCATAGTCTTTCAAAAGGTTAGTTATCTCAAATACACTTGATCTTCCTAGATTTGACAAAGTATTCGTAGTTTAGAGTAGTGGGTCATTATCTTTAGTTGTACAAAGTGCTAGCTTCCCTTTTTCCTTTTAACTTTTTGCTTTTGAGTTGTATTTCTTCCATGAAATTTATTTGCTAGTTTGGCTGGCTAGTATTAGAATTGTGACAGACCAATCTTAAACCTAACTTAAACGGAGCTTTGATTGTAGACAAACCAAGCTTAAACTTTCTAACATGATGAACATTGAAATAAATATTTTATGTAACCATTTTAGCCCATCTAAAGTTCTGACTCCTTTCAATATCAAATTGTGGCCTGAATGTTTAAAAAACTGGACCGGTGGTCGAATTGGTGAAACCACTGGTTCCTGGTTTGATTGGTTCGACTGCTGGTCCAACAATAATTAAATAAACAATTAAAAGTTCATAAAATTTATTAAAAAATTATGAGCCGGATGGTTCAACCGTCGGTTTGTTGTCTCAATTTCCTTTTTACCAGTTTTGAGCAGTTTAATCCCTTTGTCCGGACCGGCATATCAGCCAGTTCCTGGTCTGGTTCCAACAGCACTGAAATTTCTTTATTTCTCTTCCTTTTTTTTTGTTTGAAGAATTTCTTTATTTCCTTGAAACTTTATCGTTGTGAATATCGAATCAGTTCAAATGCTGACTAAGAATCTCTATTCCCTTGGCACCTAATGCTTTTGCTGTCACATAACCTATGTAATTTCATAAGCGGGGTTAAGAAACCGCCAAGTGTTCTTAATTGATATTTAAAAAATAATTAAGACATGGCGGTTTCTTAAATCCCTTTGTGGAGTTAAAAACTCTAAAGACAGTATCAAATATTATTTCTTAAGATTTAGATGAAGATTTCTATCATTGTGATTCAAAGGCTTTTGTATGTTTAAACTGATCAGTGATTAAGGAAAGATCACTTGAACCGCTTAGGAGTATTAAAAGTGCTCAATGATGCGGATGTGACGAAGTTCACTTTAATTTCCTAGGCGTGGTTTTCTGCTAACAAGATAAGCATAAAAATATTTAAATTAAAGGAAAAAAGGCCCACGTGATTGAAATTCTCTTCGATTTCTTTTATTTTATTTTCTCATTAGATATACCTTTACTAGTAAGAGAGGGAAGTATCAATCTCTTTCCTATATTTTAGTGTTCAACAATAGACATGGACCATTAAGAAATCATGCCAACTGCATGTTTTATAGATAAACTAGATCACTCACACATATACATGGCGCTTAGAGGGGTCAAGCCAGAAAATTGCTTTTGGGGAGGCAGGGATGAATTATAAATTTTAAAGGGGGCAATGTGCAATTTTTACATTATGTTAATATGTAATTTAACAAAATTTAAAGGTACTAAATATGGGATTTATTATAGTATGAATTGCCTTTGTAATCTTCACTTTCATATTACATAATGTAATTCATGAATGTATTTCTGCTGTGTGATTTTTACAGGGTATGAAGGCATATGAATGTTTCTGTTTGTGGCTCTGCTGAACTTTGCACAAAATGGTCCTTTCTGCCCCCTCTTTTGCACTATTACTCTGTAATGAAGTTTTCTAAAACTTCTAACATGGAAAGATTAGCAGAAATGCTGATTAAATCACGTATGTATAGTCTATGTTTTTCTGTAATCACCCTTCGTCTATCTGCTTGTTTCTCTCTACATTTAGGGAGGTTTTTGTGTCATTGCTTGAAAGTAAAAGTAGTTATTACAGTAGAAAAAAAATTGTATATTTGATGTCTTCAATTAGACTGTGCACGGGTTGGGCTAAATTTTAACAAAATTTTAGGCCCGTTTGATAGGTTCAGCTTTAATTTTTTATCCAAATTTGGCTCGGTCCATTTTTTATATAAAAAAATTAAAAAATATAATACTTCAAAAACATTAAAATAAAATATTTTCAAACAAATTGAAAATAAATTTAAAAAGTCTATATTTAAATAACACCGAGATAGATACAATTTAATAAGCAGATGTCTTTAAAATAAGAACAAAATTAATCATAAAACAAGAGTTATGTAATATTCAAATAATAACATAATAGTGAAATGACGATAAAATAATGAGAAAATAACTTTTTTTTTTTTGCAAATATGGGTCGATTTTAACCAATGTTTGACTTGTTTTTTAAATGTGTTTTATTTTTTTTATTTTTTTAAACTTATTTTTCGGATTTATATTTTTTTCAAATCTTTCTATTTTTCGAGTGAGCTTTCGAGCTGAGCCAAGTGATCCAATCCATTGACAAATCTAGTGTTGATACACCGTTGGTGAATTAGGCGATGATGATATGATTCGAAGTTTTTAAAATAAATCTAAGTGATTTTATTTTAATGATGTGTCATCATCAGGTTCACTAGAGATTGGGATGTATAGAATGAATCAAATACATACTATTTTTTAGAACTGTGTGTAAATATACACACTTTCAAAGAATTAAATTGTGATAAATCATTTTCATTCAAAGTGTTATCGTTAAATTTATTAAAGACTAAATTTATTAAAGACTAATAAAAATCAACACGTCTATTTATTAAATATAAATCAAATGTAAACCATTAAGAAAATGTATATATTTGGTGCATTATACAATGACACATTATCAAAAAGGTTTTTTTGAAAAATGGAATTGAAATAATTAATTTGAAATCAAAATAATTTAAATTCAAAAAAGACTTGTATTCTAAATAATTTGAAGTCAATAAGGTCTAGTGCAAAGTTAGAATAATTTGAATTTGAAGACAGGAAAATAATTTAGAAATTTGAAAATTTGTGGTTATTAAAGTAAACTGAATTTTTAAATTTTGATTTATATTTAAAATAGTGAATATGACTTAAAACCTTCCTATAATAATTTATCAAAAAATATTATATAAGATTTATTGATCTATTTTATTTATTTGAAAAATATTTTAAATTTTTATAAAAAATGTCTGAAATCTTTAAAACAAAATTAATTTTATCAAATAAAACCCAAAGTATAATCCCAAAATTTATATTTAAAAGAACCAAATTATTGCATAGTGTTTGAAATTTTTCTAAAATCCCAACCAAACCTAACTCACCTACTTGTGAGTTTGACCAGTTTAGTTTGACCAACTCTATTATGATGATCCAATTATTAATGGTTTATTTTATTTGGCATTAAAATTTTTTAATATGACAACTAAATACATGTTTGGTAATGTTATCTGCTCTCCTAAATGCAAAAACAAAGTTATCCATATTTGTTGGAAACCCATTGACCAAAAAATGGATTAAATTTTAGAATTTTTTTATAATAATTATAATCACAATCAATATAATATTTGTGTAACTATTGTGGGGTCTATCTCGTATTTCGAATGAAACAAAAATGACGTTGTAACGAGAAGATTTCGACGACACGACACAACATGTCCTAACGAGAAGAACCCATCGTCCCAATGATGCGACGCTTAGCGTCTCGACGAGCAGTCTTATTTATCTTTTTCCACTTAATTAGGTTTTTTTCCGAATTAAACCCAGTTGTATTTTCTCAATTTAATTATGATTATTTTAAAAATGTTTTAGTCATATTTCTTCACGAATTTCAATCTATAAATAGACATTTTAGCAATCATAGAAAGAATAACAACGATAAAATTAAGAGAGAGATTATGGAAAATTCAAGAAAACTTTGTATATCAGTTTCGGGGTTTATTTGTTTCTCCATTTTGTATCCCCTTTTCGATTTTTATCGATTTTAATGAAATTTTTTTTACTCGTGATTTTTTATCTTATTCAGATAAATTTTTTCACATAAATATTTACATTTAATTTTTTCGATTTTTGTTCATGTTCGTTACATAATTCAAGTGCAACCCAACAACTTGAACATAATCAATAAAATAATAAACAAAATCAAATTATAATTATAATCAATAAATTAGTATAATTCCAACCAAAATCAATCATTACTATGTATAAATTCACACTTTATTTATACAGGGTGAGAAAAGTTTAACCTTATTATTAAATCATGTCTCATAAAAAAGCTCGAATTCCTTATTCCTACAAACTTTTTCTATTTCTATGATGTTCACAAGTCAATAGTGTCTATATATTAATATATATGTTCATAAAATAAATGTATAATGATAAATTTAATTTTAATGTTTACATTTTTTTGTCAATTTAACTCTTATATTTTAGTTAAAATTGATCATTAATTTTTAAAAAATAGTCAAATTATTTTTTTAAATGAAAATATTGACTAAAATATTAATCTTTAATGATATTGATGTGACAACCCGTATAACAATTCACATGTATTTCACGTTGACATAATATTATTTTATTTTATATGTCATATCAATAAATAATTTAAAAATATAAAAAATTTATAAATATTAAAAAAATATAAAATACACGTTAATTGTCATGCAAACTGATATGTTTAAAATTTTAATATTTTAATTAGCATTTCTATTAAAAAATAATACAACTTTTTCATATAATAAATTAATATTATCATATTATATATATATATATATATATATAGCTTTAAATAATTTAACATTGTTTTTTAATACAATATTGAAGTGAAATGATTGTTCGATAAAAATTTTAACAATTACTCCGTATATATTAATTAAATGAATATTAACGTTAATTAATATTATTACAGTTAATGTGATATAAAATTTAATATCGCCATAAACGGAAGACACCTTATATAAAAAATAATTTAGTTATCAAATTCAACATAAAAAACAAACTTTAATATAAATAATATATTAACTCTTTATTATTTCAATTTTTTAAAATATAATTAATTTAAAATCTGTCCTAAGTCACCGCCAATAGATAAAAAGATTCACTTCTTATTTTGAATGGTGCTGATAACATAAATATAAATTTAAAAAATATAAAACAAAAAAATATTGATAATTGTTTTAAAAAAATAAAAAAGGAATAATTTGGTAAACAGAATAAATAAATAAAATAGGCACAGAGTAACGGCTATATGAGGAGGACCCTCCAACGGTCAACAAGTGGGGCCCCCCATAATCAATTGTCAATTATTTTATTTTATAATGATAAAATAATAATATGTTTTAAAATTCGAGAAAAAGCTTCTCCTCCCGCACTATTCGCCGAAGTTTCACCAAAAAAAAATCTACTCACCGAAGACTTTTTTTATACGGATACGTTAAATTTTAATCTTTAAATTAAATAATTATTCTTAATTTGATCCTTAATTTTATCGAGTCTACGTTAGTTTCTGTATTTTTCAATTTTCTCAGAATTGATTGCAGTGATGATGTGACATTAAAAGGCTGTGACACATTGTCACTTAAATTTAAAATAAAATTAAGAAAAAATATTAAGTTTCGAAATTAATATGGTAAAAAATGCAAAATTCAAGGAGAAATGTGAATAGGGTATTTTTTTAATTAAAAAAATATTTATTTTGAATAATAGAAAAATAAAGTTTAATTTTGAGTTTTATTAATTTATTTTATGAAAATTGAGAATTTAGTTCCGCTATTTAAATTTGTTTGGTTCTCCCATTTTATGAATATCAAGAAGTTAGTCTATTTGTTAGTAAATATATGAGATTCAACTATTGTTTTTTTTTTTTTGCTAATTTATTGCATTTAAATTTCTGAATTATTTATTTTTGCTAATTGTAGATAAATTGTGGAACTACTAATTTTCAAGCTAACGATTCAATATTTGCGTTTAAAAATGTTACCTCAATTGAACTAATTTCTCGATTTTAATAAAGTATGAGGACCAAGTTGTAACAAACTAAAATAGAAAGATAATTTCTCTACTTTTATAAAATAAAGGGATGAAATTCAGAATTAATCCCATTTTTTTAAACCCCGCCTTGCCTAAAAGTAATAAATAAAATAAAATAAAGCAATGCAAACAACGCTCCGCCTACGCTCAAAAAAACTCCCTTCCCTACGTACCCTTCAATCATTACATAATTTACGATGGTTGCCCTTATTCTTTACTTTTAATTGTTTTTCTTGGATAATATCATTTTTAGCCCCTTAACTTAACAAATAGGTCCATTTTGGTACTTGTATTTTTTTCCCCACTTTGATCCTTGAACTTGGTAATTAGATCCATTTTGATCATTGAACCTGAATCCTGTCAATATTTAATGATTTGTTAAGTGTCATTGGAACAATACCAGATTGGACAAACCAAGAACTAATCAATATAACAGTTTGAGCAAAGAGATTAAACTAATTGACTCAATAATTGCTTGAAATTGATAAAATAAAAAAACAAAACAAAAATCGATAGTTGAATGGATTTTATATATTTTTTAATATTTAGATTTTATGAAATTTTAATTATTATTGATCCAGTGATCGAATTGATTGAATTAAAAACTGGTGGTCTGAGTCGTTCAACCATTGATCTGGTTATTAAAACACTAAATGTGATTATGCGAAACAATTTCTGAGTGCCACTTCATCAAATTTTTATATTTTTTCAAGTTTAATGACCATAATGGACTTAATTGCCAAATTCAATGGCAAATAATTATATTATCATTTTTTTTGTTTGTTCGACACTCGTCTCTATTGATATTGGTTAAAATTGGAGTCATGTCAAGCAATGTTGTCTTAACTGAATCAAATCAACCGATCAAACTTGTTAGACTACGAATCAATCGAACATCAATAGAAAAATGGCAAATATTGGTTGATACGTAAATTGGTACAGACTAACTTTATGATTTTTAAAGTTTTTTTTTTTTAAATATTGATAGCTTAATTTATTTTGTATCGAACAAATCGATCAGATTGAGAACTAATGATTTGATCGATTTAATCACCAGTCCAGATTAAAAAAATATTGAAAACGAGTTAAATCTCTAAATATGCTTTTTTTTTTGTTTATTTAATTTATAGTAAAACAAAATTATAGAATTTATTTTAGTAGTTAACTTATGATTGATTTCATCAATAAAATTACTTAAGTTCTAAAGTTTTTTTCAAATTATAATTCCTTGAAAATAAAATTAATATTTTCACCTTAAATTCAAGTTATTATAAAGTTGACATGTTTGGTGTCTAGATTATTACACCTTGTAATATATATATATATGAAACTTTCAATCCGTTTATAAAGTCTAAAAAACTTCATTGGTGTGTATTAAATAATTTTTCCGAAAATAAAAATATCAAATTATAATAATAAAAATGATATAACGACCTATTTGACTCTTCAACTTAATAAAAAAAAGGTAATATTTATTGACTGAAGAAACATTTGCTTACTTTTTTTAAGGACAAAGTAACATTTAGTCTCTAATAATTTTCTCCACTTTGATCCTTAAACTTTTTTGATTCACATTAATCTTATTTTTTTTATAGCTTTTCTCAAATTGGTCTCTTAACTTGGATTTCATTGTAGTGTTAATTTAATCTAAGTTCAAATCAAATTAAAAAAAGTTGTCAAGTTCCAAAATTAATGTAAACTAAAAAAGTTTTAAGGATCAAGTTAAAAAAAGTTGTCTAGATCACGAATTAAATGTTACTTTATCCTTTTTTGAAATTTAGGTTATTTTTATTTTAAAATGTATTGAATTCTAATTCTAAAACGTTTTATTATTATGAACTTTTAAAGTAGGAACATATTTTCTTTTAATGTATTTAATTTTTTTAAGAAAATTACCATTTACCACATTCTATATTTTGAAGAGATTTTTTTAAAATAATATTTTAAAGAGAATAAAATATTTGTACAACAAAAAGTAATAGGGTAAACTAGTAAATTTATTTGTTGATCATCTCACTATTTAGATTTGTATTTTTTATGACCGGCAACTTAAAGGTGATATTTTTAAAATTGATATAATAGTAATTTTAACTCTTAATATTTATACATTTTATCAATTTAATATTAATTTTAAAAAAATTAACTCTCAATAGTTACACATTATGTATTTTTTTGGTTATTTTTTGCATATTCATTTTTTTTCAACCTTTTAACTTAAAAAACCAAATTTATCAACAAAATTTGATTAAAAATAAAAAAAATAAAAAACCAAAAATTCAAGATATTAATTATCATTTTTTCTCATTCTTTTAAAATTAATCCTTAGTGGCATAAGAACAAGCAAAATTATAAAAAGATTAAATTACATTATGTATAAATGTTGATAGATTAATTTGACATAAATATTGAGTATAAAAATTGCTATTTTATCAAATTTAAAAGCTGTCACCGTCAACTGATGATAAAAAAAATAATTAAATAATTGAGTGATCATTTTGTAAATTTTCGTAATTGTGTGATAGAAATTTTTTTTATTAATATTTGGGTGACAAGTTTAATTTACACAAAATAATGATATACATTTATATAAGAATAAAAGTACTTTTTGAATAAAATAATAAAATATTTGAAATTAGAAGATGGGGGTTTCCCGAGGAGAAAAATGAGGCTTAATTAGTGATTTCATATCGCAGATAGAGTAGTTTCCATATTTTCCACGCGCACAAAAAAGTGTGAAACACACATGCCAGGTCTCAGGGCTGTTCATATTGATCCAGAGGAAGGCGCGTGAACCGTAAACTATCACAAATCCACGTTTATAAATCACATCCAGTGAATCTCGTGTAGGCCGATATCAAATAAAATGTCTTTTTTCTTATTTATTGAAAGAATAAAATGTCTTTCACTCCTCGTGATGATCTGATTGATTAAAATTGATGTGTAATATTAGGTGTATTTAAATTTTTTTTAAAAGAATTACTTACTCACAAATTTTTTTAGTTCGATTAATATGAATATTATTAGTAATTAAGAGAATATGAGTTCAACTGTGTTAAAACGTATTATTTTTCTATTTATGAGTTAGGAATGGATGATTAGTAGTTTTAAGTATGCGTAAAAAGTATTATTAGAATTTATAATGAGATTATTCGAAAAATAAAAAAACTAATTACTTCATTTTAAACATATTGTATTAAAAATAAATATAAAATTTTATATATGAATTTCTGTCTAATTTGCAAGTTGATCTATGAATTTTAGTTTTGTGTAATTATAGTCATGAAATTTAAATTATGATTTTGAATTCGTCATGATATATCTGATCCATGCATAATATCATGAAAAATGGATACAAAATTTTGACTGCTACTTAGTATCGGCAATAGCTCTGAAAAAAAGTATCTAAAACTATAAAATTTAGATATTTGTACCATATCGAAGTAAGAAACCATGACATATATGTTTGGAATAGATTTCGTTTTGATAGAGTTGAAAAAACACTATTTCGTTGAAAGGTTCTATACATCCACCCTTTCTCAACGCATTTCTTTAGATAAAAACTCCATTTTTTCCTCTTTTCTGATTGGTAAATATTTCTCAGAACATAGAGTGTGAATTTTAGAATTAGAACTAAAAAAACTAAATTTTGTAAATATTGAAAGTTAAATTTGTTGAGATTTTGTCTAATCGCAACTAACGAGAGACTGGCTAAAATATTTGATTTAAAAGAGTTGAATGATTAAATTGAAAAAAATAATAGTTAAGTGACCAAAATAGAACTAAAAGCATAGTTAGGTGTCATTTTTGTAGTTTACCCTAAAATTTTACAATTAAAAGGATTAATCTCAAATTTTAGCATAATAGAAGAAGGAAAACGGAAATTATACGTTTTCTCAAATAAAAATTTCTTAGAAAAATACATTTTTCAAAAAAAGAAAGTGGGGACAAACAACGGGTATTGATTGATGGTCAGTACTACTGAAGCCGTGCCCAGCAATATCAATTTGAATAAATAAATAAAATAAAATAAAATTTAAAAAAATAAATTTAAATAAATTAAAAAGCTCTCCTCAAAATCAAGCAATCAATCATTTCTCTACTTTCAATCCAAGGCGCAAGGAAAAGAGAGAGAACGAGATCGCCTTCTCAGGCTTTTGTGCCCTAAGGTAAATTATTTGTTCCCAATTTGTTCTTCTGGGTCGGTTCTCAAATTCTTGTTTGATCTCAGATTGTTTATATTTCCATTTTTTTATAATTTTTGGGGTTTAATTTAATATTCTTTTGTGTTAAAAGGAAAATTAGAATGATCGATTCCTTTTCTCTTTCGATGATTATGCTTTCTTGGTGAAATGGGTATGTGCAAGAGATTCTTTTCTTGGTTGATCTTTGATTCGGGTCTTTTTTTTTCGTAGTTTAAATAGATTTGAAATGGGTTTTTGAAGGGTTGAACCACTGATTTTACTTTATTTAGGTTTGGTTTTGAAATTCAGTTGTTGGGTTAAACCCCCCTTTTCTTTCTCTCTTTTGGGGTTTTTGATTTTTTGTTCATATTTTTGAGTTGCTGATTATAGGGGGGGAGTAGCCCCTTACTGCATGTTTCAAGCAGATTTTGTTTTTGATTTACTAGTTACGATCTACATACTGTATTATGAAGTTAAGACTTAATCGAAAAACCCGGTTTTTGAAGAAAATAAGGCATAAGTATTATATTTGCTCAATCTATTTTGTGCTGCTGGTTTAAGCTTTTGATAATCTATGGATGCTAGTTGTATCTGTTTGAATGCAAAAAGCAAAATTGAATTTGATTTCGTTTTGTTTCATCTGGTGTATGAAATGTTTACTTTGTTTATTTTCTGATTCTTTGTTTTTTATGTGTTGTTTAATTGTTTTGGAGGTGCAGAATTCTCACTTTTCTCACTGTAAATAAGTGCAAAAGTCGGTGAACTTTCGGGGGTGTGTTCCTACCAAGGTTCAGAGCCTTCATTTGAGGATTCTTGTTCTTCCCTTAGCATGGTAATTTTCTGCGGTTTGCTTTACGCTGTTTGTTTCTTTCAACTGTTGTGTTGGAAAAAAATAATTCATTCTTTCTTAGGTTGATGGTCACACATTTTTATTTGTTGTATATATTTTTGAATTAAAGAAAACAAAAAAACAAAGGTCCTATATATATGCGTGTGTATTGTGTGGTTTCTTATTTCGATCTATTGTGTTTTTGTTAGGCAACCAATGAAAATCTTCCACCAAATGTTATAAAGCAACTGGCAAAGGAATTGAAGGGTCTTGACGAATCGCCTCCGGAAGGCATTAAAGTTGGTGTAAATGATGATAACTTTTCGATCATTTATGCTGACATTGAAGGGCCAGGCACGTACTTCTGTCCAAACATATTTACTTCCTTTGTGGCATGCTTGTTACTTTAAAGATACTGATAATTTTTTTGGCTTTGCAGCTGGGACTCCATATGAAAATGGTGTTTTCCGTATGAAGTTGCTACTGTCTCATGATTTCCCTCATTCTCCTCCGAAAGGTATGTCAGGTTTTTAATTTTCCTCAACTTCATCGCTTGCAATTTTTGTTTCAGTCTGTTTTTAAGCCAATCATACTGTATTTTCGGTATTCAAACCTTATGGTGATACTATATGTAGAAAAACTGTTTTATTTTTGTTAAACTCTGCTATAAGTCCCTGTACTTTGCAAAAGTTGTGGATTTAGTCCCTATAATTTGGTCGTTTTTAGTCCCTGTACTTTTCGAATATTAAAGTTTCAGTCCTTACCAAATGATAACAATTATATGCATAGTACAGTGATTAAAATTGACCAATTTGGAAAATGCAGGGATTAAAATTAATCAAATTAAAGTACATGGACTAAATCTAGAACTTTTGCAAAGTACAAGGACTAACAGCAGAATTTAACTTATTTATTTTGTGCAATACTGAATATCTGAAGTCCATCTGTACTGCAGGCTACTTTCTGACCAAGATTTTTCATCCAAATATTGCACCCAATGGTGAAATTTGTGTAAACACACTAAAAAAGGATTGGAATCCAAGTCTTGGATTACGACACGTACTGATTGTAAGTTCCACTGAACCGTAAACTTTATACTATGTATCTCTTTTAATCAGTTTGTTTGATATGATCTGACTGAGAATTGCGAATTTCGTTTAGTAGTTCAGCTTTTACTTCTTCGGCTTCATCATGGCTTTTATCTTACTTGGCAACAATCAATGCCATTGCAGGTAGTTAGGTGTTTATTGATTGAGCCATATCCAGAATCAGCTCTAAATGAACAGGCTGGCAAGATGCTGCTTGAAAATTACGACGAGTATGCCCGGCATGCCAGGTGAGGCTTGCATAACCCATCTCTATACCTAACACCTTTATACGTTATTCGTTTAATATTTCACGATGTGGAACTGTAGAACATTAAATGCAATAGAATTTGCAACAGGACAAAGTGTTGTTTTGTTGTTTTTGTTAGAAATTCCTTCGGCTGGAAGGACATAAACTCGGTTAACCTCGGCTGAATCCATTGGCTTTACTTTCGGGTAATACCACTTTAATTATTTGACTTTTTCTACGACCAGACAGTCAAGATTTCAAATACTGTGGTATATTGTGCCCTACAGATACTAGATTATAGTATAGTATAGGGTTAATATAGCTATTAGTCCTTAAACTCAGCAATTAGGTCCACTTGGTACCTAAACTTTGGCAACTAGGTTCATTTTGGTTTTTGAACTTGGCAAATGTAAAAGTTTGATGTAAATTTCAGGTGATTGACACAATTAAACTTTTACATTTGTCAAGTTCAAATACAAAAGTGAGCAAATAAAAAAAACCACGGTACCAAAGTGGACCCGTTATTGTTTGGTCAAATTCTGCTATTAGACCTTGTACTTCGCGTAAGTTGTGAATTTAGTACCTGTACTTTAATTTGGTCATTTATATAGTTCATGTATTTTTAGAATTTGAAAACTTCATTAACCAAATGACTACTATTAAATTCATTAAGTTCTGTTATTTTTAAAATTTAATGTGTCAAACATATTATCACATGTGTAATGCTATGTCTGTTTGTTATTTTTCACAAAAAAATTAGTAATGACTATCGTTTGCATTAAGATTAGAATTTGGAAATTAAAAAATATGGGCACTAATAATGATCCAATTGGTGAATTGGACTAAATCTATAACTTTAGGCATAATACAGGACTAATGACATAATTTAACCAAACATATTTAATTGTTACCATTGGGTCAGGATTAAAATTTTAAAATTTGAAAAGTACAGGTACTAAATCCACAATTTATATAAAGTACAGGGTCAAATAGGAGAATTTGACTTTATTGTTTTGTTTGTTTAAGATTGAAACAGAAAGGTCCAAAGATGGTATGAGTGATGCATTCTCAAAGGAATTCAATTGGAATTGCCCTCGAAAAATGCAGGTCTCACAATCGTCTGTTCTTAAAACACAGGCTTTATACTGGAATCCATGCGAAACCAAAACCAAAGTTCAAATCAGGAGCTATTTGCGAGTCAACTACAGCATTGAACGTGGAGCAGCATAACACCTCGGTTCTGAACATCGAGCAGAAAAATGCAGCAAGTGGTGCCGGTTTATCATTGCCATCTGCACTCTCTCCATCATCAACAAAAGGAGGCAACAATCCAGACCATCAGCCGCTGCCGCCGCAGCAGCAGCAGCCTATAGTTCTGGCAACTGAAACTGGAGTTAGTGGAACCGCCGTTGTAGGAATATCGGTAACTGCTCCTAAGAAGGAAGGTCTGTCGAAAGTTCCGGCAGACAAGAAGAAAATGGATGCTAGAAAGAAAAGTCTCAAGAGATTGTAAAACCTTAGGTTTTTTTTTTAAGTAATAAGATATAATTAAAAGAACTTTGTTTTCCGGTTGTTTTCCGGTGTAATGGATGCTTCATTCTGAGAAGGTGATGGATCAAGTTTGCACGTTGTTTTCCGTCTCATATTTGTGGGCTTATGGCTGCATAAACAGGGTTGAATATATATATATATATATAGACTAGAGTTGATTTAGAAAGTTACCTCCAATTCGGGCTAACAGATCAGCCTATCGGTTTCGTCTACAGAAGTTATACTGTAGAGGAGCATTCTATACTCATCAATTAGAGGGGATAAATGCATGTTAGAGACTTTATCAATAGACATAAATTGAATAATGGTGGTCATCTCTCAATGCCTATAGCTCTGCTTCAACGCTGGTGGCTTTTGGAAAATGTCGATACGCTCTAACTATCCAACCACTTGAATGATTCCTAATGAAGAACTCCAGCCCCACTCTTTCAGGGTTTTTGATGGATGACCCGTCAATACTAAGTTTGAACCAGCTCCCACTCACTGGGCGGTTAGGCCCAGAGGGTAAGAGTATTACGTGTAAGTCGAACCTCCAATAAGGTGAAAGTAGATCTATTTATGGGTAGGATTATTTTTACAAATACAAAGGCTCATTTAAAATTTAGGAAGGTTTAAGCAAAAATATTAAGTCTAAAAATGAATCTAGGTAAAAAATTTAGATCCATTTAAAATATGGATTGAGTTCAATTTGAACATTTATGACTCAAGTTTGGCTCAACTTACCCTATTTTAAAATTTATAATACTTTATGTCATGTTCTTTTTATGAATGTAATTTATAACACATAAAAAATAAATTTATTTTAAATATATAATATTATTCTGATGTAAACATTAGAAAAATGTTTCGATGACTATAAAAGAAATTTTAATAAATAAAAAACATATTAAATTAAAATAATATAAATATTTGTTTAAAAAATAAAAATAAATACCGGCAATCCTAAAACAAGCTTAAGTTAGCATTTTGCAAATATGAAAGGCTTGTGCAAAATTTTGGTCTCATACTTCAGGTCGAGTCGAGCTGAACTTTGTCAAATATAAAACGTGTTAATATCATGCTCTCTTGAAGAGAAAGAAAAAAAGGGAAGTAGGAGAAAAAGGTGATAGTGATGATGGAGGGAGGAGAATCCATGTTCTTTAGTGCACTTAAACTTAGGGTTAGTTTAACAATGATTTTTAAAAGTGTTTTTGAACCAAAAAGTACTTTTGAAAAAAAAGTTAAAATATTCTCCATATCCTTTGGACCAAAAAAGTGCTTTTTTCAAGTATTTTTGACGCCAAAAGCATTTATGAAAAATTCAAAAACACTTTGTTTAGTAATACTTTTATCTCAAAAGTATTTTTTGTCTCAAAAGTATTTTTGATAAGCAATACTAAACAAAACCTTATATAATGGTTGACCCTCATCTTTTAGTGCTGCGTGGTGGTCTATATGATGTCCTGCATAGTTGTGTGGGCTAATCAAGTATCAATGTCATTACATGTTGGTTATTTCCAAGGTACGTATTATGTGGTCACACTTGTGTTATGATTTGTTCTGTTCTGATACTTCTGTCATTGAGATTATACAAAACGGTTAAGCTCAAGTGACCTTAACGATAAGTGAATTGTGGGCCATTAGACGACCTACCACGTGTCTCACTCTACTAAGGTAGAACATTTTTTTTCAAACAACCAAACACTACGAAATCCATTAGAGTTGCCATCCCTAACATTTTCTGTCATCAATAAATTCCTCTTTCTTTTAATAGTAAAGCGATCTGTTTATTCACAAATAACAAAATCTAAGTAGATTTCTTATTTGGACCTCATCATAAATGGTAAAATCCAATTAAAAAATTCGTCAACAAAATGACGTAATTACCTGTGAAATAATAACCGTTACACAAAATTACTTTCGGTTAAAACTTGAAGTAAAAAAAAAACCATTCAAGTCGATAATTTATATAATACTTAATAGCGAAGTTAGAAAATTTATATTAGAAAAATTAATATAAAATTACACTTTTTTTTTCTACTTAAATTATTTAATATATAATCATTAAAATAAAGGAAAAAAAAAATCACCATGTAGGTGAAAAATTATAGTTTATTAGCAGTGTTACAGCACAGTACACACACACCTTCCTCTTAAAATCTAAAACTATTCATTTCACTATATAAACTTTCTTTTTCATTTTTGCTGCATCAAAAATGCTAAATTGAGTGAATTAACCATATTCACTTATTTAGACTTTTTATTTATCTCTTCTTTCTCTTTCTTTTTCTCTCACCTTTTCTCTCTTTTTCTTTAGCTGCGCTGCAATCCGTTTCTGCTCTCTTCATTTCATCATCGGCCATTGATTTCTCACCGTCCGATTCTTCTCTCTAGGGTTTGTAATTTTTTTAACTTTTTTTCTGATTTTTTAATCTTTAATTTACTGATTAATTTTGTTATTGCTTTTTATATATGTATTGGTAATTTTAGGAAAAAGGAAAAAAGCAGGTGAAGAATGGAATCGGAGGATGACTTCGATATGCACGACGCTAACAACGAATCTGGAGAAGATGATTTCTATAGTGGCGGTGAAGATGATGCCGGAGCTATGGCTGTTTATGATGATTCAGATGCCGATGTTGCTGATTATGAATTCATCGATAATGATTCTGATGATTCCGATGATCTTATCTCTCATCGACACCAGGTAAATTGCTTGATTTTGCTTTATTTTTTGCTTTGATTTTTCATTTAGAAGAAAAGAATTTAGAGCTATTGTTTACCGTGATTTTATTAGTGTTAATTTTGAGTATTATGTTGTTATTTGATGATGTCCGTTGGTTTTTGTTAAGATGTTTATCAAATCTATGCTATTTAGTTTGGTATGACGAGGTAAATGACAAACTGAAATGGTGAATGTGAAAGTGCAAAAGAACGAATAAAATCATCAGTTAAAAAAAGATTATATGTTTTTACTTTTTATGTAATTTTTTTCATAAAAGCCTTATTTCTAAAAATAGTTGCTTATTTTTTGTTCTTAAGTAAATTGTCTATCATTATCCATGTAACTTATTATCCTCAAAAAAGAATAAAAATGTAAACTGTCCACTCTTTTTTAACAAATTTATCACTTATTTAAAAAAAAAGAATGCCATCATGTTTCAAAATACTAAATTTATATGTAAAATCTATTTTTTCTTCACATACAAGGTGAGAATGGCAAATTCTAGCATATAATTATTTCGTGCTAATTTGAACTTTCCTAATTGTAATATTTTTTTTGGGTGTATGTAAGATTTTGTGAATTGCTCTTGAATGCAAGAATAGGGTTTGCATAGATAGCATCTTTTTAAACAAATTGTAGTATTTTGATGAGATAGTGCTTTCAAGGCTTTGGCTATCAACAGCATGCCTGATTTTGGTTTTGTCTTGTTTTTCTAAATTTGACAAGATATACAAGGATTTTGAAACTTTTTGGTTCATTGGTGGATTTGGTTTAATGCAAGTAGTGTCATTGCACCCTAAAAACTAAAAAGGAGGCTTCAACTGTGAAAGGAATTCAACTATTCTTTGTTTTTGCAATCAAAGCTTTTACTTGATATGGAACCATTGGACCATGTGCAGCACTAAGCTCGCTTAAGTTAAGAGTTCATAGAGAATGTTAGAAAAATCTACCCTTTTTCTAATGCTGCATAATTACTTCTTACAGCCCTATTTAATGTATGAAATTGAAACACCTTCACTTGGTCAATTTTACAATTATGTCCTACAAAGGCTGTAGTTTCTGCTTTGAACTTTCATGGCATGCATTTAGTTCTTTTGTTATAACACTGTTGTCCACCATACAGGCTTAGAACTTTTCTCATCCTTGTGCACATAAAAGTTTGTGGTTTTTGAGCCCTTGATTTGGTAATTATTTATTTTTTTAATCTCAAACCAGTTTGTCCTAAACTGATGTCCCTTTTGTCTTAGCAAAATTATACCATTTTGAGTGAAGTAGATATTCATCAGCATCAAGAGGATGATATCATGAGGATATCCACCGTACTTTCCATCTCAAAGGTTGAAGCAAGCGTCCTGTTACGGTACTATAGTTGGTGAGTGGTCTTGATTGGTTTAAATTCCATTATCTAAAATCTCTTTGCTTTTGTTCCTATTAATTTCCTAGAGTTTTTTTATTACCTTTTTGCAATTTATTTTTAATGGACTTTAACTGCTTTGGCCAATATGAATCTATTTTGCAATGTCTTGACAATGCTCTATTTGTATGCTGTGATGTAAATGATTTATCTTTATTTTGAATTTACAGGAGCGTTAGTAAAGTACATGATGAATGGTTTGCAGATGAGGAAAAGGTTCGCAGGTCTGTTGGCTTATTGGAGAAGCCTGTAGTTCCATTTCCTGATGGTACAGAAGTGAGTGGTGGAACACTCAACTGAGAATTTTTTTCATTTTTATTTTTGGGTTACAATTTCCTGTGCTTGTTTGCTTTGTGCTCATTGACAGCTTATACCTTTTATTTTTCTTCATATTTCTTATTCTGGCAGATGACTTGTGGGATATGTTTCGAAAACTATTCTTATGATTGGCTGCAAGCTGCTGCATGTGGTCATCCTTTTTGTAAATTATGCTGGGCAGGTCTGTTTTGATCCAGGCACTCCTTATGTTTTTTAGTTTCAGAGTTGTTTCAAGAGTTATGGGTCAGATTTTGGAAAAAAAATTTTTTGTCAAAGCAATGGTTGCACATGTTAAGCTGGCTTTGCAGTGGTAAAGGGCCAATGATCTGAGAATAACTCTTTATTTGTACCATTTATCCTGATAATGTTGAATAATCCATATTTTGGAACAATCAAAGCAGCTAAACGTTGCCCTTGTACATGTAAAAATTATTTTTTACATGATTATTCACATTGTACTTTAGTTGTATGTTTTTAAGCTCAATTGCCAACCTAGCTGTACTTTAGATCCTTTAGCTGTATCTTGTTAACCTGTCAATGGAAGTGACCTTCATCTTAATGATTTTTCTGTCTGGGAGTCTACATGCAACTATTTGGAGTTTTGAGTATTCACCAACCATTTTGTATTTTCTTGTGAAAACGTCTTATACATAATCTTCTGTTTTCTTGCTTAGGTTATATTAGTACAGCCATCAATGATGGTCCTGGATGTTTGATGTTGCGGTGTCCTGATCCATCCTGTGCTGCTGTTGTTGGTCAAGATATGGTAAATGCATTGGCTTCTGTAGAAGATAGAGAGAAGTACTTCCGTTATTTCATTAGATCTTATGTTGAAGACAATAGAAAGGTAATAATACTTAACACCTTGACTAATTGGTTAAATGTACATGGCAAAATTTAGCGTTTGCTTTTTTTTTTTTGCTTCACTTGTTAAATTTACATGAGATTTAAAAGTTATATCCTTTTATATTTTTGTAATATTTTTATTTTGGGTTGAAGGATGGGGGTGCCACTGCAATGGTAATGGAGTTGTAAGGTTGTGGATTATGTTTTATGGTTAGTATTTACTTGGGGATGATTTGAAAATTTTTTCTACTCTTTGACAGTTTTGCTTAAAAAGATAGTAGCCACTTTCATATCATATGGTATGTGCTTTGGCTTATTTACCCTGAAAAATATGTGTTCTAGCTTGTTGGATTTAAAGTTCTTTTTGCCAAAGGTTTTTGAAGTTTGCTATAAATATTTGAATAAAAAAAATGAATTGTATAATAACTAGTTATATTCCTTTTCATCATTTCATTTTCACCTCTTTGGTATTGTAAACCATTTTTTTATTTTTTCTTGTGTTATTTTGTAGACCAAATGGTGTCCTGCACCAGGGTGTGATTATGCTGTGGAATTTATTTTGGGCGGTGGAAGTTATGATGTTACTTGTCGCTGCTCATATAGCTTTTGTTGGAATGTAAGATTCTTCCACAGCCTTTCTGGTTATACTTTATTGTACTTCCAATAATTCATGCATACAGGTTTTGGCTTAATTCTATTTCACTTCCAAAATTGCTAAAATGATTTGTGACCTATAATGTGTATTTGACCTTGCAGTGTGCTGAGGAAGCTCATCGTCCTGTTGATTGTGGTACTGTAGCCAAGTGGATACTGAAAAATAGTGCAGAGTCTGAAAATATGAATTGGTAGGGATGTAGTAATTAGATTTATTCCAATACAATGAGGTGGTTTAATTCATTCTGACGAGAGAGGTTGTTAAATTGGTGCTGTATTGGTACACGTAGAAGGAGAAATTTGCTTACTCTCTCCACTACATGTGCTAAGTCAGTCAGGAGTTCTGCATCTAGAAAAACTAGCAGTATGCATGTAGAATGCTTCATTATATGAAGATCACTTATTCTGGATAGTCACTGGGGCTATAGGGAAAGCTTGTCTAGATTCGGTCCTTCCAACCATAAATCATGATTTTGAACCTTAGAAATAGAGGAAGGGATCGAGGCTATGATGGATGGGGTTATTTGAAGGGGGGGGGGTCATATGATACGTTAGAGGGCTGTGGAAATGGTAATGATGGGTCTAGGGTTCTCATTTATGCACTATGAACTAATTTTTCTACTACATGGAGTAGTGAAATAAGTGTTCCCTTGTACATCTACACTAATGTCAATTTTATATTTTAAATCATGTACTGATATGTTAATGTTTGAAGTGAACTAAATGAATGTTGTTTCATTTTCCTTTTCCCCTTCTACCAATGGACCTGAAGGTGAATATATATACAGAAACTGATGGTGAATATTAAAATTCTGCAATATCATATCATGCTATTCTATTTTGTCTTAATGGTCTGTTTCTCAATCACTATGCCTGTCTTAATCTTTCAGGATATTGGCTAATTCCAAGCCTTGTCCAAAATGCAAGCGCCCAATTGAGAAGAACCAGGGGTGTATGCATATTACATGCACACCACCTTGTAAATTTGAATTTTGCTGGTGAGCTTGCCTCTGCTTACATATGCATTGCTTGTATTTTGATGAAACTCTGACACCTCTACTGTGTACGTTTTTTGAAAATCAAAATAAATATTTCTCCTATTCATTTGTCTTAATCCAAGTTTTCCTATTGTTTGTTTAGCTTTATGGTGTACTGAATAAGTGTCGAGTGTTTTTCCTAAATGAAGGCTGGACTGAAGATTTTGTCTCAAAAACAAACTGATCTCTTCTTTTTGTATGCATGGTGTGCTCTTTTTTCTATAAGAATTGCTGTCAGTTGACCATAGATATATGCAGGCTTTGCCTTGGTGCATGGTCAGAGCATGGTGAGAGAACTGGTGGTTTTTATGCTTGCAACCGTTATGAGACAGCAAAGCAAGATGGTGTGGTATGGAACTAATTCTTTCCTTTGGCAGTCCACGTTTCCGGGGGCTTATCAGTAGTCATTTTGTTTAATTATTTAACTGTCCAGTTGTGTTTCTGATTCATGGTATTTATTTACAGTATGATGAGGCGGAGAAACGAAGAGAGATGGCTAAAAATTCTCTAGAGAGATATACTCACTATTATGAACGATGGGCAACCAACCAATCGGTATGAATTACTTGTGAGGTTTATAGTGAAAGATGACATGATGCTTGTCACTGTTATTGAATTTTGAATAACCAGTTGGCATACCAAAGATTCTTCTAGCTTATAGTCCATAAAGTTCATGTTACTAAATTCTACCGTGAATTAAGCATTACAAACCTCCCCCCCCCTCCAAAAAAAATGTTTTTCCATTTTACAGCTAAAGACCATCTGAGCTGGTTTATTATTATTGATTGATGATATAATTATATATTTGGAAAGTATTGTGGTTAGCATTGCTGAGATAATATTTACATTGGCTCATTTTCAGTTTTAACTCTAGTTTTGTTGAACCTGCATTCTAAGGTGCCATTTGGCACAGTGGGTCCATTGTGAAGTCTGATTGTCTTTTGGGCCTTTAAAAGGGCTGAGATGCAAGTTTGACCAGTGAGCTGAACCATAGATTATTTTATATTTTTCCCATATTAATTTTATAATGGGCTAGATATGTTGAATTACACAAATTATGCTATTAAAACTGTTAATTATGTGTGTAAAAATGTGTAGTATACATGTGAATCGGGTCAACCTGCATAAGACATGGATGTTTTTGTGTCAAATGGATTGACATGATTATACAAATTCCAAGCTCGCTTAACTCTTTGATATCAGTGAGTCATGTCTAAAATTTCCATGTTTACTACTTGGCTAGTCTGGTGTTTAACTGCTAGGAATATTCCATTCTAAAGCCTCACTAAAGCTCTATTGTACCTGTTAAATATTTTTTCACTATACTATTCTAAAAAGGACTGTAGGATGAATTAGGTTGAGATGAACTTGTGCTCAAGGAGGGTTCTTTGGGTTGAGAGGCATGTTGATGAAAATAGAATTAATGTGGAGAAAGTTTAGTAGTTTTGAGGTCATGGAATTGAGGACAGTTATTGGAAGGAATTTAGATGGTATTCTTTTAGATAGAAATAGTTATTAAAAAGATAAAAATTGGTAGGTTGAAGAAAATCTTACATTCAGCTTGAAGGTGATAATTTTCTCAGTTATTGGAAAAATTTAGATGGTTTACTTTTTTGAGATTTTTCAGTTTAGTGCAAACAAATGGCTTGAGAAAACATGCTCATCATTGTGCATGTGCAGTTATCTTTGCTTCGTTTGTGCTCATTTGTTTAGTTCAGGATTACTTGATTAATTAGCTCTTGGCACAACCAACCATATATGAGCTTGAATGCACGTAATACATTATTGACTTCTTTCTTTTGACTGCTTAAGTCCACTGGGAACACTTCCTGGATTTTTAGCCACCATATACTTGAACGAAGAAACACTTGTTGGTACTTCTAAAACTCTTATTTACTTGATGCAGTCTAGGCAAAAGGCACTGGCAGATCTACAACAAATGCAGTCTGTACATGTAAGCTAAACCATATAAATTTTTACTTCCTATTAGTGATGCTGGTTAAGACAACTATCCTAGTACCATTTATCATGGATGTCAGGGAGATGGTTCTTGAAGGCTATCAGAAACAATTGGATAACTAGAATTAAATATTGCTGTTTCATGACATTTACAGATTCTTTTTCTTTATTAATTTGATTCTTCCAAAATTTTCTCATGACTTTTACATATTCTTTTCATCCATTAATTTTGTGGATCTCCAAGTTGTGGCAATAGCACTGATCAAATACCAAATCCTGAAGACCACTGTGCCTGATGGGAAATTTATTTGGGATAATCTTTCTGTTAATGTTGAAGCATTTCATGGATTAAAGTGAAAATTTCCTGAAAATCATAAACATACCAAGTAATAATAGTAATAATAAAATGAAGATATTTAAGAAAAGAATAGAGTTGATGTGAGAAAGATTAATAGTTCTGTTCCCTCCCAACTTGATAGCGCTTTATCTGTCTTGCTTCGAACTTCATTTGTTTTTTAGTTTACGGGGAATATGTATCAATTGCAGCTTGAGAAGCTGAGTGACATACAGTGCCAACCTGAGTCACAGTTGAAGTTCATCACTGAGGCATGGCTACAGGTAATTTCCGTAATTCACTTGGCTCTTTAGCTGCTTGCTACTTGAGCTCATTGCTGCTACTTTAACCGTACAGATAGTAGAATGTAGGAGAGTTCTCAAATGGACATATGCCTATGGATATTATTTGCCGGAATATGAACATGCTAAAAGACAGTTCTTTGAATACTTGCAAGGTAACAATTCTCCATTTATAATCTATAGCTTTATATTTCTGTTCTATTTGCTACTTGAAATTTGCACCAGTGTTGTCAAGGTGTGTGCCTTTGCATCATGTCTTGAACAGAAGCGGTTCAGATATTTTCAAACAAGGCATATTTGATCAGGCGCTTGCTGTGGCACACTTTTTTGTATGGCAGTGCAAAAAAGCACACTTTTTCTTTTTAACTAGTAAGAAATGGGATAATATCTAAGTCTCTACTTCTCAGTATGAGTATTCGACAATAGACATAGAACCATAAGGAAATCAAACCTATGGACAACAAAAATTGGAAAAAAATTGCATTTATTATAGGATAAATTTGACTACTCTTCATGGTTCGTTGTTATAATTATATATCTTTAAGCATGTATTATTTGTATGTATGGATACACAAAAAATCCACATATATTGCACGTTGGTGCCTTTTAGTGCCTTGTGCCTTGGGCAATGTAAGAGTTATAGCACCTAATCTGCGCTTTGTGCCCTTAACATAATTGGTTTTGCGTTACTCATGCTTGTAATTGTCTTGCAGGTGAGGCTGAGTCTGGGTTAGAACGACTTCATCAATGCGCAGAGAAGGAGCTGCAGATTTACCTCAATGCAGATGGCCCATCAAAAGACTTTAACGAGTTTCGGACAAAACTTGCTGGATTGACAAGGTAAGTTTTGTTTAAAATATATATTAACCAATGTTGATTCCTTATGAAACTCAGTATGAAGTTGAATTTCATCATCTTATCATGAAAATATGCTGGAGAAAGAGATGTTTATCTTTCAATTAAATCTTTTTAGAGAATTGGCTTGCTTTCTAAATTAGTTACTTGTATGAACTTCGTGACAGTGTGACCCGGAATTACTTTGAGAACTTAGTTCGAGCTTTAGAAAATGGTTTATCGGATGTGGACTCCCGTGGGGCCTGCAGCAGGATGGGGAATTCAAAGGCCTTAGGAGGCGGTAGCAGTAGGGGAAGAAGTGGAAAGGGCAAAGGTTCAACCTCTAGACCCAGCTGCTCTACCAGAAACATTGACGACTCTGGCCATTGGTCCTGCGAATATTGCACCTTTGCAAACGTAAAATCAGCCACCATTTGCCTAATGTGCCAGCAGCGTCGATAAATTCCATCGACCACACACCCAACCCAACCTGCCTAGATGGACAATTCATCTGATTCCCATGGCATAGAGCTTTAGAGGATTGCCAAAAGATATATCCCACCTCTCTTTTCCATCTAAAATTAGCTGTGATACATTGCAAACAGCCGCGCCGTGATGATGGAGAAGATGTGGGGTATGCTTTTATGTTATGTGAATTGTATATAGTTTATACTTGTGTAGGTCCAAAAACCCTTGAACTTGCTTGTATTCATATTATGTTATTTCTAGGGTTGTAGCAAAAAACAAAAGCAAAAAAAAAAAAACAATGGATTTGGAGAAAAAGTTTTAAGGGTTTGAAGTGGGAACTAGCAAATGAAATGGGGGAAGGATAGGCTGCATCGTGACCATTCTGCAATGATAAATAATTTGTTGCAACCTGTTTTTTAATTACATGGGGGGCACTGAATTTCTTATGTGCTTTTGTATTGTTGTATGTATAATTTGGTCATATTGTCCTTTTGAAATTGGGGACTTCTTGTTATTACTTATAGATTTATGTGGTTTTTTCCTACGTTCAAGATTGTAGATAGGATTTGCATGGGTCATCGATGGAGTAGAATAACATCACATTCTGATTAAAAACAAGGATTTTGTTATTATCTGGGTTGTTTCAATCAAATGCTGAAATGAAAATTAGAAAAAACTACTTTATTATCATTGCATTTGTGGTTTTCATATATTTTCATAGTTAGGTCTTTCTAGCTTAAGGTTTTTAATTTTGGTAAAACCAAAATTTTTGTTACATTTTAAAATCACAGCTAAAGTTTTGAAAGCGTTGAGTGTTAGGTTCAATGGCAATTCATATTGAATTCATATTTAAAATTTTGATTTTGGAAGTAATGTTGTAAGAAAAAGGTAAGAGAGATAATCAATTAAAATTTGAATTTCAGAAATAATGTTGTTGAGAGAGGTAATTTTTAATTTTGATCGGAACACTGTAAAATAAATTTAAATATCAAGATAATAAAAAAATTATTTGTCATTTGAGAAATGACAACGTTTTTTTTGTTTGGTATCTTTTATGTTTAGAGTTTGTGATTATTTTTGTTAATAATATCATCATTCAAATTTAAACTTAAGTTAGAGTGACACAAATTTTATCATTACGTTCAATAATTATTAGCAAATATCTTGTAGGCTTGGTCAATTTTACTTATACTTTGAATGCAAGTGAAATATTCTTTTATTATTTATTAATTAAAATATTTATCATTTTTAAATATATTTACATTATAAATATATTTTTACTTAATCTCAAATTTCAATTTAATATTTTTGTCAGAATCTTTTAAATTTCGGGCTTTTGAGCTTTTACAGTTACATAAAAATTAAATAAAAAATAATTAGCATCTCAATTCTCAGCTAGAAAACAAAGTGAAGAAATTAAATAATAATTGAATTAAAAAAATAACACAAGTTTGAGCTTCCATAGGCACAGACCCAAAACCCCCATCAGCTCCCCCAAATCCCAACCCATATCTATATATAAGCCATATAGATAGATACACACATTACATTTGTTATATTATACACAAGAATTTAAACTTGAAAAGGCCATGGCCAGTCCTTCAAATCCTCATCTTGATACACTTTAGCACTACTCTTCATACAAACCCCATTCTCATCACCCCCTTCCACGTAATCATAGTACTTCAAGAAAAAAGCCAATGTCATCACCACCCATTCAAGCACAAAAATCACCGCACACAACCCACCAGCCAGTTTCAGTATCACCTCGCCATCTTCTTCCCTTACGTAAGATCTCAAATACCCCATAAAATCACTTGTCTTAGTGAATATCAACACTGAAACTGACCCTTGAAATATGGCCGTCAACACCGTTGCCACCATGTGTGTGGCGTACCATCCGTTTGTACCCGAAGAAGCAGCTGCGCAACCCGAGATTGCTCCGGCGATGGTTATGACGTGGAGAAGGATTAAGAAGAGGCCGGGGAGGGAAGGACAGAGGCGGAGGGCGAGGGTTAGGAAGATGCAGCTGGAAGCGGCGGAAAGGAGGATGTAATTGCAGAAGAGGAAGATTTTGTGGGTGTGGTAATGGGATTTTGTGATTGTGGATTGCGGGATTGTGTTTAAGTGAATACCCATTGTTGTGGTCTGATTGAATTTTGATGATTTTGAAGGATGGATCGGATTTGGATGATGAAGATTATATAAGGAAACAGCCATGTCGGAATGCCGGATAATTTTTGTATCATTAAAAATTTGTATTAAGTGACCGTTTGTGAGGGCAACGGCTATTTTTTCTTTGGAATCTTTTTTTTTTAAAGCTTTGATTAAAAATGGATTTGATCAGGGATAAAAAAAAGTGGAATTTAATTTAGTAATTATTAAGCTAAATTCGAGCTCCAACAGAACTATTGATTAAGTCGAATTCAAGTTTAGTAATACTCATTTCGAACAACTTGCGAGTTTTATCCAATTTTTCATTTTAATACATGTTTTAAATATTTTTTATTAATAAATTATGTTATTACCTTTAATGTATATTATTAATCTTAAGCTTAATTATCAAGTCAAACTTAAGTTTGAGCTTGAATACATACAAGTTTAGTCGAGCTTGAGTACAAAAATTGATAAACAAGTTTAATTGAGCTTGAATAGTAAATTGTATTTCAAGCAAAATTCTGGGCTAAAAACAGATGTTCAATCAAGTTTGAGTTGAGCATTAAATTTTGAATTTCGAATTGACCTCAAGCTTGAACTTGCCAATGTTCGAACTCAGCTAGACTCAATTAGACCCCCAGATTGAATTTGATAAAAGATATGCATAGTTAAAAAAACATATTTTAATTTGTAATATTGGATTTAATTTGATTTTTTGTTATTTTAAATATCATAGATTTAAATATTTTTATTTTAGTTATTAAATTTAAGAATTTATATTTGATTCATTGTAAGTGTATGATGTACATCAAGTGAATTTTATGACGCCGTCTAAATCTATAAAATTTGATCTAAACTCAAAAGTTAAATCCAATTAACTCGGACTTGACCCAATTAAATTTGTAAAATTTATCTAATTCAAGCTTAAAATTAGATGAACTCGAAATATTTTAACTTGAAAAGTATTCTGATTTAAATTCTATTATCAAGGCTTTCAGAATCATATTGTTAATCAAACTGGTTAGACTAACGATTTTTGATTTAACAATTTGTCCACTTCGATTGAACAGATTATTAAAAAATCATAAAAATTTAAAAAATAAGAAAATTGATCCAACAAATTTTTTTAATTCAATTTAACCGGTTTAACCATTGATTCGTATCAATTCACGAGTCGATTGATCAAACATTTTATTCTGAAGTGATATCTTAATCGATTTGACTAATGAATCTAATTTTTTTCAAAACCATTGTAACTTTACTTTATATATATTTTATAATGGTTGATTCTAATTATAATTCATTCAAATAATTATAAACTTAAAAAAATAAAATGATAGAAGGGAACTTAAAAATCTTAACAAAATTTCAACATGAATCAAAACGACGGCGTGCAGGTCTAACTCCAACGAACTATCAGCCCCGTGAAGGAAAAGTGGATATTTCCCCAAATGGTAGATTTGTTATGCGTCTAAAATGGTTAACACTTAATAGCACTAAAGATCCTTAAATTATGACTAAATTTTTAATTTGATCCTTAAACTTTTAAAACTAATAATTAAATTATCATTTCAATTAGATCATTTTGTCAATCAAACCATCAAATTTAATGTTAAATATGAGTTCGGGTCCGCCCTGGTTCCTTTTATTTTGAACACATATAATTTAATAATTTTTTAAACAAGTCAAATACAAGCTAACATTTTACTAATGTTTTAAAAATCAAGTCAAGGGTTGAATCAGTTAGATATTTGTTTCCGTGCAACCACCGGTCTAACAATAATTAAAAAAATAATTAAAAATTATTAAAGATTTATAAAACAGTTCAACCATCAATTTTTTTGTCTTGATTTTTTATTTTTGATTTTCTATCGGTTCGCTCAGAGTTTATACCTTTATCTAAACTAATATACCAATCGATTCTTGGTTCGGTTCCAATAACACTGCATTTAACACCAAATTTGACGGCTAGACTGACCTAAAAACCCTGATTGGAACAACATTTTAGTTTTAAGATTCAATCAGAACATTTCGAGATTCAAGAAACAATTCAAATCTCAACTCGTTCTTTAGGGACTTACAGTGAAATTAACCCGAAGCCAAACAAACATATAAAAGTTGGTCAGTCCAATATTTTTCCGACTCTTCCATTCACCAGTTAGAATGTTTGGTTAGTTCAAATCATTGACTGCCCCTTATAACCTGCTATAGCCGGTAACAATCACAAAATCTACCATTCAAATCCCCTTTTTATTCGATAAAAATACTTCATCATCTAACAAGTAACCTACACGTGTCCTTAACTTGCAGGTTATTTCACCCTTAAAACCCTTTCTATTTATCATCATTACCATTATTTTGCTCACACATTAAACACCCCCAAAAATATTCTTCTTCCTTCTTATATTCTCTCTTCATTTGTTTCAAAAATACATGTCAATGCATTTGGTTCGGAAACGGTTTTCGGTGTTCGATAATCATATCGAAACATGATTAAATTCAACGAGTCGGATCAAATCGCTGAACAAGATTTTTTCTGGGTTAGTCTTGTTCTTTATTTTTTTTTTATTTCATCTTATTGTTCTTTGATAACATTGTGGTTGAGGATTTTGTTGGAAAATGTTGAATTTTGACTCTTTTTTTCCTTATGTTGGCACAAATAAATGTAAAAGAAATTCAAAATGTTGGAAAAAAATCAAAATAATTATAAACATCATTATTATTACATTTTTTTACATTATATAATAAGATTAAAAGCGTGAATAGTAGAATGAATTTGTAATTGTAATTTATAAACATTTTATGAAGTTGTGTGTGTTTTAATTTGTACTTTAACGTATAGTTTTTATTGTTAGTGTTAAAAATATTTGAATTCGAATTTATTAAATTATTTTAATCATAATGAATGTCATTTTGAAATAAAATCGAGAAAATATTTTTATTCATGTGATTTAGAGGTGTTTATGGTCGAGTCAAATCGAATTTGGGTTAAATTTATGTATGACATTAAAATATTTTATATTTGCTCAAGTTTGACTCGACTCAAAATAAAGACTTAAAATTTTGTTCGAGTCCGTACTAACCCAAGCTCGTTTTAGACATGCTTGTGTTATTTTTCAAAATATTTTTTTTTTATAAAAGATTATGCTATTTTTAACTTAATATGTTTTCCTTGTTTTAAAATTTTAAACATATAAATAACCTATATTTTTTTAATGTTTGGGTAGTGTTAGATATATTATATTTAATTTTTATGTGATATATAATAGAAAAATAAATGATATATTATATTACAAAAGTAAAATAGATCAGAACAGGCTAGGTTTTGGCTTTGAATGTTGGAACCTGAGCTCGATTTATGCTTTAAACATGTCTAATTTTTTGTCCAAGTCCGTTTTTAGAATTAATATTTTTGTTCAAATCTTTCCAAATATCGGATATTTTGAGCTTTTGCAGATAACCCGACCCCTCTAAAATGAAAATTTCTCTTTTATCCCTTTTATAATTTATAAAATTTTAAATTAGTAATAGTAAAATTACACTTTACCTCTTTAAAATGATAAAAATTGATTTAATCTTTTAAAAATTATAAAAAATATAAGCTATTCAAATAATGAAAATACATTTTTACTATCATGAAAATATACAACTTAATTCCGCTCATCTGATTTCGACCCTAGTCATGTCAATACGTTTTATGTGTTGACCAACCCTCTCATAGCGTGGAAGTTTCCCATGTGTAAGGCTTAAGAATTGGTAATACAAAAACCAAGTACAATATTTTAATTGAAATAAAAAAATAATTTAAATTTAAACAACATTGTGTGTTTGATATGAGAAAATTTTCAAAATAAAATTAGCATACAATTATGTAAAAAGAATTTAAATTTTTTTATTATATTCATAATGTTTTGGAAAATTGGAAAATTCATAAATTAAAGTCCAAATAAAAGAAATTTTCAAATAGTCTTTAAATATAAAATTCTTATTTTATTAATAAAAGAACCCTTCTAAAAATAAAATTATTCCATTTTATATTTTTTATTAACAATAAATTTTATTTATTTTTATTTTATGAAGATTGAAACCTTATAAGAATTTAGAAATATCTTAATTATGTCATAATGAAATTGAATAGTCAACCTCAAAGTTGCTTATAAACATGATCTCCTAAATCAATTCCCTATAATTAATAACTTAATATTACATCTTACGGTTTATGTTCGGGATTTATGATTCTCCTTTCCAATAATGTTGTTTCCAAGATTTGAACCTACATTCTCCTTTTAGGAGTGCAATGTGCCTTACCATTAAAACCGTAAATAGATAAAAATTTTAATGAATAGCTTGAATTTTATTAGTTTATGTTAAATAAATAAAAATGAGTAATATTTTAAGGCTCGATTCTTAAACGTATAATAAATTTCTTTATGTTTGTTTAAAATTAATTTATTATTCAATTATCATATAATTAATAATATTACTATAGTCTTTGTGCTTATTCTATTTATTTATATTGAATATTGTTTGTGAATATGCTTAGTTATATGTTCAAAAATATATTTATTTAATATTTATAAATTAATTCATTTAATTTAAACAAACAATTATAAAAACACAAAAATTTAAATAAACAACCATAAATATTATTTTAAAATTTTTAATAAATATATGAACTAAACACAAACAAACATAAATATAAATTTATTTCTTTAAGCCAGTTCTTTTATGATCCCAATTAACATTAAAATAATAAATTAAAAATGGACTTTAATAATGATTTCATAAGGTTAAAAATCCTATCAAAAAATTAATTCATCAAATGTATTATATGTCTCCATCTTATATTTAGGCGTGAAATTAAAAAAAAAATTTAGGAGGACCGAAATTAAATTGTAATTTTTATAATAGTAAAAATACAAGTTCACCATTTGAATAACCTATGTTTTTATAAATTTTAAAGGATTAAATCAAAATTTTATCATTTTAAAAGGCCAAAGTGGAATTTTACTTTTGTTAATTTAAAATTTTAAAATTGTTAAAGGGATTAAATTAAAAAAATTCATTTTAGGGGAGCCAGAACACCTATCAACCCCTAGATACGTCCCCGCTTATATTGTTTATCCTAAATTATCTTTTTTTCTAGCAATTATCTATCATACCTAATTCAATCTAAAAAAAAAAAATCAATCAATTTAGATAAATAAAACTTAAAATAAAAAAATTCAACAACTTAGCTTGTATTTGGCTTTAAAAAAACTAAAAAAACTCTATTTAATTGAATTATCAATAAATAACATTATTTTTTAAAGTTTTACTATTACAGATATGGTACGGTACATTCACAAATATATTACAAGTATAAATATTTATACGAACAATTATAACATAAAATCAAACAAGTATAAAATACAATTGATGAAGTAGATCATACAAAACCCATACATGACATGCATATGATGGGACTCGAGATCCACACAATGGCGAATTTAAGGGAGCCCCAAAATGAAAAATTGTTTGTTTAATCATCTCTAAAATGATAAAATTACAATTTAACCTCAAAAATAAAAAAAAAATAAAAGCTTTAAAAATGATGAAATTATAAATTAATAAAAGATTAAATTATATTTTAACCCCTCAAAAACTTATAATTAAATTTCGACCTCATTAAATTTTTTTTTTAAATTCATCCATAAATTCACACATTATAATTATGCATAGTAAAACTCGAATTTAAGTGTTTAAAGACTCGAGATCTCAGCCTTAACCAACAATATGCCATTACCTATTATTTACCTAAAAATTACACTTTAATTTAATTACTAATAATATATTTCTAAAAAAAAAAACCTTTATTTTACGTAGGGAAAACGGTTGACCGTTAGGCGATTTAGAAAATTGTGCTTTGCATGGAAGAACAGGTGGTTCGTAGAAACTACAAAAATTTAGGTAAGCACAAAATGAAGCCAGCTACCAATTCAAAAGACTGGTGGTTTAATTTTGAGCCTAAAGTAGACCTAAAATTAAGGTTAAAAAATATTTACCACTATTTATTAATTAGTGGCGACTCCAGTAATACGACTTTGAGGATTAAGAATGAAGTTAAAAATTTTTTTTGAGCGGAATTAAATTATATATTTATATGATAGTAAAAATGTAATTTCGTCATTTTAATAACTTATATCTTTATAACTTTTAGAGGATTAAGTCAAATTTTTATTATTTTTGAGGGGGCAAAATGTAATTTTACTATTATTAATTTAAAATTTTATACATTATAAAGGGCTTAAGTGGAAAATTTTCCATTTTAGGGCCCCAATTCCCCTTAGATCCGCCCCTGTTATTAATCCTTTTGCTTTGCTTGTTGTTTTTAATTTAGTCCTTTGAATTTCTTTTTCCTTTTATTCAATTTCTCTTAGAAAATAAAGTAAATTATGTAGTTTTTAAGGTTTTTAGAACTAGACCGGTGATTAAATTAATTAGACAATGAATTCGTGGGTTCAACCGATTCAATCAATCCGTTTGAGTTAGGGTTTATGTTAATGTAGATAAAATATAGGATAATAATTTAATTATTTTTTAAATATTTTTAAAGACTCAACTTTATTAAACCGAACCATAAATTTTAACATAAAAATGGAAAAAGAACAATAATTCTCCTCTTTATACTTTTATGAATTATTGAAGGGAAGGTTAAAATATATATTACAAAACAAAATTTCATTAAATATGCTTATTATAGTACTTTCATTTAAGAAGTTTTGACTTGTAACTATATATAACACTTAATCCAAATAATGAATTATGTATCTTTTAACAAATCTAATAATATATTCTTAAGTCGATTGAGTCTTAGCTCGATTGTCATAAGCATTGTTGTCAATGCAGGAGGACGTGATTTCGAGTGCACTAAAGCGCATTATCCTCCTATTTATGAACTGGGAGCAGATATAAGTAGTTTTAGGCTTTGGTTATGTAAATAGCATGGTATCAAATCCAATCACATGCCAAATTTTTATTCGTTTTTTAGAAATAAAAAGACTAAAATATCCTAAACTAAAATAACTTATTTTAATTATGAAAGGATAATTTTGAA
Organism: Kokia cookei; assembly: GCA_039519145.1. NCBI lineage: Eukaryota > Viridiplantae > Streptophyta > Magnoliopsida > Malvales > Malvaceae > Kokia > Kokia cookei. The sequence goes on along the minus strand of CM076908.1, from coordinate 45,918,044 downwards.
ATTTTTTTAACCGAATTGGTGCCCAACTAACTTGTGACAACAACTTGACCAAAAAACTTAAATAATAGTACAAATATATCAAATTAGTGTTCCATACACACCACATATATATATATATATATATTAATTCATATGTTTCTTTCAAACACAACAAACTGAAAAACCATTAGGTTTGATGAATAAAGTTTGGCAATAACATATGATTAAACAAACATAAGTAAAATTATTATTCATCTGAAAATTTATACTTTAATTTAATTATGTTGAGTGTTTTAGTGTGTCTTATCTTTCAAAGGGGGTTAAATCCTCTATTTATATGATACGATCCTTGTTTTTGATAGTGACGTATCTAAGGGCTATCAGGGACCCCAGTCCCCCTAAAATGGAAAATTATCCATTTAGTCCCTTTAGAAATATTTCAAATTAGTAAAGGCAGAATTGCACTTTAACCCCCCTAAAAATGAAAAAAATTTGATTTAATCTTTTAAAAATTATAAAGTTATAGACTATTAAAAACTACAATTTAATTTTGCCCCCCTAAAATATTTTTTTGGCTTTGCCCTTGGTTCCTAGATGTGACGTCCTAGGTAGGTCTTCATGCATGCTAACACGTATCTTATTTTAAGATTAACACTTGCTCTCAAGATTGGGGTTCGCCTACATGATAGTACGAACCTACCCATGCGAGTTCATAAGAGGATGCAAACTCATCATGTACGAACACCCATATGCGAACTATGTAGGCTACGAGTCGGTCCTAGTTGAGCAACCGAGTAATGGATGGGTCGGTAATTTATTTTAAAAAAAATAAATTACTAGTTATTATTTCTAAAAAAAAACTTTATTTTAAGTAGATATGGGGTTGACCGTTAGGCGATTTTAAAACTCTATTTTTGCATGGAAGAACGGGTACGTAGAAGCTATGAAAATTTAGGTAGCACAAAACGAAACCAGCTACCGATTAACAGGACTGGTAGTTTAATTTTGAGAGTAAAGTAGACCTACAATTAGGGTTTATTTTTTTAAGTAATTTTCGTTCGTTTACCAATCCTTTTGCTTTGCTTGCTGTTTCAATTTAGTCCTTTGGCCTTTGCTTGCTGTCTTTGTTTTCATTGTTACTCAACAATGTTCTACACCATTATGTATGAGGTAAACGATCATTTGGATTTGGCCGGATTAAAGTGTTGTCAAAACTTAATGTAGAGAAACAATTTGATAATAATTTAATTATTTAAAAAAATTAGGGGTTAGGGTTTCAATTATTGAAGGGAGGGTTAAAATATGTAATAAAAATAAACTCTCATTATATATAAATTTAATCCAAATAATATATATTTAATACATGAAAAACTCTTCATAAACTAAGTAAAACACCCATTAATCCCTAAAATCTAATTAACAAAATGCCTAAAAATATGTATTAGAGCTAAGGTTAGCAAATGAAAGGGATTTCATCAAATTAGCATTTGGTAACATGAAGTTATGAGATGCATATATTCTGAATAATTATATATTTAAAAATTATAAAAAAAATATAGAATTTCTCGAGGTTATGAATTCCTTGAATTTCAAATTCACTACTAAATAAGCATCTAGTAGTTTATTAAGGTTATATTTGTACGTGGGATTTCGATATATTAAACTTCAATGGTTTCTTAAAAGAAAATTCAACCGGTTTCAATTTCAACGATATTATCATTATTTGATTTGATTGAATTATATATTTTCAGTACATTAAATATAAACTCGAATCTTAATTAAGAAAATGCATCTAAACACAAGTTTATATATAAAAGTAGTGTTCCACAAAAATATATATGTCTTTGTTTTAAACAATACATTCATATGTTTCGTTCAAACACAACAACCATAAAAAAAAAAAAAAAACCATTAGGTTTGATCAATTAAGTTTGGAAACAACATGATTTAAACATACAATCAACACACTTCAAAAAAAAAACTAAATAAATAACATCATCAAACCCTCTATTGGGTCATTTTGGTTGATCAAAGGGAGTAGATTCCCATCCTTGTGAGAGTCCCAAATTCGAAACCAATGCATCGTCATCTTCATTTATCAATGAGTTCAGAAAAGAAGAGAACACGTCATCATCATGATCTTGTTGTTGCTGATAATGGTCATTGTTCATGATAATCCCTTGATGATCTTCATTGCTCCCATCATAATTGTAATCATTTTGCATGTTGGCGTTGACGACATGAGCAGGAAGAGGGGAAGGAGGATTGCTTGGTTTCGCCATGGATGATGATGAAGAAGGTGAAGGTTTGAGTGGTGGTGGTGGTGGTGGTGAGTGTTGGTGAGGGTTTAAAGGCTTGTGCGTTCGAGGATCGATCCCCTGACTAATCAATTTCTTACTCAGGTGAGTGTTCCAATAGTTCTTTATTTCGTTATCTGTACGCCCCGGTATTCTTCCAGCTATCAGTGACCACCTACATGAAAAACCCAGTAAATTCTTTCATTCATATTGCATATACATATACATATACATATATATAGAGAGAAACCGTATGCAAAAACTGATCCATTTAGAACCCTAAAACACTGAAACCCTAGACCTATAACTTTCTTGTTTAAGATTCCAGGTTTCTGCATTGAATCTAACTAAATTCGAAGTCGAATTAAGTTAAACAGTTTATCTTGAGATACGCAGAAATCTAATCCGAAACCCTAAAATGAAATCCATTGAAAAAAAAGAGAGGAAAAAGTTACCGATTGCCTAAGAGGCGGTGAAGGCGGAGGATGAGATCTTCTTCATCGGGAGCAATCTGGCCACGTTTAACAGAAGGTCGGAGATAATTCATCCATCGGAGACGACAGCTTTTGCCGCATCGGAGAAGACCAGCCCGTTTAGGTAAAGTCCGCCACCGTCCTTCGCCTTCTTTGTTGATGTAATTAGATAATAACTCGTCTTCTTCCGGCGTCCATGGCCCTCTTTTCAACCCTACTTTACTGCAACACGGCGTTGTCTTGGTTCCGACGTTGTCTTTTCTCGTAGGGTTTCTCATAGTTTTTTTTTTTAAAGCTTGGAGAGAGAAACACTGTTTTGATGATCGGCGATTTTATATTAGCAATAGCTTCTCTTTCTTTTTTGTCATTTAATTTTTCTTACACTGTTTTGGACGTACTATCGTGGCTGTTTGGATTTTGAATCTTCACTTGCTTACCTTTGATTGTGAAGACACGCGTGGCTCCCACTAGATTTATTAAGGCTATTTTGACCTTAGGGATAATTTAACATTTAGTCCCTGAACTTACAAACTTATTTTACCTAGATTTCTGAACTTTTTTCGTGCATATTAATCTTGAAACTTGGCAGATTTTTTCGTGCACTTCGTTAATGTATGATAACATGACACTTTAAGATTATACCATGTTATCACTTGAATTTTTTTTTTTTAAATTATAATTTCTTTACAATTTTTAGTTTTTTAAATTATATATTTTGAAATTTCAAGTGACGATATGGTGCAAGTTCATAGTGTTATGAGGTTTCACTTTAATGAAATCTAAATTCAGAGACCGAATCGAGAGAAAGTTACCAAATTTTAAGACTAAATTGGAAAGAGTTACCAGGTTCAGTGAAAAAATGTTGCATATTCCATTGAAATATGTGATTTAATCCTATTTGTTGACACTTAAACCAAATGATACCTATCCAAATAAGTATAGCTAAAATTAGCTTAGTACTGAGTACAATCGAAAAATTGGAATATATTTGGTCCTATATCAAAATAAATCTGGACAGAGTCGATATTTAATATGATAGATTTGTCGTTCTATTTAAGGGTTGTGAAGAAATTATGAGTAGAGTTCTAAGCACTGTATAAAAATATATGGGGATTACATATCAAATTTAATTGAAGTATAGGGATCTTTGGCACAATTAGAACATTATTTAATGGTCATGTATGGTAAAGTTGTGTAGGCAAAGGCAAGTGCCAGAATAACGATTCCAAATTATTCAATTATCAGGTACTAATTCAAATTTATTGGACAACTACAGCGCTGGACAGTTTGTTAGGGGAAAAATAATAATTATTCCATTAGTTTTATTGGTATAATAACAATTTTAACCCTTATCCTTTATTCGTTTGATTAATTTGGCCATAATTTTTTTCTTTGGATAATTTTGACTTTTAACCTTCAAATTTTAGTCAAATTGGTATTTAGTTGGACGGAAAAATTGATTAAACTGTTAAAATTTTAACAGCACTAACAATGTAGCTTATGTAGTAGCGTGCGTATACTTCATTGCTAATGTTGGTAAATCTTTTTATTATTTTTAAATTTTGTTGAATTTTTATGAAAGATGTCTGGGTTGCCGCTCAAGTTATCACGTCAGAGCTATTAAAATTTTGACAGTTTAACCGAATTTTTCATCCAATAAAAAGCAATTTGACTAAATTTTGCAGGTTGAAAGTTGGGGTGATTTAAAAAAAGAATTAGGACCAAAGTGATAAATAGGTAAATGATAAGGGCTAGATTTGTCATCATGTTAAAAATAATTATCAGATGAGCGTGAGTTAACGTTATCTCAAATGCGAGTGAAACTGATTTTATCAAAAGATAAAAGAGGACAGCTAGGAAGGTGTTGATAATAGGGGGACCCACGCAAACGCACTCGATCAACTGCCGACTCTTTGCGGTTAAGTAAAGATCGAACGCTATTTGGTCCCATCCGAACAAATCGTAGAATAGATGCGTCTGCAGGAGATACTTAATGCCCCCATTTATTAGCTGTTTTAATTTACTACAATGAGAAAGTAGGCTACATTAGAATCTATTTCTATGATTTAAGGATCGTACGGTGGAAATTGAGCCTTGACCTTGAATGGCTAGCAGCACACTACAAAATGGCTAAGTTGGGTAGAGGTGCACGTGGATTTAAAGGCCACTAACTGTTCTTCAAATCTCAATCTCACCACATTATCTATCGGGGTATGACATCCAACTGTGGATGGATTGGGTCGGGATGAGTCATATCTTAACAAAATTTTATGTCTATTTGACAAGTTTGGACTCAATTTGGCACGAAAATTGAGATTAAAATTTTGTTGAAACTCAATTCATTTTAAAATATTAAAATTTGAGATTGATTTGTCCATATTAATTTTTTTTATATAATTTGCTTTTAAAAAATATAATACATTATACTAAAAAATTAAAATAAATATTTCCAATAAATTTAAAATAAATTAAAAAAGATCTTTATACTTAAATAACACTAAGAACCCAACAAGTGGCTCCAGTGGAAAAGAGGATGTTATTCATTCTAGGGGTCTCGAGTTTGAGTACTTGTGTTTGTTGTCAAATGGTTAATAAAGTATGAACAGATACTACTAAAGTAAACAACTGTTTTTTTCTTTTTGCAAACTCGGGTCGGACCAGGGAAAAAAACTTATCCTAGGCTCGATCCATTTTTTAAACGAACCTTATTTTTTTGCTCAAATATATTTTTCAAACCTATATTTTTTCCCAAACTTTCCCACTTTTCAAGTGGGCCTTTAGGTCGAGACCCATGGACAAGTCTAATAACACATCACAAGTGAGGTTGAGTCAAGTTGAGATTTAATTTCAAAGCTTTTTAATATTTAGAATCGGATTTGATCCGACTTGATACAATGATTCGTTTTCACTTATCTTAATGGAAAACTTTAATTTAATTTCAATTTTTAATGTTTAGAATTATTTAATTTATTAATATAATTGTTATCATTACGTATGTAAAGATTCAAATCGATTTGATATCTTTACCATATCAATCGAAAATATTATCTTTATCAATATATTTAACAATTTAAAATATTTTATATCAAATAAATAATTGGATAATAATAATTTAATTAAAATTTGACATATATGATTTACGGGAACAAAAGATGAAATATAATAGTCAAATCGTTAAAAGCTATTAATCATACAAAAAAATTTATGAAAAAAATAAAACAACCATTGTTTTATATTAGTGCAAGTGGATCCTTACTCGTTATAAAACATTTAAAAAATATTTTTACACGTTTACAATTAATTTAGGGATAATGACATAAATGACCCCTATACTTTAGAGTTTGTTTTAATGTGATATATCTACTTTCAAAATATAAAATTTGATATTTGAAGTTTTAATTCCATTTATATATATATGTTGGCCTTTTTTATTTGATTATTGTGATGATTCAGACTAAGGGTGTGTTTGACTGGGTGGAAAAGTGGAGGGATGAAAGGAGAGAATGAAAATATGAAAAGAAAATTTCTTTTGAATGTGCTCGGTAGAGAGGAAAAGTGAGAAACGAAAATAAGAGTGATGACCATTTTCCATCCTAATGCATAAAAACCAATCTTTTTAAATTGAGATGATAAGAGGAGAGAAGAGAGGGGTGTACGCTTGTTCAAAATTATATATTTTTCAAACGTTTTATTTCATTTCTTTTCATTTTTCAACTTTACGAAGCAATGAATGGAAAAAATATACTTTTTATTTCAATTTTTTTAACTTTCCTATCAAGCACACCTATAAAAAGAAAAATTATATTTTCTATCTTTTTATTTTTCCATCCCTTCAAATTTTCATCTTTCCAATTTTCTTTCCATTCTACTAAGCAAAACCTGAGTATGAGATTTGGTGGTGTGTGTGTTTAGTTAGTAAAGGTTGAATATGAGGGAAGATGATGGTTGTGATTACATTGGAGGTTGATTAGTGGCGGAGCTAGAGGGCTGACAGGGGTCTCGACTCCCTAAAATAGAAAAATTTTCATTTAAATCCCTTTATAATTTATAAAATTTTAAATTAGTAATAGTAAATTTACACTTTGCCCCTCTAAAATGACAAAAATTTGATTTAATCCTTTAAAATATATAAAAATACAGTTTATTAAAATGATGAAATTACATTTTTACTATCTAAAAATATATAATTTAGTTTCAACTCCTCTAAGTATAATTTTTGACTTCGCCCTTGATGTTGATGCGAGCTTGTTTGGCACAATGGTGGTGGGAGGCTTGAGGGTGGTTAGACTATGGTTGGTGATGTTTGTGACAAAAAAATGTGAAGGGGATGATGTGTAAGGCTTGAGTTAAGAGGGTTATGGAGAAGATATAGGTTTTTTTTTTTTTTTTTTTTTTATGCTATGGGGAGGCTTTGGTTGGTATTGGTGGATGTATGGTGAAGATGATGAAGTTAGGATAATTTGGGTGCCTATGGATGGTAAATCGGAGATAGGCCTGTTGAAGGATCGAGCTACTCGTTTAAACTTGATAGTCCATTTGAAGATTGAGAGTATTTGGGTTAAAATATTAGACGCGAAAATGAGCTTTGGCAAAAGAAAGGAACTATTTTAAATATGGGTCGAGCTCAAGCTTAAATATTCAAAGCTTGAGCCTTATCCGTTTTCTATGTTTGTAATATATTATGTACTTTATAACATAAAATTGAATCTATACTAATATATAATACTATAATGTATACATTTAAAAATGTTACATATATAAAATTTTAATAAATGTGAAAAATATATAAAATTATTGAATATTAAATTATAAATAATATAAACAATTTTCAAAATAATTAAAAGAATAATATGGACAATATAAAATGGATTTGGGTTAGCCATTTACATATATGGGCGGGCTTGGATAGATTTTTTTATTTTATTTTAAGTCGAGTCGGATTTGGACAAATATAAAATGTGTTAATTTATGCTTAAGCCTAACTTGAACCTAACTTAGCTTGGCTCATAAGCACCTTTAATCAGAGATAATGAAGCTAAGAAAAAAATGCAAAAAAAGAAAGAAAGGTGAAAAAAAAAAATCTATTCAATTTAATTTTGGGAAAAAAAATTGGAGTTTGCTTAGAGGCTTTTGAGTTGCTTGTCAAAAATTTAACAATGTGTCATGTGGCATCTCTTGATTATTCAACGTGCCATATTAGCAAAAAAAATTAATAGTGTTAGCGTTATGTACTAAAAAAAAATTAAACTTCAAGCATTAAATTTGACATTTTGAAAGTAGATGTATCATATTAGAACAAACCCTAAGGTATAGGGCTGTTTGTGCTATTATCCCTTGAACTTAAACAAAACTATTATTTATTATTCAATTTGAATTTAGGCCAAGCTAGTTTAAAAAATTTATCTTGTTCAAACTTGACCCAATGATACATGCATGGTTGGGGTCATTCTCAAGCTACCTCAAAAGATAATTCAATTTTCGGCTATTTTTTTTGGATGTGATCTAAATATTTCTGCGTTTGATATGTTTTTATATCGATCAAGAGTTGCCTTTTAGCTTTAAAGTACATTTTGAAACACTTGATTTCTAGTTCGAGAGCTCAAGTTATTACTGTTTTAGTGAAAAATTGTACAAGCAAAATTTTCTAGACGAAATTTTAAAGTTTTGGGTTTTGAATTAACTTTTAAATCATATTTGGCTCAATTTAAATGTTTAATTTTGATTATATATGAGCCCAATAATGTATTTATTAAATTTATAATTTTAAGGCTTTATTTATAATAAATTTTAGGACTTAGTTATTTTATTTAAGCTTTTTTTCGACTTAATACGTTATTGGCCCATTTAGGGAATTATTTTAAAGGCTCAAATATTTTATTTGCTTTGTAAAATTCGGTTCATGCCGACGTTACATAGGTTGGTCAAATTCTCTTTACTAGGTGAGTTTTACACTTAGTGTCTTTCACCTAGGCTAAGCATACTGCTTGACTTATGAATAGGTCTAATAAAGGATGAGAATGGTTTGATCCAAATTGATTTTTTTAAAAAATTATGGGTAGCCTTCTGTATTCTAGTTTCTAAAATTGAACCGAATATAAAATAATCAAATTGAACCAAATCGAATTCTCTTGATTTAGATCGATTTGCTTCATCAATTTTTAAAAAAATCTAAAAAATCTTATTGCAATTAAAGGGTTTTTTAAAAAAAAAATCTTTTGGATAACGAATATATGTTAAAATAATTATCTTTTAAATTTTATGCTACATGAGGCTACAAATAATCTATAAATTTTTGGCAAAAGCATAATTCTCGATATAATTATTGTTGTAATGTTTTCGAAAAATTCCAATAAACTACATATATGTTAACTTTGATGTCTCAAGTTTTTTATATAATAATTTTAAAAAAATTATTACTATATCATTTCGTGAAAATATTATTGAAATACCATTAAACATTTTCAAAGCATTAGAATACTAAAAAACATGTGCTATATGTTCTATAATGTTCCAAATGTTTTTTATTCTTTAAAGTATTTAAAACATTTTTAAAGCAATTTGAAGGTTAAGTATCGATATTAAGGGTTTAGGTATTAGTACTTGTTCTTGAGGTAGTGATACCCAACCTCAAGGTACTGATACTTGCACTGTATGTACCCGTACCTGATTGTTTTCGACAATCACTAACGATTACTTTTGTAAGTGGTACCGGTTCCCCTTAGTTGGTATCGATACTCACATTGCAATGACACCTTTTCAACTCGGTTTTTTACATTACAACATCTATAATTCATCTCTGATAGCTAGAAAAGAGTTCAATGATATTAATACTCATCAACAACATTTTAATACATAAGAAAGAATAAGGGTTAAATTGACAAAATATGTAAACGTTGAAGGTTGAATTAATATTATGCCTTAAAAATATATATCTATTCACTTAACAATTATACACTTAAGGCGTGTTTGAAAGGGTACTTAGTAATTGGATTTGATTGTAAATGCTTGTAATTATACATTCGTTGCATGTTTGGATAACCAATGTAATTAATGGGTTCTTGAATGACTAGATAATAACTCAACAAATACGGAAATCTTGAATGACTAGATAAAATAGCATATGATGTTCATTTTTCTTAACTTTGTTAGTAATTATACAATTATTTGATTATACGCTTTGTTAGTTGTTTAGAGAAATTTTTTTTGATAATTCTTATAATAGTTAATTTATTGGGAAATTAAAATGATTTAATTACATAATTACAATTTACACGATCAAACAAGACAGAGGAAATTATAATGTAATTATACTTTATATAAATTAAACACGTCTAGGAACTTAGAATTCCTTATAATTACAAGATGGTGTAATTACTGCATTTAGAATTACACTTTGATCCAATTATTTTATGGTATACAAAAACACTTTTAGGTTAATATATTATTGTTATATAATATATAGGATTAGTATTTTGTCTACTCCCAGTGGAGTTTTTTTAACTCCACAAGCAGCGTTCAGTAAATGACATCTGTCCATTTTTTTTTTAATTTTTTAATGTTTAATTAGGACGAGAAATTATTTTATGAACCCTTCCACCACATCATCCATGACCCCTTCCAATAATTTAATGACATTTCAACAAATTTTACCATGTCATTAACACTTAATTTTGGTAATTTTTTTACCCTGAACCCTAAAATAGAACCTAAACTTCAAACCCAAAATCTTGAACCTCGAACCATAAACCTTGAACCCGAACCTGAATCTTGAATCCTAAATTCCCCGAACCCAAGGTTCCAAATTTGGGATTCAAGATTCAAGGTAAAAAAATTACCAAAATTATGTGTCAATGACATGATAAAATTGTTAAAATATCATTAAATAATTGGAAAAAGACCATAAATGAGGTGGTGGGAAGGGTCCATAAAATAATTTCTCCCTTAAGACACATGACAACGTTTCACCCCTGCTGGTGAAGTTTTTTTTTTTTTATTTCTCAAGGTATCTATCGGGTTGAGTCCAGTAACTAATCTTTCGCATTCTGTAGGCCCATTAATGTAACATCTGCGTTTTTGAACCGGAGATAGAACAGTATAGGGAAGGAGTGAAGAATTAGAATATGTAGCTAAAATAAGAAGATTAGAAAAATTTTAAGGATTAATTAGTAATGATGAGAAAGAAGGAATGATGAAATGAATAATTAGTCCAAAATAAATGATGAGGTCAACATGGAATTATGGTGATTAGAGATGGGTAAAATGGTAATTTAAAATATTTGATATTTTTAAAATGAGTAATGATTGAAGAAAGGACTTAAGTGTAGAAGTGATGAAAGGTCTAAGGACCTAAGGAGAATTAGACCATTTTTGGTAAATTGAGATATTCCATCAAAAATGTCTGGAGAATTAAAGAAGGGATGATTTTATATCATCCATTTCCTCTTTGCTTTTGCCGTAACTACCCCCATCTCCACCCATTTCTTCTTTTCATTTTCTTCATCATTTCTTCACCATTTCTTCTTAAATTTCCAAGGTATCCAAGCTTCAATCTTTCATTTTTCTTTGGAATTTCTTTAAGAAAATCATAAGATTAAGCTATTAACTACCTTAATTTCATGAGAAAATCCATATTTGAAGTGTTAAGGAGCAAGAGCTCAAGTTGGTAATTTGGTATTTTCAAGTGTCAAGGTAAGTAATGGAGAGATTAGCATGTCATACATGTTTAATTCATGTTTTGTCATGAAAATATTAGTTGCTAGAATTTTTAGCTTACATATGAATATATGTGTTTTGTATGAAATTGAAGAGAAAGAAAAGAAGGAGAAGGACTCAATAGAAGAGAAAGGAAAAGAGAAGATCAAAGAGAGAAAGAAAACTTTCTACAAGAGTTGTAAGTACTACAAGTATTAAAAGATTTAGAATTAATTAAATTAAAGTGTTTATAATTTTAACATATATGATTAATTATGATAAAAATGATATGTTTAATTATAAGTGTTGATTATGTGTGATTAAATGAAATTTAGTGTAAAGAGACATGAAAAAGGAAGCATGTCCATTAAAACAGTTTGGACAGAACAGAAGATTAACTTCGAAAATTCACCAAAAATTGTATAAAAAGAGTTAGAGGTTGAATTAAATATGTAATTAAAGGTTATTGAGTTTAGTTTCGTATGGAAGAAACAGTGATGAAAATGAATCTGTACATTCTGAGATATATCTGATTTGGTGTAACAAGGTCAGAATAGGTTCGAGTTCCCCTGTTCTGATTTTGAAAAATCATAGAAAAATATAGAAAAATTACTAGAGACTGAAATTTATATGGATAATTCCTTAATGAGTCAATTTTCAAAATAAATAGACGGGAACATTATTGGATTCTTGTACTAAAATATAAATAATTTTTAGTAAAGAAAGGTTGGAACTGTTAGGCAGCAGAGAAGGGGTAAATTGAAAGAATTTACTGTACAAATAGGCTTAAGTAAAAATTCTGAAATTTTTATGGTAAAAAGATATTTTAGTCTAATTTCAGAATCATCAAGCGGATTATAATTTCGAATTCTATAGCTCAAGATATAAATAATTTAGTGACTGTGACTCAAATGTACAGTTTTGAAAATTAATGTAAAAAAAGAAAAATTGAATAGAAATGAAAAATTGATGCATATAAAGTGATATGTGATGAAATTGAGAAATGAGAATGAAATGGATAAATCAAAGGTTTTCAAAGTTATTAGTACCTAATTGTTTATGATATTTGATTGTTATTTGGTTAAATTGATTTGTATTACTATAATCTAAATTGTTCATTATTTAATGTTTATTTCGATATTTATATTTAATAAGTGAATATAAGGTAAGCGTTAATATTGAGATGAATGAAAATTTATATTGAATTAATAGTATATTTGAATTGAATTTGAATGATTTGTGATCAAAATTGAAAGTGAAAGTAAAATTGAAAGTGATATGAATTGTAAATTGAAAATCCCTATTAACTAGTCGGGCTGAGTCGAATATAGTTAGCATGCCATAGGATTGGAAGAGTTCAGGGATACTTCGACCTTGAGTCGATGAGACATTGGGTGTCATTATTTTACTTCGGATAGATTCGATGAGGTACTGAGTACCACTTTACGTCGGCTAGGCCGATGAGACACTGGGTGTCACTTTATTGCTTCGAACTATCCGATGAGGCATTGAGTGCCATTCTGGTGTGTTTGGTTGGATCCGTGTATCCGCCAAGGTCCGAGTCTTGTTAATAGGGTAAACAATGTGAAAAAGAAAGAATGTGCAAATTGTGATATTGAGGTAAGTGAAATGATAATCACATGAAAGGTAAGTACAATATATGTATAAGAAATCAAAGAATGATAAAACTAAGTAAGATAAGAGATTGGAATGGCTAAAATGTGAAATGAGGAAGAATATATGAATTTCATAACACTACTGTAAGTTAAATGTTATATACTTAAAAGGTATGTATTTTATATGAATAAACAATTATACGAATGAGTTTGAAATGAGTGATTAAAAGATTAATGATTAATGACACTTGTAGTACTTACTAAGCCTTCACCTGTTTAACGCGTTTATTTCAACGCGTAGGTATAAGACCTCCGAGAAGCTAAGGTTGGATTAGGTGCTTCTCATCAAATCACATCAATATTTGAAGATTGCATGACAAGGTGTATTTATTTTGTGTGAAATGACATGTACAAATGGTACTTATATGTCCTCAATGAATGAGTTATAAATGTTATTTTGGAATACTATGAACTTATGAAATGAGATGATGAATTTTGAATGGAATTGCGTTTTAGATTGAATTGATTTTTTGGTAAAGTTTTTATATAATTTCAATGGGTTAGTTTGATGTTTCGAGCTATATTTTTTGATTTTAGATCAGAGGTATCAATATTTTTATGGTGATATCGATACTTGTCCTATTTTGATAAAAATTTCATTTTCATTATTTTTTCATTATTTTCAAACTGGTTTTAAGTTTCGATTTTGATTATACTTGATTATTTTGTGATATTTTGAGTAAAACGATTCAATTACACAATATTTGAAAGAAAATTTTGTTATACTCGTTTTTAATTCTCTGACACTGTATGTAATACTCTTATATCAGGTTTATACGTGTGAACCGGGTGTAGAGGTGTTACAATTAAGGGGTAGATGCTAGTCATGAATTTTAAAGCTACTCCATACCCAGGGCGAGGATTGAACCCTCGACCACTGGTTAAAGCAAGAGAGACTCTTGTCATCTCACTTAACTCCCGTGGTTTTTCGGTGAAGTCTTTTAATTTCATTGACAATATACTAAATAAATTTCCTAATATATCTAATACTTATATTATCTATTTAGATAGTTTTAATAATATTATCTAAAAAATAAAATTGAGTATGGTTTTTGAAAGAGTTATTATCAAATTTGTTATCCAACATAGTTGTTTATATTAAAAATTTTAATAATAATTTAAGATAATATTTTTTAATATTTATTTTAAAACATTATAATTTTTTAAAATTAATAAATATTTTTTTTAAAAATATATTAAATAATTAAAACTAACCCAATCTTAATTATCTTAATTTCTAAAAGATATAATTATATTGAATAAAAATATCAGTTTCGGCTTTTTTACTAAGCCGAAAATAAAACCCCAAAATTGAAATCTCAAGGCATGGGCCAAAGGACTCAAGAATATGAGGTCCACCACAGCTCCTCCATAGATATTAAGATATTTTGTTAAAATATGCTCGAAGTCCCTGTACTATTTTAATATTTGTAATTTAGTTCTTATACTTTTATTTCTAGGAATTTTGTACCTCTAATTTTCAAATTTAAAAATTAAGGTCCAAATGTTAATACCGTTAAAAGTATTCTATTAAATTCGTTGGTGTGACATTCTGAAATTAAAAAAAAAAAAAGACTTGGTAGCCTACAAATCAATAAAATTGACGTTGTAATAGATGTGAAATTAATAGAAGAATTTTAATGATATTAACAATTGGAATTGGATTTTTAAATCTGAAAAGTAGAGGGACTAATATTCCTAGAAATATAAGTAGAGAGACTATATTTCAAATGTATGAAAAGTATAAGGACTTGAGGCATATTTTGACCTTAGGTATACATTCAAATTGTACTGCATGTGTACTACTAAACCAAACTCAAATAACATCAAACGAGTACTGCAATTCCCCAAATTCCATTTGAAAACAACAACAAAAAATTATGAAACTAATAAATTTTGGTATTTAACCATTTATACCATTAATGTATATAAATTTTGGTATTTGATTTGATGTATACAACAATGGAGAAATTTACATAGAGAAGCAACCAGCTCTTGTTTCCCTAGCTATTGTCACTTTGGTTGCTGGGGCATTGTTTGAGAAACCAATATCCTCCCATTTTCGACGAGCCGATGGCCTCGGGAGATTCTCCGGCACGATTGTTTCCAAAGAATTAGCCTGCCATGGAGGGCACATTCTTTTGTCACTCCACCTCGCTGCTTTCGAATTCGAAACAGTAACCGTTGGAATCTCTTCAGCGACCGCGCTCATCTTACTTACGTCACCTGCTTCTAATCCAATTATCATGCAGGCTAACCCTAATACACATCCTGTTTTCCATTTATCGCTCCTTGGCCTGATAGCAAAAGAAAACTTTCTCAATGTCAGAATCTTGGCAGCAATAGTAATGTACATTTCATTTCAGAAAGCCACGAACCCTGAATATAACTCTTGAAAATAAAAGATACCCAAGATGTTACATAAAGTTTTATGTTGACTCACCATGCAAGTTGGGATCCTTTGGTGTTGTCTAAGAGAGGATTTGGGGTTGGAGGGGACATGTTGAGGCAGCACCTAGTTGAAATGGCCATTGTGTTTTTGAACTTTGAACAACAAATATGGCAAAAGACAGTGGTGTTATTGCTATATATAACGTGTTAGAAGGAGGGTTAAAAGGGGGGTCATTGGTGGGGGTTGTTGGTCAGACCACGCTAGGGTGACAAGGACCCAAACTCGGCCACTAGTGGTTAGACCACGTGGGTTGGACCCTCCAATCAAGCCACCTTTTTCTGCTTGCCGTCTTTTACTATTGCTCTCTTAGGGACGCGTGTGGGAAAGAGTTTCCTGTTGAGTGTAGACATGGCAAGCCGGCCGGTTTTTTTCTCGTCTCTATTCGAACCGGATATATCCCCTAATAAAATTTCAAATTGATTCATCTGGGTCAAACTTAGAGGAGTTCATGCCCGGGTTGGGTCGAGTTTAAGTATGATATTAATATGCTTTACACTTGTTCAAATTCAGCCCGACCCAAAATACGAGTTTAAAATTTTATCCAAATTCGTCCATATTTACAAAAGACTCATCTAAACCCATTTTAAGCCCGCCTATATTATTTTTTAATATGTTCTAAATTACATAATATATAAAAATAATATAATATAAAGTATTATAAACTTAAAAAGGATTGGGCCGGGGCCTTGAACATTTGAATGTTCAAGCTCAAGTTCGATCAATAATTTAAATGGGCTTAATTTTTTTGATCAAGTCCATTTTCGAGTAAAATATTTTTGTCCAAATCCTTCCAAATTTCGAGCGGACCTTCTGACCTGAATAGGTAGCCCGACCCATGTATAAGTCTAGTCAAACTCGATCTAGAAAATTAAAGTTATATTTTTATTTTTTTATTGTTTTAATCAATATTGTGAATTGCTTCCTAGGTATAATTATGTTAGGACAAATACTAATGTAAATTTTGTTATCATATATTTAAATTAATATTATATATTTAAATTGGGTGCGCTTTTTGCACAGTTGATAGTAAAGCACATCCAGTTAGATAAATTTTTGCTGACATGTCAAAGAAAATACGCTCAACTGAATGTGTTTTCTTTGAAATTTTCAAAAAACGCTTTCAAATGAGCATACTTTCCTAACATGTCAGCAAAAATTCGTACGATTAAATTTGTTTTCACACACTCTTAAAAACTGATATATTTTTCTAAATCTTAAAAAACATGATATACTTAATCAATTAACAAACAAACAACGGCATACATACACAATTCAACCTAATCTTACTCAAATGAAAGTTATATTGAGATAAAAATTTTGGCAACAAAAATAAATTTAAGATCCAAATTCAATCCAAACTCATTAAATAGCATAGATAGGTTAAGTAATTTTGCAGAAGAAAACAGAAAGACAAGAGAATAAGACAAAAAAGACAAAATAGGGAGGGTGGGTGGGAATTTAAGCTCACAAAAATGCTGTTGCAGAGGAAATGTCAATTGTCAATTGTCATTGACACAAATAAATATGTAACCATAAAAATTAAAATTGAAAATTGGAGCATTTAAGACTCCAATCCCCAAATCCAAAGCAAAAAATAATGAAATAATTTTTTTTTGAATATCCATTATGCCAATGCCAATGCAATGGCAGACCAATGCCATATTCATAAATGTAATAAAAATAAAAAACAAGCACACTGTTCTTTGCATTTGCATGCATTATAATGATGACGTACTTTTGCAATGATGGCTTTTTCATTCAATGCATTGACAGTAAGTGTTTATTGAGGGTTTTTCTTTTTTTCTCTCTCTACCTCATGTTCTAAACTGTTGGCTTCTGTTTAGCACATCTTCTTTCTTTCTTTTTTTTAATTCATTATTATCATCTTTTTAATTTGATCCGAATTAAACTATGCATTTACTATTTCAGGTAAATCATGTGGAGATTGAAAAATTTTATCGACGGTCTTAAGAATATTATTCTTGTTAAACCATTTGTTATTTTGTTGTTCTCTCTGAAAATAGATGTATTAAGCGGATTGTCCGATCACGTTGAAGAAACTCCTTAATATTACGGATCATAGATGAATCATGTTGCTGCTTTTCAATTTCTTGAATTGCTTGAATAGCTTTCTTACTTTTCCAGAATCACTTTCTTCAGGTCGAGACTATACACTATATTGAGATCATCAAATATACCCCAGAGTTCCAATGAGCACCGAACAACTCCCAATATAACCTAGTTCGATACATAAGTATTGATGAAGATTCAATAATGTTATTATAGATAATGAGACGTTTATATTGTAAGTGGGAAGAAAATATATAGAATATTTCGATTTAAACATTGCCTATTTGAGAATTATTTTTAATTAATTTGATGTTCGATTAATTTGTGATATTAACTCAATTAACAGTTTTATAAGTGGTATAAATATATCAAATTTATCAATTCAATTGTTAAATTATCAAAAATTTATTATTTTTACAACACAACCAATATTGTTTTAGAGATATTTTTATCTTTTTATATATTTATATAAAATCTAAAATATCATAACACTCAGTCCCTCAATTTTCTTATTTCAATCAAAATCTTATTACATAATTATTCACCCACATCATGAATGTATCGTAATTTATTTTATATACAAAATAATACATATATAATTAATAATATGTGTATACACCAACAAAACAAGAGAAAGAAGACAATAGAATGAACAATTGAAAGAGAAAAAAATCAAAAGAAAGAAAACAAAATAAAAGGAATAGAAGGCAATTGGCACATTTTAAGAGGCAAAAGCCCCAATGGTGTTATACTGTAAGTCTTGGAGTACAATTTTTAGCTGCTCAAATATATTATATAACATGATGATGATGATAAATTAAAATTTAAAGCTAAATTTTAAAAAAAAAAAAAAAAAGAGTCTATTTAATAATATATATTTATGTCTACCAAAAGCAAAACAGAAGAGAGAGAGGAAACCCTATTTTAATTATTATTATTAATTTTAATAATAATTAAAATAAAACGGCAGTCTCTCAACGCTGAATCTTTGGTTGAAATTCAACACCCTGACCTGCATTACAAGCAACCAACTTCATTTATGAAAATTCAATCTTACTAACCCAAATATCACTTCCAGCATGAAATGATTCAAACCGTAAAATGACTCGAACTCAACCTTAACCTTAATTGATCTAAACCGAAACAATCCGGCTGCTCAATAAACAAGTATAATGAAAAAAGATATAAACATGATCAAGTGATGACTGTGCAGCAGCTTCTGCTTCAATTATACTTCATCTTTTATGCCCATTTGCTTTTTCCCAATATATATATATATATATATAATTTTTAGTAGGCTGTTTGGTCAACAACAATGGAAACTGTGTCTCACCCTCCTTTGTGACTATTTGTTATGGTAAGGATACGACCACGATAACCCCCCCCCCCCTACACTTCATTCTATTAACCAATCAAAACTTTGAAAATTGGCACAATATTTCCTTTTTATTTATGGTAAAATTTGAAACTAGGGTTTCACAGGGACCTGGTCAGGAATGTTTTTAAGTTTCCCTTGAAAGAAGTTCAAAAAAAGAGATTTTTAGGTAAACCCCATGTTTTAAGTGTTCTATTTAAGGTTATTTGTTTATATTCTAATAAATAGGCTACTTTTATTCAATATAAAAAATATTATTTTATATAGCAACTTAAAGAGTGTGTGCCTTTGTTTACAAAGTTGTTAACTTAATTAGATTATTATTTAAAAAAAAAAAACACTTAAATTTTATAGGTAATTACTTAGTGTGGGTTTGGATAGACGGTGCGTTTAGTTTACTTTTTGTCGTGCGTTACAATATCGTCATAATATCTAATCTCACCACTACCATTGTTTTTACACTACAATAAGTAAACGCACCGACTATTCAAACACACCCTTATTATTATATGTATTGGGGTTTAGATTAAAATTACCTTGTCTTTTAATTATGGTAAAAAAAAAAAAAAAAATTACAGTAAATAATTATATGAATATAATTGAATTTCCCTATGAGCAAAAAAAAAGTAGATGTAAATTAGAATGCAAGTCTTATGCTATTTAATGCTCATATAAAATAATAATAATTATTTTTTAAAAAATTAAATGATAAAGGATTAGCATTATATATATAAATTTTTATACAAAATCTTTGGAAACAAATGGTAAGGATTAAATCATATTTTGGAAATAATTATGAAAATTTAAGATCATGTGTAATTTTCAAAGTTTTGAAAATAATTAGTGTTTAGATCATAATAAAAAAGAAAATTTATGGAAATAAAAAAAATAGACAGAGAATTTATTTCTAAATTTAAAATTTTCCATTAAAACCCTAATTTTTAACATTTAGTATTTCCCCAGAAAGCAAAATTGCATATAAACCCTAGTTCGTGATTGTGACAGTGAATCAACAGCCATGGTTTTCAATACCTTTTAAATAATAATAATAATAATAATAATAGTTAAATGGAAAATGGAAGTACAAAGTGATTATCGTAAAAATCGGACCAAACAATAATAATAATGGAAGAGAAGGACCAAGTGTACCTGTGAGTGGCTATGATGATTTAGGAGTAATGGAACCCTAACCCTAAGAGGGGTGAATGGTACGGCGGTCATCTCCGGCAGCAGCACGAGGTGATTGGAACTGACTGAGTTGGCCGATCCCTGAAGAGACGTTCATGGCGAGGACATTTGCATCACAGTTACTGCCAGCATCGAAGCTCATTAACATCTGTTGTTGATGGTGATGGTGATGATCCCTGGGGAAGAATTGATGGTGGTGGAAATGATGCTCCCGTCCTCCTCCTCCAGTACCGCCGCCGCTTCCTATCAGATTGATCCCTAAGTTTTGATGGGTCGTAGCCGTGGCAGCCGCTGCTGCCGCTATGAGACCAGCGTGTCCCGTTATACCCAAGCTCTGGTACTTTGACAGTTCGGACTTAGCACAGCTGAGATCCATTTGTAGTTGCCGGAGTTGGTGCTGGAGGAGGGATATAACCCCAACGCAACCGTAAACGGGGTCTCTCAGCCGCATATCGGCCTCATACGCCAGCGAATTAACCGCGTCCTCCCGTTGCGACGGGTGCAGCTCGTTGAGTAGCTTCGTGACGTTGCTAGCACCGAACACCTTGTGAACATTCACGAACTTTTGTGGCTGGTCTGGCGGAAAATACGGTGCGAAAACACACTCCGGCTGACATTTCCGCCTTAAAAACTTACAAGCCGCACACGGAGAATTCGACGACGATGAAGACGATGAAGCCATATTCCACTTTTTTCTCTGCAAAACCATAATAAAATCATCCACAAAAACAGAACATTAACTTTTTTTCCACAATCTTTAAGGAAAAAAAAACACACAATATATCAAACAAAAAAAGGAAAGTTGACGGATTCTTTTAACAACTTTACGTGTATAAAACGAAGCTTATTTATGGAAATCTCGAGAAAATATTTTCTTGGCAAAAAACCCAGAATTTATATCAAATATTTACTTGGATAGAACCCAAAGAACCCATTTTTGTGGACTATATGCAGGATTTAGATAGAACTGTACAAATATTCTAGGGTTTTTGAGGAAGAAGATGATGAAAATGGGGGGTAGCTGATATCTTTTTACCAGTATGTTAATGGCGGGATTGGATCTCGCAAAAGGAAGACCTTTTTTACTTCACAACTTTCGATGATGAGGGAGAGAAGCTTTTGGGGAACAGATCTTGCTTGAATTTCATAGAAAAATACTATATTGTGTTACTAGCTGCAGCTTCATTTAGCCTTTGTTAAAAGGTGTAAAAGTAATGAAACTTTATTATAACCCAAAAAAATTAAATTGAGTTTATATTTAGTGCAGTGATAAGGTATATTTAATATTTTTGAATAATAAAAATAAAATAAAATAAAATAAAGAGAGTGAAAAGGAGAGATGGGGAGAAAGAGAGGGTGTCTGACTCTGACTATGAGGAAGAAGATCTTGGGATGAAGAATTTTGCCTATTATTCTTATTCTTTTTGTCTTGGGAGTTTAATAAAAAAATAGAAAAAGAAGATTGGGAATAGGGTGTGTGATACTAGTACTAGACGAGCGTGGGTGGCCTCGGTTTCTTCAGTCAAACCCTAATATTTATTTATTTTTATTTTTTTTTTGATTACTTTCCTGCAAACCCTTTTTACTGCAACTCCTTTTTATGGTGTTGGGAATATATATATATATATATATATATATGTATATTGAAAGAGTGTGTGGGTGTTGTGTGTTTCATGGGGGGGCTAGAAGTTTGGCCGGAAAAAACCAGGGGGGTGGGGGGGAATATAAAGAGGATGATGATGGTGATGATGATGAATGTAGAGTAAAAAAGAAAGAAAAAGTAGGGAAGCTAGAAGGTAAAATAGGGATGAGAGAGAAAGAAAGAAAGGAACAAAGGGGTTTATGAGGGAAAGTCCCCCATGAGCAAAGGCTAAGGGGACGGGGAGAAAGCAAGCAGGCAATTTTGCAATGAGTGAGTTTTTTTAGGGTGGTGAAGAAGGGGGTTTCTTTGGTTCAATTCTACAAATGGGTCCTTTGTGTTTCTTGATTTGGAGATTTTAGTCCCTTATTACAAGGTTGGTACTCATACCTAAAGGTGCTCAAACGGTTAACTGAACCGAACTAGTATTAACCGAATTAACTGAACTTTTTAATCTTTCATCCGTTAACCAAATTAGTAATAGCCTAATCCATATAATATATAATATTATTTATTAAGTTCAATTAATTACCTTATTTTGAACTCAATTAACCGTTAACTGAAATTTCAAAAATCTTTATTTGACCTCCAATCGAACTAAATCAGTTAACCGACTTGTTAATCGAATTAGATTGATTTGATCGGTTAATTCAGTTTTAACCGAAGTTTGAACACTCCTACCCATACCCACACAACGTATTCACACGTTACGTCTAAAGGGAGCTGGTTAAATAAAAGTCTACCACTTGCTTCCTTAAAGGATCGAACTCGAGTGGGTTCTAGTTCTAAAAAAGGGTCCTTTGTATTTGTAGTTTAGAGAGTTTAGTCCCTTTACTTTTTGGTATTGTAAAATTAGAAGGTTAATACTTATACACATACACACGCTAAGGACGTACCCATGCAACACATGCATATACTAAGTCCAAAGGGAGTTGACCAAATAAAAGTCTACTACTTGCTCCCCTAAAGGCTTAAACCTGGATGGGAATGAGTATTTTTATTTCGAGATATTTTTATATCTATACTTACTATGATTAAGAGCTTGACGGGGTTAATCTTATCCATCAATTGGACCCCACCCATTAATCGAGTCTCACTTACTAATCAGGTATTCAATTAAATTGTAAAATTATCGAGTGTATTTATATGTTTTGTTAAATCTAGAAAAATATAAACAACTAATAAAAATCATGAGATTTGAGCACAAGGCATTGTATTTTTTATTATCTCAATTTCATCACTTAAATCAAAGTCATATTCCGTTTTTATATAAATTTTAATTCACATGGGTGTATCATAATCTAAAAATTGAATTAATTTTAGTGCGGTACATTTAGTTTTTTTTATCTTACGTTATAGTATCGGATCTCATCGTTACATCTATTTTTACACTAACAACAAATAAATATACTGTTTATCCAAAAAGACCCTAAATCTAAAAAGAAATTGTATAGTAGAAGGACCTTTTATGAAATTTGACAGCATTCATTCTAGATTTTCTCTCTCTATTAAATAGCAATGGGTAGCTGTTTGCTTTTTCTTAAAATTACTGAGACATATCAGAGATTTTTGGGGCATGTTGGGTTGCTGTGACATGACCCTTCCTCTCTTTTCTTTCTCTGTATACTGCTTTTTGTTTGTACCATCTCTTCTTTTCTTATTTGTTTTTATGGTTTTTATTAGTCTTTCAGGTTGTGCATGTGTCTTTCTTCTTGTGTTTACCCACCCACCCACCCACCCACCCAGTTACTTTTTCAATGGTCAAATTACTAACCAAAAAAAAGTCAAGATTTTCAAAAACAGCAGTTGAATCAGTTAAATCATCGATTTTTTTGTTCGAATAATTAAGTTTATTTATTTGATTTAATTGAATAAATTCTTAAAAATATTAAAAGATTAAAAAAAAATAGTTAAATTGATTTATGAATCAATAAAGGATCGATTTCTCAATCGACCCGGTTTTTAAAACATGTAAAAAGTTTTTCAATTGAGATAATATAATTCCTTTAGTAAACAAAATTATTAATTTAATTTTGGATTAATTGCATTAAATATTTCAAACAAATTCTCAAAATATTAATATCTTGTCGTAAAAAAGCTTTTTCATTAATTTAATCATTTTTTATTTACTTCCGTTATGCAAGTGTAACATCACGATTCTCAGTCTTTGTTTTTTATATAATGCTTAGAACTATCCATAATCTCTTACTAACCCTTAAATAAAAAGATAATACACTTCAACGCACTCGAATCCACGTCCTCTTGCATTAACAACAATGCCGATGTCAGTTAAGCTAAGACTCAATCGACATTAATTTAATCATTTTAGTTATACTTCACGTCATATTTTAGATGATACTTAATACTCAAATTAATGAAAGGATATCATTGATATGCTAGGGATACTTTAAGATCAGTTAGAATGTTTTAAAAATTAAAGTTTGATGACTAAATTAAAATTTAGGTTATAGTTTGAGGACGTATAATAGTATTAGTCCTACCAATAAAGACTTGATACCATTGGCAAAAGTAGAGATTTTGAATTTTTAGTGTTCAGGTTTGAGTCTCATCGTGCGCAATTATACATGTGTAAGTTTTCAGCGCCATCACACATGATTGTGCTGCGTCTGTTTTAGTCCATATCATTTTTCGATTTTCAATCCATCTTTATATTGTATTGATTTAATTCTATTTTATAGCGGTTACAACATCCACTCAAAATATAGAACTAACCCTCTAAATTTTATATTTTTTAAATGTAAAAATGTAAAATTATTAACCTATTTACATGGACCATTTAAAAGTATTTATGTGATAACTAAAAATGAACGTTATTTGCTCTCAAAATTTCTTATGAAATATATCATAATATATAAATTCGAATTTAATCCAATCCAAGGGCTTAAAATAATTCTTTAATCTAAATTTTTTGAACTTTTTTTAAATTAAAGGGTAAATTCATTTAGTAACTACCCGATTATTAGTAAATTTTTTTAATCATTTAATTATGATAAGTTATAAAATGATCATCGACTATTAATAAATTTATGTTTTGGTCATCTATCTATAAAATATTACAAAATGATCACTCAATTATTCATTTTTTTATCACCAGCTAGCTAACATAAAAATGAAAACAACTAGAAATTAAAGATATTTGAGTGATAAAAAAGACCAAATCGAATAGTTAAGTGACAAAAAATAGTAATAATTGAGTGATTATTTTGTAACTTTTTACAATTAAATGATTAAAAAGGAAATTTACTAATAGTTAAATAACTAGTAGTGTAATTTATCCTAAAATTAGAACTGAGATTTTGTTGCATGGACAAGTCTAATCAACGGTACAGGAGTTGCTTGGTGATAATTATTATGAATTTGGTAGCATTTGGGAGATATATTTGTTTGCAATAGTTGAAGATCTATGGTGGATATGGTTCCACGTATGAAACTCCTTATATCCTTTCTTTTTTCACAATGAAGAAAGGTTTGAATGGGAAATAGTGGTGCATGGGCTATAATCATTATGCAGATTTGGTCGCATTTGGACACATGTTCTTGGCTGGTCAAACTGAAATCCTCCATATCTGGTTTCTATGATCAGCTCCCCTTTTTGTTGTACAACCCCATCTTCTTCTTTTTTTAGATCTCTGGATATCAAGTTTCAATTAGATTTAGATTTGATATATTTTATTAGTGCAAGGGGACGTGATATCGAATGCATTTTAATGTATTATTTTTTTATTTAAAGATTGGGGAGAAATTATGAGTAGTTTTCATATTAAACCATTATGAAATGAAATAAAAAGTAAAGTTCTCTTACTGATATTTTATTTATCTACAAGACAAATAAAAAATTTTAACAGTGATAATAATTGGATTTAAATTTTTAAATTTGAAAAGTATAAGGTTAAAATATTAAAAATAGAAGCAAGAGACTGAATTCTAATGTACAAATTCAAATTTTAAATTTTAAATTTTTTACTTTATAATTTTACACAAACAAATAAGGTCATTCCAAAGATGCATGACTTAAAGGCAATTTGTTAAGAAAATAGAAACACATTTGACCATTTGAGAAAAATTCTGCTATTAGTTCTTGTATTTTAAAAAATTGCTGATTTAGTCATTATACTTTAATTTCATTAAACTTAGTCCTTTCACTTTTTAAATTTTGAAATTTTAATTCTGACCCAAACAATAGCAACTAAATATGCTTGGTTAAATTCTATTACTAGTCCTATATTTTATGTATGGTTATAGGTTTAATTTATATTCTCTAATTGAATAATTTTAAGTCATTGTAATTTTTTAATTTTGAAATTTCAGTCTGGCGCAAATAACAATCATTAATCTAGTAACTGGGATTTTAGTAAATATCATGTGGAATAATAAACTGAAATGACATTACATATATGATAATATATTTGTTACATCAAATTATAAAAATATAACTCATGAACTTAACAATTATCATTTGGTGATGAGTGAAATTTTAAAAACTGAATAGTACAAGGATGAAAAATGACCAAAAAAAGTATAGGAACTAAACTCACGACTTTTGTAAAATAAAAATACTAATACCTGCATTTAACTCAGAAAAAAGGAGATGCATGCCATTCAATGAAAGTATCTAATAGGTATTAGTTTCTGTGGCGATATTGACATTAAATTCTATTGTCATTATCGACATCTACTATAACATATATATATATATATATATATCTATAGAGAGAGAGAGAGAGAGAGAGAATTTGGTTCATTGAGAAAAAATGAGAATGTATTTGTAATACCCCTATACTCGGTTTATACGTATAAACCCAATATAGAAGCATTACGTTACAGTACGGCACAAAAAGTCGAGTAACAAAAAATTTTCTTTAAAAACCGATGTCTTTTAAGACCATTCGAGTCAAAATATCGTATACTAATCATTTCATTTCATAATTCATAACATTCGAGATAACATTTTTCTCACTCATTAGGGACTCATACAAGTATCATTGTACATGCCATTTCTTTTAAAATAAATACTTATATTTGGAGTCCTTCAAAAAATGATGTGATGTGATGAGAGGTCCCTGAACTCGACTTTACTCCTTGTAACTTTGTACCTACGCGTTAAGTCGGTAAAAGTTTAGTAAGCACTACAAGCACAATAGACGATTATTTATTTATAGCTTAATTTTATCAAACATTTAAATACTCATGCGTATAAAATTTCTAACCTTTCTTGCATGTAACATTTAACTTACCTTAATGACATTATAACACACGTTCATTTTCATATTCCAACTTACCTCAATGGTAGATTTTACAATTTCATCCCTTTTTCACAACTTAGTCATTTCCGCCACAGTAGTTCACTTAATTTTCAACATTTAATTACACAAACACATATAGTACTTATCTTTCATGTATTCATCATTTCACTTACCTCAATGTCATAATTTGCACATTATTTCACTTTTCACAATTTAGCCACCATAGCTTTTTTTAACCATAGCTCACTTAGTTTATTTATCCACTTGGCCTATAGTAGACTTTTATAGAACCTATTGGATAAACGGAACAAGCAGAAAGTATCGAAATACTTAACAGAGGGCACGTAAGTGCTGGGTAACAGAGGGCACACAAAGTGCTAATCAGAGGGCACACGAAGTGCTAATAACAGAGGGCACACAAAGTGCTGATCAGAGGGCACGAAACGTGCTAAACAGAGAGCACACACAGTGCTAAATAGAAGCACACACAGTGCTAAATAGAAGCACACACAGTGCTGATCAGTAAGCTCGCTAGCGTTCCTTAATGGCATGCCACTAATATCACAATGGTTCTAACTTGTCTACATGGGCATAATATCTTATATAACATCATTTCTCATAATTTCATATATCACATTTACATTTCTCTTCACATATACATAATCATGTATTTCTCACCTTTACTTTCTCAAATAAATCCACAATTTCACCAATTAATTACACAATCAATCTTTATAATTAACCACATAATATTTCACTCATATATTGTTCTCATGTATTCATCATCACATACCTCTTACTTTTATTTTCACATTAATTTTCAAAACTGTCCACTTGCATCACCATCACTAAATTATTTATATCTTGAGCTACAAAATTCGGAATTATAATCCGCTTGATGTTTCTGAAATTAGACTCAAATATATTTTTACCATAAAAATTTAAGAATTTTTACTTTAGTCAATTTGTTCAGTTAATTCTTTCAATTTACCCCTTCTCTGCAGCCTGGCAGTTTCGACCTTTCTTCACTAAAAATTATCTATCTTTTTGTAGAGAGATCAAATGATGTTCTCGTCTATTTATTTTAAAAATAGACTCATTAAGGAATTAACCATATAAATTTCAGTCTCTAATAATTTTTCTATATTTTTATATGATTTTTGAAAGTCAGAACAGGGGAACTCGAACCTACTCTGACCTTGTTACACAAAATCAATTATATCTCAGAATATACAGATCCATTTCCATCACCGTTTCTTCCATATGAAACTAAACTCAATAAGATTTAATTAAATATTTAATTCAACCTCTAATTCTTTTTATATAATTTTTGGTGAATTTTCAAAGTTAATCATCTGTTCTGTCCAAACTGTTTTAATGGACATGCTTCCTTTTTCATGTCTCTTTATACTAAATTTCATTAAATCGTACATAATTAACACTTATAATTAAACATATCATTCTTTATCATAATTAATCATATATGTTAAAATTATAAACACTTTAACTTAATTAATTCTAAACCTTTTAATACTTGTAGTACTTACCTCACTTGTAGATAATTTCTTCTCACACCTTATCTTTCTCCTTTCCTTTTTCTTCAATTTGGTCCTTCTCCTTCCTCTTTCTTCAATTTCATACAAACACATATAAGCTTAAGACTAGCATTCAATACTTTTTCATGCTAGATTATGTAAATATACATATATGTCATGAAAATTTAACCATCTCTTACCTTTGTTCTTGAATTTCCAAAATTCTAATTCAATCCCTATCCACTTTAACACTTCAAAGTGGACTCTATAAGGAAATTAAGGTGTCTACTAGCTTCCCTCTATGCCTTTCTTAAATAAATTTCAAAGAAAATGGAAGATTTTGAAGCTTGGAGGGCTTAACAATGGTGGAAGGACTTAATTGGAATAAAAGCAAAAGTTGGATGGAGAGAGAATAGGCATGGACTGTTAAGCCTTATGAAAAAAATGATATTCTCATCTTTTAATTGATTTTTCATCTCTCAATTTCTCTTGACTTTTCTTCAAAAATATCTCTCTTTAATAAAAATGATAAAATTGCACTTTTAATTCCTGGGCCTTCCAACTTTACACTTTGGCCCAAAATTTTGCCTCCAAAACTATCTTCCACCAAATTACTCTTTTCCCCCTCCTTAATCAATCTAATTCTCATGATGACTCATAATTTAATTTGGAAAAATTGCAATTGAGTCCTTCCTATTTTCTCACATTTACTAATACATCCTTAATTTCTCCAAACATTTCTAAATTCAACCATATATTCTAATTCTCAAGTGTACTCTATCACTGTTCCAAATCCGGTTCAAGCACGCAGATGTTACAGTATTAGAGCAATTTTATTGTTGAAAATTTTATTTATGAAAACAATTTTGTTGCACAACAAAAATTTAAAAATTTTCATAAAATTGAACCTTTGTTGTATTATCTATGACAATAAATTTTACCAAATTTAGCATATGTGTTTTTGGACTTGGTTCTTGGCTTTCAATCAAATGATCTTCTTTACTATCGTCGAAATCGAACCTTCAGTTTATAAGATAATGGACTTTTAATCCGAACCGAACATAAAATGAAAAGTGTAACTTTTCAATTAAAAAAGGTTCAATTTCACAAAGGTAAACCAAAACTAAAAAAAACACTAACTCAAGCACTCACGAATTTATAATTTATTTTGTAGTTAAATAAATGTAACAACCCATTTTTTATCGAGTCAGAAAATTTGGTTTTGGGTCGAATTCTTAAATCAAGCTATTCTTGGAATGGTTATGGCAATATGGTTAGTCATTATTAGTGGGAAATTAGCCTTAATTAGAATTAGGGAGAGATTAAATTAGTAGAGTTAGTAATTGAGGCTTAAGGACTATATTATGAAATTAGTAAATTTAGTGCAGTCAATGTCGGATTTCCAAAAAAATATGATTTTGAACAAAAGAGGTCTATATGTGGTAATTCTACCAAGGGTATCTAAGAAAAATACCCATTGTTAAGAATAAAAGAGAGGGAAGGGTTTTCTTCTTTTTCAGCACTCCTTTACTCTCCTCTCAAAAATTTTTAGCATTGGTAAATGTTTCCCTAAAATCAAATTATGATTTTTGATCATTTAGAATGATTTTCAATTTATTTTCCATTTTCCTCTATTTTTGTGAGATTTTCGTTTTGGAAGAAAAGGGCTTTGATTCGTCTATTTCTTGTTATTTTGGGTTTAATTTTTCTTTTTATGATAAGTTTAGAATAGGTTGGATTAATCAAATATCAAGTTAGAACTAAGTATCAGGTGAATTGCCACTGTTGAGTGCTTGGGTTATCGAGGAGGAAGATGATGTTAGGTTCTGAATTTTATTTGTTTTTAATAGTTTAAAGTGAAAATATTTATGGATCGGATCGGATTTAAATATTATATTAGTATATTTTATATATATTTTATTTATTAATTTATTAATTTTTTTATATAGTTATCTTTAACATTATTTTAGTATTTACATTAAAGTAGTATTATATAAGATAAATTATACCAACAATCACTCAACTTTAATTTTCCGAAACAAATAATCACTGGATAAACATTTTAATCTCTAAACTTTAAAAATATAATAAAATAATTCTTTTTTACGTTTTTCGTTACAGACATCACGAAACAGTAATGTGACATGTGACGACGTCGGAGGATCGTGGATTAACATCCAGCTGGCTGGTGACTGTTGAGACATAACCCATATTAGCATATTTTAGGGTTTAAGAAGGGAGAAGAAGAAATAACAGAAATAACCCATCATCATCATCATCATCGATGCAATGCCAAGTGAAAATTTTTACAGTTCAACTTACTTGCAGCACCCACAACAATTAAAGTGTTAATTTTTACAGTTCTTTTGACAACTTGGGTATACAAAATTTAATACCCAAATCACAAAATCCTCCAGAACTGATAAATTTTATGGGAAAAAAAGCTGTTAAATGTCTAAAATTACATTAAAAAAGGGGAAAAATCAGCAATGAAACCTTGAAACAGACCCATCATTCCCAGAAACGGTGACTCTACACTCCGACTTAGCATCCACGTGATGGGCGAACACATTTAGAACCCGAATTCGACCCGCTTATTCCATCCGAGACTCAATCTGGTCCAACTCGGGACCAAAATTTAACACCATAGCGGTTGATGAAACAGCTGAAAAGTTGCTGCCAGGTGATGCTTCTTCAAACCCTTTTTTGGTAAAAACCTGCAATTACTCAATCAGTCAAAATTACCCAGAAAAAGAGAACAAATGGACCTAGTAACAGCTCATGGCCGCTCGCTTCCTCCTTTCCTCACAAGAGATCTTCATCTAAACCCGCAACATCAATTTCAACATCACCACAATCAATAACAACAATAGCAGCAAAGCTTTGAGGACGAACATAGTCGTGGCCAGAAACGAGATCGAGAAGAAACAGCCACCACCATGGGCGACGGTGCCATCGACACGAGTGAAGGCAAAGAACTGACTGTAGTCCCTGCGGCCGAAGGTGAAATCACGAGAAGACCATGAGGGACGCCTGCGGGTTCCAAGAACAAGCCTAAGCCACCCATCATAATAACCCGTGATAATGCCTATGCCCTTGTAATAGTCCGATTTTCTGTTGTGTCGGAAACAGTGATTACGGGATCATAAACTCGACGAATTTTTAAAAAAATGAGTGATTAAATTAAATTAATCAATAATAATTTTATGTAGAATTTTGAATTGAAGGATTTTATTTATTAAATTAAAATTTAGTATAAGTAATTTGGTTCAAAAGTTAATGGCTTTAAAAAAAAAGGTATCGAGACCTCGTTTCTAAAATTAAGTACCGTAAATATTTTTATTAAATATTTACAGAGTCCTATTATATGTGAATTTAAGTTTGGTTGGGTAATTTTGTTGATTAATTGCTTAATTAAGGAAAAATGAGTAAATTGTAAAAAGGGTAAAAGTTAATTGCTATTGATTAAAATAAAAGAGACCAAAGTGGTAATTATACCAAGGTCAAAAAGTCCAAGCGTGGTAGATATAATTACCATTCACTTACTTTTGAATTATTTATTCATTTAGTCATTTTTAATTTAAGGCTAAATTGTAAATAAGTTGATTTAATTAGAATTCAATATAATTGAAGGAACGAATATGTAAATTAACCTATGGCATTTTAATGAATGGTTTATTATGAGTTAAATTCATCATAAGTAAAATTAATTAAGGCTAAATAAGTGATTAATTAAATTAATCATGAAAGACTAAATATCTACAAAATTGCCATTAGGTATAAAAATGAAATTAAACAAGAAAAATCACATTTTTCTTCTAATTTCTTCTTCTTCTTCACGGCTAAGACAAGAAAACCTAGGGTTTTCCATTATGAACTTTGAGCTTTGATTTGGGTAAGCTAAACCTTAACCATTTTTAGTAATTTTCATGTTTTTGAGTCTGTGTTAGCTTGATCTAGCTAATCTAAGGACTAATTTGCGAATCTGTCAAATGTTGTGAATCTTACCATTCTTGAATATGCTTATCTTTGAAAGTTCTTGATAGTTTTGGATGCTTGATGATTAGGTTGGATCTTTTTGTAAAGTGATTTTTGATGAAATTAAGGTTTAAGGACTAAAATGCTAAAAGATTAAATTAAGTGTACTTTAGGTGAAATAAATGGATTTTAGGGACTTGTATGAGATCATGGTATAGCCGACTGGTATGAGTTAAGGAAGAAATGAGTATTTTGCGTGTTTTGTGTTAAAAGGACTAGATTGACTAAAAAGAAAGTATTAGGGGTAAAATCATAATTTTCTCAAAAAGGACCAAATTATGTTAAATGATTTTATTATGTGTTTTAATGTGAAATCTGGATGAATTGTTCATTTAGATTACGATCGTGCCATGGATTGCGAAAAAGGGAAATTAGCAGAATAATCCTTAAAGTTTAGCCAAGCTGCAATTTCATCCGGTAAGGTCGTAGTATTAGTTTATATACATTGTATATTTCTTGTAATTCACTATTGTTACAGCAAATAGAAGAAGTTTAAACATTCGTGATAACGGAAAGGCAAAAGAAAGAAACGAAATATCAGGCTTCTGGCCGGTTTTCTGATTTGAAGCGATGGCTAGGATCTTGCATATGTTGCAGTATTCTCATTAGCTTGTGTGAGTAGCATTGTATACTAGTTAAACTCTATCTGGGCTCGTAAGAGCTAACCATTCTGGGATTGTAAGAGCTAATCATTCTAGGCTCGTAAGAGCTAACCATTTTGGGCTCGTGTGGGATAAATGTTGTTTGTGTTCGAAATGAGTTAAAGTCTGGAGAATTGAAGAGATTTAGTTCGTTATTGTACACATGATTACGAATACATACTCTTTATCATCTTTTAATTGATCTGTTTATTTTGTAAAAAAATGATATTCGCGAACTTACTAAGCTTAATAAGCTTACTCGTGAATCTGTTGTTGTTTTGTAGATATGTTTTGCTATTTGAAGATCGGATCATCTCTAGGAAATCACACTATTGCAGAGCTTGTATGGTAGATTTTACATCACTTGGTCTTATAGCATGTACTTGGGTGATATTAACTTGAGATTGAACTAAAGATGTTGAAATCCTTCTATTTTGATTGTGTAAATTGCATGAAGTATGACTTAGATGCTCAAGCTTTTAATGCTTGTAAGACTTAGAAGTTATGTATGTTATGTGATGTTTTAATGCATAACTTGTATTGGTTGTGTATGAGATATTAAACTTGTATCTTGGCTTTACTCTTGAGATTCTGCATACTTGTTTCGGTAGAACTTATGCATGTATCGATAGAAGTGCAGGGCAGGAGAGAGATTGCTCTCTGACTTGGGTTGTATCGGTAGTTGAAATACAAGTATCGGTAGTTTATGGTATTGATGTATCAGTAGTAAGAATTATTGTATCGATAGAAGTTACAAGATGAAGATTTTTGCTCTTTAGAGTTTTTGGTATCGGTAGTTGCATGACTTGTATCGGTAGTAATCTTATTTGTATCGATAGAACTAGCACAAGTATCGGTAGAAGTCTGCACAGTTCTAAATTGTTCATTGAATTAACTACTACCGATACTTGATCATTAAATATCGGTAGAAGTCCCCTAAAATGTTGGAAATGTCATTTTTACACACGATAAATTTGTGTTATGTTTAATATTGTTTAAAATTGTGAGAAATGATTTTGGTATTGATTAAAGATGCAAATTTTTTGAATATTCGTAAAAGATGAATAGTGTTAAATGAGTAGAAAACATCGGGATCCTAACCGGTGACAGTGTTTAGGATTTGGGTGTTATAGCCCTCCAATCCCATGTCATGGAAAAGAAAAGTTAAAAAGGAAGATGGTAATTGCAAATAATGGAAAAGAAGAGTGCTTGAACTCAAGTGAAAGAAAGTTATAGAGATGAAGGGTTTGAAACAGATGAAAGAAGGAAAGTGCAAAGCAATCTGAAACAACCAAGATTGGGGGTTGATTTTAAGGTTTTTTGTCATTAATTTGCAAAATGGGGGAAGTTAACTTTTACTACTTTCCAACGTGGCAATACTTGTCCAACGTCGCAAGTTAACTGGCCACATCAGCGAGTTAACTTGCCACATAAGGGGTCCCGTTAAGTTCTTAATAGAAACCGTTAATTAGTGACTATTTTGTCACTTTTTGATAACGTTAGTGGTTGTTTTGTCACATTTTCAAAGTTGAGGGACTAAAATGTTAACTTGATGATTGTTTGTTTCAGAAAATGAAAGTTGGGTGACTATTGGTGTAATTTACCCTAGTATATATTTAATATATATTTATTTTTTAATGCGTTTTAAATTACGTAATATATAAAAATAACATAATATAAAGTATTATAAACTTAAAACGGGTCGGGCTCGAGTCTTGCCTGACCCATTATTTAAACGGGCTTAATTTTTTTGTTCAAGCCCATTTATCGGGCCTAATATTTTTTGTCCAAACCCTCCCAAATTTGGACGAACTTTCGTGCTTGGGCAGATAGTTTGACCTATGAACAAGTCTAGTTTAAGGTTCCTGTAGTGTATATCCATTGAGAAAATTGAATTCAAACGAATAGATTTTGAGCTATGGAAAATTCAGTTCGTAGTAGGGATGTGCAAATTTCGGGTAAAACCGATTTAACCGACCAATTAAATGAATTAATTCGGTTAATCAGTCGGTTAACCAAATTAATTCGATCGGGGGTCGTTTAATAATTTTTAGAAGTTCAATTAACAGTTAATTCGGTTCAAAATTGGTTAATTAATCTAATTAATAGAAAATTTATATTTTTTTATATACATTTTATGTATATTAAATTTGGTTAATTCGATTAATTTTTTTATATGTTTTATACTTGTTTTAACAAAAAAAAAAAAATTTCGGTTAATCAATCGAATTAATTAAAAAAGTTCAGTTCGGCTAATTTTTTTGAAAAAAATTCGGTTCGATTAACGGTTAAGGGTTTAAAAAATTCGATTAATGCTAGTTTGAGTCGATTAACAGATTGAACACCCTTAGTTCGTAGAGCCTTAAGGTGTCGAGTGAAGGCGAGGTGCATTATATGTTTAATTTTTTATGGTTTTATGACCTGAACATGTATTTCTAATTTAGTTTTAGTGCTTGTAACCAAGGAGATAGTCGAATCTTCCAAATAAGAGAAAAACATTAAATCCTAAGCCAAAACAGAACTCCTAATTTTTAACGAAACTTTGATAACAGAACTCCAGTTTCAAGTAGCACACCATGTTATGAACAACGTAAGCATAAACTTAACACATAAACGAAACTCCTCCATCCCACCATTATCCCCATTTCACCAAACCTATTCCCAACCCAACCCAACCCAACCCTTCGCCCCTCTTACTTAGACATATCATTTCACATACACGAATTTCATTGAAACTTGAAATAACTTGCACATTTTCTATTTTGTAACAGAACATGTATACGTATACGTTATTTTCTTTCTTACATACATACATACATACATATTTGTCCACTTGATAAACATATTGCTCATGTCTTACTTTCATCTACACATAATCTTATTTAAATCTTCTTGCTATATATTCACTTATCTTCTTGCTCACCTTCCATACTTTAATTTATATCTTACTTTTATTAAACATATTTCTTGCAATCATTTCTACATAATTCATAATTCATATACTATCATACCTTTCACATAATTTTCAATTTGAAAGTAACTTAAATTTCAGCCTTTGAGAACGCTATGTTGGTCTGATGGTTAAGCGTGTTCATTGTCTTAGGTGTGATTTGGGTTTGAATCGCGTCAGTCGCGTTGTTGTTAGGATTTTGCCCTCCCCTTATAATTCACAAAAAAAAAAAAAAAAAAAAAAATCAACCCTTGAACACAACGTTTTCTAACTATACACCAATCACTAAATCATTCATATCTTGGCTTACGAAATTCGAAATTAAAGTTCATCTTTTTATTTTTGAAACTAGACTCAATTACCTTTTTATTATAAAAACTTCAAAATTTAAATCGAAACAGGTTAATATCGATTTAATTTTAAAGTTGACTCAGGGGTTGTTGCCTAGTAGCTAAGAAATTATTGTATGGGCCCATATCACCACAGCACCTATGGTCTCATTCCAATTATTTAATGTCATTTTAATAATTTTTTCCGTGTCATTGATACATGATTTTGATAATTTTTTACTCAAAATCCTGAACACCAAATTCAAAACCCTGAACTTTGAACATTGAACTCTAAATCCCAAATTGGAACGTCGAACTTTGAAATTGAGTTCGAGGTTTGGGATTAAAATTCAGGATTTGAGTTTAGGGTTCAAAGTTCAAGATTCGAGGTTCAAGATTCAAGGTAAAAAATAAACAAAATTACATGATAATAACATGAAAAAATTTATAAATATTATTAAATAATTGAAAAGATACCATAAATAATATTACGGAAATAATTAATGAAATAATTAATAAAATAATTTTTCTACTAAACAACTTTATATTAAATTTTTTATTTTTATAATTAAATTAAAATTAAAATTTATTTAAACTAATTTCATTTAAATTCGAATTAGATGAAATTAATTCAACAATAAAAACTCTTTACCCAAATTCAAATCTAATCGAATTAATTTATAATTCGATTTATCAACAATTCTAAGTTACCCAGCATTAAAATGATGTACACAAGCTTGATGCAAGTTGCAATTAATTTTTATATTTAAAATAAGTTACGATATATATTTAAAATTTTATCAAAAGTTAACTTTAAGCTAAGAAAATTGTGCTAATCAATAAGAACAGCTTTCGAAGAGAAGATCTTCTTCCCTCATTTGCGTCTAGCTGTACTTTCGAA
Organism: Kokia cookei; assembly: GCA_039519145.1. Lineage (NCBI taxonomy): Eukaryota > Viridiplantae > Streptophyta > Magnoliopsida > Malvales > Malvaceae > Kokia > Kokia cookei. Next base: position 45,880,546 of record CM076908.1, on the reverse strand, counting down.
GAGAAGATCTTCTTCCCTCGTTCGCGTCATCTCGTCTCTCTTTTCATTCTCTCCGATCTCATTGACTCACAAATGAATCCGTCCATTCTATCAAACCTTCCTTTAGATCTCTAACCCATGTTTCAGATCTCTCTTCTTTGATCCAAAATTTTGAAGTTTTTAAAAAAGAAAAAAATTATCTTTTGGTTAAATCTCACGATCCCTCGATTTTCTCTCACAAACCCAGTTTTTTTCTTTCATTTTTCGTAATGGGTTTCACTTCAATTCGCTTTCTCTTCATTATTTCCTTTTTCTTCTTCGTTTTAGCTCCCGTTTCTTTTTCTCAGGTATTATTCATCCCTCTTTTTACTATTTAAAAAAAATATATATATATTTTTAAAGCCTTTTTTTTTCAAATTTATGTAAATAATTAAAATGGGGTTTTACTTGTTTGTTTAATTTACTAGGATTCAGGTTTTCAAGCTGAGAAGGAGGAATCTGATGGGTCAAATAAAGATCTCGGCCGCCGCGGCATGGTTTGCTTTTTTTTTTTCCCTTATTTTTCTGCTGTTTGATTGTTGGGAGACTTAGAAATTATAGAGTTCAAATGGTTTATTTAGTCTTATTTTGTGGAGAATTGTATTTTAGCTTCATTTTTAGATTTTCATGTTTTAACTTGCAACTTACAGTGTTATGCAACCTCTTCATCCTTGGGAATTGTGGATTCTTCTTAAAGATGTTGTAATTTGTGTTGGTATTTGAATTTTGTTGATGAATTGATTTCTGGGAATACAGATTGTTTCAAAGAATTCTGAGAATGGTGTACTAGACGAGAAGGTTGATATCGATTCCATAGGTACTAATCTCGTTTTCGATCCAGCTGGTCTTGGCGTCCTTGATGCTTTCTTTGCAAGTTTTTCCATGATAATTGTCAGTGAGGTTTGTGCGTTCAGCTCTCTCTCTCTATATATTTGAAAAATGATAATGATTGTCCACTGATCTTACTATCATGTGCTTTAAAGGAAGATTTTCTACTAAGAAACATGTCAAATGGCTATTCCATTGCTAACTATTTTACTTAAATTCATCACACACACAGATATATTTATAACTGATATGTTATATGGATACAATGACAGATTGGAGATGAAACTTTTATAATAGCAGCTCTTATGGCTATGCGACACCCAAAGTCAACTGTTTTATCCGGTGCATTAGCTGCCCTGTTTGTTATGACAGTAAGTTAGCCGTCCCCTTTCTTTCCTTCAAGTTTTTTGTTTTTTTCTTGACCTGTGAAATGTTTTAAGTTCCTGCCCCTTTTTTTCTGTTCCATAGAATACAATTCAATTGCATGGTGTGATGAAAATGCTTTTGGTACTGCCAAAGATATTTATGCTAAAGTCATCATGTTGTCAGTGTTTAATTTTTCTTGCCAATTAGGTACTTTCCACTGGACTAGGTAGGATTGTGCCGAATTTGATATCAAGAAAGCACACAAATAGTGCAGCTACAGGTATATATATTGACTGTCTTTTCACATTATTCTTAGGGTTATGGTCGAGCAAGAAAACCGAGACTATCTAATTTTTCTTCAAAACCAAATCAAACTGTTTTTACCCCTAATTTATGTACCATGAATTTTTCATAATAGGTTTTCTTGTGTTCATTTTGTTTTTTGCTCGCCATGCATTTATCTTTTTCCTGACTTCATTGTATGGTCATTTTGTTATAACCATTTGTGATGATACACAGTTCTCTATGCATTTTTTGGGCTGCGGTTACTTTTCATTGCTTGGAGAGCAGATACAAAGGGGTCTCAGAAAAAGGAAATGGAAGAAGTATGTCTCTCTAACTCTCAGTTTAATCTTTCCTTTTATGCGTCCATTTTAACATATGTAAGAGATGCTTCTCACAATAAAAGAACCAGAATAAGGTGACATTTAATTTTGCGGCAATCTAAATGTTTATATTTGTAATTTCATGAGTCGGATTACCAAAGTGTTTCCTTTCTCTGTTTTCTACACTATGAAAGGTTGGAAAAGCACATGTTCCTTTTCAGGGAATTGTGTAAATTCTTTTAGAGGATTTTGAACTTTTCTTATTCATGTGTAATGCATGAACACTCTTTCATTTACATATGTATATATACATATGTATTCTTTTGATTGTAACCTATCTAATATCAATGAGTTGTACTATATTTAAAGATTGCATCATATAGCATGTGAACTTTTTTTGAATGCGCTTTTGGTTATCTCGCATTTGCAGGTAGAAGAGAAACTTGAGACTGGCCAAGGGAAGACATATTACCGGCGCTTCCTTACCAGATTTTGTACACCTATCTTTTTGGAGGTTCTGTTTGCACTTTACCCCTCATCTTAAATATTTACATGTAGTTTATTTTCACTCATTGTTCAAATCATCTACTGTTACTGAATTGTTTTTGTTCTTTTTTCCTTTCTATGCAGTCATTTATTTTAACATTTCTAGCCGAATGGGGGGATCGAAGCCAAATTGCCACAATTGCTGTAAGATGATTCCCACCCTTGATCTTAAGTTATTACAATGATTCCAATTTGTTCGTTTGTTTCTAATGGTTACTCGTATTTTTGGGTATTTGTTCTTGAGTAGAAGTTTTTAAGGAACAATAGCGAACATGTTTTCTTAAAAATCGCAGATCACCTTTGTTGCTATATAAAAATAATGAACCTTCTTGATCTTGACACTTAGGTAAAAAGTTACTTATGCTAGTCTAAAATGATGCAGGAACTTATTTACTATTATTAGATATAAAAAGATGAAAGATTATTAATTATCTTTAGGGTTTAAATCTAGGGTTAGGATTAAACCTTGTGTTGTAAAACAAATTTTATAGCCACATCATTATTATTTTCTCCCAAGTAATATACGGAAACCAGAAATGTTGATAACCCTATTTTTTTTTTTAGAGTTAACAACACCATAAAACCTTAGGTGGTTGGCTTATTTAGAGGGATACAAGTAAAATTTTTTGATATGTGAAAACCCTTTGATAATAGTATGTAATCAGTAAAAGGAGGTCAATGAAGCCTCGGCTCAATGGTAAGGTTGAGGCCTTGAGAAGTTTAAGATCCGAAGTTCATGTCCCACCATTTGTAAATGTGTGGGTTCTCCAGATTTATTCCGGTTGATTAGTTAGTTCGTTCGGATTGAATTAGTTGTTGAGTTAGTTATCCAGTTCAATACTCGTAATTATTGATTCTATTGAAATTATTGTAACTTTAAAAAAAAAAAAATCGGTCTGTAATTGGTGCAAAGAGTTACAAGAAAGTTTTTCATCACTAATTTTCTTTCTGATGTTTCAGCTAGCAACACATAAAAATGCAGTGGGGGTAGCAGTGGGAGCCATAATAGGACACACCATCTGTACGTCACTGGCCGTGGTGGGAGGGAGCATGCTGGCGGCCAAGATCTCGCAGCGAACAGTGGCCGCAATCGGCGGCTTGCTCTTCCTTGGCTTTTCCCTTTCCTCATATTTCTATCCTCCCCTGTGATGATTTGTAGGTTAAGCATGATTCTTTTGAAGAACCCAACTCCCACTGCTCCTTTCAATTAAATTTTTCTTATTGTTTTTGCCTCTATATATAGTAACACTGAAAGTGTTTTATACTAACTGGTTAAAACCAGATCAATGTCCTTTTCCTTTTTGTACACTTGCATACATGTATGGTTTCTTAGGGTAAGGTGTTATAAATCAAGTTTTTTGTCAATCAATTTTAATATTAAATGTCGGTTTTTATCTACCGTGTTTAAACGTGTATGTCTTTCCCAACCTGATGTACGGATATTGCCCTGAAGCACATTTCAGGTGAGCCGGAAAGTTGCATGCTTTGCAGTAGTAGAACCAGTGCTTCGGGTTGATGTCCTCTTCACAAGTGTCGTTGTATATCCGATCCGTGGTATCTCTGTAAGTGAGATCGAGAGGGTATCTGTGGTGCTTATGCATTGTGGTACATTGTAATGAAGTGTAGCCGAAGTCCAAGGCAAAGTTGCAATCAATGCAGGAGTGTAAGGCCTCATTACCATAACCATAACCATAACCGGTGTAATCACTGCATTTGTTTCCCTTACCGGTAAAGAGAGTAGCTTCATCAAGTGGATGAATCGGTGTTTGTGATTTTCAGGTTCGATAATGCATCAAGGAAGCAAAGCGCATTTGACTTTGAAATCGAACTTGCAAGCAGAGCAATGATAAACGAAGCCTCAACATGTTTTGCGACAAAAAATGCAGATGCAACTGGAATAATATGGTCGGGGATTCGCGGTGATAGAGGTGATTAATCTTAGGGGGATAACATTGAATATTTCTTTTGGAAGAAGAATTCACACCGAGAGCAATCGTATCCAAGATCATATATCACTTCCTTGCTTTCGAAGCAACAAACATTTTCATCACGATTTTCAACGAAAACCAATTAATGTCGGTGGTTGAACTGCTCAAGCTCTAGGAAATCCCCAGTCACTCGAGAGGGCAGAAAGTGCACGAGAAATCAAGGTCGAACTCGCATGAAAAACAATGGTAAACAAACCCATTGCAAGACTCATCACAAAAATCATAGACATTCGACGTATTGAGTAGGGGGATTAGGTTGGACAGAACAATGGTTTCTCAGAGACTAATCAATCTCTTTGCCTCCAACATGGTTTTTGGTGGAGATCAATGGATGTGTGTGGCTAAAATGTTGCAGATTCAAATCCCTCTCCATTGCCTTTCTCTTGAAAATTAAAATATTATTTAAATTAAATTCAAGCTAGATCTAGCCGACCCGAGACACAAATTTCCTTGTCCAAAATCAGCTTAAGTCCAACTGAGCCTACTAGACAAGTTTATATGCAAGTGCTACGTTTAGGAAAAGACGTTCTCTCTACTCTCTTAGATCAATTGGAGATTCTCACACACAATGAGTTTGGTCGGGCTCATGTATAATATAAATATTATATAGTTATTCGGTCCAACTAAAAATATGACTCTTAAATTTTGTTCAAATCCAACCATTTTTAAAAATAGTTAACCCAAGAATCCAACGAGTGACTCTAGTAAAAAAGAGGATGATGTTCATCTTAGGAGATTCGGGTTCGAGCATCTGTGTGTGCGTTGTCAAAGGGTTAAGAAAGTATGAACAGATACTATCATGTAATCACAACAGTATATTAAAAAAAAAAAGTTAACCCAAACTCATATAAATCCATTTATATTATTTTTATTTAATATTTATAAGTAATTAAACCAAATCCATTTAACTTTATTTATATGCCGATTGAATTATAGCTCGATTGACATGAATGTTGTTGTCAATGTAAGAGGAAGATGTAGGTTTGAGTGCACTGAAACGTATTATATATATATATATATATTTAGTAGACTTTTTTATAGAACCATGTCATATTTTTAGTAAATTAAAAAAAAATTAACATATTATTTAATATTTACATTATAATATAATTTTTTATTTTCATATGATATAAAATATAATAATATTCTAAAAGAATATAATAATAAAAGGAATTAAGAAAATTTATACGATTAGGATCATTTTCAAACTATTTAAAATTTTAAAATAACTATTTAACATTAATTTTATTTAAATTAATTACAAGAAAACATAAACTATTGTTATAAAACTAAGGGTTGATTAAACCTAGGTCACTAAACTATTAATAAATTTATGTTTTGATCACTTAATTTCAAAAGTTATAAAATGACCATTGATCAATTCAAATATTTTCATTTAAGTCACTAAACTATTTGAATGTTTTCATTTTAAATCGTTGGCCTATTAATTTTTTTCTAAAAAAAAGGGCTAGCGAGCTTTAAGGCATGATTTGATGATCGGTATGTAGTGGATCAATACCCATCGACGAGTAAAAAAATATACCTTAGATTTAATTCGATATGATGGTTAGTGCTGAAAATCAAAGAATACAGATGTTTGAGTTTTGGTTCATAGTTTCATAATGTTCAAAATTATTTTTATGTAAAAAAAACTAAATTGTAAAAGGAAAAGGGAAGGGGAAGGAAAACTTTCGGTTGGTGCAAGGGATGCGAACATAGAGGGCCATAAAACAACGATCTTAACAGTTGAGTGATTTAATTGAAAGCTTTCGAATCGTTTAGTGACCATTTTATAACTGTTTGAAGTTGAGTGATCAAAGCGTAAACTTACTAATAATTTAATGACTTTAAGTGTAGTTTATCCCTAAATTTAATTATAAAACATTTTTAAATAATAAATTAACCAAACCGAACGAATATTAACCTTTAAAAAAGATCGGACCGCTATCCGAACCGACGGCATTAACACTTTTTAGCTTTACCCATCATTTTCTGTACTCTATTTTTTTTTCGTTCAATTTTTCCATTGAGCTAAACAAACGCAATCTAAATCCATAAACACGAAATCACAGCAATTTACTCAAATAACTCGGTTAGAAATTTCATTCATGTAAACAAATAAGCTTCCATTTTTTTTTTTAAAATTTTTTTTCCAATTTTTTTTCAATTTTTTTGGAGTGGGAAATGGCACTGAGTAATTTGACGTTGGCTCCAATTGTTCCTCCTTCTTCTTCGTCTTCTTGTTGTTGTTTCTTCACTCGTAGCTCTAGTTACTGTGAGGTTTCAGGTTTTGAAACCCTAATCAAATCAAACGGCTACCGTTTTCCGACCGTGAGAAGCAGATTTCAGTCCGGTGCTATCGACACTCGTGGCGTCGGCATTGTGGAGAACAACAACAACGCGGCGCTTTCGTCTTCTCCTTCTTCCTCCGTCGTTGGAAACGCGGTTGTTGACATACCGGTTACTTGTTACCAGCTGATCGGCGTTTCGAGTCAAGCTGAGAAAGATGAGATTGTGAAGTCGGTGATGAATTTGAAGGGCAGTGAGGTTGATGATGGTTATACTAGTGATGTTGTCGTTTCTCGTCAGGTAAGACGATCGAAGAAGTCGTTTTTTTTTGTATTTTTAAAATTTTTTTATTGTTTCAGTGTCGTTTCACTCTTTATTGTAGGAGATTCTGATGGATGTGAGGGATAAGCTACTTTTCGAAACGGAGTACGCTGGAAATGTGAAGGAGAAGATTCCGCCGAAATCATCTCTTCGAATTCCATGGCGTTGGTTGCCTGCTGCTGTTTGCCTTCTTCAAGAGGTGCAATTCTCTAATTTGTAGTTATTATAATTAGGTGATATTGTTTATTAGAGTATTTGGGTGATATTTTGAACATTTAGAGAAATAATGTTCGATTTGCATTTGAATGTAAAAGTAAGTGCTAGAAATTTTTTAATTTAAGAAATAGTGTTCATGGTTATCACTATGCTTGAATTGGTGTTATATTTTAGTCATTTGGTCCTTATAAAGCAAGTATGATTTCACATTCTATTTTGTGCTTTTGCTTTAAAATTTTGAGGAAGCATTGCAAAAGGTAATAAGCTAATGAAACCTGGGATTTTGTATTTGCACGTTATGAAGTAAATTTTAAATAGGTTAATTGGCTTTGTTAAAACATTAGTGAATGGCTAAAAATGTACAAGTATAACAAATGGTCAAATGTAATTGTTGCATATCAAGTTAAAATTGTACATTTTGTTATTAATAAAGTTAAAATTTTAACTTATTATTATTCAAAAATCATATCATCTAAATTTACATATTTATTTATTTGCTTTTGGAAGTAAACAGTAAGTAGCAAAAGCATCTTTTTCTGTTTGGATAGATAGAACTGATATGGTATGGGTTTCTTGTGAATTAGGTTGGAGAAGAGGAGCTTGTCCTCGAAGTTGGGAGGGCAGCTATTCAGCGTACAGATGCTAAGCCATATATTCATGATTTGCTTTTATCAATGGCACTTGCTGAGGTGAGACAAATAGGTGAAGAGCTTAGCATCTTTTACCAACTTTAACATCAACTTTGCTATGCCGACTTTTCTTATAATAGGTGCTTTCTTGAAGTGTTCAATCGCAAAGATTGGTTTCGAAAAGAACAAGGTCTCTGAAGGATTTGAAGCTCTTGCTCGTGCTCAGTGTCTTCTGAGGAGTACAAAATCTCTTAAACAAATGATGTTGTTATCTCAGGTAATTTTTTCTATTTTATGCTTTTGCCTTCATTTTACTTATTCTAGGATTTCCACAACTTGCTTTGCTTTAATCAGTAATAGGCCTCCTCTTGGTTTCTTGTGTGCTAATGACAATGACAATTGTTAATAGCATACTGTTTGTAACAAAAAAACAGAGGCAAACAGAGGTAAACAAAACAAAATTTCTAATGAATTCTTCTGATGGCTATGAATTGAATATATTTTGCATAGTGATGACTGCAATAATGTCAGAGGATAGGTGCCACAGTTAGACAATCTGTAATTATGTGCTCTCCTTATTCTTGAAGGTTTAGTAATAGCCTTCTGTTTACATTAATTATTTGCTATGGTTCTTAGATAGAAGAATCTTTGGAGGAACTTGCACCTGCATGCACATTGGAATTATTAGGCTTGCCTCAATCACCTGAAAATGCTGACAGGCGACGAGGAGCGATTGCTGCCCTGCGTGAACTGCTCAGACAGGGGCTTGATGTGGAATCTTCTTGCCAGGTCCAAGATTGGTCCAGCTTCTTGAGCCAAGCTCTTAATCGGCTGTTAGCCTCAGAAGTAGTTGATATTCTTCCCTGGGATAATTTAGCAATGGCAAGGAAGAATAAGAAATCAATTGAATCACAGAATCAAAGGGTTGTAATTGATTTTTCCTGTTTCTACATGGCATTGATTGCTCATATTGCTCTTGGATTTTCAAGCAGGCAAACTGACCTGGTAATCTCTCCATTCTGCTTGGTCTCTGAATAATAACTTGGGGGTTCTGCATTGGAGTGGTTAGGTGAGGTGACTATTTTCTATCAATACTTTGTTATTGTTGTTATTTTTACTATATTTTTGTAGATTATCAAAGCAAAAACTATATGCGAGTGTTTGATAGCATCCGAGGGTACTGATCTAAAGCTTGAGGAGGCTTTCTGCTTGTTTCTGCTTGGACAGGTATAGATTTTTTATCTGCCCTTTTACCTAATGTTGCATTTAAATATTGTAAAAGTTGAAAGTTTTGTTTCTTTGGAAGCTGGAGCATTTTTTCATTGAAATACTTTTATAACTCATATGTTGGTTATTAGGGAAGTGAGGCTGAGATTATTGAAAAGCTTCAACAGCTTGAATCAACTTCAAATCATGCTCCCCAAAATTCTATTACAGGAAAGGAGAAACTAAGCAGTTCTAGTACAAATTCCTCACTGGTAAGTCTTAAACCATCTTCCTGCTTATGCATCTAAGATGCAAATGAGTAGAAAGTTCAACAGTTGGGAGATCAAATATGTTTAATTTTACTCTTTTGACTGTGGATGTTACCTTTTTGATTCATTATTGCTTATTTTGGATTGACTATCAAATTATGTTTTTATGTTTGCTTAGGAACTTTAGGAGAATTAGGGAGTTGGTGTGTTATTTCAGGTAATGAATGTTACTTATAATGTAGTGACTTGTTTAGAGATTAATAGAGGGGGTGATGGAACATTGCTCACTAGCAATAGTTTAACCAAGGGTCAGCCTTGAGCCCTATCTATTTCCCTTGGTGATTGATCAATTTGTTGTAATATGCTTTTGGAAATGATATATCGTGAGATGAGAGCCATGACTAATGCTTGAGCCATGGAGGGAAACCATAGAATCAAAAGTGTTAAGTAAATCTACAAGAAAGTTTATGAGATGAACACTTAGTAAAGGACTGGCAATGAAGCAAGTGTAAAAATTAGAGAAAAAGATATATACTGCAAAGTGATTTCTTTTAGTATCTTGGTCAATCATGCAAACATAGGAGAAATTTTACTTGTGTGACAGCAAATACCTCTTAAGCTTAAGGCAGACTTCTGCATGATAGCAATAACACCACAATTGCTTTATGCTATTGAATTTTGGGTGGTTAAGCAAAGATGGAAGTAGTTGACATGATGATGCTGCAAAAATATGAGCTTATAAAAAAATTAGGATTAATGCACACAGGCCTTCAGGAAAAGGTGGAAATAGTAGTAAGCATAAAACGTGGAGATGTGTGTACTGGTTTGGCTATGTGTGACAGAAGTCTGTAAATGCTTCTGTTGGGAGTCTATGATTTAATTGAGAATGTTCATTCCAAAAGCAGGAAGGATACTCCAATGAAGAGATAGGAGAAACTTGCAATTTAGCGTTTAATGATATTACCCTAATTAGGATTCTAAAAAGAATACAATGTTCCTCGTTGCTGATTCCATGAGGTAGATACAACATTGTCAGGGCACATACCTAGGTGCTAAGCTGCAGTGTCAATCAAGCAAAGCTCCTGACACCCCTTCAGGAAGGTGTGTTGAATACGATGCATGTCTTTTGTGCCTGACTTAAGTGTCTTTTGGTTTCTCAAGTTTTTCTCATCTTTTTGTTAGCTATTGTTTCAATGGTCAAAAGGGGACATTTTCTTGTCTATTTATGGGAATAAAAAATTAACGGTCAAAAAGGGACATTACTTGTGATAATTCGTGTCTTTTGGACCACATTACGTACTTTAATGGTGTAATCTCTAATTTTTTTAAGCTATTAGACACCATACATAGAATGCTTTTATCCTGTAGTTATTAATTTTCCTTTAGAAATTAGTGTCTCCACTCAAGTGAGCACACCTTTTTGCACCTGGGGTGATTTATTATTTCTTCATTCCTTATCTTATGTTTTGAAGACAGGTAAGTTGGTGAGGTTGTGCATTTGAAAATAGTCATTATTCAGTCACTAGTTCGATCGTGTCTTTTGAAGTTCTTGTTTATCATCAAGATTGATGCATTCTCTAATATCAAACTGACTTCTGATTTATTCAGGAAATTTGGCTGAAGGATGCTGTGCTTTCTCTCTTTCCTGATACAAGAGATTGTTCTCCTTCTTTGGTAAGAGCACAATGATTGAGCTATCAGATTAACAAGGATGTACTAACATTTGTACTTGTCTGCAGGCCGGCTATTTTGGTGGTGAAAGAAGAGCTCTTAGAAGCAAGAAAATTAAAGGTTCCCCTCAAACCATCCCTAATCTAGGCCATAGATCACTACCTACTGCTCTTGCATCGGAGAGGAAAGATTTTGAGGATTCCCTTCCCCGTATGAAATCTTCTCTACATATTGTGTCAGCTGTTAAGCAATTAGGACCAACTGATTTGCAGAGTCCTTTGGTAACCGGTGACAATAGCGGTGGAAGCAATGTCAGTGCATCTTCTGTTCAGTTGGAAAGAAAATTTGGAGTAAACCAGGATAAAACTTGGGAAAGCTGGTTTTCGCAGAGTAATGTCACTGAAAGGGTAACTTTTGTTGCTATATTAGGGTGCATTGTTTTAACTAGCTGTAAGCTATCTGGAATGAACTTAAGTGGGGTCAGGCGTATGTCAATATGGGCCTCCAGTAAACCGCATATGAACACAAGTTCCCTTACCAGTAAAGGAGATTCTTTCTTGGATTACAATGTAGGCTCTCATCGTATCAAGTCAAGTGGTATTGGTGTTAGGATAAAGAAACTTTTGGATTTGGCTAAGGTTCAATTCATGAACCCTTCAGAAGCTAGGAATTCAAGAACTTCCTGCCTTCCTGCTAGCCTGTCAACTTCAATCACGGCAGTTGACATGAAGCAAATGTCTGTGGAAGAAGCTGAAGCTCTTGTCAGGCAATGGCAAGCAATTAAAGCTGAAGCTCTCGGACCTACCCATCAGGTTGACACCCTCTCCGAAGCCCTTGATGAGTCAATGTTAATTCAGGTAAAATCTATTGAATGGTCTCATTTAATTTCATGCTTTTGTTATGTTAACAATAAGATGATACATGAACTTTCTTGTCTCCTTGCCTGACCACCCAAACCTCAGAAGGGAGGATAAGAAAGGTTAAAGCTCGGTTGCTCAGACTCTTAATTTTTCTTGAAGTACCCATGTCCGGTTCTCCTGTTTGACATCTGGACATGAGAACATGACCTCAAAGGATCCTCCAAATACATGGAACAACTTAGAAAAATATAACCATACCTGTGTCAGACACAGACCCGTACTCCACACTTACACCTAGGTCCAAGCAACATAGGTTAAATGGAGTGTCTACCATTGATCAGTTTGTGCCACTTGTGTCTTCTTTGGAAAATAAGAACATTGCTTCTGGAGAAACTGATTTTAGATATTATTGATGATAGCAAATTGTCTGTGATTTAGTTGCTTATTTCAATAGCTGCAAGGAAATACTGAAATTATACTTTGATTTTATTTCCCTCTTGCTGTGAAAGGAACAGCATGTGTTAATCAAAATTTGGGGGAGCTTGGTCAGTCTAAAAATTTTAATGAATGTTGTCTGAACTAAACATTTGCAAAATCAAAACCAAAATCAAAATCAAGATTCAATCATTTCTGAGATTTTTAGATTTTCAAAACTAAACATTTGCAACGCACTAACTCTGAATTCATGATGTGTAAAACCTTTGGATTCCTTTTGTTGACATTATTGTGGTCTGCAGTGGCAAGCTTTGGCTGACATGGCGAAAGCTAGATGTTGTTATTGGAGATTTGTTTTGCTGCAATTGACCATTCTGCGAGCAGACATTCTATTGGATATTCACAGGGGGGAGATTGCTGAAATTGAGGCTCTCCTAGAGGAAGCAGCAGAGCTTGTCGATGAGTCTCAGCCAAAGAATCCTAATTATTACAGGTAAGCAAATAAACATTGGGTTACTCTATTTTCAGAGCTCAGAATGTATAATATTTGCAGCTTTAGGTAAAAGGACCTCTGTAGTCTTTCTTAATTTCGAAATTGAGCAAATTGGTCGGGGCAATTTAGTCCTTGTCAATTTCGAAAGTGAGCAATTAAGGATAATTAATCATGGCATTAATATATTCAGTCAATTGTACATAATTTTGATTGGTATAACAACAAATTTAGCTCTCGATGTTTATATGTTTTGTGAATTTGGTCTAGATTTTAAAAAATTCAACAAATTTAGTCTCACCATTTACACATTTACATAAATGTTGCGGGCTAAATTTGTTAAATCATTACCAAATGGATGGAATGTGTAAATTTTAAGGGCTAAATTTGTTATTATACCAATCAAAATTATGTAGAATTGACAGAGAACATTAACGTTGTGATTAGTTGTCTTTAATTGTTCACTTTCAAAATTGATTGGGATTAAATTGCTCCGATTTGTTTTTTAGGATGACCAATTTGCTATATTTTGAAATTGAGAGGGACCGGAGAGGTCTTTTTACCACAGTTTTACACTGCTTAAAAACATGCCGATGAGGGGTCGAAGCCTTGGCAAAGGCTGAGGTCTTGAATCCTGACTGCCCAAGTTCGAGTCCTACCATGCACAATTACGCATGTGTAGGTTTTAGTCTGGATCATTTTCAGTTATTTGTTCGTATGTGTATTATAATGGTTTGGTTCTACTTTATAGTTACTCCTACTTGTACTTACATTGCATTTGTACTTGTAAAAATTGTTTCTTTCAAAAATCACGCTGAGGGAAATTTTTCTACATTTTACCTGCCAATGCATTACCATCAACTCTAGAACTTGAAATTGTTTCATCGGACTGAGATGTATTCGGTTTTTTATCGACTTTTGCAGCACATATAAAATCCGATATATTCTTAGAAGGCAAGATGATGGATCATGGAGATTCTGTGGAGGTGACATTGAAATGCCATCATGAGACCAGAAACAGACAGCATATGCATAACAAGCCACGGTCAGTTTGACAGCTAATCTTTTTCATAACTTAGTTTCTAGTTTTTAATTGAAGCCTTTACGTTATAATAAGTCTAATAGTTTATGGATGGATTTGCCCGATTCGAAAAGATTTAACAATTTCTGAATGTCCAAATCCAACCGTTTGAGAACCTAATTTCTCTTTATTTATTTATTTTTGTTTTATTGTAAAATTTGGGTTTTTTTTCGCTTTACACACTCTCTTGAGTTATATAATGGCTGTATGTTTCTGTAGTAATAGACAGATCCATACGGCTATTTTAAATTTGGCTTGGTTTTGAGGTGGTTCTTTCTTAAGATTTCATTTAGATCTATAGCAATTCATGTATTCATATCTGTTGAAGCCCAAATTCTGACTGGGCTCATACTCTCTTTAAATTTATTTTAAAATTAAATTTGTTTAAAAATTTAAATTTATTTTAAATTTTAAATTTATTTTAAAATTTAAATTTATTTTAAGTTTAAAATTATTTTCAAATTTAAAGTTTAAAATAAATAAAACCCAAATACAAAAGTTCAAAATAATTACAAAAATTTCAAATTATATTCTTGGAACCAAATTTGGCTCAAATTCAAATGAACCAATTTACAAAAAAGCCCAAATAAGATCAGATCAAATAACCCAAACTTTAGCCTATTTCTAATCTGCTGGGTAGTTTGCACCAGTCACTTCTTTCCCAGCTACTCAGAGTGCGCCACATCAACCTAACCAACGTTTTCTTCAGCTTCAACTTGTCCTGCCACCGGTTGTCACCGCCACTGCCATCGTCGAATCGGCAAGAAGAGAAAACAGATTAGATATGCATTTAGTTACATAAAACAAAATAGAATGATTGTAAAATAGGCTATAAAAGCCGAAAGAATTCTCAGTTGTAAGGGTTGGAGGTTGAATATTAAGAAATCAATATACAGTATACACTAATATTTTCAGAGATCAAATCAGAACGAGGTTACTTGAATAGTCACAAAGGCAACAAAAGGCAAATCAGATCACAACACTTAAGCATTAAAGCATCCAAGTATCATCAATAAATGTTTACCATCATTTAAAGCCCTATTCAGTTCTAATGAATGCATTCAATACCCACTATTGTCATTTATTTCTTTTTATTTTCAAAACGTTTTAATAATTTTTATTAATATTAATAACTATTTTAATATTAATAATAATACTAATGACCTTATTAATATTAAATTAGTTTTTCTTAATTGTCATTAATAATAAGAAATGTTTTGATATTAATAATAATATTATTAATAATTATTAATTAATAATTTATAAAAAAGGGGGGAAACAAAAAGTCGAAAAGTCACTTCCCTGGTCGTCGTCGCTGGAAGCCGAACGTCGCCTATATCTTGTCGCACATAGCTCTGCAAAACACAGAAAAAAGAAACAAAGAATTGATAAAGGGATTTTTTTTTTAAAATGGTTTAATAAAATAAAAAAAAACATTAATAATAAAAGAAAAACTGAAAGGACAGAAGACTTCCCCTCGGTCGATTCTACCGTCGTCGGAGCTTCGCGCCGGACTGCCGTCATCGCCTCGTCGTGCATGGATCTGCAAAAAGAAGGAACAAAAGTTTTTAAAAGGTTTTTTTAAAAAGAGCGGTTTCACCAAAAAGAGAGGAAAAACCGTCTAGAGCTAGGTTAGATATGGTTTGATCTAGCCCTAGATCTATTTTTTTTAAAAAAGAAAGATGAAAGGATGAGTTTCTACCTCTAAACCGTGGTCGACGGGCGAAGACAGAGGCGAACGATCGCGCGTGACCGGTGAAGGCAACAGCGCGTGCACCGGAGAAACCCATGCGGCGACGCGCGATGGCTACGCGCCGGGATTGGCGATGCGCGTGCGACCCTACGTGCGCTGGACGGCGACCAGTCTAACTGCCCGAGGCGTGGTCGGCCGGGAAACGACGAGAGGATTTTCGGGAAGGTTTCAGGTTTTTTTTTAAAGGGGTAAGAAAATGTTTTTTTTTTCTCTAAAATGGGGTATATATAGGCCCTCAGAACAGTGCCGTTTTGGGGGCTGAGTTTCAGCCTTAAAACGATACCGTTTTAAGCTATTACCCGATGTCCGACCTGATCCGACTTAAGATCCGCGTGTTTTTTAAAGGAAGGGTTACTTCTGCATTCGATCCTTCCGCTTTTTCCAAAATTTTCAATCAGGTCCTTCTCGTACTTTTAATTATTTCTAAATTGGCCCAATAATTTTCACGGTTCTTCAATTTAGCCCCTCGACCTTTTTAAAGCACCAGGAGCTGCCACGTGTCATGTTTTTGGCTTATTTTGCAAATGGTCCCCTTTATTTCTTATTTGTTTTAATTTAATCCTTAAATCAAGTCCGTTTTAATTACAAAATTGCCCCAAAAATTTTCATTGGTTTTCAAAAGGGTCCTCTAACTTCCGGATGCCTCAAGGACTGCCACGTGTCACCTATTTTTGGTTTTCTTACCCGAAGGTCCCTAAACTATCCAAAAATTATTATTTTACCCCTAAACTTCCAAAAATCCCATTTTGACCCCAAACCTTCCAAAAATTACCATTTTACCCTCGAACTTTCAAAAATTACCATTTTACCCCTGAACTTCCAAAAGTCCCTTTTTTAACCCCGAACCTTCTAAAAATTACTATTTTACCCCCGAACTTCCAGAGGTCCTATTTTTTTACCTCGAACCTTCCAAAAATTATCATTTTACCCCTGAACTTCCAAAAATCCCATTTTGACCTCGAACCTTCCAAGAATTACCATTTTACCCCCGAACTTCCAAAAGTCCCATTTTGATCCCGAACCTTCCAAAAATTACCCCAAAAATCCCATTTTGACCCTGAACCTTCCAAAAATTACCTTTTTACCCCCGAATGTTTAAAATTTTATTTTTTTTAAAATCTCGAATTTTCTCGAAACTACTATTTTGCCCCCGTGCATCCGAAAGGTCTCATTTTGAACTCCGATTGCACTTTTTTCCTTTCTTATCAACATTTGCATTTTTTTATTATGCACTCGTATTTTGTATCCTTGATTTCTTTCGTGAATAACTTATCTTCTTATTTATCTTGCTTCGCGTTTTTTTAATATCCATCATTAACTGCTTATTCTTGTTAAACTCGCATGCTTGTTTTCGAAATTATCTTTTTTTCATAAAAACTTTAAAATCGAGGCAATATTCTTTTATTTCGGGTTTCGAAAATTTACGCCTTAACTCACTAGGTGCAATTTTTCTTCAAATCGAAATAATTGAATACCCTTAATCGAGGCAATGTTTCCTTATCTTCGATTTCGAAATATTGCGCCTTAACTTACTAGGTGCAACCTTTCTTCAAATCGAGATAATCAAATATCCTTTTCGCAAAAGTTTCAAAAGGTTTTACAAAGGAAAGCTCATTATTTCTAGATCTTGAAATGTCTTGTCCTAACTTACTGGACGTAGCTTTTCTTCCTCGATCACTTTGAAATAGCGGGGTTTTCAAACAAGCTCAATTTCTTTTAAACTTAACTCGTGCATTCAAGGATCGTATTTTAAGCTTTATTTAAACTTTTAAATGTCACAAATTAAGACCCAAAAATAATCAATACGGTACCAATTTGGGCGCATGAGGGTGCTAATCCTTCCTCATGCGTAACCGACTCCCGAACCTATTTTTTTGGATTTCGAAGACCTATATGTTTTCAAAACGGCTTTTAAAACGTTTTGTGGTGATCCAATCACACCGAATAAAGGATTGGTGGCGACTCCCATTATTTATCAATTTTGAAAATGATTTTTTTCGAGACACGTCGTTTTCCAAAAAAGGATGGTTTCGACAGCTGACGACTCTGCTGGGGACTTCAAAATAAACGAGAGTCAAGCCAAAATTGATTATTTTCGGGTATTCTTTAGAAACTTTTAAAAGCTTCGGTTTTGTTTAATATGCGATCCTTGACACCTTTTGTGACATTATATTATGTGATATTACTAGTGTATATTTGCATACATCTGCATATGATATTACCCTAATAAGTGGAAGCCTGAAACTACTCCTTTGTGAGGTCTTCACCTCCGTGCAGGATAGTGGATTGCTTTCGGGATTACAAAGTACCCTTGTTTTCGTGAAGTTTTCACTTCCGTGCAAACATGTGAGAAATGCGTCCCCCTAAACCGAACTCATCCGTATGATCCTGTAATGGGTGAGGAATCTGCTGGTTTGGGTACCTCTACCTTAGAGCCTAAAACCACATGTAGTAAGACGTAGAAACTTGCTTTAGAAGGAGTTGTGTTAAACCATTTAGCAATCTTTCAAATTAGACTCTTAGGTTCTATGCTATACTTGTATATTGATCTTGTTGCATTTCGCTAACTGGTTTATTTTATCTCTTTTTACATCGTATTTCATCATCATATAAAGAGAAGGTATAGACTCAAAAGTTCAGTTACCGATAAGAGAATTAATCATGGAAAACAAGTACTTTGATAAAGTGGAGGACAATATGGTCGTGCGCATGTGGTCGGAAGAGACTCAACGTCAAAAGGGTGACAGCCTAGTGGAAGGATATGAGTCCGAGCTTTGGGATTACACCAGGATCAGCACGGTTCAAAACAATGTGCTCGAATTGAAAGATATCTGAGACAGTTAGGACAATAACATGAAGCAAACCTTTTACCAAGAATACGGAGATTTCCATACTTGTGCGAAGTTAAGGTGGACAAATCCCTCTTTAGAACCTTAACGCAATATTGGAATTCGGCCTACAATTGCTTCACCTTCGGGAATATAGACATGACACCGACGATAGAAGAATACACCACTCTGCTCCGTTGTCCGAAGATGTCAACAGATAAGGCCTACTCTAGAGCTCCAAATCTCCCAACCATGGTTAAAAGATTAATAAACATCACGGGCATGAGCGAACAGTGGGTTGCAGCTCGAGTTAAGGTCAAAGGCGATAACAAGTGCATCACGTGGAAAAGCCTGTGAGATTTGATATTGGCTCATCCAGATGCGAAAAAGAAGATCGATATTCTAGCCCTAGGTATTTAAGGATTGGTCATTTTTCCAAAGGCCTTG
Organism: Kokia cookei; assembly: GCA_039519145.1. Classification (NCBI taxonomy): domain Eukaryota; kingdom Viridiplantae; phylum Streptophyta; class Magnoliopsida; order Malvales; family Malvaceae; genus Kokia; species Kokia cookei. The sequence continues at coordinate 45,861,700 of CM076908.1, read as the reverse complement.
GGGCATATAGAAGACGCGGTGATAGATTTGTTTGATAGATTAAGTAAAAGAGTGACACTTGTCCTGACTATTCTAGCTGAAACTTTCAGATCCTTAAATGCATGCAGAAAAGAGGGCGAGGGTCGATTTATCGCCTGTGCACAGCTACTGATGGTATGGTTGCATAGTCACTTTTAGAAAACAGAAAAAGTCTCCTATCAGTACTTGTCTAAAGATTACTCCCCTTTGAAAGAGTTCGTGGCCACGCAAAGACAAGAAAACTTCTTAGAAGAAAAATGGATGGCCATACTTCAAAGCCTCAAAGACGAAGACATAGAGTGGCGAGCACCATGGTTTATTCTTGATGAAATAGTATATCGATGCGGAGATCTCGATTGGGTCCCATTAGCTTGGATATGGGGAGCAACTGGATATGCACCTTTGCTGGTTTCAAGACAATACAGATCAAGACAGTTCATACTTGCGACGCAGGGGATAGCTCAATGTGAATTCGTGTACCGGGGAGAAAACAATAAGAAAAGGATTCGGGAAATCTCAAATGCATGGAACCAGGTTCGAAAAATGAAAGCATTCGGTGCCAATCCCATGATAACAGTGGAATACGATTGGTGGAGAAACAGGAGGATCAATGACAATATTCTTGTACCAAACCCGGAGATTGTTTGCCCAATTGAAGAACACTTGCAGGTAGTTCTGACTGAATTAGAGATAATTAAATAGGACTTTGAAAAGAAAAATGCTGAGATGAGGAAAGTGATAGAAAAACTGGAGGAAAAGAAGGTGCTCTTAGGACTAGATGTTGATGTTCAGAAACTGGAGATGGAAAAATTAAGGAAAGGGAATAATAACGCTGAGGAAGATCTGAGCAGCCTAAAAAAGGACTGTAAAAAACTTCGATTGTCAATAAGAACTGCCGGTTTGGGTAAGACATCAGAGCAATGGCAGCAGGAAGTCCGCGAAGAGAAAATTAAAACAAGTCATTGGAAAAACAAATTCCAAGATGCCCAAGTCCAGGAATATGCTATAAAGAGCAGCCTTCTAGAAAGCCAAGCCGAAGTAGCTGAATTAAAAGCTCGAGTAGGAGAATTGAAGGAGTCATTGTATAAGGATCGTAGTTGAAATTCAGTAATAGAGTTAAAGGTAAGCCGAGCTGAGATCGAGAGACTAAATGATAGGGTAGAAGAATTAGAGGCCTCTTTGCAGAATAGTGAAATACGAACTGAGATTCTGGAAAGGACGTTGGAAACAAATGATTGGCATCTTCAGCAAACTCAAAAGGAAGTCAGAGAAAGGGATTATATTATGGGAGAAGCTTTAAATCAAATCCGCGGAGTAGCTTTATGTTAAGGAACTTGTTATCCAAATGAAGTTTTCTAAATTGAAAATGAATTATAAGTCAATACCCTTCTCTTGCATACATGCATCATATTTTCGCATACTTCTGCATAACAATCTTAGCTTAATTAATATTTACCATCCAGAGCTACATCAGTAACCATTGAAAACTCTCACCGTTTTAATACTCGAAAGAAAACTAAAGCCATGGAACAAAAACTTGAACAAATTCAAAAGGAGTTACAAGACCAGATACAAGAGCGCATCGAAGAGCAAATGAGCATGATATGTAGAGAAATGAAGAATCAATTCATGGAAGTACAGAGGAGCTTGATGAATGAATTAGCACAAGTAAAACAAAACATGGCTGACAAAGGGAAGAGCCCAGCCATTGAGGAAGAAGAGGACCCGATGGTCCCCCCAGGTTTTACTCCCTCCATAACCCAGCGTCACAGAAAATACCGGCACGGGAGCCCACAATTACTTTAAGGGCACAGCAACCAGCCACAGGCACGTCATGACCGACTAATTATCCAACTGGATCAGGGTCAAACCCAGAGGATAATACCGCAAATCTGGGTGTTCCGGACTTTGACGAAATGATAAAAGAAGATCTTTAGAACATATGCGCAGAGGTGACGTGAGGTGGCAACATAAGTACAACCACCGTTAACAGAAAAAGAGACAACAATGTTGTTCGTTAATACACTTAAGGCTTCTTACCTAAATCATCTGCTAGGAAACGTTACCAAGAGTTTCTCCGATATGGTCATGTCGGGGGAAATGATTGAAAATGCGATTAAAGCCGGTAAGATTGAGACCGGAGAAAGCCCTAAAAGACCTACCCCTAGAAGAAGGAATAACGAGGTCAACAATGCAAGCATATACAGACCTAGTTACACCAGACCCTTCGTAACAAGTCAGCCAAAGACTCCAATTGGCAATTATCAAAATGCCCTGCGGCAGGAGATAGGCACTAGGCTGAATAGGGAAAAAACTCAATATACTCCCCTTCCAATATCATATGGGGAACTCAACAAAATATTATACGATGCGCATGAAGTAGCTCATCAACATGTAAGACCGTACAAACCCCTATTCCCGGCTTGGTATTATGCAAAAGCTCACTGCGAATACCATGCAGTGGCAGAAGGGCATTCGATTGAAAACTGCCTTGCCTTTAAAAAATGAGTCGAAGGACTCATAGAACACGGGATCGTGAAGTTAGAAGAGTCAGTAAAACCCAATATAGCTGGAAAGCCTATGCCTAATCACCCAGAGCAAGGGGTGAACGCCTTGCTGGAAGAAAGAGCCCAGAAAATTAAGAGAAATATTGAAGAAATCCAGTCTCCACTTCGGAGGGTACGGAAGGAGTTAGTTAAAGAAGGGATAATCTTGAGCGATAAAAGGAGTGTGATAATCGGGGGTGATGACCATTGCGAGTTTCACGCCGTTAAAGGGCATAAAATTCAAAGTTATGCTGAGTTCAAAACCGTGGTCCAAATGATGATGGACAATCGAGTGCTGGAATTCTTTGAAGAGGGAGTGGAAGCTGATGATGTTTGCGCCTCTAAAGACGGGACCACTAAGACTTACGGAAGCAATCGTCCCAAGGTGATTATTCGTGGGGCGACAAGAGAACAAATAACTCTCCGCATTATCATACAAAAGCCCGCGACGTTTCCTTACGACAGCAAGAGGGTCCCATGGAGTTACAATTGCAACGTGACCGTGCCAAAGGAGGGGGAACCTAGGAAAGACGTTAACCTTGTTACCCGAAGCGATAAGAATTATGACCTTGTGAATGAAGAACAAGAGGTCAATAAAGAGAAAGTTAGAATGTGTGAGCCTGAGAAAGGAACGACTAACAAGCCGGAAGCACCCATCACCGAGCTTGTGACTGAGAATGAGGCAAAGGAGTTTTTAAAGTTCTTAAGACATAGTGAATATAGTGTAGTAAAGCAACTACACAAACAACCTACTCGTATATCAATCTTGTCATTACTCTTAAGCTCAGAAGCTCATCAAAGCGCACTAATGAAGGTGCTAAACGAAACCTATGTAGCAAATGACATCTCCGTCAGCAAACTAGATCGATTGGTCAATAATGTGAGTGCTGATAACTTCATTTCTTTTAGCGATGATGAAATACCAACAAGAGGAATAGGATCCGCCAAGGCTTTACACATTACTACCCGTTGTAAAGGGTATACGCTACCTAGAGTACTCATAGACAATGGTTCAGCCCTGAATGTGCTACCACTAGCTACACTGCAAAGATTGCCAATCGATAACTCTCACATGAAAGGGTGTAATAACATAGTAAGAGCATTTGATGGGACAGAACGGAAGGTAATAGGGAGGATTGAAATACCAATTCAAATTGGGCCAAATACGTATGAAGTAGATTTCCTAGTAATGGATATTAGGCTCACTTATAACTGTCTGCTAGGAAGACCATGGATCCATTCAGCTGGGGCAGTACCTTCCTCTTTGCACCCGAAAGTGAAACTAATAAATAAAGGGCTGCTGATCACGATTAATGCTGAGGAGGAAATAATTGCGTCCATAACAAGCGATTCACCCTACGTGAAAATAGACGAGGAGGCTGTGAAAGGCTCGTTTCGCTCCTTGGAGTTTGTCAATGCAACCTTCATTTCGGAAGGGAGGAAAATACCGGTGCCTACAATATCATCGACCACTAAGATGGTTTTGAAATTGACAGTTGAAAAGGAGCGAGACTTGGGAAAGGACTGGGAAAATACCTCCAAGAAAGAGTTAATGTGCCGATGCTAATAGAAAAACGGGATCGTTATGGCCTGGGATACAAACCAGACGCAAAACAAAAGAAAAAAGAGTTGGAGAAGAGGCAAGAAAGAAGGAGGGCCAGGCTGGTTGGAAGGGATATCTCGTGGGAACCCATGGTTTTCCGCACATCTATGAGACTTTCGTCTTAGGAGAAGTGATCAATCAGTAGGAAAAGAAGCAAATGACAATTGGAACCAAGGAAGGCATCATAAAAGACCTAGGCGTTAATGCTATATTCGATGAAGGAAAGGAAAAGAATCCGTCGAAAATTGGTTCATGTACACCAGGAAGCACTTTGAATAATTGGACCATGGAGGAACTCCCTGTAATGTTTAAGATTTCCTTAGAGTAATGCTCGAAAACACCTATTGCTTTAGGCTCGAAAGCAATATGGATCTTTTTTGTAAAAGGGCCAGTGGTCATTGCTCGGTTATTTTGAATGAAGTGCACTTTTTCATTTTATACTCTTTCCATAACTACTCTTTCATTTATTAAATTCGGCCTAATAAGCCATTCGTACATATCTAATAAACAAGGTTTAATACATGCATACACATACATATACCACATAGCCATTCTTTCGCAAATTCATTTCGCTCTTTTGGCCTTCCTTTCATTCTTTAACAGATCCTCGGATATCAATAATATGAGCAATCCTGACGCTAACCTGGAACCCCACTTCGAGCAAGATATGTGTTGGGAAGAACTTCAGGACTTTGAAGATAAGCAAGATTGTGATTTACCTTCGGATTTGTTAAGAATGATGGAGCGGGAAGAAAAACAGATCCTGCCTCATTCTGACCCAGTAGAAGTTATTAATTTGGGGCATGAAGACGAAGAGAAAGAGGTGAAAATCGGGACAAGTATCTCCGTAGAAACCAGAAGGAATCTGATCGAGCTGCTTCAAGAGTTCTAACATGGTCTTACCAAGATATGCGCGGCTTAAGTACTGACATTGTGGTGCATAAACTCCTTATAAAGGAAGAAAACAGGCCTGTGCAGCAAAAACTTCGTAGGATGAGACCGGATGTGTTGTTAAAAATAAAAGAAGTCAGGAAACAATTTGACGCCGGTTTCTTCCAGGTGGTTAAATACTCTGAATGGGTAACTAATATAGTCCCCGTTCCCAAAAAAGACGAAAAGGTGCGTATGTGTGTGGACTATCGAGATTTAAATAAAGCTAGCCCAAAGGATAATTTTCCTTTACCCTACATCGACACTCTAGTCGACAATACGGCAGGACATTCCCTGTTTTCCTTCATGGATGACTTCTTTGGGTATAACCAGATAAGGATGGAGCCTGAGGATATGACCAAAATCACTTTTGTCACGTTATGGGGAACATTTTGTTACAAAGTGATGCCTTTCAGACTCAAGAATGCAGGGGCAACTTATCAGAGGGCTATGGTAACCCTGTTCCATGACATGATGCATAAAGAGATTGAGGTTTATGTCGATGACATGATTGCGAAGTCTCAAACGGAGGAGGAACATGTAAGAATCCTGAGAAAGTTATTTGGAAGGCTAAGAAAATATCAACTAAAGTTGAATCCAGCCAAATGCACTTTCGGGGCCACATCAGGAAAATTGTTAGGTTTTGTGGTCAGCAAAAAAGGAATTGAAATTGATCCGGATAAATTCAAAGCTATACAGGGATTACCACCGCCCAGCACTCAAAAAGAAGTTCGAGGGTTCTTAGGAAGACTAAACTACATTGCTCTGTTCATCTCGCAGTTAACTGAGAAATGCGATCCTATCTTTCGCTTGCTTAGAAAGCGCAACCCGGGTGTATGGGATGATGAATGTTAGGAAACCTTTAATAAGGTCAAAGACTATTTATCCAAGGCTCCCATCTTGGTACCTCCGATCCCTAATAAGCCATTGATCATGTACTTAACAGTCTTTGAAAATTCCATGGGATGTGTACTAGGCCAACATGATGAATCCAGAAAGAAAGAAAGGGCAATATATTATCTCAGCAAGAAATTCACTGATTGCGAGACACGATATTCGCCCATTGAGAAATTATGTTGTGCACTCGTCTGGACTACACATAGATTAAGACAATACGTGCTATATCACACCACTTGGTTGATTTCAAAATTGGATCCTCTGAAGTATTTAATGGAGTCAGCAGCATTGAATGGGAGATTAGCTCGATGGCAAATTCTGCTATCTGAGTTCGACATAGTCTATGTCAATCAGAAAGCAATAAAAGGAAGTGCGATAGTAGATTTCCTAGCAAGTAGGGCTTTAGAAGACTATGAGCCTATAGACTTCGATTTCCTGAATGAGGATTTAATGTATGTTACGGCTACGGAAGGGGCAATCACGAAAGAACGATCTTGGAGGATGAATTTCGACGGAGCTTCAAACGCCACAGGTAATGGGGTCGGGGCAGTCTTGGTATCGTCAGAGGGAGATCATTACCCTTTCACCAGCAAGCTCGATTTTGATTGCACAAACAATATGGCTGAATACGAGGCATGTATATTGGGAATTCGTGCGACCATAGAACGGGAAATCAAAATTTTGGAGATTTATGGAGACTCTGAACTGGTAATCTATCAACTAAAAGGAGAATGGGAAACAAGGGATTTTAAGTTAATGGGTTATCGCAAATTGGTTCTCGAATTGATCACCAAATTCGATGACGTCACGTTCCATTACCTCCCGCGAGAAGAGAACCAGATGGCAGACGCTCTTGCCATTCTAGCCTCAATGATTAAGGTGAGAAAGATGGAAAACGTAAAGCCCATTCAGATGAGTATCTAAGAAGCTCCCGCTCATTGTTGCAATATTGAGACAGAGGATGGAGAGGAAAAAGATGATCACCCGTGGTACTAGAATGTTCTTCAGTTTGTGAGAGATCAAAAGTATCCCGAGTAAGCCTCAGAAAATGAAAACAGAACACTACGAAGACTAGCCAGTGAATATGTCTTGGACTGAGAAATCTTGTACAAAAGGAGAAAAGATCAAGTATTACTGAGGTGTGTCGATGCAATTGAAGCAAAAAAGATTTTAGAAGAGGTTCACGAAGGTATTTGTGGGACACACACCAACGGTTTCACGATGGGCCGACAAATAATGAGATTTGGGTATTACTGGTCTAGTATGGAGAGGGATTGCATGTGCCATAAATGCCAGATCAATGGAGACAAGATCCATGTACCTCCATCACATCTTCATGTCATGACTTCTCCTTGGCCTTTTTCTATGTGGGGCATGGATGTTATCGGTCCAATTTCTCCAAAGGCTTTCAATGGCCATAGACTCATCTTTGTGGCGACTGACTACTTCACTAAATGGGTAGAGGCAACCTCATATGCGAATGTTACCAAGTCTGCGGTTAGCAGGTTCCTGAAAAAGGAAATCATTTGCCGATATGGGTTGCTCGAAAGGATCATATCCGACAATGCCCTCAATTTGAACAACAGCACGATAGCAGAAGTTTGTGAACAGTTCCAAATTAAGCATCATAATTCTTCTCCCTATCGCCCAAAAATGAATGGAGCTGTGGAGACAGCTAATAAGAATATCAAAAAGATTGTAGCCAAAATGACTGAGACTTACAAGGACTGGCACGAAAAACTACCATTTGCCCTCTTTGCCTACAGAACTTTAGTCATAACTTTTACTGGGGCAACACCATTCGCGTTGCCATACGGTATAGAAGCAGTCTTGCCTATTGAGGTTGAAATACCTTCCCTTCGAGTCTTAACGGAGCTTCAACTTGACAAGGCTGAATGGGTCCAAGCTCGATATGACCAGTTGAATTTAATCGAGGAAAAGAGATTAAAAGTCATTCGACATGGTCAGATGTACCAGAAAAGAATGATGCGAGCTTACGACAAAAAGGTTCGTCCCAGGGAATTCTATGAGGGAGATTTAATTTTGAAAAAGATACTTCCCATACACAAAGATTTCCGTGAGAAATGGATGCCCAATTGGGAAGGGCCTTATGTGGTGAAAAAGGCTTTCTCAAGAGGAGCTCCCATCTTAATAGAGATGGACGGCAAGGAATTGTACAACCTCGTCAATTTAGACTCGGTAAAAAAATACTTCGCCTAAAACAAAATGGGAGTTGAGATAAAAACCCGTAAAGGGCGACAAAAAAAAAAAAGAGGTTCAAGATGAAAACTCGCAAAGGGCGTCCTAGAACCAAGAGAACTTGGAGTCGAAAACCCGCAAAGGGCGGCTCAGGTCCAAAGAACGGGTTGACGAGAAAAAGGAAGGTTACAACTTGAAATATCAACAAGGCACTCTAGATCTTCTAGGCACACATCAAAGATTAGGAGAGTTTCTCAAACAAGGTGGTGCAGAGTAGCTCATTTTGTGATATCTGGGGCAACCAATTATTCTTTCTTGTATACTTGACAATTTTCAATTAATGATTGTTTCCTTTGATCCTCCTTTTAAAATTGTTTCCTCCGATCCTCTTTTAATAAAATTTTTGGAATACGACTTTGTTTCTGCACAATTTTGTCCAAGCATTTTGCATCTAAATAACGGTAATGAACTAATAAATCACACAAAAAGTTATGAGCATTATTCTGGAGTTTTCAGAAATTACAAGAAACTCGAAACAAGACCATCAACTGGAAGACAAGCTTAAAAACAAGCAATTCCTGAACAACCCGAAAAGGACAGAGCAGCACATCAAAAGTAGAATTTGGACAAGCAACGAACCATGTCGACCTAATAAACAAATCTGACATTCATCATGCACATTCATGCAAGTTAGGAGCATTTAATTCATTCTAAATATGACTTTCTCATTTAGGCCTACATAAAGGCCCATAAAAGCATATTTCGCAGGTCACATCCTCGCCACATGACGGGATGAATCATTAAGACCACCGAGAAAAAGGTTGAAGAGATACGGGAATCCAAAACTTTACCCCAATCACGGGGCAGGGTGCGATACCCACAAATAACGCAGTCATCTTCCTAGTGAGATGCTGAGAAGAAGACCAAATCAGACCTACGCTCAAAGCGAGCGAAATCTTCAAACCCCAGCTTCCTGATGAGATACCGAGAAGCAGGTCGAAGCAATAAATGGTTAGCTTCCTGATGAGATATGGAGAAGTGAACCTAATTCGTCTTCCTGATGAGATACAGAGAAGCAGATTGAAACGGTGATGGGATCATCTTCCTGATGAGACACTGAGAAGAAGATCCAAACGAGGCTCGAAACGAGTGAAACCTTTAAAACCCAGCTTCTTGATGAGACACTGAGAAGCAGGTGGAAGCAATAAATGGTTAGCTTCCTAATGAGATACTAGGAAGTGAACCAAATTCGTCTGATGAGATATAGAGAAGCGGATTGAAACAGTGATGGGATCATCTTCCTGATGAGACATTGAGAAGAAGACCCAAACGAGGCTCGAAACGAGCGAAACCTTTAAAACCCAGCTTCCTAATGAGACACTGAGAAGCAGGTGAAAGCAATAAATGGTTAGCTTCCTGATGAGATACTGGGAAGTGAACCAAATTCGTCTTCCTGATGAGATATAGAGAAGCAGATTGAAACAAGCGACGCGGTCATTCTCCTGATGAGATACTGAGAAGAAGGCCAAGTCAAGGACACCAAACTCAAAGACTACGGTGACGAATCCCAAGGAATAGGAAAAAGCATAGTAGCAAATTTTGTCTTTTTGGAGATCGCTTGAGGACGAGATGGAGTCGTAAAAGAGAAGCTGATGCAGTGGAATTAAGCGACAGACGTAAAGCAAAGGGTGGACCAGCTGGAGAAAGAGCAGCTAAGAAATAGAACTTGACAAAATTGAACTTTCTTTTGGATCTTTGCTCTGTTCTCGTTACACAACAACGAGCAAAGAAGGGCAACTGTTGAAGCCCAAATTCTGACTGGGGCCATACTCCCTTTAAATTTATTTTAAAATTAAATTTGTTTAAAAATTTAAATTTAATTTAAGTTTAAAATTATTTTCAAATTTAGAGTTTAAAATAAATAAAACCCAAATACAAAAGTCCAAAATAATTACAAAAAGTCCAAATTGCATTCTTGGGCCCAAATTTGGCCCAAATTCAAATGACCCAAGTTACACAAAGGCCCAAATAAGACCAGACCAAATAACCCAAACTTTAGCCTATTCCTAATCTTCTGGGCAGCTTGCACCAGCCACCTCTTCCTCAGCCACTCAGAGTGCGCCACGTCAGCCTAACCAGCGTCTTCTTCAACTTCAACTTGCCCTGCCACCGGCTGTCACCGCCACTGCCATCGCCGAACCTGCAAGAAGAGAAAGCAGATTAGATATGCATTTAGTTACATAAAACAAAACAGAATGATTGTAAAACAGGCTATAAAAGCCGAATGAATTCTCAGTTGTAAGGGTTGGAGGTTGAATATTAAGAAATCAATATATAGTATACACTAATATTTTCAGAGATCAATTTAGAGCGAGGTTACTTGAATAGTCACAAAAGCAACAGAAGGCAAATCAAATCACAACACTTAAGCATTAAAGTATCCAGGTATCCTCAATAAATGTTTATCATCATTTAAAGCCCTATTCAGTTCCAATGCATGCATTCAATACCCACTATTGTCATTTATTTCTTTTTATTTTCAAAACGTTTCAATAACTTTTATTAATATTAATAACTGTTTTAATATTAATAATAATACTAATGACCCTATTAATATTAAATAAGTTTTTCTTAATAGTCATTAATAATAAATGTTTTGATAATAATAATAATAATATTAATAATTATTAATTAATAATTACTAAAAAAGGGGGGAAACAAAAAGCCGAAAAGTCACTTCCCTGGTCGTCGTCACCGGAAGTCGAACGCCCTCTATACCTTGTCGCACATAGATCTGCAAAACACAGAAAAAAGAAACAAAGAATTGATAAAGGGATTTTTTTAAAAAAAAATGGTTTAATAAAATTTTAAAAAAAAACATTAATAATAAAAGAAAAACTGAAAGGACAGAAAACTTACCCTCGACCGATTCTACCGTCGCCGGAGCTTCGCGCCGGAGTGTCGTCATCGCCTCATCGTGCATGGATCTATAAAAAGAAGGAACAAAAGTTTTGAAAAGGTTTTTTTAAAAAGAGCAGTTTCACAAAAAAGAGAGAGGAAAAATCGTCTAGATCTAGGCTAGATCTGGTTTGATCTAGCCCTAGATCTATTTTTAAAAAAAAAAGATAAAAGGATGAGTTTCTACCTCTAAACCGTGGTCGACGGTCGAAGACAGAGGCGAACGATCGCGCGTGACCGGTGAAGGCAACGGCGCGTGCACCGGAGAAACCCAAGCGGCGACGCGTAATGGCCACGCGCCGGGATCGGCGATGCGCGTGCGGCCCTACGCGCGCCGGACGGGGACCAGTCTGACTGGCCGAGGCGTGGTCGGCCGGGAAAGGATGAGAGGATTTTCGGGAAGGTTTCAGGTTTTTTTTTAAAGGGGTAAGGAAATGTTTTTTTTTTCTCTAAAATAGGGTATATATAGGCCCTTAGAACGGTGCCGTTTTGGGGGCTGAGTTTCAGCCTTAAAACGATACTCGTTCTGAGCTATTACCCGATGTCCGACCCGAAATCCGACCCGATCCGACTTAAGATCCGCATGTTTTTTAAAGGAAGGGTTATTTCTGCATTCGATCCTTTCGCTTTTTCCAAAATTTTCAATCAGGTCCTTCTCGTACTTTTAATTATTTCTAAATTGGCCCAATAATTTTCACGGTTCTTCAATTTAGCCCCTCGACCTTTTTAAAGCACCAGGAGCTGCCACATGTCATGTTTTTGGCTTATTTTGCAAATGGTCCCCTTTATTTCTGATTTGTTTTAATTTAATCCTTAAATCAAGTCCGTTTTAATTATAAAAATCCCCAGAAATTTTCATTGGTTTTCAAAGGGGTCTTCTGACTTCCGAATGCCTCAGGGACTGCCACATGTCACCTGTTTTTGGTATTATTACCTCGGAGGTCCCTAAACTATCCAAAAATTACCATTTTACCCACGAACTTCGAAAAATTCCATTTTTGACCTCGAACCTTCCAAAAATTACTATTTTACCCCTGAACTTCCAAAAATTACCATTTTACCCTCGAACTTCCAAAAATCCCATTTTGACCCCGAACCTTCCAAAATTTACTATTTTACCCCCGAACTTCCAAAGGTCCCATTTTTTTACCCCGAACCTTCGAAAAATTACCATTTTACCCTCGAACTTTCAAAAATCCCATTTTTGACTCTGAACCTTCCAAGAATTACCATTTTACCCCCGAACTTCCAAAAGTCCCATTTTTGATCCCGAACCTTCCAAAAAATACCATTTTACCCCCCCAAACTTCCAAAAAATCCCATTTTTAACCCTAAACCTTCCAAAAATTACCCTTTTACCCCCGAATGTTTGAAATTCCATTTTTTTAAAAAAATCTCGAATTTTCTCGAAACTACTATTTTGCCCCCGTGCATCCGAAAGGTCTCATTTTGAACTCCGATTGCACTTTTTCTTCTTTATCATCAACATTTGCATTTTTTTATTATGCACTCGTATTTTGTATCCTTGATTTCTTTCGTGAATAACTTATCCACTTATTTATCTTGCTTCGCGTTTTTTTAATATCCATCATTAACTGCTTATTCTTGTTAAACTCGCATGTTTGTTTTCGAAATTGTCTTTTTTTCATAAAAACTTTAAAATCGAGGCAATATTCTTTTATTTCGGGTTTCAAAAATTTGCGCCTTAACTCACTAGGTGCAATTTTTCTTCAAATCGAAATAATCGAATACCCTTAATCGAGGCAATGTTTCCTTATCTTCGATTCCGAAATATTGCGCCTTAACTTACTAGGTGCAACCTTTCTTCAAATTGAGATAATCAAATGTCCTTTTCGCAAAAGTTTCAAAAGATTTTACAAAGGAAAGCTCATTATTTCTGGATCTTGAAATGTCGTGTCCTAACTCACTGGACGTAGCTTTTCTTCCTCGATCACTCTGAAATAGCGGGGTTTTCAAACAAACTCAATTTCTTTTAAACTTAACTTGTGCATTCAAGGATCGTATTTTAAGCTTTATTTGAACTTTTAAATGTCACAAATTAAGACCCGAAAATAATCAATACGGTACCAATTTGGGCGCATGAGGGTGCTAATCCTTCCTCATGCGTAACCGACTCCCGAACCTATTTTTCTGGATTTCGAAGACCTACATGTTTTCCAAAACGGCTTTTAAAACGTTTTGTGGTGATCCAATCACACCGAATAAAGGATTGGTGGCGACTCCCATTATTTATCAATTTTGAAAATGATTTTTTTCGAGACACGTCGTTTTTCAAAAAAGGATGGTTTCGACAATATCGTTAATCATGTTTATGGAATTATAAACTTTTATATATTTTGGGTTAACAAATAATGTTAGTCTTTGTATTTTAATTAAATTTGAGATTTAGTCCATGAACTTAAAAAGTTGAAAATTAAGTACTCTTACTTCTTTTATTTAAAAATTATAGTCCGATCGTTGTCTAATCGTGCCAAGTTGATAAATTTTTATGGGACAAGCGGAGTTAATTTTTAATTTTTTATGTAAAGGACTAAATATCAAATTTTGTGAAAGTATAGGGACTTAACAGCATATTTGAACTTATATATTGACACTTGCATTGTTGGAACCAGACAGGAGTAGCCGATTGAACCAAAAATGGTTCACTATATTGGTTCAGACATAGTTTGGCCTTTGAGTGAATTACTTGGAATCGGTAAAAACAGAGATACCAGATGGTTGAATCGGTTTATATATTTTTTAATATATTTTAATTGTTCATTTAATTATTGTTAGACTAGGAATCGCAATGGAGACTGTTAAATAAAAAATTGGTGGTTTGATCTTTAGAGCATTGATTGACAAGTTAGTAATTTTCTGGTTTATATGCCGATCTCATGACCAGTCTAAAACAGCTACGCTCTTTCCGCTTGAATTTTCCAATGATTAACTAAGTTTTTAGGGTAAATTCTCTAGTTGGCCACCCAACTTTTGGAGCGTTTTTATTTTGGTCACCCAAAATAAATTTTTTGTAATTTCATCACTTAAAATTTAGGGTGTTTTCATTTTAGTCACTCAAGTGTTGAATCTTTAACATCAATTAACTATACATATTAAATTATGTTTATATTTTCATTTTGGTCATTCAATTTTTAAGTAGTTTTCATTTTGGTTATCTAAAAAATCCCTTTTTTAAGTATTTATTGGAGTAAAAAAAATATTAAAGATTAAAGTGAAAAAAGGGCAGAATTTAAAATAACACATGATATCAAATTGTACATCTTTATTTCAATGTCGAAATTTTAATTTTTTTAATATTGAAAATTTAAATTTCTAAACATCAAAATAATTTAAATAAATTGTTGAATTTTTTTATCTTTTGTTAATGTGAATCAATTTATTCTTATATTAAAATGAATTAATTTAATCTCTTAAATTTTAAAATTTTATTTTATGTTTCTAATTTATTTTTAACGAAAATAATTCAAACAACTCATGTTTAATAATTACCTGTGAAACATAATTTTTTTAATTATATGATTTTAAATCTTTAATGTTAAAGCTAAAAGTAAAGGGAAAAAGTTATTGTAATTAATAAAATTAATTGCTTGTTTTTTTAGGTAAAGAAGTGGTGAAAAATCATAAGTTTTGTTTGATGTGGAAGGTAAAATTAATTAATTAAATTAATTGTAAGGATTTTTTTTGTTTTTAGATTAACACAAAGATTCAAGATTATATAATCAAAAGAGATTTTCGTGTTGTAGATAATTATTAAATGTTAGTTATTTGAGTTTATTTTAATTTAGAAATATTAAATAAAATTTAAAATTTTAGAAGATCAAATTAATTAATTTCAATATTATAGTAATAAATCAACACTATTAAAATTTCAATAATTTATTTAATTGATTTTGATGTTTTGAAATTTAAAATTTTAATATTGAAAAAAAAATTAAAATTTTTAGCAAGCAGGTAAATATGTACAATTTGACAATTTTAAATGCATTATTTTAGTTTTATAATTTTTCACTTTAAATTTTAATGCTTTTTTCAATTATGAAATTACTAAAACACTTTTTCTTATACAAATTAAATTATAATTTTGAAGGTGTGTTTATCCTTTCATATTATAATTCAAAGCATCAACTAATCACTATAATTTTTTGATAAATATATTTTTTACGTAATACTTTTATCGCGCTAAAATTCTTTTAACGAATCAAAATCAAAATTTATAATTATCCAAAATCATAAGTTTCATGTAGCATTACATATTAAATAAAATTTAATTTTTTATTTTTAAAATTCGTCGGAAAATAAATGTAAATGGGTCGAAATTATTACCAGCAGTTGCCGTCCACTTCCTCATGGATACCCATTAAATTATTATACAATTTAATTAGTCCCAACAATTACCTGTCTGCATTAAATATATCAAAATCTTTCATTGACTTTTTTTGATATTTTATTCTTCATTGTTTTCTCCGCCATTTATCTTTATTCCTTGCAACCCATCTCAATACTGATGTTTTTCATATTGAAGCACGAGCTATATATGAAAGATTTATTCTAGCTTAAAAGAAAAAGTTTCGTAAAATTGTGATCGAAAATGATATTGTATTGTTGATTGATATAATTGGAAATGATTATATAATTGATAATAATTTTTCTGAATTTCGTTTAATGCATGATTTATGCAAGTAAGACTGTCAACTTAAGTTTCGATATGTCCCGCGAGAGTATAATAGATTAATAGATTGCATGATCAAAGTTGTTCCTAGTAATTTTAACAGTTTATCAACTTTTGAAGACCCACCTGATTATGCTCGAAGAAGATGTTCATCGAGCAATGATTAATATAAGCTTCCATCAACCTTATTGTAATTAGTTCCTTGAACTCGTGTCCTTTCTATAAAAAAGAAAAAGAATTATATTTGTTTTTCTTACTCTTTCCTTTTTTTTTTATAAATATTTTTAATATGTTATAAAATATTATTTGTCTTGTCTTTTGGTTTACATAATTATTAATACAACTGAAACACATGTTGCAATAAACTAGAAGTTTACGGATTCAAATCTATTTATTATTTAGCAAATCATTAAAAATACACATGATCATTCATTGAAGAATCAAAAGATTTTTCAACTCAAAATTTTTATGTGTTACTTGTTTTCAAGGTAAATTAATTTCTACACCAACATTGGTTAGAATTGGTTTGGAATCATTTGCATTTTTTAAATGCATTCAGGTTGATATATGTGGGTCTATTAACATATCATGTGGACCGTTTAAGTATTTCTTGGTTTTGATATATTTATTTATAAAATGGTCACATGTGTGTTTATTGTAAATTTGTAACCTGACATTTGCGAGATTATTTGTGTAAATAATAAAATTTATGCAATCAAGGTAATTTTGTCTTGATAATGCTAGTGAGTTAGTATCTTAAGCTTTTAGCGAGTATTGTATGTCTATCGGAATAATAATTGAAAAGCCTGGTGCTCATATTCATATCCAAAATGATTTAGTAGAATAATTCGTTAAACACCTTCACTTAATTGCTAGACCATTAATTATGAGGACAAAGCTTTTTGTTTCGGCATCGAGATATGTTGTTTTACATGTTGCAGCACTTGCATGCATCATACGAATAAATTATCATACATTCTTCCCATTGCAATTGGGTTTTAATAAAGAACTAAATATTTCTTATCTTTGGATATTTTGATGTGCAGTACATCTTCCAATTGTCCTACTGTAACGCACAAAAAAAGGCTCTTAAAAAAAGTTGGAAATATATATTGATTATGAATCCCGTTCTATAGTTAAATAGTTTGAACCAATTGCAGGAAACCTATTTATAGTGCGATTAGATGATTGTCATTTTGATGAAACAATGTTCTCAACATTAAAAGGAAAAAACTAACAAGTTGGTAAAGAAAATTAAAGGGAATGCATCATTATCATTATCACCATTATCATTTGGAAAATATTGTAAAGAAATTGTCGGATGCTTTTAGTGACATAAAAAGATTTATTAATCTCGTATACCAGCTAGAAATGCTCCAAATCGAATTAAGACCTTTGTAGGACAATTTGTTAGAGAAAATGAAAGTAAGACTCGCCTAAAGCATAGTAAATCAATTTGTTTCGAAGGTAAAATTACTGGTAAAAAAAAATGAGTAAACACTCAAGAAAATGTAAGATAACTATCCAAAATTTTATATAACTCAATTATGTATGATAGAATCATCAAAGATTTGATTTTTTCGAACTCTGTCTATAACTCATTATAAACTCAGGAAATAAAGAGAAATGTGTACGGACGAAATATCGAGCAATTGTTTAATATTTTAATCAATAATAATTTGATATAGTAATAAATTATATAAGTACACTTAATTTCAAAGTCTACCCACCACGTGTTAATGGGCAGTGTTTTACAGTGATAAATAACATGCTAGTTTGGATCCATTGAAACACACAGAAAGCAAGCAAGAAACTGCTGTTCTCTCTCTCTCTCTCTCTCTCTCTCTCCCCCCCCTCTTTCCCATAGTGTCATCCATCTTTCAATCCATCACTCACAAAATTATGGGTTTGAAGGTCTGATTTTCTTTCCTTTTTCCTTTCACTTTCATTCATGATCTAATCTAATTAATTAGTGTACTTGTGTTTCTGGTTTTATGTTCTTATGATCCATTCATTCATTCACCCCAAAGAACTGCATCCGCATTTTGGGGGGGGGGGAATTTTAGGTTTAATGTGAAGTCAATTGAAGTAGATTACTTTTAGATCTGGAATTTTTGTGTGAATGAATTACAATTACAGATATCGGATCTTAGATCTAACGCCAATCGACTTGAATCCACTGATATGTCTAATTGGGAATTTTTGAATTTCTAAACTAATCCCTAAATCCAAATGTCTAACTACATATGATCTAATCATGGTTATGGTTTTAGCCTCTTCCATTAAGTTGAAATTTGAGATGTAATACGGGTATGTAAATTTGTTATTGATTGAATGTGATCTGCAGCTACTAAGGGTGTTATCAGTTTGGATTTACTACTTATAAATCTCGAATTTCAGTATAATGAAGAGATTAAAACCCTAATTAGATCACTGCATATATGTTATTGTTTCACTTCAATCTGATCCCTTTGATTGTTGTTGACTGTAGGAGGAATTCGAGGAGCATGCCGAGAAAGTTAAGACCCTCCCTGCCGCCCCTTCGAATGATGACATGCTCATTCTCTATGGACTGTACAAGCAAGCTACTGTTGGACCAGTGAATACCAGTTAGTATATCTATATATAACTCATTTAATCATATTCTTTTAGTCACTATATAGTAAAGGGATTCATGGTGTTTTGTTTTGTTTTGTCTATAAAAAAGGCCGTCCTGGAATGTTAGACATGAAGGGAAAGTACAAGTGGGATGCATGGAAGGCTGTTGAAGGTATGTACTAGCTAGTTGTTCAATCCTTGAAAACTGTTCAACATAATAACGACCTCGATGTCGTTTTAAGTAAGGTATTGTGGGGTAAAAGTACCATGGATGCACCTGTATTAAGAGTTGGATTGTATTTTGTCTTTTACTAAAAAATGGGCAAATTAGTCTTTGTACATTAGATCAAAGAGCAAATCGGTCATTTTGTTAAAAATTCCATCTATTTTTATGTTTAAAAACTGGTCCATGTACATCAACATGAGGTACATGTGGCACGTCACGTGTCACTTTTAGTTATTCCATCAGTCACACTAGTTTTTAAGGATGAAATTTTTAATAAAAATGATTGTTGCTCTTTGATTTAACATTCAGGGATTAGTTTGTCCATTTTTTAGTCGAAAGAACAGAATGCAATTTGACTTCTCATATAGGGACCTTCATGATACTTTTATCGATATTGTGATGGAACCTTGTGGAGAAAGAAAAACAACATTAGAAGAGCTTTGTTTCTTGTCTAGGGGTTCAATGTGACTATCAGATAGCGGAATATATGAACTACAACTATGTTTTGAAATTGGGTTTTTTTGGTATTTTGATAGGGAAATCAAAGGAGGAAGCAATGGGGGATTATATCACCAAAGTAAAACAACTGTTTGAGGCTGCTGGAAGTTCTTGATGTGTGTGTGTGTGTGACCAATGAAAATGGTGTAATTTCAAGCCCTTGTTTGTTACTTGGGGGTGTTCATTACTATGAATAAATTATGTACTCTTTTTCTATTGCTATTATGTTATTTATAGTAGAAACTCTTGGATTTACTTTTATTCTTGTGGTTATTTCAAAGTAGATTTTTACATAAGGATGGTAATGATGCGAGGTGGTTGTATGGATATTGTCTTGTCTTATCCATCTTTGTTCTATGTTCGCATTGATGTTGAAAATATTCCCGTTCATGGACGTTGGATATCGTCCCATCTTACTTCATTTTTATTAAGAGTTTTCGATTTAATATCATATTGTTGTATATTTATAAATTGATCATAAACATAATTTAGGTATATATAATGATTTAGTATGTACAATCAGGGGCGAATATAAAGGTATATAGGGGCTTTGGTCCTCAAAATGAATAATTGTAATTTTAGTTTTTTATAAATGATCAAATTATAAATTAATATGTAATAACATTATGCTTTGATCCTCAATCAAAAAAAAAAAAAAAAGAATCTTATTTGATAGTATGATGGTTAAGGGTGTTTACCATTTCAGGTGTAGTTTAAGTTTGAGTCGTGTTAATCGCGTTTGTTGTTTGAGCTTTATCTTGTTATTTAATGAAATCATAAATTAATACGTAATAAAATCTATATTTTGAAATTTCAATTTGGCCTCTAATTTTTTTTGAATTCACTTGTGTATAATATGAATATATAATATATTCACAAAAATTTTAATATATAAAATATATAGAAAGATATATATAATGTGTAATTATTTGATATATTGACGGTAGAATTTATAATGCTCAAATTGAAATGTCAAGTCTCTCGTTTATAAGAATGGTTATGTTTAAAGTAAATAAACTAATGTGAAATTCATTAAGCGACTTGAGTTTATTTTTGGCATAATATTAAATTTAGCTCTCAATATTTGCATCTTTTGTTAATTTGATCACTGTTATTTTTTAGTTAAACTTGACCATTAATCTTCAAAAAAAGAGTCAAATTGTTTTTTTTAATCAAAATGCTAACTAAAACATTATATTTTAACGATGTTGGTGTGGCAACCCACATGGCACTCCACATGTACTTTTATGCTGACATGGCATTATGTCTTAAATGCCATGCCAACAAATAATTTTAAAAATATAAAAATGATATATTTAAATTTCCAAAAATTATAGAAAAGTTCATAAAAATTAGCATGAAGTACATGTAAATTATCATTCGAGCTACCACGTTTAAAAATTTAACATTTTAGTCAATATTTCTATTAAAGAACAACAATTTAACTATTTTTGAAAGGTTTATGATCAAATTGACTTTTTTTTTTAAAAAAGGTTGACTGTCAAATTTAGTTAAAAAAGTTAAAAAGAACAATCGCTAAATTGACAAAGAATATAAATATTGAGGATTAAATTTGATATTATACCTTATTTTTTTCCATGCATGAATTTTTTTTTTGGGTGAAATGCATTAATTCTTTTTACACAATTTGCATCCACTTACATTATTAAATTGTTATCTAGGAAAAGGAAAAAAAAAACTCAGAATTGGAAAAAATTGAAATTTATTGTTGTAATTTAAAAAAAATAAAAATAAAAATTCTTATTTTTTTCAATTTGGAACTCTTAGAATAGACACTGTTAACATTTTTATCCACCTCGTATATTTTAATTTGATATATTTTGAAAATTTATCAATTTAACATATATCGTATTGGTAATCATATTGAAATATTTTACAATATATACTAATAAATAAAGATACCGATTAAAGATGATAACAGTTCGATTTAAATCAATTTAAAAGTAAAAAATAAAAAGACAATTTATCATGCAAAATTCTGATTTATAAATAATGCCATAATATTATGAGAAATTATTCTAAAAGGCATTTTTTGTATTAAAAACATTTTGGAATTTTTCAAAAAAATTTAAATAAAGGAAAACATCTTCCTAAAATTTTATATATTTGAAAATATTTTCATATTTTCAAAAAAGAATCTTGGAAAAATGAAAAGATATAAACAAAATTCAAAATTCTTTTTCTTTTCTCTCTTTATAAAGTTGGGAAGACTTTAAGTGAAGAATAAAATATATATCTATTTTAAAAAAACTTTAAGAGATTGCAACTTCAAATTCTAATAAATATTAAAATTTTCATTTATCTTCAAATTTTTTATACGAAATTTGTTTGTATGAATTCTCGATAATGTTCGATGTAGAATTATCCATGAGTCAAGTCGGGTCCTAACAAAATTCTAGGCCCGATTAACAGGCTCGAGTTTGGTCTGAAAAATGAGCTTAAAATTTTGTTCAAATCCGGCTCGAATAAAAATGTTAAAACTCGTTCCTGGTCTGCTCGTATTAAAATTTTTTATTTTATTTTCAATATAAAAAATTTTAAAAAATAATTCATCAAAAACACTAAAACCATAAAAATAGATGTTTCCTAAAAAATTGAAAATAAATTAAAAAAAATCTGCATACTTAAGTAACACGATAGTGCAATTAAACAAACAAATAGTAGCAAAATTAACAATAAAACAATAACAATAAAATAGTAGTAACATAATAGTGAAATGACAACAAAACAGTGGGAAAATAGTAGCAAAACAATCTAAAAATAACAACAAAAGAACAATTTTTTTTTTTTGCAAATTCGGGCCAAAAAACTTACTGAGACCTGACCCAATTTCTAAATGAATATTTTTTTTCCAAGCCTATTTTTGAACTTATATGTTTTCTCAACCCTCCCATTTTTTAGATAGGCTTTCAAGCCGGACTAAGTGACTCAATCCATGAATAAATCTAATCTAATGACACAAATTAATTTTCAAGTTCACCCAAGCTGATTTTTAATCGATAGGTTTAAGTTATAGTTTAACCTTTAAATACAACCTTTTTTTATTATCTTATTTTAATATCTGAATTATCATTTTCATCTCACCTTAAAAAAATTAATGTAACATTTTCATTGAGAACAGGAAAGGAATATTTGTGTGTGTTGAAAATATAGAGAACAATGTTGGGTGATAATGATAATAGGTGGAATGGAATATGAGGATCTTTTGTTGAAGTATGTTAGTGTTGGGGTTCTTTGAAAGTGGTGGAGCACCATAGCCTTTAGATTCTCTATTTGATGCTTATGGTCCATCACACTAAGGCCATGCTCCTTGATGCCATTTGATGCTTATGGTCCAATCATTGTAGCTATACATATACACACATTTGCATCATCTTGACAATATTAGATTTGCCTAACTACATAATCACATTAAGTGTGTGTTTCGAAAATTATTCCGTGATTAAATTTGAATATAATTGTATTTGTAAATTAAATATGTGGATAAAAATATTATAGAGATTTTTGTATTAAGAGTTATGTTGCAATTTACTTTTTCTGCTAAAAAAGGGTAAATCTAAATATGTGTGATATGTTTAAATAATTATTGTAATTAATATTTTTTATTGAATTGAATGTAATTAAAGCATTCCAATTACTTTTTGCAATTTTGACGAGGGATAAGAGGAGGAGATTTACGCTGAATGATTAGTTATGAAAACTATATAATGACATTTTATAAAGTCATCTAGTAATTGGATTTAAATATAATTGCTTGTACTTACACATGTATGATATGTTTAAAAAACCATTATAATTAGTACATCGTGCATAATTGTGTATAACTAAAACATCCCAATTATTTTATCTAATTCTTAAGAGGATGGTGAAAATTAGGAGAATTGTACTGAATAATTACTAATGATAACTTCCAAACTTTTTTTTTTTTATTCTTTTTCAATTATATACAACTATACTATAAAGCATGATATAAAAAATTAATATGTAAACTTAACACTTTAAAAAAAAAAATAAATGCTTGCGAAAATTTTAAATTCTACAATTATAAGAGATTTGTTATATTAATGATTACGTCCTCTTATAATTATGTGTTTTTTTATCCATTTTACGATTTATATTTAGAGTTTGTGATTACTCTTAATAATGTTGTCTTTAAAGAAAAAAAAAATTCAAACTTGTATTCTCTAATTAAGAGTAGAGTATATCTTATCATTGCACATTTATTAATAGCATTTAGTTATTGTTGAAATTATAAAGTGAATTTTTTTTTTTCAAATTTCTCGTTTGTCTTAACATAAAAAGTCAAATTAACTTCACTAAGTATCCTTTTGGATGGCGGTGGCGGTGGCGGGGAGTGACGGTGACGATGATGGTGATACGGTGGAATCTTTTACATCACAATTATGATAATTAATTTTACTGTTACTGATGTTTTTAATCTTACTGGAGATAAACACACCATCCATCCATCTAAGAATAAAAAAACAAAGGATAAACTATCCAATTAGCCATTTAATTTTTAGATCGCTTTTATTTTGATAAAAAGAAATCCTTACAATTTTGTCAAGACATTTTGTACATGTCAAATTCTATTTACACTCTCATGTTTACATTACAATATTGAAATTAATTTAATCTAAATAAAAGTGCAAATGTGGACATTTTTTAGAGATTTAACATTTAGATGACATAAGACGGTGAAGGATGGGATTTGCACAAGAAATTGAAATATGCTCAATTGTAGAAGCGACAAACTTGGAGTGTGGGTACTAGGAAGGTGATCCTCGAAATGACAATTTAAATGCTATCCAAATGTTGCAGAGCTCTACGTCAAATGTACCCCGACATGTGGTGGCTCGAAATGTTAAACAATTGATTCAGAACCACTAGAAAGTGAAGATACAACATGCCCTGTCAGGGAAGATAATAGGGTTGATACGCCCTTAACTAGAAGCTAGGTTTTTACAAATTCATGCAACCATGTTTTGAAGCTGATTCATGATGATTTAAAGGGATTAACAAGGACTGTATGGTAATAGTTTTTATTACTTTTATTTTAAAAAACCCCCTAAAAGTTAGGTGATAAAATTTCCTCACGAAAATAAAAGTACCCTAAAAATTAAGTAACAGAGTAATTTACCAAAACAAAATTAATACATGGAAAAAGTTCTTAACAATAGGAAATCGACCACACTCCATCTTCCCACCACCAACCCATACCACTTTCATGAATGCTTAATTTCAGAACTGTTATTAGCTAAACAACAAAAACAAATAACCTTCAACAAACATTTGACATCCCTCATCGAGAATACGTGCAGCCTTAGACTCGAAAAACTGGTACAAAATACGTATACGTGCAGTCTTAGACTCGGAACTTGCACCAACATACGAAAATACATACGGTCTTAGGCTCGAAATTTAAACCTTTACACTGACTTATACTAAATTTGGGTATTTAGGTAGTTCTATTAGCACAAAACACCATAAACATCTATTAGTTTAACTCATTCATACTACAAGTACAATAAGAACTTACACATCTAGCTTTAAATAAACCATAATTCATTAATATAACTTAATAGTAATAAAACATAGGACATTGCTTATTCATAGTTTTAGACCTTTTCAAACCCATAGGTATCAAAGGGCTTGAAAATTTCACCATTTTCTATTCTCACACACACACATCAAGAAGATGCAGCAGCAGCCTCTTGCAGCTGTTTTACCTTTGTGATATAATTGTTCATCGCTTCCTCCTTCGGTTGCCCTATCAAAAACCGAAAACCCAATTCCGATTCATTAACGGATTTTCAAAGGAAACGAAACGGTAATCGAATATTGATTCGAATATAAAGCTTACCTTCAACAGCCTTCCATGCATCCCACTTGTACTTTTCCTTCATGTTGAACATTCCGGGACGGCCTTTTGAACAGTGAAAATGATAAAACCAATTAGTCCTTTTATTACATTGTGACTATATATATATATATATGTATGTATGGATGTGTGTGTATACTAACTGGTGTTCACTGGTCCAACAGTAGCTTGCTTGTAGAGTCCATAGAGAATGAGCTTGTCGTCGTTGGTAGTGTTCTCGGGGAGGGTCTTAGCTTTCTCCGCATACTCCTCAAATTCCTCCTATACAGTCAACAACCAAGGTACAAGATTATCGTACTATAACATCAAAATTCGATGGAGATTGAAGTGAAACGTTAGCTAAAAGGAAAACCCCAATGTTTTAGTTTAGTAATCGGGTCGAAATCCGCAAAGCTTCTAAGTAAAATCTTGTTTGATTTTGTTTTTATGGAACACAAATATAAGCAGAGTGTGAGTACTTGTACTAAGAGTAGTAGAAATAAGAGATGTTTCAAGCAAGATTTAAGCTTTGTACAAAGCAAAGAGAGATCTGATAAAGGATTCTCGATTTTATCAAGAGAAGTCTACAAAGTGTCATCCGTCATGTTCGGAATTGCTCCGGGAGGATTTTGTCTCCCGACTCTAGCCGTCGTCTGCTTTGTATGGCAGAGTTAAAAGACAAAACCCCAAAGACGGGCTTCGTGTTGAGGGATAGCTGCTCTCAACAGACAACACTTCGCAAACTTTTCTCAACAAAAATCGAGAATACTCAACAAGATCCATAGATTTGTGGATTAAAAATTCAGTGGAATCAATTGAAATACATTTCCAGATATTGGCGTAATCTACTTCAGATCAATTTTTTTAACATTAATTAACATTTTTGAGAAGAAAATCAAAAGGAAGCAATTAATCCGACAGAAAAAAGAATCATAAGAACGATAAAAATAAACAAATCAATAAAAAAGTTCCGATTGAACGAATGAATCACCAAAACATACAAACAAGATAAAAAAAACCCAGAAAATAAACAATATATTAGATTATGAATGGAATTAAAATGGAAAAAAAAAAAGGAACAGAAGGGAAATCAAACCTTCAAACCCATTTTTCTTCTATGATTATAGCGTTAAGACAGAGAGAGCAGTTTCTTGAAATTTCTTTGTGATTTTGTTTCTTGGACACAGAAAGACTGCCGTTTACTTATAAGGAATCCCCTAAATGACGTGGTGGGGTAGCTTTTCTTGGGAAAATAAAACAAGAAAATGAAGTGGGTAAATTCTTCAATTGGTCCTTTCATTTTACCCACTCAAAATGAAATATTTGCAATTTCATCACTTAACTTTTAGAAATCTTTCACTTTAGTCACATGGGAGATTGATTGTACGCGCCACGTAATGTTTACATTTTCATTTTGGTTACTCAAAAAAATATCTTTTTTAAGTATTGATCGGGGTAAAAAACATTAAAGATTAAAGTAAAAAAGTGATGGAAACTTGTTTATCCCATTACATAAAATTCTATTTCTTTTTAATATTAAAATTTTAAATTTCAAAGCATCAAAGTCAATTAAAAAACTTGTTTGAAAAATTTTATCCATTGATAACGTCAATCAATTTGTTACTATAGGATTAAAATTAATTAATTTAATTAATTGAAATGTTTTTTTTTACTTTCAGCTTAACATAGAATATTTAAGATCATATAATAAAAATAAATTTAAGTCTCGCAGATAATTATTAAATATTAGTTAATTGAAGAATTATTTGGAAACATAAAATAAAGTTTTAAAGTTTATAAGAAAATAAAATTAATTAATTTCAATATTATAGTAACAAATCACCTGGCTCAATTAAAGGATAAAAAATTTTCAATTAAATTATTTAATTAATTTGATGTTTTGAATTTTAAAATTTCAATATCAAAAAAAATAAAACTTTTGGCAAGAGGATAAACAAGTACAATTTAATAGCTTTTCAATGCATTATTTTAATTTCTACTGGCTTTTACTTTAAACTTTAATTTTTTTACCTCCTAAATATTTTTAAAATGATATTTTTTTGGATGATCAAAATGAAAGTGTCCTAGAAGTTGGATGATCAAAATGAAGATGTAAACATGGTGTCACGTGCACAATAAACCGCCATTAGAAATTTAATGCTTGAATAATTAAAATGAAAACGCCTTAAAAGTTGGGTGATTAATCGGGTAGTTTACTAAAAAATTATAGTCTAGTTTTAATTCTTTATTCTAGACATAATTTTATATTTTAATTTGGAATAATTTGATTTTATATTTTTTAAAAAATAAATTTTAAGTGTAATAAATACAATTAATATATACCAAAATAATTACAAGTAGAATCATCATTACAAAATGTGATTGGATTTATAATCGAAATATATTTCGACTTAAATAAAAATAAATATGGACAAAGCTTGCACATAATAAAATTTAATCCAAAATAAACTTGAACTGAGAACTTATGTACGATTTATGTAGGGTAGATGCTGGTTATGAGTTTTAACTCTGCTCCATACCCTGAGCTAGGATCGGACCCATGACCATTGGTTAAGATAGGAAAGACTTTTACCATCTCATCTAACTCTTATGGTTTTATTTTATTTCATTTTGTTTAGGGTTTGGCTGGCATGGAAGGATGGACTTATGTGGAATGAGAATCGCGTAGCTCGTAATTTAGTTAATGACCCAAGCTGTAGCTTATGTTGGCAGGTAAGGGAGAGTAGGGATCATATTCTTCGGACGTGGCCCTGGGTGAAGGATGTTTAGACCAGGTTATTGAGTCCGGCTGTGGCATCCCACTTCTTTACGGTCATGGCTGATGATAGGTGGCATTATAATCTAATCACTTAGAAGAATTTTAGATTTGGTGATTGGAGTTGGCCTCCACAGTGTGTTGGATTAGTTGGAAATGGAGAAATGCTAGAGTCTTCTCCTAAGAGCTCTTGCCCAAATCTCGTAGTTGTTGGTATGTGAAGATACATTAATAGCTGCTCCATTTGATTTTCTTATTGATGCCAAATTTAAACTTGTGCTCGAGAGATACCTATCCATACATTGAAAAAAGATGTATGGATTATTGAGAAGACATAAGTTATGGTGATTTCTCTCGAAACGCACAAATCTCACGAATGAATAAAAAATTTGATCTACATTGAATTTCACTTGAATCGCCATCTATTCTCCTGAAGAGAAATTTAGTTTCAAACCCTAGTTCGAACAGAAGAAGTACGTTAATAGATTATTTAAGAGTAGATTTTGCTAAGCTTTCTATTGATTGGTTGTTAAAAGGTTGTTCTTTCCTTTTTTTACAAAAAAAATAAAAATAGAGTTTTTAGAATAATTTTAATAACAATAAGTTCTAAATCAATTCTAAAACATTTATCAATTATTATATGTTGACACATCAACATGATTTAATTTCATAATCAAGTTATTAATGAAATATTATAAAAATTAAATAGATTCAAAAAATAATTAAAAATTAAACTTCAAATTTGAGTATAATAAAATATCCAAAAATCATAGTTCAACTATTTTAGTAAATTTTTTTTATAAAATATTATACTACAATTAATCAATCAAAAACTTCAAATATAATAGAATCTATCAAAAGATCATGTGGAACCTACAATTATAAATGAGAATTCTAATGTATAATAGTTGTAGTTGAAGTCAATGCCTTTTATATTAAATTAATATCGAAAAGGAAATCTTCCCTATATAATATTAAAAAAATATCGGTAAAAGGTAAAAATGAATAAATTTCGATTCAATTTGAAAAAAAAATAAATTTTGAATTATTTAAATTAAAATTAATTTTAAAATATTGGTGGGCGGAAAAAGCAAAGAAGTTATTTATTTATTAATTTATGAATAGAAGAAAGAAGTTAATAATTGTTGATAGTTGTTGAGAGTCCTTTATAATAATGTCGATATTTTCGATGATTCTTGTTTTCTTGCATGCAATCATACGTCCAAGTTTTCTTAGGGACTTCACATTTTCCAACTATACAAATATTGATATATGTATATTGGATTGAATTTTAGTTTGATTGGTATAGAAATTATTATCAATTTAGGATAATATGGGTTTGAGTGCGCTGAAACTCAACGACGGAATCAAAAGGTAGGTAGGGTCCATCCCTCTTAAAATGGAAAAAAAATCATTTAAACCATTTATATTTTGTAAAATTTTAAATTAGTAATAGTAAAATTATACTTTGACCTCTTAAAAATAATAAAAATTTGATTTAATCCTTTAAAAATGATAAAGATATAGACTATTAAAATGGTGAAATTATATTTTTACTATCGTAAAAATATACGATTTAATTCTTGCCCTCCCCCTCTCGCAAAAAAATTTTCTGACTCCGTCATTGCTGAAGTGTATTGTCCTCGTATCTATCGAATCGATCATAATCATTACCTACATTCCAAAAAATCGGGCACCATAAATAAAAACTAATAAAGAGGCCTGCTATTTCATAGAAAGACATCACGATTCTTTATGGAAAAAAAAAAACTATTTGCTGAGACGAAAATAAAAATATCAAACTTGAAATCGAAAAAACCCCAACAAAATAGAATATTTTGCTTTTTTTCTGTATTTGGGTTGAACCCAATAAAACCCAATAATAAATAAAGATGAGCTTATTTTCTCCAATGAATTATCCAATAGCTAATACCCTAAAACCCCACACCCAAACCCAATTTTCAATTTGTCTTATAAACCAACATTCAAACTTAGGAGCTCATATTTTTCATTATCTCATTGCGGGTCGGATAGGTTTGGATCGGATTTATGTATGACATTAGAATATTTTATATTTGTTTAAATTTTACTCAATTCGAAATATGATATTAAAATTTTGTCTAAACTCGTCCACATTTGTAAATTACTAATTTAATTCCCATTTTAATCTTATCCATATTATTTTTTAAAATATATATTATTTTTTTATTAAAATTTTAAAATTTGACAACTTAACATGATTTTTAATGTTTACGTAGCATTATATTATTATATATTTAATTTTATATGATATAAATTACATAATATATAAAAATAAAATAAAAATATATTACAAAAGTATAAAATCAATTAAGTCGAGTTAAACTCGAGCCTTGAATATTGAAATCTAAGCTTGGGTCATAATTTAAATGGGCCTAATTTTTTTACTCAAACCCATTCTTTGGGCCTTATAGTTTTGTCCAAACTCTCCATATTTTGGATGGATATTTGAGCTTGGATGAGTAACTCGACTTGAAAGTTGGTTGATTTTTGCAAGGTAGAGACAAGTCTAAATATAAAGTAGGTTGCAATTGTACCAAGTGACTATTGTTGGTAAAACAAAGATGAACGTCAAGAACTCGTTTTATGCAGTTTAGAATCTTCCTATGCTTGGGGAGCCTTGCCCAAATCGTCAATATACCATACTTGATCAAGTATAGCTTGTGATTTAGGTCTCGCTCCCTTATCAAATAGTAACCTCACACCTATACTCTAAACATGATTACTCTCCTCTAGGACATTCCATTAAAAGTTTAAATGTAAACCAAATGATTCGCTTGAGTTTACTTTTACAGTATTTGTACTCAAACCCCTTTGATGAAGTGAAGTGTGGTGCCTTTTCAAGAGCTTGGTATTTGTCTCTACCAAAGGGATCCATCCATTCTTTTGATCAGTTATCGAATCTATTCGTGAGTAGATTTCTTACCAACAAGACACTAATATAGAGTTCGACTCACCTTTTCTCTATCAAGTAGAAAGAAGGTGAACATCTAAAGGATTTTGTTCGTAGGTTTAGCTCCGCAACCATGAAGTCTAAAGGTGCAACAAATGATTGGGCAATTCAAACATTCATCGCAATGGTAGGTCATGAAGTCCACATAAAGGACACTTTCCACTACATGACCACCACAGAAGAAACCACAATGCAAGCATTCATTTGTCAGGGCTGGGGGGGGGGAACTTTCCTAGCCCCATTAATTCTCCACAACGGTGGAGGCTAGTGAGAGGAAAGATAGAGCCCGTGGTAAATAGCTAGTTAGAGAGATTATAGATGTGATTGTCGGCAATAACGAAGAATGGGCAAAGCCAAATGCCAAGAGAAAGACATACATGAGGAGTGTGATGTCTATTAACATTCCTTTGAAAAGGTCTCACCTTGAGCAAACCCAACGAGTTAGATTTTGTTATACTATATGTCAATAATGGTAGTAGGTATGATCGCGAAGTAATAAGAAAGAAAAATAAAAATACATAAATTTTACGGGAAAAACTCTTATCGGAAAAAATCACGGGCAGAAGAAGAAGAAGAAAGTAAACAACCCATCTAATAGAAAAAATATAGTTCTATACGGATTCAACTTGTGCGACAAAGTAGCCCTTGGACCTTCAACCCACTAAAGAAGGTAAGCCTTATCTAATAAGTTCACTGACCAACGTATAAAGGTAAAATAATCAATTGTTGTGCTTAGATATGCCGGATAATGGACAACACAAAACAGGTGAACTGGTGAAATTCTTTGTAGTAAACCATTCCTCAACTTAGAATGCTATATTTGGAAGATTCACCATGAAAATGGCCTTCATTTATATAATTGTGTGGATAAAATATAAGATTCTTTTATTAATTTAATGACTCTGGTTGTGTTACTTAACTCATGACACCAAACCCAATCAAGCCCTTGATATTAGTATAGATGCTTAGGGTTAGCTGTCATCAAACAAGGCTCCCTAAAGATCAAATTGAGCTTTCTCCTATATTTGAGGACAACTTTTATAAAAGTATAAAATGTATTGTAAAAATATTATGGAAGTCCTTGTACTAGATGTTATATTGTATTTTGTCTCATCTATTGAAAAAATGGGTAAATTAATCCCTGTACACTAGATCAAAGAGTAAATGGGTCCTTTTCATTAAAATTTTCATATATTTCTACTGTTAAAAACTAGCATGGCTAATAAAACAACCAAATAGTAACATGTGGTATGCCATGTGTAGCTCGTGCTGACGTACATAAACTAGTTTTTAACAAAAGGACCAAATTACTCTTTGACCTAACATATAAAGGGCTAATTTGCCTATTTTTTTAATAAAGGGATAAAATGCAATCCGACTTTTTAGACTTAAAAAATTTAGTTACCCCCCCAAAAAATTGTCTTGTCTACTAACAAATGGGTAAATTAATCCTTGTATATTAGATTAAAGAGTAAATGAGCTTTTTTCGATAACAAATTCATCTATTTTTACTGTTAAAAGCTAGAATAGCTAATAAAATAACCAAATAGTAACACGTGACATGTCGCGTGTATCTTATGCTGACTTACATGTATTAATTTTTAACAGTGGAAATAGATGAATTTTTTAACAAAAAGACCAAATTACACTTTGATCTAACTTATTGATGCTAATTTATCCATTTTTTTAAATAAAAAAGACAATACAATCCGACTTCTAATATAAAAACATTTATGATAAATTTACTAGAAATATGTTCCCACGTTTATCTCATTGTGCACCATTCAACTATTCCAAGATTCCAAACAATATTATTTTAGATATTTATTCTTTCATTTAAAGAATATAAACAGCTAATGCAAAACATTTATAGATGCAAAGGTGGGTTAAAAGAGAATAAGAATTAGATGCTAGAACTTGGAAAAGAAAATTCCTTCACTTTCTTTTTTTTTTTCCTTCAAAACATCAATTTTGATGGAGAAGAGCCCACTTAATAAAAAAAAATAAAAAATCTTATCCTTCTATATATAGACCAATGGCATATCAAAGCAAATTCAATAATGAGATACTTTAAAATATTATTTCATAATTTACAAAACTATAATTTTAAACACGCTTCAATTTGCGCCCTCTTTATTATTGTAATAATAATGATGTCAACTAATTTTTTTTTTTACTTTTTCGGGATACAAAAAAAATTATAATTTAAACATATTTCAAATTAAATTGAACTTTTTTAAACTTCATTAAAATAAAAAATGGCATTCCAAAAATTTAGAGTATCACTGAAAATGTATGAAAATAAAATAATAAGCTTATACTTTAAATTTTAAACAATTTGAATAAATAAGAAGGTTATATATATATATATATATATATAAAAGAATCTAAGATTTAGGATAATTTTTTCTTTGATCATCATCCATGGTCAGGTCTCATTTTCTTATAATGCAATAAAATAAAAAAAAATCTGTTTACCATATTAAAGAACTCATTTTTTTTAATTTTTATGGCGGTTATATTCATATTTGAGGCTTGTGGTTATCCCTATCAATCATATTGTCTCTAAAGTTCAAAAACCTCGTTCTATTCTTGCAAGTGTAATATGCTTTACCACAGCACTAATGCCTGATAGTCAAGGGTGTTTATCGCTTCAAATGTGGCCTGCATTCGAGTTGTACTAATCGCGTTTGTTGTTCGAGCTTTGTCTTGTTATTGTAATTCACAAAAAAAAGAAGAAGAATATATTTAAATTTATTTAAAAATATTTTTTAATAATATGCTGGGTACCATTGAACATCAGGCACTGAAATGAAAACTTTTAATGATCATTTTGTAATTTTTTAAAATTAAATGACTAAAACGTAAATTTATTAATAGGTCAATAACTTTGGATGCGTAATTTACCCGATAAATAAATAAATGGAGAATGTGATTATGTTCTAACACTGTTAAGCAACACTAGTAGAGTGGTCTCAGCCTGGCTTATATTATATATGCATGGGAGAGTGCCTCTCTCTCACTGAGTGACACAACAACAACAACAACAACAACAACAACAAAAGAACATGGCTAAGAAGAAGCATGTTTTGAAGGAAGACAAAGAACATGATTCCGACACTGAAAAACAAGTTTGTCGAGCTGATTTCCCTCCTCACTTTGTCTTCGGTGTTTCTACTTCTTCCTATCAGGTTTTTCTTCTCTTCTTCTTTAATTTTCCAGTTTTGATCATAAAAAATTAACTAACTCGAACCCAAATTGATACGAAGGCAAAACTATTGTGAGATAAAATGAGTTGAACTCGAAATTACAAGTCAAACAAACAAACAATCTAAAATGACCTGAATATGTAATAACTCAAGCCTCAAACTTGAATAATCGGAACACAAAAAAAAATTATTTTGTATTTTTTCTATTGGAGTTTAGCTTTCTTCACTTTCGTTTTTATTTCTTTCAGATTGAAGGAGGTGTGAACGAAGGTGGCAGAGGTAAAAGCATATGGGATGCTTTCTCTCACATTGAAGGTATGTCAGAATAACCTTCAATTATCTTCAATATTATATATATAGATAAGGTATCTTATATTTCTTGTTTTCCTAGGAAAAATCATTGATGGAAGCAATGCTGATGTTGCAGTGGATCATTATCACCGGTACAAGGTTAGTATTACATGTATTAGATAGACAGGGTTGTCAAATGCATTCCATGGTGCATTTCAACAAGATTGTTGAACTCGGATCGAACCAATTGAATCAGGAACCGATAAAAACAAAGTAAAGAATCGATCAAGTAAAAATTAATTGAATCAGATTTTAATTTTTAAAAATTTATGTAATTAAAACCGGACTAATCAACCAATGGCTTGCATTCCAAGAGTTATATCTTCAATATCAGCTCTCAATATATTTCCAAGTAATGGTCACACAACATACAGGAAGATATAGAGCTTATATCCGAGTTAGGGTTCAAAGCTTATCGATTTTCCATATCATGGCCTCGTATTTTTCCAGGTACATACATAAATTTACCGTTAACGTATCAAATAATTAGCCCGATATATTAAACTATTCGTATATGGTTGCAGATGGTTTGGGAACCAAAGTTAATGAGGAAGGGATTACATTTTACAACAATGTGATTGATGCCCTTCTTGAAAAGGGTATTGAGCCCTTTGTGACATTATACCATTGGGATCTTCCATTGCATCTCCATGAATCAATGGGAGGGTGGTTAAACAAGCAAATTGTGTAAGTATAATGGTATTTGCAACATTTGTAAAAAGGTTAAAGAAGGTGATTTATTTATTTTAATGTGGGGGGACTGTGTAGGGACTATTTCGCAAAATTTGCAGATACTTGCTTTGAACATTTTGGTGATAGGGTGAAGAACTGGGGTACAATAAATGAACCATTGCATATTGCTGTGGGAGGGTATGATACAGGAAGATCTGCCCCTGGGAGAAATCACAAATCATCAATTGAAACATATTTGGCTGCACACCATATGATTTTGGCACATGCTGCTGCTGTTTCCACATATCATAGCAAGTACAAGGTACAATATCTACTATTATGGGTACCTATGTGAAAAAATGGTATAGTTTGAGGGTCAATTTTGCATTTAAACCTATCTACTTTAAACAACACAATCAACTTTCCTTATGATAGGATGGATCAGAGACGAATTCAAAAAAATCTTTTAGTGGAGCTCAGTATTGTATTATAATCAAAATATAATTTTATTATATATTAATTTATAATTTCATATTTTTAGGGACTAAATATTTTTTTTTCCTTTTTGGGGGCAATTCCATTATTTATAAAGAGATTATATTGAAAACTGGTTATGAAATTAAGAGTTCAATACTGATGGTAACGAGGGTCCCTAAAATTTTCGAAAATTCTTTTTAGACTCTTTTTAATTCTTTTAAAAATATTTAGTTACCTTCAAAAATTTTAAATTTCTTAGTAAAATTTTCTAACTTTTCAAAAATTTTAATTAGATCCCTTTAAATTTTTTGTCAATTATTGTTAAGCCTTTAAATTCTTTGAAAGTTTTAATTAAGCCTATCAAAAATTTTAAACATTCTCATTAAATCCTTCAAATTTAAAAAAAAATATTTTAGGCCTCTCTAAATCTTAACGTCAAGATGGGTTATATTCATGTGAGTAGCCAGGGAGTTCGCAGGGACATTGACCCTCTAAAAAAGGGAAAAAAAAATTCATTTAGTACCCTTTAAAATTTATAAAAATTTATATTAATAAATGTAAAATTGCATTTTATCCCCTTAAAAATGATAAAAAATTAATTTATTTTTTTAAAAATTATAAAGATATAGATATTAAAATGGTAAAATTACATTTTTGATATCGTAAAAATATATAATTTAATTTCAGCCCAAATTTTTTTTTTTTTTTGGTTTCACCCGATTATATTTGAATTTGTCTAGTTTAGAAGAGTTGGTTGCACCTCTTTCTTTTTGTAGGATAAGCAAGGGGGGCAGATAGGGTTAGTGGTGGACTGTGAATGGGCCGAAGCTAATTCAGATAAAATCGAAGATCAATGTGCTGCACAAAGACGGGTCGAATTTCAGCTTGGATGGTATAACTTTCCCTCACACTCACTCATTAGTTTGTTCTACAAAAATTTGGTTTTGAATATGAAGTATACTACAGGTTCTTGGACCCATTGTATTTCGGAGACTATCCTGAATCCATGCGCGACCGGCTCGGCGACCAGCTTCCGGAGTTCTCAGAGGAAGACAAGGAGCTACTCAAGAGCTCCACGGACTTCATTGGGTTAAACCAGTACACGTCGAGGCTGGTTTCACATGCCGAAGATAGTGTCGAAGAAGGTCATTTTGAGAAAGCACAACAGGTTGCCAAAATTGGTAATATCATCAACCTCGACACAATTTTATTATTTTGAGGGGTCAAACTAAAATTTCACCACAAATTAAGTTCTAGATTTTGAGGGTTCAAAATAGAAAATTTCAATTTTAGGTAGCCAAGTCCCTGCATGCCCCCTCCCTTTGTCCCTGCATGATATATGATCTCTAACTCATGATTTTGATTATATGTTCGACAGTGGAATGGGAAGATGGTGGGATGATCGGTGATAAGGTACGAATTAATTGAATTAACTGAACTCAAAAGAGAGAACTTTATTCGGGGTTTGTAACCTTACTCTCTATTACTTGATCACAAAGAAATCATATTTATTAAATAAACTAAATTATCTATTATGGCAGGCTGCATCGGAATGGCTCTATATTGTTCCTTGGGGGATGCGGAAGGTTCTCAATTACATATCTCATGCATACGACAACCCACCAATATATATCATGGAGAATGGTATGCAATTGAATTGAAACATATATACTTGGAGTTTGTCAAGGGCTTACCACAATTTAGAATTTGGGTTGTTTTGATTTGGTGTCATTGTTTAACACGAAGTCATTTTTGGACTCAAATTGGGTGGGTTTGGGTTATTAGACATTTCATGTCAAATTAAAATGGATTGGATTTGCCGATTGAGTCTTAGTTCGATTGGTATGAGTATTGCTGCCAATGTAGGAAGACATGGATTCGGGTGTGTTGAAGCGCGTTATCCTCTTATTTATGGGTTAAGAAGGGGCTATGGGTAGTTCTAAGTATCGTGTTAAAAAAATAGATATGATCAGAATCTATAATGAGATTATTAAAAAAAAATGATTGGGTTGGATTTAGATTTGAATTAATTGAGTTAGATTTCTGAACCTGAATCGGAATTGATTAGTACTAATGACTTGAATGCTTTTTGAAATATAGGTATGGATGATGAAATAAATGAAAATGTCCCACTCCATGAAATGCTTGATGACAAAAAGAGGATTGAGTTTTACGAAGGATACCTTGCTTCTGTTGCTCAAGCAATCAAGTAAGTATACTTGAAATAAAATAAGTTGATTTCTTTAAAGAAAACCCTAAAAATATCAATAAGCTATTGATTGAGGTGATCGCAGCCTCGTCTCCCAAAAGGTTAAGAACATTAATTCAAACCTTGATTTACGTGTTTGTTGAGAGGGTTTCTTTACCTTTAACGTTTTCGACTCGATAGAGATTAGTATTAAAGTCCAATGTGGTTCGGGGTGCTCTGGATTTACACTAAAAAAATCATTGAAATTTACAGGGATGGAGTAGATGTGAGGGGATATTGTGCATGGTCATTATTGGACAACTTTGAATGGTCTCATGGCTACACCAAGCGCTTTGGTTTGGTATATGTTGACTACAAAAATGGCCTAACCCGCCATCCCAAAACTTCTGCATTTTGGTTCAAGAATTTCTTGAAAGACAAGCAGGAATGAACCATTAGCTGCATTGCCACCCACTAATTTCACTATCACTATTAGTAGAAGCAAATCATTATCAGCTCACAAGCCACAAACAGGATTGTTCCTGTAATTTAAACCCACGACCTGAATTTTTAAGAGGAACATCCAATGTTGCTAGACCAAGAGTTGGGATTTTCTATCACTACTATTATATTACATTGCTTGTTGTTCATCTTAATGCCCCAT
This sequence comes from Kokia cookei, assembly GCA_039519145.1. Lineage (NCBI taxonomy): Eukaryota > Viridiplantae > Streptophyta > Magnoliopsida > Malvales > Malvaceae > Kokia > Kokia cookei. Next base: position 45,823,327 of record CM076908.1, on the reverse strand, counting down.
AATTTTGGGGGACTTTTCTTTGTTCTTAGCTCAATCTTAATTTGAATAAATGTGGGTGGTAATTATTTATATGCTATCGAATTTATTTAATTAAAAGGGTAAGTTTGACTATCTTCAAGTTTATTAGTTGTATTGGTGTTGTCCATTTTTCTACTAATTTTTTCAAGTTTTCAGTTGACATTAGTTTCAAGTTGATAATTGGAAAATCTCTCTATGTAGATGATAAATTTTTAAAGTTTTTGCTTAATTAGTAAAAGTTATATAGTAAGTTTCAAAGTAATTTTTGTAAATATTTAAAAAATAATAATTTTTGAAGTAAAAAAAATTAATTTAATTCGAATAATCTCGATTTTTTAACTTACGAACCAAAACCATTCAAACATAATCAATTTGAATCATATTTCCGTTTTTTGATTTTTTTTCCTTCTTCGCCTTAGTTGCAACAAGACTATAATTATAGTTGTTTGAATTGAATTGAAAACCAACTGGAGTATCATTCTGTAAAAAGGTATTAAGACGGTTGAATTGATCTAAAAATCGATTTGATTAGACGATTGAATTAAATTTTTTTTTATTTTAATGATTTATTTAATCAATTCAAATGGACCAATTGATTGCATTAAACCAAATCGCATCACCAGACTAATTTTGAAAACCTTAGATATAATATACTTTATGGATTTTTCTTTAAGAAATGGGCATTATAGAACTAGAAAAATACAGATAACTCTCTTAAACCTCATAAAGCACAATGTGCTGCATAAGGGGGCAAACATGGGTGCTAAAGTCAAGAACAACAATGAAACTAAAATAAATAACTAACTAACTTAATCAATCAATCAATCAATAAAATAGAAAAAAAAGGAAAATGGTAAAAAGAGGTAGGGTTTGGGAATTCAATGATGATTTTCCGGGCGAAGCTCTACGATAGATCGAGATGCGAGAGCGGAGAGACCAGGTGGTTTGGAGGTGACGGCAACCAAAATGTCGGCATAACCCACCACCCCTACTAAAACATCATCATCATCTTCACCTTCAGTCACCCAAACATGGGTTGCCCTATGAGATAGCATTTGAGCCATAACCGCGGCCAACGAGCTCGTGGTTTTACATGTCAAGGGTGCACTTCTGCCCCTATACGTGCCCCGACCGACTCCGAAAGTAGGGGACACTGGACTGTACCCACTGCTCATACTACTGATTTTCCTTGGCCTTGTTGATTCAACACCATCGTCTAGTGAATTGTTATCGAAACCGGTGAGCCATCTCGAACTCACATTATCCTCGATCCCCATAACGAATTGTCCGGCAGAAAGGTTAGCTAAAGCCCATGCTGCGGCTAAATAATCACATTTCCATAGTTTAGAGACTGAGATTTCTCCTAGAATTCTATGCCGACCATCTGGTGTGCTCTCCATAATGGCAAAAGCGCTGGGATCTCCCGGATCCTTTTGCGTTGCTTCGGCAGCCGGAAGGGAAGCGTCAATGGAGCTATAGTTGTGGTTAATAGCTCCAAGTGAGGAGATTGAAGACAGGGGGAGTGGCGCTAGAGCACCGAGGCAACCGATGAGGAAACGGATTATGTCTTCTCTTGACAAACAGCAAAACTTGTTGCGCATGACGGGTGGGGCGGATGATGAGGAAGAGGAAGCAGAAGAAGCAACAGATGAAGGGGCACTGACATTAATACCGAGGTTATTGCAACTGCTGTTGTCCACATTCTTGAGCCACTTGCCATTATAAAGGATCGAGAATCTCTTGCTCATTCCTTTCCAGACCGTGCTCTTCAGAACAAGAAGTCGCCTCACACCTTGTTTCATCATCTCCAATGCATCTATCAATCTAGTCCAACAACAAAGGAGTTAGCAATGCCATTATAGAACACCATTAACCTGCAATATTCTAATGGAACAGAAGACTATTTTCACATGGCCTAGTGGAAACATATTCTAATGTTCTAACACAACTGCTCAAAATCTTAAATTAGCTACCTAAATGATACTTGCTGATTCGGAAATGGCAAAGGAGGGAGAAGGTGAAGAAGCGGAGAAGAAAAGGATCTAAAATGGGGTCTGGATTGTGTCCCCCCTCACAAGAGGGTCTTTGAAATTGTATTTTTGGGGTTTTTCGGGTTAGATTTTGGGTCGAATCCCGGATCAGGTTATTTTTACTATCATTATATAATAATCCTAAACAAGATTCATCAACTCTGCATCATAGGTAAACCGAACAAAAGAGTTTGATATCATGAAAACTTTCTCCTATAAGTTCATATAAGTTAACAGCAAGCAAAGTGTTTGAGAAGTAAAAATATCATTGAGACCTCTGTATTAGTAGTCAATATGTTAAATCAAAGAGAAAATTAATCTTTTTAATAAAATTTTAAAAATTAACGTGATTGATGGAATAATCAGACAGTTTCATATGCATTAAATGTATACCTCATGACGACGTACAAGGTCTAGATTTTAACTGTAGAATTGGATAAACATTTTAATAGAAGTACCAATTTGTACTACTTTACGGGCACTAAACATTCATTTACATCCACATAAAATTTCAGTCTCAAGCATAACAATCAACCCATTATCATCACAAGATTAATAAACGAAGCATAACAAGCATGTCTATAATAATTTGAAACTACACATGCTTGAGCAAATAGATCAAATATACATAAAAGGGGCAATAAGCTAACCTAGTACCAGGATCAACAATCTTCAAGAGAGCATTGTCAGGGACAACAACAGCAGACACTAGTGTTTTCATAGCTTTGTCCTGGTCTTCCAAACATTGAGGCTTAGATAAAAAAGACACAACATCAAGTGAAGTTAAAATACCCACAAATCTTTGGTGTCTCGTATCATTGTTTTCCACCATTCCCATATGAGTTTTCCCTTTCCAAACTGTTATCCCACACTCTGTTGACTCTCTTATTGCTCTTATAGCAGATCCAATCGTTTCCGTTTCATAAAATTCTTCCAATTCTGGCTTCCCCACCGTTAGATCACCCACTACATGGTATAAAAACACCGATGCCATGTTTGTTTATTGAGAAAGCTGTAAAAGAAAAGAAAAACGAAAATTTATCGTTTGGTGATGGATTATTCATCTTTTTGGAATAAAGGGTACTTCTAATTTTCAATTACCTGAACTGGGTTTTGACTTATTTAATCCAAAATTGAATATAATTTTCTCTTCACTTTTTGTTTTTTCAATTACAACAAATGAACTGTTCTATAAGAACATATGGGGTTTACTATAAAACCGATAATAATTCAATATACAAGATAAAGAAAACGTCAAAAAGGGTCATCTTCATCATTTTGTTTTGCTTAATTCTCTTTAGAAATGAAAGAAAAATCTGGGTTTTTTTTTCTTGAAACCAAAAGAAATGGTGAGGGGGGAAGAATTATAAGAGGGAGAAGAGGAGAAAGATAAGGAGGGATTGAAACGAAGATGATGAAACAAAAGGCCATTGCGGTGATCTCTCATGAAACACTTGACTGAATTAGTGGCTCGCATAGCATGACTTTGGGAAAAAAAATTTTTTTGGTTCTTCCATTGGATTGGGTGATATGCGGATGAGATTTGAGAGAAGAAAAGAAAATAGGTAAAATGTGCTTGTAGCCCTTGTACATTTTGAAAAATTGAGCTTTAGTCCTTATACTTCTTTTCCTAGAAATTTAGTTCCTCTCCTTTTCAAATTCTGAAATTCAAGTCCAATTGTCAACCTTTTTAATTTTTTGTTAAATTGGTTGCTGTGACATTTTGAAATAAAAAAAAACTACTCACTTGGTAGCCATATAATTTTAAAAAATGTTGTAATGAACTTGAATTTAACAAAAAAAATTTAACAATATTAACAGTTGAACTTAAATTTTGAAATTTAAAAAATAAAAAGATTAAATTCTTGAAAATACTAGTGTAGGGACTAAATTATTAATTTTTGAAAAGTACAAAGACTATAGGCATATTTTAACCAAATAAAAAGATTGGTGAATTGTTTTTGGTGAAGCAAGTGGCCATGCTTTGTTCTACTTCCCAATTAGTTGTCCAAATTTCCGAAGTTCGCTCACAATTACAAGGATTTCTTTTACAAAAATATGGGATAAGACAACAATTAATCCTTGAATTTGTGTAATTTTCAATTTAGCCCCTAAATTGTTTGGTTCACATTAGTTTTGAACTTGATAATTTTTTTTGATTTTGGCTCATATGATTATGTGACATTTTAAGATTGTGTCACATCATTACATGAATTTTTTATATAAAAATGATATTTTTTTATGTGATGATATGACACAATATAGAATGTCATGTTATCACATTGACAAAAACCGGGAAAAGTTATCAAGTTTAGGAATTAATATCGGTTTATTTGGTTAAGTCAATCTGTTTAGTTATGATATATATAATCAACTTAATATTTAATTTTTTAAAATTTATTTTAAATATATATTTTATAATATATAAGTTGGTGAAATATATTTATATTTTCATTATCTTAATTATATTTTATAATATGTTTATTTTACAATATTTTTTTAAATAATTTGGTTAATAGGCTTAACCAACAAATGTTAAGTCGATTTGGTCATGTCAGTTTATAGTTTATACCTTATAAGTCAATCAGTTCGATAACATATTATTTAATTATATATTAAATATACTATAAGTCCTATTATACGCATATGCATTACAGGGTTAGAACTTCCATCTCGTGTTTCGTGCAGTTTTAGATTATCCTTTTGTTTTAAATACGTCTAAGTCAGCTTAACCACCAACAATCAAGGATACTGCAGCCAGTGACATATGTATGTAGAAATCACAGATTTAGAATACAAAAAATGGTTTACTTTATGATATTAACTCAATTAACAACATTGTTAATATATACATCTGATAAAGATAATAGATTATGCATATTAAAAAAAAAATAAGATCAGGTACAATCTCCACCTACGAAAATAAAGCACATTTCATGATGAGTCGTTTATTTTTTAGAAGAGTATTCGTGACGAGTGGATTAATTACTGCTATTGTTAATAGAAACCTTAGTTTTGAAAAAAAATCATCGCTAATTTTATATATTCACCTTATGAGGTTGATTTGTCTATAAGCTCATAATACGTAAAACTATTACCCATGGACTTAAAATTAAAATGATTGAAATTACAAAAGTTTCTTTTTGTTATTAAAATTAAATCTTAAAAAATTAATATATTTATAAAATGTATCAAAGAAATAAATTAAGGTATAATGATAAATTTAACCTTTGATATTTATCAATTTGCTTTTTATTCTTCTTTTTTTTTAGTTAAGTTTATCCATTAACATTTCAAAAAGAATCAAAACGTTTTTTTTAAAGAAATATTGATTAAAACATTAATATTTAAATGATTTTGGTGTGACAACCTGCATTGCAATCTATGTATATTTCATGTCAACAAATAATTTAAAAATAAAAAAATCATAAACATTAAAAAAATTAGTATGAAATACACGTGGGTTATCATGAGGGTTGCCATGTTAAAATTTTAACATTTTAGTCAGTATTTTTCGTAAAAAACACAGGATAATGCGTTTCAGTACACTCAAACCTATGTACTCCTGCATTGACAATAATACCTATACCAATCAAGCCAAGACTCAATCAACTTCTCAATGTAATTTAGAAAGCTAGATGGTTAAGTTGTTCTTTTTTTTTTTTTGAAATACAAAATGGAAGGCAAAGCTTCAACAACAACACAATTAGCACAACTTGAACCCAAGCCGCACCTAGAGCGGTAAACATCCTGACCGTTAGACCAACACGGGGTTCGATAATTAAGTTGTTTTAAGTCTAATTTTCTAGAAAAGAAAATGGTTAGAAAGGTTCAACAAATGAATAATAATAACAATCCAATAAGGTGGATATAGAAGTGAAAAAATTTGGTCCATTGCCCTAAAATGCTTTAAAAAAGAAAAACACCCTTGATAACCGAAATTGTGAATCTGAATATATATATTTGGCTATGGATTTGAAAAGAAATGAACCACTCAATTCTCCCCAAATTTCTCCGAGAACTTGGAGGAAAATACCTACAATATTTTCTTTCTTCCTTTTTTGGTTTTTTTTTATAATTTGGTTATTTCCCAAAACCATGGGTTCTCATGATCTTTTGTTGTTTTCCCTGGTTGCAAAACCCCCTGCTCCCAATAGGGGTCCTTCAATTTGTTGAAGGCTACCCACCCCACCCTACCCCTTCATGTCCCCGGCAGGTTCGTTCAATTAGGAATTTCCATTCTTTCATTTGATTTGAGTTGATTTCATTTCATTTCATTCATTGATATATCTATAAGCTAGTTTGGATGAGATTATAGTTTTTTTTTATTTTTCTCGACGTACCGAACTCGTGTTTCCCTGCTCTTTCGCTAAAGGTATAATAAGATGAATTGCTTCCCATGTTTCTCGTCGCAAAAAAGTAAGAAGGAAGGTAGTAGCAGAAGGGAGCAAGTCGACGTTAACATCGACCAGCCCCCTCAACCAACTGTACCCGGTATGCCCTCATCTTGTAATTCACCAAAAACAAGTGATTGCATGAATATTGATTTGAATGAAATGGAGCTAAAAAAAAACCTAATATAAAGCTAGTAAGGCAAATAAAATAAAAAAATTTGAATATTAAAGTAATGAGGCGGTCACAGGTGAAGTAAAAAATTTTGTATTCGATGCTGAGTTTTAGTTTTATTGGCATTGACATTATTGTCAATATATGAAGACGTGAGTTTGAGTGCGCTAAAGTGCATTATCCTCCTATTTAAGGTGGTTGGAGAGGGGTTATGGGTAATTCTAGATGGTATATAAAAAAAAAGCAGATATTATAAGAACCTATAATGAGAGGCCAATAAATTTCCCTTTTAATCAAGAGGCTGAAAAAGGATTAAATTGAATTATTGAATTTTAAGAAGGAGTAAAAATAGAATTGTACCATTTAACTATGGAAGCAAAAGCACTTGTTAGGCTTTGTTCCTGGACATAGTCATCCCCGCAGGGGAGGTGACGGGTTAAGGTGGGGGCTTAACCCTTTAAAATGGAAACTTTGTGTTTTATTTCTTCTAAAATTTATAGAATTATAAGTTAATATGTGATAAAATTGTATTTCGACCCTAAAATGATGAAAATATGATTTAATCCTCGTAAAAACCGTAAAGTTATAAGCTAATTCAATGACTCATACAGCTGAAACAGAAAATAAGGAAGCACCTAGTACCCCAGTTGAGTATGACAACAATAACTCCATCAAAGCATTCAACTTCCGTGAGCTAGCCTCCGCCACCAAGAATTTCCGGCAAGAATGTTTGTTGGGTGAAGGCGGTCTCGGCAAAGTTTACAAGGGAACTATTCAGGGCACCGGCCAGGTCCTCTCTTTACGTGTTTATTTTATCATATCATATCATGTTCGAATATGTGTCGGATACATGCACACGTAAATCACCATCTCGTTGACTAAGATCTTTTTTATTTTTAATTGATTGGATTGGAAATTTTGGACATATAGGAGGTTGCTGTAAAACAACTTGATAGGAATGCAATGGAAGGGAGCAATGAGTTCTTTGTTGAAGTTGGGCAACTCAGTCTCTTACAGCATCCAAATCTGGTTAGTGTCGTGGGGTATTGTGCTGATGGAGACCAAAGGCTTTTGGTTTATGAATACATGTCAGGGGGTTCAGTACAAGGTCATCTTCATGGTATGTGCATATTCAACTTTCGGGGTTCCTCTTCAATTTTCATGCTAAAACATTTTTGGGTTAATTGCATTAAATATTCATCGAATTATCGTCTAGATTTTCATTTGATCCTAAATTTTAAAATATTCGAGTAAGTGATCCAAGTATTGTTTTGGTATTATCGATGTCCTTCCATAAACCTAGCTAGCAGTTTAGATGTTAAATACCAATTCAGATTAAATGTGGAGTGTTTTCTAAAAAATTTGGATAGTAAAATTTTACCCCGTACGTTTTAAATATATTGCATGTCAAATTCGAGCAGGCAAGAAATTTCCCCTTTAGCCAAGAGGGACAAAGGCTCTGATTGCCCCCAACGATCAATTTAATGTTTAGATTGTCGAAAAAACCTAATTGATACTATATAGATATTTTAAAGGCGGGATTAACTTATTTTTCGTATCTTTTTGTTGTAATTAACATTTGTGTAAGTGGAACTAAAATGTAGATATTAAACCTGGAGGGGAGCCATTAGATTGGGTAACACGAATGAAGATAGCATATGGAGCAGCACAAGGTCTACAATATTTGCATGAAAAGGCTAAACCTCCTATAATATACCGTGACCTCAAGTCCTCTAAAGTTTTGTTGGATGATAACTTCAACGCTAAACTCTCAAACGTTGGGCTGGACAAGCTCGGGTCTTCGGCTGATAGCAAGATGCCGATGCAATCGAGGATGATGGATAACCATGGATACAATGCTCCAGAATATACGAAATCAGGTACCCCCACGTTAATGACCGATGTCTATAGTTTCGGAGTTATTCTTCTTGAGCTTATCAGTGGAAGAAAACCTATTGACCCTTCCATGCCTGAGGACCAGCAAGAGTTAGTTGCTTGGGTAAGTACCTAGCTAAGGATTTGCTTGTTTCTTTTTGAATTTGGCACGTTGAGTTGCAGGTTAATTTGGTTTTTAAAATTTTCAGATGTTGAAATCATTTTTAGTTCGAGTTAATTTTAATTTCAAGTAGTTTAGGGTTTGATTTATTTCGGGTTCTAATCATTTCAGGTTTTGTTATTTGAGTTTATCACTTTGGTTGATGTTATCTTAGATGGCTAGTACATATCATTTAGGGTTTGGGTTAATTTAAAATTCTCAAGTTTGGGTCAATTTTAAATTCAGAAAAAATTAGGTTTTGTTTATTTTGGATTTGAGTTATTTTGAATTTTAGCCATTTAAGTTTGTTGGTTGGGTTATTTCATGTCATTTTAGGTTTCTTATATAAATAATTTTGGATTTTGATCGTTTTGGATTGAGATTATTATAAATCCTAAGTAATTTCAAATTCGAACCGTTTTATGTTTGGCTCATTTTAGGTTGAAGCTATTTTACGAATTATTAGACTTGTCAATTATGCAAGTTGAAGTAGGTTCAATTCGGGTTTTATATGTTCTTGTTGTTTTAGGTTTAGGTCAAATTGTTTTCGATTCAGATCATTTTGGATTTTACTGTTTGTTAATCAGATCATTTAGGTTTTGACACTTGAATTTAAGTTGTCATTTTATATCGAGATATTTGTCAATCTAAGTTATTTAAGATTTGACATATAAATTTGGGTTTTTTAATAATCAAATGAATTAAATGAGTTGAATTTTCGAATTTAGGCACAACCAATATTCAAAGAGCCAAAAAATTTCCCACAAATGGCAGATCCATTACTCAATAATCGATTCCCAGAAAGAGGATTGAATCAAGCAGTAGCAATAGCAGCCATGTGTGTCCAAGAAGAAGCTGCTGCTAGGCCATTAATCAGTGATTTAACCTCCGTCTTAAGTTTCCTATCCATGGCCGCCGAAGAAAACAATATTCCGGCCGCTCTTCCAGCTTCAATTTCTTCTAAATTAAACTGCATCTCCGCCAAGCTCAACTTCTTAGACGGCGCAGATGCCGCAGGGAAGACAAAGGCATCCGGCAAGGCCGAAGCTACCATTGCCGAAGAGGGATCTGATGACGAAGACGATGCCGGTTCTTCCGCACGAAGCAGCAGTGCTGATAGAGGTTTAAGGCAACAAAAAAGTCGAAATGGAGATCGTAAACTTAGCCAAAAGAGTAGTGGAAAGTCATTGTTTTCAGTAGACAATGATAGCCGTAAAAGTTCGAAGAAATCTTCATCAGACGAAGACGAAGACGAAGATGACGAAGATAGGAAATCAGGAGCTTCGTCGAGCCAACATAGCGGCAGCGACGTATCCGAGGGTTCATCCGGTGCTGAAAGTGGAGAAGAAGGGTCATCATTAGGACATAAAAGCAGCAAGAAATTGACGTCAACGAGTCGAAAGAGTAGCAAAATGAAAGAAAGTGGTTCTTCACGCCATAGGAGCAGCAGCACAAAGAAGAGTGGTTCAATGAACCGCAAAAGCAGCAGTAAAAAAGAAGATTGAGAAACATAGTAATGATGAAGGTGATGATTCGCCTGGAGGATCACAAGAAGATTGAGAAGGGGATTGAGAGGGGACCTTATTTATAAAGGTTGAAAAAACACAAGTACTAAAAAGAAAGAAAGAAACCCTTTTTCTTACTGAGCAAAAAATATATACTTTTTTTTTTCTTTCTATTTTTCTTTCTTTTTTATGTGTGAGCTCCTTGCCTTTAATTCTTATTTCTATACCTTTAATTCCACAATTCTTAAGAAAAAGTTTTACAGTAAATACTTTGAAATATCTTTTTAATTTAATTTTCATCTAATTAAACAATCCTATTCTTTAAAGAATGTAATGTTAGTGTGAACGAGTCCTTGTATAGTAATAAGAGTTGAGGTTTTGAACTCGGATTCGAGTCATATCATCTATAATTACAATGTGTGGATATTTATTCATTATTTGTATATATTATGAGTGGATTTTGTTTCATCTATTGTGTTTTATATTTGTTGAATTCTATTAGACTTGCCCATTGGTTGGGCCATTCAATTTGGCCCGTAGATCCGTTCGAAAAGTGAAAGAGTTTGAGTAAAAATATAGTCACAAAAATGAGCTTGGATAAAAAATAATATCCATTTTTTTTAAACGGGTCAGACATCGGGTAGGATAAACTTTTTTGACTTGGGTCAAAAAAAAAAAAACTCTCTTCTTAAAAAGATAAACCCATAATCACTGTTTGAATAAAGGATGTAATTTAGTTAAAGGGACGGATTATTCACTCAAACTCGAAATTTGTTATATCCCCTCAACGCTTAGACACGTGTTAATGTAATAAGACATTGAAATCAACTTGTACACCTCCCCCTCGTCATCAGACCCTTTTAATCACATGTTCCTCCTCGAAGATGGTCTTGACCACTCGTTTCCTCTGGAAGGCGACCTTAACCATCCACTCCTTCATAAGGCCACTCGCTCAGCATGTTACCTCATTAGGCACCCGCTTTTTAAGTACTAACACTCTTCCAAGTGTGAACACACCTCAAATATCGAATGAGTCCCATCAGAGAATAACAGTAATCTCGTACTATCTTGGACCACTTTGTCTGAACCTCATATATAATATGCTAGTACGCCCATATCCATTACAAGGCCTACCACTTTGCACTATAGGACAAGAGGATCCCTCCTATGATGAAGAAAACATTTCCAATAATGAAGAAATGATTGAACTTTTAAGCCTAAGCCTATACTTTGAGTAATCACCCTCTTTCTCAGTAGTCAACCTATCCCCTTGTCCATTTCTGACTTTCCACCTCCCTAAGTGAATTGATCTCCTTAACATCACCACCTACTCCTCCTTAGTCCTCCTCTCTTCCCTATCTCTCCTCCTTGTTTGTACACTATATCAACAAAATTTTTTCTAATATTTGGAAGAATTTAAATAAAAATATTAAGCTTGAAAAATGAGTTTATAAAAAAATTAGACTTATTCAAAATATGATTCGAACTTAGGCGCTAACATTTCGAGATTCAACCCAACTTGTTTTCTAGTTATATTGTATATTATATATTATATTTATTTATATATTATGTAATTTATATAACATAAAAAATTAAATTTTATAATAATATACAATATTATAATGTAAACATTAAAAAACATCTTAAGTTGTCTATACTTAAAATTTTATTAAAACACAAAAATGTATTAAACTATTTTATACAAAATTAAAAATAACATATTTTTTGTAAAAAAATTAAAAAATATATACCAAGCCTAAAATAAGTTTGGGTTAACCATATATAAATATGGACAAATCTAAATTTGATACTCATATTTTGAATCGGACCAAATATGAATAAACATGAAGTGTGTTAATATCATACATAGGCTTAACCTAAACTCGACCCATACATACCTTCAATATGATGTCAAATTAAGTGTAGGATGAAGAGGTTGTCTAAATTCGAACCCGTAATTGCAAAAAAAATTAATTAAATAATACAAGTTATTTATCACTACACTAGTGAATAATTGAAATTAGTTGAATAATGGTAACTAGTTTATAATTAATTGTGAACATTTAGGCATAAATAGATTTTTTTCATAATTAATACAGAGAAATTTTCCCAAATAGGAAATAAAACTTACTTATAAACCCATTTCAAAAAGTGAAAGAAAATCTACAATAAAAATAATTTATTGCAATATTATTATTATTTTTGGTGAATAATTTATTGCAAAATTATTAATTTCCAGCATGCAACTATAAAGAGCATAAATGTTGAGATTCTGAATTGGATTTGTTTCCAAATATAATATCAAAAAGACACCTATTTAAGAGTACAAAAGAAGAACTAATTACAATTCAAGTAAGAAAAAATAGGATAGTCATCAAATTATAGAGGCAATTAAGAAATTTGTTTTTAAGAATAGGAATTCATGGAGTCTGCCTATCTGCTTGTAATTATAATTCTAAGCTTTGTTATTTTCTCGAGCAATGCAAAACTTTACGAAACACAGCAACCTAGTGTCGAAGTTTTGCCCATGACCACACCTCTTTCTCCTTCGGGATTTGGCAATGGGATAAACCATGCTCCTCGTTTACCTCATTCGAGCAATGTTGATCACGGTTTGGAGTTTGGGAAGTTATCAAAGGGAGGGCCTACTCCACCAGCTGCCCCTGGAAAAGGTGGAAATCAAGTTCCACCACCATCTAAACTAAGTCAAGTTGATGGTAGTTTAAACTTTGGGATATTACCGAAGGGAGGGCCGGTTCCACCATCTTCCCCTGGAAAAGGTGGAAGTCAAGTTCCACCACCATCTCCATTAAGTCAAGCTGGTTGTGTTTTGAACGTTGAGATATTACCGAAGGGAGGGCCTGTTCCACCATCTTCCCCTGGAAAAAGTGGAAATCCACCATTTAATGTAAGTAAAGATGGTCCTGGTTTGAACGTTGGGATATTACCGAAGGGAGGGCCTGTTCCACCATCTTCCCCTGGAAAAGGTGGTGGAAATCCACCATTTATTGTAAGTAAAGATGGTCGGAGGGCCTGTTCCACCATCTTCCCCTGGAAAAGGTGGAAATCCACCATTTAATGTAAGTAAAGATGGTCCTGGTTTGAACGTTGGGATATTACCGAAGGGAGGGCTCGTTCCACCATCTTCCCCTGGAAAAGGTGGAAATCCACCATTTAATGTAAGTCAAGATGATCCTGGTTTGAACATTGGGATATTACCGAATGGAGAGCCCACTCCATCATCATCCCCTGGAAAACGTGGAAATCAAGTTTCGCCACAATCTCAAGTAAGTCAAGTTGGTCCTGATTTGAACATTGAGATATTACCGAAGGGAGTGCCCATTCCACCATCTGCCCCTGGAAGACGTGGAAATTCACCGACTCCATCATTTGCCCTTAGAAAAGGTGGAAATCAGTTTCGCAACCATCTCAAACAAGTCAAGTTGATCCTGGTTTGAACATTAGAGTACTACCGAAAGGAGGGCTCACTCCACCATTTGCCCTTGGAAAAGGTGGAAATCAAGTTCCGCCACCATTCCATTAAAGTATACTCGTCCTCCTAGATTTAAAATTTATGCCCAAAGTACATTTTATTAATCAAGAATGTGTTGTTCATACCTTTTTGAATAATTAAATGAATTTACGTTTACAAATTACAATCCAATCAATGTTGTTTATACCCATTTGCTCAAAAATGCTTTCATAATTTGTCTTGACATTTCATAGTCTATAATATACATTTATAAGTCTAAAAAAACTTGTGTAAGGATAAGAATCCCTTCATTCTACATGTATTAATAGTTTTGTCATTTTAAATATTTTTATTATTTGTAAGATTTCTCACATTTATAAATAAAGATTCTAACTTTTGAACTATAAAAAAATATTAAAATATTGAAAATTACAAAAAAAAAAATTATAAAAATTATAGGAACATAATTATAAAAATCTAAAAATTTCCAATTTCCACACCAACAATACAACACCTATTAAAAAGTTATAAAAAATTATTTGATCCTTAAAACTATTTGTTTCTTAGCATCTATCACTTGAGAAAATTCTATCCAAGCCGTCCTTCCACCATAATTTTGTTGGTTTCTATTGTGCTCGTCCATCGCGAATCTCCTCAATTCTTGAACACCTTTGTCCATCTTTATGTTGTTCATCAGTGTTCTCCATCCCAAGGGCGAAGCTAAGGGGGCTAGTAAGGGGCACAATAAAAATTGTACTTTGATCTCCTTAAAAATAATAAAATTTTAATTTAATCATTTAAAAATTACATTTTTACTATCGTAAATATTATAATTTAACTTCGACCCCTAAAATTTTTTTTTGACTTTGCCTCAGCTCCCTCCCACGATCATCACATACCGGTTACTACCTCGAATATCATCGTTGATAGTGTTATCATGAACAATGATAGTCCCAACATTTTTAGCTCACTTTTTGTCATTTTCTTTCGTGATTTTCATATATATTTTGATTTATAATGATAAAATTACTATTGTGAAAGAAATTATATACGTATATATAAAGAGGTTTCTTTGAAAGAATAATGGTGAGCAATGAATAGGCACTGTATTGAGATGCAAATTAAGTGTGGGATTGAATTGGGTGCGGTGCGTTTATTTTATTTTTTATCTCGCTATAATATCTAATTTTATAGTCATCGCTATTTTTACACTAATCGTAAGTAATTGCATCGCCTATCCAAACTCATCCTCAACCGATGAAATGGATTTTAAGGGTAATAAACCTATTGCAATAGCCTTTGGGGTTTCGAAGCTTGAATTAAACTTTTCAATCCATACTTCACCAAGAACTACTCTATTCCACTCGATCTCTTCGATAAAAAGAAGGGAATAGAGCCTTATTTAAAGCAGTTGGATAATGTATTCTTCGTGCTTGAATGCTCGTAATCGTTTCGATAAAAAATTAAAATCTTATAGAAGTTTAAAAATTAAAAGAATTTGCCAAATTCCAACAAGTTGGCCATGTCCGACAACATTTAATCATGCTGATGGTTCTTTTTTCAGGTATAACTAAGGTTTATTTCATATTCGTTTTACGGTCCATAAAGACTAATTCTTTTGAAGATCTACGGCTGTCCCTCCCAACAATATCATCTTCAAGGTTTGAACTTGTATTCTCTTTTAAAAATACAATCTGTCTTACCACTATACCTAACACTTGTTGATTATACTAGCGGTTCTTAGGAGATGCTACATTTATGCTTGCTTTATCAAGGCATAACCATTCTTATATCGATTCGAGTTACACATAAGTGTGTTCTTATTAGATTATGCTCTGTTGTAACGTTTTGAGTGTGTGCATTGTTGGTTTTTCTGCTGATATGGGTAGCTGAATCTGCAGAATGCAGTATGTGAACATTCTGTCTTGGTCAACCCAAGGCAGTTTGAAGTAACGGATAATGAATGTGCTAAAAAACATAATATACCGGATACATATTTGTATCTAACATTCATTTTAGTTATACCCTTAAAAATTCTCATTTAACCCTTAAAATATTTAAAAATTATAATTAGGTCCTTCCAGAACTTAATACCACGTTCTTTCTCTGCGTAAAGCTTTCTTTTTAGTCCATCATTCTCAATCTTGTTAAAACCAAAGTTGTAATTCATCATCAAACAAATTAAAAGAAAGCAAAATCATGAATGTAGTTTTTCACACAAAAGCTTGAAAGTTTCTATAAATAAGCAATGCAATAAAAAATACTCTTAAAAAGTCTCGAATTAATGGTCTTCTTCATTATCCTTATCCTTATCATCATCCTTGTTTCCTGCTGCTACAAAGAATCAAATGAAAAACACAAACCCACAATTATATTAATTTCAACACATTCTATTTTAATTTTCAATTGGAAAGAAAGGTAATAAATTTATCGAGAACATATATAATTAATGCTGTAAATGAAACTTACCATTACCATATATTGCTTGAAACATTCTTAGATGAGGATCCACTGGCAATCCCATGGCTTCATACGATGGATCGTACACTTTGTTCATGATAATTTTGGACCTAAGGATACAAGTTTCATCAATCCAAATATGTGGATCCAGATGCAATTCTTGTTCTTAAATTTATAAGTTTGAGTATGCTCAAATCCAAGGACGATCCAGAAATTTTTAAGGTAGAATTGAATTATAAATTTTTGAGATGTCAAAATATAATTTTATTGTGTTTTAATTTATGATTACATTATCTTTTAAAGGACTTAACTGATTTTTTTTTTTCATTTGGGGCGGGGGAGTGTAATCTGACCATATATTTATTTATAATGACATCAATCCCGTGTTTTATAAAAAATATTGGGTGTAATTATAAGACATATTGCATTCTTAAAGGGAATGTTGGTCTGAACCTTGGAGGCATAATCATAAGCCCCGAATATGAACCATAAAACAGATGTAAAAAAATACTTAAAAATCAGTCTTGGGTTTTACCTCTGGATAACCTATAAAGTTAATAGTAAATCTAGATGTTTAAAAATTACTTATTTCATAATTTTTTACTTAATATTTTAATAAAGGGTAGGGATTGTCCAATTTAATTGGTGTGCAATTAATGCAAACTAAACACACGGGGATGAACCCAGAACTATCTTTTAGGAGGGGTAACTAATTTATAAATATGTGGAAGAGTTAAGGAGCAATTTTATCAGTATATTAATTTATATTTGTATAATTTTTAAAGGGACTATTTAGAAATTCCACCATATTACCTTGAACTAGAAGCACTAGGAAGACCAATATCTTGATGTTGATTGCCTTCCCTTGATAACATCCAATCCATAAATTGGAGATTTGGGTCTTCTTGCAAACTCATTTTCATCTACAAACACAAATATTTATTCATAAATTGAAATTTTGCATCAAATAGTAAAAAAAATATTAAGAAAATTAATATAGCATTATACATACTTGTTGAATTGGCATATCATGATCATTCATATGACAAGGATCTGATGCTATAGCTTGATTCATCAGTGCTTGGAATCCAAAACCATGTGTCCTTTGAAGGACAAATAAATTAATTACTATATTAAATTTTATGATACGAAAAATAACATGAATATTGCACAAATATACAGATAGTCGATTTATATATGTTGATACAAGGTATCAACGGTAGTAAAAAAGGAGGGGAAGGGTGTTTTGGTGAAGGAGCAGAGAGGAAGAAGATAATAAAAATAAAGTGTATGGAGTACCGTCCCTCCCAAAAAGGGTCTTTAGAAATATATATAGGGAGTTCGATCGAATTGCAGGTCGAGTCATTTTATATCTTATTATAATTATATAACAATATATTTAAATATAAAATTGTTAAATCCAAAAAAAAAAAGGGAAAAAGAAGTTTAAATACCCCAAATCCATAGTAGGTTCACGAGGAAAATGGTGCCAATTCATCCAATTGGCCAAAGATGGTCCACTCCAATTTCCTTGCTCACTCTATACAAATGAATAATGTAAAAAGAAAAAAAATGTTAAAAAAATCATTATTTCCAATGTGTAAGCCACGTCACGTTATTGACAAGATTAAAGAAATAAGTTGATCTTAAGAAGAGAAATTTAAATTGATCAAATTATGATAGAGGGACTAAATCTGCTAAAAAGTATAGTATAAGGGTCTTTTATAAAATTTGACCAAAAAATGCAAGTTTGTAGTAAGTATAGAAAATAAATAAATGAACCTGTGTAGAAGAGAAATCCAAACGGAATTGTGGTGGAAGATTTGATGTTGGGAGATGATAGTCATTGGATGCTCTAATGGCATTATTGTTCATCAAATTTCCACTTCCATGAGTGGGTGCTTCCATTGCTTGAGACCTAATCATTTGTCAAAAACAAAATGTTATATTTCTCGATTTAGAGGTTTTAAAAAACTCTTACTGAAACTAATGTAAATGAGATATTGATGCTCGCAAGAAAAAAAAAACATCGAATTCGATTTGGTAATTATCGAGCTGAGCGCGAGCTATCGATCGAGCCGAATTCGAGTTTAGTAATATTTGACTCAAATTTCTTGCGATCCTTATTGAGTTTTTAATATTTTTATTTTATTAAATAATGTTATTTCCTTTAATATATATTATTATCCTTGAGCTTAATTTTTGAGTCTCGAGCTCGAGTACAAAAATTAGTAAACGAGAATTTAATCGAACTTGATCTCAATTATATCTCAAACCGAGCTCGAGCCGAGTATCGAGCTTTGAATTTTGAGTTGAGCTCAAACTCGAACTTGGTAGTATTCGGACTCAGCTCAGCTCAATTACACCCCTAACTCTTATACTGTTTTTATAGTTAAATAAACCCCTAAACAATGATTTTTACCCATGAAAGCTCTCGATTTTATTATTAAAGTAAAAATATTTTGTGACTTGATGAGAATTAAAACCAAGAGCTTTTACGAGTAAAATTTATAAGTAAATGACTTATTTATCAGGAAAAATAGTTTATGTGATTGTTTAAACAAATCATAATAGTTTAAGAGCGGTTCTTTTTAGTATTTTAGTAAAAGATATATAAATCAAGAAACTAAATTTACTAAATATTTTTGCAAAAATAAATAAAAATAAGGGATAGCATAATTAGGATATTTAGAAATAATGACATACAGAAATAATTGTTCAACAACACTGTTTTGCTCATGATTGTGTGCTTGAATCCTTTCATCATGTGACCACTCCATTGCCTATCAAAATGTTAAGCAATACATACTTTAATTAATAAATGAAAGGCAATAGAGACATGTCAAATACATATATATAGTATAATTGCCAAACTCATTTTATTAAAGAATTTTTTTATGTTGATTGAGTTTTAGCTCGATTAGCAACGATATTGTTGTCAATGCAGGAGGACATGGGTTCGAGTACGCTGAAGTGCATTATCCTCCTATTTAAAGATTGATGAGGGACTATGGGTAGTTTTAGGTATTGTATCAAAAAGAACAGATATGATAAGAACATATTGAAATTAATGTTCAAAAAAATATTTTTTATAGAGCATATTTGGAATTTATTGGGGTCGGATTTTTTTTCAAAAATCGATTTTGAAACAAGTTTTGTTTTATTTTGAAGGTAGTCAATTTCGAGTTAGATTAAGTTTAGGAAAACTCAACCTCCCTTTAAAATACTGATATATCAATTGAGTCGGGGTTGAGCATTTTATTTACTTTTGGAGTTAAGTCGAAACAAATAAAATTATATTAAAACCGAAATCAGATCAATTTCAATATATCAAAACACTATATCGAAGTGGGCAAAAAATTACCTCACCCCACCTCGTTGCCATCTCTAATACCAACTCTTAAAAATTTATAAATCGATTAAATCCAAATCGAATTACATAAAATATGATAGTGTAATAGATGATCAAAGTATTGTAATAGTACCTTAGTACTTGGAGGTGGGAGTGATGGATGGGTTGTGGTGCTTTCAATTATCTCTTCAGATCTCATACTACATAAACAATTAAAAATATGAAAAAGAATAAATGAGATTTAATTAAGTAATTTTTTTTATCAAAATATAAAATTAAGGATATAATTAATTTTTACCTTTGACCCATTGATGTTTGGGATTCGTCAAGATCTTGTTGAGTTCCATTGCTTTCTTCTAAGGAGGATGAGTCTCCCGCATTTTCACCCTCTTTTTCCATTTTGTTGATCCTAATACATAATTATCGAGTTGGGTTAGATCAAGTTCGGTTCAATTAGATATTTAAAAAATTATTTTTATATTAAATCATAGTTTCAATTGGACGAGTAATGATATAGCTAAGAGAGCAGGTAGGGGTCTTCACACACAGGAGCAAAGTCAGAAATTTTTTTCAAAAATCTGAAATTAAATTGTAATTTTTACGATAGTAAAAATGTAATTTCATCATTTTAATAACTTATATCTTAAATAAGATCTTTAAGGGATAACTAATTTAAAATTTTAATTTTTTATATAATAACTAAAACTACTCATAGCCCCTCCCAACTTTCAAATAGGAGGATAATGCGTTTCAACGTACTCAAACTCACATTCTCCTGCACTGGCAACAATACTGATATCAATCGAATTAAGACTCAACCGTAAAATTAAATATTCATGTTTATGGAGATTTTATATCATCATAAAATAATTCCAATTATCTAGAAAAACAACACATTTTGACATTTTTCAATATATGAATAAATTTAAGTTTTGTAATTGAAATTTAAAAAGAAAAAAAAAAGAGAAAAATCTTACAATTTTCTTGTATAGTTTTCTCGAATCACCAATAGGTCGACTTAATACATCTCATTTCCTGCAAATATATAAAAAAATACAAAAAAGGATATAAGATTGGATGCTAAAATTTATTGAACATCATCTATTAAAAATAATTAAATTAACACATAATTTTAGCTTCCTAAATCTTATTATGATTAAAATTACAAATGCAACACAAATTTCTAATTATTCTAATGTTATACTATACGTTGATAATGACAGTAGGAATAATCGCAAAGCAATAAGAAAGAAAAATAACAACATAAATTTTATGTGGAAAATCTTTATCGAAAAAAACCACGGTCAGAGAAGGAGAAATTTACTAATGTTGAAAAACAAGAATACAAAGGTTTTTAATCAACTTGTGCAGCATTTTTAAGCCGAATCAAACGAAATTCGGATCACACAACTTAACATCTAGTAACATGAAGAATGTAAACTCGATTATAAAAAACCTTATTCCTACCAATAGTTTTTCGACGAAAAGATGGTTAATTCATTTTAGTGAAGACGTAAAAATATATAAATATATATTATAGTGAAGGATGGCTCAATTATGGTAAAAACCTATTCGTGATTTTTGAATTAATCCTAATTAGGATATGGAATTCAGGTTGGATTTTCTTTCCTTTTATTAGGATATAACTTTATTAAGAATGTTTTGCTAGTCATCTTGGACTATGAAATTCAATGAATGATTAGTATTAGGGTTTTGAGTCTTATTTTTAAAGTTTGAGCTCTAATAGAGATAAAAAAAACTTGATAAAGAAAAGGGTTGATTCTCATTTTTAAAGTGCGAATGTAGGTGTTGTTTGATAAATTAAAAAATTAAGTACTGAATTTAAATTATAAAATATGTTTGGTATATTACTTAAAATTAAGTACGAAATGTAATTAGATTGTTTGATAAATAACAATTTTAAAAAAATTTAAAGGTAAAATGTTTAAAAGAATAAAAAAATTAAAAAAATTTCATATTAAGTGATAAGTAGCTCTTTATCTTGTTATTATTTTCAACCCTTTTTCATTGAAAATTTCTATCATTTGTTTTTTTTTTAGTTCGGATTATAAAACATGCTTTAAAAATTCAATCATTGAAATTATTAATTTTCAGTTGATTAGTTTATCTCGAATCGGGATATTTTCATTATTAAGCAAAAAAAAAAAAAAAAAAAAGTAAGCTAAAAAATTGCTTAAACTCCTTAGCAACTCGATTAAGAAATTAGAATATTTTAATTTGACTCAATTGCTAACTCAACCGTTAGTTATCGTGTCATGAGATACTCGTGCATGCATAGTGTTTTAACATTTCAAAATTTATAAGTTAATACAACGGTAAAATTGCAATCAGCCACTTTAACTGATATACATGTGTCAAGTAATGTTGGGTTATAACTGCTAACATGGTAACATTTTTTTACTTTAAAGTTAATAAAATTAAAAAGGAAGGAGATAATTTAGAAAAAATAATCCTATTTCAGAACTTGAAAAGTTCATTGTTACTTGCCACTGTTGGTCCCCGTCAAAAGTTCGATGGATTTTAGTAAAATGGCTAAAAGTACGGAAAAGGATTGTCTCATCAAAAGAAAGGGATGTTATGGTAACTCCAAAGATGCAAAATTTGAAAGCTAGGGCGAAGCTATGGGAATGGTGGGAAAGAGAAGCATCATATAGAAACGAAGATAGTGATGATATGGCATTGGTAAAGCGACATAGTTTCATTGTATTAGTGATTGATTCGACTTGAAAGGAGCATAAGGTTAGGGGAAGGTAGGAATTTCATTTAAGGGTAGAGATAAAACTATAAAGTTTTATCATTTAATTGAAGTCGGTGGATCTCAACTAGTAAGCATTGTTCTCCATGTCTTTTCATCTAGGGAATTAATAAATGTAATCATGTGTCAGGGGTTGGTAGGGACCCGATCCCTCCCCAAAATAGAAAACTTTTTATTTAGATTCTTGAAATTTTTTAATTTTAAATTAATAAAGGTAAAATTATACTTTTCTCCCTTGAAATTTTGATTTAATCTTTTAAAAATTACATTTTTACTATCGTAAAAATTGCAATTTAACTTTGACCCCTTAAAAAAATTTTCTGACTTCGATCCTGTCACGTGTGCTTTCTAAAATGTGTAGTTAGAGCAATCGAGCATAGGGATTTAGAGATTGAACTTCCTTTCATGTCTCAACAATTCGATAGCAAGATCTTCACCAAATTAATTTAGTGTCCAGCTCTAATGTCATTTGTTAATATTGAATTGCTAGTTGGTTGTCCTATGAAATGTAACGAAAGATACATCTGAACCTAAAAAAATTAAATCAATGAATAATACTTTAGATTCACTCTCCCACTAAGTCTTTTTCTCTGAAAACTTGGTCACAAACTGATCAAAATCGTTTGTTTACAACACGATATGCACTCAAAACCGTCCCAGATGTGATCTGGATTTAAATCGTATTAATTGCGTTGATATCGAGACTTTTTTCTCCTCTTATAATTCAAAAAAATAATAATAAAATAATAAAATAAACCAAAACTTATAAAAGTTGACTCTAGCATCATTTCGACCTCCTCTTTCCAAACTAGCCTCAATTTCTCCAAATTTCTGTCGGAAGTTTCAAACTCTCGTACTCTTATCTCCAAAACCAACCGTTATATCACTCTAAAATTTAAGTATGTTAATCTTCTCTTCCTAATCTACTCTTCCACCATTCGGGTCCATCGAAAGTTACTTCAAGCACATTAAAAAAAAATGACTTGAGAAAAGATTTGGTTGGAAGCCCCTCACAAATAAAAATATTTTGAGGCACAACTACCCCAATGACACTTGATAAATGTATGTATGGTGCATATTTGCACATATATTATTATTGTATAGTTATAATAAAATATATAATAACTCGACCTCAGGTTCGACTCAAAATCTGACCCGATTAATTCCCTTAAATAATAAAATTTTAAGGACCCTCTTTGAGGACGAAACTCAAACATCCCATTTTAACTATATTCTTCTTTTTTACTTCTTCACCAGAACTCCTTCCCTTCCTCTACACCCATGGATACTGTGTATCAACAGCTATCAAGTTGTGAATAAGATTGGATAAAATCTTATCCTTGCTACACATTTTCTAGTAGACGCATATGCCCCAATTATTTTTGCTATTAATTCAGGTCGGACCGCACATGGCCATGAATGCATTGTTGTACTATTCTAACTATTTCTTGTCAGCTTTAGACGTAAAAAGAGGGCCAAAAAAGAGAGAGTAAAAATCAATAATAGAAAAGGTAGAAAATATTGTCCTATTCTTTTTCTTTTACATGAAAAATATTTTTCTACCCATTGAATTTTAGTTCGATTGGTATGGGTATTGTTATCAATTCAAGAAGATGTGGATTTGAGTACATTGAAAAGCATTATCTTTCTATTTATTGGTCGAGGAGAAATCATTTCAGCCAAAGCGATATTTATTATTATTATTATTTTTTACATTTGTTATATAAAATTTTCACAACATTAGTTATTATAATATAGTAATTATTTTTTATAATCAAAAAAATATTTTTCTTTTGTGAGAAAGAATCTTTTTTTTTTGAGATGAGGCTACCAGAAATTGAAATCTTCAAGAAGGGCCATCTTTTTAAAGGTGATGAACAGATCATTGATAATGAATTGACTGAAATAGAACAAAAGAAAAAGTACAATAATTGAATAGATAATTTTTCTTTTTTCTTTTGTATATATATAGAATTGCAGCCGTTGATAATGTGTGACTTTATTTTATTTTTTACGATTAATTGTATCTTTATTTTGGGTATGGGTCTCTGAAATAAATTTATGACAAATGCTGCATGCTTCATTGTTGGTTTTAAAAAAAAAAAAAAAAATTATGTTTTTGCATGATTTTACTTTTTAATTTGTGTAATTAAATGCCAACGAGGACTTAAAAGATTATAAACCGTAGATTGAATTTTAACTCGATTGATATAGGTATTGTTGTCAATATAGGAAGATGTGCGTTTGAGTACGCTAAAGTGCATTATCCTCCTATGTATGAATTGGAAAAAAACTATAAATAATTCTAAACATTTTATAAAAATAAACAGATATAATCATAATACGTAGATATACTTCAAAATTCTAATAAATAGTTAATAAAGTTATCTTTTTGTCGGTTCCAGAGAGAGTTAGAATTGCATCCAATTTTAGAAATTGATCTAATCACTCTCCTATATTAAATATGTAGGTATCAAAATAAATATAAATTTAATTTTTATATATATAATTGTGTTAAATTTTTTTAAATAAATAGAACTCATTTAGCGATGAAACTTTCGTAGTGTTGGTAAAGGTTGAGACTCTTAAGATTTTGATATCTCAAATTCAATTCTTACATTGCGGGGATCATGCATGGGTTGTCTTCACTTTATTCGAATTTAAATTCTATCAAATGTGAATTATTTAGAAAGCTATTCTAGTTTGACTCTGAATATATTTTGATTATTAATTTGATGATGCTTTATAATGTTTGATTTCAATTATAATTTAATCAGATATGTATAGTTTGCAATTGTAAACTTCAAAAATAAACACAAATGATATTTTTTTAAGTTTACAAGTATAGTGGCAAGCAATATATATTTGAATAATTTATAATTAAAATCAAGTATTACAAATTAACCTAATATATTCGAAGCTAAATAAAATAGCTAGAGAGATCCATGTATAATAAAAATTAAGCCGGAATAAATAAGAAGACACTTGAGGCATCAATAATTTAGAGATATTTGGTGGAATTGCAAATAATGAGAACATGTGAACTAGGAATAATGCAAATGTGGACATGATTGTGCATTTCAAATAATGAGTAATCAATATTTGTTGTCGCATTGTGTCTAAATTTGCGTGTTTTTTTTCCCTAAATCAAATCATACATTTCAATCATTAAAAGAGTTTAACCCTATTATTATATTAATAAAAATATTTTTAATTAAACGATAATTGTGCATGAAGAAGGATTGTATGAAATTGTGATTCCACGTCATTTTTATTCTTTATTAATAGGAGAATGACAAATCATATTTTTCCTCTTGATTTTTAGTATTTTTAGTTGGATTTGTATTCTTAAAGAGGAAAAAATTAAAAATCAGGAGAAAAAATCTGATTTGTCATTCTCTTATTGGAAAGGGATAGAGATGACATGAAATCACAATTTTATACAATATTTTCTCATTCCTCTTGGTTTTTAGCATTTTTAGTTTGATTTAAATTTTTTCAGGAGAAAAAATTCAAAAATCAGAAGAAAAAATTTGATTTGTCATTCTCCTATTAAAAAGAAATAAGGATGACATGAAATCACAATTTCATGCGATCATTTCTCTTAATTTATATGGTGTGGATGTATTAAAATTTATTTATTTTTATTAGCCCATGATAAAATAAAAAAGAATACACGTGGAGCCCTATTTAATGATGCTGTTCATTCATGGAGCCAAAAGCAAAACATAAAGGAGGTTCAATTGTTGTCCTAGATTTCCCTTTTTTTTTTAATTATTGGATAAATTAAGCTAATCACTTACCTTTAAAAAATTACAAATAATTATTAAGTTATTTGAAAGTTTTCATTTAAGTTATCGTGCTGTTAAAATCATTGTTGTATGGTTTTTTTTGTTCGCACCGTTTGCACCAATTGAAAGATATTTTTCTATTCTTCAATGGGTATTGATCTACCATATTGATCATCGAATGGTCCCTTAGAGTCGCTAACCAAACTTTTTTTTAAAAAAAGAAAACTTAATAGTCCAATGACTTAAATAAAGACTTTCAAATAGTTCGATGACTTAAATGAAAACTTTTAAATTCAACGATCATTTTATAACTTTTAAAAACTAAGTGATCAAAACGTAAACTTATTAATAATTAAATAATATTGGGTGTAATTTACCCTAAAATTTTATGTGAATCAACTTGATCTATGCTAGATTTTAACAATTAATTATAAATAAATTAAATTTATAATTATATCGATTATTATTTTAGTATTTTAGGTAAAAATAATTTAAAATTACTTTTGAATAATCATTATTAATTACATAAAATAAGAGCTGACAAATAATCCCTAACTTTGTTTTAATGTATACACTTCTTTATATAAAGCCTAAATTACACCATGAAAGATATTATGCGTTTAAACACGATTCAGTTGATCTGTTTTTCTACATAATTTTTAGAATTATTCTAGTTTTTCTTTAATTCATAAATAAAAAAATAATGCGTTTCAGGATACTCAAACACATGTCTTCTTGCATTGATAACAATGCTCTTGCCAATCGAGTTAAGACTCAATCAATCGAAATACGTACTTAAATATTTTAGAATTAGATGATTATGACTTTCAAAAAAAAAATTAAATCATCATGAATCACCAAAATAAACACTATTTTTTTCCCTCTCTTTCCTTTATTTTCTTTCTTTTTATGCTCTCTTTCTCTTTAGCTATGTTTCCCTTATTTCCTCTCTCTCCCACTCATTGTTCCTAATTTTGATTAAAAATCATTTAATCAATAATTCTTGCATGTTACTAATTTTCCCACAAAAAATTCATGTTTACATAAATTATATTTCAAATATTTCTTTGTTTTTCATTGTTTTTCTTCTCCATTTAGCCACGTTTGAGATTTAGAAGAGGCCCCATGAAAGATTTTTGTAGGTGTTTTCAATCAAAGCAATGATGAAGACATCCCAATGATTCTACCTCTACCCAACAAATTAATGCATTATTGATTTTAATTTTAATTTTCCTTTCCAATTTTTTGCCTATAAAAAGAGAGGTTTGATCTCAATTTGTTCGTCACTGCAATCTCCATTTTCTTAGAAGTTCATTGCAAATCTCTTAGAAGTTCATCCATGGAGGCTGAGAGCAAAACAATGTTGGCTAATTATGTGCCTGTCTATGTCATGCTCCCGGTAAGCCACCCAATTGCATTTTAATATATGCAATCCCTTTTTTTTACGGGTTAATTACATCAGATGTCATCAAATTATGACCGGAATCTGAATTCAGGGACGAAGTTAAAAATCTTTTTTGTTATTTAGAAGGTTTAAAATGTTTAAATTTAATGTTTTACTTATTGGAGGGTCTTATATTGCTATTTAACCATTTGGTCTAGGAGTGTCAAAGCCCCTGCTTGGCCTCTGGCCACGCGTTGGTTCTTAATCTTCGAAATGTTTCAAATTGAATCCGCAAACTAAAATATCATTCTAATCAAATCCTACCATTCATCTAGTTGTCAGCTTTAGCATCAAATGTCAACTTGGATTTAATGTACTTCATTTTTAAACATGTATACAGTAATAAATATTTTGAAATACGTTAGATCTAAGCTTGATTATTTAATGCTAAAACTGACAACCAAATTGATTGCGGTACTTTATTGAAACGATACTTTAACTTGAAGATTTAATTGGATCTTTTTAAAGTTTAGCGACCAATTGATCCCTATGTATTGATCTGATGATTAGGGTGTTCAATGTCTCAGATGTGACGTGAGTTTAAGTTATATTGTTCTTAAGGCTTTGCCCTCTTCTTATAATTCATTAAAAAAAATTTAGCGACAAATTTAAAATTTATCTCATAGTTTAGTTACGTTGAGAGAAAATTAAGAATATTTATATGCATGGTTACCGGAATATGTTTGTCAAATTACAAATTTGATCTTTCTATTACACTCAAATTTGAGATTCAATCCTTATAATTTGACATAATTTTAACAGATTAATAGAAAATGTTAACTATTTGGACAAACTGATCAGGGGTATAGTTAAGGGACTAGCAGGGCCTTAGCCCCCTTTGGTTAAATGGAGTAACAGCAATTTTAGTCCCTTCAAATTACAAAGTATTCAATTTAACTCTTTTTTAAAACAAAATTTTATCCTTTGGCCCCTTAAACTTTTAAAATTTGATTTTGTCTCCCCAATATCGAACTTTTTAGATCGCCCCTGAAACTAATAACATCACAAAAGAAGAAGAACCAAATCCAAATTTTTACCGATTATTACATCAAAGCTAACCTTTCTTGGCCAATGTATCACACAGTTGGGGATAATATCAACCGAGAACGTACTCCTAGACAGAGAAGGCCTGAAACAGCAGCTGTTGAAGCTGAAAACGGCCGGCATTGACGGGGTAATGTCGGACGTGTGGTGGGGAATAGTGGAATCGAAAGGACCAAAGCAATACGATTGGAGTGCATACCGGAGCTTGGTGGAGCTAATCAAAGAATGTGGAATGAAAATGCAAGCTATAATGTCGTTCCATCAATGTGGTGGGAACGTAGGAGATGAAGTGACTATCCCAATCCCACAATGGGTGCTTGATATCGGAGAAGAAGACCCTGATATCTTTTACACCGATAGGGAAGGTAATAGGAACAAGGAGTACCTCACTCTGGGTGTTGATCATCTCCCTCTTTTCCATGGAAGAACTGCTGTCCAGGTACAGGTTTTTTTTTTTATGCACTTACTGTAAACTCGAATGATTTTGTTATCTATCTGATTTATTGGTAGTGTATAGAATTATACATAGTTGGATACTATGAATCTAAAGGGTTCATATCTATATATATAATTTACACTGCCTACTGAGAAAGATTGTACAAATTTCAGGTTTATGGTGATTACATGAAGAGCTTCAAGGAGACAATGGCAGATCTTATAGGAGAAGTGATAATTGATATAGAAGTGGGACTTGGTGCTGCAGGCGAGCTTAGATACCCCTCTTATCCTCAAAGCCTGGGATGGGTTTTCCCTGGCATTGGAGAATTTCAGGTCTCAAGGCAAAACATATATAGGTTTATTTTTTGTTTTAGTCCCTCTATTATGCTGAATTTTGGTGTTTGATCTTTGATTTGGCAGAATTAGCCCCTATTCTTTTACAATATTAGAAATAGGTCTAAATAGATAACATTGTTAACTGTTATAGGACAGAGATTTTTTTGCACACACTACTAATAACTTTTATAAGGATGACAATGGAATATGGCAGAGATGAATGTTGCCAAATTCACCAC
Organism: Kokia cookei; assembly: GCA_039519145.1. NCBI lineage: Eukaryota > Viridiplantae > Streptophyta > Magnoliopsida > Malvales > Malvaceae > Kokia > Kokia cookei. The sequence continues at coordinate 45,793,821 of CM076908.1, read as the reverse complement.
CACTCTACAATTGACACATTCTGCTCCACCACTCGTCCCATATCCATCCCCATCCCGTCTCACTCCAATTTGATTTTTGCTAATTATTTCTAATACTTTCAATCTTTTTAAAGGCAAACAAATATTTAAACATAAAACATAAGGTTTTTATTTTCTATAATGCATTTTTACATATTTATCCTTTTAACGGTTATATATAAGGGTAAAATGGTAATTTTATAAAGCACAGCGAGGTAGAACAAGGTAAGAAACTACTATAATTGCTTCATTCCCACATAAAAAAATCGTCTCATCCCGCCCCACATCCACTTTTTAAAAAGGAAATTTGCTTCATTCAGAGGGGATTGGTTCCGAATCCATCAAACAGTTCGGGTTATGTCATCTCTAAATTTATACCAGCTACTAACACTATACAAGTAGAGGGACCAAGAAGGACAAAAACACCAATTAGACCATATGTTTTATTTCCATTGAATAAAACACGTTTATGTTTTATAAAATTTACCCTACTACATGCAGTGCTATGACAAGTACCTAAAAGCAGCATTCAAAGAGGCAGCTACAAAAGCAGGTCATCCAGAATGGGAGTTGCCAGACAATGCTGGGACATACAATGACACACCTGATTCAACTGAGTTTTTTGGATCAAATGGGACTTATCTCACTGACAAAGGCAAATTCTTCTTGACATGGTATTCCAACAAGTTAATCACCCATGGTGATGATATCCTTGATGAGGCCAACAAAGCTTTTCTAGGGTGCAAGCTCAAGTTAGCAGCAAAAGTGAGTGCAAATATGCCCGACATATGTGTTGGATATGAGTATTTCTTTTAAAAAGTAACATATTCATTGTTTTTGAAAACGATGCCAGGTATCTGGGATGCACTGGTGGTACAATTGCCCGAGCCATGCAGCCGAGCTGACGGCTGGTTATTACAATCTGTACGATAGAGATGGGTATCGCCCCATTGCTAGGATGTTGTCGAGGCACGATGGTGCTATACTGAATTTCACGTGCCTTGAGATGAGGGACTCGGAGCAAGATGCTGCGGCTAAAAGTGCACCTCAAGAACTTGTTCAACAGGTGAAAATCGACTGTTGAATTCTATCACTACAATAAATCTGATCTTTTGTGATGTTTTGCAGTTAACGAAAATGTCACGAAAGGTATGACTTTCAATGGCTTTTCTAGTAAACGTCATAGAAAGTCATATTATTTGTGACATTTACTAAAAAAGTGGAAACACGATTTTTAGTGACGCTTGTAAGTAATGATCAAAAACTTTTCAAAATGTCACAAGATGTCACTTTTTCCTTCACGCTGTTGAAGATCTACCATGGCATTTTAAAACCTTACCAAATTAAGAAATTTTTTGTGATGTTCTGAAGATCTATAAAAGGTTCATATACTATTCGTTTTTAGAGCGTTTCAATCCCGAATAGTGATTGAATTATCATCGAATAGGTTTTAAGTGGAGCGTGGAGGGAGCTTATTGAAGTTGCAGGCGAGAATGCGTTGTCGAGGTACGACAGCTATGCGTACAATCAAATCCTACTGAACGCAAGGCCTAATGGTATAACAAACAAGGGGGTACCAAAGATGCATGGCTTCACCTACCTTCGTTCATCTGATGATTTGTTCGAAGACACCAATTTCGAGCTGTTCAAGATTTTCGTGAAGAAGATGCATGCCAACCAAGTACGTATAACATGAGTCTTTTCGTAAGTTATTCGAGTTTGATTTAATTACTTTTTTTTTTCGTTTTGTTTCTGTAGGAGTATTGTTCGGACCCCGAAAAGTATGGTCAAGAATTGAAGCCATTGAAACGTTCGAAACCGAAGATTCCCATTGAAGACCTTCTTGAGGCAACCAAGCCAATGGCGCCGTTACCATGGGATGAAGAAACAGACATGAAAGTTGATGGCTGACATATATATATATATATATATATATATATGGAAGATCAAGTGCTTGGATTAATAATAAATTAATGAATAAAACCTCAGGCTATTAAGTGGAGTGGAATAATCAGCTTTGTTATATATATATATGCAGTGTACTTGCACCTATGTTATATTTGTGAGAGCAATAGTAAGGCAATTGTTGTCCAATTTAATTATCTGTTGGTATATCTGTTATTCCAATACCTTTCTTTTCCGATTTCAAAATCGGACCGATAGTTGAATAGGTCAAGTTATCGATTTTCTATTTAACTGGTCGATCGAGATTCAATAAAATAAAGTATTTTAAAAATTATAAAATTTAAAAACTATAATTAAAAATGATAAAACCCAATTCAACCAGTTTAATTGATTTGTGTCTATAACCAATTTTTTTCATTACTTTAAATTGATTTATCAACTAATTTTCAATCCAGTTCAATCCGATTTTAACAATCTTGCTTCATACACAAAATTTTTAAGAAAATTCTTTCAAAATTTAAATTTAACAAAATGAACCATAAGCCTCTCTTAGCCTAAATTTATATTAAAAATTCTTTAAAATATTTTTAATTTTATACTGTAAAATGGACTATTTGGGTCCAGGCTTCAATTTCTTTTCTTGTAATTTAAAGATTTAAATAACAGTACAGTATGAACTACTTAAGAAAATAAACCCTCTATTTTATATAAAATATTCTGAATTAAATAATTATATTTTAAAATAAAAATAATAATACATTTATTTTAAATAATATTAATGTAAGATGTAATAAGATTAACATAATTATATGAATGATAAGTAAAATATATAATTTATATTATATCTTATTATAAGATCTTAAACTAGTTTCTGTTTGGATTAATCTAATAAATAAATCACTATAGCTTTCTATGGAACAATTCGTTTTTCATTAATTGATGTATCCAATCTCTAATCCATGAAACTAAAGAATAGTATAACCATGATAATAAAACCCAAAAAAAAGTTACACGTGGCAGCCTCTCAGGTGTTCAGAAGTCAAAGGACTAATTTGAAAATCATGAAAAAATTATGGGCCAATTTTGTAATTAAATAGAACTTGATTTAAGGATTAAATTGAAACAAATTAGAAGTAAGGGGGACCATTTGCATAAATAAGCCAAAATCATGACACGTGGCAACTCCTGATGCTTCCAAAAGGTCAAGGGATTAAATTGAAAAGCATAGAAAATTATTGGGCCAATTTAAAATTAATTAAAAGTATGAAAAGGACTGAATTATAAAGATCAAAAAAAGCAGAAGGACCAATTGCATAAATAGACCAATTTTTTTTAAATAAAAAAAAAAGCGAATCCTGAGGCGAGTCGGGTCGAATCGGGTCAGGCCATGGGTCATAGTTCAAAACGGTGCCGTTTTGGGGCTTAAAAGCCTGGATATAAATACAAGTTCAAGTCATTTTTTTCATTTTCTTCCTTTGTTTCTCCAAAAAAATCCTTCAAATTCTCTTTACCCTACCCCTTTTCTTTCAAACCAAGGCTAGCCGAGATCCTTAGCCACCGCCGTCACTTCGTCACCGCGCGTGGTCACGTGCCCCCGTCCATCGTTCCTCCGATGCCCACGCCGCTGCTTCCACGCCCACGCGCCGGTTGCATGCCACCATATGCGGCTTTCAAAGGTAAGGTTTCTTCTTTTTGTTTTTTTTAAACCCATTTTCTTCTTCCTTTTCTTTTCTTAAAAAGTTTAAAACTTTTCTTTTTTTCGAATCTTCAAACTTTTTAAAAAAACTCTTTAAAACTTAGATCCATTTCACCATTTTTTTATTACAAAATATTCTGTATTTTTCTTAAAAAAAAATCGTTTGTATTGTCGTTTGATTCTTTGTAGATCTATTCTCAATGGGTGTTACCACGGTTGCAGACGACGGATCAGTGGACCCTGATGGCTCTCCGGCGACAGCGTGACCAAGGAAGAGCTTCCGTCCTTTCGTTTTCTATTTTTTATTTATTATACTATTTATTATTATTAAATAATTCATTATTACTATTATTATTAATATTATTATTATTATTATTATTATTATTATTATTATTATTAATTATCATCAATGCCATTAAAATGTTTAATATGTATCTAATGGTTCAAAGTCTGAAAACTATGAATCTGACTTGCTTGAAACTTAAATGCTTTAGGCACTGATGTTGGTTGCTTCGAATACTTACTGGTTTGCTTGGAAAGTTCTTTTTGTTGTATTAATCTCAAGTGTTTTTCACAGAATGTTCATAACCTATTACAAGATTTCGACCTTGGCTTTATAATCACATTTACCATCATTCTAATTTGTTTCTTCTCACTAAATGCTTGTCCATTCCTTTGTAGGTTCGGCTTTGCAGTGGTAGTTGGTGCAAAGTCGGTGGCAGAGCAAGTTGAAGCTGGAGGTGGCAACTTGGTTGTTGACGTGGTGCATTCTGAGAGGCTGAGATGGAGGTGGTTGGTGCAAGTGGGAGCAGATTGGGTCAATGGTGCAATGGGTTTAGGCAATTTGGGTCTGTATTTGTGATTGGGCCTATTTAGGCTTGTTGTAATGGGTTAAGGATATGGGTCTGTTTGGTATGTAAATTGACCCAATTGTAAACCTGAACCAGTTGATCTGGGCCTTTAAAACTGGGTTTGTAATTTGGAATTTTTATTTTGTCTTTATTTTGGACTTTTAATTTAATATTAAGTTTTAAATAAATTAAAATTTTAATTAAATTTAAATTTAAAGCAAATTTAAATTAAAAAAGATAAATTTGAATTTATGATAAATTTAAATTTAAAAATAAATTTAAATCAATTTAAACCCAAAAGACTTAATCCAACACTCGGGCCCGGTTAAAATTGGGCTTCAATAGCTGCCCCTCTTTACTCGTTACTGTGTAAAAGGAACGGGGCAAAGACCAAAAGAAGATCAATTTTGCCCAATCCTGTTGAATCCCAGCTCCACTATCGACCACTCCAAAATGATAGCACTTGTCTTGCAACTTCATTCCACTCCACTGCGACTGCGAAGAGAGTGAGATCCGTTATTCAACTTGTTGCACTCTCGAAATAGGGTTTGATGTCGAGGCTTCATCTTTCTCTTACTACAACATCAAAGAGAGATAAAGATTCGCCATTTTGACCTGATCTGTTGCTACTTCAATGCAGAAGCTTCACAATCACGTCTTTAATATGTTTCTTCACGGCATTAGATTTGCTGTTGCTGCAGCTTAATTCTTTTCTTCCATGCTTCTGGGGTACAAGGTTCACCATCGTGACTTAAATCCTTCCCCTTATGTCTTTGCGGTACTGGATCCACTGTTGCGGCGTAGATCTTTCCCTTCATGTCTCTAAGGTTCAGGATTTACCATTGCAGCTTAAATCTTCCCTTGTGTCTTCGTGGTACTGGATTCGCCGTTGCGGCTCAAATATTTCCCTTCGTGTCTTTTGAGGTACACGGTCCGTCGTTGCGACTTAGACCTTTCCCTTTTGTCTCTTTGCAGTACTGGATCCGTCGTTGCGATCTTAGATCTTTCCCTTCATGTTTCTGAGATACTGGATTCGCCGTTACGGCTTAAATCTTTCCCTTCTGTGTCTTTGGGGTACTAGATCCGCCATTGCGGTGTTAGATCTTTCCCGTCATGATACAATTGGACCTCTAGGTAGACCAGATTGTTTAGGATGTCATGCTCAGAATGAGTCAAAATGCTCCTAACTATATGGATGTGCATGATTCATGTTTAATTTTTCAAAAATTAGTTTCTTCTACTTTGGGATAATATCTTTACGTCTTCTCGAATCTATGACTTGGCAGATTCTCAATTTGAACCGTTCTTTCCAGGTTTGATTCTTTTAACTGGTGGTTTTGTTTAGGGTCCTTGTATCATTTAGGAATTTTCTAAAATAACACTCACGGATCCTTGGTTTTATTATATTATCCATTATCTTAGTATGAAAATACTTGGACAATGTGGGAATGAATGAGATTGTATTAGGGTCAAAACTTGAAGATTTGTTGGCTAAAGAAAGAAAAATAACAAATTTTTACAAGGAACAAAATAATTACAAGAAACAGTATTAGATGCTTAGATATCAAATATGAGTTTCTCTGATCTGAGGATCATCTTTCTACTCGATATGTATCTGGAGATCCTGGAGTACTTTGTTGATGCCCCAAGATGTAAGATTTCTCCATCTTGTCACTTTTAAGGGAACAATTGATCGCCATCATTTTCTATTTGAGTTGCCCTTTTCGGGTTTTCAACTCAAAACCCCTTTGGTTTCAAGATGCCCTTTCATGGGTTTTCACCTTGACCTCTCCGTTTTTTTAGGTGAAATATTTCTTCATCGAGTCTGAATTCACTGGGTTGTATAGCTCTTTGCCGTCCATTTCAGTCAAAATTAGAGCTCCTCTAGAGAAAGCTTTCTTCACCACGTACGACTCTTCCTAATTAGGCATCTATGTTCCTCGGGAGTCTTTGTGCATTGGGAGTATCTTCTTCAAGACTAGATTTCCCTCGTGGAATTCTCTAAGGCGGACCCTCTTGTTATAACTACGCAACATCTGCTTTTGGTACATCTGACCATGACGGATGACTCTTAATCTCTTCTCTTCGATCAAGTTCAACTGATCATATCTAGCTTGGACCTATTCTGCTTCATCCAAATTTAGCTCTGACAAGACTCGGAGAGAAGGAATCTCTACCTCGATGGGTAAAACAACTTCCATCCCGTATACAAGTGAGAACGACATTGCCCTAGTAGACGTTCTGACTGAAGTCCTATAAGCAAGGAGGGCGAATGATAATTTTTCATGCCAATCTTTATAGGTTTCTGTCATCTTTGCAATAATATTCTTGATGTTTTTATTTTCCACTTTCACTGCTCCATTCATCTTTGGGCGATATGGAGATGAATTATGATGTTTGATCTTGAATTGCTCACAAACCTCTGATATCGTGCTATTATTCAAGTTCAATGCATTGTCCGATATGATCTTTTCTGGCATTCCATATCGGCATATGATTTCCTTTTTCAGGAACTTGCTAACTGCAGACTTTGTAACGTTGGAATAAGAGGCTACTTCCACCCACTTGGTGAAGTAGTCAATAACTACGAAGATGAATCTATACCCATTAGAAGCCTTTGGTGAAATCGACCCGATAACATCCATGCCCCACATAGAAAAGGATCATAGGGAAGTCATGACATGTAGCTGTGATGGAGGCACATGAATTTTATCTCCATAGATATGGCATTTGGAACATTTCTTAGCATAGTGGATACAATCACTCTCCATAATTAACCAATAGTATCTGAATCTCATGATCTGATTGGCCATTTTGAATCCATTAGCGTGCGTTCTGCAAATCCCTTCATGGACTTATTCTAGGATTTTTTTATCCTCGATTGCATCAACACATCTTAGCAACACCTGATCATTTCTCCTCTCATACAGAATCTCCCCATTTAGGATGTACTCGTTTACGAGCCTTCTAAAAGTCTTTTTATCATTTTCAGTAGCTCTTTCGGGGTATTTACGGTCTTTTGCATATTGGAGGGTGTCTTGGTACCAAGGATGTTCTTTTTTTCCTTCTTTTTCGATCTCACAACAATGGGCTGGAGTCTCATAAGTGCTCATTCGAATGGGCTTCATATCCTCTGGCCTGTTTACTTTTATCATCGAGGCTAAAGTAGCCAAAGCATCAACCATTTGGTTTTCCTCACGTTGGAGGTATTGGAATGTAACCTCGTCGAATTCTTTGATCAACTCGAGGACCATATTTCGATAATCAATTAACTTGGAATCTCTTGTCTCCTATTCTCCCTTGAGCTGGTAGATTACTAATGTTGAATCTCCGTATATTTCCAAGACCTTGATCCTTCGATCTATGGCTGCTTGAATCCCCATAATGCACGCCTCATACTCTGCCATATTATTTGTGCAATCGAAGTCGAGTTTGCTTGTGAAGGGATAATGGTCTCCTTTTGGCGATACTAAGACTGCCCCGAATCCATTGCCCACGGCATTTGAAGCACCATCAAAATTTAATCGCCAAGGATGCTTTATCGTGGTCCCCTCTTTGGTGGTTGCAATATACATTAAATCCTCATTTGAAAAGTCAAAGTTCATCTTGTCTCGTAATCCTCCAAGGCTCTACTTGCTAGGAAATCTTCTATTGCACTTCCTTTCACTGCCTTTTAGCTTACGTAGACTATGTCGAATTCTGACAGTAGGATTTGCCATCTAGCCATTCTTCCGTTCAATGCAGTTGACTCCATCATGTATTTGAGAGGGTATAATTTTGAGATTAATCAAGTTGTGTGGTACAACATGTACTGTCGTAATCTTCGGGTAGTCCAATCCAACGCACAACATAGCTTTTCTATCGAAAAGTATCTTGCTTCACAGTCGGTAAACTTTTTACTGAGGTAGTATATGACTCTCTCCTTCTTTCTAGTTTCGTCATGTTGGCCCAAGACACATCCCATGGAATTCTCAAAAACTGCTAAGTATAAGATTAATGACTTGTTGGGACTTGGTGGTACTAAGACTAGAGCATCAGACAAATACTGCTTAACCTTGTCAAAAGTTCTTTGGTACTCATCGTCCCACTCTCCTGGTTATGCTTTCTAAGAAAACAAAAGATGGGATCACATTTCTTAGTTAATTGTGAGATGAACCGAGCGATGTAATTCAATCTCCTGAGGAAACCTCTAACTTCTTTTTGCGTACGAGGTGGGGTTAATTCTTGTATAGCTTTAACCTTGTCTAGATCGATCTCAATCCCTCTTTGGCTGACCACAAAACACAACAACTTACCTGAAGTAGTTCCTAAAGTACATTTAGCTGGGTTCAACTTGAGCTGGATTTTTTTAATCTCAAGAACAACTTTCTCAAGACCTTTACATGTTCTTCCCCAATTCGAGATTTTACGATCATGTCATCGACATAGACCTCAATTTCCTTGCGCATCATATCGTGAAACAATGTCACCATGGCTCTTTGATACGTTGCTCCTGCATTTTTAAGACCGAACGGCATCACCTTATAACAAAAAGTTCCCCACATTGTGATGAAGGTAGTTTTCGTCATATCTGTAGGGTCTATCTTTATTTGGTTATATCCTGAAAAGTCATCCATGAAAGAGAAGAAAGAATGACCTGCTGTATTGTCTACTAGGGTATTGATGTGAGGTAACGAAAAGTTATCTTTTGGGCTGGCCTTGTTCAAGTCTCAGTAATCCACACACATGCGTGCTTTCCCATCTTTCTTGAGGACGGGGACTATATTGGCAACCCACTCTGAATATTTAACCACTTGGAGGAAACCCACGTCAAACTGCTTTTGAACTTCTTCTTTTATTTTTAGCTACACATCTAGTCGCATCCTGCGGAGTTTTTGTTGGACGGACTTGCACTCTTCTTTTATCGAGAGGTTATGGACTACAATGTCGGTGTTTAGCCCCGGCATGTCCTGGTAAGACCAAACAAAGACACCTTTGAACTCTCTGAGCAACTCGATAAGATCTTTTCGTGTTTTTACCAAGATGCTAGTTCCAATTTTCACTTCTTTCTTTTCACATTCATCCCCTATGCTCACAATTTCGATTAACTTCTTATGGGGCAGGATCTGTTTTTCCTCTTGTTACATCATTCGTAGCAAATTAGGAGATAAGTTACTACCTTGGTCATCTTTAAAGTCCTGAGGTTCTTTGAGACACATATCTAGCTCGAAATGAGGTTCACAGTCAGTGTCACTCATATTATTGATATCCAATGATTTGTCAAAAGAATGAAAGTGGTCCAATGAACAAAGTAAATTTAAGAATGATTGTATGGTATGAGTATGAGTGTATGTATACAAAATTCAAGAATGATTAATTTGTGTAGGTTAAGGGTAAACAAATTATTTGAATTAGAATGAAAGAATATAAAGAGATATTTGTCAAAAGGGAACAAAATGCATTTTCATTAAGATAATGAAAAATAGTCAAATGCCCTTTACAAAAGATCTCTATCGCTCTCGGGCATAGAACGATAGGTATGTGTCGAGTATTACTCTGAAAATATCCTAAAGGCTATAGGAAGCTCTTCTTCCGTCCAGTTGTCCAGAATGCTTCCTGGTGTGTACGAGCAAATTTGAGATAAGCTCCTTCCTTCGCCCTCTTCAGAGATGGCATTAATATCCCACTTCGTCACAATTATTCCAAAGTTCTCTTCCTCTTTAAACCTCATTCTACCGAAAACGAAAGTTTTTGATATATGAGGAAAGGTCATCGGCTCCCATTTGATTTCCTTCCCAACTAGTCGTGCTTTTCTCATCCCTCGCATCCTTTCCATCTCTTTCTTCTTTTCCTTCACACCTAGCTTGTATCCCAGCCCGAAGCGGTCTCACTTTCCAAGTGGTGCTGGTGCATTGATTATCCCTTGTAAATATTTTCCAAGCCCTTTTCCTAACAGTACCCCTTTTCCAATTGTCAAACGTAACCTTATTTTCGTTGTTCGTGATAACTTTAGCTTAGGAATTTTACTTCCTTCCGTAATGAATGTTGCGTTAACGAATTCTAACGATCGAAAGGAACATTTCACCGCCTTTTCGTTTCTTTCTACGTATGGGGCATCACTTGTCACAGATGCAATAATATCCTTCTCTGCATTTATTGTAACCAATCTTCCTTTGGTTACCAATTTAAGCTTCTGATGAAGTGAGGATGGTACCGGTCCCGCTGAGTGGATCCAGGGTCTCCTCAATAAACAATTATAGGAGGGCTTAATGTCCATCACCAAGAAGTCCACCTCGTAGGTAATCGGGCCTATCTGCAACGACACTTCAATTCGACCCATCACTCTTTTTTTTGTTCCATCGAAAGCTCTAACTATGTTATGACGTGTCTTCATATAAGAGCTATCGACTGGTAATCTTTTCAGGGTGGCTAGTGGCAATAAATTTAAAGCTGAACCATTGTCGATGAGTACTCGAGGTAAGGTATAGCCTTTGCGGTGAGTGGTGATGTGCAAAGCCTTGGTCGACCCTATTCCCCTGGACGGGATCTCATCGTCACTGAAGAAAATAAAATTGTCAGCGCTGATGTTGTTAATCAGGCGATCCAGTTTGCACACGGATATGTCACTGGTCACATATGTTTCATTGAGCACTCTCATCAACGCATTGCGGTGGGCTTCTTAACTTAGCAATAATGCTAATATCGATATGCGTACGGGTTGTTTATGTAACTACTCAACTACACTGTACTTGCTTCAAAAATTTCTACTACTGGTTCATTTACCGGATCAGGCTTGTCAATATCTTTTTCCTCTAGCCCTTTTGCCAAGGCTTTTCTTTCGCAGCTTCTTTTTTCTCTTTTTCCAAGTCGTAGACTTTCCCACTACGAGTAACTAGGTTTAAGTCTTCTTGGGATTGCTCTTCCTTGGGCATTATTATGTTACACCCGTAATTCCAAGGGACTTTCTTGCTATCTTCATAAGGAAACGGTGCAGGTTTCCGTTTGATAACACAAGATGTCGCTTGTCTTCTTGTCTCAGTACCCTTGGACGTAGACATGACTATCACAGGGCAATCAAGTTTGTTCATCCCTTTTTCTTCGGAGGCATAAATATCCTTCACCTCTTCTTCTTCTTCAAAGAACTCCAGTTTTTTACGGTCCATCAGATCTTGTACCAGAACCTTGAACTCCGCACAATGTTGAATCTCGTGTCCCTCAGCATTGTGGAAGTCATAATAGTTCTTGATCATTATCATATTTCCACCGTTCTGCGTGATCACTCCTTTGTCTATCATTTGGCGTCATACCCATTTCAAAGGTGATCTAACCTCTTCAATATGGGTCTTAACCCTTTTACCCTTTGCTCTCGCAATTGCATTCACGCCTTGATCAATGTGGGTAGGTAAAGGGTTCCCGTCTACATTAGGTCCAGACGGCTTATCGAATCTTATCCATTTCATCTTAATTAATCTTTCTATTATCTTTTTAAAAGTGAAACAATTTTCGATGGAGTGTCTGGTTACTCTTCCATGAAATTTGCACTGAGCATTGGCGTCGTACCATTTCGGGAAGGGTGGTTGTACGGGCTTCGTGTAGTACGGGGCCACTGTATGTTGGTCATATAATTGCTGGTACAGCTCTTTATACGTCACCGGAATATGAGTGAACTGAATCCTTTCAGTGTTTTTCCTTGAGCTTGGTTCTAACTTTGGTGGATTTTGATAATTGCTTGCAGGGGGTTTAGATTGCGTCATTATGATCGACTTCGCATAATTTGGCCTATATATGTCTGTATTGTTTACTTCAGCTTCTTTCCTTCTAGGGGCTACTCCTTTTCTACTGTCTCCAACGTCAATTTTACCGCTCTTAATTGCACTTTCAATCATTTCTCCAGACAGAACCATGTCCGAGAAACTTCTCGTAGCATTTCCCAACAAGTGGTTGAGATATGGTGTTTTTAGTGTGTGGACAAAAAGCATGGTCGTCTCTTTCTCCGTTAATGGCAGCTACCCTGGGTGGTTACATCTCTCCATCATTGAGCATGTTGCCTAAAACTTTTGCTCGGCCTTTCATCCATATTCTGCAAGGTGATTCTATCCGGAGTAATGTCAGTAACATGGCTGTATTGTTTCATAAAGGCCTGGGTCAAGTCCTTCCGTGAATTGATCTTTGCACGACTTAATTGATTGTACCACTTTGTAGCGAATTGTACTAAACTGTCCTGGAAACAGTGGATCAGTAATTTGTCATTATGGAAGTATCCTGTCATTTTCCGACAGAATATCGTAATGTGAGCTTCTGGGCAGCTTGTCCTATTGTATTTCTCAAATTCTGGAGCCTTGAATTTTGGGGGCAGTACTAAGTCTAGAACTAGGCTTAGCTCTTTAGCATCTATCCCACAGCAGGTGTCAGCCCCTTCCATTGCCTTGACCTTATCCTCCAACCACTTGTACCGCTCTTTTATTTGTTTGGACACTTCCAATTTTATTCTCTCTGCCTCCATTATCTCATCGAAGTCGGGATTGATAAGGTTCTCAGCAGTTTCCCCTAGGTTAGACCCTGATCCAATCAGGTAATTAGCTTGGCCTAAGGTACCAATGGGTTGTGGTTGTGCCTGAATGAGTATAGGAGCTCCCCGTGAGTCTGTTTCCGATGGAACTTGGTGGTGCATGGGAGTGAAGTCAGGAGGATATTAAGGATCTTCATTTTACTTCCTTGGGCCATCTACAGGATTTTTCCCTTTTTCCGACTCCCGCAATAATTGGGTCAATCGATTAATTATGTTTCTTTGAGACTTGATAATCTGGTCTCTCATAACCATTTGGACTCTTTTCAGCTGATCTTGCAACTGAGCCTGCATTTGCTCTTGCATTTCCTTTTGTAACTGCTCTAGCCTTTCTATCCTCTGGTCCATGGCTCTCCGGGTACCGTAAGGGTGTGAGTTCTCTATTTTTTTGGATTTAACTGTTTCAAATTTTATTTAATAAGATTTATTGTGCTAAAATGTGAGTATGCGATGCGAATGAATGCGTGAATGAAAAAGAAAGGTATTGACTTATAATTCAATTTCCATTTAGAAAACTTCATTTAGACAACAAGTTCCTTTACATAAAGCAAATTACATAAATGGCTTTGCTTTGATGCTCAGAGCTTTGACTTTCTTGAGGAGTCCTGCTAGCTTTTGACCTCGTTTCGTCTTCGTCTCGTATTGTATGCTTAACTCTTCTGCTTCAACTGCTAGTGCTTGCACATGATCGGCTACTCCACGAATTTGATTTAAAGCTTCACCCATAACATAATCCCTATCTCTGACTTGCTTCTGGCTTGTTGAAGATGCCAGTCATTTGTCTCCAATGTCCTCTCTAGAATCTCGGTTTGTATTTCACTATTCTGCAAAGAGGCCTCTAATTCTTCCACCCTCTTATTCAATCTCTCGATCTCAGCTCGACTTGCCTTCAATTTCATCACTGAATTTTGGCTACGATGCCTGTACAAGGATTCCTCTAATTCTCGTACTCGGGCCTTTAATTCAGTCACCTCAGCTTGGCTTTCCAAAAGGCTACTTTTCATAGCATTTTCTTGAACCTGGGCATCTTGAAACTTGTTTCTTCAGTGACTTGTTTTATTCTTCTCTTCACGGATTTCCTGCTGCCATTGCTCTGACGTCTTACCTAAACCGGCAGTCCTCATTGACAAGCGAAGCTTTTTATAGTCTTTCTTTAGGCTGCTGAGATCTTCTTCAGCCTTATTCTTCCCTTTTCTCAATTTTTCCGCTTCTAGCTTTTGAACATCAAAGTCTAACCCTAGGAGCACCTTCTCTTCTTCCAACTTCTCTACCATTTTTTCCATCTCAGCATTTTTCCTCTCAGAATCTTGTTTAATGATTTCTAATTCAGTCGGGACAACCTGTAAGTGTTCTTCAATTGGGCGAACAATCTCCGGGTTTGGCATAGGAATGTTGTCGTTGATCCTTCTATTTCTCCACCAATCATGTTCTGCAGTTATCATGGGATTAGCGCCAAATGCTTTCATTCTTCAAACCTGGTTCCATGCATTTGAGATTTCCCGAATCATTTTCTTATTATTTTCTCCTCGGTATGCGAATTCACACTAAGTTAACCCTTGAGTCGCTGGTATGAACTGTCTCGACCTATATTGTCTTGAAACTAGTAAATGTGCATATCTGGTTGCTCCCCATATCCCAACCAATGGACCCAGTCCAAGTCTCCGCATCGATACAATATTTCATCAGGAGTGAACCATGGTGCTCGCCACTCTATGTCTTCATCTTTGAGGCTTTAGAGTATGGCCATCCACTTTTCTTCTGAGAAATTTTCTTGTCTTTGCGAAGCTACGAAATCTTTCAACGGGGAGTAATCTTTAGACAAGTACTGATAGGAGACTTTCTTTGTTTTCCAGAAGTAACTATGAAACCATACCATCAACAGCGGTACGCAGGCAATAAATCGACCTTCTCCCTCCTTTCTATACGCACTTAAAGACCTGAAAGTTTCAGCCAGTATGGCCAGGACGGGTGTAACTCTTTTACTCAATCGATCAAACAGGTCTATCACCGCGTCTTATGTATGTTCTAAAGCCTTTGGAAAAATGACCAACCCGTAGATACTCAGGGCTAGGATGTTAATCTTTTTCTTTGCATTTGGATGAACCAGTATCAAATCACGTAAACTTTTTCACGTGATGCATTTGTTGTCGCCTTTAACCTTAACCCGAGCTGTAACCCACTGTTCGCTCATGCCGGTGATGTTTATTAACCTTTTAACAATAGTCGGGAGATTTGGAGCTCTAGAATAGGTCTTATCTACCGAAATCTACGAATAACGGAGCAGAGTAGTGTATTCTTCTATTGTCGGCGTCATGTCTACATTCTCAAAGGTGAAGCAACTGTAGGCTGGGTTCTAATACTATGTTAATGCTCGAAAGAGGAATTTATTTACCTTAACCTCGAACAAGTATGACAAATCTCAGTGTTCTTGGTAAAATGTCTGTTTTATGTTATTATCACAACTGTCACATATCTCTTTCAACTCTAGCACATTGTTTTGAGCCGTACTGATCTTGTTATAATCCCAAAGCTCTAACTTACATCCTTCTACTAAGATGTCCCCTTTTTGGCATTGAGTCTCCTCTTACCACATGCGCACGACCATATTGTCCTCCACTTTATTAAGGTACTTATTTTCCATGATTGATTCTTATTGGTAACTGAACTTTTGAGTCTATACCTTTCCTTTATATAATAATGAAATGCAATACAGAAAAGAGACAAAATAAATAAGTTAGCAAAACACAACAATATCAATATACAAGCATAGAGCACAGAACTTAAGAGTTTGTCTCGGAAGGTTTGTAAAAGGTTCAGTTTAACTCTTTCTAAGGCAAGTCCTTACGGCTTACTATATGTGGTTTTAGGCTCTAAAGTAAGGGTACCTAAACCGACAGATTCCTCGATCCTCACCCATTACAGGCTCATACGGATGAGTTCGATTTAGGGGGACACATTTCCCACATGTTTGCATGGAAGTGAAAACTTCACGAAAACATGGGTACGAATGTAATCCCGAATGCGATCCACTATCCTGCACGAAGGAGTAGTTTCCCGCTTCCACTTAAAAGGGTAATATCATATGCAGATGAATGCAAATTTACACTAGCAATATCACATAATATAATGTCGCACAAAAGAGGTCGAGGATCGTATATTAAACAAAATCGAAGCTTTGAAAGTTTTAAAAAAAAGACTCAAAAATAATCAATTTTGGCTTGACTCTCGTTTATATATTTTTAAAAAAGTCCCCAGTAGAGTCGTCAAGCTATTGAAACCATCTTTTTAGAAAAACGACGTGTTTCAAAAATTATTTTAAAAATCGAAAAATAATGGGAATCGCCATCAATCCTTTTATATGGTGTGATTGGATCACCATAAAACGTTTAAAATCCGTTTTGAAAAATATTTTGGTCTTCGCAATCCAAAAAACAAGTTCGGGAGTCGGTTACGTATGAGGAAGGGTTAGCACCCTCATACGCCCAAAATTGGTACCACTTATTATCTTAGGGTTTTGTTTGTAAAATTTGAAAACTCGAATAAAGTTTAAAATACGATCCTTGAATGCATGAGTTACTTTTAAAAGAAGTCAATTTTGTTTGGAAGTCCCACTATTTCAAAGTGATCGAGAAAAAAAGTCACGTCCAGTGAGTTAGGACATAACATTTCGAGATCCAGAAATAACGAGCTTTCCTTTGTCGTAAAATTTTTTACTTTGGAAAAGGAAGTTCGATTTTCTCGTTTTGAAAAAGTCGCACCTAATAAGTTTAGGTACAAATTTTCAGAATCAGAGATAAAGAAACATTGTCTCGATTTAAGGATATTCGATTATTCCGATTTGAAGAAAAATTGTGCCTAGTAAGTTAAGGCACAAATTTTCAAATCTCGAAATGAAAGAATATTGCTCGATTTTAAAGTTTTTATGAAAACAATTTTGAAAACAAATATGTGGGTTTAATATGAATGAGCAATTAATAATGAATATTAGATAACACAAAGCAAACTAATTAAGCAGATAAATTATATGCAAAAATCAAAAAAATACAAAGTAAGAATGCATAATAATTAAAAATTAAATACAAATATTGAAGAGGAAGAAAAATAAAATAATCGGGGTTTAAAAATGTGATTTTTGGATACCCAGAGGCAAAATGGTAATTTTGGGAAAATTCGAGGTCAAAAATAGAATTTTTAGAAGTTCGAGGGTAAAATGATAATTTTAGGAAAATCGAGGTCAAAAATATAATTTTAGGAATTTTGGGGGTAAAATGATAGTTTTTGAAAAATTGGGGTCAAAAATAGAATTTTGGAAAGTTTGGGGGTAAATTAGTAATTTTTGAAAAAAACGTGATTAAAATAGAATTTTGGAAAGTTCGAGGGTAAAATGGTTTTTTTGAAAAAATCGAGGTTAAAAATGAAATTTTTGGAAGTTTGGGGGTAAAATGATAATTTTTGAAAAAAATCAGGGTAAAATGGAATTTTTGGAAGTTCGGGGGTAAATGGTAATTTTTTGAAAAATCAAGGTTAAAAATGGAATTTTGGAAAGTTTAGGGGTCAAAATATAATTTTGGAGAAATTTAAGGGTTAAAATATAATTTTAGAGAGGTTTAGGGGTAAAAATGTAATTTTGGATAAGTTTAGGGGTCAAAATATAAATTTTGGATAGTTTAGGGACCTTCAAGGTAATAAACCCAAAAACAATTGACACGTGGCAACCTCTTAGGTGTTTAGAAGTCAAAGGACTAATTTGAAAATCATGAAAAATTTCTAGGCCAATTTTGTAATTAAACAAAACTTAATTTAAGGATTAAATTGAAACAAATTAGAAGTAAGGGGGACCATTTGCATAAATAAGCCAAAATATGACACGTGGCAACTCCTGGTGCTTTCAAAAGGTCAATGGATTAAATTGAAACGCACAGAAAATTATTGGGCCAATTTAAAATTAATTAAAAGTATGAAAAGGACTAAATTATAAAGATCAAAAAAAGCAAAAGGACCAATTGCATAAATAGACCATTTTTTAGAAACACGCAGATCCTGATGCGGTTCGGGTCGGATTGGGTCAGGCCATGGGTCATAGTTCAAAACGGTGCTGTTTTGGAGCTTAAAAGCCCTTATAAATACAAGTTCAAGTCATTTTTTTCATTTTCTTCCTTTGTTTCTCCAAAAAAATCCTTCAAACTCTCTCTACCCCCCCTTTTCTTTCAAACCAAGGCCGATCGAGATCCTTAGCCACCGTCATCACTTTGTCGCCGCGCGTGGTCACACGGCCCTGTCCATCATTCCTCCGATGCCCGCGCCGCTGCTTCCATGCCCACGCGCCACCATATGCGATTTCGAAGGTAAGGTTTCTTCTTTTTGTTTTTTTAAACCCATTTTCTTCTTCCTTTTCTGTTCTTAAAAAGTTTAAAACTTTTCGTTTTTTCAAATCTTCAAACTTTTTTAAAAAAACTCTTTAAAACTTAAATCCATTTCACCCTTTTTTTATTACAAAATATTCTGTATTTTTCTTTAAAAAAAAACCTTTTGTATTGTCGTTTGATTCTTTGTAGATCCATTCTTAATAGGTGTTACCACGGCTGCGGATGGCGAATCAGTGGACTCTGATGGCTACTCTGGCGATGGCGCAACCAGGGAAGTGCTTCCGTCCTTTCGTTTTCTATTTTTTATTTATTATATTATTTATTATTATTAAATAATTCATTATTGCTGTTATTATTATTATTATTATTATTAATTATCATCAATGCCATTAAAATGTTTAATATGTATCTGATGGTTCAAAGTCTGAAAACTATGAATCTGACTTGCTTGAAACTTAAATGCTTTAGGCACTGATGCTGGTTGCTTCGAATACTTACTGGTTTGCTTGGAAAGTTTTTTTTGTTGTATTAATCTCAAGTGTTTTTCACAGAATGTTCATAATCTATTACAAGATTTCGACCTTGGCTACCACATTTACCATCATTCTAATTTGTTTCTTCTCACTAAATGCTTGTTCATTCCTTTGCAGGTTAGGCTTTGCAGTGGTGGTTGGTGCAGAATCGGTGGCAGAGTAAGTTAAAGCTGGAGGTGGCAACTTGGTTGCTAACGTGGCGCGTTCTGAGAGGCTGAGATGGAGGTGGCTGGTGCAAGTGGGAGCAGATTGGGTCAATGGTGTAATGGGTTTAGGCAATTTGGGTCTGTATTTAGGCTTATTTGTAATGGGTTAGAGATATGGGTCTGATTGGTATGTAAATTTGTCCAATTGTAAACCTGAACCAGTTGATCTGGACCTTTAAATTTTGGTTTGTAATTTGGACATTTTATTTTGTCTTTGTTTTGGATTTTTAATTTAATATTAAGTTTTAAATCAATTTTAATTTTAATTAAATTTAAATTTAAAACAAATTTAAATTTAAGATAAATTTAAATCAATTTAAACCAACTTAAAATAAAAAACTTAATCCAACACTCGGGCCCGGTTAAAATTAGACTTCAACACTCATGAAATTCAATTATATAAAATAACTTACGAGAGAAAGTACAAGTAAATTAAAGTATTATCCTAATCAATAAATTTTAAAGTAATATTTTTACAAATAAATCTAATTAAAGTTCTAAAAATTCTATTGTGATCCTTCGACGCGTTCTTCAGCCCAAAACTTTTATGTCAGTCCAATTTCTAATTTTTTATTTTATTTTTCGGCCTTACTTGTATGCCTAATCAAAAATCAAATAATAAATTTAAAATTAGTGACATTTCATTCAAAAATTAATCAAAATTAAATACAATAAATATTCAAATTAGGCTTATTATCAATTTTTGCTGTTCACATCAACATTAAAACCACCAGCTGCCTGCGAATAAAGTAGTTATCTAAAATTCATGGAAATATTTGATTTTCCTTTTTTGTGATATTTTCTTAAAATACTTCATTCATTTATGAAAATAATTTTTGATGTTTACTTTTATGAAAATATTACAATTCATTCATAAATTTTAATTAGCAACACTTACACCCATGTTTTTCTTTTCTTTTCTTTTTAATTTTCAAACATAAAATTGGAAATTTATAAATAAACTATGGGTGTATTTGAAAATTTTCATTCCAAAAGATTATTTCAGTTGAAAAAAATAGCACGTATAAATACATAAATGCTTGAAATCCATGATTTTAGGTTTTCAAAAATATATAAATTATATTAAATCACAAATAATTCTTAATAAAAAAATATTAAGTGATTTTTTAATTATATAAGCTTTTTCTAATTACAGTCTTTAAACTATTTAGTACAAAATACAAATAGAATATAGAGTAAAGCTGAAAAACAAGCCCTTGTTCGAGAGCCTTTCTGTGCTGATCCGAGTTCGAGAAAACTCGAATTTGTAACAATAGAATGATCAAATCTCGAATTTCAGTATAGTAGAAGGACTAAAATAACAATTACACCATGTATTATATTTCATTGGAATAAAACACATATATAATATATTTTAAATCAACCCTCTATTTTATATAATATATTCTGAATTAAATAAAATATATTTTCAAATAAAAATAATTTTACCTTTTGTTTTAAATAATAATAACGTAAGATGTTGTAAGATTAACATAATTATATCAATGATAAGTAAAATATATCATTTATATTATATCTCATTATAAGATTTTAAAATAGTTTTTGTTTGGATTAATCTAATAAAAAAATCATTATAGTTTTCTATGGAACAATTCTTTTTTCATAAATTGATGTATACAATCTCTAATCTATGAAATGAAGAACAGTATAACGATGATAATAAAACAGCATAATACTTCATAATATAATGTATAAAACAATGTCTTATTTTATTTAAAAAATTTTGGAGTGTTGCACTAATAATGAAAATTGACTTGGATTACTCTTAAAAAAAAAGAAGCTCAAATTAATCATGTGCTCGGAGCTAGCGGAGGATTAGAGTTATGAAGAGGATTTGGTATTCTCGGAGTTTCTCTCTTCACAATGACATTAAATCACTAGGTGTCTACGGAGGATTAGAATTATGAAGAGGATTTGATCCTCCCAGAGTTTCTCTCTTCACAATGACATTAAAACCACTAGGTGCCTGCGGAGAATTAGAGTTATGAAGAGGATTTGGTCTTCTAGGAGTTTCTCTCTTCACTATGACATTAAAATTGCTAGGTGCCTGCTAAGGATTAGAATTATAAAGAGGATTTGTTCCTCCCAGAGTTTCTCTCTTCACGATGATGTTTAAACCACTAAGTGCCTGCGGTGGATTAGAATTATGAAGAGGATTTGGTCCTCTCGAAGTTTCCCTCTTCACAATGATGTTTAAACCACTAGGTGTCTGCAGAGGAATAGAATTATGAAGAGGATTTGGTCGTCCCGTAATTTCTGTCTTTACGATAACATTTTTAATGGCAAAATGATCATGAAGAGAATTGAATATTCTAAGTGTTAAAATCTTTAGAAAATTTAAACTATCAAATTTTCGTGCTTCAGAAATCATGAGTAACATAGACAAAATCATGAAAATCTACGACAAGTTCATTTTAAGAGCCATTTTTAGTTTAAAGGAAAAATGGGTTATGATAAGAAAGTTAGTCTAATACATCATATTTATATGAGCAAATTTTCACTTAAAATCTCACTATTTAATAGCACCGATAAGTAATTATAATGATTTTTAGATATAATTTCCATTTACTTATAATGTTTCCATAAATTAATTATATAAAATTTATGAAAATATTTGATGTTTCTATTTTGTAATATTTCCTTAAAATAATTCATTCATTCATCAATTTTAATTAGCAACACCTATACCCATGTTTTTCTTTTCCTTTTTTTTTAGACATAAAATTGGAAATTTATAAATAAATTTGGGTGTAT
Source organism: Kokia cookei (assembly GCA_039519145.1). Lineage (NCBI taxonomy): Eukaryota > Viridiplantae > Streptophyta > Magnoliopsida > Malvales > Malvaceae > Kokia > Kokia cookei. The sequence goes on along the minus strand of CM076908.1, from coordinate 45,771,926 downwards.
TTGAAAATTTTTATTCCAAAAAAATGATTTTAGTTGAAAATGTAGATTACAAATATATAATCAAATCAATTCACAAACAATTCTCTAATAAAATATCTTAAGTAACTTTATAATTATATATGCTTTTTTTTATTGATACAAATTCAAAATAGAATATAGAGAAATCACTTTAATTTTCATTTTTGACAAAATGCATTAAATAAGAATTAAATACTTTTAAATTTTAGTTTAATAAAATATTTAAAGCATAATAACAAATTTTATCCTTAAAATTTATATTTTTAATTTTTAATTTTTATCAATTTAATCTTTATTTTTTTAATTCAACCTTACAAATGATTCAAATTTACCTATTATCTGTTGAATTTTTAAATAATGCAAGTAGGGCTAACCTGATATAATGTGTAATAATTTCACTTTACACACAATTAGCTTAGTTCATACAATTAGTGGCGGAGTCAAGGGGTGGGGCCGTTAAAATAGAAATTTTTTTATTTAGATCCTTTATAATTTATAAAATTTTAAATTAATACTAGTAAAATTACATTTTTGTCCTCCAAAAATAACAAAAATTTTATTTAATCTTTTAAAAATTATGAAGATATAGTCTATTAAAATGGTAAAATTACATTTTTATTATCATAAAAATATACAATTTAATTTCGCCCCCAAAATTTTTTTTTAACTCCATCACTGCATAGAATCATCTTTAAAACGCGATAACCGTATCCAATAATAATATTTTTTATTGTAAATAATATTAACATAAGATGTTATAAGCTTAACATAATTATATCAATGATAAATAAAATATATAATTTATATTATATCTTATTATAAGATCTTAAAATAGTTTCTATTTGGATTAATCTAATAAATAAATCATCATTTCAACCTTCTACAGAATATTTTTTTTTCATAAGTTGAGGTGTTCAATCTATAATCTAATAAAAGAACACAGTAATCAATGTTTCCATTTACTTATAATGTTTTCATAAAGTAATTATCTAAAATTCATGGAAATATTTGATGTTCCTTTTTTTAATATTTTCTTTAAATAATTCATTCATTCATTTATGAAAATAATATTTGATGTTTACTTCTATGAAAATATTACAATTCATTCATCAATTTTAATTAGCAACACACCTACACCCATGTTTTTCTTTTCATTTCTTTTTATTTTTTAAAACATAAAATTGGAAATTAATAAATAAACTATGGGTGTATTTGAAAATTTTCATTCCAAAAGATGATTTCAGTTGAAAAGAATAGCAAATATAAATACTTGAATGTTTGAAATCCATGTTTTATGTTTTAAAAATATATAATCATATTAAATCACAAATAATTTTTTTAATAAACAAATATTTAGTGATTTTTTTAATTATATAGGTTTTTTTTTAAATTACAGTCTTTAATTTATTTAATACAAATTACAAATAGAATATAGAATAGAACTGGAAAAACAAGCCGGAGCCCGAGAAACTTTTTATGTTGATCCAAGCTCGAGAAAACTTAAACCTGTAACAATAGAATGATCAAGTCTCGAATTTCAGCATAGTAGAAGGTCTAAAACAAGAATTAGACCATGTATTATATTTAAATGGAATAAAACACACATATAATATATTTTAAATGAACCCTCTATTTTATATAATATATTCTGAAATATATAAAATATATTTTAAAATAAAAGTGATAGTACTTTCTTTATTCATAAGTTAATGTATTCAATCTCTAATCTATGAAATTGAAGAACAGTATAACCATGATAATAAAACAACATAATATTTCATAATATAATGTATAAAACAATGTCTTATTTTATTTAAATAATTGTGGAGTGTTACATTAATAATGAAAATTGACTTGGATTATTCTTAAAACAAAGACTTGGATTAATCATATGCCTGGAGTTAATGGAAAATTAGAGTTATGAAGAGGATTTGGTTCTCCCGGAGTTTCTTTTTTCACGATAACATTAAAACCACTAGGTACCTGCGGAGAATTAGAATTATGAAGAGGATTTGGTCCTCCCGAAATTTTTCGCTTCACGATGACATTAAAACCACTAGGTGCAAGCAGAAGATTAGAATTATGAATAGGATCTGGTCCTCCCGGAGATTCTTTTTTCACGATGATGTTTAAACCACTAAGTACCTGCAGAGAATTAGAATTATGAATAGGATCTAGTCCACCCGGAGTTTCTCTCTTCACAATGACATTAAAACTACTAGGTGCCTCAATGACATTAAAACCACTGGGTGTCTGTGGAAGATTAGAATTATGAAGAGGATTTGGTCCTCCCTGAGTTTCTCTCTTCACAATGACATTAAAACCACTAGATGCCTGTCGAGGACTAGAATTATGAAGAGGATTTGGTCCTCCCGAAGTTTCTCTCTTCACGATGACATTTTTAATGGCAAGATGATCATGGAGAGGATTGGATCTTCTGAGTGTTAAAATCTTTCGAGAATTTAGGCTATCAAATCTTCGTGCTTCCGAAATCATGAGTAACACAGACAAAATCATGAAATTCAACAATGACTCCATCTTAATAGTCATTTTTAGAATTACACCCATATATTAAAAAAAAAATGAATTATGATAACAAGGATAGTCATACTCATATTTATATGAACAAATTTTCAATTAGAATCTCACTATTTAATAGCATTGATACCTAATAATAATTATTTTTATATATAATTTCCATTTACTTATAATGTTTCCATAAATTAATTATCTAAAATTTGTGAAAATATTTTATGTTCCTATTTTGTAATATTTCCTTAAAATAATTCATTCATTCATTTATGAAATAATTACAATTCATTCATCAATTTTAATTTGCAACACCTACCCCCATGTTTTTCTTTTCTTTTTTTTTAGACATAAAATTTGAATTTTTTTAGTAAATTTGGGGTGCATTTGAAAATTTTGGTTCAAAAAATTATTTTAGTTGAAAAAATAGCACATATAAATACTCAAATAATTGAAATCCATGATTTTATGATTTCAAATATATAATCATATCAATTCACAAACAATTCTTTAATAAAAAATCTTAAGAAGTTATATTGATTCGAGTTCAAAATGGAACCCATCGAATTCCATGCGTCGTTTATCTAGTTGGTCTCCTCCGAATAAAGCTTAATTTTTATGAGGCGGTGTCACTTTGTGGGCAGCATGCTTCCATTGGAGGAGTTCTAAGGAACTCAGATGCAAACTGATTATGTGGGTATGTGATGAGTTTCGACAAGGATTCAGTTTTTAAAGGTTAGAGAATAGCAGTGTTGGAAGGTCTTTTCATAGTATAGGAAAAAGGCTTCAAAAAGGTCGAAGTTGAATATGATAATGCACTTTTGGTTTAATAGATTTTAGCAGGTGGAGGCGTCAATAGTAGTTTGGTAGAATTAAGGTTACTACATCAGTTGTTGCGTAAGAAATGAGAAGTAAGAGTTCGCCATATTTCAATGGATCAAAATGGAGTTGTAGATCACATGGTTAAATATGCTGCAATAGGAAACTCCTTGCTTCAATTGTTTGAAGTTTCATCGATTTCGATAAACGATCTGTTGATTGCTGATTGTAATTGTTCTTGTTCAATTTAATATGTACTGGTTAATATAATCGCTTTGTGTTATGTTTTTTTAGAAAAAAAACACTTAAGTGACTTTATAATTATATATGCTTTTTTTATCGGTACAAATTCAAAATAGAATATAAAGAAATCAATTTAATTTTCAATTTTGTCAAAACGCATGAAATAACCATGAAATTTTGTTTAATAAAAGATTTAAAGCATAATAATAAATTTTTAATCCTTAAAATTTACACTTTTCATTTTTAATTTTTAGACATTTTTACTCAAATAATATAAAAATAACAATTCATTACTGAAATAGGATAGGAGAAAATTTATTTACCGGAATAGGCAAACGCAACAATAGCTCACTGGTATCGTTTGACCAACAAGCGGCACCACCCTTATTTCCCCCCAATAATTATAACTGTATTTTTTCGGTGTCGTCACTATATCAAGCGGCACCGATATGTATTTTTCGGTGGGATACCATATGTTTTAGCATATCGGATTAAAAATATATATTTTAAATGGTGCTGCCAATGTGTTAAGCGCATCGAAAAATAATTTGAAAATATTTTTTTCAACTGTTGAAAAAAAAAAAAGGAAAAACCACTACGTGCCTGCGGAGGATTAGAATTATGAAGAGGATTTGGTCCTCTCGAAGTTTCTCTCTTCACGATGATATTTATACCACTAGGTGCCTGCGGAAGATTATAATTATGAAGAGGATTTGGTCCTCCCGGAGTTTCTTTCTTCATAATGATGTTTAAACCACTAGGTGCCTGCGGAGTATTAGAATTATGTAGAAGATTTGGTCCTCCCGAAGTTTCTCTCTTCACGATGATATTTAAACCACTAGGTGCCTGCAGAGGATTAGAATTATATAGAAGATTTGGTCCTCCCAGAGTTTTTCTCTTCACAATGACATTTCTAATGGCAGAATGAACATGAAGAGTATTGAATCTTCTGAGTGTTAAAATCTTCCGAAAATTTAGACTATCAAATTTTTGTGCTTCAGAAATCATGAGTAACATAGATAAAATCATGAATATCAACGACGACTCCATTTTAACAACCATTTTTAGTTAAAGGAAAAACGAGTTATTCTAATAAAGATAGTCTAATACCTCATATTTATATGAGCAAATTTTCACTTAAAATCTCACTATTTAATAGCAATGATATCTAATAATAATGATTTTTAGATATAATTTCTATTTACTTAAAATGTTTCTATAAATTAATTATCTAAAACTTATGAAAATATTGTTGTTCCTATTTTATACTATTTCCTTAAAATAATTCATTCGTTCGTTTATGAAAATAATATTTGATGTTCTCTTATATGAAAATATTATAATTCATTCATCAATTTTAATTAGCAACACCTATACCCATGTTTTTCTTTTATTCTTTTTAGACATAAAATTGAAAATTTATATATAAATTTGGGGTGTACTTGAAATTTTTGGTTCCAAACAAAGAGTTTAGTTGAAAAAATAGGGCATATTTATGATTTTATGATTTCAAATATATAATCATATCAATTCACAAACAATTCTTTAATAAAAAATATTAAGTGACTTTTTAATTATATATGCTCTTTTTATTGGTACAAATCCCAAATATGATATAGAGAAATCACTTTAATAAAAAAATTAACGCATAATAACAAATTTAATTCATAATATTTACATTTTTCATTTTTATCAATTTGACATTTATTTTTTTTAGTCAAATTTAACTTTCAACCTTACAAATGAGCCAATTTTACCCATCATCCTTTCAAGGTTGAATTTTTAAATATAGCAAGTAGAGCTAACCTGATATAATGTGTAATAATTTTGCTTTACACACGATTAGCTTAGTTCATACAATCATCTTTAAAACGCGATACTCAAATTCCAGAAACCAAGAATTGCAACCTCAAATTCTTGATTGAAAGAACAAAATAATTCTCAAAATGACAATCATTTTCCACTTCATATATGAGTTTTATGGGTCAATCTAAATATCCCTGGTAAGCAAATGAAATTCATTTGATGTAATACCTGCCTTTTTTAATATGCACACATTGGTAGAAATTCACTCATTTAAGTGCCATATAAGATGCACGGGGAAACACCCCCCCTACTAGACTTTCATCAGCTTCAGACTAAACTGATGAAAAAAAAAATCCTTCGATTACAACATCAAACTTCCTAGCGATTTAAACACAGCTTACAAGCTTCCATGATGATGATGAATCTGGAAATGAAGTTGTTAAGAATTATTTTCTTGTTTTCGAGCTCTGTTTTAATGGTAGTATAGGCAAGAGAAGGGGTTGGAACCTGTTTCATGAGAATGATGATGAACCTATCGATGAATATCCGGAAGCTCTCATCGCCTTGAGCGTACTGGCTAACCAGTCCAAGCCTTCATAGAGACCATCTCCTCTAAGTGCGCAAGTACCTTGTATGTGCCATTTTCGGTTCTTCAGATCAAAAAGGCCTAATCCTTCACATACTTCCCTTGGGGTCATTGCTCCTTTCTGGAAAGAGAAACACAAAATCAGATAAAATGAAAGAGACATTTTTGTAAGGGAACTTAGATGCATGCATCACTGTACAAGGAAAAGCAAATTACGGTTGACTTAGTTCAACTAGCAAGCTCGAAAAAATACGCATTCAAAACTGCAGTTTTCATCTCGATTATTCAGCCAAAGGAAAATGGGAGAAGGAAGAGGTAAGAAAAACTAGCCCTTTTTATCTGTCACAAAAACAAGCTTAACGGAATGATGAATGCTAAAAGCATTAGATATTGATGCTCAGTCTTACACACTCGATCTCCACATTACATCATAAGTAGTGATGTGAAAACAGAGAATAACATGACGATATCCACACAAAAGAGAAAGAACTACAATAAAATATTTCTATATGTATTTTGGTTATCCATTCAGCTAAGAATTAATTGCCATAGGGGAATTCCAACTCCGCCAACTCCACTGTTTAACCAAATTTCTTAGGATAAAAGCACATTTAAGAGGGCTACAATCTCCCAAGAAACCTAGATCTCTTTTACCTTGGATGTACATATTATACCAAAAAGTACAGAAGGAAAGAGAAAGCCTTGGTGCAGTTAAGACAATCTAACTAGAAATTCATGTTACAACTAGCAAATGCTAGAAAGTACAGGGGCAAATAGTATTAATACCGGTCTCTAACAGGATAAAACACATGTTAAGATCACATGAATATCTTGATACTATTTATGAAAGTGTAACATTGTTCTAGGCAATGATCACAAAAACCAAACAGGTCGAAATTTAATCAAACAGAAGTAATGATACTCTCACAACAACCTGGTCCACATATAAATACTGCTTCGTTCTAGCAGGGAACTCTAGAAGACTTGTGTCTCATAATTTCATCCAACCAAAAAGCAACACTACAATAGTGTTTACTGTTTAGTCCAAGGAACTAAAGCAGCCATTCTGCAATTTCACATGCTTTTTCCATATTATGCCAAAGATGATCAATTTTGAGGCAATAACAGTTTTCAGACAATGGTAAAATGACGCCTTCTTCAAGTAGAAACATGTTAAGGGGAAAGAGAGAGCAAGGGGAACTTTGATAAGGACCCTTGATTCAAGGATTTAGAGTTCATACAGCAAATGAAGTAATCAAACATGCAGCTATATACAAGAGCCACATTTTATCAATATTAAACAATGAGGTAAGGTTTTGTTCATAGATCTTCAAAGGTAAGATGCAAATCACTATGATATGCATACATGTCAAACTATATTGAAGAGCACAGAGCATAAGTAAGTTTGAATTCTATACACATAAAAATATGCAACATTACTAATGCTATCCATGTGTTATAAACATATATGCTATTGAAGTGTCAGTTTCTTTGCTTCTATTAATCTTCTGCAACATCGCATGAGGAAAATAACCAAAGGACTGTTATGTCAGATTAAGCAACATTGCATGTATCTGTTCTCGACAGTTCACTCTTCCATTACATGTGAGAAAGTAAACTAACCAAAAGATTGTTATGTCAGACTACTAAAATTGCATGCTTTTGTTCTCAATAGTTCATCTAGCAGAAACCACATGCATTTTGCAATGTATACAGAAAAACACAGGTCCAAAACAACTACACAAAACATACCATGTCCTGTTTGTTGGCAAACACCAAGATGACACTGTTGAGCATAAATGGATCGTTGATAATAGCCTGAAAGAACATAAAGAGAAAATTAGACAAATGTTCCAAATGCTTAACAAGTTAGTATACCTTCTAAATTTACAACCTGAAATTCATTTTTAGCGTTCCCAATCCTCTCTCGGTCCAAGGAATCAACAACGTAGATCTGAACAGAAATATGTATTAGAGAGAGATGTATGGCTTATCTTTTCAATCAGCACTGAAGAACAGAGTAAAATTAATTTAACAAAAAAAAAAACCTTTCAGTTTTGACAAATTAACAAAACAATCAGATGAATAATTGGAGGGTGAAAATGTATTTCATTTTTTTAAGAGAAGAGAGAGAGAGAACTAATTATCACCAATCCATCTGTGTTATTGAAGTAGTGCCTCCAGAGCGGCCTTAGTTTCTCTTGTCCACCAACATCCCAAACTGTGAACATCACATTCTTATATTGAACTTTCTCCACATTGAATCCTGAAGGAGACATCAATAAGAACTCATTACCCATATCAACTTGTCTATCCGCCTCAAGGCAAAAAGTTAATAACATCCAATTTAAAGCCAAAATTTCAACCAAAGATTATATGAGGAATAGAAAAATGGGCCATAACACTAATCAATGATCTATGTCAAGAGTAAATTTTTGAGGAAAAAACACTGATTCAGACGAATATAGAAGGAAAATAAATTAAGACAATAGCAATCTAATCAATGATATATCTAATACACGCTGAATCAGAGTTCACAAAAGTCAACTACTTTGTTCACAAAGCACCTATAGGGATGAAGGCTAGAGAAGGGCGGTTTCTCTATCCCAAACAACAACCACATTGCTGTACAAAGCAGGTGCCTGACACAGTCAGGGAACTTTATAAAATCAGTTAATACTTGTGATTGAAGACTTGAAGTGAGTCTAAACTCATCAGCAATGCAAGACAACAGAACAACTAGAATGATAATATATTACTGAATTAATATTTCCCTAAACTATACAGTCCCTTGAATAGTGATTTGGCCAACAAGGAAATATAATCTTATCATAAGGGCTCACTAGTCCACTCTGACAGGTTTGCTAGTTTTACTCAGATTTGAAATGTAGCATTTTGAAAAAAATAAGTGAAAATTAGTTTTAGTGTTATGGTTTTAGTCCTTCCTGATGTGGAACCATGCATGCCAATTTTAGTAAACATTAGGACTGAGAATGTGTCAACAAAAGCCCCAATGAGGACCCAAAGGGAAAAAAAAAGGAAAGGAAAAGAAAGAACAGCAAAATACAAGAGTCTCAATCATATAGTTAATCGTTTCTAAAATCAAGTTATTATGGACTAAGTTGCCTACCGATAGTGGGGACAGTTGATAAAACTTCTCCAATGTGCAACTTGTACAATATAGTGGTTTTTCCAGCTGCATCAAGGCCAAGCATCACAACCTGAACCAGCTCCAGAAAATCACAACGAGAAAGAAGAATATAAAGTTTTTTTTTTTTTATAAAAATAAAAGGTGAACTGCACTGGCATCTAATTGCAAGAGTAAACATAAAGTAGAAGAACCTTCAATAATAGACAGATAAATAATAGCAATGCCCAGATGTGGTACAGAAAAGAGTAATTTGTCAAAAGCGCACTGGCTTGGATTCTAGTTTCTAAGGTGAACTCATATCAAAACAGTATCTCTCAAGTTAGGGAAAAAACGGATAATACACATATAAACAGATCATAATTATAACTCATCTCTATTGGTTCTTCTATGATATTACCATAGAACCTAATTTCAACAATGAGTAAATTAAGTCAAATTTTGACTTCAATGATTCTCAGGACTCTAATTTCTAGGGTGAACTCATATCAAAACATTATCTCCACTCTCCAGAGTTAAAAACAAAAAATGGTCAATGCATATTTAAACTGATCAGCATTATAATTCATATATATGTTTGATTCATCAATGAATATCTAGCATGGCACCTAAACTCAACAAACAAGTAAATTAAGCCACTTTTCAGCTTCAATCATTCTCACGTCCATAGCATTATTTACTATTTCTAAATTTTCCAACATAGTCTAATGACAATGCAAAATATCAACTAAGCATTCTATTATATATTGCCCCATAGTAATAACATATTAACATATTATTCAACCACAAAATAAGCATAGGACAATGCATGAACCATATAAAGACATTACAAACCTTTTCAGGAATGCATCAAATCCTATATGGTATCAATGTACATTTAGCATAACTTCATGTTTCACAGATACAGACGAATAAGATAACTAATTCAGGAATAAATTCAAAAATAAATACTTTACTGAGCAATTTCCAGATAAGACAGCCACCTAAAAGGTACGTCAGAATAACATGTTCCCTTTGCATTGGCTAGAATACTTGTGTAACAGGATTCTTATCATCTTCCATGGCAAAAAACTGCCAAGAAAGATTTGATGCACTAATGACGACAACTAATCAACGAAGTTTATTATTTCTTATAACAACATCAAACTAGATAGTTAAAGGGGAAAAGAGACAACATAAAGTAGAATATTTTGATTCACAATAAGACTTTTGCCCCAAAATGAAAAACATAAATCATAATTTGATGCATATGGGGTCTCGAACAAATGAAAAGGTCTGCCAATTTCGAACATTCTAGTTCTACATTATCAAATGTGCATCCTATTTTAATAGAACTCGAAATCAAGAGCAAATATCTATGTTCTGAACATTAGCAAATTGATGTTGAGCCTTACCAAGAGTAAAAGATAACAAAGGTAAATCAGGTTACTCAACTTCTCAACATACCTTAGGAGGAAACTATACAAATGTGGTGTTTTTCATTTATCTCATTCAAGAAAGAGCAAGCTATAGAAAATACTAAAGTGTGAACACATTTAGGATTCATTTTCTTTTCTACCACCAACATGATAAAAGAATTTACCCGCATCATACAACTCAATCAATGACACAAAACACCTGCATTTCCCACTTCCATTTAATTGAACAAAACAAAAGATCGAATTTTCGATACAATAGACAAGGGTACTCAATATGATACAAACACATTCCTCAAATCACCCAAAAGTGAAAATTTGTTCTATGCAACAAAAATCTTAATACAATCACGTATTTTACATTAGAGGTTGACCCGATATCTATTAACAGAATTCATAGAAAAGATATAGCTAAATTCACAGAAATCTAGCTGAATCAATGGGATATAAGATCTTCAGCAAAACTACCCTAAAATATCCATGTTAAGGACTTTTCTTCAACTCCACATTAATTATAAAACCAAATTATATAGGGTACAAGAAAAAAGAACCCTAACGATGATCAACTTTCAGTTAATATAAATAAACGAGATGCAAATTGCCAATTATCAACAAAACAAAAGAAACAAAGAGAGATTGAAAAATACCCTCATCTCTGAATTACCGAAAAAGGTATCGAAAAGCTTGCGAAAAGCTTGACCCATGCTTTTAAATTGTCGATTAAAATGGATACTGGTTTTAGAATTCTTTTTCCCTTTTTTTTTGTTTTTGGGTTTCTGTTTTTTTTCTCTCTCTCTACAAGAAACTTGAGGATTTGGGGTTATCAGAGAGAGAAATTTCAAGCAGAAAAAAAATAAAAAAATAAAAAATGGATCTGGTTATTTTTTTTTTCTTGCTAATGATAGAAATAATGGGTTTTATAGCAATTAGAAAATGGAAGGAAAGGAAAAAGAAAGGGAAAGGAAAGCGTTGAAAGAGAGAAATGGAAGGTTTCGTGGTGAACGTAGACAGGAAACATTCAATTTCTTTTTTGATTTGTTTATATGCTTTTAAGGGGTGAGACTGAAATGTGAGGAAACTTCAATGGTTTTTTGTTATAATTTTCTTCTAACAAAATAGTCATAGGCATACACTATATTGCAAAGAATATTCAATACATGCATATCATTCAAACAAGTACAAATTAAATCTTATTACATAGGTTTGGATGGACAGTACGGTACAATGCGGATAGTGTAAAAATAACGGTGGAGGTGAGATTATATATTATATCGTGAAACAAAAAGTAAACTAATCGCATCGCACCGAACTATTATTTATTTAGATGCGAAAAAGTTATATTTATTCAAGGTATTCATGAAATATGATAGAGGTTGATTAACAAAATCTGACATACCCATCTCCTCATACCCGTTCTTGACATTTTTGAGCCTTAGACGAAATAATAAATTGGGATTTTGGGTCCATTAAAAGTTAGAGAAAAAAATTTGAAGCCTTTTAAAAACTGGTAAAAAAAATTTTAGCCCTCTTAAAAACTGAAAAAAATTTGGACCCTTTCAACCTTGGGTCCTGAACAACTATACTTTCAAACAAACCCTAGGGTCGAGCCTGCATCTCCTACTCAATCCGCAAACAAGTTAGATTTCATGCTTACCTTTCAAAAATACAAGTTGTCAAACTTTTTATGCATACTTAGCTATTGAATATTGGGTCATTTGCCAATGTACTTACTTACCCTCTTGTATGATTGTTGAGTGTACCATAGCATTTTGTGTCTCAACAATCACTTTTTTACACTTCTGATTCGCTAGAGCTAGCTATTCCTTCACATATTGCTATAGCTTTTGCCTTCAAGCTCCTTTGAACATATACCTTTCAAAAATGACAACAAGAAGTGTACTTTCAATTCCTTATCACCATTTGTATCCCAACAACTTTATCTTTCTCATTATAAGCTTCAGTATAATTCACCTTCACCCAATCCACTTCCAGTGTTGACCATAGTTCCATCACAAACCTCTTACCCATCAGCCTTCTTCCTCCATTTCCAACATAGCTACTGCCTTTTGAATTTTCCTTATTACTTGGTTTTAGCTCTTTCTTTTGAAACACAACTTGACACCTGCTTTCCTAATAGTCTAACATGCATGGCTAATCAATACTAGAGCTCTAGTCATTGTCTTACCTCCAAATTCTTCGGAGCTAGATATAAAGATAAGCCACTCATTTAAATATTCTTAGACAACAACAATGAGAGATATTAGACTAGAAAGCCTTAGAAGTGTGTGCAGATTGACAATAATCATGGTTGGGTAGGCATCACTGAAGTGAATTAGTTTTATGGTAATGATGGTAGCCATGGTAAATGGGTGTAAAAGGGACATTTAGAAGTAGGCCTGAGAGGCAAGGGAACCACATTGCCCGTGGTGATCATGGTGGTCTTGTTATAGAGGGAGAATGAGCTTTTTGGCATTGGTTATTGAGGTGAGGAGGTCATTCTGACCAAGGTGGAAATGGCTATTAGGCACGAGTCACCATGATGACCGAGGTGGAAGGGACTAGTAAGAGTGGTTCACCTTGGTGATCAAGATGGAAAAGGTTGCCTAATAAAGGTCACCTTGGTTATCAAAGTAGATAACCAAATTGAATTTATCCTAAATTTGTTTATAAATATATTTACTTGTGACATTTATAGTGTAGCATACCTTAATCCCGAGTAAATGATGTATTATGTGCGTGACTTGTATACTTTGATATATTAAAAGCTTAAGTCAAATAGATAAGAAATCAAAAGTTAGTACGTTGGGTATACAACTTCTGTATGATGTAGTATCATTCTACAATAGTGAAATTATAACCCTATAAGGGTAAATAGTATCATCTCATTCACATTAAATTATTGTTGAAAAAGGAATGTGTCACGAGACATTTGACAGAAGACAAATTATTTAATTAATATTTGTTAGTAATTGATTTTTTTTCATATCGGAAGATATAATGGAAATTATGAAATAAAATACAATCATATTAAGAGAACAAATTTTATCTTAAAAAGATTAAAGATATCTTATGAGGGTAACATAGTCATGACAAGATTATTGGATGGACACTTAATAAGTAGCTTTCATAATATTATATAATAAGCGAGAGTTCAATTATAGGACTATAGTGAAATTACTCCATAATTAAATAAGTTGTAATTAATAAAAGAAGAATCGACCTTAATTACAAATTATTTGAGCTTTAATTATATTTGTTCAATTAGTTCCTCTGCTAACTCGAGATAACTTATACAAGTTATTATAAAAAAATACACAATAAATTGAAATAAGGTTTACTAGAATATTGCTCACATACATATGCATTAATTTTCAAACATTTAATCTTAAAACTATTGCCAATAAGTTCATCAAATACTTATCAACTTTTCAAATGGAAACACCAATCATTAGAGGTACCAAAATGGTAGCCATTGATTTTAACGCTTTTCTACCCGACGATAACTTTGAAGACCCAGAAATATGTTGGCTATTGTCAGCAGGTAATGGGGCAGGCACCGGAAAATCATCTTCAGGGGAAGAAAGAAATGGGACTGGTGATGGAGGTGGTGGTGGCAATAAAGGTGGTGGGGCCATCGGAGAAGGTGGTGGTGATACAGGAACCATGGTGTTAGAGCAAGCATGTAGAGATATATTACTTTCAGGGTTTAACACTCCATCGATACCATGGCACCGGATGGACGACCCGACTGTACATATATTTGGGCTGATGATTTTAACATTGTTGAGGACGAAACTTCTTCGACCACCGCCGTTCGAGACATTCATCAAGTACTCTGGCATTAAACTAGGAAGAACCGAACCCGTCGGGATATATAAAAGATGCTCGAAAATCAATGGTGAAGGGATTGAATGACGATGCAAGAAGCTGGAAACCGCGTTCTCTGGGATTACCGTTTTCGACAACATCCGATCATTGGGCATTAAAAAAGTGACGTTAGCAAGTAACTTTGGGTCGAGCGGCAACATGTTGAGCAACATTACAAAGGTGAAGTAATTGGCTTTTTGCATCTCTTTCATGGCGAGGCGGAGATCTTGGTCGTCCTTTGGAGGAAGGTTTGTTGCAGATATTGATTTGAAGTGAGCTGCCATTAGAAGAGCAAACATTGTGAGTATTGTGTGAGTTGCCATCAGCTTGATGGTCATTTGGGGGGGTGATGAGATGAGTAAATTTTTCATGGGAATTTTTTCAGGTGGTGTTATAAAGGGGAACATTGTTAATTACGTAATTGTTGGGACATGCTTATGTGGTGCCTCAACCACTTACCTCACACTTCCTTCATGCTTCTATGGTTTTGAGATTTGGAATTTAATCTCTTTTGATGCTTGTAATAAGTATTGGTTATGATATCATAGATTAAAAAAAAAAAAAAAAGTAAATTTAAGATTCTATCAATATTAGATTTGTTCATAGGTCGAGCTATTCGTCCAGTTTCGAAGGCCCGCCCGAAATTTGAGAGGATTTGAGCAATAATATCAAGCCCGAAAAATGGACCTATACAAAAGAATAGGTCCGTTTAAAATATGAGTCGGGCTCGGGCTTAAACATTCAAGGCCCAAGTCTAGTTCGATCCGACCATTTTTTAAGTTTATAATATTTTATATTATGTTATTCTTATATATTATGTAATTTAGAACACATTAAAATAAATAAATCTATACTAAATATATAATATTACTCTAATGTAAACATGAAAATAATGTTAAGATGACTACATAAAAATTTTAATAAGTAAAAAAATTATAAAATTATAAAATATTAAAATAATATAATATAAATATTTTTTAATTTTTAAAAAATAATATGAGGAGACCTAAAATGAGCTTAAGTTAATTTTTTTGAAATATGGGCGAGTTTGAATAAAATTTTAGGCTCATATTTCGGGTTGAGCCGAGGTTGAAAAACATAAAGTATATTAATATCATGCTTAGGCTTAACCCAAACCCTATCCGATCAACCTATGAGCACCTCTAATCAATATGTAAATTTATTATTAATTGAACATAGTTAATCGGATTTTAATGTGACCCTAGTTGTATAATAGAATATCAATAAAGAAAATTCACATAATCACTTTAACGATAACAAACAACGGTGTTATTAATTTGGATATATTAATATAACATCCTAAAAATAAAGGATCAAATAATGTCAATTAAAAAATAGAGATTAAATCTCTAATTTTAGCATAGTAGATGGACTAAACCATAGTTAGTCCTTCCAAAAATGTCAAAATATGTGGTGTATTATTGTATTTTGGTAAAGTTTGAGATTTAATTTCGATAAAAATTAATTTTTCTTATTTTTTTGTTTAAAAGTTTTGGGGAATAAATTGGTGTAAAATTAACATGGTTTTACATTCTTTCGAAACTTCTATTATTGATATTTTAACAATCCAACTATTATATTTCATGTTTCATTCATGAAGATCATGCGGGTCAAATTTGGAGTAAAACAATTTATTTTAACTATTTGTTTTATGTAAAACAAAACTTTCAATGGTTAAATATATATTAATATAAACAATATTTTAAATCGATATGATAGAGATATCGGATCGATACAAAATTTTACATGTATGGTAAGTACAATTATATTGATAAAATCAATAATTGAATTGTTAAAATATCAATCATAAAAAAAATTACGAAAGCGTATAAAACATGATAGTTTTATGTCGATGTAAGTAGAAATCTTCTCAAAAATTTTAATCTAATAATTAATGTTGTTAATACTTTCCATAAATTTTGCCAACTTAACGTATTTAACCACACGTTTACTGAAATATATGACAAAGCATATGTTATTGGACGAAATATTTGAAGAAAATATTAACCACATGGATTAAAGTTTTTAAATTGAAGAGGTAAAATTAGAAGTTAATTTTTTTTTAAAGAGTATAGATTAAATTTTAATTTTTTAACATTTCCTAGTAACAATTTTTTAACATTGTTATATATTTGGTAGAAGAGAAGGTTGATTAGGGTGAAGGATCAAAAATTACTTTTTTTTTACTAGAGAAAAAAAATTATTTAAATTTCAACCCGAAATTTAATGTCAATAAAAACTTAAATAACGGAAGTCATTTGCCTAAGTTAGTATCTATTTGAATGGATGATGAAACTGAAAATAGAAATGATAATAAATTCAGGGGCGTATTTAAGGGTTGGTAAGGGATTTGATCCTTTAAAATGAATTTTTTTTATTTAAGTTTATAAAGATAAATTTGCACTTTGATCTCCTAAAAATGATAAAAATATGATTTAATTTTTTAAAAATTATAAAATATAATATATTAAAATAATGAAATTACATTTTTACTATAGTAAAATTATAATTTAATTTCGGTCCCCTAAAAAAATTACTAACTTTGCCCTTGTGTAGTTTTAAGATTAAAATATGTGTATATATAATAAAAACTTCAAATTACTAAAATTATATTTGTATTAAATAATAAAAGTAGAATTACATTTCAGTTAAATAATAATTAAATCTATATTTATATTTAATATATAATAAAAATGTCATTAATCTATCAAATAATATTTTTTTCTATTTATATAGTTACTCATTTAATTAAATCATATAACTAAGTATAATAATTATATATTTATTAGTTAATATCATAAACAATAATAATATGGGGTATAACCTATACCTACTATAAAAGCAATACCTATTCCATGGGATCTCTTAATTAAAGATTGAGAAGTTTGCTTATTGTGATTAAAATTTAAATTGAGGTTAGTTGAGATAAATTATATTATTAAAGAAAAATAATAACAATAAATATTGAATGTAGTCAGGACGAAATAAGAAAATTTTTTAGGGGATTAAAATTAAATTATAATTTTTATGATATAAAAAAAATATAATTTCATCATTTTAATAGATTATATCTTTATAATTTTTAAAGGATTAAATTAATTTTTTATACTTTTAGGAGAGACAAAGTGTAATTTTACCTTTACTATTTAAAATTTAAAATATTAAATGACCTAAATAGAAAATTTTTTATTTTAAAAGGGGCGGCTTCTGTCGGCCACCTTAGTTTCGCCTTTGGGTGTAGTGGTAAGGCAAATTGCACTTACGAAGGGAGATGCATGTTCGAATTTTAGAGATGACATTGTTAGAGGGCAGTCACAAACCCCATACATAAACTGTAAAAAGAACATAGAGAATATCCAAAATAATTAAAGAAAAATATATTTTTTATTTTTTCAAGTCCGTTTTACAATTCATGTTTAAGGTTCATGGTTATCTCTCCCAACAATATAAACTTCAATGTTCAAACTAACATCTCCCATTAAAAATTCAATGTGACTTACCATTAGACTAAATACATGTTGGTAAAAAAATAATTTAAAAAATTGTTTTGGGTTAATTTATTTAGCTATATGAGATAAATTTTTACATATTTATGTTTTTTTTCATGTATTTATATAGCCTAATAATTTATTTTATATATTTTTACATATTCAATATATACCGAACAATTTCATTATAGGTTTTGATCATATCAACTTTTTTTGAGATGACACAATACCCTAAAACTACTCATAGCTCCTCTCCAACCCATAAATAGGAGGATAACACGCTTCAGCGCATTCGAACCTACATCCTCTTGTATTGACAACAATTCTCATCCAATTAAATTAAGACTCAATCGATAGATATTTAACATGATGAAGTAGTTTATTTAGAACGATATTGAAATACAATTCTACATTTAGATACACATAAAGTTCATTTGAATACCTCCTTCCCAAACGTTTCTCGATATCTTTTTTACTTGGTTACGGATTCAAAATTTTAAAGTATACCTTAGAAATTACAACAATATAATCAATATAAGGGTAAATTACACTCAAGGTTATGAGATTAGATACTGTAGCATAAGACAAAAAAATAAGTTAAACACATCATACTGCACCGCCCATCCAAACCCACTTTAAGCTATTAGTAAATTTATATTTTGGTCATTCAATTTTAAAAAATTTCAAAATGATCATTAAATTATTAAAGTTTTCATTTAAATCACTTAACTATTTGGAAGTTTTTATTTAAATTATTGGGCTATTAAGTTTTTTTTTTTTTTAAAAGTCTAATTAATTAGCTCTAAGCAACAATTTTACAATTGGTACAATGGATTCGTATCCATCGACAAGTAGAAGAACATACCTAAGAGCCAAATCAACTTGATGATTAGTATCGGAGATTGGAGAAAAAAATTGTTTGAATTTTAGTTCATATATTATGACGTTCAAAGTTGTTCCATGAAAAAAAAAACTAAACTATAGAAGAGAATGAGAATGAGAATGAGAGCTTTCAATTGTTGTAGGTGGTACGAATAGAGAAGACAATATAACAACGATTTTAACAATCCAAGGACTTAAACGAAAAGTTTCAAATAGTTCAATGACCAATTTGTAACTTTTTGATGTTGTGTGACCAAAACAAAAACTTACTAATAGTTTAGTGATTTTAATTATAATTTACCCTTAATATAACTATTATGATGAAAACATTATCCTTCTTTTTTCCGAAAGCTAGTGATATTCTAATATTATTTTCAATAAAAACAAAATAATGTATTTTGCTATCGAAAGGAGGCTATTATATGGAAACTAGTATGGTTTACACTCAAGCTTCGTAGTGGGTTAATTATTTATTTTATTAAGTTATAGAGTAAAATTTTAAATGTTACAATATGCTTAAAGTTCTTGTACTCTTCGTATATTTAGAATTGAATATTCATACTTTTATTTTCAGGAATTTTGTTCTTCTACTTTTCGATTTTGAAAATTTAGGTTCGTTTGTAAATACTATTAAAATTCTTCTATTAAATTTGTAGGTGTGACATTTTGAAATTAAAAAAAGAAGTACTCATTTGGTATCTATGTAACAAAAAATGACATTGTAATTTACCTGAACTTAATAACGAATTTTAATGGTGTTAATAACTTTTAAAATCCACATAAGCATTTTAATAAAAATAAAGTATTTAGATTAACTAATGACATTATAAAAGTGGAAGTACCAAATTATGTTAAAAGTAAAGTATAGAGATTAAATCTCAAATTTGAATGAAATATAAGGATCAAACTCAAATTTAACCATAAAAATTAGAGGGATTAAATTCGAAATTTAGCCATTATCTTGTCATGTCAAAAGAACATGGGACATGTGTCATGTAAGGAGGGCCTTAGGGATCAAAACTAAAATTTAACCATAAAAATTTGAGGGATTAGAATTGAAATTTAGCAATTATCTTCTTGTGTAAAAAAGAAATTTAAGTGAAATATAAAGATCAGAATTGAAATTTAACCATAAAAATTAGAGGGATTAGAATTAAAGTTTAGCCATTATCTTGTCATTGGACATGTGTCATATAAGGAAGGCCTTTGAGCTATATTTGAGTGAAATATAGGGATCAAAACTAAAATTTAACCATAAAAATTAGAGGCTTGAGAATTGAAATTTAGCAATTATCTTCTCATGTAAAAAAATAAATTTGAGTGAAATATAAGGATCAGAACTGAAAGTTAACCATTAAATTAGAGGGATTAGAATTGAAATTCAGCCATTATCTTGTCACGTTAAAAAAACATTGAACATGTGTCATGTAAAGAAGGCCTTAGGGCTATAAATTTGAGTGAAATACATGGATCAAAACTGAAATTTAACCATAAAAAATTAGAGGGATTAGAATTGAAATTTAGCCACTATTTTCTCAGGTAAAAAATAAATTTAAGTGAAATATAAAAATCAAAATTGAAATTTAACCATAAAAATTAGAGGGATTAGAATTGAAATTTAACCATTATATTCTCATTTTATTATTAGACATGTGTTATGTAAGGAAGGTCGCCTCCCTTTTATATATAAAATCACAAACAAAATCAAAATTATCTTATGGGTTAATATAACTTTTAATCTTTGAACTTCACAAATAGGTCCACTTTAGTACTTGAATTTGACAATTAGCTCTATTTAGATCCCCGAGCAGGGGTGAAACTAGAATTTTTTTTTTGAGTAGGCTAGAATTAAGTTGTATATTTTTATTAGAGCTAAACTAAACCACAATTTTATCATTTTTGGAGGCTAAAGTAAAATTTTACCATTTACTAACTTAAAATTTTATAAAATTTAAAGGGTCATGAATTTCACATTTTAAGGGGGTTGAGCCCTGCCAACCCTTTGTCGTTGCCCTTATCTTTGAACTTGGAATACATCTAGATTTGATAATGTTGAAGAGTGTCATATCATCAAACTTTTATATTTGTCAAGTTTGAAGAACCAAAATGGACCTAGTTGTCAAGATCAGTTACAAACAGGGGTGAAGCCAAAAAAAATTTTTAAGGGGGGGCCGAAGTTAAATTGTAATTTTTACGATAGTAAAAGTGCAATTTTTAAAGGATTAAATTAAAATTTTATCATTTTTAGGGGGCCAAGTGTAATTTTACCTTTACTAATTTAAAATTTTAAAAAAATTTAAGGATCTAAATGAAAATTTTTCCATTTTAGAGGGGCCAGGCCCCTGCCCCCCGGGGTTTCACCCCTGGTTACAAATGATGACAAAAAAAAAAAAAAGGTACCAAAGTGGACTTAATTGATAACTTTAAGGACTAAAAGTCATATTAACCCTTTTTTAACAAAAAATATATATTTTTAAAAAGATGAGTAATATGGTTTAATGTTAACCCCATAAAAAAAAAGAAAAAGAAAAGAATCTTATCGTTTTGACCCCGCCATTTCCAGGTTCATTACCACTTTCTTTATAGACTTTTTTCAGTTAAAAAGAAGAGTCTTTAATAAGGTGAAAACCCAACAAGCCATGATCTTTACCACACCCCATTGCTTCTTCTCTTGTTCTACTTCTCTTCCTTTTTCCCTTTCTAAAAAACCCAGTTTTTTCCTTTCGAGAAAACCGCGATTGAGCACCTGGGTGAGTAGTCGAACTCGCTCGAGTTCACTCTGTACAGCGAGTCTTATTACCAGTCCTGACTCATTCGAAGTTGGGAGACTAATTGGTAGCTATGGTTTCATGAATGTTACTAGGTAAATTCGGTTTCCTCATGATTTTTTTCTCATTCTGTAATTTTCAGGCATTTGGGTATGGATGTTTAGTGTTTTGGGGTTATGTTATTTGATCATTTTTAGGTACTTCAAAGGTTTAAGCATTAGTCATGGGTTATATTTTCTGGGAAACTAAAAAAAGAATAGAAAATTTTGGACTTTGTGTGTGTATGTGTGTGTTTTTTTCCAAGGAAGTATGGGAAAAATGATAAATGTTAACTTTGTTTGAGGTATGACAAGTCGTGGTTTATGGCTAATGAATATAATTATATGCTGAGAGTGCATCAATTATAAAACTGTGATGACAGTAACAAGGAAGTTTGAATTATTAGTAACTAAGGGTGCAGTGGTAAGGCAAGTTGCACCCTCAAAGTGAGTATGCAGGTTCAAACCTGGGAGATGACATTGTTGGGAGGGGGCAACTACAAATCACAAATATGAACCGTAAAATGGACATGAAAAAATAACAGTTGGTGAATTTCAGGCTCTGTTTGGTTACTGAGAAAGGAAAAAGCAAAGGGTTTTGGATGAATGTGCTATCTTCTATATAATTTTGTTTGCCAATAACTCTTTATTAGGTTGCTTCGAAAGTTATAATATTCTATAAGAGTAGAAAAAAAAGGTTTATGTTTTGTGGATGTTGGTACATAATTTTTCGGTCGAATGGTGAGGAAATGTTGGGAAACAATAAGGTAACGGAATGTTTGATGATTGTGATTGTTACTGTTCTTTGATTGGAAAAACCAGTTACTTATCTGAAGTGTGAACCTCATTGTGTTAGAGATATTTGTTAATTAACATTGCATGTATATGGCAGGTATATAGTAAAGGAACTTTAAGCTTTGCTCATTCTCAAAAGTGTTTTCTTTCATTATTTATTTCCCTTTTGTGTTTTTTTGGGACTAAATGAGGTTTTGGATCAGTAACTGGAAAGTGTTATTCATACTTTCTTGTTAAATTTTTGATTTGGATACAAATCTTATTGAAATATGACATGAAAAATGGTTTAAATTTTTATTTTCCAGCTATTCAGGGTTCCAGTCAGGGGCTGATCTTGAATTTTCATCTGAAGATTTGGGGCAACTGAGAGTTCAAGATGTTGGAGAAGGGAGTGTAAAAATCAGGTGCATTTCCATGGATACAGGCATGCAAATCGACGCAAATAAGCTATAAACATGTTTGCTACCATTGATGAAATTTGCAGAATCTTTTCCATCTTCCTACTGATGTTATTCATGGCAGTCCATCTGCAGGCTTTATGAAGGAAGAATAGCTCAGGGTCCATTTAAAGGCACACCAGTGATCTTTAAGGTGATATTATTTATATATTTTCCTCAATAATCACCTATTTTAACATCCATATTTTCATGCCGTAGAAGAAAAATGTACGTATGTTACTTAGCTAACATCTATTTTAAATTTCAATCCTGATTACGCTTTAGAGTTCTTCATAGGTAAAATTTTGCTGGGCCAAGTTTTTAGGATTCTCCGGTTTCAAATAGAAAGAAAGGATGTTAATAACTTGTTGCAGGGAGTTGCTTTTGAATTAATGTACCATGGTATAATTATGTGGAGTTTAAATGATTGGAGGTTGAGGTTGTCTACTAAATTTTCTCTAGTATTAGCTCATCTACCATTAAAGAACCGCAAAGAAAGAAAATGCAATCTAAACTGAGTCACAAATTAGGCTCTTAGACTACATTTGGTGTTGCTAACCATTTAGTTATTTTTATTTACTTTACAAAAACCATTGGCTATGAAGGTTTATCCTGGACAACGAGCTGCTGGTATTGAGGCTGATATGATGGCGGCCAATGAACTCAATGCTCATGCTTTCCTCCAGGTAAAATGAAGTGCAACAATAAATTTCAACCAATTACAAAAGTAAATTTGTGTTTCTTTTGATAATTACAAAAGAATGGTACTGATTTATCTTGATTATGCACCTTTTTAACAGAGCAGTTCTGAAGGTATATGTAAGAATCTTCTATTACTTCTTGGTGGATTTGAGACAAAAACAGGAGAGCAGGTCTGTCATTTCATATCAACTATATGTGAGTAATCAAGTTGCTTTTTGTTTTAAGTAACTTTACAAATGAAGTAGTTTTGTTCTGTACAGTGGCTAGCCTTCCGTGACAATGGTAAATACAGTGCGGCTGACTTTGCAAAAGCAACTAGTGAGAAAATATCGAGAGCCCGTTCTCTTCAAGAAAAGTCTTGGAATCCTTTTGAGCAAGAGCAAGCGTTTAAGCGCAGAACATACTTTGTCATTAGGCTATTTCAGGGTGCTATGAATGGTTTAGCCTACATGCATAATCATGAAAGATTACACCAGAGTCTTGGACCGGCTTCTGTTATACTCAAGTACATGTTTTTATTTTTTGACGATTTTCTTTTGAAGTCTGGATTTGTTTGTCCTCCTTAAAAGACAATCAGTTTACTTTGTTCACTTCGAAGTTTAATCAACCTTTTCACTGAATGATGGCAGTACAATAGTAGAAAGAGATGCTGTTTATTTGGTTCCAAAGCTTCGAGATCTAGCCTTTTCTGTTGACATCAGGTACTGCTATGTTGTTGTTTAGCTTTTCTTCTAGATGGCCATCGCAAAATCATTGTGTCACCAGAAGTGATATAATGAAAGAAGGGACTTAGTTTTTACAGAAATTTTGAATATTTTAGATTAAGCCCCTTTTGCATGATATCACGATGATTGGCTGTTTGACCGAAAAGCTATAAGATGACACTTCTGTAGGGTGCAAAAAAGATATCAATCTTGTTGAGAATAAGGTTAAGGATCCTTTATACAAGCTTGTATAATATCGTCTATTAAAAGCTATAGAAATACATCTCGGTTCCCCTTTTTGCTAATTAGAGTATTCTCCGGAAAAAAGGGAAACACACCATTAAGTATTGCTTGGAACTGCTCTAATTTTTCAACATAGTATTATTCATATCCAATGATATGGCATTTTGCTTTATAGCTTTTCATCTTTGGAAGAAGGTCCTAGCACATTCTCAGAGGATCTTTGGAGAAGGGCATCATCTGCTGGTGCATTTACACCTATGGAGAGAAATTCCTTCGGAATTGCGGATGACATGTAATGTTTTGGTTTTTAGCGACTCTTTGTTGTCTGTATACCAGAAATTAATTCTTTCGTTGTCTCTAGACAGATACGAAGCAGGTCTTCTTTTTGCATACTTGGCTTTTGTTCCATTTTGTGAAGCAGGGATCATGGATGGCCTTTCATTGCAAGTAAGCAACAACTATATCAGTATTACCTTTTAAAATGTTTTGGTTCGGGCCATTGTACGTAAGCATCCTCCCCCCAAAAAGAAAAGCAATTCTCTGACCAAACTAATTGTGGTTTCATGATTTGCTAGCGGCTTTTGGAAAGCACTTTCAAACTTGATCTCATGGCTACTAGAGAGTAAGCCTTTCAAATCTCCAAAACATGTACTGCTTGTACCGAGAGGCATATTGTTCCTTTTTTTAATCATATGATCATAATACAATCCAGTTTATAGGATAATGCAGTGTTTATTGCCTATATGTAATATATTGGGTAAAACTATCATGGAAGCCCCCGTAATATGAGTCAAATTGCATTTTGCCCATTTTTAAAAGTCCATCAAAGAGCAAACTGGTCCTTTCTGATAAAAGTTTCATCCATTTATATTGTTAAAAACTAGCATAGTTGACGAAATAACCAAATGGTTACATGTGACATGCCATGTGTACCTCATGCTGGCATACATGGACCGGTTTTTAACAGAACCAATTTGCTCTTTGATCTAATGTAAAAAGACTAATTTCCCCAGTTTTCGAGTAAAAGGGGGCAAAATGCAATATGACTTATAGTATGGGTGTTTTTGTGGTACTTTTACCTAATATATTGTTGACAGCCTTCAAAAGTTCTATACCCTGTAAAATCTCATCACCCCATTAGTGACTTGAAACAGGAAGCTGTCACATATAAAAGTTGAAAGAACTTGTTTTTTTAATTTACACTGCAAAATTTGGCTGCACTTTCCTTTTTTAACTTTTCTGAAGTAAAAGTTTAGAAGCTTCCGCTACTTGTAGGTTATATTGGACACCTTTGAAGGAATATAAAATGATTATCTCTCATTTACTCGATGTATCTTGTGAGAAATTGGAAACGGGTTTCAATTTTTCATTTTAGCCAGCTGGTAGAATCAGTGTTCGAGTTTTATCCTTCATTTCACTTGTTGTGCATAGGTATTG
The DNA here is from genome assembly GCA_039519145.1 of Kokia cookei. Classification (NCBI taxonomy): domain Eukaryota; kingdom Viridiplantae; phylum Streptophyta; class Magnoliopsida; order Malvales; family Malvaceae; genus Kokia; species Kokia cookei. The sequence continues at coordinate 45,745,980 of CM076908.1, read as the reverse complement.
TTTGGCAGATGACCGGTTGTTAGAAGCTGTCAAATTTCTAGATCTGGGCGATGGTGCTGGTTGGGAACTACTTCAGGTAAGTTGCAATATGAAAGTTTTATTACATATTTTCATCTTTTTTATGAGCAGTAGGAATGTTAATTTACCTAAAACATGGTCAAGGAAGGTGTTAGCAAGTACAGGAGGTTAATAACCGGAGAGTAAATGTCTTAATTTTATTGAACTTTTGACAGGCTAGTATATATGATATGGGTTCTTTTATATGGAGGGGGTTCACAGCCACATTACCTATCGTCTTTATTCGCAATTCGGCTCTAACAAATTTTCATCTCGTTGCAGGCAATGCTGAATCCTGACTTTCGAAAACGGCCAATAGCAGAAGCTGTTGCTAATCACCGGTTCCTGACTGCTGATGTTCTTTGACTTCCAATGATTTAAGGTAAAGTTTACATAAAATGATGCAGTCATTACATATTTCATTAGATGAGTTGAACATTGTGTTTTCCATTCTAATTTATACATCGATTTATAGTAGCTATTCTCTGTTTATCGGTAAAAGTACCTACTAAAAAAATGAGCAAATTAGTCCTTGTATGTTAGATAAAAAAACAAACTGGTCATTCTATTAAAATTATCATTCATTTCTATTATTAAAACTGTCATTGTTCATTAGCATGAGGTACACGTGGCACGCTCCTTGCCACTATCTGTTTATTGCATCAACTATGTCAGTTTTTAACAGTACAAATGGATTAAATTTTTAATAGAAAGAACCGACTTGCTATTTGATTTAACGTACAAGGATTAATTTGCTTGGGTTTTTAGTAGAAGGGGCAAAATATAATCTGTCTTCTAGTACAGGAGCTTCCGTGATACTTTTACCGTGTTTATCTAATTACCATAGGTAAATGGCCCTAGGAACTTTTTCCTTTTATACCTTTCATAGATTCGGGTTTGATGTATTTTGTACAGAAAAGGTGTCCCTGAATTAGAGAAACTTGTTGCAGTCTTTCAAACATGATCAAACAATAAAATGTATTATGGTGATAGAGTGTAGTAAGAGTCTCTTGAACCACCTATTGATGTCCTTAATATTCATCTCAAAGTCGGGATTTGTCTTCTTTGCATAACAATACAACTGAACTGTTAGTTTCTTTTTTTCACCGCGTTGTAAGTTAATGAAGCTATTGGTTCATTGATGCTTGTGTAACAGTAGAAGGATATGCTGTTAGTTCCCAAGACCTGGAAAATGTGAACACAGTACAGATATGTAATTCTTCCCTTTTTCCCTTGCTCTAGAATTTATCTATTTATTTGGTGTTAAAATTTTGTTTGTGGCATTAAAAATTATGTACATATTATTCCAAGATTGTTTGTAAATATTACATATATAATTCTAATTTCTGTTCTTCTTCTTAAGTTAAATATTTATAATTAATCTTCTAGTTTTTGAGTGTTAAGATTTTTTTGGTCATATTCTGTGGGAAGCCCCTGTTTTATGCGTTTTCTTTGTGGATTTAGTCCAGCTAGATTATTTCTAATTCTCAACTTTTTGAAATTTATATTTTTAGGCCAAATATAATATTTTCCCGTTAATTTTATCAAATAATTTAGGGTTAATTGCCCCATTAGTCACTCTAAGTAATGGTCGTTCCTTTTTTGGTTATTTCGATTTTGTTTATGTTTTTTATTATTTTGGTTACTCCAGAAAAGAAATTGATCAAATTGGTCACTCCACGGTTAAATGGTAACAGGAAAAACTAATGGTGCATTTTCACATATTGTTTTTGGGTGACAAAAATAGGAATGACTTTTATTTAGAGTGACTAATGGGTAGTTTACCCTAATTTTAAAGTGACTAACGTGGAAATACACCGACAGCATTCCATTATCATGTAACAATAAAGTGATCAATTTGATTAATTTCATTTTTGAAGTAATCAAAATAGAAACAACCCTCAATAATTTAACATGGCTTATTAAACATGTCATAATGCGACATTTATATCTCGACATTTTTTGTATAGTTGAACAAAAATTATATATTTTTTGTAAAAAATATTTAGGTGTATATATGTCATGATATATATATATTTTTTAAAAAAAGTTATTTAACAGAATTAACAAAGAAAAGAATATGTCTCATAATTAAAAATGCACATTTAAAAAATATAGGTATTAGAAAGAAATTAAATCTATAAAGAGCCCATAATACCAATATTTAATTGAAATATGTTTTATAATACAAGGAACATCTTTAGTACAATTGATGTTAATTGGGTCTCTTTTTAGTAACATAAAAATAATTTTATATTCGGAATTTAAGGATATCCACTCATAGTAAAATTGAAATGTTTGAAATTAATCCACCATTGATAACATTTTTTTTATTTCGAGAAAATTAGACATCTCAATCTCATTTCAAATCTCTACGTGAAAATGGCTTCTTTCTCGATGCGAATCATCTCTCTTGCCCTCCTCCTCTCCTTCTCCTTCTTTCCTTCCCTAAACAATGGCCAATTGGCTAGGTCTTCTGTCCAAACACGTGCGAAAATTGTTTACCACGGTGGCCCTATCCTCATCGAAACCATCAACATCGCCCTCATTTGGTACGGCAACGTATCTCTCGTAAAAAAAGAAGTCATCATCAATTTTTTAAAATCTTTGAACACCGTCGGCAGTTTCAACCTCCAACCTCAAGTCACAAAGTGGTGGAAAATGGTGGAAAGCTACCAAACCATGTTGCCCGGAGCTAAACGTGGTAAAGTCCCTAGAATCATTGTGAATGTTGCTAAACAAATCAATGATACTTCCTATAAGTATGGGAGGAATTTGACCCTTGCTGATTTTATTCCAAAAATTGTGAAAGAACACACAAAGGAAGGAAAAAGCATGCTTCCCATTATAATTACTGCAAAGGATGTTAATATGGAAGGAGTTTGCACTAAAACATGTGCCGATAATGGAATCGTCGGTAAGTTTCCGGCTCTTTCAAATATTCGAAGATATCTCATTTGAGTTTTTTTTTCGAATTCAAATGACTGTGAATTCATATATTCGAATTAATATTTTGAGGTTACAACCTGACCCAACCCATAAATACCTCCATTGGTAAATTTATTACTTAATTTGTTCACTATTTTAAAATGACAGGTGACATCACACCATTCATCATACTCGGGAATCCAGAAATCGAGTGCCCTAGAAAATGTGAATGGCCTTTCACCCAGACTGATTCTGGTCCGAAGGCCATTCTCTTCCTACAACCACCAAGCCAAGACAAGGTAGCCGATGCGATGGTGATTGCCTTGGCGACAACATTAGCTGATACGGTCACTAACCCTCTAAACACCGCCTTCTACGATGGACCTCCCGAGAATTCGGTCGGCGTTGGCACGGCTTGCAAAACCATCTTCGGCAGTGGCGCATTCCCGGGCAACCCCGGAAGGGTCCATATTGATGCCCACACTGGTGGAAGCTTCAATGCTCACGGAATTAAGAATCAAAAGTTTTTACTTCCGGCACTGTGGAACCCTAGAACTTCTTCATGTTGGACTCTCCTGTAACACCATATCAAAATCCAAATATATGTAGCTTTTATTTAAAAAAGGTTGATTGACGGTTGATTTTTTTTTAAACTCCACATTATAACAATTTTTTTGTGTTATTTTTTAATTTTATTCGTGAAGTTAAAAAATTTCAACGATATTGATTACGTATTATGCTATGAAAAATTGTAGATAACAATATCAGAGTTTGAATTTTGGTTTCGTAAAATGGGTCGAGTTGAATTAAACTCGTACAAAACATCTATATTAATATTTAAACTTTTGACTAAGTTGACGTCACCCTCAATCGGGTCACCAACTCAGTTGTAAAAATTTTGAACATTAACGACTCTTGATACGTTGTTATTTCATCCCAAAATGTGATCTTTGATTGGACTAGTGCGGTTCATGATGACATTCAATTTCTAGAGGGTTCATGGTGGTTTTGCCTTGCGAAATGCAACCCTTCGAGAAGTAAAGACAACGTTGTAGTTATTCATTGGACTCCATCTACCCTTGGGTGGGTGAAGCTCAACGCAGTAGACGTTGAAGCTAGATGTGGTGAGGTGTTGCGAGATGAGAAAGGAGTGGCCCATTCCTTGTTTTCTGGGCTGAATATCGTCGTTGGACCGGAAATGGCGGAAGTAATGGCTATTAAAACTACCTTGGAGGTGGTTTTTGGCATGGGATGGCATGTGAAAGTCCCTCTTATTATTGAATATAGTTCGTGCACTCCTTTGGAGTAGATGCTACAAAAGAATTCTAGGTCGTGGTCTTTGTGGAATCTCTTCATTTGTTTTGATCATTGTATTAACTGGTTGGTTCGAGTTCACTTTACATTTGTTCTCAGGCAAGGTAATGAATGCCCAATGCTCTTTGCTAAAGCAAGTGTGGGGAGTCCTGCGTTATTTAAAGTTTGGTGGTGGTATTATTCGAAAGTATTTTAATTTTTTATTTAAAAATATGCGTATAATAGGATTTGAACTTGATTCAATTACATTAGTAAAACTTTTAATTTACTACTCAACTAAAGATTTGTCTTAACATTCTTATACATTTTTGTATACACTTTATTGCATCCATTATTTATATATATAATGTATTTAATTGAGTTGGTGTCACAAGTTAACTTGACAACGACTTAAGATTGATGAGAACATAATGATAAACAATTTAAATTTTTTATTTTAATATTGTACATATTTCATGTATTATTATTAATTAGTTTCAAGCTAATATTTTCATTATTTATTGTATGTTATTTTTAAACATAATTTAAATTCTATATTTGTGACTTCTACATTCATACATGTGTGATAAGAACTGTAATTGATATTTATTTTCTTTACCAAACCCAAACCGCCATAAATATGGGCTCAAATTTCTACCCAAGCTCGGCCCCAAAGATAATAGGAACAAAGTTTTACAAATGGATTAATGGGAGCAAATTTAGAATTTAGTCATTATACTTTTATTTTTAGGAATTTAGTCCTACTTTTTAAATTTCAAAATTTAGGTTTAATTGTTAACATTTTAATTTTTTTTGTTAAATTTATTGGTGTGACATTTTGAAATTAAAAATACTCACTTGATAGTTATGTAACTAAAAAACGTTGAAATGAACCTGAATTTAACAAAATACATTTAATAATATTAATAACTGAACTTGAATTTTGAAATCTGAAAAATATAAGAACTAAATTTCTAAAAATAAAAGTATAAAAACTAAATTCTAAATTTATGCACAATATAGAGACTTATAGCATATTTGAACCATATGAATTTCATATTACTTACCTTCCATTTTTCCGAAAAAGAAATGGTATTATGATATTATCATACAATATTCGGGCCGAGTGAAAAAAACTCAGCCCAAATAAAAATGGGCCTTAAATATTGCCCAAACTTATTTTTACAAAATAACAAATTTTAATATAAGGGTGATTTTTCTTTTATAAAATATTACTTTAGTAGGATTTCTAACCTAGAACATCATGATATTTAAAATTTCAATACAACCATTTCAATTAAAATATCATTTATTTTTATATAAATTTTTTTATAAATATACATTTCATATAATTTTTAATCTACATTATGAATTTATTATAATCTAGTATTCTTTATTTACTTTGATTTTTTAATTTTTATTTTTGAAAGCTAAGAATAATGTTTTTGTTTATATTTATATTTATATTTATATTTTATTAATTAATGTAATAAATTCGGTTTTTCATAATATTTAGGTATCATCCGTTTTATTATTGACAAATAAAGAATGAATTGAATTATAAATTTTAAATATAAAAAAATATAATGTCATTAAAGATGAAAAAAATATATGATGCAGTGGCGGAAATAAAATTATAAAATGTTGAGAGAAAAATGTTAAAAAATCCGTTTTTAAATAATTTGAATTAAATTATTAATAATTGAGAGGGACCAAAATTAGTATTATTCCATTTAGCCAAGACCATTATTTACCTCCGGCTATGCCTTATATACAAAGAGGATAGTACGATGTTGGTTTATTTTAACATTAATTTTATTATATGTTTTTATCATATCTGTTTTTTTTTATATAATATTTAAAACTATCCATAACCTCTCAGGAAGATAATATGCTTTAGCACACTCGAACCCACGTCTCCCTTCACTAACAACAATGTCTATGCCAATCAAGATAAGACTCAATCGACTTATCTTGAGTTTTCTAAATACTAGCTAAAATAATAATAATAAAATTATATTTTAACTTTTAAAATTTTAAAATTTAATTTTCGTTTCGATATTATAAAATTTCTTACATATATTATGAAAAATAAATCAAAAACTATAAATATACAAATTGATTGAAAAAGAAAGGTAAAAAGATTGTTTTTAATTTAAAATTGTGTGATTTAGAAATGTTAATTAAATATCAATCAACATATTTGGCAAGGCAGGTAGAGTTAGTTGTTTTTAAAAGGTCAAATAGGATACCTACTAAATTTATCATCCTTCCTCCACAAGGTTTGTTTGTAATTAGGGATTTTTTTATTATATTTATTATAGGATTTGATCGTCTTTATTTTTTTACACAATATTTAAAATTATTCATAATCTCTCCCCAATTCATAAATAAGAAAATAACATGTTTTATCACATTTAAATCCACGTCTTTCTATATTGATAACAATATTTATATCAATCGAATTAAAACTCAATCGACTGTTAACGTTTATTTTGTTTTTCCATATTTGGCAAATAAATATACAATTAATCTTATGTTTGAAATTATGGTGACCTGTTTTTCCACAACATTATTATTGCAACACAATTCATTAATTAACAGAAGGTAAAAGTATATTTCTTAGGATTCACGGCAAGATTTATTGGAACTAGTGAATGATTATTTAATTACAATTTCAAAAATGACTCTTCTTATAATTAGATGAGAGATAAGTTATTATTATTATTATTATTATTGGTCTAAATTTGTCTTAGATTTGAGCTTAGGTAGGATCCTAAAGAGCTCATAGGTTCGCAGACTTGACCTAGGATTTTAGTTCGTAGGGTAAGTTCGCATGATGGCGAGCCAAACTCCCGTACTGCGAAGTTGCATGGGCTCAAAGTCATATGAACACATGATCAATATATGATAAGATACGTGTCAACATGTATAAAATCTACTTAGACTATTTTATCAATGAACAATTTCATATCATATAAATAAATAAAATTACAATATGAAGGACACGGTGAAAATTACTCAATAATTTATTATTTTTACTTAATTCATTGAATAATAATAATTTCTTCCTTTGAATTTGTTATGTTTTGAGATTTTTATTTAAAAATTATTATGGATATTTTTTTTAAAAAAAATTATAAAAGCTTTAATTGAAGAATATATATATATATAATTTAATTAATTAAAATATTTAAAATATTTGTGATTAAAATTTAAAAATTTCAAAAATTTCAACTATCGCATTTTTATTAGGACAAAGAGATTACATTAATTATATACTTCACTTTAACCGAGCGAATTAAAAAGGATGGGATAAAATGATTATATTGCAATTTTAGATATTTTAAAAATTAATGATCTATTGATTGAGTATTAGTTTAATTGGTATGAATATTATTGTCAATGTAAGAAGATGTGAGTTCGAGTACGTTGAAGCGTATTATCTTCCTATTTATGGGTTGGAGAGAGATTATGAATAATTCTAAACATTATCTGAAAAAGAGCCGTTTTAATTTTCATACACAATGCATTAAATTAAAATAAATAAATAAAATAATAATAATAATAGATAATCTTTAAACATTGCACATCAATTAACTTCTAGTAAGTTTTAGGAAGTATAGTCTTACCTAATGAGTAACGAATAATTTTGACTTTTTTTAAAAAAATATAATTTAATTTGTATTCATCTACCTTTTCCTTCTTTCATATAATTAACAACAGTTCAATGAATTGGCAAAATTTTTAAATTATTTTTTGTATTTTTTATAAAGATGATTTAAATTCAGATTATTCTCATGAAAAAATTAATTAATAAACTACAATTTGGGATTCACTTATTTTATATTTTGCTATCGTGATTAAATATATTCATTAACTTAATAAAGCATATAATAATTATGATCAATGGCGTATCTATAGGGTAGGGGTTCGGCTCCCTTAAAATGAAAAATTGTTTATTTAGGTTGTTCAGAAATTTTAAAATTTTAAAATTAATAAAGATAAAATTACATTTTTACTCTTTTTAAAATTGATAAAAATTTAAAAATTATAAAAATATAAACTATTAAAATTTAAAATTTAATTTCAGCCCATAAAATAATTTCTGACTTCACCCTTAATTATGTTTATTGTAACTATGATTTTTTTTTTACACAAAATGTATATAATTAATAAGGAAATATTATTATTTGGTTGTAAATTTAATGACACAAACCATAGGAATATTTATAAAGGGAAAAAAAAAAGAAAGTATATATACATATATATAAATAAAATCCATGTTGGTACTACACATTATATACTATATAGCAATACTTTATTTATTTTCTTTATACAATAGCAGCTAGCCTGCAATTTTTATGTTCATTCTATTTAAATCTAATGAAATACCATATATATATATATATATATATATATATATATCCGAAAGCTCCACTTAACTAAGAGATGGGCCATGATTGTGATGATGCCTGGCTGCAATTCAAGAAAAAAAAAATCATAAAGTAATAAATAAAACATAATGTATATTCACAATAATATATATAGTGAGTTCGTTTATAGGTCGGGTTATTTGTCCAGATTCGTAAACTTGTTTAAATTTTGGTAGGGTTTGAATAAAAATATTAAGTCTGAAAAATAGACTTAGGCAAAAGAATTAAACTCGCTTAAAATATGGGTCGAGCTTGGGATTGGACATTTAAGGTCCAAACCTGACTTGATCCATTTTTAAATTTATAATACTTTATATTATTTTATTTTAATATATTATGTATTTTGGAACACATTAAAAAAATAAATCTATACAAATATATAATACTACTCTAATGTAAATATTAAAATAATGTTAAGATGGCTATATAAAAAATTTTAATAAATAAAAAAAGTATAAAATTATTAATATTAAAGTAAAATAATTTAAATATTTTTAAAAATATATAAAAATATATAATATTAGCAGGACTAAAATAAGTTTGAGTCAATCTTTTGCAAATACGAGAGACTTGGGTAAAATTTTATGTCAATATTTTGGATCAAACCAAGCTTGAACAAATATAAAATATATTAATATCATACTTAAATCTAGTCCAAACCCAATCCAATCCGACTCATGAATCGATCATCAAATAAAAAATGGATAATCTAATTAATTTGATTATTAATTCGATTCCAAAAACCATTATATCCAATAATATTATTAAATTTTGATTAAATTCAAATTCAAATCAGACTACCTTTACCAACATAATTTATTTGAATAATAATGAGCTATGCAATGCATTAAAGACAAAAAGAAAGAAAAAAGTTGTGCACTTACTCTATAATGTCTCTCCAATAAGAATCACTTGCTTCATCATCCATTAAATCTCCCCAAGCTTCAAAGGTAGTTGAAGTAGATGAAGGATTAGAGATCTCATTTGGGTTATTAATCTTGTTGTTTTCGACAACCGCCGGTCGATATTCTGGCGATGCCGGAATCAATGCCGGAAGCTGAGGAATACTCGAACTCGGGATACTATTATGATTAGCAACAAACAGTGAAGAAGAAGAAGAAGAATAAGAAGAAGCGAATCGATCATTGTTGACGTTGGAACTGAATTTCAAATCTTTCAAAGGATGTGTATTTTGAGAAGCTTCGATCAAATTCGACGGCTGGTATTCACCGGTATTCGCTTGAAGATGATATAACTGATGATTTTCCCGGAAAGTGGGTCCGGATAGAAAATCCATTGCATTTATTGCTGGTGTGCCTAGGATGTGAAGCATGTTGTGTAACAAATGGAGTTTGGCTAGTGTTGCAGCATCTACTTGAAACCTGTTAAGAGCATTGACATCTAATAGATTATTCATGTTATTAAAGTTGGCAGCTGCAAGTAACTGTGGCAAGCTAGCTAGAACATTCAGATGATCGGTTCTCGGCCTATGCGTCACGGGATCAATCCCCATTTGAAGAAGCTTCTTCCTCATATGCGTGTTCCAGAAATTTTTTATCTCGTTATCGGTTCTTCCAGGTAAGTGGGTGGCTATGGCCGACCACCTGTGAAGTTACAGTGTTAGAATAACATAAATATCGTGATAGAAGACATAGCTCGAAAGAGGGTTTACTTATTGCCAAGGACTGCATGAAGGTTGATAATGGTCTGTTCTTCTTCATCAGAAAATTTGCCTCGTTTGATATCAGGCCTAAGATAATTAGTCCATCTTAGCCTACAACTTTTCCCACACCTATTTAAACCAGCTAAATTGGGAAGTGCTCTCCAACTTCCATGACCATGTTTTTGAATGTAATCAATGAGAATCCGGTCTTCTTCAGGTGTCCACGGCCCTTTCTTGACCCCGTTGTCGTCGTTGCCGCTAGGCGGTTTCGCCATCTTTCCTACAAAACACACACAAAAAGAATAATTACACTATATGATCATCATCATCATCAGAGTTTGTTCATCAACTAGAAAAGAGATTTGGAAACCTTTATGGAAATGTAGATGGGAAAAGAGGTGTGAGTGATGGGTATGGTTAGGCCCTGGGGAATGTAAGTGAATGAGGGGACTTGTTTATATAGTGTGGGGAATTTAGGGTTGTTTAGGGAAGTGCAAAGGAAGTATTGTGTAACATGATACCATCTTGACATGCATTTTCATGGTATTATGAAAAAAGAAAATTACTCTTGTATCCTTGTCTATAAAGATGGATGAATTTGTCAAATTATGGTTTGGGTCCCTATTTTTCTATGCTCAAACTGGGAATTTAGTCATTCTATATTTTTGGCATTTAATTTCCATGTTCGGGGTTGTGCCTGCTTTTCTTTTGGAGTGCAATGTATCTTACTATTCCACCCAACAATTATTGGTATTTAGTCATTGTATTTTAATTTGACATAATCTATTCTCTACTTTTATTATGTCATTATATAATCCAAATAGTTAACACAATTACCTATTCAAATAGTTGGTATTTTGTTATGGAATAAATGATTTTAAAAAAGAATCCACACGTTTGTAGTTCAATTATAATAGTCAACATTGGTAATTATTTGGACTAATTAATTATATTATAAAAATAGAAGAATCATATTATGTTAAATTAAAGTATAGTGATTAAATCTCAAATTTGATCTTAATAAAAAGACGGAAATCATAATTTGACTTCTACCCAACCTTAATTTGATTGGTATTTGGTATGGTCCCTTTAAAAATGTGATATTTACCAAATTTAATGTTAAATTCTCAATATTTACCATCCATATAAATTTCTAAGTTGTTTGAAAAATAATATTTATATGTTTTTCATAAAATAAATATTTAAAATATTAACTTCAGATCACTGACTAGAATATACCTGAATCCAAATGCGCAAAGCAAGGTTATACAAGAAAGGTTTTTAAAATTAAATTGGTGAAAAGAGTTGGTTAGATCATCGGTTCTATTGATTCGCCTGATATCCCAAATAATTTTTAATCTAATCGGTCGATCTGATCCGATTCAAATGTCATTAATTATAAATGCAATTAGCTTTGCAATTATATTTAATACATACGACTAATAATAGTTAAAACTAATCATTATAGTATATGATTGGACTAATAATAAAAATATATTTAAATTTAAATCGAAATAAATTTAGATAAAATCTACAAAACTAAAATTAAAATAAATCTAATGAGCTCAGACATGAGGATTAAGAGGTCATTAGAGTTATTTTGCGTCATTAATCGTATTTATTTCAATACATAATTTATAAATTATTTTTTATTTTATTTTAGCCCACGTTTTTTTTCAAGAAAAATAAAAGCAAAAGCAAAAGAATAATTTTACATACAAAATTCCATATAGGGCAGTTTAGGAACTAATACAATAATAGGGTAAAATACATTCAATGTCATTAAACTATTAATAAATTTATGTTTTAGTCACTTAACTTTAAAAAATTACAAAATGGTCACTAAACTATTTGAAAATTTTCATTTAAGTCATTTGATTGTTAAAATCGCTACGATATTACTTTCTCTGTTAACACCATCTACACCAATCAAAAACTTTCTTTTTTTATTATTATTACTTATAATTGAGTGACTAAAACATAAATATACTAATAATTTAGTGACATTGAGAGTAATTTAACCATAATAATAATACGTAGTGAAAAGTTGAACCCTTTTCTAACATTGAGTTTCCCTTGTGAAACAAGGCAGCCTTTTTGCCACCTTTTTTTCATCTTATTTATATATTTACTTTACACGTCAGCAACTAAATTACACGTGGCATTCACCCAATGTTTCATTTCCCTAAATTCTCTCAGTTGCTTAACTTGAGACGAAACCTCCCTCACAAAACAAATATTTATATTAACATAAACTTTTAATTAATTATTTTATTAATTAAATATATGTTATTTTATTTGGTGTTTCATAACAAAGCAGAAAAATGCACGCAAAAGGGAAGAAACTGTAAGATATTGTTCTCCACAGCCACCAAACCTTAACGACTGATTTTAACTTTTATTTAATTATGGATGTTAAATTATATTTTTTATTTATGTAATTTTATGTTGCCCGGTTGATATGGGTATTATTGTTGATGCAAGAATACGTGAATTTGAGTGTGTTAAAACGCATTATCTTCTTATTTATGAGTCGGGAAGAAGCTATAGATAGTTCTAAATATAATGTAAAAAAAACATATGATCAGAACTTATAATAAAAACTTTATGTTAATTATAATTTTATCGATTTAAAATATTTTGACTTTGAAATTTCGTTGGAAACAGTGGTTGAAAGAGTGTGCCTATTGTCAAACAATATAGAATTATACAGTAGAAATATAAAACAAAACGAAAAAGCAAACCAATAAAACGACATCTAATTTTATTTTAAGCTAGTTCCTATACGTTTCATATAATTTAATTTGTATTAAGTTTTTAATCTATTGATTACTTTAAATGATATTAAGAGGTTCGATTGAGTTTTAACTCGATTGGCATGAGTATTATTATCAATGCAGGAGGATGTGAGTTCGAGTATCTTGAAACGTATTATCCTCCTATATATATTTATGGATTGGAAAGGAATTATGGATAGTTCAAAACATTGTATTAAAAAGAAAAGATATGATCAGTATAAAAAGAACCTAATTAATAGTTTTCTTTTAATATTTTAATAAAAAATATAAAATATTAAAAAAAATTCAAAGAAAATGAAAGAAAGAGATTCTAGAAAAGTTTTCATCAAGTGAAAATTAACGAGTATGTGCGAAAAAGTCCAGTGATATAATATTTATTTGAGAAAAAAGTCCATTGATATTAAATCATATTAAATTCCATGTACCCCAAAAAAAAAAAAATTAAATTCTGCCTCAATTTGGTGAACTGCAACAGTTATCTTTTTGTAGTACTACTCCATTTTATTACATCAATTTAAAATAATCAGTTGTTTGATTTAAAAAGAATTAACATTCGATCGATTGAATCTTTACTTGATTGATATAGGTATTATTGTTAATGTAAGAGGACATGAATTCGAGTGTGCTGAAGCGCATTATCTTTTTATTTATAATAAGATTGTTCAAAAAACTTTGCTTCTTTGAGTGGAGCTAATTCGATTTTTAAATCAAGATAATTCTCATGCATGTGAATACAAATTCATTTTCCTTTTTCTCTGTAATCAATCTTCTCATTCACAATCAACATCTTTGGAAGTCTTTTTTGATCGAAATTTTTTTTATGAAAAAATAAAGTATATTGTCCTGGGGTTGTTCAAAGATCCTTTCATATCTTTTATTAGGTGTCAAGAAAAATCAATTTTGACCTCAAAGGATAAGTATCTTTTGATCAATAAGAAGAAATATCACTTTGTCGATTTATGACAATATTATTTTTACTTGTGATCTCAATAAAGAAGAGTCCATATAAATTTTTCTTCCCTATCCGTTTTAGGGTTTTATTTTCTTCAACTTTTCTTTCTGTTTTATAGACAAAATCATATTGGTTTCTTAAAAATTTACAGGTCAATACTCTCGTAACTTATTCTGGATTCTTTCTTCTTCTCCACTTTCTCTTGTTATTATCGATTTGCTTCTAATAAATGATTATTGAATTTAAATATTAGCTGACTCATATTTTGGTCTTTAAAAGTTATGGTTGATCTAAGCATTTTTAGAGCAATCGAGAGATAAATTGATACCTGCAATTGAATTCTTAGATTGAAATTTATGGTGTACCGATTCATTTGTTGCATCGTAATTCTTTGAACAGGTGATGGGTTTATGGGCAAAATTGATATTTTATATAATAACACTTGTGTTTTACCTATTTAACACGTTAACCAAACCAAGCAATATATGTTTATTACATAATTAGTGATCAAACGAGAGCTTATTATATTATTTTCACGAAAAATATATTAATTATGTTGTTTTTTATATATACCGACTTACAAAATCTTGATTAAAATTTTCTCGTATATTATTTACTAGACATTGACATGTATGAAAAAAATTACTCTTTACGAATTCGAACATTCTTTTTCTCTTTTCAGAATTTGAATTACTTTATTATTTTAGTCCCCAAAACAAACATCATTGTTACTTCTAAATACTTTTACTATTGCACAAGTGTCTGCAATTACCCAAATCATACACCCAAAGAGTAAAAGAAATTAGTTTCTTACCTCCCTTGACAAGTTATAAGAAGAACAATAAATATGAATTTCTTACGTTACCATCATTTATATATAAAATGGAGTAATACTAATTTTAGTCCCTCCCAATTACAAAGTATTCAATTTAAGCCTTTTTTGAAGTAAGGTTTTTACCTTTTGACCCTCCCAAACTTTTTAAAACTTTATTTCGACTCCTCAACGTTAAAATTTAAAAAAAAAAAATGACTTTTAATAATCTTTGAATTTTTCTAATGCAATTTATTGACAATGTATCAAATACTACCATATATAATATATGTGGTTTGGTTAGTTGTTCAAATTAGAACCAAACCCTTTAGTTTACACTAAATGAAATTCTTCACAGTCCACATGCAAAAGTAGTCCACAATGTTAGGTTTTAATTTTTTTTTGTTTTGTTAATTGTAAAAAAAAAAGATGGGATATGATTATATGTTTGAATGTTGGGGAGCTTTGAATTTTTTGTATTGCTTCATTTAAACTTGTTTCTTCATTTTATTATCAATTGTTTTAATTTATATATATATATATATATATATATATATATATTATGCTATCAGTAGCGTACCTAGGGGTGTTGGCAAGGGTCTGGTCCCTTAAAATGTAAAATTGTTCATTTAAGTCTTTTAGAAATTTTAAAATTTCAAATTATTAAAGGTAAAATTACGCTTTGTCCCCTTAAAACTTATCATGCATGACAAAAACCATAATTAGTAGTATCAATTTGGGAAATCATGGGCCAATATTTAAATTCGATATTAAATATAAAAATGTGGAAATGTTCAAGACCTTCATTAGGAAAATCCAATGGAACAAAACTTTGATTAAGGAAAACGGATACGGTGTCATTTAAGATCTCTGAGTTAACCATCCATTCAAATGTGGACGTTTCTAATCTCATAGTTAATAGATCAATCAAATGATTACTTATACAACTTTATTGAACTTTTATATCACCTTTTCTCTTAAGATCACGGGTACATGTTAAAATGTATGAAAAATACGTGTTCAATGCCCTTTTGTATCACATCATTAACATAATATTTTTGTAACCTATTTTAACCAATTTTTTCTCATCCTTCAATATTTTTCTTTTTATGATGGATAAATGTGTAGTTACTGTGAGTCTACGAGTGCCACAAAAATGATAACTATTACATCCTCGTCCACATCCCTAACCATGATCACGACTACGACCACAACCGTAGCCTATGTACTTTTATTTTTAAAAGTGTTATGTGTTGCCACATACATTTTAAGAAATGGAGTAAAATTAACAGGACAATTGTGTGATTTTTCATCAATAACTCAATATTTTACTTAACCATTAGAAAAATGAGATAAATTCATAGTACATATTTAAATTTTTTTTGTGATATTGTTGTTTGGAAACACATTAAATACTTGAAAAGTTGAAATTTTTTTCCCTCACTATTCCTCATTATTTTTCTCCACATAATTTTAAATGATAATTAATTTCGAAATTTTTAAAATTTTATCTTACAGTTTTAAAGTCTTGCAATCATAAGTATATCCAATCGTAATAAACTTTTAAGAGTATTACCATTTTTATGGTCGTACCATTCTTTCATACCACCCGCAAATTTAAATGATTTTTCACAATTAAATATTCTATTTTTAATAATTTATATAAATTATCTATAATACATAAAATAATATAATGTATATTACACTAGGCTTATATTAACCAGCAAAATTGTAGAGAATATTTTTCTCTACTATTTTAGAGAATCTTGATATAGTATCAAGTCCATAAAATTGTAGAAAATCTTGCTATAGTATTTATGTTGACATAAAAAGGAAAAGCAACCAACAAAAAATATCGTACAATACCCATCAAAATCTGATGATGAAAAATATTATTGATGAAAATGAAATGTTTCAAAGAAAAAAAAAATTGAATGTAATGAGAAAGCTGCCAAAAGAAAAAAAAAGAAAAATAAATTGACATTTGAGTCAAAGGCTGCATTTGTTTGGAAATAGGGATAAGAAAATGGCAGTCAAACCACAAACCATCTAATTCCAATACCAGTGTCCTCGTCCTATCATTATTTGCCTTTTCAATTACGGCTAAATATTTTCAAGCCAATTCATTCAAGGACAAAATAAAAAAATAAAAAAAATTAGAGGATCGAAATTAAATTACAATTTCATCATTTGAATAATCTATATTTTTATAATTTTTAAAAGATTAAATCGAAATTTTATCAATTTTAGTAATTTTACTTTTACTAATTTAAATTTTTAAAAATTTTAAAAGGTCTAAATGAAAAATTTTCTATTTTATGAGGCCAGCCTCCTCTAACCCCTCTAGATACGTCACTGAATTCAACTAAAAACGTCATTTGATTTTCATATATTTAAAGTAACTTTAATATAAATATCAAATTAGATTTGTTCTGATTTTATGTCTAGATATTATTTTAATTATTCGTATGATCGTACTTTGTAATAATTAATTTAAGTGATAATTCTTTGAATGTTTGTAATTAATAATATTTTTTTAATATTATTTCAATCTAAATCAAAGTTAGACAAAATGTTTATTAATATAAAACTTGGATCTTTTATTTATAAATGAATATCTTCAGAAATGGTTGCGGTCGAAATAAAAAAGAGTTAATATAATTTTTAGTCTTTAAATTTGACAATTAGTTTTACTTTAGTATTTGTATTTTTTTTTTTGTTTATTTTAGTTCATAAACTTAGATTCAATCAAGTTTTGATGATGTGATATTATGAGATTACGCAATGATCAAAATGAGCTTAGTTGCTAAGTTCAGTTACCAAAGTGGACCAAAAAAAAATATAGGTACCGAAGTGGACCTAATTGTCTAATTCAAGGACTAAAAGTCATATTAACCCAAATAAAAAAAGGTGACATCACCTTCTTTCACTAAGTCAATAGGGAGTTAAAAAGAGTAGTTAGAGCTTCCAACTTTCCAAGAGTTTTCTTCCTCCTTATCCTTACCTCATTATCTTTATTTACAAGTTACATTGAATTTAATGTTTATTTATTTATTTTTTCACATATTTTTTCAACCAATATTATAAAAAAAAAATTGGGATAGTTAAATTTGCCTACATTCTTTAGACAATATCCACTTATCACTTACCTTCCTTGGAATTTGGGTGTAAATTACCTTTTAGACTAAATTATAAACTAATTTTATTACCCTTTGATTGGATTAATTAAATAAGAATTACTATAGTGAAAGTTTTCTTGAATATTATTTTGATATAGAAGTTTAGGTGAAAAGTTGATTGAGTTTTAGTTCGGTTAGTATAGATATTGTTGTCAATACAGAAAACATGGGTTGAGTGCGCTGAAACGCATTATCCTCCTGTTTATGGGTTGAAGAGAGGATATGAATAGTTCTAGGCATTGTGTCAAAAAGAGCAGATATGATCGAAATTAATTTTATTTTATTTTATTTAAGTCCAATAATTTAAGTCGATTAACCGACTGACCTAAAATTGGTTCGATTATGTCGATTTTTAAAATCTAATTCGATGGATTATAGTCAATTAAGTCGAGTTAATTAAAAATTGGTCGAAAAACCAAATGCTCTGCCCTAGACAAGGATTAGTCCTCCGCATTTTGTATGTTCATTATGGGGTAAATATTGGTCATGAGTTTTAAAACTGCTTCATACTCAATGCGAGGATCGAACTCTCGACCACTAATTAAAAAAAAAACTTATCATATCACCTAACTCTCGTGATTATTTTTCAACTCATTGTCCAAAGCTAGAAGCATTTCTTCTAACAAATGGTGGTTCAAACAAAGAAATAATAGGGATAGAAAGTTGAAGTCATTTATTTTTAACCTTTTAAAGGTAGTTAGCTAACAAGTTTTTAAAACTAAAAAAATAGGCAATTTTTTGACTTTTTTACCGCCTTGGAACTAAGCTTTGAAAACTTTGCTGCCGTGACGATTTCAATGTTTTAGATGGGGTGAAAAAAAAAAGTTACCACATGGTTAATTTTGTTGTTTTTCTCTAAAGTTGATGTTATTTGTTTTTACAAACCCAAATTAACTTTAATTTGCCTCACCAAGTAAAAGAAAATTTTGACATTGTTTTTTTTTTTCATAAGAGGGTAAAAAATAAAATAAAGTGAAGAGAGTTTCGTATGGGTAATTTAGGTTTAGGGTTAAAAGTAGTAACAGATATTTGAAGCAGTAATATTTTAGAGAACGGCAAGCTAAACATCTTAGATAGGAAAATTAACACGTGGAATTACCGTTGTCATTCTTTGTTTTTGAAGCTAAAGATAAAGTAACTTTTTTAGACAATTTAACAACACTTAAATAGTTACTTGGTTGTAATTAATCTTGCTTCTTTTAGTACAAACGAGAGTATAATATAAAAAAATAAATTTAAATGTATTAAACGTATAAATTCAAACCCCGAAAATAAAGTTTTAATTCGGGAATAAAATTTCCTCCGTAATTACTACGAAACTCTCACAAAAAATTCACATGCGACTATATTTTATCGAATTAAAAAATAAACCCTTGTTCATTAACGTGTCATGGCATGGATACAATGACCCCTCTAAATAGGTTTAGATTAGAGTTCTAATCATACTAAAATATTTCTGGAATAATCAGAGTCCAATTGGGAGAAACAGTCTTGTTTGAAGTTTAAACATGACTGCCAAATAGGAAAACACATCGTGACATGCCGACTCTCCTTGTCACGACATTGATGCCTCATTTGCCCGGAGTTTACATCACATCGTCTCGACGAGCCCTACCTGCTCTTCACGATGTCAAGCCTTGTTTTGATCCTTCTTCGACTATTTGTTGATTGCTATGTTAAGTGCCTGTAAACTTTTCGACAAATGCAAGACACACCTCATAACACAATTAATTTTAACACATTTTTATTTAAAATATTTTATTTACAATGAAAATTAAACTTGTACAAAACACAATGGATCAAGAACCCGACAAAACGCATTTACATCATGTACACATGTTGAGGTTGGAGTACCACGTAACATAATTGCACATGGTACGATTTGAACTTAAATGCTCAGGGATCCAAAACCTCTGCCTTAACCAATAAAACCGAAATTTCATTGATTATTTTTTTAATATATTATTTTGAATTATATGGTGAAAGATAATTATTTTTTTATATGTAAGCCTCATTCTTTCATTTCGAACCCGGAAACTTTTGAGATGGGTCTTTCAAGTTTTAATTTGTAAAAGCTTGATTATAAACAAAAAGCTTCTCTCTCTTTATTACTAATTTCTAGTATCATATTGGATGTGATCTTATGTGTTACATTTTTGTATATACAAATTTTGAATTGAATATAAAAGTAGAGTTACAAGATAAATCAGCTAATTTTTCTCTTCAGTGGAGATCTGATCTAAAGATAGTTTAGATTTGATCTTGAATCAATGTGAATTGTTTCAAGGATCGTCAAGACTTGATTTTGTTTGAAGATATTTGCTTGAGAATTTGATTCGATTTGAATTCAAAAGTTTTTGAGATTTGATCTGAAACCAATAAAATCCATTTTAAAAGCCATCAAAATTTGATCTAAAATGGAAATTTTATTTCCTTTAAAACCATCTATGTCTAACACTGTTATTTATCATTTAATTTAATAAATTTTTTTATATTAAAAATACTTTTTAATTAAATTGATTCACGAGGTTATCTGTTTACTCGAAGTAAAATGGTGATCGCAAATTAATTTAGTTAAATAGAAAGACAACTTTTTAATTTTTTTTAACAAAGGCCCTCAATAAAAAAGCAAGTAAAAAAATAAAAATCAATTAATTTGCACTTGCACCTTTAAATTTGAAAAAATTAAGCAATCAAGTCCCCATTTAATGTTGATTAAGTTCGATCATTAAATTTTATTGATATGACTAACGAAACAAGCAAACAACACATGACGTGCCGTATAATTTCGAGGCATTATCGGCACGGTTGAAGTTGTCCATGGTGATGGAGGTGTTGGAACTATTGTATCACCTTCCCTCTTGGTAAGCATGGAGATATAGTATATATATAAGGTTAACTTTTACTATTAGTCCTTATACTTTGTGAAAGTTGTGGATTTAGTCTTTATATTTTAATTTGGTCATTTTTAATCTCTGTACTTTTCAAACTTTAAAATTTTAGTCCTCACCAAACTGTTACTATTTAGCTAAGTTTCATTATTTCCAAAATCTGATGCGGTAAACATATTATCATATGTGTAATACCATGTCAACTTATTACCTCTACATATTACTCATTAAAAATTCAGTTAATAAATTAACGATTGATTTTCGTGTAGCCTGAAATTTCAAAGGAGACTATGAACTAAATTTACAATTGCATACATACTGTAGAACTAGTAATTGAATTTAACCGAACATATTTAGATCTACTATTTGGATCAGGTCTAAAATTTTAAATCTTGAAAAATATAAGGACTAAATTTCACCAAATAAAAAAGTACAAGGATTAAATTTGATCACATTAAATTACAAGAACTAAATCCACAACTTTCACAAAGTATACAGACTAATAGTAGAACTTAACTTATATATTATGTTTTAATATTAGGGCTCATTTGGATGTACGGCGCGTTTACCCGTGTTTAGTGTAAAAATAACGACAGGATAAAATTAAATACTGTAGTGTACGATATACAAAGAGCTAAACGCACCATATTGGAGGTAAACTCCCATCAAGCCCACCATGATATTGAAATTCATACAGGAACCCCGAGGCCGAGTTATATGAAGGAAATGTTCAAAAAAAATTGATGGTTAGCAACAGGAGAAGGAAACTGAAATCATTGAAGGAGGAGTCGAAGATGTAGGATTTGAGGTTTATCGATTTCGAGTGCAAATCATCGAAAAAGATGTTGAATCGTCGATTATCAGGTCGTCGATTGATTATAAAATAGATTCCAAGCTTGAAGAACTTGTTTCTCAGGCCACTGCCAAGCCAATGGAGATATGGAAGGAAGGTATTTGCAAATATCTCTCAAACAGAAATGAAATTCCACTAAGTAGTAAGTTTAATGTGTTATATGTTCAGATGTCTACATGGGATGGGAGGAATTTTAAATAATGTTATCTCCGATCATGAGGGTGTAATGTGGTGATTGCTTACCTCATTCTTTAATTATGAGGTTAGGAGTTTGAACTCTGTTTTTACACTCTTTCGAGACGCCCGCAGCTAGAGATTTTGACCATGAAAAAATGCTATCTCATGGGTTGGATCGGGTTGAGTTTGGGCTCGGCTTAAACATAATATTAACAAATTTTATATTTATTCAAAATATGAGCTTACAATTTTACTCAAACCCGTTCATATTTATAAATTATCAACTCAAGCCTATTTTAAATCCAACCATATTATTTGTTAATTTTTTTTCAAAAAAAATTTATATTAATTTTTATTTGATATTTAATAATTTAATATATTATTTATTTAACTTATACATAATATTACCTTAGATTTATTTTTTCTTTGGTAGTAAAAGACAGCATTAAGCGATTACAATAGGCAAATCATAAATTAAATGGATCTTGTCCCATGACGATCTTCATCCAATAAACTTCTAATACGGAACTGTAAACAAATAAATAAAAGAATCTCACGTGTTAATACATTTAGCCGTGTGATCCATAGCTCCATCCTGATTTCTCGGGATATGTCGGACATGAACCTCCCATAATATATATAAAGAACATAATATAACATATTACAAACTTCGAAAACAGGCCGAGTCGAGTCAAGCTCGAACCTTGAGTGTTCAAGCATGAACCCTTCCCATACTTTGAACAGGCTTAATTTTTTAGCCGAAACCCATTTTTCGAGCCTAATATCTTTGTTTAAATCCTCTCAAAATTCAGGCAAACCTTCGAACTAAGACGGGTAGTTAAACCCATGAACAAGTTTAGATTTGATTTGATTTTATTTGTTATCACATATTTTAATAACATAGTCTTGGATTGAGACATTCAAATAAATTCATTATCATCATTGTCCTGGTTTGAAATTGTCTTTGAATTAGTAATTAGAACTTTTATGTAACTATATTTTACCTCTATCAACAAATCAATGGAGTCATTTCCATTACTTCAATATGATGTCAAAGACCTCTATCGAACGTCATGATTCTCGATGTTGGCATACATGTGCTCTGTTTTTTTTACCCTTTCACTCATCCTTGGATTTTCACACAACTCCAACCATTTACTTATGAAACAACGTCAGCTCTTATTCACCAAAGTCAACCAATCGGCTTTCTTTATTATCATCCACTCATTGGCTCCTATCTACGAGTTCAGAGTGAAGAGGTTCGTGCACAACTATCTTGATAGTCGGTCAATTGAGTCGTCCTGACTAATGGATGTCAAACCACGTTTTGGATACACCAACCACTACTTTGTAACTTACAACGATCTCCGAAAAGCTCAAGGCTCCGATTTAATTCCTCCTGGTCATAACTCACAATGAGAGTTCATCATTACAACGTCCTCAGACCGCAAAATCCACCTCTTTTACCGTCAACTACCTACGCTTTTTCATCATGATCAACCTTGTATAAGTGTAGTAGCATAATCTTTACATCAATATACTATATATAAAAGTTCAGCAATGGTGTATGTCATAAAGTTTAGTTTCAATGCAAAACATAAAGAAAACAAATTGAAATGCGGCTTAAGTTGCCATGTTTTTCATGAACTTCAGATTATCTCCATCACACACAAGATATTAATAAAAGATGGAGAATCGAATTTAAAATATTCTAAAATTAGGAAATAAAAAAGTTAAGAGACTAATCCTATAGAGAAAATATTAATGGACCAACCACAGTCAACTGCAAGATAATTATATCCTAAATACCTTCCTGCTTGTAGGGCTATAAGCCATGGCCATGGCTAGTTTCTACTTCTGGTTGCTACTTCCTTTCTTCTTCAGTAGGCTCCCGAATTTACGGAGTAAAGGCTTCTTCTTTTTGTGTTGCTGCTGCTTTGATGGTGAGTTTTCACTATTGTCTATGATTTCTGTTGAAATGTTTATTTGATCGAAGCCCTCGCTACCATCCACCTTTGACTCGACTTCTTCATCAAAGGATTCGTCTTGTTCAGGTTCTCCTTCTGGTAAGAATTCTTTCCTTTCGATTTTGCAGCTTTCCCACATCTTAAATTCGACCAAATCATCCTTTTCTACTTTTCTTTCATCTTCTTTCTTTACTTTTCCATTCACATTCTCCATTTCATTTGCTTGAAGAGCCTCATCTTTCAAGCCATTGTTTACCTTTGGGGAGTTTTCGTTTTTGGTCTCCTCAGGATGCTCTAATGTGATATCTAACACATGCTTTTCTTTACTTCCATGCCCGTTCTCTTCGGAGAATTCAACCACCTTAGGCAACAAATCATAGTCCTTGTCACTGTCGGTTAGCTCACTGTTTTCCTCGCTTTGCTTTTTGATCATAGCTTCTTCCAACAACTTCGACAACTCCTCAACTTTCTTAAGCGACGCAACTTCCCTAGCACGAAGTTCCTCGTTTTCTTGAATGACACTCTGCAACTCGGTTTCTTTATCCAACATGCTCTCCTTCAATTTCATGCTCTCAATCTTGACTTCCTTTACTGCTTCTTGCAGATAAATCACATTCGATTCAAATTCCTTTAGGCTCTCCTTCAACCGAGCTTCTTCCTCCTTAGATACAGAAGCTTCTTCCTCAGATTGTTTCAGCAAATTTACCAGCCTATTAATTTCTTTTGCCAGATTTATTTTTTCTTCATCTGATTTTTTTACACAATCTACTAAATGCAATTCTTTTTCTTCCCACTCGGTTTTGGAATTCTGACATTGATTCTTGGATTGTTCAATGGTATTTGTGAGAAGATCAATCTCATTCTTCGCATCATCAAGCATGGTTTCGTACTTCTCATCTGTTGCTTTCAAGAAAAACCTTAGTTCCTCTAACTGAGTCTCGTAATTTTCATTGTCTGTTTCATGGGATAACAGCTTCTCCTTAGCTTCCCTAGCTTCCGCAGAAACTTCATGCAAGGCCGAAGCTAAACTTTCCATTGCTTTCTTGCTCTTCTCTTCCTCATCCCTAGAATCTTCCAACTCGCTAATGAGTTTGTTCTTCTCTTCTAAAAGAGTTTGAACACTCGAAATTGCAACCTTCTCGTTATTTAGAGCTCGGGTCTTTTCTTCTTTCAGTGTTTCTAACTCGGACTTTAGAGACTCAACCAAATTCACCACTTCTGCATTTTCTTTCTTAGCCATATTAATCTGATGTTCTGATTCCTCAAGATCCCTTCTTTGTGTACCGATGGTCATTTCCAATAGCCTCACCTTTTCTTTAAGAGCAACAATTTCGGATTCCACATCTTGCAATGAATTATTCTTGCTCTCTAGTTGTTTCATGACCGAATCCAAAGATTCCAATGTAAATCTTTCTAACTTCTTTGCTTCCTCGATCTGAATTTCTAATTCTTCAACCCTATTTCCCCACTCCTCTACTACATTACGTGCGTTAGATTCAGCCATTCTCGCAGCTTCTAGATCAACATTAAGTTGTTCAATGAAAGCCTCCTTTTCCACCAACTTCTCCTCGTAGACCTTTGCTTTCTCAAGTTTGTGTTTCAATGATTCTATCTCTTCCATAAGCTTCGACACCATTTCATTCTGTTCGTTAACCTCTCTTTCACGTTTTGAATCAAGCAATGACTTCAACCGAACCAATTCAGCTGAGAGAATTTCCACTTTCTCAGCATGGATTTCAGCAATCTTGGTAGCACCATCAGCATGGTCCAATGCTTGGTTCTTCGCATCACAAGTCATGGCTAGCTCCTGCTTCACCCTTTGAAGTTCATAAGTGGTCGAGGCAAGAACAGCCAAATCCAAAGCATGTTGGTTCCTTACAGATTCGATTTCTAGCCATTCTTCATCTTTCTTTTGAGCAGCTTCCGTTCCCACCTGTTCCAACTGAACAGACCGAAACTTCTCAATCTCGAAGCTCTCTTCAGCTTGCTTTTGTGCAACCAAAGCCTCTCTAAGCTTTTCATTTGCTTCTTCAGCCACTTTTTGTGCTTCTTTTAGTTCATCAATTGCTTGTGCTTTCTCTTTCTCGATCAATGATATTTTCTCCTTTGCTTTCTTTAAATCCTCTTGAACCAAGTTCAACTGAAACTGCAATTGAGATCCCCTAATCACCCGTGTTTGCAGTTTCTGAGAACCGAAACCAATCGATAATCCAAACCAAAATCCATTAGTTAAGAATCCTCATAACAGAGCCCTATATCAATAAATCTGATATAAATCTACTTCTTGCTAAAAACATGTAAGATCAAATACAGCAATATTTGAGAGCATTGACTAAAATACTTACTTCAGGCGGCGTGGCAACCTTCGGTGATCTATGATCAACTGTAGGCTTCGAGTTAAGAGATAGTCTTTGCGATTGATCGACCGAATGACGAGTACTCTGCAAGGGAGAAGGTGAACCAGGCTCTGGTTTGACCAGTCCCCTACTCACTTTACTTGCCACTCTAGGTGTTGCTGGTGAAGTCTTGCTAGGAGTATCAGATAAACTAGACCTGTATAAAAATGTTCAAAGGCTCATACTTTACAATCAAAACCCCATTATTTTAAACACAAATTTCAAAGAATATAAACAAAAATTGATGTCAAAATCAAGTAAAAGATGGATCCATACATAATTTGGCAAAGAGCAAATTATTCTATTAAATTGATACATCTATACATATGCACTTTAAATAACAGAAAACAAAATCAACTAAAATAAGACCATAAAAATTGAGTGAAACCCATTTGAAAAAATGAATCAAAGAACAAAATCATCTAAAAAAGTATGAATTTTGAGTTAGAAAAAAAAAAGGAAAGTCTTTAAATTTCAAATTACAATGGAAACACACACACATACACACACACACACAAGGCTAAAAGAATCAAAAAGCAGATTAAAATAATCCCAGAATTTACTATAAAAAATCATAAGAGCATTAAGAAAAACCCCAAGTCAGATCTAAGTACAAAAATAAAAGAAATAAGAAAAGAAGCATGAAGTATTAAAAGAGAAAACCCAGAAAGAAACGTACTTGGATTTAGCAGACATGATGAGATATAATAAGAAGATGGATGAAAGTAGTTTTTTTGTTCAAGAAGCAGAGGGAAAGGAAGGAACTTGGAGAAAGCAGTTGCTACCTAAAATGCTTACATTTTGGGGAAAAAATGGAAATAGAATGTAACGTTCAAATATAACTGATGAACCATTTTACCTTTTTTTAACCTATCATCAATGAAAAAATTGCGTCAAAAAAAAAGGTAAATTCCATTAGTAGACCTCGAATATTTGTAACTTTTTTCTGTAATCATCAAATTATGAAAAATTCCAAATTTATCACCTAATTATTCAATTTTGTCTTTTTTATCACCGGCGAGCTAATAAAAATTTTCTGTTAGTATGTTAATGATCGGTGACCAATAAAAAAATTTTGAATAGTTAAATGATTATTTTGTAATTTTTTATAGTTAGGTGACCAATATATAAACTTTCTAATAGTTAGACGGCTACTAATATAATTTACCCTTAATTTAATTGAATGAATATTGCAAAATCGTAACATATAACATGTCATGGTTGTATGAACGTGTTATAGTGTTCGCCATTATCCGATTCTTAGACCAACCTGCTATCCGATTGACCTGTTACTTGGCCTGTCTCTCCTTACCTCAATAGGTATATAGTTCGCTATCGTGTAGTTCCTCACAATGGATGGTTCACCTATACACTTCATCGTAATGCAAGCAAACTCATATTAGGAGAACACGTGCTTAGTGGCAAAGCTAGGATATTAATTTTAGAGAGGTCAAGTTAAAATTATAAGTGCTATGTAACACTTGATTTAAACATATAAAAAAATTAATTCAAAAGAAGTAGTATTCCAACAATTAAGGCAAAATAGCATATCATTGCTTAAAATTATCCACGACATTCTTTCAAGGAAATAAAATCACTAAATATAGAGTCTGAATCAAAAGTTTCAGCAATTTCTCTCTCAATATAAACAACAAAATTATATGTAAGAAACTCATCCTCCATTTTGTTGCGAAGCCTTGTTTTGACAATTTTCATAGCCGAAAATGCTCTTTTTGTAGTTGCAGTTGAAATAGGAAGAGTCAACAATATACCTTTTGACATTTGTGTCTTTGCTAATCATTGATAAATATCAAAAATTGTGGACAAATTCTGCAATTTCGGATGATTTGAAACATTTTGCTTATAATATTGCAGTTGATACTTCAATATTACTTTCTCTTGCTCAGTGAAATCAAGAGGATAATATTTTCTACAATACAACAAATATCATCCACATTGAAGGATTTATAAGCATCCTTCGGATCCAAAGTAGAGTTAAGGGTAAGAAGATCAATGACCAAAGTTCATTAAATCTACTATTTAGCTCAAAAAGTTGAGAATCTATAACAGTATTGAATATCTCAACCCGATAACGATGCTCCATATTAAAATCAACATGTTGGTGACGACCACATTTTACCACATATGGAGAATCCATATCAAGAACCTCAATATTGTGCTTTTCACAAAATACTTTCACAACTTCCAAAAAATTGTCTCAACCATCTCTCAACTTTTTAATCAAAGTTTTTGTGCTTGAGACTAAGTATATAACATTTACTATATCTTAAAATTTTTGTTGTAGATGTTGACAAAAAAAATATCTATAATACTCATTATTATTTTCTAATCCGAAATTCACATAACTTTTGACTCGGTTAATCATTTTTTATTCCGTTTTCACAGGAATGCTCACTGCTTCACAAGCTATCATTTGACATAATTTTAAACAAAGTGACCAAAGGTTTCTTCCTTCCCTTCACTTTGGTCGAAACTTACTATAACATTATCTAGTTATTTTTGTTTCAGTTTTACATTTCTAACAAGTTAGAAACCGTCTCCTAATCATTTTCTATCAAAAAACATACACATTTCACTTAATTTTATAAGCTTTCAAGTTTCATCAATATCCTTAAATGACAACTTTTACTACACTTGATAAAACAAAAAATTATTGGTACATATATGTAAAACAAGTTTCAAAGATGGGAAAAATGTATAGTTTTTAGGTACCAATTTGTGAGTTAAGCTTTAAATATTTTTGGCTTAATTCACGATTTGGCCCCTCAAGTATATCTATTTTCTCACTTTGGTACCTAAACTTTTTTTATCCCAATTTGGTACCCAAAATATCAATTTGCTCTATTGTTGGTCCATTTTGTAATGGTCGTTAACAAAATCCGTTAGGTAATTTTGCCAATAAAAAAGTGTCACATAGCATGTTTTGATCAATAAAAAAATATCATGTGACAATTAAAATAAAAATATTAAATTTAAATTTAAAAAATAGAAAACTATAATATTAAATATTAAAATATTAAAAAAAACTTTTTTAGAAAACAAAAACAAAGTACATGGGCAAACTAGACATTTAGAAACTTTAAGTACCACATTGAACATTTTGCTAAAGTATAGGAGGTAAATATGGTATTATCCCTTAAAAAATTGTCATATGTCTTTTCTTTTTTAATATTTTACTATACTTTTAGAAAATTTGTCAACACTTAACTTTTGGAGTCTAAAAACTTCACTATAATATACCGAATATTGTTCCTTCATTCAAATATGTAAGGTATAATTTATATTAGATAATAAAATATAATAGCTAACTTTATTTTTACATATTTTTGTCACGTATATATATTTCACATGAGGTAAAAATATTAATTAATTAAAATTTATTTTTTAACATAATTAAAAATAAGTTAAATTAGTTATTACTTGTGGTCATGATTATATGAAAAAAATTAAAATATATTAATTTTTTATTTTTTTATAAATTTTATGAATATATGATAAATAGTTTTAAACATATTACTTCATAATTAAAAATATTAAAATTAATAAATGATATTATTAGATGAAATGTAAACTTATAATGTAGTTTAAAAATAATTAATATTTATTTATTATATAAAAAATATTTTTAAAATTTTAATTAGATAGTATATTTTTTAAATAAGTAAAGGGATAATCTAAAATTCAAAACAAAATTTTGCTAGGTATATGTTTAACTTTAAGATAAAAAAATTTAAATTTAAATTTATATATAATTCATTTTAATTTCAAAATGAAATTTTGCACACATCGTGCAAATCTTTATAGTATTGCAAAGGTTTCTCGTTCGAAGATTGAGTTTAATCAGTTGTTGGTTCAGGAGGCAGTGTACTCGAAGCAACGCTCGAAGGTGTTTTGGTTAGGTTATGATGATGCAAACACTAAACAATTTTATGCACAAGCGTCAAAGCGTGAGTGGATAAATCATATTCAATTACATTTGGGAGGCTACTTATAATTTTTATAGGGCAATAGTGTAAATTTATATAGGAGAAAGTTAAAAATGTTTAAACTTTGGTCTTCATGAGCCTCAACGTGGATCCGTCACTGCACGTCCTAATCTTAGAAGAGAGTATATGTGAACATTCATGAGGCTTATATGATCCTAATACGTCACATTAAGGGATCGTATCCCTTATAAATATGAAAATGGACCCTCGAGTGAGAGACAAAAAAACAATCACTCAAAAGAACATTGGATATAAACATTTGAATTGAACACTTTCTAATATTAAAAAAATGAATTGAATAAAGATATATATAATTGGATTAAACATTGAATGCAGGGGGGCTAGCAGGGGTCTTGGCCCCCCTTAAATGGGAATTTTTCTATTTTTAGTCTTTTAAAATTTTTAAATTTGTAACGGTAAAATTGCACTTTGACCTCTCTAAAAATGATAAAAATTTTGATTTAATCTTTTAAAGGTTATAAAAATATAAAAAATTTAATTTCGATCTCCTGATTTTGTCCCAACAAGAATAGTTAAAGTCATGCACAGACTTTAAGTTGGAACCCTAAACGTTCATTGTGTTAGCAAGCACGGCAGATATCTGGACTTGTCGTGGCCGTCTCCTTATCATCGGTTGCGGTTTTCTAGCGGCCTTCCTCTTCTTCATGCATGTGGATTGATTGAGATTGGCATTTAGGTAGTTTGCGGATGTGGATGGATTTTATACGGTATTGGGCTGGTAGGCATCCATTCTCGATTTGGAAGCAAAACAAGCGGTGTCTCCTATACTTTTGCAAGTTTGTACACGTCAATCACATTGGCTAAAACATCAAAAAAATCACAGATAGATACACTAATCTCATTTATGCACTCAACAGTGTTTCCTATCATATGTCAAAAGTCATCCATGATTTCGACATCCACAAAAGTCGAATTTTTATTCCGTCAATTTTTTTTCTGTGATTGAAAAATGCAAGATTTCTTAAAACTATTGCACATACTATTTTATAAAATTAAAACAATTCGAGTGTTGAAGTAACCCTCCAAAGGAAAAGCGGCATGGGTATCCCTAAAATGGGGAATAATATTACTAAAGCCAAAGAACCAATTATATAATAAAGTGACAATTGACTTTTGGATTAAATTGATATTAAAATAAATATATTGTAGCATAAACAAATCGGGTCCATAGCTCAGTGGTAGAGCATTTGACTGCAGATCAAGAGGTCACCGGTTCGAGCCCGGTTGGGCCCTTTTTAATGTTATAAATTTTGTTGTTTTTTTCGCGCAATTTCCTTCCAAGTTTCATACACTGGCTGTTAATTTTCTGCAAAAGTAATTAAATAAATAAATTTTGTAAAGAAATTTGATGGTATGAAATCTGAATAACTTTATCCATTTGGTCTCATATATGGTATTCAAAGATAGCTTCAATTTTAGTAATAAAAATATATATTAATATAAAATGGGAATGCTTTATCAATTATCATGGAAAAATCCATACAACACAAAAGACTTGCACAGCTCTAATTTGCATTCTCAGATGGGGGGAAATACACAAATGGTTTCAAAAAGCAACAAAATTCAAGTATAATGTCAGAAATGCATAACCCCATATATAAGTTTCAATCAACTATGCTATAGAGAACCTAAACCTCCTTCAATCCACTGAAACTCAACCATCATGAGTAGCTTCTACTTCAGGGTCAGCCTCGGCCAGCACAGTAGGTGTGTTATTGTTGCCTCGCAATCGTGAGGATACATTATCGATGGCTGCATTGAGTTGGGTGATTTTTTCATTCAGGGTCTCCCTGGTTTTCTGCTTTTGATAAAAGTAAGAAAGGTTCCGAATTAGAACACAGGGCTCAAGAACATAAGATGTTTTAAGGAACCAAGGGGGGGGCAAGGTCCATGCCTAATGCTCGAGCTTTGTTCCTGAATTAATGGACAGCATAGCAAATAAAGTAGAGACCCTAATTTACCTCTAAACCTCCTTCATAGTATATTGGTCGCTTTGCCTTGCGGAATCCATATTCATCTTCATTTAGAAGGGATCTTCTAATCTGAATCAAAACAACAGAGGAATTGAGGTTTCAACCTGATAATGGACATTTCGAATAAAAACAGAAGAAAAAGAAAACGACAATTCATGGTACAGAAAGAACAGCAAATAAGATTCCATCTATGTTGCTTTGATTCTTCATTTTTCTTCAAGCATTCATATTTGATGCGTATCATAACATGTTTATAGGAATATGATATAACAAAGATTCCCAAAATACATGGGAAATCTTTGCCTATATTCAGCGTTACATCCAAGTCAAAGTAATATAGCATTTCATCACCTCAAGGTATAATATGATGAGTGACATACCGGTAGTAAAGCATGAAACAACACTATGATAGGATTCATTTAAAAGATATAGATGAACTAAATTAATTTTTCTAAGATCTTGTTAAATACTAATAGAAGATGATATTAGCTCTTTCGTTGGGAACACGAATGCACTACTACAAGGAAATTTTTCAGCCAACTTCAGATCACTAATTTGATAAATTAAAGTATGTTCACTAAATTTAGAAACTGAAAGTAAATATTAATCACCTGCGGTGCAAAAATGTATCCCAAAGTTCCGAATATAGCTCCTCCTAAAAGAAAACCAGTAACAAAATCACTTCCTCCACCCCTGCTGCCATTGCTGCATTTATTAGAGTTAACAACAAAAGATGAGAATAGAGAAGATATAAGCAACATAATCAACATATGCAATTCACAAAATGCTACTTGAAATAAACCTAAACATAACACAAGGGTCTATGCTTTAAATTTTTGGAGTTTGAGCATTGAGAGGAGAAGGTTCTTCAGCATCAAATAGAACTTTATTAATAGAGAAATCATCGAATCAACAACTTTAACATCACAAGGATCTGATAACATATTGTTCGCTAGAATTATTCTATTTACATCATTCTTCCGAATGAAATTGAATATGAAACAAAAGAAACTCTACAGAGAAAATGTAATGACCCTGAGAGTTTTGGATATTGATATTACTTGAGTTTTTTAACAATTGAATATCAGATTTCGTATTTGTTTTCCTTATATTTGTTGCAAACTTGTACAACTTCCATGGTGTTCTATTATGCAGATTTCAGGTTTCCCAAATCCACATCAAGCTGTAGTGTTCTTACCCACTAAGACCTTTTAGGGACATGAGTTCGAATCCCACCAAGGCCAAATGCTAAACATTTCCCTGGTGGACTAGGCACTCCCGCCAAACTCCATGAACCCCTTTGAGCTCTCTTCGGAGTGCGGGAGACAAAACCCAGGCTAAAACCGAGCATAGACACCCTAGGAACAATACCTCCGTTGAGGGTCCAAGATCGGTCCAGAGAGCAACCTCCCCTCAACAGACAGCATATGAGCAATCTAGTTTAACCACAAAATAAAAACCACTAGAGAGACGACTTGAGTAGCAATAACACAATCATAGGTTCAGCTTACCCCTTATAAGCATACTCTTATGAGAAACATCAACATTCATCTAAAGCTTATTTCAAGTAGACAGAAACCCAGAACGGCATACCGATATTCAGAAGAAACTGAAAACTGGTTTTTCGATGACAATGGTTTCCTTTGAACTACCAAACTTGGTTTTTTCCCAAAGGTGCTGGACTTAGTGAACCAAACCTCACGTGCCTTGAGATGAGAACCACCTATAAACCAAAGAATAAGAGTAAATTGAGCATGAAGCAAGAACTCATCAACAAATCATTATTGTCATATTTCAATAGCAAACCATCACAAGCCCCAAGATCAGTAGATATGATAATAATAATAATAACCAAAGCTGCAAAGCATTCATTTTTGGGATTCAGGCATATGATTGCTTTTCTCATAATTATGGCGTTTGAATCCTAAATCTTCTTTTTGTACTTGTGAACCCTAAACCATAAGAATTTGATATCAAGGAAAATCATCAGTAATCCTAAAATTTACATTCCAATAAAAAAACACAGAGAATATGACAGAAGTACATTGCTATTCTTACCAACTACAAATACATACATGAACATGTTTCCAACTTTAATCGCTTGAACAAATTAAAATAAACAAACTTGAATAGTCTTTTCTTTTTTTTTTTCCTCTTCATGTTCTTTCAAACCTTAATAACATAAACAAACGAAAATAAGCATGTTGAATCAAGAAACAAAGTTGAAGCACTTCTATTTCTAGTTTTTGTTTCTTTTTGCTTTGTTATGAACTTTAATCCTCTAACAAAACAAGTATTTACCATTTATTTGTTGAATCTTCATCATAGCAACCTAGGGCTTTTTTTTTCTCTTTTTTGATACAACATTTAAACTACCCAGAACCCCTCAATCCCTAAATTAGAGGAAATTATACATGCACACTAGTACCCACAATCTCTAGATTACTGGAACAACAATGATAACAACTGAACTAATACTCACTCAGTGAGCTTTATTAGCTTACAATAATACTTGATGCTACCAAGTTATCAATTTCCCTAAAGCATCAGTGTCATGAACCTTAAGATATGATTCTTCAAATATAAATATAACAAAACATATCAAACATAAGCAAGCCCATATCAAACATACCCATATCGCACTCATAGGACACAAAATCACAATTTTTATATTAATAATTGAAGTTTAAAAATTATCTTCATAAATGTAAAATTTGTATAATTTTTTAGTTTTAATGAAGCGAATAATTATGTTTTCTTCAGCTAAAACAACAAAATGATACAAGAAAAGTAATAATTACACTCGAAAATGAAAATTAATTAAAAAAAAGGGAATTTTTGGTAAATTTGAAAAAACCTGAGATGGAAACGGGAGCCAAGCAAGAAGCCATGAGAGAAGCTGTAGATGAGAAACCAAATAGAAGTTAGCAAGAAAATTTTATTATTATTATTTTTCTGCCAGGATTATAAAAATCTCTTTAGTTTTGTATTTACGAATATACCCTTCGTATAAGAAAATATTTTTGGAAGATTTTCTCTTTTTTTTCTAAACAAATTACGAGGAAATATTTAAACCACGTCACATTTAAAAAAAGGAATAATATAACTTTTAGCCCCTAATTTGACAATTAAGTCTGTTTTGATCCCTGAACTTGGATTCCATAAAGATTTGATGATTTGACCAATTCTTAGAACATAACTGGATCGGCACGTCAGACAGATTGGATGAAGAACCGATTGGTATACTAACCTAAACAAAAGGGTTGAACTAATTGAATCAAAAACTACTCGAAATCGGTGAAAATAAGAAAAACTAGTATTTGAATAGATTGAATTGTTAATTTTTTTTTAAAAAAATTATGAATTTTTAATTATTTATTTAACTATTGTTGATCTAACAGTTGAATCGATCAAACCTATTGAATCCAAAATGAGTGATCTGATCAGTTTAATCATTGGTTCATTTATTATAACAATATACGTAACATTTTAATTACCACGTCATCATCTAAAAATTATATAATTTTTTAAATTTTTAAGTGATGACATGGCACAAACTCAGAGTGAATGTCATCAAACTTTTATATTTAATGAGTCTAGTTGTCAAATTTAAGTGTTAAAGTGTACCGAGTTGCCAAGTTTAGAGCAAAAAATTATATTATCCCTTTAAAAAATCTTTATTTTCTTTATATATTATATAATAACCTGATTTCAGTGGTAAAAAAAGTTTAGATTTTAAAATTTAATTATATTTAGTAAATTAAATTTTATTGAGTAAATTACACTCGTAAGGTCATATGAAGTATTTAGGCTAAGAAATTTCATTAGTAGTGATAATTAGTATAAGGTATTAACATATTAAATAATATGTGAGTAGGTTTTTGTGTAAGAGTTTATAAAGATTATTATAATTATAATTATTATTATATATATATATATATATAGTTAGTGGATAAAGATGGAAGGAATTATAAAATTTCATTTTATAATTTATTTTAAGTAGGAAATAAAAGAAATTAAAAGAAGATAAAGACAAGAGGGACACATCATCATCTTCTTTATTTTCTTTCTTCTTTGACCGAAAACACCATAGGAGAAAAGCTTGAAAATTTGGTTGTTTTGGAAGCTTTGCTTGTAAGTGAAATTATGTTTTATACTTAATATTAGTTGTACAATTATGATCCTTTGGGTTGGATTATCTAATAAGGTGAGTATCTTGCAAAGAAATAAACATTTGTGAAAACTATCATGAGTGAATTTCATGTTTAGTTACTACCATGGTTGAGAATGAAGTTGGTGAGATGTTTACAAAGGCTGTTGGGTTACTAAAAGGGTAGATTTAGCCCGAGGACTTCAATGATTAAACTCTTGTTATTGAAGTTTGTTTTAGAAAATATACCCTTTTTTTTATGCTATAGAAAATAAGGATTTTCTTTATTTAATTGTTTATATATATTAGATCAAGAAATCGAGATTTGGGGGATAAACGTGAAAAGGACAAAATAATCGAGTGATCATTGTCAAATATCGATCGTCACTATACAAGTAAGTTCGTTTCATTATTTTATATTTATAATTTGACTTTATAAATGTTAGAATTGATGTATATATATATATATATATGGGTTGACATATATAATGATTTTGTTGACATGTATAATCTTTTGAGGATTGATTTACTTATACAAATTCAGGCTTTGTGCCGGTGTTATCGGGCTTTGTGCCTAGTAGGCTTTGTGCTGGTGTTATCAGGCTTTATGCCAGTGATCCAATAACGAGTATTGAATTTTTAACTATAATCGTTAGTTTACCTTAATTACATTTCCATTTGTATGTCGAACTTACTAAGTCTTAAATGATTTACTGTGTGTAAATTTTCATGATTGTAGGTTTCAAAGAATCTTGACATCGATTGGATCCAGTCAAGAGAGCACACTATCACCATCATCCTCGGTATATTTTTGAGTAACTCATTTTGGGTTCAAGCGTGGCACGTATATAGGATGTTTTGGGTAGTACTTTAATGAGAAATAGTTTTGTTAAGACTTAAAACTAAGCATCTTTTGAAGTATGTACATGTAAAGGTAGTAATTGTAAATTTGGCACAATGAATGATATTTGGAAAATGTAGTATGAATTTAGCATATTACTTTTGTATTGGTTGAAAAATATGTTTAAGAATGATGCAAGCTTGATGTGATTAAATACGTGTTTAGACAAGAAGCTTATAGTGTTTAGTGAATAGCATTTCGACTTGAGAGAAATTGGGATCGAATTTTTGATATCAGATTATATTGTGTTGATACCTTGTTATTGAGTATCGGTAGAAGTGTAGGGGAATTTGAAACTTTAGTTACTGACATATTTAGTTTCGGTAGTAAGAATTTAGACTACCGGTAGAACTGTAAGAAGTAGTATCGGTAAACTAATCTAGGTATCGATAGAAAATAATAGTTATTGTTAACCTTGCTCACTGTCAAATTTAATATCGATAGTTGAAAGAGAGGTATCGATAGAAGTTAGCATGTTAAGTAGTTTTGCTTATTGTAGTTATGGATATTGGTAGAAGCTTGTTTGGGTATCGATAGATCTCGATCCCTTTGTATCGGTAGAACTTTTAACGTTCCGATAGTTACTGTGATATTTTCACCTGTTTAATTATCAAGTGTTCTACCGATACTTGCCAGTTCATGTATCGGTAGAGCCCTCTTTACTTACAATAATTGTATGAAAAATTTGTATTTTCAAATTTTATGCTAATGAAAGGTTGGAACTTCCATTATTGAGATCTTTGAATAGTCGGTGAATTAAAGATATATTCATATACTCAATTTTCGTTGTTGTGTCAGGATAGGGGTGTCACATATTATATAAATATATATTAATCGAATCAATGTGTAATTAGATAGTTGATATAAAGATCTATTCATTATTCATAAAATACACCTTGATCAATAAAGTTTAAATATTTTAAGTTATTTTTATGTGTGATATTTCTCTTTGGTTTATTTTAGTAGTCGTAATAGAACTCTTTCACCCTCTACTTAATATTAAGTTGTCGTTCTTAGGGAATTAATTAGAGCGAATTGTAAAACTAATTGAAGATTATTCGTCAAATGATTTAATAAGACGTCACTTTTTCATCGTCATCCATCCAATCTTTTTTCATCTCACCTTAATCTTTATTTTATTTTTTCAAATCCAAACGTTTCTCGAATCGAATAACATGAATATGACCTTGGTCTGTTGCCCCTATCATTCTTATGTTTTAAAAATCACTCAATCTTTTTTAAAAGTTAATAATATCAACCATTCACTTAAAAATCATCTAACCTTCTTAGTTTTTGCATTT
Organism: Kokia cookei; assembly: GCA_039519145.1. Taxonomy (NCBI): domain Eukaryota; kingdom Viridiplantae; phylum Streptophyta; class Magnoliopsida; order Malvales; family Malvaceae; genus Kokia; species Kokia cookei. Next base: position 45,707,226 of record CM076908.1, on the reverse strand, counting down.
GTAGAGTGAGAAGCAGGGGTTAGAAAGTTTGTGTACCCATCATCCATCACCTAGTTCCTGACGGATACATTTGAGTGTCCCATTGCAAAGAGAAAAGATGGATAAATCATGGCCATTCTGCTCGTTTAGGGGACACGGATAGACAACAAAACAGTTGTTTGCACTTTGCGAATTTGGATATCAGTACCATCTCCTCTCCTTCAACCAAACTCTTCCATTAAAGAAATGTTGGTGTGATGATATTTTCCTAAATGGGCGAAGTGTTGGGGCTCAGTAAGTAACCTCCAGGCCTGCTCACTGGGTGTCTCCATGCTGTAAGAATATTGAGGGTGTGTTTAGTACTTAAGAAGAATTTTTTAGACAAAAAAATAATAATAATACTTTTGAGACAAAAGCATTCCTAAATAAACTGAAAATTTTAGCTTCTCCCAAAAGTGTTTTTTTGAGAAGCATTCCTAAGCTAGGCCTCCACCATTGGTTTTTGGTTTGCAGAGAGTTTCCGAAAGTGAAGTTTCCTCTGATTCAGATCACGACCCCAGATAGCAGATAGATTGGATTAGAAGATAATACAAACCCAATCAAGGTGCATCAACCAGCTTGGGATAGGCAGTTTGATTTCCCTATAGCTAACTCCAATTGCATTTTCTCAACAAAAGTTAGGAAGAAGATTCTCTTATTTGCCAATTTGGGTGACACCCACAATCCCAGCTGGACTAAAGAATAATTTATACTCTCAGAATGCACATTTGCATTGAAAAACCAAAAGCAATCATTCTGCAAATAAGAGATGAGATATCCATGGGCTTCCTTGTTCTTCCCCGGCACTACTACAGGAATAAGTAAGAGGATAATGGGTCACCCTGATGCAAACCGCTCCCATTAACTAGTAACATGGACTACAACCTGATTGTTACCATAGATATACATTGTTGAATGACCTGCCTCCATTTTAAAAAACCGACAACCAATTTAATCTCCACATCTAATATTCAGTTCTAGATTACCTATGAAATTTTCAAAACCGAACCGGACCGAACCATTACCCACCGAAAACCAACTTTCAATAAACCTTTCAAAGCAGTACCTGTAACACTACTACTGAGGTAACTCTAACCAAAGGGGAACGGAAAACAAAAGCAAAAAAAGAATTTCAAAAGATCAAAGCATCGGTTTGCAAATTTCTTGTTGATATTCCGAAGTAAGCCGGCTTTCATTCTCTTTATATACAAACAGCCGTGACTATGTCTATGCACTCAATAAAAAAAAAAGAAACAAAAAAGAAAACAAATGAGAAGTTAATTGCTAAGTTCTGTACGGGTTATGAACAGATGGGAATGTGGATTCTCCTACAAACCCCAATGCAAGGCCATAGTAGTATACATTTTTACCACATTCATGTAGTAGGACACTGTAATGGCTTTAACAACCAAGGACCCTCCACATCATGAGCCTTATTTTTCGGGGAAGCCCCGGAATAGTAGCAGCGATGTATTCACAGGATGTCTTTCAGGCAACTGCTGCTCTGGTTTAGGAACGGGTTTTACATTCCGTTCCATCTCTGGGAAAGGGAAAGAAAGGGAAAGGGAAAGGGAGGCAGATACATCGTCTTCCTCTTGCTTTCCGGTTACCTTATCTTGAGGTGCGTTCCAGTTGTCGTTTTTGTCCATTGCTCCTACAAAGAAAGGCAGGATTCCTTTGTTTGGTGGTCTCGTCTCAGCTCCCAAAGCAAGCTCAAGATTAGGAGAGGTGTCATGAACTCGGTCCTCGTCCTTGATGGAAAGCTCCTTCCATGGTTTGGAATTGTCCCCTAACCGAAATTCCCCTGGACCACGTGATTCTACAGGAAAGAAAAACCTTTCACTACTTCCCATGTCTTCGGGGATTATCTTTTCTTCACAAGCAGTGTCACACCTCTTCTCTTCAACCAAAGAGCCAGAACCCGGATAATGTCTATCTGATGCTAAACCATCATCTCTAAAAGGAACTTGATCTCTAGCACTGGAATACTGGTATATCCTGCTGAAACCCGTCTTCAGCTTTTTATTATCACATCCTCTATCTACAGAAACTCTCTTCACCTCAGTCCATGGCAGTTTTTGACTCGTATCAGTAGAAACTTCGGGAAATGGTTTTGTAAGATCCAAGAATGGGGTTTTGGGATGATTCAATTGCAACGAGTTAAGATCTCTAATTGAAGTTTTTCCATCAGCACACACATCATCCTTTGAATTCCTAATTTTAACAGGATCTCCACCTATCTTCTCCTCAACAACTGACTCTTGTTTTCCAGTAGGGCAATTATTTAAAGATGGTTTAGCTTCTTCAATATGCATCTCCTCTTTCTCAACTTTGAAAGAACCGCTATTGGTTTCAGTAACTAGAAGGCAAGGTTTAAGCTCAGTGTCAGATCTAGAATCTGGAAATCTGCTCTCCTCCTGTAAAATAATGGCAACGTCAGCATTCATAGGAAAAGAGAAAACCAAAACAAAAAAAGCCTTTAATAAAAGCTGTTCAGAATAATACAATAAAAACTTGAACATGCATGTCCATAAATAAACTGACAAAATCTATGAAATATGCACTTCTTTCAACCAACTGCCACCCTCCCCAACTCACAGAAAAATAAACAAAAATAATAAAAGTGCTAGAGACTACTGATATCCTCAGCTGAGTAATACTGACTTCAGACACTATTGATCCAGCCATCGAGTGTCAAAATCAAAATTATCTGGCTCATCAACTCAGTAGAACTGGATGAAAAACGTTTTCCATGTTTATGGCCAAAAGTCTTGAAAAACACAGCTATTGATAAGACGATGTTAAAAAAAACGATGAAACAATTAATATTCGAGATGAAATACCAATGAGTGAAGAGTGGCACTAGGACTCTAATGGAGCACTTAAACCAATTTAATGATGTTCACGGAGAATAGCCACAATAACAACCTTAAAAGAAATGTGCACCCCCTATTTACATTTGGGTAGAGTAGGGCAGAGAAGGGAAGAAACATCAAGCACTAGTCCAGGTATACAGCTAAACACTTACCCAGAAAGAAGAACAAATGACAGCCGAGTATTGTACCAACCCACAGGTAACAAGACAAAACCACCAACAATTTCATCCAACTAGTGTTATTCATTAGAAAAAATATTTGCCTTAAATAAATAACAGTAGAGGTGCCACCAGCTGTCCATCGTAGTAACAACATTCATGATGAAGTGATATAAACATAGAAAACAGGAATGGGACTGAACATGAAGAGATAACAACAGGAATAAACAGAAAGTCGACTTCTGTAAGAATGTGTGAACTATAAAAGGGCAAAAGCACCCACAGATATTTTAAGTCAGGCCAATGAAATATTTAAAATTTTAAGAAATTATATAAATGAATGCTAAGTTTTAACAGCATTAACATTAGAAAAAGAGAAACAACAACATTCTTCCACAAATTAAGAGATTGAATAGAATCAGCGATGAATCCTGCAAATTCATAAGCATTTTGAAGCACCACACATTCATTGACAAGCAAGAAAACGAATTATATTCTTAAAATCTTGAATTGGATTATATTAATTACTTATTGATTTGATCACGTCACTTAATAAGTAACACCCTATAGCTCATTGTAGGTTTTAAGGTCAGTAAACAATGGAAAGAATATTAAAAAGGAAACCAACTATAGCAAAACATGAACTTGACAGTTTTTGAAGTAATATATACTGAAAGAAGAATAAATTACCAGAGTAGTGGTGCATTTCAATTTCGGTTGCACCTGTGTGCTGTTTATTGTGATTCTAGACAAGAATTTGGTGTCAATTTTGACATCTTGCTCCTCCAATTTTTCTTTTATTCCCCCATATGTCTGCTCAACAGAAGCAACCTTATTATCACCAACTCTATCTGTTGAGATACATGTCTTTTCAACAGAAGTGGTTACTGGGACTACATTGCACGAACTATCACATGTGGCTGATTCATTATCTACCGGCTGAGCAATATCAGTAGATCTCTGTTTCTCCAAACGTACCATACTTGCATCTGGATTGCACACGCTCTTTGAGGAATTTGAACAGTTTGCCTTTCTTGCCTTGAAAACACCCCAGAGGAATAATAAGTTATTCCACCCTGCAAACAAAATATCAAAAAAATTTACCTTGAAGTCATACTCCAGATGTTCCTTCAAAGACATTCTGTAAACGGTAGAATTGCTATCAATGATATCAAACCAAAAACAAAATAGTAAAATGCCAAACCCATATCAAAGCTATGAAAAATGTGCTAAAGAAAAACCAACCATTTGCAACAGCAAACCTATAGTAGACAAACAAATTGATCCATATCAAACCTACCATACTATGAACATGTTCAATAGTTGACAAGAGAAGCCACTAAGTAACAGCAGATGCTGTGTCACCTTGTGCAAAGGTCATAGCCAAAGAGTATTTTTTCTGCACCTTAGGATCCTTGGTTTGAAACACTAAGAGCGACATAATTCAAAACTCTGACTTCTACAATTTTGTCGTTAATGCATCATATCATAACCTTTACAACTGGTAGCCCTAACCTAGAAAAGAGCATGCTAAAAAGACCCAAACAAATCGATCCCTTAACTCTAAACAGCCCCACAACTTAAGGATTTCAGTGGAAGACATTTTAGTTAGATCCATATAGCATGCAATTCTGCCTATTAATCCATAATATCTGGATTGGGGAGAAAATGCAAATATTTCAGAATTCCCCATCCTTTCAGACCTCCTAATGTTCCTTCTGATTTTGCTCAAAATGTTTCCAAGTTCAACTGTAAAAACCTATGTTTTGAGAGCATATTAGGGGGTTATAAATATTATGGAATTTCCATATCCGGGCAAATTTGGTTAAGGATTGAGATATTTCAGTCATTGCTATTTATATTTGGAGATACAAATATCAAAATTAGCCCCCATGACCCCACTTGATCAGTACCTACAAAGCCAGTGTGGTGCAGTCAAACAGACATATCCTTTATCCTTGCCTTCTTGTGAATCTTGGGTCAAAGCATATAGTCCAACCAAATGTAAAACTACAGGGAACTATACTTGATTTGAATATCTCAATTTTGTAACAATCCTTACGCTGGCAATGTTCAGGAAGCTGGTTGGATGGGAATATCAAAAGCTCAACACCTTCAAAATTTCCTTTGAGGGCAAGATCATTCTCGACCATGGTATCCAAAAGCACCTTGTAATTGTTCTGATAACTGCAACAGCAGAAATAAAATTTTAAAACACTGAAAACCAAGGAAATGGGGTCATGATCAACCCAAGCTGGAGAAAGGAGAAAGGAAAAGGAGGAGGGGGAAAGGGAGGGGAAATGAACAGGGGAAAAAGTAAAATCTACCTTTCAAGGTCCTTGGCAAAGAAGTACAAAGCAATATTATCTTCCTTAGGAATACTGTCATGAAACTGTGCTGGCCATGTGCTCAAGCGAGGTACTTCGTTCAAGGAAACTTTGTGGGGAAAAGAATTGACAACCTCAAGCACTTTAGGCGATGCAAGGGTCGAGATATGGGCTTGAATTCCACCACAAAGCTCAGGAGGTTTGCCAAGTTTATTCACATCAAAAGCCCCTCTGCAGAAAAGTATCAGAATCTATCACATTCAAGAAACATCTCAAGGAAGGATATGCACAGAAATAAATGCAAATGATAACTAAATGGAGCATCCTTTTAATCAAAAAAGAGAACAGTTAAATAGAAGGACAAGAATCCTACTGCCAGATGTATTCATGTTCTGGGATGGCTGACAGCTTTGGGACAGCAGATACTGTGGCTAAAGGAGGGACATAGTTATCTCTCACTGAAAGATTGCCAACAGAAGAAACTACAGAGACAGCATCAGTGGAGTGTGAATTAAGCAGCTTGATATTAGCAATGGAAGCCTGACTACAAATATTTATTTTCCCTTCGTCTGTACTTTCAACAGAAATCACATTCTTTGCCTTATCGCAAACAGATGATGGATCTTGAGAAGTTCTTTCACATATTCCAGGCTTCAGACGCATAGCTGCCTCAATTGCAGCTTTCAACTTATTGCCTTTATTTATCTCTTCTCTAGAAGTTCCAGGAGCAGACTGATCAGCACCAGATGCCTGACAGACTGAGCAATATTCAGCTGTATGACCCATTCCTTTGCATGTTAGACATGGAACTCTTTTAGAGGATCGACTAACAGTACTCTCCCTTGATTTCTCACTCTCATTTATTGAATCTACTGACTGAGATAGACCATCTGACATGACTCCATTATTGTTGCTAGGTTGCCTCTCAGATGCCCGTGAAGAACTTGACGAGGGTTCCTCCTTCAGGCTTCCAGAGTTTACCTTCTGTTCAGAAGAACTGCGCCCATTGGTGGATGAAACAGCTGCAAAATAAGAAGAATGCTCTTAAGTTGCTGGTATCAGCCAAAAGAAAACAAAGAAGATGAGAAAACAATAGAGTATACAGAGAAACATTCTAGTTATAGAGAACACTTAAGAAAACAAAAGTAACTTCAAAAAATAGCATAAAATAGCAGTCCCTTGATCAGAATGCCAAAACATACCAGAAGAAACTGCATTGTCTACACCTTTACGAGCTAGACTGCTGGTTGATCTTGATAAAGTATTTGGTCTTCCTTCAGATTGAACAACCTTAGTTTCTCGGTGGTTGATTGCAGATGAATGAGAAATTGCATCAGCACGAGGTGTCAGTTTCTGATCAACCTTAGGTGTGGAGACATTAGAACTAGAGTGGTTTAATTTTGAGAAATTTTTCCTTTCTGATGATATCTGCTCCTTAACTGGCTTTAATCCTTTTAGATCTTGAACATGAGGATATTTAGATGATAGCGTTTTAACTTTTGATTCCCCAGAATTTAACCGTCCAGAGTTACTAGATTTAAATGACACTGATTTGCCCATGATTCTAGCAGGTTCCTCCTTGCTATCAAATGATGCATGTTCTCTAGCACCTTTCCGTTTCTGAATAACAACTTCATCTACAAGCTTCACCTTGGGTTTGGAATTTAAGGTATTGAATGAACTGCATTTCAATAAGCTCCCTGTAACATGTAGGAAGTAGGCCATGCTTAAAGTTAACAAATAAGTCAAAAAAGTTTTAGACAACAAAATCAATTCACTTACCCTTCGATGTTTGCAGCCGTGGACCAGAAGTAGGAGTTCGTACAGCTTCTGGCATACCATTACCAGAATGGTTGCCAAGAGAAATTTGCGGAGATGGCCTTACTTTACCCTTGTCTAAGTTCTTTAATGAACCCTCTCGAGAGAAAGCAGATACTCTGCTGGGGCTCAATGATTTTGGTGATCCCATATTTGTTTGAATAGCCTGCCTTTTTGGAGCCGAAGCACCCTCTAGATTTTCAACATGTCTCTTACCTAAGCTACGTGTACTTGAGCAAAGTTTATTTGCCTTTTTCCCTTCAGCATCCAAACCTTGAAAAGTTAATTGCAAAAGGATGTCAGCACATGCTCTTGCCAGAGTATCATTTTTACTCCATCAGTTTAATAACTAACCTTGCTTTTGGCTTTCAGTTTCCTCACCCAGCTTGCATTCTTCACAGAGCCAATCACCTTCAGGAACTTTTTGAAGCATTTCTCGCATACAGTAACTGATCAATAGACGAATAACGTAAAACTCACTGCTGAATAGACATGGATAAAATTAAATAAAAATGCAATAAGACCTGCTGACAACCATATGGCTAAAGAGATTTGTACACATACGTGTGCTCTGCACCATCGGTGCACTTGCTACATATAGCAAGCAAATCTTCTCGTCCTGCATCCCCACAGATATCACATACTTTAACCTATTCCAGAAAATTCAGAAACAAAGAAAAATCAGAAAAACTTATTGACACAAAACTAAGTAGTAACAAATTTAAAATCAAAGAAGAAAACATATCTACCAGTCTTACAAAGTAAAATGAAAAGGAATGCTTCTATTTAATTATATAATTTTGATGGAATCCCGTTTAAGGACCTCATATTCATTTTCAAAGCACCCATTTCCCTTTAAAACATTCATTTAACACCACCTAATGAGTATAGGATTTGCCTAGCGCCAGAACCTTAAAATAAATTCAAGAATATCATAGTCACTGCTTACATTATCCCAGGATGGCACCTAGACTACAAGTGCAAATGGAAAACCAAATAAAATATGGTATCTTCAATATCTTTAGTCTCAGATCAAGTATATTAAGCTAAATAGTCAACTTCCACAATGCCAGTCCTAGGAAAAATCTAGTTATCAGTCAAGCATGCACACTTCCTTCATACCAAGTTTCATAAAGAAAAAAAATAATATTACTTACATCATGCTCTGAGGCATCAGATTCATAACTCTCATCCACAGAAGCTGTCTGCGAAGGAGACTCCTGCTTGTCAGGTGACTTAACAAACTCATTCAACTCATCTAGCTCATCTTCCTTCAATTTTTTACCAGTTTTATCCAGTGGGTCCCCGCCATTGTCGTCGATATCTGCTTCTAACTTCGGATGGATTTTGGGAGAAATCTCAGAACTGCCCCCAACAGCACTCTTGCTGCTTCCAGAATGTGAAAATGGAGTTTGGATTCTAGGCGAACTACTGCCTTCTTTTATAGAAGCAGGTTCTGACAATTCTAGCTTCTCGGAAGTGGGCACCTTTCCGGATCCTAAACTACAAACTGATGCTGCACTACGAGATGAATTCTTACTGTCTAAATCCTTGTTGGAATAACTAAAAGCTATATTTGCATCACTGGCTCTTCCAGGACATGAAATACTATCAACATGGCTTTCAACACCTTTGGAACCATCAGACTTATTTGAGAAGGTTCTCTCAATCCCAACATCTACCATCGCATTAGCTACATCAGATGGTCTTGCAGTTGCTTTACTTTCTATACTTTCAGGGTAAGAATCATGACTTGAATTGACACTGAGCAAATTACTTGCTTCACTGGGCCTATGGTATAAGCTGTCACCTGTTTTATCCTCGTTGATAGAATACTGACTTGCAACAGCAACATGATCAGTTTCATCAGGCAACTCATCACCCTTTGATCCCATCTGAGCTATACTAAGATGCATACAAGATGAACAAGGAGCAGAGCACAAGTTGCAGGTTCCAGATTCTGCTTTTGCACGAACCTTTTGACTCGTGTACTGGCTAATTAATCTTTTTATAGTTTCTGGTGGCACCTAAGATAAAAAGAAGAATTAAGCAAATAATGGAAAAATGCCAAAGATCCATGCCTTTTAACAAACACAAGCAAGGAAAGAATCCAATTTCTAAAGAGGATCCAAAACCCTAATTCCCAACATAGGCCACTCAACGCCACAATGGACAGGTACAGAAAATTTCATGATAAATATCACCAAAATTTCCACAGATTCCACAGCTAATTTGAAGGAACCAAATGTTCAAACTCAAAATACAATTAATTTATCGTTTGCAGCTAAACTAATAGAAAATGAAAATAAATTTTGATTCAACCATCATAAAAGAAAGGATTCAGCTATAGTCAACTACATTTTTGTACTTTCATCAATATTTCAAGACATTCCATGACACTGGCAGTAATAACTTACAAGACTTTTTATGTTCACACCAGTAAGTGTAAATAACAAAAAAACATTGCACTACATATAAAGTGCTTACAAACTTACATAGCTGTTAACTAACTATACCACAGCAACATAAAGACCAAAAGAACATCCATAAAACAAACTTACAAATTCACAAGATTTATAATATCATGAGTCATGGAACTGAAAATTCTTTAGAATTTAAAGAAAATCATTTCTTCGTTAAAACTATTGTGAGGGTTCCTACTTAGAACTCACCCAATAACATTTTAAATAGAACACAATTTTCAACATCGGAACTGAATACCACAGAAAGTTAGCATCACATAATTACTGCCAAAAAAAATGCAATAAAGAGCTTTCTATTCCGAAACACTGGCCAGCTTTAGATGAGTCATACCCAACCCCACAACAGGAGCCAAATAAGTCTGAAAATGGGTACATGCATGGTAAACACTTTTTACTTGGTACTATAAATACTAAGAAAATGATAAAGATTAAATGAATTTGCTACCTTAGCCAACAAATTTGAATCCAGCAAAACAAAAAGGATGGTGAGATGACAGACAAAAACTAAGTAGGTATATCATTTTCTTGCATTCCACATCTAAATCATTCCTAGAGTGCATATGAATGGAAAAGTATGCTAATCTTCTATCATTCTTCCCACCAATCCTCCATCCTCCTAGTTTTCAAAACACTCCACCAAGAAAATTTTAAAGTTAACCACAACAACATAATGTATACAGTACATTCCACGAGGGCAGAAAATGCAAAGAAATAAATGCTCTTACTTCTTTCAACTTATAACATTATACTAACAAAATTTAAGAAAAAGAAAGAAAGAAAGAAGAGGAAGAAAAAGTAGCATTTAAGGTTAAGAGCACAGTTTGCAAATTACCCTGTTCTCACCATATTCTTCTGAATACTCTGATCCATCTCATCTGAAACATGTGATCTAAAAAGCACATCAAATTGTATCAAATAAAGCATCATTAAACAAAATCCAGTAGAAAGAATCCATTGCACTAAAAGTAATCTAATTTTGTAACATCTAAAACTTCCATCTAAACTCCATAAGAGGCCTAACATAGGGTCATATTTTTTTGGCAGAACTAGGGACAAGCAGCAAGGTAAGAAATATATCCAATTTCTAAAGAGGACCCAAAACCCTAATTCCCAACATAGGCCATTCAGCATCACAAAGGACTGATACATCAAATTTCAGGATAACTGTTACCAAATATTTTCACATATTCGCTACATTAAACTAATAAAACGTTCGAACCCAATATTCAATTAATTAAAATCCCAAAAAACTGAATTTATCAATCAAATGTTTAATTGATAAGATTAAACGAAAACCTAATGAAACAAGAAAAATATAATATTACATGCCTCTGGTTCATAGATTATCTCGATCGCATTGTAAAACTCCTCAATAGGCCGCTCCTTCCGCCTCACCACAATAGTAGCTGCTATCACCGAAGAAACGATCGAAAGGCAATTTGAACATTAAACTAATTTATTTCTTTTATCTCTATGAATTTCCCCCTCTCCCTCCCTCTTTAGCCGATGAGGAAGGTTTTCAATTCCAATTTCAATCTCAATTTCCCAATTTCTACTTCAAAAATCCTCTCCGTTAATCTGCCCAAAAAAAACCAAAAAACTGAAATTCACAAAATAAACATGAAAATATAAATCAACCAATTAAAAAAAAATGATATCTGTGTTTTACTATTTTTATTTATTTCTCGATGATCTGAGAAAAACAAAATCTTAGAAATGGTAATTACTTATAAAATCTAAAATAAATAAAATAAAATCAATTTACCTCTCTGACCCCTCTCCCTATTTTCTCTTTCTTTTTTTTTGGCCAGAACTAGATTTTCTCACTTAAAATGTGGGCAAAACCTCCCTCTATTGTCTCTATATTTTCTCCCCCCGTCAATAAATATAAGTCCTCAAATTCAATTCATTATTCTTAAAAGGGATATTTTTTTTAAGAATTATATAAATCTATTTTGCCAACAAAAAATAGAAAAAAGTGAAAATGAACACGTTTTTATTAAGTTTGATTGTTGAAATCGTTATTATTAAAAATATATTTTAAATATCACTTTCGACTTAAATAAGATTGATTTCAAATCATAAAATGAAAAAAATCGTAATAGTTATACTAAATATATATACATTTATCTTTATTGAATTTATTGTTTGCTTCGATTTTGTAGAAATATATAAATAAAATTTTGATTTCTATTTAATTTTTTTGGTAAACAACATTCAAAAGTCTCTAAACTGATCATAACTGATATTATAAGAACGTTATATTACGAGAAATACAATTTACTTCATTAGATAGTCTAAACGAGTATGTAATCTCGTAAAAGAATCAAAGTGAGCGTTTGATTCAAATACTTAAAAAGGATTATTGTGTGGTTTACAATTTCAATTGGGAAGATAGTTAGTATTGGTTATCGGAGTAGTTGACTCCACGGATAGAGACATAGATGTATTTATTGGAAGAATGATACATTGGACTGGACTTAATAAGAATTAATTATGAATTCGTTTGTGAATTAATTCACTTGTGACGTTCATGGTGTAATTTACTTAAATCTTGAGTTAGTCACTGACCATGCGTATGTAACTTATGTGCTTTGATATATGTGGAGGCTTATGCTCTAAAGATCATCGAGCTCATAGCGTATGTTGGTACATGACTGGTGTATGACATGACTTTACTAGCAACAATAAAATTCATAGCTCGGTTAAAAAGTTAGCAATATCATTTCATTGACATTGTATGGATTGATAAATATGTAACATGACCACGTGAGAACAAGCAATTTATCACAATCATTTATTGATAGTGATCATATTATTCATTAAGAAGACAATTGTTACAATGTGATAAAATAGGATTGTATTGAGTGAGGAGATTTAACTCAAAGGAATCAATGACATCATATGAGAGTAAGTGGGTAAGACACACATGACGAGATCATTGGACAAAATAGTTGGATGAATTACTTTTGTAAATAGTATACAATAAGGAGTTTACAATAATGGTGTTTCTTGTGAACTGACTCCGTGATTAAGTAAATTATGAATTATCAAAACGATGCTTCTAGACATAATTTCAATGACTCGAGCCTAATTGTGTATGCTTGATTAATCCCTCCGCTAGCTCAACAAAAGCTCAATTGGACTACATTTTAATCACATATAATTTGATTTTTTTTAAATACACTGGTGTAATTACATGGTAATATTTGTTCTTACTTTTTAACTATTTGACAACGCACACACACCTTGCGCACTTATATTAATTTAATATTAAAGTGATTAAATTTAATTATAGTTGAACTCTCTAAAATCTCTCTATATAAGACTAATCTCAACACCGGTGAAAAAAAAAAGAAGAAGAAAAAGATTGAATGTTGTTAATTTTATTTTAATAAGATAAATAAATATAAAATCTAAAATTTAGAACTATTTATTTTGATCTAATGAATAAGATCATTTTAGTTCTAATTTTAAAAATTCTCACTATAGTTATCCGATAACTTTAAAAAAATTTAGAAATTTTATAACAACTTCAACAATTTACAACATTGTAATTCAATCGTTTACCGCATTGTAAGAAATTATTAAATATTACAATGTTGTAAGAGATTCAATAATTTTGTAAAGAAAAATTAGTAATTCTAAAAGATATTCAATAATTTTATAAGAGATTTTAGTAAAATTGTAACATCTTCAATAATTTTATAAAAAAATTAGTAATTTACAATGTTAAAAGAAATTAGGAAAAAATTGCAATATTATTAAAAAAATCAAATAATTTTGTAAAAGATTAGATAATTTAGTAATTTAAAAATTATTATTTTTAGATAATTTAAAAAGTTATTATTCATGAGCCTATTTGAACTTATATTTTTAACTTTAGGCCTATCGACCCTCGTTGTTTTATTGTTTAAATAATAAAATATAAAATATTTTTATAATTAAAATTAAGTTAATAAATTTTTAAATAGTAAAATAAGTCATTTGGGCCTGATATATAGGCTTGACAAATCTTTTGAAATTGAGCATCAGTTCGATTGATTTAGTCCTGAACACCTTTAATAGTAACAAGATCTTTTAAAAAATTGAGTTATTCTCTTAGCTCATATTAAATTGGATTTGAATAAGTAATTTTTTAATTTAATTCAAATAATTTTTTATATATCAATAATATTTATCTTTAAATTTAATTATAAAATATATACAACATTAATGTAAAATAATGATAGAAACTCTAAATCGATTCAAATTAAATTTAAATATATAGTATAATTTTTTGTTTAAGATACACTACATAAAATTTCTTATACTCAATTACATAACTTTGAAATTTGCCGAAATAGGGTCTATTTTTAGAAGTTTTTCATAAAATTTAATGGTTGAGAGTTAAAAAAGTTATTTTATTATTTTCGTAATTACTACATCAATAATTTTACGATAAAATTAAAATCAATTCAATTAAAAAAATTACATAAATATTTTTTCATAATTAAAATAAATTATATTATTTAACTATATTTTAATTGTTTTACTTTATAAAATAATAACAATTTTAAAAGTGCTTGGATTTGAACTCTTATTACTAACATCAATAAAATATGTTGTTTTTACCATTGTGCCAAAATTTTATTTTAATACAATATTGGCATTTTACTGTATTATGCATATTTTATTAACTCTATCATTATATATTTTTATAATATTATTGATTGAGTTAGTGTTACGAATTAATTTAATACGAATTTAAAATTTATGATAATATGACCATGATAACTAATTGTAGTGCATTTAATACTCTTAATATATCATATTTACGTGTTTAAATCTCATTTACTCACCATTTAATCTATTTTTTTCATTTTAATATCGTACATATTTTGTGCTATTACTTTTTATTGATTAGTTTCAAATCATACGCTTCATTATTTATTGTATAATATTATATTACTTAATTATTTTTAAATTATTTACCTAAAGCTAAGAGGTTTTATGTAAATTTTAACTCATATATAAGAAAAAGGGTTAAATTAATCATATATATCGTTTTTTTTTTCTTTAATTGCTCAAATGAGTTTTTTTTTTTTAAGATTTAAGGAAATAAATTGATTTTGAAGAGAGAGTAGTTGGGCGTGCTTTCTGTACAGTTGATAGAAAAACTCGTCTTTTGCTAACATGTTAGGAAAAGCACGCCCAATTGGACGCATTTTCTTTTAGAATTTTTAAAAAACGCTTCTAATTGTACACGCTTTCTTAACATGTTAACAAAAATTTATTTAGTTCGACACGTTTTTACACACACTATTCAAACTCAGACTATTTCTCTAAATTTTGCAAAAAAACCACCAATTTTATCAATTATACATATATATACGTAAAATTTAACCAAGAAAAAGTTGGCATCAATAATTAAATCATTTCAATTAAATATTGAATAAATACCTAATCCCAATCTTCGATTCCTCGACAACAACTTAGAGTAAGGAAACAATATAATGTGACAAACAAACAACATATAATAATAATAATAATAATATATAAATATAATAATAACCCATTTTTTTGTTTTTTAAATAAACCCAGCTAAACTCATCGTTTTTCACAAAGTAGCCTGAATTTCCAATTTGGCTGGTTCATTTCTCTCTTCAGCTTTGTCTCACAATTCCACCATGTCTGTCATTGGAGAGGCTGCTCTTTCTGGGTTTTTGGACCTGTTAGTGGGCAAATCGCTTGACTCTGTACTCAACTTTGTTTCTGATCACAACCAACTCCACCAGCAGCTCAAGCTGTGGCAGTCTATATTGCCTGATATCCAAGCAGTGTTGGACGATGCAGAAGAGAAGCAGATCAAGAATGAGGGCGTGAAGAAATGGTTGGAGGATCTCCAAGACTTGGCTTACGATGTGGATGACATCTTGGACGAGTTCGCTTATGAAGAGTTACGGCTCAAGCTCCAAAACACTCAAGCTCAAGCCAGACCTAGTAAGATACGGAAACTCATCCCTGGCTGGATTAGTCGTAGTATTTTCACTCCCACTTCTTCTCAGTTTAAGAATTCCATGATTACGAAGGTGAAAGAAATAACTGATAGACTGAATAGTTTGACTACACTAAGGAGTAGTTTGGGGTTGAGTGAGATTTTGTCTCAAGCTGCAACCAGCTCCAAGGGAAAGCAATCCAGGCTGCAACCAACTTCCGTACTGGATGGAGTTGCGGAGTATGTTGGTAGACACAAGGAGAAGACAGAAATGATTGAGTTGCTCAAAGGTGATACTCCAATGGAGTTTCAGTCCTTTCCATCGCCGGCATGGGGGGGATGGGTAAAACAACTCTTGCTCAGCTTGTTTACAATGATTCCACCATCAACGAGTCTTTTGACCACAAGGCCTCGGTATGCGTTTCTGATCATTTTGATGCAGTTAATATAACCAGGACAATTTTAAAATCCATTGATCCTGACTCTCCTGATCCGAATGACTTGAATTTGCTTCAAATTAAGTTGAAGGAGAAGTTGTCTGGGAAAAGATTCTTGCTTGTTTTAGATGACATTTGGAACGAGAATTACAATGATTGGACTATCTTAAGGTCTCCCTTCGGAGCAGGGACCAATATCATTGTAACCACTCCTCTTCAAATTGTTTCATCTATTGTGAATCCATTCAAAGCTTTTCATTTGGATAAACTATCGGATGATGATTGTTTATCCATATTTACACGGCATGCATTAAAAGCAAGAAATTTCGATGAACATCTCCAGCTTAAAGAATTGGAGAGAAAATTGTTAGAAAGTGCAATGGCTTACCTTTGGCAGCAAAAGCCATTGGAAGCTCGCTACGCACAGTTAAATATCACCGAAAATGGGAAAGAATATATGAGAGTGAGATATGGAACTTACCAGAAGGGCAGTGTGGCATAATTCCAGCTTTGCGATTAAGCTATCATCATCTTCCTTCATACTTGAAACGATGTTTTGCATATTGCTCCATACTTCCCAAAGATTATGAATTTGAGGAAGATGAAATTATCCTATTATGGAGAGCAGAAGGTTTCTTGCAACAAAAAGCTAAATTTCAAACTAAAGATGCTGGAAAGCAGTATTTTGAAGATCTAGTTCTGAGGTCATTGTTACAAAAATCTAGTAAAGATGAATCACGATACATAATGCATGACCTTATCAATGATTTAGCTCAAGTAGTTGCTGGAGAAATGTTCTCAAAATTGGAGGGTGATAGGCAACAGTTCTCAAATCGCACTCGGCATCCTTCTTATACCGTCAGTGAACATGACACAGTGAAGAAATTTGAAGCATTTGATCAAGTAAACTCTTTACGTACTTTTCTACCCTTAAACTTTTCTAGTGATGATTATCCGGGGTCTTATTTGACTAATGTTGTCTTGGTTGATTTGTTACCAAGACTTGGCTACTTAAGGGTGCTTTCTTTAAGTAGGTATGGGATCACTGAGTTGCCTGATGTTTTTGAATATTTAAAACATCTTCGCTACTTAAATTTTTCCTACACCAATATCAAATGCTTGCCTGATTCTTTATGTACTCTTTACCATTTAGAAACATTATTATTAAAAGGTTGTTCCATGCTCCAAAAGTTACCTCTGAACATGGGAAATCTTATTAACTTGCATTATCTTGACATCAGAGGTGCGTACTCAATAGAAAAGATGCCTTCTGGAATTGATAAGCTGACCAATCTTCAAAGGTTATCTGATTTTATCATATCAGAGAATTGAAATATTTGTCAAACCTAAAAGGTGATTTCCATCTTTCCGGGTTGGAGAATGTTGATTGTCAAGATGCAAGGGAAGCCATGTTAAATGAGAAGCAAGGGATTGATCGATTGGTATTGCATTGGAGTAAAGAGTTTGAGAAAGATTCAAGGAATGAAGAAGGTGAAGAATGGGTGTTGGACTCTCTTTGTCCTCCACAAAAGCTTGAGCAACTCGTCATTGAGAATTATGGCGGTGGGAAATTCTCTACTTGGATAGCGGATTCTTCCTTCAAGAACATGTTGTCCTTGGAACTTCACAACTGTAAAAGCTGCAAATCCCTACCATCGATTGCAAGGTTGTCATCGTTAAAAGACCTTTCAATTTGTGGTTTGAATGAGGTACATAAGATTGGTGTTGAGTTGTTTGGAGCATATCAATCGAATGCATTTACATCATTAGAGACTCTATGTTTTGAGGGTATGCCAAACTGGGAGGAGTGGGATCCATGTGAAGGCGATGAGCAAGCTTCGAAATTCCCCAGCCTTCGTGAGCTTTCAATTAGAGAATGTCCTCAATTATTGGGAAGCTTGCCAACCTTTCTTCAATCCTTGCAAAAACTTGAAATCTATGACTGTGGGAGGCTAGTAGTTTCAATTTCATGTTTTTCCTCATTATGTGAATTAAGAATTAATGGATGTGAAGAATTGGTGGATGAAGCTTCAGAGGAGTTTACCTCTTTGAAAAGGGTTTCTCTTAAAAACATTTCAAAGTTTGATATTTCAGCAGACAAGGCATTGCTGAGATTTGCAAACTCGGAAGCTTTTGACATCTCTGGTCGGAAAGAGTTGGAATCTTTATCGCAAAACGGGTTAAGCTTACTCGGGCATCGTTTTCTTACGATTGCGGATTGTCCCCAGTTGATCTCTTTGGAAATAGAGGAGGAAATATTGCAACTTGACAAGATTCCAAGTGTTGAATCTTTGGTAATAAGGGATTGTGGAAGGCTCAAAAGACTACCAGAAGTCTTGCATGCTTTCACATTCCTGACAAGAATGAGACTTGGAAGGTGTCGAGGCTTGGTTTATTTTGTAGAGAGTCACTTTCCCCCTACTTTAAAAGAGCTGCAGATTTGGAGTTGCAAGAATTTGCAATATTTAGTTAATAACAGTACGGGTAGCAACACTTGTCTTCTTGAGCACTTAGATATAAGTGACTGTCACTCTCTAACATGGTTATCATCAAGGGGCGATACATGGAATCGGCTTCAGCATCTGGAAATTCGAAGATGTTCAAAGCAAAGCAGCTTATTTTTAGATGCCAAGTTACCTGTAATGCTTAAACAGCTTGTTATTTCGGATGGTCGAGTGTTGGAATGCATAGCCCAAGATTTCTATGAAACCAACAATCTTGAGAGTATCAAAATTTCCTATGCTAAATATGTCAAACTTGATTTCTGTCAGAATCTGGTTTCATTTGAAGAAAGTGAGTTCCCCTTCCCAAATCTCAAAGTGTTCTGGATTGAGTACTGCGAAAATTTTGGAGCTCTTCCCAAGTGCATCAACAACTTCACCTCCCTTCGAGAATTGAAGGTGTGGGATTGTGCGACTGACATATCCTTTCCAGAAGAGGGTTTCCCTACCAACCTCACATCGCTTAAAATCTCAAACGCACCTAGAATTTATACATCACTTGTTGACTGGGGATTGAACAGACTCACCTCTCTTCAAGAACTGTATATCAGCGGTGAAGGGTGCCCACATGTGGTGTCGTTTCCAGAAGAAGGGATAGAAATGACGCTTCCTCCTTCTCTCACAGTAGTTGTAATTCGAAATTTTGAGAATTTGGAATGCATGCCCTCCAAGGGCTTTCAACACCTCACCTCTCTTCAACAATTGGAAATCTATGCTTGTCGTAAGCTCACATCTCTTCCGGAAAAAATATATGCTTCTCCCGCTTGAGCGTCTATGTATCTGGGATTGCCCGTTGCTAGAAGAAGGGTGCAGTAGGGGTAAAGGAGGAGAGTGGTCCAAGATTTCCCACATACCTTATGTTCTAATCGATGTTCAAACAGTCATCCCGGGGAATTAGATTGAACTTTAAGCAGCAAAATCTGGCATCGATTTCTCCACGCTCAAACCACAGGTGTGAAACGCATTTTAAACATGTATCAATTTCGTAGCCTTCTTTTTATATATCTGATTGTCCTCATGAGCAGACATGGTATTGATCCTTGCAGGATTAATGGAGGGATGCAGTACACGTTACAACATGGCATCAGAGAGCTCAACTTAACATCAACACAACAGAGTTCACTGAGCTGCAATTTGGGGTTTAGCCTGTACTTCCATTCAGCTTCGGGAACCATGAAATTGGTGGCAGATTAAAGGCCAAATGGTACCACCGGGGAGGTGTACGTACCGTACCTTCGGGTGATAAAGCCTTGAATGGTGGGCATCCAAAGAGGGCAATACCAGCTTATGGGCACAACAATGGCACAACGTCCTCGGTCGACACATCTTGACAAAAGGAATGGAGTGTTGAGTTCTTTTTCTAATGCTTGTAGTATCATCTATTTCTATCTACACAAGTCATGAACCTGTCTTAGGTCTCCATTGATGATTGGTAGGAGTCTAGGATGTTTTAAAAAAGTATTGTTTTTGTAAGGTTGGTCACTTGTTATTTCTCAATCTGCAGAAAGTGTACAGTTAATGTTCATTTAGAAGATTGCTCAAAGTTTGTGGATAGTTATTGTGGCTAGGTATTTCATTCTGTAATGTAATTTCATTGTAATCTCTATTTTTTATGTATTGAATTTCATTTTTGGTTCTATCCGTGGATGTAGGGAAAATTCCCTAATCACATGTATTATTGTATCCACTTTCTCTACTTTCTTTTTTGTGTTACGAATTTTTTATTTTTTTCTCAATCCAAAACATAATTTTATCAGTAAAACAGTCACAATCAACACATAACAAATCATAAAAATTCAGATAGCCATATACATCTCAATGATGACACTCAAATATCAATGTAGATAGAAAAAAAAAAAAAAAAGCATCAAAGCAAAATACTCAAAGAAAACAAAGCATCAAACGATATAGCCACCCACAATACTAACTCAACATGATTTAACCCATTTTTATGCAAACAAATTTGCAACATAGTTGCTTCCAAGGTAGTAAATACCACACTGGTGGATATACTGCTTTTTTACTAGAGTTGGTATGTAATGGTACTAATCTATTTTGATGTATCGTTTGAATATGTCGATTTTTTTTTTAATATTTAATGTATCTATATAAAAAATATACAAATATAAAATAAAAGACGTTGAATAAATCTCAAATATAAAATATTCATCAGTTATATAAAATACTGCTTAATGAACTCCACCAAATAAAAAGATCATCATTTATATAAATATTTATCGATTGAGTCATTGATTCTGGCGGTTTTGTGTCGGTTAAATTATAAGAGAGTGTTTGGGCGAGGGATTTGTAGTGGAGACTTCATTTATATTAATGTTTTCAAAATTCTAAAAATGAGTTTACTTATTTGGGTAAATATATTGAAGAATTTTAAAATTCCGGGGTAATTTTAAGAGAAGATTTTAACAACTCAATTTCCTTTTTCAAATTCCACTAAAGATGTAAATTTTCAAAATTACTCATAATTTTATTTAGTTTAACACACATTATCTCATTATAAGATAAAACTTAAACCTCAAATGCCTTCGAAAACGAACCAGCACCCAACCAACAAGGATTTGGTGCAACTCGAACGACTTCACCATGCACGAGCCATCGAGGCCAAACGGCAACGATGCTCCGCCTTGCATAGTAGCCTTGCTAGAGCGTTCAAAACAGAGGCTGGGGAGACAGGGGACATTCCAAAGCCAAGCAAAAAGGGAGAACCCTAGAGAAAGCAAGGCGCTACCCCTCGCCAGGAAAAGAAAACTAGCACAAAAGGGGACAAAAAGGAAATGGTCCAATCACAGTGGTTGGAGATGTGAGTGGCGTCGGCCCAACGACCGAATGGTCGCTCCCAGAGAGGCCGAGGCAGTAGAATGATTTTTAATGTATTCCTAAATGGATAAATGAACAAAACAAATCTTTGTAAGTTTCAATATGGGCTGAAAAAGTGAAAAAACAAAACAGAAAGGAAATGCCATGGCCACCTCCATTGGACAAGATGGGCAATTGTCAACTTTGAATTCTGCCTTGTAAGAAAATCTTTCAAGTTTTAGAGCATATTGGACATTGGTGGTTAAAGTATGTTGTTAGAGAAAAAAATAAAATTACAGATTTCTTAGCAAAAATAACCTTAGACAGGAAGAAAGGTGTTCAAGTTTTTGATGAAATCTCCAGGAAAAGTTTGA
This sequence comes from Kokia cookei, assembly GCA_039519145.1. Taxonomy (NCBI): domain Eukaryota; kingdom Viridiplantae; phylum Streptophyta; class Magnoliopsida; order Malvales; family Malvaceae; genus Kokia; species Kokia cookei. The sequence goes on along the minus strand of CM076908.1, from coordinate 45,685,443 downwards.
TATAATCATTTAATGATATCATCCGCTTAGTTTTTTTTATGTAAACTTTATTTATTTTATTAAAAAAAACCTTATTTAAGGGAAAGCTAGCCCAACCATTGATATGTGAGAGAGATCTCATTAAATTGATTAGCTCCACCTTCAACCATTGACAAAGGAACTAAAGTTGCTGAAGATTGATTGGATGATGAATTTTAATTTTAAAATCAATTTGAAAATTTTTATTTGACAAATTCAAAGCTAGTTCATGTATGGGCATGTATTTGAATAAACAATGAGGACATAACTATCTTTCATTAGAAACAGAGGAAACAGAGAGCAAGTGGGACGTCAAAGTTTAAACCTCCCTCAGTATGAATATGCATGTTGAAATAGTTTTTATTCATAACAATGACTAGTCTAGGTCATGAGTAATTCTCTCCTCTTCAGATGCTTATCTTCATATACAAGACACAGTCCACTAACGTGAAATGCTAGAGATAACTAGGCGCCATGCATGGCAACATGTTACTCCCCCAGAGATTACACGTGTCCTCAAATACTCTCTTGACCCATAGCTAGCTGGACTATACCTTGCAGACTGGAATAAGTAGCAAGCACACGTGTCCTTGATAGAAAAGCTAGGGAACAGGCGAGCTAGAAAACGGGCAAGATATATATGGCATGATCTATATTCCTTATATAAGGAGTTCATTAGCATAAGATCAGCTTTTCCACTATTTTCCAATGAAATTTGCATCACAGGTTTATTAATAAAGTGTAAATGATGATTGTAATAACATTCGTTAGGTTCCCCAACCACCAAAAAAGTATAGGCTAGATTGTATGTATATAAAGCTTAAACTGTATGAAAGCTGCTTTCATTTAATTGAGGGTTAAGTACCTGACTAGGTGCATCATTACCTATCAATTTAATTTATCATCAAGAAAAGTACTTAAATATCTAATTTCATATAGGAAGGGATATGCATACAACACCACATGGACAATATTGAAAACTATTTTGACATATGACCAATACATTATTCTATGTAATTCAATATTTTAGGTGGAAGACCAATAACTTAGCTCTTCCTTGGTGAGATGTGGGCCATCAATGGAGTCTTCATCACAACGGTGAACTCCTGCTTCTCCTCCAAGCTGATCTCATCTCCATCCATGGCTTTCCATTCAAATTTCCAAATCAAATTAGCCACAAAATACTCAAGATGAAGCAATGCCAAGCCTAGTCCAGGGCATATCCTTCTCCCTACTCCAAATGGCATCATCTTAATCTCCCTACTCCCTGTTATATCAAACACTTCCTCACCAATGAACCTCTCAGGCTCAAATGCCATTGGATCCTGCCACACCTTTGGATCCCATCCCATATCTGCCACCATGAAATTGATATTTGAATTCTTGGGGATCAAATATCCTCCCAAGACAGTGTCTTCAGTCACACGATGAGGCACCACAAAGTGTGCTGGTGGGTGCCTTCTTAGCCCTTCCAAAATCACTGCTTTCAAATATGGCATCTTCTGTATATCCTCTTCTTTGATTTCTTCAACACTATCTCCCACAACACCTCTGATTTCAACCAATAATCTATCTTGAATATGAGGGTATTTCACCAAATTTGCCATAACCCACTGTAAAGCTGTGGAGGTTGTATCAGTACCAGCATTGATGAACTCAGAGGCCAAAGTGACCATTTCAGCCTCATCAAGTTTCCTTTTCTCCTCTGGTAATTCCAAATCCAACAAAGTATCAACATATGCCAACACATAATCATCACTTCCCTTGTTACTCAATCTCTCATCTTTAGCTTTCTTTCTTGCTCTTATCAAAGGGATATATGCATCTTCAAGATCCTTGCGTAGCTTAAACAATTGATCCCATTTCTTACGAAGTAAAATCTTGGTCACTCTAGGCCACAAGTTAAGCACATTGAATCTCCCAAAAGCAGTAAACACCCTTCGTTGAAGACCCCCAATCTCTTTAATCTGTTGTTGACTAAGTTTATTACCAAAACACATTAAAACCAACAAAGATAACATAGCATATTGAAACTGAACCAAAACCTCAACTGATTGTCCACTTTTAGCCTTTTCCTGTAAACCATCAAAAAGAATATCCAAAACCCATTTACGAGCATGAGAATACGACTTCACACGCGAGGGATGGAGGATCTCAGAAGTCAAGTTCCGACGAAACAGCCGCCAGTTCGGACCGTAGGAACCGGAACTGATGTTATGTTGGTTGCTGTTCATGATCTTGTTAGCAGGGGGAGATATGGGTCGGTCTGAAAACAGGGAACCGCTTTGGATTAAAGCTCGGTGAGCAAGGGAACGGTCGAAGACAAAGATGGAAGGACGAGGACCGATATAGAGAGTGACTATAGGGCCAAGGCTGCGGCTGAAGCGGCGGAGGCTTTGTTCGATTTGAAAGAAGGATTTGCGGACCCATAAGAAGTTGCCGATGATGGGGAAAGTGGAAGGTGATGGTGGAAGAGCGTAGGGTGGTTTTTTGGAATAGGAGAAAAGGTTGAAGAAAGCTTTGAGAAGAAGAGAAATGGAGATTGTGAAGAGGATAAGGAACCAAGTTTCCATGTTGTGGGGGTAAAGTCTTAAGTTTCAGAGTGGAGACGATCGAAGCTTCGAGTGGTCAGTTTCAAGTTTTAGAGAGCGGTGAGCCCTCTCTTGCCTTGCTTCGTGTTGTGGTATTGTGAGTTTCTAATGGTAAAAAAACCTCTCCGGTCCCTCTCAATTTGATGTTAAGAAAATTGGTCCCTCTCAAAAAAATTAAAGCAAATTGATCCCTATCAATTTTAAAAGTAAGCAACTAAAGATAATTAATCAAAATATTAATTCTTTTGTCAATTGTACATATATACTATTCATGTAATAACAAATTTAATCCTCAAAATTTACACGCTTTATCAATTTGGTCTTTATTTAACAAATTTAGCTCGCAATATTTATACATCTTATCAACTTGATCCTGATGTAACAAATTTAACTTGCAAAATTTACACATTCTTTCAATCTTTGAACAAGATATGTAAACATCAAAGGCTAAATTTGCTATTATACCAATCAAAATTAGGTACAATTGACAAAAAAATTAATGTCGTGATTAATTGTCCTTATTTGTTCACATTCGAAATGGATAAAGGATTAAATTGCTTCAATTTTTTTAGAGGGACCAATTTATTCAATTTCGAAATCGATAGAGACTTGCAAGGTGTTTTTACCATTTTTAATGTTTTTTTTTTTGTTTTTCTACTAACATCTATTTTCAAGGTTTTAGTTTTTAAAATCGAATAGATGGTTGCACCACCAATTATCAGTCCAATTAATTTATTCAATTTAATTGAATAAATTATTAAAAATATAAAACATAGTGAAAATCGATTCAACCAATTGATCCAACCATTTAAATAATCAATTCAATCGTTGAATTGATTCGTGGTTCAACTGATATTCCAGATCTGATTGAATAACCAATTTAGTTCTAAAACAATGCTTATTTTCAATCCTCTAAATTATTCATTTTGCTCAGCGGTTAAATTAAGGTTATTTATTAAATTCAAATTCAAGACTTAAATTATCTTAGAAAATAAGACTTTAATTTATCTTAGGAAAAAAAAAACTCTCACATATTCAAGGGATGACTTAAATGTTTAATTTCGAATAGTTAAGTGACCAAATTATAACTTCTCATAATTGAGTGATTAAAGTATAAATTTACTAATAGTTGGATGATTATGACTCACATTATAATTTATATTAGGCCATCACTTCGTAAATGGTATAATTTATATTAGGAGTGAGCAAAATCCGATTTTATTCAAAAAATTCGATAAAAATTCAAATTTTGAATTAAATAGTTCGAGTTATTTTAGTTAATCGAGTTATTCGGATCAACTTGAATAAAAAATTAAGTTTTTCGGTTTAACTCGAATATAAATTATACAATTTAAGTTATCTGAAAATCCAAATAATAAAAAGTAAAACTACGTCGTTTTGATAAATGTTTTCCCATTAAGTTAAAAGGTAAAATCATTATATTGTTTATATAGTTAAATAATCTTATACTTCGTCTACAAGTTAAATAATTGGTCCATGTAAATACAACATTGAGTATAAATAATAGGATTCGTTAACTCGACTCGAAATTTTTTGACTCGATTCAATTCAATTTGAAAAAATTTCAAATTGAATTAGGTTGTAAAAATAAGATTCGTCAACTCAACTAATTCGAAATTTTTTGACTCGATTTGATCGAATACTCACCCTTAATCTATACTACTATATATACAAGGAAGGCCCAAGACTTTTCCTTCATTGACAAGTGTCTCTACTTTTAGGGTAAACTACATTAATTATCCCTAAACTTTTTAAAATTATACTTTGGTCATTCAACTTTCAAAAGTTATATAATAATCACCAACGTTATCAAATTGTTATATTTTTGTCACTTGGCTGTTAGCTTTAGTTAAAAAAGTAGTGTTGCACCTTAATTCAAAGGGTTAATGGCTAATTTGGTTCTTGAGCTATAGTTAAAATATAATTTTAATATTTTAAAAATTTTCTTAACAATAATTATAAAAAAATAAAAAATCTTATACTAAAAATAATATTTTAAAAAATTATATAAAATATTTAAATAAGCATAAATCTAAAAAATTTCTTAAAATTAAAACTAATATTTTTTTAAACTAACATTTATTGCAATTTTTTATTGTATAAAAAATCTTAAAATTTTCAAATTGAATTTCATCTGTTTTCCATTGTTGATGAACACCTTCAATTATACTTCATGTTGTTTTACCCAAAATTTACTTTGCAAATTTTATTTTTTTCTCAAAGCCCTAAATGCCCTATCAAAATACATCTCAATGGGCATTTAATGTTTTTTGTTTTATTTTTTTGTTAAAGTTCAAAGATTGTGATTTGATGAGATTAGATGTGGAAAAATTAGCTGCAATTTTTCTTGGTTTTTTCTTACTGCAATTGCATTTTTATATAATTTTTTAAGATTTTAATATATATTTATTTTTTTACAATTATTGTTAAGAAAATTTTAAAAATATCAAAATAATTTTTTAATTATAACTTAAGAACCAAATTAGCTATTAACCCTTTGAATTAAAGTACAATCTCATTTTTTTAACAGAAGTTAATAGCGGAGGTAAAAATATATCAATTGGATAACATTAATAAGTATTATGTAATTTTTAAAAGTTGAATTATTAAAATATAATTTTAAAAAAATTAATATTATTTTGATAAAAAGTTTCTAGAGAAACTAAAAAAGAAATAGTAGTGATTCATCCACGTTAATAGTCGAAAATATGAGTGACGTAGCATGTCAAAAACTTGTTTAAATCGATTTCTTATTCCTTATTTGGTGATATTAATTAAGATTCATTAATGAAACCTACTAACGTGCAACCATAGGATCATAACGAGACTTTTCAAGTTTTACTTACAGGCCTATATTCATATGTGGTCCAAAATGATTGGATTTGGCTTCCACCAACCCAAGGATGTGTTTGCAAATTAATTTGGTGTCTAATTATAAAAAGAGAGTAAAACATTAACAACAAACACGACTAACGTGATTCGAATCTTTGGTGTCATCCTAGATTATGATAGTTTTCTTTAGTTGACTTTTATAGTACTTAGGAAGGATTATTCAGCTTCAAATTCGTCAACGGATTGCAGTAACTTGATTGAGATTTATTTCTCTTTCGTTATGCACTATCTCTGTAATTTTTACGTTATTCAAGATTGATTCATGTTAAAATCCTTCAATTGAAGATCTCGATAACCAGAGGCAAAACTAGTAAATGTGGTATGTCACTTGGTAGAATTAGGGACAGTGACGCTTTTGCCCTCGAGCATTCCCTCCAAGATTGGTTTTAGGAAAACCACCAACCAAGGGCTGCATTGCACTTCGTTCAAGGCTAGGTAAACTGTAGTATTCCACTTGGAGGTGTTGCTGAAGGTGTGCGCAAGAGACAGCTATACTTTGCAAGCACTTTGGTTAAATATATGGAGACGCATCGATGTAACATAGATTATTAGTTGCCATTGACTGAAGGTGACCCTTAACCATTCCATTATCTGTATCGAGGTTGAATAAGTAAAAATTGTCTCTTACTATTTGTATCATGGTTACTTGCAATCCTATCGTGCATCCTCTCTTTATTTACTGCTAACTTATATCAGCATAGTCAACTTTTAGGGTTTAAACTTAAGAAAGGTACCAATTGAGGGAATCTCTAGATGATGTGTTCCCACTAGGTCCATCATGCATTTGGATAATTGGAAATCTGGTAACCACAAAGCATTATCAAGCTCCACCAACAGATCCACTGCAACATCAAAATGAGAACACAGATATGCTTTAAAGGCTGAATAGTAAATTAAGTCTTGATCAATAATAAGAAAAACCAAAACAACCACGTGCACATATAATTTTATAGAGTTACATAGGAAGGTATTGAAAGCCAAATTCACATGTGTGTATTACGAAGACCAATAACTCAGCTCTTCCTTGGTGAGATGTGGGCCATCAATGGAGTCTTCATCACAACGGTGAACTCTTGCTTCTCCTCCAATCTGATCTCATCTCCAACCATGGCTTTCCATTCAAATTTCCGAATCAAATTAGCCACAAAATACTCGAGATGAAGCAAAGCCAAGCCTAGTCCAGGGCATATTCTTCTCCCTACTCCAAATGGCATCATCTTAATCTCCCTACTCCCTGTTATATCAAACACTTCCTCACCAATGAACCTCTCAGGCTTAAATGCCATTGGATCCTCCCACACCTTTGGATCCCATCCCATATCTGCCACCATGAAATTGATATTGGAATTCTTGGGGATCAAATATCCTCCCAAGACAGTGTCTTCTGTCACACAATGAGGCACCACAAAATGTGCTGGTGGGTGCCTTCTTAGCCCTTCCAAAATCACTGCTTTCAAATAAGGCATCTTTTGTAAATCCTCTTCTTTGATATCTTCAACACCATCTCCCACTACCTGTTTGATTTCATCCAACAATCTCTCTTGAATATGAGGGGTTTTCACCAAATTTGCCATAGCCCATTCCAAAACTGTGGAGGTTGTATCAGTGCCAGCATTGATAAACTCAGAGGCCAAGGTGACCATTTCAGCTTCATCAAGTTTCCTTTTCTCCTCTGGTAATTCCAAATCCAACAAAGTATCAACATATGCCAACACATAATCATCACTTCCCTTGTTACTCAATCTCTCATCTTTAGCTTTCTTTCTTGCTCTTATCAAAGGAATCAACACATCTTCACGTTCCCTGCGTAGCTGAAACAACTGTTCCCACCGCTTTCGAAGCAAAATCTTGGTCACTCTAGGCCAAAAATTAAGCACACCGAATTGTCCAAAACCATTAACTGCCCTTCGTTGAAGAGCTTCAATCTCTTTAATCTGTTGGTGACCAAGTTTATCACCAAAGCACATGAAAGCCAACAAACATAACATAGCATATCGAAAATGAACCAAAACCTCAACTGATTCTCCACTTTTAGCCTTTTGCTGTAAAGCATCAATAAGAATATCCAAAACCCATTTACGAGCATGAGAATACGACTTTATACGCGAAGGATGGAGGATTTCCGAAGTCAAGTTCCGACGAAAGAGCCGCCATGTTGGTCCATAAGAAGCGGAGTTGATACTATGTTGGTTGCTGGTCAAGATCTTGCTAGCAGGGAGAGCCTTGGGTCGGTCTGAAAACAACGAACCGTTTTGGATTAAAGCTTGGTGAGCAAGAGAACGGTCGAAGACAAAGATGGAAGGACGACGACCAATATAGAGAGTGACTATAGGGCCAAGGTTTCGGCTATGGCGGCGGAGGCTTTGTTCAATATGAAAGAAGGATTTGCGGATCCATAAGAGGTTGCCGATGAAGGGGAAAGTGGGAGGGGGAGATGGAGGAAGAGGGTAGGGAAGCTTTTTGGAAGAGAACAAGAGGTTGAAGAAAGCTTTGAGAAGAAGAGAAATGGAGATAGTGAGGAGGAAGAGGAACCAAGTTTCCATTCTTTGGGGGTAAAAGCTTCAAGTTTCAGAGATGAGAGACGATGGAAATTTCGACTTTCAGTTTGAAGACTTCTATGGAAGCAATGCCTCTGTTTTATTTCTGTCACGTCATGGCGTTGGATTTTTTGTGAAATTCTTTAGAAATTTCTTGTGCTTGAATTTTCATGCCATCCAAGTGAGAAATATTTTTTTATTAATAACAATTTAAAATAATTATATACGGGTGAAAAAAAAATTTAAAGCACGAATTAAATTATAATTTTTACGATAGTAAAAATATGATTTAATTATTTTAATAATTTATATTTTTATAATTTTAAAAAAATTAAATCAAGTTTTTATATTTTTAAAGAGATTAAAATATAATTTTATTTTTATTAATTTAAAATTTTAAAAATTTTAAATAAAAATTTTTTATTTTAAGGGTTCGAGCTTCCTAGTTTCACCCCTTAAACAAAGATATTTTGAAGCAATAATTTCTTGGTAGTTATGGATTGATATATGGAAAGAAATAGTATTTAGGTGTAATTGGTATTGATTAATCAAATAAAACTTGCATATAATAATAGTAACACAAGGTTTATAGTTTTTTTTTTATTCAATTAGGTTTAAGGTTTAGAATTTTAAAATATTGAGGTTTATGATTTTACTAAAAAGGATTAAATTATGGTTGAGGGTTGGGTTAATGTTTAAAGTGGTGTATAGCTTAGGATTTAATATTTAAAGTTTATTAAAATTTTGTGGGACCTTAATTATTTTATTTTTTGAAATTTGTCTTCAAGTTCAAACAATCTTTTTTGAATTGCGTATTTTGCCACCATATTCTATTCTTTCTTTGAATAATTATTTAGATAAATCTTTGGACAACAATCGGAACATGGCTTCAAGATAGTTCAAGTGATATAACGTTAATATTTTTACTTTGATATTCATGATGCACTACACTATCAACAAATGATCCTTTAATGATGTTGATCAAATTTAGAAAGGGAGAGGAAGAAGGATTGACTTTCATCAACTCACACCTTATCCTTCTCATTTGACTTGAAGACTAAATTGGTTGTTTTACTTAGATACGAAGGAAATTGTTATAGGATAGTTATCGAAGATATTCCAAGAAATAAATTCAGTTTTTTACTAAGATTTTTAAGCTTATTAAAATATTATTTAAAAGCTTTTGTATCAGCCTATAAAATAGGCTTGGATTGCTACACATTGTGGTATGGTTTTTGTAGCGTCTTTTGTAATCAATTTCTTCGTGTTTTCACTCATTATTTTGTGACACCCTTGTTAAGGTTTTTTTTGGAGAGATATTATTGATCGCAAGTGAGGTTTTGGGGGAGATTAGTAATAATTTGAGTTCGATTTTGAGGATGCAATTATTCATTGTGAGGAGTTAGATCAGGCTTAAGCCGATAGTTATTTGAAATAAATTGTTAGTAAAAATCATTATCTAAGCGAGACTCTTCGTTTGACGTACTCATCCTCCTTCAGGCCGAATACAATTTTTTTTTTTTTCCTTTTAAATTCCTTATTTTCAAGACTTTCAAATTTGACTTTATGGTTTCTTGTGCTAGATCTTGAGGTTCACATCAACATTGCTCAATCGACTCCACAATTGTATTACATGAAGTAGATAGTTTGACAAGTTTCCTCAACCATGTGAATTTCATCCGATTCTCATCACACTCATTCTCCTTCTTATCCAACGCAACACCAAACAACCGATAGCATAAAAACTATAGGTATGTGTTAATCTTCAATTACTGTCTACCCCATTGATTGGAAACCAACATCTTCTACCGTTATAGTTGCTTTCCTTCATGAAAAATGGAAAGTATTTGGTTTTTACCTTCATCTTTCCAATAAGGTGACAGACAACTCCAGCATCATTTCAAACTTGATTATTGTATATGCCTATGAAAAATCAACCCTTCTTAAATTGTCTTGGACACATCCATTCGACTTTGAAAGATTAAATTATGTTGGTCACGAACGATTCAATCCCTTTGTTGTTTAAAGCATCATAAAATTAATAATTAGTTTCTTAAAATAAAAAAGAAAATCCCATAGTAATAATTTTTAATTGTAACAAAATCTAGTTATTAATTTTATGATTTTTTTTTTTTTAGGTGGGAGAGTGTTCAGTTTTTTTTAATAGGATTTTCAATAAAAACAAAAGAGAATAAATGGTATTTATAAGAGAGGAAGAAGACCTCGACACCCATGAGGTGAAGGCCATCGGTATTACGTAGGGTGATTGGGTCTACATGCAATAAATATTTCATCACTGAGAATTTTTTCGAAATATATTTTGATAAGTACAATATTTCCCTACGGTTTCTTTAGAGATTTGACTCTGCATTGATTTCGGCACTCTTGAATATCGAAGTATCTACCCAAAACAAAAATGATTCTATGAAATAACTTCCCCATGTACATGCATATATAAGAAATTTGTTTTTTTTACATTATTTCAATAAAACACCATTATTTATTGTACGACTTCTATTAGGAGCTGGTATAGATATAGATATAAGTATAAGATGGGTGTATACAACACCACATAGATCATATTGAAAGCTAAGATCACATATGACCAATTCATGATTACATATATAATTCAATATTTTAAGTAGAAAGTCCAATAACTCAGCTCTTCCTCGGTGAGATGTAGGCCATCAATGGAGTCTTCATCTTAACGGTGAACTCATGTCTCTCCTCCAAGCTGATCTCATCTCCAACCATGGCTTTCCATTCAAATTTCCGAATCAAATTAGCCACAAAATACTCGAGATGAAGCAAAGCCAAGCCTAGTCCAGGGCATATTCTTCTCCCTACTCCAAATGGCATCATCTTAATCTCCCTACTCCCTGTTATATCAAACACTTCCTCACCAATGAACCTCTCAGGCTTAAATGCCATTGGATCCTCCCACACCTTTGGATCCCACCCAATATCTGCCACCATGAAATTGATCATCCCATTTTTTGGGATCAAGTGTCCTCCCAAGACAGTGTCTTCAGTCACACAATGTGGCAACACAAAGTGTGCTGGTGGGTGCCTTCTTAGCCCTTCCAAAACCACTGCTTTCAAATATGGCATCTTTTGCAAATCCTCTTCTTCGATTTCTTCCACATAATCTCCCACAACACCTTTGATTTCAAGGAACAATCTATCTTGAATATGAGGGTATTTCACCAAATTTGCCATTATCCATTGCAAAGCTGTGGAGGTTGTATCAGTGCCACCATTGATAAACTCAGAGGCCAAGGTGACCATTTCAGCTTCATCAAGTTTCCTTTTCTCCTCTGGTAATTCCAAATCCAACAAAGTATCAACATATGCCAACACATAATCATCACTTCCCTTGTTACTCAATCTCTCTTCTTTAGCTTTCTTTCTTGCTCTTATCAGAGGGATCAGTGCATCATCAAGTTCCTTGCGTAGCTGAAACAACTGATCCCACTGCTTACGAAGCAAAATCTTGGTCAGTTTAGGCCAAAAGTTAAGCACATCGAATCTCTCAAAACCATTCAACACCTTTCGGTGAACAGCACCAATCTCTTCAGTCTGTTGTTGACTAAGTTTATCTCCAAAACACATCAAAACCAACAAACAACACATAGCATATTGAAAATGAACCAAAATCTTAACAGATTCTCCACTTTCAGCCTTCTCTTGTAAAGCCCCAAAAAGAATCCCCAAAACCCATTTTCGTGCATGAGAATACGACTTTATACGTGACGGATGGAGGATCTCCGAAGTCAAGTTCCGTCGAAAGAGCCGCCATGTGGCGCCATAAGAAGCGGCGCTGATGTTATGTTGGTTGCTGTCCATGATCATGTTAGCAGGGAGAGATTTGGGTCGGTCTGAAAACAAGGAACCGTTTTGGATTAGAGCCTGGTGAGCTAGGGAACGATCAAAGACAAAGATGGAAGGAAAAGGACCGACAGGGAGAGTGACCATTGGACCAAGTGTTCGGCTGAGGTGACGGACGCTTTGTTCGTTTTGTAAGAGGGATCTGCGGACCCATAGTAAGTTGCTGATGATCGGAAAACTGGAAGGTGATGGAGGAAGAGTGTGACGAACAGTTTTCGAAAAGGAAAAGAAGTTGAAGAAGGATTTGAAAAGAAGAGAACTGGAGAGTATGAGAAGGATAAGGAACCAAATTTCCATGTTTCTCGGTGACGAGGAAATGGGAAACTTCCAGTTTGATGTTTTATAGCCGCGGCCTCTTTCATGTCGTAGGATTTTTTACCCAAATTTCAATGTTGAAAATCACTTCTTGCCGAGGGGAATATACAAAAGTGTTGAATAGTTAACAACGCCATGCCTAGGGGTTTGAAGGCATCAATAATCAAGCTGCCGTCCATGGCCTGCCGGGCAGTGTAATTCCAATTCCTTTTTAGATTTGAATTTAATATTTTATAAAATATTAAAAGTATACTTATTTTTTTATAATTAAATTTAATGATAAATGTCACTGTAATTTATTTTTTTTATTTTTGAATTCATCACTATTGTTAAAAATTCATTAAATATTCACTGATGATTTGTTGGTACTTGGCAGGGCATTTTCTTTTTCCTTTTGATTAAAGTTAGGATCTCTTGATAATTAGTTGAAAATACTTTTTTTATTTGTGAATGTCATTTTTATGTAATCAAATTATTTAAGAAGAAGATAAATTTATTTTGATTATCTGTTTATATTTATTAATAAATCATAATCATGAACTCACCCTTCTCAATGAACCCACCTACCAACTTCTCCTAGTTCTTGTCTCAAAGATTTCTCTAACTAATTCAAATCGAGTGGATCCAAATTAAAATTTAACTCATTCAAATCCGGACTAAATACGGTTTACCGGGTCAAGTGGGGGTAACCCGGCCCTGCTATTGCTATACAAAATATTTCTCATGTTCTCTTTCTTGGCCTGCCTCTTCACTTTGTGAAGCTTTCATTTCTACTCCACTCTTCGTCTCATCTTCAGATCTCGTCTCCTTCCCTAAGGTATGCAATTGTATGCTTTTTTCTATTACTATGTTGGGTTTTTGTTTCCATTCAAACAAGAATCGATTGAACCCATCTCTTCAAATTCCAAAACGAACCATCTGTTTGGTTCCCGAGAAAATGCAAGAAAAAACTATAGTAAAAAAGGGTGATAGGAAAAAAAAAAGTTCTGAAAGGATGAATAGTATTGTAGTACTACTTATTGAAACCAAAGAAACTTGGGTTTTTTTTTGGGAGTGATTTATAGTGTGGAAATCAGTAAAAGAAAGCATTTTGATTTCTTACAGGTTAACCAATGGCAACAGTTCGAAATCTGAAAATCAAGACATCGACTTGCAAACGAATTGTTAAAGAGCTTCACTCATATGAGAAGGAAGTTGAAAGAGAAGCTGCTAAAACAGCTGACATGAAAGAGAAAGGAGCTGACCCTTATGACCTAAAGCAACAGGTATTATTATTTTTAATTTGCTGTTTTTTTAAATCTCTTCCCCCCCCCCCCCCTTTAATGGTAGAAATTTGCCTGCTGTAGAGGTCTTAAGTTGTTGAGAAAGACCCATTTTTTAGATTCCATGTTATTTTTCATGTTTGATCAGTTCACCCCATCTTAATTGAGACTTATTAAGTAGCCTTATTCGACATCTATTCGAACATTGGTTTATATATTCGATCAATTTTTTTGTTGGAATATGTTTGACACTGATAATGTACATTTTGGAGCTACTTGATGTAAATTGTTTCATAAACATGAAAATTTTGATCTTCTTGGGCAGGAAAATGTGCTGGCTGAATCAAGGATGATGGTCCCTGATTGTCACAAGCGGCTAGAGGCTTCATTAGCTGACCTTAAAGCAACTTTGGTATTGTACAATAATAGTATTCGATGAAGTTATTTGTCTTACTGAATTCATCACTATTAATGAACTGTGATTTGATTGTTGTTCTACTAGAGCCTCCTAGATAGCCACAATCTGGTTTTTATATGCTAATTACCAACTAGGTCCGGACCTATTTTGTTTGAAAGTTAGGGGATGGGGAATTGTAATCAATAGCATTTGATTAGTTCCTTTTTCAGTATTGAAATTCTTTGTTGCACCAAGGTAGGATGGTCCAGCAATCGGAGCTGGTGCACTAACTATTTTTGAAACTCAAAACATATATTGCCATGGCATATGCAAACAGATTTTAGTACTTGGGGACTTATGTTCCGAGGAGTTGTTCCGATAGCATATATTGCCATGGCATATGCAAACAGATTTACTTGAGAAATGTAGGCCTATATATACACTGCGTATAACTGAATTTGCTTGTAACTTTTGGGGATGTCTGACGTCCAAATGCTTCGAACTTGTGCATGGTCATGCCATGTTCATGTTAATTTTTCGTTTCATGCCTTGTTTTAGTTTTAGTTGTTTTTTCCCATGTCGAGGTTATTTCATGTCTAAAATTATCTAGTCTACTTCCTGCCCAATTGAAGTTCAATTTACTGCATGAATTTTGATGAACTACACATTTGATTTCAGGCTGAATTGGAGGAAGCGAATGAGAAGGAAGGCCCTGAATTTGAAGATGCTCACAGCACCATAACCGAAGTTGAAAAGTTGTTTCAAACAACAGAGGCTTAGTGACAGCTTCCTTTTAGTGGCTGTAGTCACCATAAAAAAAATTGACATGGATGGTTATAAGTTTGTATGTTTCTATTTCTAGCTACAACCAGGTAAGATAACTTTTGGAATTTGAAATCTCGCCTGTTATCTGAAACTGATTCTGCAAATACCAATGTTGTTTTCTTGAGTACTTAATGTCTGGTTTTTTCACATATTTGTGGAAGAAAATGGGAATTTATGCTTGTTTTTATGAGTTTATATGCAAAACTAGACTACTTGCAGAGCTTAATGTGATGAGCATCTTCTGACCCTTTACGAGTAAAACAAAGCTAGATGCTTCTTAAACAAGATAACCTTTGAAAGTTGAATAATTGGAACCCAATGTGACTACTGGATTCCTGGAGTTCCTTAGACCAAAAAGGGAAAAAACTCAGCAGCTGTACAAAGGCACCAGCTTGAAGACTGGATAGATTAGATAGGTGTTTTTTTATAGGCTGTACTGACACCATAAACAATATTTTGAACAAACCTAAACCAAAAGATCCTATACACAATGCCAAATTATACAGAAATGAAACCAAATATAGAGCTATACTTTGTTCATGGAAACAAATCACCTTAATTCTTTGTTCTTTTTTTCATAAAGAATGGCGAGAGCCTCGGGAGCCTCTCCTAAACTTTCTTCGAAAAGGCTTGCATGCCTCGATGCTCAAGTCAACGGCTGCTGCGAGGGCCATGAAGATGGCAGCATCTTCTATGCATGTCACATGTCGCATGGCCAGTTGGACTAATGGCTTGCTGTTCTTACTTTCCCCTTGGACTCTGCAGCTCATTACAAAGCCACCGGAGATCGGACTTAGTGCTGAAAAGTCTCCACTGCTTTGTGGACTTGGTATAGGAGTTGGTGCCTGCCGCATTAATCTATCGGTGTCGATAAAAAATTCCCCACCCTTTTCAGCACTAATACGTATCTCAGACATGAGAACCTCTGCGCCGTCTTGAGCTTCAAACAAGAGGTGAAATCGGCAGCATATGACGTCTCTGATGCCACGCTCACGCCATGCCTCAAGTTTTCCCCAAGGTAGCCAGCTCTCTGGCCTGACAACATCAGGACGAAGAATCAACCAAGCTCCCGGGTTGGACTTGGCAACCCAATCACAACCTGTTGATGGCACAAAGGGAGTGGTTATGAAGGCTGCAGCAACAGCCGAGCCAGACAGATCATGTATCTTCACCTTCCATCCTTTCCTCTCTCTTCTACCGGTCTCTATGTCTAAATTGTCAGCAGAACCTGGCCAGTTTAATAGGTCACCCTGTGCCCTGCAGTTCAAAACCATGAATACTTTCATTAACAAGTGTCCAGAAAATAACAAAGACCTGTTTCAGAGTTCCATGACCCGAACAAGTCACCATTCCCCCTATTTACAGAAATCATTCCATGCAAATTTTTTAGCTAGACCTTCTTGGACATATACACACACAAATGAAATAGATGAAGCAACTTGTAATATAACCTGTCTCGACTGAATTTGCAACTGAAAATCGGTTGTTTTACAGACCCTTGAAGCTGTACAATCTGAGGACTTATCATCGTCACATCTTCAAACTGGAATACATATCTTGGATCAGGATCTAGTTGTACTCTCAAATGAAGTTCTGCTCCTGGTTTTCCATTTTCATGCTTGTTTTTGCCGATCCCGATCCATCCATTGAAAAGAATAACTGGCTTCCCTTCTCCCCATTCAGGACCCACTGCCAACTTGAATGTCCCAATCTGGTGTCTCTTGACTCCGACACCAAAATGCGTCCCCTTTCTCCCCATGAAGACAGTGATCTCCAAATAAGCATGGTGGTTATAGAAACAGCCAGGTGTGAGCAAAGCCTTCAAATCAGACTCTTCTAAATAAAAGCTAGAGGCAATACTGTGAATATCAGGTGTAACTTCGGAGGAGGATACTAAAGGAATTGGTGTTGTTTGGACAGGGAAACCTCGGAGCCGTATCTCACATGAACATGGGGCAGAGAATGCATGAATTCCAGCTTTTGAAGATTTCAGGGCTGAACCAGGAATCCTCAGACCTAGTGAGCCTATTGACAACCTAATGAAAGCCTGAGGATCCATTATTGTCACAAATATTTCCCCATTGTATAAAAAGCTTTAAGCTTCGACAACTCAATGAACCTGTCATTTCATCAGGCAAGAGAAGATTAGATGCTAAAAACAAACTCAGAAGCATGCTGTAACAAAGATTATTGCTTGGTAGGCGATCTGCATATGTTTATAACTTGAATTAAGAGAACTTTAATCAAACATAAAACGTGAAAGGCAGCAGGCATATAAGCAGCACAATCGAGTTGCCTAAGCAAGAAATTCCCAGTCGGAGACAGTAAAGTAATTACAACAGCTTAGTTCTGTGGTTATATATGTATGATCATATACATTATACTGCCATGAACCATATCTATCCTTGTTATCTACCTTTCCCCAATATTTTGAACGAGAAAAACAAAAAATTCTAGTAGCAGTAGGATTTATTGATACCATTCAAAGTTATTTACTGCGACACACAAAGAAAAAGGCGCTAAACTAAAAGCTTCTTATGTTAGACAAATAAGATTCAAACCCTAAACAATAGCTAGAAGATCTTGCCAAGTTCCGTAGCTCGATTTTACATCAAAAGCTAAATCATTCTCTTTGCTTTGTTTCTGTGGCAATATACTAATCAAGAGCTTCTTGCCACAGGTATTCCAAGCCATGATCAATATGATATAGCAATTATATTGAGATAAGTGGATCTTCTCAGACGGTGGTAGGTTTTCAATCGATTCATAAACTATATTTCTGCCATCTATGTCACATTGAAAGCTCAAGCAAAAGTTGAAATTATTGGAAACATCAACAGGACTAAGTTACACAGATCCTAGAACTATTGGACTCCTAATTTACTGCACAGCAGCCCTAAGAACATGCCTAGAAACAATCATTTTCCTTACTAACATTCCATTCACCATCTATACTCATGAAAATTCATCAAACATATGTATGTACATATATATAAAGAGAGACTCCAGTGTCTTAAGCTGAAATTTCATTATCCACCTAACAACGCAACAGGGCTTCTTCAATTATCCTTTTGGCTCCTTCAAGGTTCTTTTTTCTAAAATAGCAAATTGACCACATCTGAACCAAAAGTTACCATAATTAAGCTTCCAAGGAAAACTATATATAGTTTACTAAAATCCAACCTTAAAAACAAGAAATATTTTGCTTAGAATTTCCAAATTCTTCTCTTTTCGCACACTTTTCCATTGACAAACTCCCAAAAAAAAATATGCCTTCTAACTTGAACTCAAAATGAAAATTTCACCAAGAAATTCCACTTAAAAAGGAAATCCCTTATAAAATTTCAACTTAAAATGGAATTCAACAAAAAATAATAATATTTGCTGGTTACTTGCAAAGCAATCAAAAACATTGAAACCCAGCTAAAAAATCTGCATCCACCAACTAACAAAAGTCAAACTCACCTAAAATAACCCCCAAAAAAAAAAACCCAAAATTTATATCCAAGTAATAGCTACAAACATAACACACAAAAACAAAAAGGAAATTCTTTAAATTAAAACAAAAAAATTAAAAGAAACCCACCTTTGAATGAAGCTTTTTCTTCATACAGAAGTTGAAGGAAACAAATTTCCCAGAAACAAAAACATTAAGAATCCTTTCCTTTCTCAGCTTTTACCCCCCAAGATGAATTCTTGTTTTCTCCTTCCCCACATAAAAAGCCAAGCTTTTTAAATAATGTCCAACAACGATTGGGAGTTAAAGAACAATGAAGAATAATAATAAGGAACAAAATCAAAAGGCTTTAAAAGGGCTTTAAAGGCAAATCTGGGTTTTCACGTAAGACTCTTTCGCAGATCACGATGATTAAGAAGCTCGCTTTTCCGTTGTTTTTAAATTATTTTATTCTTTTTCTTCCATTTTATAAAATCTGTCTGTCTTTCTCTTACATTTTTCAAATTTTTTTTTTTGGGTTTTTTTGTTCTTTTCTCTAATATATATGTATAGTAACTAAATATTGTAATTATATCCAAAAAGATATTTTTTTAAATTAATTTTCTCGAAATAAACGGCGAACGTTTCTTTGTAAATAGATTTTTCTTTTTGTTTAAGCTTTTTTTTTAAATAAATGAAAAGAAAATAAATTATTAGTAAAATAAAAGTATTATAAAAAGGAATTTTTGAGGAAAGAGAGGACGTGAATACAGCTGTAATCCGCGGTTGACAAAAAAGTTTTATTATGAATTTTAAATTATTTTCAAAATTAAAAATAAATTGTTTGAAGAAAAAATTCAAACAAAAAATTTTGATATACCAAAAAAAAATCAAAATTTTAATAATTATTCATCTACATTCTCGTCCCAAAAAAAACTGTGGAACCTGACAATTGTTTAAAAATAAAATTGTTTATTTTTTTTAAGTGTGATTACATGATAGTATTTATTCATATTTTTTTAACATTTTGATAAAGCACATATATTTTATACACGCAGATGCTCGAACTCGAGTTTTTTAAGATGAACATCATCTTTTTTTTCATTAGAACCACTCGTTTGATTCTAAAATTGTTTAATTCAATCCTTTTATTTTTGTTCAAATATTTTATTTTGATTCACAACACATGAAGATGAGGTCGAAGATTAACCCAGACATGCACATGAAGATGAGATCGAAGCCCCGATGGAGTCGTCAATCCAAGCAGTGCAACGGAACCTTAGGTGATTTTAATAATTTAAATTCGGTTTTGGAGCTACAATTATTAATTGTTGTAGAAATAAATTAAGCTTAAATCAATATTTGTTCTGAATAAATTGTTAAATAAAATCATTTTTAAATAAGATCGCGCATATATAAAATTGATGAATCTAAATTGTATTAATAAATTTGGTGTGTTATTCTCTTTCTCTCTCGTATTTTGACATAAATACTTTATTTTATTTTCCAATCTCAACTCTTACTAATATGATTTAATATCGTTGCGTCAGATGAAAAAATTAATAAAAAAACTTGACATTTATCATTTGATAATTATAAAAAAAAATTATAATCTTGTCCTGTCAAATGGCGTGATCCATACCATGCATGTAGTGGTTGAAAGATATGGATTTTAAATTTATATATCGATTAATTTTTTATTTTAACTTAATTAATATGTTTAAATCGAGATTTAATATTTATATTTTTAAATTGATATAATTTGATTTATTTATTTTTATACTATTAAAATTTTATCTAAAGTCAATATTTTTATTAGAATAATTAATAATATTAAAATTAATTAATGATATTATAAAAATAAAAAAAATTAAATTATATAAACCTAAATAAAACGATATATGTTCAAAATTTAAATTCCTTTATTTTTTTTTCTTGCATGTCTATTTTTTAGTAAAAATAAAAAAATTCGTGATATTAATTTGTCATCGGTAAGGCAAGATTAGGATTTACTCTTTACTCAAAAATATAAATTATCAGTATATCAAATATTAACCCTTCTAAATAATTTAAAATCAATGTTTTTAAATCAGATCAAAGGTCGAACTGATCAGACCACTGATTCTCTAATTCAATTAAAAATTATTAAAAGTTTAAAAAAATTAAAAACTTCAATTCAATGTTCAATTGATTTTTAGTTGGTTTAACCGGTTCGTACCGATTCCCAATTTAATCGATCTAAAAGTACCTTCTAAACCGATATCTCAACCAGTTCGATTCAAATAATATTTTTCGAAACTTGATCTATTTTTTAGGATTAATATTTGATATACCGGTAACATATATTTTTATTCCACAAGTAACTTTAAAATTGTCATCTAACTATTTTTAAAAATTATTTATCTTTTAATATTTTACTACGTCTCTATAAGACATTTGTCAGCCTCTAACTCTGTTTATGGAGTTTAAAAAATTCGTTGATAATGTATCAAATATTTTTTTTTTCATATAATTTTCTTTACATTCTTAAAAAAAAAAACATGATTCCTTCTCATATATCACTACAAATCTTTATTTTGGAATTAAAGTTTTTTTTAATATTTATAAAGCAATTTTCTCCTATTTATTTCTTAGAATAAACTTATGTGGTAATCATTTCTATACAACAATTTATGCTTTTCAAAGACTTTGAAAACAAAGGTTCAAAATTCAAGTCATAATTCCCTTGAATTATTCTCTTCATTTTTCATGCCCTAACTGAACTCAGTCAAAAGTTGCATGAACCTCCCAAAATAGCATTGTGAACCTACATGTGTTGACCAAAGATGTGGCCACAAAAAAACAGAAAAAGAAAGGATAAGAGACAACTCCAATTGCATGTGCAAGCTTTGAGGGAATGGGCCCCAACACCATTAAAATTGCACCACTCTCTTCTCAAGAACATGCAAAAAGAGGCTAGCTACTTACTACTAGACTACTAGGTTGTTTGTTTGTTGTTGTTGTTGATGATGTTGATAATTGATAATATAAAATATTAGATATAACAATATGGTTATATAGACATGGAAAATATGATTTGTTAACTCTTTTTTTTTTAATTTAAAAGATATATTACTTTTGTTGATACATTGGATCAATGGATATGGAGATTAAAGAAAGAGAACTCTAATCCAATAATAGAGAAGAAGAAGATCTTCCTTTGGGATTTTTTTGTAAAATTTTATTATATAAAATCGAATCCCGAATTAGATTTTGGGTCGGATCATTTAATTATAATTATATAACAATTTATCCTTCATCTTGTCGAAAAAGAGTTGTAAAGTGAGTCTTTTGAGACGAGTTTATACTTATTATGTGTGTAATTTGAGATTTATTATAAAGTGACTCGATTCGGGGTACGACCCTATACAATAAAATTTTATAGACATCCCAAAAGGGATCTTGTTCTTCTCCAATGTTGGGCCAAAATTCTCTCTCCTTAACCTCCACATCCGTTGATCCAATGTATCAACAACTTTAAATAAATATGAATCCTGAAAATGGACTTCGGAACAAACATGAAAATATCCAAAAATAAAAGTAAAAATGTGATTATGCGACAAATGTTGGGGGCGTTTGATATGGGCGGGCTGCATACGAGTGTTAAGAGTAGTGATCATATTTGTGACCATAATGACAATTGTGCGTGTAACGAGACCTAGTCGAGTGGCTTC
This sequence comes from Kokia cookei, assembly GCA_039519145.1. NCBI lineage: Eukaryota > Viridiplantae > Streptophyta > Magnoliopsida > Malvales > Malvaceae > Kokia > Kokia cookei. The sequence goes on along the minus strand of CM076908.1, from coordinate 45,663,548 downwards.
GGAAGCCTTCGAAGCCCCCTAGACGACATTGGTGGGATACCAAGTTTTAAAAATCTCCACCCTCCTCTCAAGATGCTTTGAGGAAGGACACCAAAAGTTAATGGAGCCAAGTGGACACACGGGTGAGCAACAAATCACTCTAGAATGCCCAAAGTGTGAGGGCAATTGTCTGTTAGGTCCAAGCCCAGAGTGGCCTCTGCCCTCTAGATGGGTGGGATGAAGCCTCCTACCGACTTAGTAGGGGTCTCTAATCGCCTTTTCCTTGATCTAATCCAACTTAGTTAATGTTTTTAGGCCTAGAATCATCTAGAGGGTGTATCTTAGCCCTACACTAGTTGTAATATTAGCCACTGGCTGTTAAGGTGTTTGGCTGAGACACCCCACCCTCATTTGGAACATGAATCATTGTATAAAAAGCCTTGTTTTACATAATCTTTGTTGAGTAATACAAGCTATAGCATTCTTTTACACTCACTTTCCTTGAGTCTTGTATTTGGTTTGTATAAAAGCCTTGTTGTACATAAGCTTTGTTGAGTAATACAAGCTAATAGCATCGTCTTACACTCACTTTCCTTGAATATTAGCTCATTGGATTTGATTTGTTTGAGTGCCTAAATTTTGTTTATAAATCACTTACCAAGAATCTTTGTTTCTTTGAATAGAAAATTGGTTTTTCTAGATATCATGTTTTGATCTTTAGTCTAAACTTTAACTTTAAGTTTGTATTGGTTTCCCTCCACTTCAATAAGGATTTTTTTACTTGATTACTAGTACTTGATTTTGGAGTTTTTTTATAAATTTTTTCTTGTAATCTCGTGGTTGGTGATTTGGAATCTAAAATTTCAAAAACTCAAATGTAAAATGTGAAGGTGAAGTAAATCGATGACGATATCCTTTTAGCCAAATCCAAACACTCCATTTACATGTTCATTGTCACACAATCTTCTCCAACCGATGCATTCTCCATCAGTTCAAAAATAAAATAAATTTTTTTATATGGGGTTTGTAACCCCTCACATTTGTAATAGTTAAACAATTGTTTTCAAGTTTTAATAACTTTAAAATAAGTTTAGAACAATTGAAAAAGCTTGTAATGGGATCATTAGATTCAACCACTTTATTATTACATGATCTAAAGTGAGCGAAAATATTCTTTCACATCGCATCACATTGCAACTCAGTTAATTGAGAAACCCATTTGAATTATCACCCTTTTCAAAAAATTCCACTCAACCCAATAATAAATTTTATTTATATCGAGCTTAATAATAAAATTTTTGTTCGGACCAATTTTAGAGCTATGAAAATTATGTATGAATTTATAGACGTGAATTATACGCCCCGAAATAAAAACAGTTTAATTTTAACTTATACATCTTGAAAGTAAAACCTTTAATCTATTTGCCAAGATTTTGAAGATCAAGCTGAGAATGATTTTTTTTATTTTTTTTTTAAATTTGGTGCTAACTAAAAGTATGAAAGTTCTACATATTTGCATAAAAAATTTTAGCATCAGACGTCTGAACTTACAGCCTTTTATGTCATCATTGTTTTAATTAAGATATTATAAACATTAAATAATACTACATAACATTAAAGTGATTATAAATAAATTATACTTAAAAAATGCTATCATTTTGTAAAATGCAATGCTAAATCAAATTTGAGATGAAAAGTTTGTACATTTTTATTTAAGGTAAGTTAATATAAATTTAAAAATAAAATATTTAAAAAGTTAAATTGTATCCAAATACATTTTTATATAAAAATGATTTAATTTATCTCTAAAATCTTTATTTTTAAAATTTATCATCAAATATATATGAATAAGTAAATTAAAAATAATATTATTAAAAATAATAATTTCATAAAACTTAGGAGTTTTCATTAAATATGAACATATTTACCTATGACAAATAATATAATTATAAAAGTTGGTTATCTTAAAATAATTATAAAATTTAATAATTTAAATGAATTTAAAAAAAGAAAAATAATTTAGAGTTTAATTTAATTAAAAAAATTCATCTCACATTATTAAACAATTATTAAATTCAAAACTTAATTTAAACAAAAAATATTAAATTTTAATATGAAAATAATTGTGAATTTTAAATCTAGAAAATGATTTACCCTTATCTATATGCAAGAAGTGAGTGTAAGGGAACGTTATAGCTTCCATTCTTAGCCTTTTGACATAGTTGGGTTTAATTTTATTTAATTTACCTATTAGAATTAAGATGAAAAGTTGAGCTTAATTATTTAATTTAATCAATTATCCAATTAAATAAATTTCTTATTTGATTGAATTCATCCAATCGATGTAAATATTTTTATCATAGTTATATTAGGTAATAATTAAAAAAATTATTTTTGATTATCAAATATATTATGTAAATGGGTTGTAAAATATAGTGACTAAAGAAGGTTTAATTTTTTTTTGAATAATTTTATTATAGGTGTTGATTATATTTTTTTTTGATATAATACTTAGAACTATCCATAGTTCTTTTTTAATTCATAAATAAGAGAATAACGTGTTTCAACACACTCGAATCCTCGTCCTCCTGTATTTACAATAATACCCACACTAATCGAACTAAAACTCAATCCACTCAAGACCTAATTTACTTTTTTCACCATTTTAGTGTAGAAAAAGAAAATGCAAATATTTTAACTTTAAAAAAAAGTTGTGGAATTAGAGCCTCATACATTTTATTTATCCAAATTCAAAACATAGACAAATATTATCTCATTTATCTCAATTTAAATACCAATATATAAATTTGGCTTTTTTTTTAGTGTTTACTTAAAAAAAACATTTATGTAAAACCGGCTGAATATTAGTTTGATAGTTTATTGTAATAATTAAATTTGTAATTAATCGAATGTATCGATTAAAAATGTAACTTAAAAAAACAATTATATAAAACTGGTTTAATATTGAAAGTGTTAGGTTTGCATGTTAGCTAGAAATTTCAATTGGGGTTAAATTATTGTTTAGAGTTTGAATTTGGTAATTTTTTTTTTATGCCCGGATTTTTTTTATTTAAGTTAAGCTTTAAATTTAATAATTATTTTTATATTAGAGCTTGAATTGTTTTTGTTCAAAGTAATTCTTGAACTTGACAATTGTTCTCATATTGAGATCAGAATTCTAAGGTTTTCAAGAACTAACTTGGACAAAAAAAAAAGTTAAAGCCTTAATATGGAAATAATTTTTAGGTGCAAGGTCTAATTTGGATAAAAAAAAAAGTTCAAGTCACAATGTAGAATGATTGTCAAGTTAAAATCTAACTTAGACAAAAAAAATAAATAAAAATTCAAATCTTAATATGAAAAAAATTATCAAATTCAAACCCAAAATATGATTTATAACCCTCATCTATTTATTACGAAGGCTGTTTTCATAATATATATATTAGAAATGGTAATTTTAAATACGTACAAAACATAATAAGAATAATACACAGATATCAAGATTTATATGATAAAAAATATTAATGTATTCTTATAATTTATTAAAAAATATTAATGCATTAAAAATTATAAATAAACATAATAAATTAAACAAACATAAACAAAATTACAAAAAATACAAACACCAAACAGGAATAAAGACTTTGTGCACTCTAGCCCTGACAAACGCATAGGTAAAGAGGATGATATGCAACTCCTTTTCTAATGGAACCAATTCATTCATTTACAAAAACTAACACCACATATATGCATATGTATGTATGTATGTATGTAAAGAATTACTTCCACTTCTTGTATCGATACCCACCATGCTTGCCATACATGCCATGCTTCCCATGCTTAAATTTCCCACGTTTGAATTTTCCATGACAATGGCCATAGTAACCTCCATATGTTGCATAAGCACCATGTGCCATGTACGGAGGGTGAGCCCGATATGCACCACTACCACCAACACCTCCTGTAAATTTTAACACTTCAACTTAAATGGTGATAAATGATAGAAAGTCCAAGGTTTTTTTTTTTTTTTTCAATTTGGGTAAAATATTTTTCAATAATCATTTTCATAAGATATGCTCTATGGTAAACAACTTGAATATAAGATAAAATGTATATATGTATGTATGTATGTATGTATGTATGTATGTATGAAATAGTCATAGGAAGATATTAATAAAGGGTTATGGAGCATACCAGGATAATGAGCTGGTGGATAAACTATCGGAATTTGTCCTATTGATCCTGAAGGAGGATATATTGGAGGTGGAGGAGGAGGAGGTATCCCCCAAGTGAAGGATATGCTGTAGCGACTGGTGGAGGGTATCCGTTAGGAGGAGGATATCCCCCACCATGAGAAGGATATCTTACTAGTGGAGGATATCCGGCCGGTGGGTATCCACCGGAAGGAGGATATCCTTGTGGTGGGTAGGGATAAGATCCAGGTGAAGCGTAATAATTTTTTTTACCTCCCATGTTTCTTTAAATTAATGAACTGCAATAACTGTTCTATTACAAAATTAAAACAAATATATATATATATATATATATATATATATACACTAAGAAAGAAAAAAAATTAACATATTAATCAAATGAGAAAATCACACACACAGCTTAAAGATGCTATACTCAAATTATGATATATATGCATGAAAATAATGTAATACTACATGATTAATTTCTTAAGATATATAAATATAAATATACACAATTTATTGCCATCTATATGGATGCTTCTTTGTTCAAGAAAGAATCATACACATACACATACACATACAAATACACATACACATACACATACACATACACATATACATATACATATACATATATGCCATAGTGGATGGATGTATATAAAAGATCCGAAGACAAATACATACATACGTGCATGTCCACATTCATACATAAAAAACATGCATAGCCCTTTTGGCAACAATATTTGACATGCCATACATGGACATGAATCTGTATATACCATACATGATTGAACACATCTATACATGCAAACAATCAATCATGAATTGAAATTAACCCCATGGATATAATACAATATCAAAAAACTTTTACCATGAAAACGAAAGATATTGGAATTATGGATTATAAACCCAAAACCGAAAACACACCCAAATGCTAAAAGATTACATGCATGAATAATTCAAAAAATAAAATAAAAAGAAAGATTATATGAATGACAGATAAAGATTACCTGGAGATTCTTTGGAACCTAAACTATTCTCATTTGGCTTTGAAAAAAATAAACGATAGAAATGAGTTTAAAGAGGGAGAGAGTTCCTTAGATTTCGTCCCATTAATTTAGCACATTTGTTTAAATGGTACAATTATAGATTTGGCCCTTTCAAATAATAATTTAATTTAACCTCCTTTATCCATTTTATTAGGAACGAAGTCAGAGAGATTGGTCGGGGGGCAAAAATACACGTATATTTAATGTAAAATTTTTTATGAAATATTTACAAAATATATTTTATTATTGAGAAGATAAGTTCGAACTCTAAACATGAATTATAAAATAGAAATGAATAATCATATATATATATATATATGACTTTTTGCTATTCAAATTTAACTTGATACAACCACAAAAAAATTGAGTACCAAAATATTAAATTTAAATATTCTGTTTGTCACTAAAATTTCTCATAGTAAAGTAAAAGTTTAAAGTTACACATGTAAAATTTTTATACAAATTAAATATTTATTATTAGAAATTATAGTATTACTTAAAATAATTAAAATAAACATAAAATTGTTTTATATTACAAAATAAAATATAAGGTTACATACATTAAAGAGAAAGTCAAATGCAAAATTTATGTTAAAAATGATAATGGTTTATCTTACCATAATAATGTAAAAATATTTATTTAATTGATCAGAAAAAAGAATTTGCACATATTCATTTTCTTGTTTCTCTTTAGGGCGGGTATGCAGGGCCGAAATTAGAAAATTTTGTTAGGAAGTCGAAATTAAATTATATATTTTTACGATATTAAAAATGTAATTTTACTATTTAAATATCTATATCTTTATAATTTTTAAAACATTAAATCAATTTTTATCATTTTTAGGGGAGACAAAATGCAATTTTACCTTTGCTAATTTAAATTTTTATAAATTTTAAAGGGGGTCTAAATGAAAATTTTTCTATTTTAAGGGGGTCGGATCCACTGTCAGCCCCCTTGGCTACACCCTGCAGGTATGATTGGAGATATCCAAGTGGGATGAGGTTTTAGAGACTCAATAGGTGAAAAGTCATACCGACAACTCCACAATCAATTTTCAGTTCAATAGTGCGATGATAGAATATATGAAAATCGAAGAATTTGGAGTAAGAGTTACTAGTGCTAGTGTTTGTGAGCGAAGGCTGTGCCTAGCGCTCAACAAATTTGATGAGGACTAATGAGTAATGGCAACATATACTAAATATATATGTATTATTTATAAAATAAACTTAGAAAAATAAAAGGAAATGTTTGAATATGATTTAAGAAATATTTTTTATGAACTTTTATATATATATATATATATATATATATATATATTAAGTTTTCTAATTTTTAATAAGTAAAATTAAATTGATAAAATGTCTAAAGTTGAGAATTAGATGTATTGAATTTTTTAAAATTAGAATTAAATTGATAAAATTTGTAAACATTGGAAGACTAAATTTATTAATTTGCTAATAAAAATGGCCACAGTTAGTGGTTTAATGAAGGAGTGATCAAAATATTAAATTTAAATAATGTTAATGACTAAACTAAAAATCTTTAAACTTGAATAACCAAAACATGAACAAACTAATAATTAAGTCACTATTTTTATAATTTATCCTATTATTTTTAATGAAATGAATTTGAATTGATTCGCACCTATTTACTGTACTCTACATGTCGAAAGAATGTCCTTGAGCAATCATTAACCGAAAATTTTCCAATTATATAACAATGGTCAAACTTCAGTTTTGGTCCCTATGTTATGCTCAAATTTAAAATTTAATTTTTAACATAGTTTTATACCTCAGCGTTTATAATATTAGTAAATCTAAATACTTTAAGCATTTTCACACTTGTCCAAATGTACAGTGTTTTACATTTTCTTAGATTATATAACAATGATCAAATTTTAGTTTTGGACCTTGAGCTATGCTTAAATTTAAAATTTAATCTTTATATTCTAATTTATTACATAATTTGGTACATAAACTTTTATAATGTCATTAATTAGTCTAATAATTTATTCTAATTAAAATGTTGATGTGAATTTTTAAGATCGCCAACACTGTTGAAATTTTCTATTAAATTCAGGTCCATTAAAATATCTTTTTTTATTGAACGACTACCAAGAAAGTTTTCTTTTTAATTTTAACAATGCTAGAGGAATTAACAGATTAATTTTAATGGTGTTAACAACTGAACCTAGACATTTAAATTCGAAAAGTAATATGACTAAATTCCTGAAAATAGAAGTATAGAGACTAAATTCATAACTTATGAATAATACAGGAACTAGTAGCAGAATTTAACCGAGAGACTAAATTCATAACTTATGTATAATTTAAGGACTAATATCGACATTCAACCCCCCAAAAGAAGTCTGTGTCCGTTGTCTCTCTCTCAACCTCAGGCAACCCTGCTTCCCCTTATCCTATTATTTATCACAATACGTCCATTACCCTTTTCCTCAGAATCTCTCCTTTTTCTCTGTTCTTCAATTCATTTTGTTCTTTCTTTTGATTTCCCAGCTCTGGAATCTTCTTCTTCAAAATGTCAAACACTTAAACTTTGTACAACAAGAACAGAAACTGTAAGTCTCTTTATTATTTTTTTCATCCTTGGGCACAACATGGAGATAGTTAAATGATAACCCATTGTTTATTTTCTGAACCATATCATTGGGCTGTTAAAGAAGAAACCAAAGGTCACTTTTTTCTTTTGGTTTGTTTTTAGTTAATATCTCAGTCAGAAGCTGGAAGGAGGGGATGTCTTGTTTATTGCCACAATTCAAGTGCCAACCTGACACTTTTTCTATCCAATTCAGAACTCACCATTCTCACCATTGTAAGCTTTTAACTCTTAAAAATGGCTTTCTTTGAATCGGAATTCAAATGGATTGTTGCTATATATATATTGTTGACTTGATAGAAAGTTGGAGATTTTATTGAATCAGAACTAATTTGGGATTATGGGTTTACTTTGATTTCTATAATAGTTTGAATTTGGATTGAAAGCTAGTGGCTTTATTTTATCAAGAACTAAAATGGGTGTTCTTTGTTTTTTGTGATGGTTTTAAGTAGCTTCTCCACTATTGGATTTATTTCATATGTACGTACTTTTTGCTGGTTCTCTCAATGCCACAAAGTCAATGAATTTATCCCAATTACAACTATGGAGGGTGTGTAGTAGTTAATCCGATAAACTTAATTCGGTTCCGGTAGCAAATTGCCTTTTATTTTACCAGAATTCAGATAAGGTTTTACTGGATTTGTGTATATTTTCATGTGTTAGCCACCATTCTTTATCTGAAACGAGTGAGAGTTTAATGTGGTTATGTCACTTTTATAACAATCTAAGTTATGCCAATACTGCATTACAGCTCTGGTCTTTTTCGTCTTAGTGGTGTTCAATGAGTATTGCCTACATTTCTAGAGTTAATGCGTTGCATAAGAGAAAAAGAGTATACTGGAACTAATGACCTTCATTTGGATTGTTTCATTTTGGCTTTAGCATTCTAGGATGAAATACGGTTTGATTTTCTCTTGGTTGCCTTTGTCTTGTCTTTGCTTTAGTGGAGCCTTTTTGTTGGCTTATTAATTTCCGAGGATTTCACCGTGTTCTCTGATAGAATTTGGTGTATTTGCTTGACATTTTCTGTAAATGATCATAGATTATAATGAGATTCGTTCTTTTGTATCTGTAACATCACGGGATTGGGATGACAATGGTTTGTAATGTTTCATTGTATGTTCATTGTCCTGATTGTTAATGGTACCAATTGTCATTATTTGTCTTCTCATGATTTCTTCGCTGAACCCTGCAGCAAAACACAAAGAATCTATATGTTTCCGTTCACAATGTGTTTTATCCACCACTTCATCGACATCAACAGCAACAACGGCTGTGCTTGATGTAGAGAAGCTAAGATTACCATCTTTTGAATCTCATTCGAATTCAGTTGTGATGGATAGACCATGGACATATACAGGGGCAACTGGTCCACCTTCCGAGGTCAGTATTGTTATTTTGAGTATATAATGTCGAGAATAAGAGTGGAAAATTGTGGGGTATTTACTATTGCTCTTCCGAAATTGACATGTTTTCTTCCTTTATCAAGTTCATTACCCATAGATAAACTTATTCATATGAAGATCATGCTAGACAATGAGCCAGTAATGTTCAGGTAAACTTCATATTGTATATGAACATCATGCATTTTAAAATCGAGGCAATTCATTTTCTCCGGATGATAGTCACTTCTAAATTCTCTTTTAGTTTCTTCATTACTGGCGACCGAGTTCGGTTTACTACAAATTTTGGTGCTTGTTTTGATGTCATACTATGAAGTGTGTGATAAGTTATAATTTCATTGTCTTTGCAGGCAAGCTTTGGAGCAACTTTAGCAACTGAAAATCTTCTTACAAGTGATGAGGCTGTAATTGCTGCTGCTGCTGCTGAAGCAGTAGCTCTTGCACGAGCGGCTGCTAAGGTTGCTAAGGATGCTGCCATTATGGTTAAGAATTACGGTTCAGCCAAAACAGAAATGAAATCTCCAGGGTCATCTGCAACTGATACTTTAACATCAAAGTGGGGTCTGTTTACTAAAGCAGAGAGGGCTGGTATTGTTGGAGATTACGTCTCGAATGAACTTGAACTGGAAGAAGATTTAGAGCAAAATTCCACAAAAGAATCCGATGACCTAGAGCCCACAAATGAAGAACTTAAACTTATCGAGGAACAATTATCCAGAAGTATAGCAGTGAGGTCAAATCGCCAAACTGAACGAAAAGCTAAAAGAACGAGAGCAGCCGAGAAGGCTGCTACCAACGTTGTTTCAGTGAAGTCAGGTTCTACCAACAGAAAACGGCGTGGTGCTTTACAAGATATAGACTACTCCGATCCATTGCGTTACTTGAGAGGGACTACCAATACTTCCAGGCTTCTCACTGCTAATGAAGAACTTGAGTTGTCGGAAGGAATACAGGTATGATGAATCGACAGGCATTTCTGAATGTCAAGCTTGTCTTCTTTGTTTTGTACATAAATTTGCTGTCTTATAAATGACTTCAGGACTTGCTAAAACTGGAAAGACTCCATGAGGAGCTTGCAGAGCGCTGTGCACGACCACCTACCTTTGCCCAATGGGCTGCTGCTGCTGAAGTTGATCGGAAGACCCTTCGGGAACGCTTGAATTATGGCACAATTTGCAAGGACAAAATGATTAAAAGCAACATACGGCTTGTTATTTCGATTGCAAAAAATTATCAGGGAGCTGGAATGAATCTTCAAGATCTTGTTCAGGTATGTGATCTCCAGCATGCAGCTGAACAAGTTGAATTTATCGTGAAAATAGCCAATTTAGCATATGCTTTAGTGTCTGAATCTTGAGTGATTCTCTCACAGGAAGGATGCCGAGGCCTTATAAGAGGTGCCGAGAAATTTGATGCTTCTAAAGGCTTCAAGTTCTCAACTTATGCGCATTGGTGGATTAAACAAGCTGTACGGAAGTCTCTCTCCGATCAGTCAAGGACAATTCGCTTGCCGGTAAGTTCTAAACTGTTCTGGTCCTAATTTCATCACCCTTTGCGATAAATGTAATCATTATCGAAGTAAAAAAGGCCAAATCTGAAACTTTCTTAACCTTTTTTTTTTTGGTTTTACAGTTTCACATGGTCGAGGCAACATACAGAGTGAAGGAGGCTAGAAAGCAGTTGTACAGCGAAAATGGAAGACAGCCTGACAATATTGAAGTTGCAGAGGCAACAGGACTCTCCATGAAGAGGCTCACTGCTGTTCTACTTGCACCAAAGGCTCCGAGATCTCTCGATCAAAAGATTGGGATCAACCAAAACCTTAAACCATCGGTCTGTCCTATTTCACATGCAGCAATTACTATTCCTTTCTCCCATTTTTAACCTGTCATCGATACAGCACATTTCTATTTTGTTCCAACTGGGCTACATTATTTTCTTCTCCAGGAAGTAATCGCAGATCCCGAAGCAGATTCAGCGGAAGATATCTTGCTGAAACAGTTCATGAAGAAGGATTTGGAGAAGGTATTGGACAGTCTGAGTCCAAGGGAAAGGCAAGTGATTCGATGGAGGTTCGGAATGGAAGATGGAAGGATGAAAACATTGCAAGAAATCGGGGAGTCGATGGGTGTAAGCAGGGAAAGAATCCGGCAAATCGAGCTATGCGCTTTTCGGAAATTGAAGAACAAAAGGAGAACAAAACATCTGCAGCAATATTTACTTTCATATGCCTCGTAGATACTTCATTTCTTTCCTTCTAGCTTTCCTTTTTCATTCCTACAAGTTAAGAGAAAACATGCAATTTTTTTAACGTATCAAACATAAAATCCAGGCACTAATAACATTTTTTTCTCATTAATTATCAAATGTAGATGAAGGTTATGTTTGATTCAACTTTCTAGGATTGTTGGCAATTTAATATAAATCAATAGCTAATTAAAGTAGTCATTAATGATAATTTTGATCGACTGAATTTTAACTTAATTGATATATCGCATTGGTTTGAGAGTATAGATGATAGAAAGAATTGTATAAAATTTCACTTAATTCTTTTAAAGTTTTTTCTTTTCACTATAATAAATTTTATGATTCTCAAAATCGAATAGAATCGATTACACTTAAAATCGGGGTCAAGTTTTTATTGTTCAAGCTGATCCTATATTGTCCATGGGCATTATGGAGATCTAGTGATATAACGTAGGTCTTCCAAAAGTGAAACAAGTGTTAGAAGTGCGGTCGATTAATTCAATATCGATGAACCTAGAAAAGAGAACTGAGGGTTGGTACGAATGTATAATAATAATTCTTGGAATTCCTTTGAGATTCGTGATTGGTACTGCGCTAACTATAGTGCAAAGTCATCTCTTTTTGGTTAATAAGATCCAAAAGGTTTATCAATTTCAGGGGTACAAATCCATCATAGGCATATAAAAATTATTGTACGTCAAATAACATCAAAAGTATTGATTTCAGAAGATGGAATGTCTAATGTTTTTTTTTACTCGGAGAACTGATTGGATTATTGTGAGCAGAACGAACGGGACATGATTTAGAAGAAGCGATTTGTTATCGAGCCGTTTTATTGAGATTAACGAGAGTATATCTGAATACTCAAAATTTTATATCTGAAGCAAGTTTTCAAAAAAGTACTCGAGTTTTAACAAAAACTACTCTTTAAGGTTGTATTGATTGGTTGAACCTTGAAAGGTCTGAAAGAAAACGTTGTGCTTGGAGGTATGATACTCGTCGATACCGGATTCAAAGGATTTGTGCAACGATCACAGCAACATAACAACATTATTTTGGAAACAAAAAAAAAATTCGAAAGAGAAATGAGAGATGTTCACCATCGAGAATAATTTGATTATTGCACCGAGAATCAATACTCTAATTAATTAAATCAATAAAAGTAAATCAATAAAAGATGGATTGAATTGCTAAAAATCTGGTCCAACCAATTTATAATTGACAAAAGAAAAAGATTTAAGTGATTTAAGTTTAAATATTTAATTTTGTTAGTTATTTATAAAAAAATATTTAAAGATTTTTTCAATTAAAAAAATTGATATTTCATTATTGAAGCAATTAAATAAAAAACTAAAAATCTACTCGGTTTGACTAGACTAGAGATCTAATTCTTACAACATCGATAAATTCTAGTAAAAAAAGATTTAAGGTTTTGGCGGAAACAATTGAGAAGGCGGCAAAGGCAGGATATCCAAATCAGAAAACTTAATATTTTAGACTATGAAAAGATCATAGAATCCGGGTTTTATCAGTGAATTCGGGTCTAATTCCCCCAAAAGTAAAACCCTTTTATTTATCGTTTCTTCAGCTAAAAAATTCACAGCAAAAAAAAAAAAAAAAACAAAAGAGAAGGGTTTTTACTTCAGTTGGGATTTTGGGTTTTTGTTTTAGAAATGAAAGGAGGAAGGAAAAGGGTGTCTCAGAGTGAAGGAGGAGGAAGAGGGGGTAGTGTGAAGGAGAAGAAAAAGGGAGGGACTGAAGAGGAAATAGTTGAAACTGAAGGACTTGGGGAGAAAAAGGAAGAAGAGGAGCAAGAGGAGGAAGATGATGATGATGATGATGATGATGATGAGGATGATGAAGAAGAAGAGGAAGAAGAAGAAAATGGGGAAAGGAAAGAAGATGAAAGGACTAAGCTTGATGATGGGTTCTTTGAGATTGAAGCTATTCGTCGTAAAAGGGTTCGAAAGGTACGATTTTGCTTTAATAGTTGTTTTTTGGGTCAATTTTCTATTGGACTAAACAGACAGCTCAACTGGGTTCTTTTTGTATTGAAAATTTAAGCTGCCAAAGAGGGTGGGGGGGGGGGGGGTTGAATTCTTTTTATTAGGTTGTTTTTAGCCTCCTTCACTTGTTTGCTAATTATAAGTATGTTTATGTATGATAGGGGCAGCTTCAATATCTCATCAAATGGTGAGAACCCTTTCTCTGAGTATCCTTCTTTTTGTTTTTGGTTTGGCTGTAGACTGTATGAGCTGTTCTCTTAAGAAAATGGTAATGAAATTATTGATTTTGAAGGCGTGGATGGCCGGAAACTGCAAATACATGGGAGCCATTGGAGAATCTACAGTCTTGTTCTGATGTAATTGATGCATTTGAGGAAAGGTAAGGTTTCACTGGTTTCGTTCAAAGGTGGACATAATCAAATTGTCTTTTTCCATATAAGCATGTACTTAATTTCATTTCGGGTTTGAAGCTTGCGTTCAGGGAAGCATAATCGAAAGCGAAAACGCAAGTATGGTGGTCCTCATACACAGTCCAAGAAGAAGCAGCCTTGTTCTTCTGGTTCTACATATAATGCGACTGGTCATGATCTTGGTGTTGTTGATAAGACTTCCTTGGTCCCCTTTGACAATTCCAGTATTGCTGATCTTTCTGCTTCAAATACAGTTATAGTGTTGGCACGAGAAGTAGAGCGTAATGGAAATAGCAGCAATGTAAGAAGAGCTAAAAGAGCTAAGGATAACAGTTCTGCAAACGGTTTGAAGAAAATTGATGAGACAAAGGATGAAAATGATTATGATACCAAGCTTAGTGAGTTAAAGGGTGCGTTGTCTTCTAAAGGGGGCAATACAGATAAACTTGCAATTCGGTTTCAAGAAGGCAAAGCTTCTGAAGGTGATGGACCTGTAAATGGGTTACAAAAGGTTGACCGTGGGGAATCAGTTCAGAGTGATCGTCGCACGGGAGCTAAAAGGAGGAAGTCTGGTTCTGTTAAAAGGTTTACACAGGATCCAGCCTCATCTGGACCTAATTTGGCTCAAAATGCTACAAATGTCCATGTTGGCTATGCAATTACAGATGCAGAGATGGAAATTGTAAATCTTGGTTTAGCAGCAGACGGTTCTAGTCATAGGTCCCCGATTGATAATTCCTTAAATGTACCTGTCATAACCAAGATCCTCAAGCCTGTAGGATTTTCGGCTTCTGTATCAGCCAACACTCAAGATGTGTCAGTAACCTTCTTGGCACTCAGGTTTGCTACAAACTCTATTTCAACCACCTTTGAGCTGAATGAATCTCGCAGCTATATTTTGAGCATTGCTATGATTTTTCGTTCTCTTTTTCTTTAAGTAAATGGAATGCAATTAACTTGCAAAAATGTACGATTGCTTGCCTTTGTACCTTAATTGGCCTACTTGTCATGTCTTGAAATTATATCTATGCATTGCTTAGTACCTTTTAGGCTGAAACTTCTAGCCTTCAACATATACACCCATTCAGATCACAATCAATTTAATTTCTCTAAAAAAATTCTAAAGTTTTAGTTCAGCTGACTTCAAAATATTTTTGCTTTGCTATTGGTGTGTGGTGTTATTGGATTGAAGTCTAGTTCTTGCTTGCGTAAGTTATAAACTTTTATTTTGCAATGTATTAACACTTAATGTACTTTCATATCCCTCTTTAGAGTTTCGGTGGTGGTTGGAACATTCTTTAGTTCTCGATTTGGGAGAATGTCCTACACTTCATAACCACTATGTGCTGATTGAGTATGTATGACCTGATTGAGACAATTCCTTTTGGCTTTTGGATATATATTTTACCTTTAAATAACTTTTTGTTTCACTCCCTAGAATTTTATTTACGAGAAATTGATAATGCTATCACTCGTGGCCCCTAACATAGCAAGTAATTTTAAGACATGAACCGCTAGAATGCTCAAATTTTTAGCTTGCTGATCTTAGATGTGATTCTGTTATTGGAGTCTCTGAGAATCCTCAAATTAATGCTGCACTTCTTGAAGTTCATATTGTCTATGAAAAATTTTGTTCATCACATTTTGACAGGTCCGATGGAAAAGAGGTTATGGTGGACAACCAATATCTTAAAGCTAACAATCCACTGCTGGTAATGGATCATTTTCTTGCCTGATCTTTTCCTTCATTAAGTTGACTCAAAGAGCTGACAATTCTTGCACTTCTTTTGTTTTTTTTATTCTTCCATTGCAGTTAATCAGCTTCTATGAGCAACATCTTAAGTATAGCCCTCCATCTTGATCACCTAGGTGTATTTAGTGTATTGATGAAGCTGAAGGCCACCATATTCGTTTTGTTTGTGTATGCATTGTTGTAACTCTATTACATTAGTCGCAGAAGATAGAGCAGGATAAGCAAGAGCTCTCATTTTCAAGTGCCAAGCTGACTGATATAACGGTAGCTCTCTCTTATAATTGCCATTAGTGTACCTTAATTGGACATTTAGCATCGATATAATTACCATTAGTGTTGCTTAATTGGACATTTAACGTTGTTATAACTATCATCAAACTTTCCTCGTATAAAGTGTGATGAAGCTCACTTGAAATACCACTTCTTTTTGTCTTTCTTCTCCATGTAGACCACACAAGGAGCTTGGCCTGGTGAAGAAACCTATTTTTTTGTGCTGAATTTTACTATGAGCATCTTTGCCTGCAATGGTAGGGTCGTTCCCTTGGTATCCTATACCTAGCAATATTGCATTGTTCTTCTAATATTGCACTGTATGGAGTCCTATGCTGTATTAGTTTGTTTTTAATGAATATATATAATTTTCCCCGTTTGCAATCAGAAGTTACATTTCTAGTAGATTTAAGAATATATGTTCCTTTTTTTTTTTTTGTAATTTATCACAAGGTTAATACACTATTTGCCTTTCAAAGTTGCATCTAATATATGGGCCAGACCTGTGCATGGATCAGGTTATTCGTTAAGTCTCGAAGATTTGTTCGAATTTTGAGAAAATTTGAGTAAAAATATCAAGTTCGAAAAATGAATTTGAGTAAAAAAATTAGGTCCATTTAAAGTTTAAGCTCAACTAGATCCAATTTTTTTTTAAGTTTATAATATTTTATATTATGTTATTTTTATATATTATGTATTTTAAAACATACTAAAAAAATAAATTTATATTAAATATATAATATTATTTTAATGTAATCATTAAAATAATATTAGAATGATTATATAAAAGATTTCAAAAAGTAAAAAATATATAAATTATTAAATATTAAAATAAAATAATATCAACATTTTTTTAAAAAAATTTAAAAAAATAATACAGATAGATTTAAACAAAATTTTAGACTTAAATTTGAGGTCGAGTTAAATTTAGATAAGCATAAAATATTTTGTCAAACAAAGCATATATAATGAGAACTTATAATGAAATTATTCAAATTTTTTTTTTTTTTTTTCTAATAAATCCCTTAGCTTTTTTAATAAAAAAATAAAATATAAAAAAGTTAAAAGGTTATATACATTTGTTGAAATTACAAGGGGCGTCATTGATTTGAGCCAAATTAATCCAATAATCCATTTACAATTACAAACCATATTGGGTTTGGAAGCCTGCTATTTGAGACGAAAAGAGAGTCCTTTTAATGAGAACCCCGTTTTTGAATGTACAAAATATGTAAGCCACTCAAAGGGTTTTGGGTTTTTAAGCTTTTCCATTCCTCCAAATTTATTCCTCTTCTTGGTTTCCTTGCCTGCACCTAGTTATCGCTATCTCTGCTTCTTTCCAGGCTCCACTCAACCTCGATCTGAGACTTCAATTTTTTTTCAGAGGAAATCCAAATACATTCCAGGTCAGCTAAATCTTGATTTCTTCTTGTATGTTTCTTGGTTTTCGATTCGAATGATTTGGGATTCATTTATATGTAATTATATTTCCTTTTTTTTTTTTTTTTTTTTGTGTTTTTGATTTTGGGTCTCTGCAAGATTTGTTCTTTTTGGGGTTTTGAATTCTTTTTATTGTTATGTTTAGTTAGTCCTTGAATTTATGTTGTTTAGAGATGGTGAGTTCAATAGAAGTAATATAGTTGATGTCAGTATTCATGTCAGTGGAAGAAATGATTACAAGAGTTAATTATAACAAGAGAAATGGAAGAAAAGTAAAATTCACTGCGTTAAAAGCAGTACCTTTTCGTTGAACAAAAGTCCATCAGTAAGGTCATCTTTGTCGATAGATTTATGGATGAATGCCTTCAAATCTGTACAGTTTTCTATCTCAACAATCTTTAAGGCTGGGAAGTCAACAGTATAATTTCATGGCAAAATCCAATGTGTTTCTGAAGATCTTTCAATTTGAGGGAGTTCAATCGAGGGAAGCAAATTAATCCTCTGTTTCTGAATGCTTCTTTGATCGTCTTCTCCATTGATATTATCTCCTGCATGCATTTGCATTCACTTACTTCCAAGCATTTGAGCTGCTGCAAATATTTAATCATGGAGTCGAATACCACATGCTTTATGTTGGCGCAACCCTCAATGATCAAGCTTGTCAAATTTTGAGTTGAACAAAATGCTTGGGGAAGCCATATTCTTTCAATGCCAATTGAGGATAGTTTCAACATCTCTAGCTTAGGAAACAATATCTGCACACGCTTACAAATTTACTTACCAAATCTAATCTTATTGAGTGAAAATTCAAAAAAGAGCTCCTTAATATGATATTTTCATTAGCTCCAATAATATAGTTCATCTAATTGAGTTTATACAAAACATTATGAAATTTGTAACAAACAAAACATTATGAAATTTGTAACAATTTGTCTAAATGGACAATGTCTTCTGTAATTGAATAATATTTTGCATAATTATAATAACACAAAATATTACATAAATTGTAATAATTTGTGTGATTGAGTATTGTTTTGCATGATTGAGTAATTTCTGTAATTATAGTAGTGTGTTGTGTAATTAGAGTTGAAGAAAGGCTTATTTTAAAAAGCTCACCCTAGAATTCCTTCTTATTAAATTCGAATTTTTCAAATGCTATAAAAGGGAAACCACATATTGTTTTTTAATTTTTATGATTGTAAGTTTCCATATAACATATACAAGAAATTATCTATATACCATGTTTCCACAGATTTGCCTTTGGGAAATTATTATTGTTTAAATATTCATTTGGCTTTGTAATGTTGAGCTTTGATTCTGTTTACCTACCAAACCAGCTATGGTCAACATGGTATATTTGCATTCTTTTTTAATGTAATCATATATTTTTATTCCCCTTACCTTTGTGCTTTGTGATGTGCAAACGTAGTGAATTCATGTTTGTGTTTATATGCGTAAGTTGATTAACTTCTATCTATGATAGCATACAAGAAGATTCATGATTTGCTTCTGCTGAATTAATAAACTCTAGACTTTTACTTTTTATCTAATCAAACCATCTTCATTTTCCTTTTTTCCTCATTTTCACAGTTCAAAAATGGCTTCCCTCCTTAAGGCTTCCTCCAACGTATTTCAGTCTGAGACGCTACCTTTCTTGTCCAGAAGCAAGACAAGACAAGGTGTTGTTCCAAAGAAAGTAACATTTCGGTTGGTTCCTATCGCATTATCCTTGTCTACATCGATTGGAACTGTTGAACATGACCCGAGATCTAATTCTCCAGACATTGCCATCCCAATCATGGTACACATTTTTCTTTTCTCTGTTAAAAGGAGAAAAAAAGTTGAAGTTTTCAGTTGGATTATCTCTATGTGGTGTATGTTGCCAATGTGTTTGGTCATAAGTGAGTAAAGCATTAAATCGATCAATGGATGTGTTTGGTCATAAGTGAGTAAAGCTTTAAATCGATCAATGGCAAAGGAAGATTATTATTATTATTTTTTTAATACGGACATTTTGATTTTGTGTGTATTTTACCAACAGGACTTTAACTTTTAACATCTTTGTCACACGGGTTTGGGGTTTGGTGACTTGACATGTAGATAGATAGCAGCTTTGGGGGTGGACAAGTTTAGATCTTCTACTTTGCTTAGCTGTGTTAATATGAGCATTTGCTATGGGGAATGGACTGGGGATTACTGACAGTTATTTCAGTTTGTTCTGGCTATTCTGATAGCTATTTTTTTGGATTCTGATTATTATGAGTGAAAGAATTTCTCCTTAAGAGTAGGATTAACTAAAAATAACTAAAATTTCATTTATTGTTTCTATTTCTTTATTTTCTCAGCTTGGTTTCTCTTCTGAATTTTACATTGTTACTCTTGCTAAATGGTATGAGAAGATAGGTTAACAGATAACATTGTTTAACATTCGCCCCATTGCTTGCTGTTCCTTTTCATGCTGCAGGTAAATGGTTGTACCGGAAAAATGGGAAAGTCTGTTATCCAAGCAGCAGATTCTGCTGGCCTTTACGTTGTTCCTGTGTCTTTTGATGCGGAGAAGAAGTCTGGACAGACTGCTGAAGTGTGTGGGAAAAAGATTCTCGTGCATGGTCCGTCTAATAGAGAAAGCATCCTTGCTTCTGTCTTTCAGGAGTATCCAAACCTGATCGTGGTAGACTACACCGTTCCCTCCACAATTAATGGTAACCTATTCAGGAACATGTATTTAAAACTAAATCACATTTCATATTCGATGAAAAGGAAACTAAAATGAACTTGAGTGAGAAACATTTTGATAGCGTGTGGAATAATGTCTCCAAAATCTGAGGCGATTTTTTGTGGTGATATTCTATACTATGATTGAATTACTTTTTTCTCAGCTTATCATTAAAAAAGTTGTGACTTGTTAAATAAATTTATGCATGCTATTCACGTCCGATATTATGATTTAATCTCTCGATTAATTACCTTTTTAAATTGTTTATGGTATTGGGGTGTTTGATAAATATAGATAATGCTGAGCTCTATGGCAAAGTTGGAGTACCTTTTGTTATGGGCACCACTGGTGGAGACAGGGATCGACTCTATAAGACTGTTGAAGAGTCAAAGATTTATGCTGTGATCTCGCCACAAATGGGGAAACAGGTCATCTAGCCTTTAATCAGTTGAAATACTATTTTAACTGTTGGAATTATAGATTTCCTTCTTTGGTTGCTTAATACTTACGGTTTTTTTTAGGTTGTTGCTTTTCTTGCAGCCATGGAGATCATGGCTGAGCAGTTTCCTGGAGCCTTCTCTGGATATTCCCTACAGGTACTTCTTTAAATAAGGTTATTTGTTTTGAAAGTGCTTGAAAAAACAATATTTCAAATTAGGTTGATTAGCAATAACCAATAATGTTATAACTTGTGAACACTTGAGGCTGCAAAATACAACTGTTTGAAGCAATATCAAGAAGCCGGTTTGATACATTGTGAAGAAATAGCATGACTTGGAGCAGTTAGCTTTTGGATCTTAAATTTGTGGATGGATTTATCCATTAGTGTTTACATACCATAGAGAATTGGTTTGTAACAAGTTTTTCTGGGCTTGTGTTTACAGTTGCTTGTCTTGGTCTTTGGATATGATAGTCCTTTGGAATGCCTCCTTTTTCTTAAATATTAATTATAATAAGTTTTCTTAGGCACCATCTTTAGTGTTTTGTCATATTGGTTGCATATTGCTAATCTTCATTAATCTTGATTAGGTGATGGAGTCCCATCAAGCAGGCAAATTGGACACCTCTGGTACTGCTAAAGCTATTATTTCTTGCTTTCAGAAATTGGGGGTGTCATTTGACATGGATCAGGTGTGTGGCTCTCACATATTCTTAATTGTAAATTGAAAGAGAAATCGAGTTTTTCTTATTGGTTAGGGGCTGGGGAGGGGGGTAGGGGAAGGTTGGGAGATTTTGACGCTTAGGAATGACATAAATTCCTTTATTATATGGTTCTTTCAAGGTTTTGGACTTCTAACTTGTCTCCTTTTCTTTTTTCAGATACAAATGATCCGGGATCCCAAGCAGCAGATTGAGATGGTGGGAGTACCAGAAGAGCATCTGTCCGGTCATGCCTTTCATTTGTATCATCTAACATCACCTGATCAAATGTATTGACTTAACTTTTTCACCTGTACCTTGCATCTTGTTCAACATGTAAATATCAAATGACCTTTCGTTGATCTCCGATTGAAAATTCTTCTGCAGAGTGTCGTTTGAGTTTCAGCATAATGTTTGCGGCAGATCGATATACGCGGAGGGAACTGTTGATGCTATACTTTTCCTTGCTAAGAAGGTGATGTTATTTATATTTCTCTTGCCAGTTTGAATCTAGTCTAGTGTTTCACCAATTATTTTTACTGTTACTGCCTTCGCTTTCTGTGAACTTAAAGTTTGTGGCACTAGTGTCTCTATAGTTAAATTTCAGAGAAATTGAGCATGCAGTTTGGTTAAGTTGACAATATCCGGTTGTATTTACTGCTTAAGGGTAGGGAGAGTAGCATTTAGGGATCATAATTTTGATTATAACAAATGTCATGGGGAGACTAGGGTGGTAGTTCATATCAGTGTTTGATTGTGGATATTGTTCGAGTGCAGGTTAAGTCGAAGGCAGACAAGCGAATATATAATATGATTGACGTATTGCGAGAAGGTAACATGCGATAAAAGATGTTTCTGATGCATTTTGTTGTTGGAGTGTATTATTTCGCAGCTCAAGATATCTAGAGGACTTAAAGCCAATTTTGATTTCAATGGTATGAGCCATTGCTGTTCTTTGCATGGTAAATATTATTGTAGCTTTCAGGTCACAGATTCAGTCCAGTAGTCATATTATTCAATTAAATAGTAAAATATAGTAATTAGTTAATAAAGATATGACTAAAAGATTTAAGATTCAAATCTCATTACTTAAAAAGATAATTTTAAAAAAATAAAATAAACTTGATTTTTTTTATTAATTTTAAATTTTATTTTTTTAATGTGTCCGAATGTCTAGTTTTCTATTGAACCATGGGATATCTAAGTTTTTCAACATCAGTCTAATAAAATGAACAAGTTACAATATTTCACGATAACTTTAAATGACGTGTAAGATTTAAATCAAACAACTCTATCTTGATTAGTCCAGAATAAATAATCAGATTTTGCAGGGAAAGTCGTTACTCCATTTTGGACTTTGAATGAATGGGATTAACCACATTTTGCAGCTAGCATGGGGTCTTCTCTTTTAGCCTGCTTTATAATCCCAGCAGTTTTTCTTGTTCAAGTAACCTGTTTTCCGTTCTATTTTTCTACTTCCCAGAAATAAGATGAAAGCCAGCTTATCTTGAGTAGGGATTCTTGCATGGTTCTTGGAGCCATCCAAGTTACTCCAGATGTTAATGGAGGTTCCATGGAAAATTTGTCTGGACGAGCCCTGTATAAGAATCCATTTCGGCTTTGGAAAGGCGGCCATACCACCATTGCTTCTTTCAGTACGAGTTTGTCCTCAATATCCTCAACTAAACCTCTTGTGGTGGTGAAGGTGTTGCCTTTTTCATAAACGGCAACTCCAGCCTACCAGACAACAGCCCAGGACAGTGGCTGGGGATGGTAAATGCGAACACAAATAGTTCTTCTCAAGCCAGTGCGGTGGCGGTGGAATTTGACACCGGGTTAAACATAAACAGAATCCAGTCAACCAAGCAAGTTTCTTTAAGCATCTACGACGTTAACTTTTCAGCCGGAGGTCAGGATTTAAGGGTGCGTATTTGTAATGACGGCCGAATCCTGTCAGTTTTCATTGGGGACAACCAGACACTTGTGCTTTCTTAGCCTGTTGATCTCTCTGCTTATCTTCCGCGTAAGGTTTTCATGGGATTCACTGGTACAACAAGCAGTGAAACTGAGCTCAACTGTGTGAAATCGTGGCCGTTTTCTGACACTGATATAGGAGGAAATGACAATCAACTGTGGGTTTGGATCATGGTTCCAGTGGCAAGCGTGGGTATATATTAGTTGGGGTTGCTATTTGCTTGTGCTTGAGGAGGGTATACAAAGAGGTAAATTTAGTGGATCGGGGTGCTCAACTTCAAGGGAACATAGAACATGAGATTAAATGGTTTTGTTATTTTTAAAATTTGATGTGTCAAATATATCAGGGCATGTGTAATGCCTATTTCAACATATTATTATAAAAAAAAAAAAAACTAGTTAATATATTTAACTATTTTCGTTTATATTAAAATTAAAATTTGATTAAAAATTATCTAGTTATTATGTATTAAATGGACAAATCCAATTCAAAATATAATTTGAGATTTAGTTATTCCGTGTAATTGTCTCTAAGATCAGTTAAAGATATCAATTGTTTGAATCTCAATATTTTAGATTTTTTTTTTTGCAGGGTTATAACATTTTAACTATAAAATAGAACGCTGATGACAAGAACAAAAAATGAATCCATTGATTTAAAAAAAAAAAAAAATTAGATATGAATAAGTCTCTCACACAAAAGATTTTCCAATTAATTAAAAGAGGATATTTTATTTTCATATTGAAATAAGTGTTTAAAATAAATGTCTAAACATAAATGCTTTATAAAAAAATAAAAACTAGAGAGTTGGAATGATATTATTTGTACTTCAAGCCATGACTTTTATTAGAAGGAATTAAACCTATTTAAGTACTATTAAGAACTTATATTTAATCTTCCAAACATATAAAAACGGGTAAACTACAAAAATCTTAGATTCCATTTTAATCACTTATATTTGAAATGTTACGTTTTAGTCATTTATGTTATCTTAATGTTATGAAGTAGTCATTCTACCATTAAGCTCTGTTACCTCCCTACATGTAATCGATCCAAATGGATTTTAAATTCCAACTTGAATGTCCTACGTGACAGTGCAAATTAAATTTATTTAATTAAAAACTTACTTTCATCCCAACAGCTCGACATCCAAGTTGGCATTTAAAACTCATATGGGCTACCACGTGGAACTGTCGTTAGGGAGATAATGGAGTTTAATGATAGAGCGGTTGCTTCGTAACTAAAATGTAATATGAGGCAAACAAAAGTGACGATTTTTAAAATTTATCCTATAAAAACAATTTTGAGTGATTAAATTCAACACACACATCTAGAATGATTACTTAAAATGAAATACAAGATGTAAACAATGTAGATGTGTAAAGGAAAAATGAATAGGACGAGGTTGGTTAAGTAATTTATCGCAGTTAATGCTTCTTCCCCCCGATTGGCCCATTATAAAATTGAAAAAATTTTGCATCCGTTTTAGTTGCGGCTCTTCTTCCCCCGTCTCCTCATCGATATTACGTTTTCGTTTTATGTGAGAAGTGCTACCACCTGATGGATGATGGTTGTGAGCAGAGCGTTGGTGGGTTGGAGAAGATGGAGTGTTATGGCACTGCGACTCTTCTATTTCATCCAAATCTTTCTCATTCACTATTCTAACACCACACTTCTTCACCTTAACACAAGGACCAACTGGGTATGTGAAAGACAGCTCAAGCTCATCGCATATTTGATGTAAGCAACCTGTTGTCCATAAATTATTGGTTTCACAGTCACCATATTTGTTCTTTCAGCAGTGTTAGTGCATTGATTTTCTCAGCTAATTTGAAGCAGTTAGTAGCTTTAATGTCATCACAACCCACTAAATTGCATACTTTTGATGGACTTGCAACTACTTCAAGTGAAGATCAATCATCTATGAGCAAAACTGAAATATTTGTTGGTAGCTCAGGCAACGATTTAAGCTTCTTGCAACCTGACAATTTAAGCAATTTGAGCCTGGAAAATTGAGTAAGAGCCAAAGGAATGGTGATGAAATTCTTACCACTAAGATCAAAACGTATCAAAGAGGATAGACCAGAAATTTCACTATGAATATCTGCTTCACCAAGAGTGCACATGTTGCAATTTGACAAGTAAAGAAACTGAAGCTTGGAGAGTCGAGTAAGAGATGCAGGTATGCTGATGAAATTGTTACCACTAAGATCAAGACACCACAAAGAGGATAGACCAGAAATATCACTATGAGTATCCTCTTCACCAAGAGTGCACATTTTGCAATTTGACAATATAAGATCTTCAAGCTTGGAGAGTCGAGTAAGAGATGCGGGCATGCTGATGAAATTGTTACCACTAAGTTCGAGACGTATCAAAGAGGGTCGACCAGAAATATCACGTGGAATATCTCCTTCACAAAGATTGCAGTCCCTTAGTTTTAGCTCTCTTAATGACCTCAAACCTGACAACAAAGGCAACATCCGAGCCATGGGATTCGTCCTTCTTCCTTGGATTACCTTGAAAAGAGGAGGCAAAGTTAATCGATTGAACACTACTTGAAAACGATTCTTTTGTTCAGGAACGAAATGTGCCAAATGCTCTTGGAAATTTTTGCTCCCATTGGACCATTTGTATTTATATGCATTAGGATCCCGGTTCAAGAATCTCTCGATCCGAGAAATCAAAATAAGAGGATCGAACCATTTCTTCCGACTCTTTTTCAAATTCGATAAACATTGATTGATCGTATATTTCATTATAGTTCTATGATTTAGAATATCATTTCTTGTTTGATCTCAAAGGTTTTGCTATAGTTTCTTATCATATTTATAAAAAATGAAATCATTATATATAGTACACATATATAAGTCAATTTAAGTGTGTTTTCTTACCTCTTATTATCGATGATCATGCTTTCAATCATTTCTATAGCCTAAAAAAATCAAAAACATAAAATAAGAAAACAAAATAAATAGTGTATAATGTAGGATAAAACTTTTGAAATTTTACTTTTTTGTCTAGCATTATTATAATTGAAATATAATAAATAAGGCATTTAAAACAAAGTAAAACAACTTCTAATGAGGGTAATGCAATGAAATTAAATATTTATTTTTACAAATTCTTTTTAATATTTTTAAACATCAAACCTAACTTATCTCAAAAATACCAAATATTACTTTTCACTGTATCAACTAATTAGGTTAAGTTTTGAATTTATATCATATATTGATTGTATCAATCAATTCGACTAAGCTTTGAATTTATATCATATAGATTAGATATTTTATAAAAAAAATGAAATAGTGTGTAACTTTTGTTGAATGATTTACAATGTTTTTTGCTAGGATATGATGGACGTCTCTTTCCTCTCACAGTCTGCAACGTTTTCCAGGTTCATCAATACATTTTTCTCTAACAATTTTTCTTCCCATTTCTTGCAACAAGTCATGCTTCTTCAAATATTCATTGTGTTCATCGATTTTTACCAGAGATTTTTTTAACGAGAACATCAATTCCAATATTTGGGAAAAGCTCACAACCATCCAATACTTTGATAACAAAACCTTTCTGTTCCCTGTTGAAGAAGCATGCTATATCTAGAAATATATTTCTTCTCCATTTCTTCTAGTCCATCAAAACTGATTCGAAGTTTATCAAAAATTTCTTTATTAGAATCTCTTTTAAGTCTTTCAATTGCACTTCTCCATTGAGTCGCATCTCTGCCGCACAAAAAGGAACCCAAAACTTCAAGAGCTAAAGGGAACCCATCAGCATAATTTACAACATGTTCAGAAAGCTCAATGAAATCATCTTTCGACACTGCACCACTATGGAAAGCTTTCAGGTTGAAAAGTTGAAGCAAATCTTTGGGATTCAATGTTTTGGGGAAATACACATCATCAACTTGGTAACATCGTAGCAAATATTTGTCTCTTGTTGTTACAATGATTCTACTCCCTAATCCGAACCAATCATGCCTTCCAACCAAGCATTTTAAGTGTTGAATGTTATCAACATTATCAAGAACAACAAGAACCTTTTTGTGAGACAACCTATAGCTAATTATGACATTCCCTTCATGAACATCAAAAAAATTGAAGCATTCATCAGGGAAGATCTGTGAAAGAAGTTGTTTTTGTAAAGAAACTAGTCCACGTTTGTCTGAAACTTCTCGAATATCAGGAAGAAAGCTTTTACCTTCAAAATGAGGTGACATTTGAGCGTAAACAACTCTTGCGAGTGTTGTTTTACCGATGCCACCCATTTCGTAAATTCCGATAATGCGGACATCATCTTCCCCAATTGTTGACTAATGGCTTAGCATGCAGCATGAAGAGCGTACCAGCAGTCTTGAAGAATCAGATTTATTTTGAGACATTTTGATGCAAAAGTGTTATGTTTAATGTTTCATTTTGATGATGTAATTCAGTCAAACTTGGAGGCTGACTTAGTGCTTGATGATAGCTAGATTTAGGAGCAATTTTTTTAATGCAATTTCCCATACTTTGCACTGTTAAAATCTGCTTATGTCATGTAGATTTGGACCATACCCTATGGTTCCTATTAATAATTTTTTTGTATATCAAATTTATCTATCAATGAAAAATCGTCAGATCAAGTTTTTCATCATCAAATTTTTGCTTCGTTTTCTTCTTTGTTCTTTCAAAACCTCTTGACTCTTTACCAAGAAAGTGAAGCTTTTGCTTCAAGTCACTATCTGTTGCATATCAGCAGCTTCTATTTACTCCAACAATTGGCATCAGAGTTATTTTCTTAAAGGGACCAGCTTCTATTTTGCTCAAGAACTCATCCATGTCTTCATCGAGCTTCTCTCCAACACCACCACCTCAGTTTAATGGTGAGAACTACCATGTTTGGGTAGTAAAAATGAAGACTTACCTGCAGGCATTTGACTTGTGGGAAGTAGTAAATGTTGATGTTAAGCCACCACCTTTGAGAGCTAACCCAACAGTAGCTCAGATAAGGCAACAATCAGATGATAGAGCCAAGAAATACAAAGCAATGTCATGCCTCCAAAACTGTGTTTCAGAAGTGATCTTCAGAAGAATCATGGCTTGTGAGACACCTAAGCAAGTCTGGGACAAGTTAAAGGAGGAGTTTCAGGGTATTGAGAAGACCAGGTAGCAACAACTCATCAATCTTAGGAGAGACTTTGAGAATTTGAAGATGAGGGAGTCTGAAACAGTGAAGGAGTATGCAAGAAGAGTCATGGCAGTTGTAAACAACATTAGACTCCTTAGAGAGCAGTTTGCTGAGAGCAAAATAGTTGAGAAGGTTATAGCAACCCTTCCAGAGAGGTATGAAGCAAAAATTTCTTCATTAGAGGACTCTAGAGATCTGACTTGTATCACACTCTCTGAATTGGTCAATGCCTTCTATGCTTAAGAGCAAAGAAGAGCAAGCAGGCAGGTGGAACCCCATGAAGGTGCATTTCAGGCCAAGGGAAAGTCAGTATCAACTTCTTCCAACTACAAAGGGAAGAAACCTTGGCTAAGTAATAGAGACAGGCCAAAGAGAGATGGGATGAAGAAAAGCTACCCTCCATGATCACATTGCAAGAAAACAACTCATCTTGAAGCTTATTGCTGGTATAGACCAGATGTTCAGTGCAAAAGCTGCAAGAAAATGGGGCATGTAGAGAACAAAGTGCAACATAAACAGCAACAACCACAACCACAACAACATGAAGTTAAGGCTCAAGTAGCAGATGAGGCTGAAGTTCAGGAGGAGCAGGCATTTGCAGCATCCTGTTCAGCTATCAAAAAAAGATTTGCCAAGGGATGGTTGTTGGATAGTGGTTGCACAAACCACATGACACCTGATGCTACCATTTTCAAGTAGATTGACAAGGGTTTCAACACCAAAGTCAGAATTGGTAATGGTCAGTATATCAAGGCTGAAGGAAGAGGTGATGTTTTCATCAACACATCCATAGGTATCACACTCCAGGTACTAAGCTTCTTTCAAATGTACTCTTAGTGCTTGAAATTGATAGAAATTTGTTGAGTATAGCTCAATTGATTGAGAAGGGCTACTCAGTTGTGTTTGAAAACAATGAATGCTCCATTTGTGATCCAAGTGGATCTAAATTAATTACAGTCACAATGACTGATAGGAGCTTCATAGTGGACTGGAAACTAGTTTCAAATGTTGCTTATGCTTCTATTACTGATGAGTCAATGCTATGGCACAAAAGATTGGGGCATGTGAGTTATAAGTCATTGGTCCATATGTTTAAGGGACAGTTAGTTGAGAATTTCACTAATGTGGTTGAGCATCGTCAAGTCTGTGATGTGTGTCAGATGGGAAAGCAATCAAGGCTTCCATTCCTAGCTAATAGAGCTTGGAGAGCTTCTAAAAGGCTAGACTTGGTTCACACTGATGTTTGTGGTGCAATGAGAACTGAATCCTTGAGTGGCAGTAGGTACTTCATCTTGTTTATTGATGATTATTCAAGATACTGTTGGATTTACTTTCTTAAGCAGAAATCAGAAGTAGCCTCAAAGTTTTGGAAGTTCAAGACTTTAGTGGAAAATCAGGTAGATTGCAAGCTGAAAGTGTTGAGGTCAGATAATGGGTCAAAATACACATTTGAGATATTTTAGAGGTTTTGTGATGAGTCTGGTATTGTACATCAGTTCACAAATGTATACACTCCACAAAAAAATGGTGTGAGTGAGAGAAAAAACAGAACACTCAAGGACATGGCCAGGTGCTTACTATTTGAAAGAGATTTGCCTAAGAACTTATGGGCAGAAGCAGTTAACATTGTTGTTTATCTACAAAACAGGCTTCCTACTAAAGCCTTGATGGAGAAAACACCTTTTGAGGTGTGGTTTGGCTTCAAGCCCTCAGTTGCACACCTAAGGATTTTTGGTTGCATCTGTTATGCAACAATTCCAACTGTGAAAAGAGACAAGTTGGATAAAAGAGCACAACTTGCAGATTTTGTTGGTTATAGCAGTGACAAGAAAGGATATAGGATGTTGGATCCTTCAACTCATAAAGTCTATGTAAGCAGAGATGTTGTATTTGATGAAGCTTCAACCTGGAATTGGGACAAGTCAGAGGTTGAAAAGGTCAGTGAAGAAACTGTGCCAGATTTACAAAATGATACTTAAGCAAATCAAGATCTAAACATAGATAGTTTGCCTATTAGAGGGACAAGGTTGCTGGCTGATGTTTATGAAAGAGCAGATTTGGAAAATGCTGAACCAATCACCTATAATGAGGCTCAGGCACAACAAGGATGGTTGGATGCAATGCAAGATGAAATGACCATGATCAACAAAAATCAGACATGGGAATTGGTTGAAAGGCCAGTTAACAAGAAAATTATTGGAGTCAAATGGGTCTTTAGGGCCAAGCACAATGCTGATGGCTCCTTGAATAGGCTCAAGGCAAGATTGGTGGTAAAAGGCTTTAGCTAAAGGTATGAAGTTGATTATTTTGAAACTTTTGCACCTGTGGCAAGGCTAGACACCATCAGGCTTCTTTTAGCCTTAGCAGCTCAAAACCAATGGAAAATTCATCAACTTGATATGAAGTCAGCTTTCTTAAATGGTTTCCTGAATGAAGAGATATATGTAGAGCAGCCAAAAGGATTTGAAGTTGCTGGAGAAGAAACCAAAGTTTACAAGTTGAAGAAAGCCTTGTATGGCTTGAAACAGGCTCCAAGGGCCTGGTATGAGAGAATTAACAGTTATCTCTCAAGTCTTGATTTTGAAAGAAGTGTCAATGAGCCTACTTTGTATGTGAAGAAGATTGGAAATGAAACATCTCTAATAGTTTAAACATCTCTAATAGTTTCATTGTATGTTGATGACTTGCTGATAACTGGAGGAAATGAGGATTATTTGGTAGATTTCAGGACTAGGATGCAAGAAGTCTTTGAAATGTCAAACTTGGGGCTTATGTCCTACTTCCTAGGAATGGAGGGATTTAAAACTAAAGAGGGCATCTACATAAGACAAAGGGCATTTGCATTGATGATTTTGAAGAAGTTCTGCATGGAGAACTCCAAATCAGTAGCTACTCCTATTGCTGCAAAGGAGAAGCTATTAAGTGAAGGAAACTATGAAAGGGTTAGTGAAGCTGATTACAAAAGTCTAGTAAGATGTTTGCTCTACTTGACTGCAACAAGGCCAAATCTAGTTTTCACAGTAAGTCTTCTATCAAGATTCATGCACTGTTGCAATTCTTCACATTTGCAGGCAACAAAAAGGGTTCTCAGGTATATCAAAGGAACTTTGAGTTATGGACTCAAATTTGTTAAAGTTCAGCACATGAAGATGTATGGTTACACTGACAGTGATTGGA
Organism: Kokia cookei; assembly: GCA_039519145.1. Classification (NCBI taxonomy): domain Eukaryota; kingdom Viridiplantae; phylum Streptophyta; class Magnoliopsida; order Malvales; family Malvaceae; genus Kokia; species Kokia cookei. Next base: position 45,632,001 of record CM076908.1, on the reverse strand, counting down.
GAGGATCTGTGGATGATATGAAAAGCACCTCAGGGTACTTATTCACTCTAGGCTCAGCTGTTTTTTGCTGGAGCTCAAAGAAGCAAACTGTTGTTGCTCAATCCACAACAAAAGAAGAGTATGTTGCAGCTGCTGCAACTGTAAGCCAAGCAATTTGGTTAAGAAAGCTTATGAAGGATTTAAATCTGCACCAAGATGAAGCAACATAAATTTTATGTGGCAACCAGTCTGCTGTTGCAATTGCAAAGAATCCGGTGTTTCATTGAAAAACAAAGAAATTTAAGATTAAGTTTCATTTGGTGAGAGAAGCACAACAATGCCATGAAATTAAACTGATTCATTGCAGTTCTGAAGATCAACTTGCAGATATTATAACTAAACCTCTTGGTACAGCAAGGTTTGAAGAGTTAAGGGCAAAACTTGGAGTTAATTGCATACAAGCCAAGGAGGAATGTTGATTGATGGCTTAGCATGCAGCATGAAGAGCTTACCAGCAGTCTTGAAGAATCAGATTTATTTTGAGACATTTTGATGTAAAAGTGTTATGTTTAATGTTTCATTTTGATGATGTAATTCAGTCAAACTTAGAGGCTGACTTAGTGCTTGATGATAGCTAGATTTAGGAGCAATTTTTTTAATGCAATTTCCCATACTTTGCACTGTTAAAATTTGCTTATGTCATGCAGATTTGGACCATACCCTATGGTTCCTATTAATCATTTTTTTTGTATATCAAAGTTATCTATCAATGAAAAATAATCAGATCAACTTTTTCATTATCAAATTTTTGCTTCATTTTCTTCTTTGTTCTTTCAAAACCTCTTGACTCTTCACCAAGAAAGTGAAGCTTTTGCTTCAAGTCACTATCTGCTGCATATCAGCAGCTTTTGTTTACTCCAACACCAATGTTTATTTTCAAATATAAATCCTCCGAGCGTACACTAATCCCAACCAAGTCGCTATGAGGAATTGGATATGTTTGACATACTTTTGCTGATATCTTCTTAATAATGTCCCTAATAAACTCCGATTCATGCCTACAAAGAAAGAAGTTTTAATTTTTTGAATAAAATTTTGTTGATATCTCTCAAATGCACTTTCTTTTTCAATGAATCATGAAACATAATATAGTTTGGAAGCAAACAAGAACCATGCATAAGAAAGTAACATCTGTTGCAGGAACATAATACAAAATTTTCTCTTTTATTGAAATATGACACTTTTCAATTAAACACATAGGATTAGAAAAATATATATATATATATATATATCCGAAAAACTAAAAAATAGAGAAAAAAAATGAAAGAATTACCTGTTATTTAAATGCCATCCCTTGATTCCAACCACTTGAATTAAAGCATTTCGCCACCTTTGGATCTTCTCACTATCTTGTTTGTATCTCTCTTCATGTCTAGCAAAGGCTTCTTCGACTTTCCCTTTTTGTTTTCTTAAATCAGATGGATCAACATCGTAAAAAATTGGAAACACTCTATGGCCGTCGTTCTTATGTTGTGTAACAATCTCAGCAAGCTCCTCCAAGCACCAACTTGAAAAGGCATAAGTATCTGAAAAAACGATTACGGAGCACCATGATTGTTGAATTGCTTTAAAGAGTTCTGGCGCGATCTCTTTGCCGGCCTCCAGCATTGGATCATCCCTGAAAGTGACGATCCCACTCCTACTTAGAGCATCATAGAGATGATCGGTAAAGTTGTTGCGGGTATCTTCACCTCTAAAACTCAAGAAAACATCATATTTCTTTCTAAAAATGGAAGAAGAAGTTGAAGGTAATGACGACATGACGATGTAGTGTTGAAAATCAGAAAACTGATGGCTCAATACGCCAGAAAGAAACTAGAAATGAGAACTAGATATGAGCATGAAGAAGGATGAAATTTTCCATATGAATGCGCGTAGGTGTGGAAATTGGGGGGTGTCATAAATGAGTGATGCGTGTGAATCCAAGAAGGTGGGAGTTCACAAAATGGAGCCTACAATAATTATAAGCGTTGGACGGTTTGTGTTTTACTTGCTTCCTTTTACACAGTCATATCTACTTCATAATTATCCATGGTGACACCTGTGTAAGAGGAAAATGAGAGGGCCGAACATTCCTTGTTGGGATTCTATTCGTGCATTAATACAAATTACAAAGACTTTGACTTACACAATTCATTGTTGTGTCCTTTTCTTATCACAAAAGAGATTAAGTACGGAGAAGTACATGCATTAAAAATTCATGTTTGAATAGAAGAAAACGTACAAAGCAATGTAGGCTCAACACATGAAGAATCCAATTGCGACTCATCGATTTTCAAAGATGTTGGAAAAAGTGGTGATTCCTCCAACTCATGTTTCCGATAGGGGTTAATAGAAAGGAATTGGGAGCAATGGTGAAGAATGACTTGAGGATCTCCATCAAACATGTTTCAATCAACCAAAGTCAGGCCCTCCTTACTTGTCTCTTTTTTCTGGATGTGAAAGTCTAAGTCTTGCGTTTTTTATTTTTATTTTTTTCAAGATTTTTTATATAATTATAATTTTTAGAAATATTTGTATATATTTTGAAAACAAATTATGAATTTGATTTTTTTTATTTTTATTGATGTGGCCGCAGCACTGTAACAATCAACATTAGTCAAATGACGTATTTGGCCTATTTTGTTACTTCAAGAGTTTGATTGGGTGCGAAAAGTTAATTGATTTTTGCACTTAATTGAGCCTTTAAATTAACAAAATTAGCCAAATAACCCCTTTGACTGATGTTGCCCATTTGTATTTAACAGAATTGCTTATGTGGCCATTAACAGATGCCATGTCTGAAAAAAAAAAAAAACAAAAACATAAAAATTGTTTTAAAAATAAGTACACAATGAATCTTGACACATATTTGTCTAGGTTCATCCTACTGTCATGAAATATTAAAAATTATAAAAAATATTAAAATTTGTTAAAAATTATAATGATGATTAGAAATTAATTAATATACATAAATTGAAAAATGAGAAGCAATCATTAACAAATAAATTGTTAATCTATATTTTATGATATAAGTTGTTTATGCTTGTTTCCTTATTTAAAATATAAAAATAATAAATTATTTTTATAAATTTTAATTAATTTCTATTACTTTTTATAATTTTTTTTAGAATTCTAATTTTTATATATTTTTTTATATTTTTGAAATTCTAGAACATATCTGAATAAATGGGTGTCTAGATTTAAGTGATTATCGACAACAATTTGTTCAGATTCACTGTGTGTTTATTTTTCAAATAATTTTATTTTTTGATTTTTTTCTGATGTGGCACTACCACATAATCAATCGACAATGAAGTGGCATTTCCATGTTAGCAATCGGTGATGGCATTGCACTACTATATCAACAAATGGTGTTGTTGTGGCATCTATTAATGACTACAAGAACATTGTCGTTAAATACTAATGGACAGCCTCAGCCAAAAGATCTATTTGGCCAGTTTTGATAATTCAAAGGCTCAATTGAGTACAAAAAATTCAGAGGGACTTAATTGATTTTTAAAAAAGTTCAAAGACTTATAATACCATTAGACCTAAAAATTTTAGTAACCACTTATTTATTTTAGAATTTATAATTATCTTTGCTCTATTTAAATAAAGAAATGTAATTAAATCTTATTAAATTTGAAAAATATAAATTTAAATTGATTAACCTTATTAATATATGTATTTATTTACAAACATATTTTAAGTTTATCAATATACTATGATATAGGTTTAATATTATTTTTGGTAGAAATAAGACGGCGTTAAGCAATTATAATAGTTAAATACTAAATTAAAAGGATCTATACTCATTACGATCTTCATCCAACAAATTTTTAACCGAATCCAACGGAACTAAAAACAATCGGAGAAAAAATATCCGGTATCAACAAATTTAGGGTGAATCATTCAATATATAATACTTACTAAATTTAGGGTTTTTAAAAGATGCCTTGAAATCTATAACAATAATTTTGATAGTTTGATTGTATTCGATTTTACACCTGACTACCAAGAAAGGGTGAAAAGCTCACCTTATTACCCAGTGGCATTTTGACTGCTATCACAGATTCACTTGGTCGTATATTGCCCTTTGGTACTCAGGCACTTGTAGTAGTGCTACTGCGGAAGGGATTTCGTTATGCAAACTACTTTTTCATGGAAATGCTAACCAATAGAGATGATTAACGTGCAAGCTCCTCTTACCATGTACTGGGAATGGGTGTTTTGCAGCTTCAAAGGCCAAATGTGTCGTAAATTTACAGCAATTGTATAGAGTGTGTTTGCAGGGTGGAAACTGGTTCATAAGCCCTGGAAGCCCCCTTGTTCTTGCTGGAGTTGGAAACTTGGAATCATCATTTGTAACAGGCGCTGTATAAAATATATCGACCATTAATCAAAAGCTTCATTTTCAGGGTAAATGAGAAGAAAAAACAAAAAAGAGCTGAAAACCTTGTTTTGAGGGCTTTGTGACATAGAGAAGAATAACAGTGTCCTGGCACTGGACGCTCCCTCTGCTTCAATGCCGAAACAGTAATATAGAGAGAGAAACATATTAAGAACAGCAGGGGACAATATCCGGATGGCTATTCTAGGGACATGAAATTTTGTATCTCAGTCAAAGGCTTGGAAGGTCGAATTCTGTGGGGTGCTTCAAATCCTTTCTCTGTGGGCAATGAGCCTTATCCCTGATCTTAGGTCAGAAAACAAAGCGTATATAAGCCATTCAATGGACTGAGGGCCTTTACAAAGAGATATATATAGATATATATATATATATTTGAAGGATTATATCTCATACGAGTAAAGATATCTAAAATGATTATTTTATGTGTAAAAGCAAAGGAATTAATAAGACTAAGAGTGGTTAACTAGTTTACCACAATTAATGCTTCTTCTCCGATCGGCCCATTACAAAATTTGAAAACTTTTTGCATCCGTTTTGGTTGCGGCCCTTCTTCCTCCGCCTACTCGTTTACAATTGTTGACTTCTTTTTTGTCAGGTTTTTTGCTCTCAAGTATGTTGCTTGCACTGTGTTGCACGTAGATCAAGTAATTTAGTAGAGGCAGAAAGCTTGAAAATGAAAATCGCACTTAAAATAGTTTGGCGATGGGATTAGGTTCTCATGCAAAGCTGTATTTGTTGCTTAGGATCGCATCTGCATTTCACTTTCCCAGCATTTTCTTCCACTAAGCTCAGTAATGCCCTTGATTCAGTGTTTGCAGATTATGATGGCGAAACCAGCTAGGAGAGATCAACCTGCAAGAATGGATTACGCTTATGTTGGTTTGAACATATTTTATAAAGGAATTACATCAGTTTCGGTGACATAAATTGGTTTGAATAGACTTATATGCATTCCTAATAGAGGTAGAAATTAGTGACAATTCATTCTATTATGTATTAAATGGACAAATCCAATTTAGAATATAACTTGAGATTTAGTTATTTCCCGCAATTATCTTTAAGAACATTTAAATCTAACGGTTGTTTGAATTTCAATATTTTTAAAATTTTGTTGTAAGGTTACAACATTCTCACCGTAAAAAGAATAATGATCAAATTGTCAAATTTTGTTGGGGATCCGCTCGCATATGCAACAAGAGAATAAAAGTAAAAGTAGAGGAAGTTAAACACATAAATATTTACATGAAAAATTTCTTCCAAAAAAAAAAAGATAAAAAATCACGGGGAAATAAGTCTTCACTAAATGAGTAAAAACAACCAAGAGTACAGGATAGAAATAATCTCAACAAACAACCCTAAATCCCGAAAGAATAATACACTTACGTTAAAACCCGAAATTTCCTAAAACTCTCTCAACCTCAAATATGATGAAGATTATTAAATCTAGGTTACAACAACCCCTTTTATAGGTTAAATCTGTGTGTTAAACACTAATAAAATAATCCTAGACTAATTCGAGTTTAACCGAAAAAAAGAGAGTAGAATTTAGTTAGGAGAAGGAAACTCAGTTGAATTGGGAAACATGTCGCCACGACACAACATCATATGTCCCTCGTCAGGACGTCATTCTTCGCGTTGTCAAGACGTCGTTTTCTTCTGGTCAGGATGTCGAGTGTTGCGTCGTCGAGAAGTTAACTCTTCTTAACCGCAACATCAATCCATAAATACGAAATACATTCCACAAATTTTATAAACGCTAACAACCTTTTTGTCATCATGCCTAATTGAAAAGGTTTTATTGACCTTACAAATTAAATTACACAAACAATAAATTCAAAGGGTTTGGTTTAAAATAGTATGATTTACATTACCTGTAAAAAACAAGTAATTATAGAATAACATAATCTATTTCTCGAAATCTTAATTCCGTAAATTCATCCCAGCCTATAATTGCTAAGGTGTTTGATTCCATTTCAACATGACGACTTTTGTTGGTCCCTCACTGAAGGATTTTTCACCTTATTATTTATTACCTGCTTCATCACGGAAGCTATCCATTTTTCTCCACATTTATGTTTCAAGTTGATTATATTTATTTTAACCTACAAATCAAATATAAATGAAAATAAAATTTTAAGAAATAAAAAACATGAACACATTTCAATTATGTAAAAAAAAGAATGAATTGAGTTTCTAACTTTTTCTACAAGGTGGATAAGATCTTTCCTATTAATACCTCTTGTAATACTCTATTCGCAAAGTACAATTGAATTGCAGACATGATCTTTTCATTAAGTTTTTCTTATTCTAATTGATCTAGATTTTCGGGCATTTTTTCGATAACGATATTCTTCAAGCCGGTCTGAATTAGAATTGTCATAATCTGAACTTGCTACATATTAAAATTTGTATCGCCATCGAACCTTGTTGTTGCTATCTTTGAACGGGATGATATACAAAAATCGAACTAACTCTGATACCACTTGTTAGGGATCGACCCAATTAAGCAGCAAATAAGTAAAAATAACGGAAGAAATTGAGAAATTGAACACACAAATTTAACGTCGGAAAACCCCTCCAAAGAGGATAAAAAACCATGGGCAAAAATAATTTTATTATAATGGCAAAAGAACTAGGAGTACACAAATGGAGATAATACTAAACCCCGAAAATAAAAAACCCTCAAACATAAACACAAAATTCTCTAAAAATGTTAGGAGTTTTAATCTCTAATGGGTGTATTTTCTAAAGTTTTAAAAGAGTCCATTTATAAGCTATATTCCTAGGTCAAGTAATAATAAAATAATTTAGATTGATTAGAGTTTGATTAAAATAAATAAATAGAATTTAACTGATAAATTATTTCTCAAATTTTACTAAAAAAAAAAAAAAACAACAACAACGGTATACCCAAGAATTGGAATCAATCTCGCCTCCATATCACTTACATCTTCTTCCAATTGTCTATAGTGTTTGATGACATCTTCAACTGTTTTCCAGGAACCACCATTGCTGCCATTTTAAACGAGCGGTGAGGTGTGTCTTTATCATATATAAAGCTAGAGCATTTTCAAAACACTTAGTTCTCTCCAGCACTCCATTTTGTTCCCTTGCTCTCTTGGAACAACCAATTCCAAGTTTGTAAGTAAGAGGTTTGGGACAACTTCATGTCCTCGATTCTTCATGAATTAAAAATGTATAATAAGTATCAATACCTTCTACCCGATACTAATATTAATATTGGTATCGTTTCATAACTTGACGACACTAAAAATATATGTTGATGTTGTCAAACAAAAAACTTCATCATCACACCATATCATTTAATGCTTACGACATGGGTCTTTAGATATTGATGTTAGTGCTTTGATATTAAAAAATTCTTCTTGTATTCCTTTAGATTGAGTTTTGAATTCTAAATTTTTAACCCCTTTTTACTAAAAAATAATACATGTTGAGTAAGCACCGTCCTCAAGACAAATATTTGTATGAAGTCAAACGTGATTTCCATGTGAGTAAGAAAGAGTATAAAACTAATATAAACTAGTATTAAAAGCGCAAAGTAAGAATAATAATAATAATAAAACTCCTGTATTTCAAGGCTATCTATAATTATTTAACAATGTTGGTCCAATTATTACATGTGTTTATTTTTTTACCAGTGAAATGGTGTTAGTATATTCATACTCGAATTGATGGTTTTTTTTTTTTTTTTTAAAATAAAATCAAGCACTTCATTTAAAAAAGGGGTAAAACAAAACAAAAATAAAGCATAACAGTCCTAAATAAATGGGCACAACTAAATGCACCATCGAACTCAATGGCGGCCCTGTATGTGAATCCTCTTCCACGAAACCCCTCACTTCAAGCCCCATTTTATCCCTGAGACACCTCGAAGCTCCAGATTCCTCTTTCCTTACTTCGGTCTCAGTATTTTCCAAAACAACGCTCTTTACCCAATTCCTAGACGATCTTTTTCAGTAATGCTCTCCGCTTCTCGCGGAGCCTCCTCAACCCAGTAAGTCGGCGTTTCGTCCCCAGGCTGCCATTGTATGCGCTGCTTCATTGGCCTTCCTAGGTATGAGGTTAAACAGAACTTCTTGAAAATGCCCTGCTTGTTTTATAATTTCTAAAATAATGTTTCCGCTAACTGATCGGTCTTCTGTTCTCTCTTGTAGTTTCTTGATGATGGTTCTTGAATCCCCTTCAATGATTACACTATTAAAGCCCATTTCACCAGCAAATGTTAAACCATGGCGACAGGCGACAGGCAACTGCTTCGGCGGTAGTTGGGTCATCAATATTTCTAAATGGGTAAGTGCTTGCCCCCAGGATAAGACCCATATTATCCCTTAGTACCGTCCCTGCTACTGCTTTCTTAGAATGTGTATTATATGCTGTATCAAAATTAGCTTTGACATACTCGTCTGTTGGGGGTAACCACTTTAACTTTTCTCTGATCGGATTTACTTTGACAACACCATCTAATGGTTGGATCTCTGTCTGATATGCTCTAATGAATGCCACCATACCTTTATCTGTTGTCGCGTACCGTCATGGTAAAGTATGTTTCTATTATGCCAAACTGCCCATAGTGCTGTTGCAAAAACATCACGATTTTGTGTATTAATGCTGAGGAATTGATCTGCTAACCATTGCTGCCACGTCTGACTTTCATGTACTGGGTATGAAACAACCTGTAATTGTTGAAGAACCTGTTTCACCACGAAGCAGTCTTTGAAGGCGTGCCAAACAGTCTCATCCTCCCTACCGCATACTGGGCATAAAGCATCTCTTCGCAACTTCCTTTTTTGTAAATTGTAAAAAGTTGGCATCCAGTCATTTGTGATCCTTCATAGGTTAATTTTGACTTTACTAGGTATACTAAGATTCCATAATTGTGTGTAATACCGTTTCAGTATTTCTGGGTTTGTAAAACTATTCTGTAGCTGATTTTGTCTTTCTGTATCCATCTTTAACCGAGCATTCCCCATTTTTATTAACAAGTCATACCCTTTCATCTGGTTGCTGCAAATCCCCTATGGCAATCGACATCACTGTTTCGGCTTGCGAAGCAGAGAATAATTCCTTCATCACCTCTTCCTTCCATGTATGTGTATCTTGATTAATCAAGTCAGCTACTTGTGTGTATCTGTGATCAATGTTTTGAATCTGTAATTTTTCTTTTCTAGGGAGCCAACTATCATTCCAGATATTAACTCTTTTACCATCACCAATTCTCCATCCTAGCCCTAGTTCCAGCATCATGCGAGCCTCTAGTATATTACGCCAGGTAAAAGATGGGTGAGTTCCCACCTCTGCATTTAAAAAATCACTTTTAGGATAGTATTTGGACTTCATAACTTGCGCAAACAAACTCGAAGGGTTGGTGATTAATTTCCACCCTTGTTTTGCCAACAAGGTTAAATTAAAACTGGTTAATTCTTAAAACCCCATGCCCCCTTGCACTTTTGGCAAACATAAAGTCGTCCAATTACTCCAATGTATGCCCTTTTTCGTTTTAAGGTTTTTCCACCGAAACGTGCACATTATATTTTCCAACTCGCGACATAGAGTAATTGGTAATTTAAAAACTTGCATTGTATACATCGGCAACGCTTGTAAGACTGATTTAACAAATATTTCTTTTCCACCCGCCGACAAACTTTTAACGCTCCAATTATGAATTCTTGTTAAAAACCTCTCTTTAATCTCTGCAAAAGTCAGTTTCTTTCTTCTTCCTACCATTGTGGGGAGGCCAAGATTTTTTTTTTTGGATAGTTTGCTGTTCTTACTCTTAACTCATCACCTATTTGCCTTTGAACTTGATTCTCCACGTTTGGACTGAAATAAATAAGAGATTTCTCAAAATTGAACATTTGTCCTGAAGCACGTTCATATTCTTTCACGACATTTCGTATCTCTGTTGCACCTTCCCTACTTGCTAATCCAAATAAAATACTGTCATCAGCAAAGAATAAATGAGTGATTGACAAATTGCTTCGTCCCACCTTAACCCCTTCAATCCACCCCTTCCTTCGTTCATTGTTTAATAGTCGTGAGAATCCTTCAGCACAAATAATGAAAATATAGGGACTCAATGGGTCTCCCTGTCTTATACCTCTAGAAGGCCTGTTTCCCCATTAATCACAACCGAGTATGTAGAACTCGTTATACACCTCATAATCAAAACCACCCATTTATCATAGAAACAAGTCCACAATTGTTTGAAACTTCTCGAACATCAGCAAGAAAGCCTTTACCATCAAAATGAGGTGACATATGAGTATAAGCAACTCTTGCAAGAGTCGTCTTACCGATACCACCCATTTCGCAAATTCCTATAATGCGGACATTGTCTTCCCCAACTTCTATTTTCGAATACAGCTTTTCCAAAGGTAAACTAATTCCAACTAACTCGTCTTCATCATGATGAATTGAGTATGTCAGACATAATTTTGTTGATATCTCCTTAACAATGTCGTCAATAAATTCTGATTCATACCTACAAAAGAAATAAATTCTAATTCGTTTGAATAAAATATTGCTAATATCTTTCGAATGCAATTTTCCTTTTTAGTTCAATAAATCATGAAACATAATAGGGTGAAACAAGTGTATAGTTCAATGAATCACGAAAGTTATAATATAGTTGAAATATATAACTTTACAATTAAACACATAGGATTACAAAAAATAACAATTTGGTATAGTTAGAAAATAGATTAGAAAAGAAAAGAAAGGATTACCTGTTATGCAAATGCCATCCCTTGGTATCAGCCACCTCAGTCAAAGCTTTTCGCCACTTCTGGACCCTGTCTCTGTCTTCCTTGTATCTCTCTTCATGTTGGGCGAAGGCTTCCTCAACTTTCCCTTTTTGTTTTCTTAAATCGGATGGATCAATATTGAAAAAAATCGGAAACACTTTATGGCCCTTGTTTTTTTGTTCAACAATCTCAGCAAGTTCCTTCATGCAATAACTTGAAAAGGCATAGATTTCGGAGAAAACGATTACCGAGCACCATGATTGCTGAATTGCTTTAAAGAGTTCAGGTGCGATCTCTTGACCGGTATCCAGCTTGGGATCATCTCTGAAAGTGACAATCCCACTCCTCTTTAGAGCTTTGTAGAGATGATCTGTGAAGTTTGTGCGAGTATCTTCACCTCTAAAACTCAAGAAAACATCATATTTCTTTTTAGAAATGGATGAGGAAGTTGAAGGTAACGACAACATGACGATGTTTGAGAAGAAAAATATATCTCGATCTAGTGTTTAAAATCAGAAAATCGATCGCTCAGGATCCCCGGAGAGAAACTAGAAACAATTAAGTATATGAGAGTGAAGGAGAAAAACAGATCAAAACTCCAGGGAAGAATAAAGGGCGTTTCTAAACAATTTCTCCATAGCCTTTTCAGTTTCCAAATGAATGCGCGTAGGTGTGGAAATTGGGGGGGGGTCATAAAAGAGTGATGCATGTTCTTTCCAGGAAGAATCCAGGAAGGTGGGTGTTGACAAAATGGAGCCTACAATCGTTCTAAGTAATAAGTGTTGGACGGTTTGTGTTTTACTTTCTTCTACATAATCATATAATTGTCCACAATAACTATTACTCGAAAAATTGAAAATGAAAATTATCCCAAAATTAACATCTTGACTTTGTCACCGCCGATACCAATCTAGATAAAAACGATACATCCACCGATACTGATATGATATTGCTACTCCATAATAAATAGACTCATGTGTTATGATTATAAGCATCCACTTGAAACTCAAAGAACAAAATGCTCGTATTTGGGTTTGATCTATCCATCGTAAACGTCCAATTTATACGTTCCATGATATCGTAAGAGAGATCCGAGTTGCATTATCCTCCAATTTGCGGACTTCCACAAATTTTCAATCAACTCCCATAATAATAAAGTGAAAAGGAATATAGAGAAGTTGGGGAAAAGTGAATTTGGTGCAAAACCCATCCCCAAACACAGTCTTCTAATGAAAATCTAAGAAAAGTTGAACCCACCATGCTAGGTTCATTAATTAACTCAATATTTAAGTCTACTAAAAATAAAATTTTAATTTATTAAACAATTTAATATTCACCTCTAAGTTGTGAATTTTTGCATTCATTACGTTTACATATAAAAAAAAAGACATTCAACATATTAATAACTTCAATGATTTCAATAGTTAATTTAAAAACAGTTAACAATAGGAGATTGCGATGAGTTATTGGATAATAATAATTATACTCCAATTGTAGTTTCATTTTTTATTGTATTTGATTTGGATGAAAATTAAATTTTATGTATCTCAAATCAATATTATAAATATATACATACAATTCCGCTATCATTAATCATATGTTAGTTTCATAGAATTTTATTATAATTTATTGTCTTCAATCAATCATAACAAAAAAATTGTTTTTTTTTTTTGCATTTTTGTTTTATTTTTCTTTGTTTTCATCTCAATCATCTAATGGGGATGGTGATTTAGTGTTTGAAAATTAGATTAATATCAATATTATAAAAGACATAGATGGTGATGACGGTATTCTTTTCAAAAATTATAATCAAATCAATCTTAATCGCATTGCCAGACCGGAAAATATTGCATTTTATTGTAAAGCTGAAGGACCATATGTCAATATATCCAACGGAAGAATATTAAAATAGAAGCCGAAATTTAGTTGGCAAGAATTTGACATCCCTTCACCATTTAGCGAGATTGAGCCGAGATCGATCGAAGGTCCCTTGAGTTTGAGCTAGTCGGAGGACCCTTGAATTTAAGTTGGTTGGAGGACCATGAGAAGATCGTTGGATCCTTATGTTTGGGATAGGGCGTACGATGCCCTTATCCGTGATTTGTGGAGCTAGTCTAAAAGTCACCGAGTTTTTAACCAAAATAGACTGGAGGATTATCGAATCCGAGAGCCTGAACAAAAGAACTAGTGGGGGATGTTGTGTTCAGGAAACCTATAAGATTGTGTGGAGAATGGAGTGGCGTGCTAGAGTTTGTGTGAATGAACATTGAAGTCCAATATTGATATTGAGATTGACCTAGTTCGGTGGTGCCACATGTGTTGCAGTTGCCCAAGATGGCCACACCCAATAAGGTGACAATGAAGGGGCCAAGAGAGCCTAAGTTGGAGATGGCCAATGTGTCTGAATTTCCCATATTGAGAACTTTTGTATTGGTGTTGCAATGAACGATTGACATAAACCATGTTTAGAGGGATGCATCCAACGATACTGCAAGAGTGCGAATGATGCCACATCTAGAGGGATGCTTTTTTTGTTAGTATAAAAAACATGGTAATATTCTGTCGACAAAAAGGGTCAGACCATTAAGGGTATCTTAAGGTTGTAACTTAATAATTATGTGTTGTGACATTGAATCCGAGTGTTAGGTGGAGAAATGGATATATACAAAATTAAACAAACGATTGAAATAAGATCAAGTTCGAGTGTATGTCCGATGCACGTTGAATGGATCATAACCTTAAGCCTTGAAGATCCAAGATGAACCTGAGTAGTGTTGATACAGAAAACACAACCGTTGAAAATCTTGCTCATGTCGACCAAAAACCATATCTCTATTTCTCTAAACCCTAACATTAGACAAGAACAAAAATGAATCTATAAAATTTTGAAAAAATATTGGAAATGAATGTCTCGCACAGAAAAGATTTTCCAATTAATTAAAAGAGCATACTTTATTTTCATATGTGAATAAGTATTAAAAATAAATGTCTAAACATAAATACTTTATAAAAATTATAAACGGAAGAGTTGAAACAATATTATTTGTAATTCAAGCCACGGAATTAAAATGGTACTTCTATTAGAAGGAATTAAACATATTTAAGTACTACTAAGGGCTTATATTTAATCTTCCAAATATATAAAAATAATTTTGACTAATTAAATTGAACACATAAATTGATCTCAAATAAAATTGGAATGGTTTTTAACTCAGCTCAAATTATGATCCAATCTTCATTAAATGAATTTCGTCACAGAAGCTATTCATTTTTTTTTCCACATTTGTCTCAAGTTGATTATGTTTACTTCAACCTACAAATAAAATATAGATGTAAGTGAAAATATAATGAAAATAAAATTTTAATAAAAAAAAAAAAAATTGAAGCCAATCAAAATGTACACATTTCAATTATGTAAAATGGAATGAATTAAGTGATTAAAATTTTAAGTGGTTTAAAAAAACTATGTTATCAACATTTGGGATATGTATAAAATATGAGTATGAATAAAAATTTTAAATTTTTTTTTATATATAATGGAAGGATTACTTTAAATGAAATAGAAGATGGAAACAACATCGATATGTAATAATAATAATAATAATAATAATAATAATAATAATAATAATAGGACAAGGTTAATTAAGTAGTTTACCACAGTTAATGCTTCTTCTCCAATTGACCCATCATAAAATTGAAAATTTTTTTGGTTGCGGCCATTCTTCCTCCGCTTCCTCGTAGATATTACGTTTTCGTTTTGTGTAAGAAGTGCTACCTACTGATCCATGGTTGTGAGCAGAGTGCAACTCTTTTATTTCTTCAAAATCTTTCTTATACACTATTCTAGAAGCACACTGCTTCCCCTGAAAGACACCTCAAGCTCATCGCATATGTGATCCAAGTAATTTGTTGTCCTTAAATGATTGGTTTCACAGTCACTATAATTATCCTCCAAGGGAAATGGATATAATTTATTACGTGACCAATAACAAAGAAAAAGGTGATCTTTCATTATGGGCTGGCTAAATCGGTTACCCATATTCCCGCTTGTCCCACTAACCCGGTGATCACGATTGACAGATGCACTATATCTGATAACCTCGTCATAGCATGAAGCATCATTATTGACAAAAATGCAGCAACAAGCAACTCCAACCCATTCACTATCGTTCCGAAGGTAGATAGGTAGGAGTATCTTAATAGCATCAATTGAAGAGCCGCTTTTTTGTTGGCTAAACCAATCTGAAATTCCACTTCCGGGCATAATAATATCAAACCATTCTGGGATTTCACTTCCAGGCATAATAACATCAAACCATGTCCTTGAATTTGCAAATGCCTGCAAAATAAAACACAAGTCCTTTGGTAATTAAAACCATAAATTCTCCAGTATGAGATTTTGTAAGGGAGAAAAAGGAGAGTAATCGACCATAAGATGTTTTCTCAGCAGTGTAAAAGCATTCATATTCTCAGCCAATTTGAAGCAGTTAAGGGCTCTAATGATAGCAGAATCCAATAAATTGACTGCTTTTGATGAACTTGCAACTACTTCAAGTGAACCACAGTCATCTACCGACACCCTTTCTATACTTGTTGGAAGCTCAGGCAACGATTTAAGCTTCATGCAATTTGACAATATAAGAAACTCAAGCTTGGAGAGTCGAGTAAGAGATGCAGGTATGCTGATGAAATTGTTACCACTAAGATCAAGATGTATCAAAGAGAATAGACCAGAAATATCAGGTGGAATATCTCCTTCACAAAGATTGCAGTCCCTTAGTTTTAGCTTTCTTAATGAAGTCAGACCTGACAACAAACGCAACACCGGAACCATGGGAGTCGTCCTTCTCCCGTGGATTACCTTGAAAAGAGAAGACAAATTTGGTTGAAACTTAGCTTGCTGCAAATTCTTCGATAAATTTTCAACTCTATAACAACCGGAAAGATCTAGAGTTTTTAGACGTTCCATTTTCCCATCAATCTCCGGAAACCTTACAAGACTTGAGCAACCCGAAAGATTTAATGTTTCAAGAGATTCCATTCCAATTTTGGTGGGAAGACTCCTAAGACTTTTGCAATCTCTTAAATTCAAAAGTTTAAGGCTCTTAAGCACTCCGATTGATGGATGAAGATCCACTAGTTTGGTACAACCTTCCAGAATCAAAACTTCAAGATTTGATGCTGTTGTGAAGTCTGGTGTCTTGATCAGGTTTTGCGACCCTTCAAGGTTCAACGTTTTTAGCTTATACAAGGGCTGTTGAAGACCATAATAAATTATAAACAAATGAGAAAACATAATAATGCTCATCTTTGTTTTTTTTTTTATCTTAACAAAAATTTAATCATTTATATTAAAATAAGCTAAAACACAAGGATCAAATGAGTTAATTCTTACTCTATTTCCATTCCATAGCAGTTCAATGCTACTATATGGCAAGAGAAGTGCAACAAGGTTGTCCGGTTGGAACTTTGAAGGCAACGATGACATCCTTTCCAATCTAAAAATCGTAGTTCATTGGAAAGATATTTGAGATCATCACAATTTGAGAGGCAAAGCACTTTGAGCAATCTCAAATTTTTCATTTTTGAGAAGACATCGACACTCAAGTTGAACACCTTGCTCAATTCCCTAATAACCGTGGGCAAAACAAATATGAGATTCAAAATATACAAAAAATTAAATATCTAAAAGCTATGTTGCATCGATTTTTTTTAAGTACTCGTATCCTATACTTTTATCTAATGCATATCCGAATATCGATATAAAGATTTAATTCTTTAAAAACTCTTTAAATACATAAAAAAAAAATTACTTTTTTTAAGTTGAACTTACCCATATTGAAGATACACTCATGTCTAACAGTTACATCCGACTTCATAGTACCTAATCTAATTCATTTAAAAATTACTTTTTTTAAGTTAAATGAACCTGACATATAATTAAAAATGAAACCATTTTCATTTAAAAAACTTTTGATGGCATGTTATAATCTAATTCATTGATATACACTATTAGTGCATTAAATATATGCCATTAATATTTCAGAAAGATATACCATTTCACAATTGATTCTTCTAAAAAAGTAATATGTTTCTAGATAAATTTCATAATTCAACATCGAGTGTCAAAGGTTTTGCTAAGTTTCTTATTATATTTAAAATAAATAAAATAATTATTTACAATTCACAAAGATATAAATTTATATATATCTTTTTACCTTTTATTATCGATGAACATGCCTTCAATCATTTCTGTAGCCTAAAAAAATAAAAAAATAAAATAAAATAAAACTTTTAAAAATTTACATTTTTATTTAGCATTATTTTGCTCGACATATAATTAATGAGTGATGCATCTTCTTTCCAGGAAGAATCCAAGAAGGTGGGTGTTGGGCCTACAATAATTGTTAAGTAATAAGTAACGTGTTGGACGGTTTGTGTTTTACATAATCATATCTACTTTATAATTATTAAGCATTAAAACTGTGTTTTACGTGCTTAACTAGCTTGTATTTATATATCTATTAGTTGGTTCGTATAATTGTAATATTAATTAAGTGATAATTATTAATTTAAAATAATAAATATAATTTATAAATAATAAAAAATAATATAATTAAGTAGATTGTTGTACTAATTATTGCTTCATTATACTACTATATAAGTGTTTGTTTAGTCGATGAATACAACTCTACCACCCACAATGAATTAGGCAACGAAAGGTTCCCATTGAAGGAAAATGGAACCAATTATTTTTCTTATCACAATGTCAAATAAATTTCCTTCCGCCGGAGGTATAATGATTTTTCTACCCTCCAACTTTACAAAAAAACATCATATTTCTTTCTAGAATTGGACGAAGAAGTTGATGGTAATGACAACATGACGATGTTGGAGAAAAAACATATATATATCTGAATGTAGTGTCCAAAATCAGAAAAGTGAAAGAAACTAGGAAGAATAAGTATATGAGCATGAAGGAGGAGGAAAACAGATCGAATTTCCAGGGAGCAATTTCTCTATACATTTCCCACCTTTTCTTTATTGTTCAAGAAAGATGGATATAAATGTTCAAGAAAAAGGTGGTCCTTTTCTTTAGCGCGTAGGTGTGGAAACGGGAAATTGAGGGGTCATAAATGAGTGATGCATCTTCTTTCCGGTAATAAAACGCTCCCATTGAAGGAAAAAGGAATTGTGTAATGAATGACGTCACTTTCACCAATTATTTTTCTTATCACAAACCCAAATCAATTTCCTTCCACTAAATATAAATTTATTAAATTTTGATGTAGATTAATATAATGTAAACTCTATTTTAATTTTCATAATTAAACATTGAAATATTGAGTTTTAAAAAATAAAATCATTATTCATAACAGACATAGATATAATTTTCTTTTAAACAATAAAAATAATTTAAATCTTAACTTGTTAAGTTTTCGTTCAAGATTTAACTCACAAGTTGTAAGAGAACCTATCAATTCATCCAATCTGAAAGTGGCGATATCCTTAGCTTCTTTGATAGTTGTGACTTTTACACAAAATGTAGGAATCTCATAACTTTTCTCATCCATTTCACCTAAGAAAGCATTCACCAAGACAATAAGCTTCATTAAATAAAATAGGATTGCTTGTTCTCGAACGAGCAATTTATCACAATCATTAGTTAATAGTGATCATATTAATCATTAAGAAGACACAATGGTTGCTGAACCATTCTGGGATTTCACTTCCGGTCATCATAATATCCAACATTTTTCTTGTCGTTTTGTAACTAAAACCACAAATTCTCAAGTATGAGATTTTGTAAGGGAGAAAATAGAGATTAATCGACCTTAATATGTTTTTTCAGCAGTATTAATGGATTGATAATCTGAGCCAATTTGAAGCAGTTAATGGCACTAATGACAGTCGAATCCACTAAATTACATACTTTTGATGCATCTATTTTTATACTTGTTGGTAGCTTAAGCAACGATTTAAGCATTTTGCAGTCTGACAATTTAAGGAATATGAGTTGAGAACCTTTAAGTAGACTTTCATGCTTCTATTGTCTAGGGACAAACATAAAACACCAAGATTATTTAACTAGAGCATGCATCAGTTGTGTGTTCAGACTCTTCACAAATTCTGCATTGACGGGTCGACCCTATTTTTCCTACAATAAGAGAACTCACAATATTAGTAAGTTTTTCAACTTTATCTTCTAAAAAGGAATTACTTAGCTGGTGAACCCTTCTAGAGGGTTCAAGATTGGCTCGGAATTGTTGAGTGTTTGCAGCCATTGTGGATATCAAATCCCTTGCTCGTTGAGGAGTCATATTAACCAACGCTCCTCCACTGGTAGCATCTATCATATTCATCTCCATAGGTTTTAGGCCCTCATAAAAGTATTGGAGAAGAGACTGTTCAGTTATCCCATATTGTGGGCAACTTGCATGCAACTTTTTAAATCACTCTCAATAATCATAAAGAGACTCCACATCTTTTTGCCTAATCCCTACAATTTCTCTCCTTAACTTAGCGACACGCGAGGCTAGGAAAAACCTATTAAGAAACAAACGAGAAAGATTAGCTGAAGTTGTAATTGACCTAGGAGGTAGATAAAACAACCATTCCCTAGCGAAGTTTACTAAAGAAAAAGAAAAAGTGCGTAATTTAATTTGATCCTCAGTTACCCCCTGAGGTTTCATACTAAGACAAACCATATAGAATTCATTCAGATCTTTATGTGAATTCTCATTTTGCAATCCACGAAAAATCGACAATAATTGGATTAAACCTTATTTAAGCTCAAAGTTAGCATCCACAGTAAGATACACAATGCATAATAACAGTTGATTTAAGCTCAAACCTGATTAAACTTTGTTTCCTTGCGATTAGCTTTTGCAGTCTTCTCAATCTCGGGATCGTATTGGTATGCAAGGTTTCCTGAAGCAGATCTAGTCATAAGAAGAAAAAAAACCAAGATTAGTGATAAGTGCCAAAAGTAACATGTTTTAGCCTTATTCTTAATGCGCTTTTGGATGATTAATCGATTTAAAGTAATAAATTTTATATTCATAATCTTTAAATTCATGTTTCTATACTTAGGAAAACAATTGGGAGCGAAAGGAGCAAAAACCGGACAAAAAGAGTAGATTTTAGGAGCCACACGAGCTGGACACATGACCTTGGACTTAATCGAAGATAAAAGGAAAATTTGGGGAAAAAAGCGTGAATGTGGAAGAGTTAAGAAAAGATTTATTGGACATCAGACTTTATTTAAATTTAAATTCTATTTTTTAGGATTATTATTGTTACATTGTTTATATTTAATTTTAATTTATCTTTTAGGCTTTATAATTTAGAGTTTAATTTGGATTCAATTAGGGAATTATTGTTTAGATTTAATTCTAATTATCTTTTTAGAATTTAATTTGGATCCAACTAGAGATTTTCATGTATTATAAATAGAGGATGAAGTGATATGAATTAGACACTTTCAATTTTTTGAAAAATTCTCCATACCTCAAACCTTAGCCAACATAGATTATTAAAGAGAACAACTGAAGAAACACCATCAAAGCCGTCTTTGAAGTAGATCTCTACAAAGATTGAAGACCTCTTTCTAAATCTTTTGATTTTATTATGAGTTACTATTCATCTTGTAATTATATTGTTTTTGAGATGTTTCCATTTATTAGCATAAACTAAATTCTTAAATACTTAAGGGAGATGAACCCTATGATGAATTCTGTCATTGATTTCTATTTTTATGCAATAAATACTTAGATTTTGTTCTCAATTGTGTGTACTTAATTCTTGATTTAGTATTTCCGGGATATTGATTCTTGTTTGATGTGCTTAAATCAAAGGAGGAATAGATCCTATTTAAGAGTAGATCTATCATAATTGAGTGGAGTTGCATGCAATCTTAGAAATAAGACGACATAAATCTACTTGATTAGAGTCAAATCTAATAGGAGAATCCACAAATCGAGTTAATGCAACAATAGGGGTTTTAATTAAAAAGAAATCTCAATTAATCAACTTAGAGTCAGTTGCTTTTATACTTGAATAGAGGTATTAGCATAATTTAGGAATTTCTACGGAACAAAATACTAAGTAAATAAATTGTTTAAATCAGAATGATAATGATAGATGAAATCTAGATGGAGTCTTTCCTAGGTATTGTTTGCTTCTTGGTATTAAAACACTTGTTATTTCTTATTTTAATATTTGTTGCACTTTTAGTTTATTAATTTAGTTAATTTTAATTTAAAACAATCACTTTATTTGATCGGTTGAATAATAGAAAGACAGTTATTACTAGTACTTTTGGTCCTCGTGGGAACGATATCTGTGCTCATCGCAACTATACTACTAATTGATAGGTGCACTTGCCTTAGTCATATTTTTAGTTAGTTTCGACTGCATCAATTAGTATGTTACCAATCCCCGGAAATGGGGCCAAATTTTGATGTGTCGTCGGGAACACCAAATATAACCTATTCCGAAAATTATCAAAAATAAAAGTAAAGGGAAGTATGGTCTAATCCTCAAGGACTGGAGTGTCATAAAGAATTTTGTCTGTCGAGATCCTGGGCGAAATCTTGCCCAAGAAAAGCGTGGGAATCTAGAGAAAAAAAAAACATAATTAAAAGAAATAGAAGATAGAAGTGTCGAAATAAAATAAATTTTATAAAAATAAACAAAGTCGAAGGAAGAAAGGTTTTATCGATATCGAGAGATCCAACTTGCGGTTATCTCGATTCCTCCTCGGTTCAATCATAGACTTTGGATGGTTCTTATCGTGCACGAACAAGCCAGTTATAGTGGAAGAGGACACCTATGACCACCAGCTCCAAGTATAATTTTGATTTTAAAGGAACCTGACTCTAGCCAACCGTCGCTCCAATGGAACCGTCTTACAGTAGATCATCTTTTCCCAATGATGAATGTCATATCATTTTGTCTCTTTGGCTCAACAACCTCTGACATATCATTTTGTCTCTTTGGCTCAACAACCTCTGACGCAGTAAGTTAGCGAATCGACCGTGCAATCTTCTCAAAATACACAAAGCGACCGTCTTTGCACAAGATGGAAAGATTACTTTTTAAGGGATTTTCGACGGAAACATCGATCCCGTAATACAGAAAATTGATGAATACTCTAGCGAGAAGAATTAAGAGCGGGTTCTAAGCCTCATGAACTTTGGAGGAACATTTGATAACCTTCGGCTAGAGGGATTTTTAGTTGCTCGTGTTTTTGAGAGAGAACACAAGATAATAAAAATAGAACTTTTTATTAAAACTAGGGTTTTTGAGAGATGGAGGATTTTACAATGATTGGGAAGTGAATAATTCAATCACTCCATCCCATATTTATAGTACATAGAAATCCCTAGTTGAATTCAACCTAAATTCTAAAAGATAATTAAAATTAAATCTAAACATTAATTCCCTAATTAGATCTAATTTAAACTCTAAAAAATAAATTTAAAAAGATAAATATAAATTAAATATAAACAATATCCTAAATATTAATCCTAATAAAAATAAAGTTTTAAAATAAAATTAAGTCCTTTTGTCCTATAAAAATTCTCTTCAAGTTTTTCACCCTTTCACAACTTCTCTCTTTATCTTTCAAAATCATGCTTTTTGCTTCAGTTTGTCCTTTGCCTTCAATTTAGTTCCTACAAAATAAAAAGATCACATATAGCCCAAATTAATAGGATCATACTGACAAAATATATATAATTAACCAAAAGTATGTTATTTTTAAACGTTATAATATTCCCCCTACTTAGCCCATGCTTGCACTCAAGTATGATTTCTAATTCACTAAATAATTTATACTTCACCATGGAAAATAGGTAATTTACTAAACTTACCAAGACACCTATTTGTTCACCCTTAGTCTCTAAATTTAGTTCTCTTCTTTTTATTTTGTCGATTGTCTTTTTTTTTTCCTTTAAAAATATATTGGATCTTTTGACGTGAAATGAAATGACACTTAAGCACTCCACCCCGGTTATTCAGCCCAATATGTTCCCAGTCATTTTTTTCCTTTTCTTTTTTTAGAATTGTTAGCCCCTTTTGACGCGAAATGAAATGACAACCAAGTACTCCACCTCGGTTACTCAATCTAACACACTCCAAATGTATTTATTTATTTTTTATTTTTTTTAATAATTCCGGTTAGCGGAATTTTATTTAACACATCACACAATCTTTTTACACGAAATAGGATGACAACCCAAACACCCTACCTGGTTACTCAGTTAGTCATGTTTTAAGCTACAGACTCAAAAAACAAGGTTGCTCGGCTGAAAGTTTGAAGGCAATGATCTTGGGTCTCATTTCCGATCTAAAAACTAACATATATGTATACAGTTCATTGCTTTTGAAGTTTTGTTGTACAGGGACCGGTGATCGGCACAGGGAATCTTACTTTTACATGCAAGAAGTAGAAGAGAAGAGAAGAAGAACTGACCTAAACGCTAGAAATATCGAATGAATGTGTATATATATGTTAGCTCTAAGTTTCTCTGTATCTCTATGTGTGTATATATTGGTGTTTAATTTTGATTTTAAATTATTTCTATCAACTTTTTTTTTCATGTTGTTGCAGTAAAGAAGCTGTGATTCCTATATGTTGCCGACGGTGCAGGGTGGCAGTGCCAGTGGGAATCCCGTGTGGGAAATATGCTTGCCCATCGAGGAAGGTGCAGCACGCAGTTCATTAACATGATGTGGGATTATTAATATATATGTGTGAATTGGAAGAGTTGTTCAAACCTTTTCTTTTCATCTGTTTTATGTTGGATCAATTTGAGATATAATTAATATCATTATTTGTAGGTTCTTGTTAAGGATTATTATGATATTTTATCTATTGATTCAGTGATATTTGAATTGGATTGGATAGATCGATCAGATCGATAAACGACAGAATATTGATTCGAAAAATGATTTTGAATAGATACGATTAAAAATCGATACGAACCAATTAAACCCACAAAAAATCAATTGAATTGGAATTTTTTTAAAATTTTAATAATTTTTAATTTGAATCGATCCAATTAATTAAACCAATAAACTGATAACCTAATCGATTCGACTACAGGTAAATTTGAAAAACATTAAATTGATTTTAGCATAAATTTTATTACACCGAAATTACTTTATAAGCTGTGGATAATGGAATGCTATTAATATGGTTTGGAGGCAGTAAATTCAGCAAACCATGGTTCCACCGTCCATAATAGCTAACCATGCTATTACAAAATATTTTTTTTAATATACCAGTGTCATTACATGTTAGTATATTTTCATAATTTTTTAACTATTTGACAGAGCACACATATCTTGCACACACAGATGCTCGAACTCGGATCTCTTAAGATGAACAACATCCTATTTTTCACTGGAGTCATTCGTTGGATTCTACAAAAAATTTTATTTAAGATATGACTCGAATGAATTATTTGTATAAAATATTTAAAAAAATATTAGACTTAAATTGGGTTTGAATAAATTAAACTTGTTTAAAATATAAGTTGAACTCAAGTTTTAATATTCAAAGCTCAAGCTCAAGCTCAACTCAACTCAACCAATTTTCAAGTTTATCATATATTATTTTTCATTTATTTTATATATTATATGATTTATATCATATGAAGAAAAGTGAAAGAAAATTAATTAACTCATTTCATGAATAAGACCACACAATTTAGAGAAAAATAAAGATACAACAAACATTCAGTGTCGTTTTATCAACAACACAAACAAAGACTTCAACTTATCAAAATCAGAACATCACAGTACATTAATAACAGATTTTATTACGACTCAAGCACGAATATCTAGAATGACTATAAGCAACTAACATAAACTTTTGCTATACCTACCACCTGGGTTTGACACATTGCACATCTGGGAGACTCCATGTAGACAAGAGAGAATGTCCTCAGTCGATGCAACTATCGACGTACTGTACACCATCCTCTTACATGGGAAGCACTTCCCGTTTTGCTTAGCTACCTGCTCACCATGGTTTAGCAACTCATTTTGCAGTGTGAATGCTAAATACTCTCTTCAACAATTACTGAATTCACTTACATATAACATACTGTCTAAATGAGTATCAAAACAAACCTCGCAGCACATGCTCTACAATGACAACTTTCTTACCACATCACCTAATTCATTACACTAATATATGTTGAGTGTAATAATATAATTTATAAGTAAATAAATTTAGATTTAAAATTAAATTATTGTGAATGGGGATAAATGGAATTTTTTGATATAATTATATGAAATAATTTAGGGATAAATCTCAAAATATGTATGAATTTCGGTCTAATGTGTAATTTTATACATGGATTTTGATTTTATGTAATTTTATAAATGAAATTTTGATTTAATCCAATCCTTATAAATTATTAACACAATTATCAACATAAAATCATTTTATGTATATATATTGCACATACAATTATATTGGTTTTATAATTTTTTTAAAAATTTTATTTTTATTATGATTTGGTATGATGGTGTGATTTTTTTTTTTTTTTGAATAATTCAGACTGAGTAATTTTTATTTCAATCATATGCGTACTACAAATATAATAAAATAGACCCAAATATAGGCCCAATCAAGTTGTTTTAATTTTAAAATTTTTAAATTTAACTCAAATAAATTTCTTCAATTGGATTTAAATTTTATTTCATTCGATTCAATTTAAAAAAATTAAATTATTTTTATTGACAAATTAAGATTTATCAATTTAATTATTTTTTTTGTTCATTTAATCCAATAGAATGCGTACTCTTAAACTAAGTCATATATGAACTAACAAAGGACTTGTATTAAAATTAAAGATTCCATCAACACTTAATTAGAAATTATTTTCCTATTTTCGTTTAATTTGACCTGAATTCACGTATTTTAAAAGTGTATATTTTAATATTAAAAACATTAAACGTTTGATGAAATTTAAATTTCACTCATAATATATGTTTGGGATCGATCCGTATAAACAATAAGATATAATAAAAGTATAGAAAAACGAATACAAATATTTTACGTGAAAAACTCCTCAGAAAAAGATAAAAACCACTGATAAAAGAGACTTCTACTTAAAATTAATGGAGTAAACAAAACAAGAGTACAATGCAATACTAAAACCCAAACCCCGACTATAAAGCTCACACTCAAAACTGCCACAAAAGGGGGTTCACAAAAATCTCTCAAACTCTCACTAAAACTCTATATGCGACTAAATCTTGTCACTATCAAAGAAAAGTCCTTGCTAATTGGCGTATCAAAATAAAGATACAATGACCCCTTTAACTAGACTGAGATAGAAATCCTACTTGGAGTTTAAAACGCGGTTACATTATCACTTTCCTCATTATGGCGTCACCCCCGCTCCTACCTCAAGAGATCGTTGTCTTGTTCCAACTTCCCAATGACCCTCAACGTGACGTCGCCCTTTGCTCATCACTCATTGCAACTTCACATATTTCCTTGTCGTGGCGTTGTGCATCTGTCTCTAATAAATGCCTGCAAAACATCTGATAAATGCGAGTCACACCCACAATAAAAATTAATAAAATTATGTAGACATATTTAAGTTTAAGTCTTATTATATTTAATGGTTTTTCTAAATTTATTTTGCCTTGAATTTTTTGTAAGTTATTTTATAAAAATATAAAAGATAAAACACTTTTTAGTAATATTTGTTAATTTGTAAAATAATACATTTTTAATTATTGATATTTGATTCACTCGTGATATCTATGAGATTTAAATATATATAATATATTTTCTAGTAAAGGAATTAGAATTGTTAAAATTAAGATAGATGGACTAAATTGGAAAGAAATATTTACTACGAGGACTACTTACAGAAGATGATCAATGAAGAAATAAATAAATAAATAACCATTTTTATTTTTATTTTTATTTTTGTTTTCTCTTAAATTAATTATCACTGCTGAGTGCTGACTAAAACAGAGACTTCCCTTTTCTTGTGACAAAAAAATTCCCTCGAAAGGCCAAACCTGAAATCTCTAAATTTCTCAATTTTCTTTCATTTCTGCTTCCATATAAGGTTTATTTCGAGCCAAAAGTTACAAATTCCTACTGGGTTTTTTTTTAATAAATTTTGAAGCTTTTAGGGTTCTTTTGAGGCTTTTGTTAATTTCGGAAGATCAAAAATTGTTTCTTTTCAGCAATGGGAAGTAGAAAAGAAGAAGAAAGAAACGAGAAGATAATAAGAGGTCTCATGAAACTGCCTCCTAATCGTCGTTGCATTAACTGTAACAGCTTGGTAATTTTTTTTTCAAACTTCTCTTCCTATTTTTTAGATTAAAAAAAGCTTTTGGATTCTGGGTTTCTGTAGTTAAGGTCTGCTAGTGATGCTGGCAAAATATTGTAAAGTGGGAAAAAATAGTTTCTTTTTTTTAAAACTCTCTTGGAAGCATTGGTTTTAGCAGATGGGTATTATAATTAAGCTTGAAAAGAAGAAAAGGAGATAAGAAAATGAGATAGATTTAAGGTTATTAAAAAGGGTTTTTGTAATTGGGTTTTCCTTTTCTTGATTGTTTTGTAATTAGTATAACTACCGTTTTGATAGTCAAGGTTTGTTTGGAGGCTAGGAAAAGGAAAAAGGAAAAAATAAAGATTATAGATTTGGGGTTTAGAAATGGTTTTTGAAATTGGGGTTTTCTTGATTTCTTGAATGCACTGCGTCTCTCAATAGTGATTTTGAAGATGGATTTAGATTAGCTTTTTATTTAAGTTTTAATGTAAAGGGTTTTCTTTTTTCAAGTATCCCTTATTTCTTTTATATTAATTTGTGGTTATTGTTGCAGGGTCCTCAGTATGTTTGCACAAATTTCTGGACTTTCATTTGCACGACATGCAGTGGGATTCAGTGAGTATTTTGTTTTAGTTATTTCAGCATCTACTATCTTGACTTAGAAATGATTTCTCTTTGCGAAGCTTTGCGTAGCTGGAAGTATTTAACTTCGTCAATTCTATGTTAGTCAAACTTGGGTGTGAATGTCAAATATGGTATGTATCCAACACGGATAAGTTTTCTGAGGTTTTCCATATTTTGGGGGATCCTTCATATCCCCTTATCCTTTTATAGGACATGAGTGTTGGACACGGGTACTTGAGATGAAGAGTAGGGGCAACATAAGATCGATGCCTTATGATTTCTGAAATTTAAAGCTTTTTGCAGCTTTAGTTATTGCTCATGTGATGATTTTAAATTTCATTAACTGAAAGGAGTAAATGCATCATTCTTTTCCAATTTGGTCCTTGATAATTCATTTCTATTTACTTTGCATGATTATGTTGGAGTGACACATCACCATATATCGAGCCTTTCAAATCTTTACCCTTTTTTTTGTCTTATGCTGGATTCATTTGTGTATTGTAGTCGTGAGTTCACTCATCGTGTAAAGTCTGTATCAATGTCAAAGTTCACTAAACAGGAAGTTGAAGCTCTTCAGAATGGTGGTAATCAGGTTTGAACTACTGTTACATTTGTTTTTATCTAAGCAAGATTGTGATGCTTATTATAATACTTTTTTTTTTACTTTTTTTAGCGTGCACGAGATATTTATCTTAAGGATTGGGACCTGCAGAGGCAAAGATTGCCGGACAGCAGGTTCAAAATATGTGATTTCTCACTTAAAGTTCTAGGCTTGTTCTTGATAGATGTAGGGTTTTCTAATAACTCTTTCTCATTGCAGTAATGCTGATAAAATCCGAGAGTTTATAAAGAATGTATATGTGGACAGAAAATATGCTGGAGGAACATCATCTGACAAGCCTCCTAGAGACTTGCAGGTATTTCTTTTGATATTAGGGTTTATTTGAGCTTTATTTGAGTACACCTTTCTAGATGCTGGAGCAGTTGTTTAAATGTGGGATTCTTAAATGAATTTGACAGAGCCATAGAAACCATGAAGATGAAGTAAGACGTGCCAGTTCTTATCATTCTTATTCTCAAAGTCCACCATATGATTATCAATATGAAGATCGGCGTTATGGTAAACAAGTTGCTGCTGCACTTTCTAGGAAGCCTGGTTCAGATCGAGGACACTATGTGGGGAAAGTTTCTAGTTTTGTCTACAGCCCTGGTCGCATAAGTGATCAAATGTTTGAGGACAAGTTTGCAAATGAGGGATCTGCTCCTAGGGTTTCAGACTACTCTGTCTCTAGTGGAGGTGATCCATTCACATCTGGTACAGGGTCACCGAATTACCGGAAGGACATTGGATTTAGCAGCCCAACTTTTCAACCTCCAAGAGATGTTTTATGTGAAGATACACATCATCAAAAGATCAATCCTTCTCTGGACCCAGGTTCCCAAAACAATGGTGGAGGGATTCCACCCCAACAGGTCACATATCTCATACTTACTTCTAATTAGTGAGTAGTAGTTTCTTTTCAAGTCCTTCACTACATCTCAAAATATATGATATTTTGAAGGATTTTTATGGGAACACCATGCTGACTTTGATGTACTTTAGTGGGAAAGTTCCATATGGTGATTATAAACATCAAGAAAAGAGCTCAACCTTCATGATAAATCATGTAGCTCATCACATATCTAAAAATATTGCAGTTGAGCCTTTGGTTTTTTCCATCATTTCATTCAAAATTTAGACATGAGGCATGCTTGGTTTATAGTGAGTTGCTACCTATGAATGCACGATGCATATACAAAGACCTATAAATATATTCTCATTTGAGAGATAATATCGGTGATTCTTGAAAGTAGCAATGTAATTTTTGCTAACTTTTTGATTGGTGGAATATGAATCTAGCTAATGTTCTTAATGTGTGTTGTTATTAAAAGCACGCTAATTCAGGTTGGCATGACCATAATGTTACCAAATGGGTGAAATGCAAGTGTTTTCAAGAAAGTACTGTCTTTCTTTGTTTGCGGTAGTAATACATGCATTATCATTTGCAATCTCAACACTACTTTTATATCTTTAATCATCTCGTCATAAGCTGACTTCAGAACTCTTCTTTTATCTAGAGAACTAAATCCATGGAAAGTTATGGGTCATTTGATGGCAATGCCATGCCTGTCAAGTCATGTAGTCCAGGCATTGGAATTGGACCTGATGTTGTCTCTGAACCTGAACAAACTGATCAGTTTCATGCTAAAACATCTACTATTGTGCGATCATCTGTTCCTGTGAATTACGGTGCCCTGGATCTCTTTAATACACCTGAGGCTTTTGCTTCTCCACCACTAGATTTGTTTCAGTTACCTGCAACTTCATCAGAATCTTCCAAAGATTTATTTCAACCTACAGCTGTATCTTCAATGCCACCTGGGGATTTATATAAACCTCCCTCTTCTACTCCATCTATAGACTTATTTGCTGAGATTGCTGAGCAGCACCCCGCTACAAGTTTTGATGGAAAATCACCCGAGTTACCTGTACCTAAAAATGAAGGATGGGCAACATTTGATACTCCTCAGCCTGCAGCATCTGATCCAGTATCCAAAGATCTTTTACCTGCCGTGCTGCCCAGTGATGAAGATTTGACAGTGAAGTTCGACCAACAGTCATCCATAAACACAACCATGCAGTGTTCACCTTTTGAAAATTTTAGTGCTGTTGGGGATACTTCGGCAATGTCTACTAAATGGCAAGAGGAACATGAGGGTCAAGCCCCCCCTGTTACAACTCAAGTAAGCCATTTCACATGCAGTTTTGTGAAGAATAAGAAATAATGATGCTTTAAGCATGCGTTTATTCAACGGCTTTATTGCTTGGTCTACATATGGTTACGGTTTGAAATATAAAATTTTCTTTCCTCTCAATTGCATGCTCAAGTGACCCTTTGTCTTTGAACAGTCATGGAATGCTTTTAATGATTCGGTTGAATCACTTCCTCTTGAACCTCAAGTAGTAGCATACAAACCTATGGCCACCACTGATGAACATTTGGGCTTAGCAGTTTCAGAGGTTTGCTAGTTTTATTTCTAATTATGCCAAAAAGTTCACATTTATTGTATTTATGTTTAAAATGTCTATTCTTGCAGAACCATGATAATTATGGCATCCAAGCAGCTGACTCCCATATTGGTTTTCCAGCTGCTACTCTACCATCAGAGATTGGCATAGCACCATCATATGCTCCATCGATGAATCCACTTCCGGTTTGTTCTTTTAACTTACTGGTTCTTTAGTTCTTTATATTATATGGATTCTTATTGAGCACTTCTTTAATCTAATTTAGGTTTTAAACTTAATTTTGCAGGGAGAGAAAGAGTCGCAAGCTGCTGATCTTAAACCAACCAACCCATTTGATCTTCCTTTTGATTCTGAATTGGAACAGAGTGATATGGTATACACATACATGTGTTTTTTTAACATAATATATCACACATCATTCAATATCTTTATACTTAGTTTTTTTTCTCTCTCTCTAAAACTGGTTAATCTTTCGCTGAGGTTAAAGATGTCTATTTATCTATGCTAACCTTTTTGCACTTGTCCTACGGAGATGGATTATTTCGTTATTGCATGCTTTTGTTCACTTTGTGTTTGGTTGGTTTTGCTGAGAAGTTACCCTTTTTCAAGGCCAAAGGTTACAGGGGAGAGAGAGATGATATAATCTTTGAACCTTGCTTTCAATGCTATTAATGGTTTTCAAGATCAATGGTTTAAGTTTTGTAGGGAGAAGAGACAATCTTTTGTTTTTATCTTATGCGGCGGATGTAATATTTATTCTAATCAATTTCTTACTGGTTTATGGCATACTGCAGTTCTTCGATATGAGTTCATTACAAACCACACTTCCTAATGCTCAGTTGCCTTCCACCTTTCTTGGTGTATCGCAACCGTGGCTTCCTCAGAATCCAACAACACCACAAGGTAGGTAGTTAATGTTGTCTTCTTGGAAAAAGAGCCATAATTATTAATTTCATACTTGGCTAATGGATGTTATTTCTGCAGGTGGATTAGTCTACATGTCTGGCCAAGCATCAAGTTCGCAATTATCGTAAGTTGTTTTATCATGTTATAGGCAGCTTCATCATTGTCAATACAATATTCATACACAAGTAACCGTGCACAATTATATGCAACTTCTATATTAACAGGAATGTCCCAGGTCAAGGTCCTGTTGCTTCCATCGGAGGAAATCCTTTCGCGTAGAAACTACTTAGCAACAATAGCTTTTTTTAGCACCTTTTCAGTCTGGGTAGTTTCCTGGTTGCCAAAATGTAATCAATCTTTCAGTACGTACATTAGAACTAATTCTACCGTGAAGTGATTCCAATTTTTTTTCCCTTGGCGAAAAATAATACCGTTGTCGTGGCTGAAAATTCGGTTTAGTGTTTTGTGTGTTTGAGGCCTCATGCCTGTATGTGATTCACTTGTTAGAAGCACCCAGGAAAGAGTTGTAGGGGGGAGATAGGCTTTGGTTTAATGGTGCTTAGGGTGGCGAAGATAGTATAATGGTATTGTAATTGTTTGCAACTTTGTATTTTGACTGTTTTACTTGCAAATTTGGAGAGGTTGTTAGCTATCTTGAACTGGTTTTTTCTTGAATCCTTCTACAGGTTATGCAGAAATTGGTTTTTTCTTGAATTGGTTTAATGATGCTTAGGTTGGCTTTTACTTTTTACTATTGAGTACTCGAGTTTTTGTATTCTTTTTTTGTTTTGATATTAGACTGCAAAAATTGTAGTCATGTGATGTGTGTTATTTATGAAATTTTTAAATATATAAAAAATAATTTAGAGAGAAATTATTGGTGGTTAAAAATAGTGAGCAATTTCATAACTTTTTAGCCCCTTTTAATTTTTGAAATTGAGTAAATTAATTCCTCGAAAAAATTAGAGCAATTTCATCCTTGTCGATTTTGAAAATAAACAATTGAATATAATTAATCCTGTCATTAATGTATGATTTTGATTGGCACGATAACAAATATAGTTCTAAATGTTTAGGTGTTTTGTTGATTTGATTTTAATTTTTTAAAAAAAATAGTTTAAATATTTACACATTTACAAAAATTATTGCAGGTTAAATTTGTTAAACATAACCAATTTGACAAAATGTATAAATTATGAGAGGTTAATTTGTTATTATGTCAGTCATTTATTTGAAGTTGAAGAAAAATATTAATATTGTGATTAATTATCTTTATTTACTCACTTTGATATTAATTAAATTGTTCCGATTTTTTAGGCGTCAAATTGCTCAATATTGAAATCGAGAGGGATTAGGGAGGTCATTTTACCTATGTAAACTGTACATCATTTAATCTGTTTATATTATATTATTAAATATATAGATTTTACATAATGTGTCAAACTAATCAGAGTGGCGCAGCGGAAGCGTGGTGGGCCCATAACCCACAGGTCCCAGGATCGAAACCTGGCTCTGATATTCAGAGAAGGCTTCCTTCAATTTTTTCATTTCAAATTTAGTGAGCTGGGCCTGTCACAATGTGGGCTATCCATATATTCTACTTGTTCTGGGCCAAGTGTAATGATTAGCTTTCCAATACACTCAAACTCATGAATAGTTTTAATTCTAATTTTAGTTTCTCCACTATGATTAATTTCTAATTTAGTATAATTCGATTTCTTTTTACTTTTGTAATATTCTTAGTTGTCTAAATTGAAAACATCAAAATGGTGTGATTTAAGAAAAAAAAATTCAACATTCGATTACTATGTAATTTATTATTATTTGAATATGATTGATTAGATTTTTATATGGTCTTAGATTATTAATTTGACAAAAAAACAAGTCCATGTTATTACTTTAATGGTAGCAACTAAGGGTGCTGTGAATTTGTAACTAGAAACCAAATTATGTCAAATAAAAATTGAAAAAAATATTCCAAAAAACTAGAAGGGTTAAAC
Source organism: Kokia cookei (assembly GCA_039519145.1). Taxonomy (NCBI): domain Eukaryota; kingdom Viridiplantae; phylum Streptophyta; class Magnoliopsida; order Malvales; family Malvaceae; genus Kokia; species Kokia cookei. The sequence continues at coordinate 45,597,886 of CM076908.1, read as the reverse complement.
CTTAAATTCAATAGAGTAGCCAAAATTTTAAAATTGCATAAATAATATGAGGAAAATAAAAATTACTAAATTAACTAAATTAAGTTAATAATGTTGAGACTCAAATACCGTAGTAGAAGTTGTCCAGTTTGTATAACTATGTCTGCAAGCTGACATTGGGATTTAAGGCGGAATACAAGGTTGAGGTGGTTCCGACAGACAACGGCTTCATCTCAATCGATACCAATTTCGAGTTTGAATCTTATCAATAACATTATTTTAATTACAGTGGATCTAATATGCATGGTTTAAAGAGACTGCACTATGCGTAAAGCGGTAGTACAACATAACAATGTCCCACATGAACTGTTCTAAATTAATGTCGTTTTGCACACAACATAACACATTATTGGCAGTTCTGTACTTCAGAAAAAGAAATTTGTCTGGAAAATTGAAGCATATGATGATTTGAATCAATCCTTGTAATGAAAAATTGCTTTTGTAATTCCATTTCCCATACTCTCAAGACATTCAAAAAGTGATAGATACACCATATATGAATTTACTCTTAGCATATTTATTTTGTTCCGACTCTTATTTATCTTTTTTTTTTTTTTAAACATTTGTGTTTGTTTTTGTATCCGATATATATATTTGGATATGAATATAACAATATGATATTTTAAATATATGAATTTTTTTTAATTTTTTAATAGCACATTCATATCTATCACTTCCAAAAAAATAAAAACTATAAAACATATATACACAATAGCCAAACTAATTTAAGTCGGATTAATTGCATCGATCAACCGACTTAACCGAAAAATATTAGATTTTGGTTTGGGGGAATGTTACAATTAGAAAAAAAAAAAAAACAATAAAGAATATTATGTTGATAGATTTGGGTTTGATTAAGTTTGAGTTTTGAATATTTGATGTATTTATTTGGGTCTGGGAATATAATAATGGATTTGGGTTTTGGCAATAAATTTAAAAAGTACACAAATTTAATATTTGAGTTAATATATGGTACATTAAGAGTACATTTTTTATTCTACAGATAGTGTATCAAATATTTTCTCTTGATTTTACTTGTGATGTCTAAAAATTCCACAAATTTTTTCCTTTGATAGATTTATATAAAAGTCGATTGTATCTATTCTGTTATAGATACAATCAACCGATCCAACATAATTTAATCACTCCTTCAACTGATTCAAAACTGAAACTGAATTAATCGAATTAGAATAATCAAATTACATCGAGTCAGTGTATTAAATCAATTTTGACCACATTTTTTCTGACCTTCACTCCATTTTTGTCATAAATTCATTCCCCTACATGCAAAGAGACAATGAAGTTAGGTATCTACTTTCTGCCCCGTTGTAGTAATGGAGAAAAAGTGAAGAGGAAAATGGTAGCAATAAAAACAAATCCCCTGTTGAAACTTTTGGTGTGTTAATAGTAAAGGTGTTTATAGATCAGATCCGGTTAGGTTAAAATTTTGATTCATTCAAAATATCTATTTTATTATTTAAAAATTAATATTTTTATATATTTTTTTTATAAACAATAAAATAGATTGGACCAGGTTAATCCAAAACTAAAACGTACAAGCTCAAACCTGACTCGAAACGAGGTGAATCGATTGGGCCAATCAAACTATGGATCCATAAACCCTTTTAGTTAAAAAGCCTAGGGGAGGTTGTTTCTCTAATTGTGGGCTAAATTTGGTAGACAAAAGAGATGCAACTTCAACTATTGCCATCTTTTGTCAACATTCATTCCCTTAATGCTAACTTACAAACTCCATTGATGAATTTGTAGCTTTGGTTATTGTAAAATATCAATCAAACGTGAAATAAGGGGAGAAATTATGGAAAAAATAACCTTTTTGAATTAGATAGTCAATCAAGTGAAATGATATTTATAGTTTAATCTTGAAAAGTAAAAACCCATAGGTAGCAAGACAATGTAGAAAAATGAAATTTTAGATGTTATAGTATAGGAATCTCTTAAAAAGTTTTCAATTATGGCAGATGGGAGTTCTAATCGATTTAAAAAATTAAAAGATATAAATTTATTTAAAGATCGAATTATTTGATTAAGTTCAAAAGCATGTTTAAATTTTGAGCAGAAATATATAAAAATATTGAACTCATTTACAATATGAACTAGGCTTGAGTTCCAATATTTCGAATTCGATCCATGCTTGATTCAATCCATTTTTTAGTTTGTAACATATTTATATATCATATAATTTGTATGATATGAGAATGATTTGGTATAATTATATACATAAAATTTTGCTTGTGGTTCAAATGTGTACATGAAACTTGTAATTTTGATTTAACTGTACACATTTAAAGAAATAAACATAAAATTTATTTATATATTAGATAAATATAATCATTTGTGTATGTAATATGCAAACATAAAATAGTTCTATAATGATAATTGTGTAAATAATTTGTAAAAAATGAATCAAATAAAAATCTCATATAACCAAAACTCATATATGACAACATACATTAATTTATTTAGAGTTCATATATATTTTTGAAATTTATTTCAAACAAAAACACATGTTATTTAAGATGTAATAAAAAAATAAATATTAAAAAAATGAAACATGTGATGATATAAGAAAACTTATTTATAAAATTAAAATGCTTCACCTATAATATATATAAAAAGTTAACATCTAATCTTCACAAACATTTGCCCAACCCACCCATTATCTCTTTCAATAATTTCAACAATTGCTGCTGTTTGATGTTGTTATTTGGAGACAAAGAAGGGAGAAAACTACAACTAATCTTCACAAACATTTGCCCAACCCACCGATTATCTCTTTGTTCTTTTGGCTACTTCTATTATTTTCCATTCAAGTTGGGTTAGTTAATTTTTTTTTCAAATTTTAGGGTATCTTTGAATAGGTGTTTATCTCTAGTATGGTACGTTTAGTTTTTTTTTGTCTCATATTATAATATCGTTACAGTATTTAATTTCATCGTTATTGATATTTTCACATTAAACGTAGGTAAACGCACTATCTATCAAATTTTATTTTTTCTTTTTGATTTTGAATTAGTAAAAAATAAAAAATTTGTTGGTTGCCATTTTTTCTACTTGAATTTGACAAGTAGGTGAGTTAGGACATTATGACTAGACATGCTTTTGGCAATTTTTTAAATTCAATTTTTGTTTGATAAATTTTGGATTTTGAATTTGGTATTTAGTTTTATTTTTTTATCATTTTGGTAATTATGTTAGTTTTTGTTCTCCGACTTGAATTCTGTCAAGATTTCTAAGTAATGATATAGCATAATCTTAGGGTATCTTGTCTAGGGAAGAGCAATTGGTTTAATTGATCAGTTCGATCACTTTTTTATTGACTGACATAGAGTTAATGAGTTGGGTTTATATGCTTATATATCTATTATATATTGTGAAATATAAATATATTTTAAATAATTTAAAAACACCATAAAATAAGTTAGTTTTTTGGTCGGTTCGGTTTTGAGATTCAAAAACTTATAACCAGTCGAATTAATTGATTAAACTAGAGTTAAATCGACCAACTTGCCCCATCCAATTAAATTGAAATTGAGAAAACTGGAAAAAATGGAATAAATCGATTTTGCCAGCTAAAATTGAAAATTACTCTCCCTAATCACATGATTAAAGTAATTAAAACGAATTTAATTCTCAAGTTCATACATCAAAATAGATTAACAAAAGTATAAGTATCATATTAAACTTAATTATCAAGTTCGGGAATAAAAAATTACATTTGTAATTGTGTAAAATGCAATAGTGATAATTTTTTTTAAGAGATTGATCTTTTTATACAAATTTGAAAATGGTTGTAATTTTTGCTTGTGATTCTCATTTGGAAAATGATAATATTCATTTACCTAATCCGAATCTAATTGAGATTCTTCTTTTGGGGTTCTTCTGTTCCAATTTTTTCTTAATTGGAATCATGTTAAATTAGATTTCATATCTATACAAAGAAATTAATAATAATTATATGAATAAATTATATAAATAATAATCTAATTGCTCATATTTTTGTTTTAGTCATCCAATTTTAAAAATTTTCAATTTAGGTATAAACGTTCAAATTCATTATTATTTTGTTGTTTTGGTCACTCACCTTTGAATTGATAATGAAAAGCTTTTTTCTAACTGATATAATAACACATTTAGTTCTCAATAGTTACTTATTCTATCAATTGGATCCTAATTTTAAATAATTCAATAAATTTAACATTCACATTCACTAATTCTATCATTTTGATCCTCAAACTTCTTAACCAAAGCTTTCAACTTTTAAAACAGAGGTATTCCACATCTATTAATTGTTTTATTTGTGATTGAAATTATCCAATTCAGTAAATAATCCTTTTTGTTTATATTTTTAAGAAGTTAGTGATAGAAATTAACTAAACACCATTAAAAATAATAGAAAATACAAATTTTAAAATTATAATATATAATTTATATAATTTTTTGTGTCAAAAATAAATTTTCGCTCAGACTAACATAATTTTAGTTTTTTATTAATTTCGTAAATGATTTCATATTAAATCAGATTATTAGTGATATGTATTGGTTATTGTGAATTTAAAAATTAAAAAAAAATAGAACACATAATAATTTCTTAATTAGTTTATAAAATTTTAAAAAAAATATTATCAATGTAACAAAAGGAAATTCAATTAATTCTTTCACATTTTTTCTTATGAAAAATTAAATGTTCATAATTTTTCTTATATAATTATTGATTGGACAATTTTATTTTCCAAAGCCATATTTTTTGGATTTAATTTCTAATTTCAAGGATCAATTTTGAGAACTATTTCTATATAGTCTTGAAGGTAATATTATACCGTAACAACAAGAGTAAATCTAAAGTGTTTTTTTTTTTTTAAGTTTTTCCACTTTCTTTAGCCAAAATTTTATCAATCGAAGGGTTATAAAATATTATATTTAGAAGAAAATTAATAAAATAAAGAAAATGAAATAAAGTTTCATTATAAACTCATCGGTATTAATAATTGGCTCGGATAACCACTCGTTAGTTGAGAGAAGTTTTTTTTTTCTTTTATGAGTTTTACAAATTTATAGACGTAGAATGCTTCTGTTTTAAAAGATGAAAGTTTTGATTAGGAAGTTTGTGGATCAATTTGATAGAATTTATGAATGTGAAGGATTAAATATATTGAATTATTTAGCATTATGATCAAATCGATAGAACATGTAAGTATTGAGGATTAAATGTATTGTTATATTAAAAGAAACTTCCCATAATCGATTTAACGACGGATGACTAAAATATAAACGAATTCAAACGTTAATACTTAAATTAAAAATTTTAAAAATTGAGTAACCAAAATAGAAATATTAACATAATTGAATAACCATTTGTATGATTTATCCTAATTATATTCGACAACTTAAAATCAAAATGAAATAATTAATAACTTTACCTACAATTGACAATAATTAAGATGAAGAAAAGGTACATGAACCAGGCAAAATAACGAATCAAGTCAAAATCATAGAGAGAAAAAATGATTTTAGTGTTGCCTAATAATTATAAATTTCCCCACAATATCTTTTTAAATAAAAATAAAAATAAATCTCACAAAAAAGAAAATATCAAATTTGGGATATATTGATTTTCTAAATTTCATGATAAGATAAAACTGTCGATGTTGTTTGATTTTAATTTTTGTATCGAATTTCAAAATTTTATATTTATATAATTGGAATTAATAATTTTTTAATTAACAATTAGTAATTCAAATTAACTAAATTAATTCGAATTTTTTTTAAAATAATCATTAGTTGGGCTTAGATTTGTTTAAAATGAAGTTATTTATTCAAGTTTAAAATCTCGCTCGATATTTAAAAGGGTTTAAACAAAAATATTATGTATACTTAAAAAATAAATTATAGACAAAAAAAAAATTAGACCCATTTAACATGTTATATAAATTATAAATATTATCAAACTTGAACTCTGACATTCAAAACTCGAATTTGACCCAACTTATTATATAATTATTTAATACATTGTACTATTTTTTTTTTATAAATTATAAAAGTTATATCATATAAAATTTAAATTTATAATAATAAATAATAATATTATAATATATTAATAAATAATAATAATGTCTGTACTAATTGCCCACAATTTTTGAAATATTTAGTAAGCTTAATTAGATTTTTTTTTTCTTTATTTTATTGACTGCTAAACAAAGAAATAATATAAAAAAAAAATGAAGAAATAGCAACCCCCACTTTCAGGATAATGACAAAGATGTCACATTAGTCTTGTTTTCATCAAGGACTAGAACCCACACCATGTGCAACACTATTTCTAATATAATTTTTGTCTTTCCTTCTATATTTTCAATCATATAAATATAAATTACTAATTATGTCATGAATATTCAGGCTTCTCATGTTAATAGTAAGGAAGAAATTTTTTAAGAGGATTATATATTTTTATAAGGGTTAAAATATTATTTTATTTTTATATTTTTAATGGTGTTCAAAAGGGTTAAATAAGGATTCTAATATTTTTGGGGGAAACCTATAATTTTACTTATATATAAACTTACGGTTTTATAAATTCTGAGATTAGAGCAATAATTTTTCATTTTATACGAGGCTAGAGCCCACCTTACCCCAACCCTTTGCTCTTGCTAGACATGTAAATTTTGATCTAAAATTGAAATGGTCAATTCGAGTACGAATCCGATCAATATCATTTGACCATTAGGGTTGCTCGAAAACGACTTAAACCAGTACCGACTCAAACTAGGATTAAATGAAAAATTATACTTTTAGCCTTCTCAGAAAATAATAATTTAACTTGTATCCTTTAACCCCTTGATTAAACAAAAAAAATTACAATTTCAACCCTCCTAAATTAATAGTTTAATTTAAATTTTTTTTACTTTACCACCTTAAATATTTACGATTTTATCTTATCTCTCAATACAATTTTTGGTTTCGTCCCAACAAATAACCCGAAATTATTTGAATTAAAGTGCCAAACCCAAATGAAAAAAAAAAAAAAAACCTTCAAAATGAATTGAATCAAAAACTAACCCTAACTCAAAATTATCCAAATCTAAAATAAATTAAAAATATTAAAACCCGAAAATCAATCTTTTATCGTATCTAAAATTATAAATGCATGGAACAAAACAAGGGTTGGCGCATCAAGCAATGAAAGGAGAAAAACCAATGGGTGATGGGGGAAACTAGTTAGAGAAGAGGACAAAATGGTGGGACACAAAAACAAATAAAAGAGAATCGACTTCCCAAAGTCTATGCCAACGGCATTCAGCACTAAACTATGATTTAAGTCATTTTCTTCCTCGTTAAGTTGGTCCTTTTTTTTATTAATGATTACTTTTTAAGAAATCCTAAAATTTATAATTCCTCAGAACAAAGTTAGTTTAGGGTTTAGTCAAATTATTATAAAGTTTAGGGTTGAATGAATGATCCCAAATCATTAACACAGTTAAGGACTATTGTTTATCATCTCCCCTCGGTTGATACCTGCTATTGCCAAGGTTGAAGCCATTTCGTTTCCATCTTTATCAGCCACCGAAAATACTATGCTGCCAAGCTGCTCACTTATCCTGTCAATATCTGCAAATATAGGTTGCATCGACCATGGTCTCGTAGCCTGGTTCAAGCACCAGTTGCACACCACCTTTGACCCAATTTCAATACACAGTGAGACATTAATCTTCCATTCCATGGATTTAAACAGATCCAAAGCTGCTAGCACCGCCCTGCTTCTGCACTAACATCATCGTTTGCTTTAATAGGACCCGAGAAGATATCTCTACAACACCCTCCATATCTCTCAACACTCCACCACATCCTGCAATTTCTTCTTTCGCTACCCCACATACATTAAACTTCGGACTTCCTTGCGGCGGAAGTCGCCATTTTGATGCAGAGGATCTGTTTTTAAGTGTATCGATCCTGCATCTTTTCGGGCATAACCATCAAGAGCTCTCCTGCACCATAACTTCATCGTAACCTTCTCTTAACCACAACAAAGCCCTCACCTTTGATTGAAAAATTCAAATTTTTCATTGTTGTCAACTTCTTCTCAAAGACAATTCCGTTTTTTGCTAACCACAATGTCCAGCAGGCTATCGAAATTGATATCAGCCAAATGCTTCTGCGGATACCTGTCATTTCACATTATAGCACATAGAGTAAAATTCAACAAAACCTTCTATTGGTTTCCAATCTACCTCCCACCATTTGAAGAGTTTGTTCCAAAATCCGTCCATGAATTTGCATTTGAAGAACAAGTGATCAGTTTTCTCCGCAGCTCTTTCGCACCATGGGCATTCGATCGAAATATTTTGAAGCTGCACCCCTCTAGAAACCAGAAAATCCTTCGTTGGAATCCCATCTATGGCGAGCATCCAAAGAAAGCTTCGCACTCTCGGTGGGACCCCCGTTGCTATCATACACCCAGCTTATCTGATCCTCCACCCCTGGAACTAATACCATCTTGCTAACCCTCTCCTCCAATTTGCAAAGCATTTCTACTTCTCTGTTCAATAAAGTTCTTGTAAAGCATTCGCTCCAAATCACATTACTGAATCCCCCTCTGTTGTCTTGCTAATCGAAACAGTCTTGGGAATTCCAATTTTATTTTGAGAGTTTTGGGAGGACATTTGGTGTGGAAAACAAATGAATGTTCAATGCTAGTTTTGTCGAGTTTCTACTATTTCTTATGTTTTTTATCTTTATTTTTTTAAAACATTATAAGTCTTTCTAAAACAATGTCTAGAACTATCTATAATCATTTCCCAACTCATAAATAGGAATATAATGCGTTTCATTGCACTCGATCCACATCTTTCCACATTGACAACAATGCCCATGCTAATTGAATTAAGAATTAATCAATTTTTGTCTTTGATTTTGAATAAAATTATGAAAGCTAATTAATATGTAGATTTGTTTTCATTTTCTAAATACTAAAATGAAAAATTGAAATTGCACCGACTTAAATCATGTTTGATAAAATGTTAAAAAATTCAATCGATTGAAAATTTATACTTTCAGTAACTTAATTTTTTAAGATATATTTGATAATCCATAATGAAAATTATTGGATAGAATCTTGAAGACTCTTGAAAGAAAGAAAGAAAGAAAACTGCGGTTAATTGATTTGTTAATAAGGGGTTTGGCTGTTAAGCATCCATCATCAAGATTTGGAAAACTGTGGGAAGAAGAAGAAGAAGAAAAAGAAAAAAAACAAAGAAAAGAGATGAATGAAAAAGAATATGAAAGGAAAAAGAAAATGAAGAAGAAAACATAAGTAAATAATAAAATGTACCTCATAATTTGATTGGTTTTGAAAAAAAAAATTAATTAAGGGTAACAATTGGGGCTTATAATAATTACATAATTATAATTTAGATACCTAATTCGACAAAAAAATATTTAGATACCTAATTAAAAGAAAGGTATAATTTAGAGTTGATCGTGACCCGGGTCGGGTTCGTGTCGGGCTTCAACAAACTTTAAGGCTCAATTATTAGGTATAGGCCCGGTCCGACCCAAAAAATAGACTTAAAATTTTGTTCAAACCCGACCCGAATTATAGAAGTCAAGCCCGAGCTCGACCCGACCTAGCCCATATTAATTTTTTTAGATTATTTTATTATGTACAACAAATTAAAAAATATATAATATATCAAATACGCTTAAAAACTTTAAAACAAACATTAAAAATAAACAAATTAAAATACATTAAAAATTCTATATATTAAGATAGTTGCAAATAAAATAGTAGAAAAATTAACAATAAAACATAAGTTCTACAATATTCAAATAATATTAAAAAAGACAGTGAGACAATAATAAAAAAAAACATAAAAAAAACATCCAAACAACCAAAACAGCAGCAAAAATAATAGAAAAAATAGCAACAAAAATAACAATTAAAATAACACAAAAATAGTATAAAAAAATAGCATCAAAACAGTAAAAAAACACCAAAACAGCAAAAAATAGCAACCAAAACAGCAAAAAAAAAATAACACCAAAACAACAATATAATTTTTTATTAAAAATGGTTAATTTATTCGGGTTGGACCGGGCCGAATTCGGATAAAAAAACTCTTACTCGAGGCACGGCCCATTTAGAAAATGGGCCTCATTTTTTGTCCAAGCCCATTTTTTGAACCTATATTTTTTATCCAAACCCTCCTTTTTTTGGGTGAGCCTTCAGATCGGATCGAATGGCCCGGCTCATGATCAGGTCTAGTATAATTTGAGGGTTATTCATTGAATTAAGCCCTTTCTTTTTTAGGTATAGTGGGTGACCTTCCCTAAGGATTAAATTGAAAGATATATATATATATATTATCATCTTAGTAAAGATATGAATGTGATGAAATGGGGATGGGTCATTTCTATAATGTTGTTTGATTGTAGCAATGGATTACAAATTTCGTTATTAAAGATAACAGTTTAGTTATACTCGACTGCCAAGGTAGGACTTACAATGAAATTTCAAAGAAAATTAAAATATTTAAGTGATGAAAGAACAACCCACTTCCACGATAATGACTGCCACATGAGTTCTGTCTTCATCAAACAATAAAACATTGAATTTTTTTTCTTCTTTATATTAATCATATAAACATAAATTTAAACTTAAAAGAAAAGTTTAAACTTAAACTAAATTTAAACTCAAAATAATTCTAAAAAATTAAAAAATAAATTTAAATGTTAGACCCGATTAAAATTGAACTTCAACCTACATCTTATCATGATTTTAATGTTTTTAGACAAGAAAACAACTAGAAACAAGACAAAAAATTACATCGTTTTTTGCTACAATGTAATGATTCAATTATTGATTGATTTGTTTTTTTTTTTTTGCAAAACATCACTAAGATATTTTTAGGATAATTTGTGTTTTCCAAATCTACTTTTTACTATATAGTTTATTTTTCAAACTTATTTCGATTATTTATATATAAAAAGTTGAATTTAAAAAAAAAAAAAGAAGAAATTTTAAATCCATATAAAAAGTGTACGAATTTATACACGTTCAATAAATCATATATCATTAATAATTTTAAAGTTCAATAAAAATAAAAATAATTATTATACTTTTAATAATTTTTTATCTTTTGAATCATACAATTTATAAAATCATACACTTTTATCACGCACCCGTTTGACATGAATTCAAGTTATATTATTTCATCTTCACCCCCAATCAAGATGTAAATAAGGGGTCAGACAATGATCTTAACCCAATGATAAATATATTTTTTAATCCTTTTAAAATTTATAAAATTATAAATTAATATAATAATAAAATTGCAATTAGGCCCAAATAAACCCTAAACTAGACATATCATGTCACCCAAATATTCCTTATATATAAAAAGAAAATTGAAGTTGTGAAATTGTGATGCCTTAATTTTGGCAATTAGCTCCTCTTTTCAACAAAGACTGCTTTTTTATGTCCTTTTGTGATGTGTTGTTACACTGTTTCAAAAACAAACATAGACCGTACTGAAATTCTGACTGTCCTTTAATTGATTTCCTTTCCTTTGGATTTTTATGATTATAAAAAGCTAACAATTTATCACACTATAGTGTTCTCTTGTTCATTGATGTAAAATGTTGACACAATGCAAATCCACCGCCTATTGTCTCCATTTAATGTTTTTTTTTTAAATTTTCTTCTATAGCGATCATTTAATGATAATTAATAATTATCGATTAAGTATTAATATAATTAATATGAATATTATTATTAATGTAGAAAGATACGGATTTAAGTGTATTGAAACACATTATTTTTTTATTTATAAGTTTAGGAGAGATTATCCATTGTTCTAGATATTATGTTAAAAAATCTATAATAAAATTAATAAAATAATAATAATCAACAATTCTAAATAAGATATAAATTGAAATATAAAATATATTATTACTATATATATAAAGACCAAATTTAAATTATACTAACAAAATAAATTAACGATGTTGATTGAATTTTAATTAAGTCGACTTTATTGTAATTGCAGTAATAAGGAGAATGAAGGTTAAAACATGTTTAAAAACATTTTGCTTTTAATTTAAAGATTGAGGAGGTAATATAGATTGAAGTAGACACTGTAAAAAAAATTAATGATGCTGGGGCCTACTACCAACTAAAAATCAACTCACTTGCAAATTCTCTTCATTTGCATTCAATTTCCTTTGCAAATATATTTTTGTAAAAATTATATTTTTTAAAATTTTAGTTTATTAATAATGTAATGTGACGGTTGCTCACATCATTCTTTAATTATGTGGTCGGGGACTCGATTTCCATTCATAAGAATGGAGAACATTTTATGATTAATTGTTTATTTTTTTAGTAAGTACCTACGACAAGAAGATTAGCCACCGTTACTGATCCCTTGATTATAACATAAAAAAAAATTATAATTTATTTTTATTCAAAAATACTAGTTTTTTGGTAAAATGTATTTTTTTTTAGTAGAACAAAAAACAGCAATAAGTGAAAGCAAAAGAAAATCAGCTAGAGTAACATAGAGCCATTGTAATCCTCCACAAGTAGCTCTCGCACTAAGGGTGGTGGCTCCTCCATTAGTTTAAGTCGCATGGAGTCTGAAGCAATAGTCTTGGACAAGTAATCTGCAACCCCATTGTGAGTCCTTGGAACATAGCGAATGCGAACCTTCCAATTCCTGCTGATCAAACGATAAATAAGTCGGATTTTTGTCAGGTTGCTATCAACAACTCCTCCCGCCAAAATCGTCTCCACAAGTAGTCCATTATCACACTTCAATTCCAGTTGTCTAAATCCCCTATCTCATGCTAAATTCAAACCCTCAAGTATCGCCCTTGCTTCAACTTTAAAAACCGTATCCACCTCAATCCTCATTGAGAATCCACATAACCAAGCTCCTTTGTCATCTCTAAAAACTCCTCCCAAGATTATCATACATATTTTAAATTAGTCCCTAAATTTCATAAAGTTTTAATTGAATATTTAAAATATCAGTACGTCCCAAGATCTCTCTTTTACTTGACCTATAAGTACTATAAAAAGCCTTCACCCCTAGGCCATTCAACACAACTTCACAAGTGCAAAAGTCCAAATATTCAAAAATCAAAGCTTGAAGATTCTAAAGACAAGAAGCTTTCTCCAAAATCCTAAGAAATCTATGAAAAATAAGAAGTCGAAGAAATTAAGAAGAACAATGCATAAATTCTAAAAAGAAAAATGAAAAAACTACTCTCCAATCTTGTTCAACTAACAAAACAAGACCAATTTATCCATCAAAATCAAGTTTAAAAGGCTTTTGAAGCGTGACCCAAGATCAAGTCTCAAAGACCCTTAAATCAATCTCAAATAATTTAAAGAAAGCAACTCTCCGAATTCGTTTTTAAGATCAAGTACCTACAACCTTTGAAACAAACTACATCAAATATCAATGCTAGATAACCCTTGGGCCGAAACTCCATTAAAGAAAGAATAAAAGGATGTTCTTTATTTTGAAAAATTTGATGGCAAAGGAAATCCACATCAACATATTGTGCATTTATAGAAACTTGCAATAATGTTGGCACTAACGGAGATCTCAAGGTGAAGTAGCTCATCCAATCATTAAAAGCAAATGCTTTCGATTGGTACACTAATCTTGAGCCTAAATAATTGACAACTGGAAACAACTTGAGTATGAATTTCTCAATCGATTTTATAACATTCGTCACACTGATAGTATGATCGAACTTACAAGCTTATGACAATGGAAAGACAAGCCAATCATCGTTTAGATTATCTGATGGAGGAATTTGATTCTAGACTAGAATGAAAAGTTCTTGGAGTCCTCTACCTCTAGCATGTGCATACCTTGTATGATTTGCGGCCTGCGCTACATTATCTGAGGCATCAAGCTAAAGGCTTTTGAAAAATTAGCTACTCAAGCATATGATATGGAGTTAAGCATGACAACTATTTTAAATCAAAAACCTCCTTAGTAAGAAATTCACAGAAGGGGTAAAATTTTAGTTGACAATGAAGATATCGATCAGCCCATGATTATGAATGTCAAGCCTATTTTTTTGAAGAAGTTAAAAAGACAAAGAAAAAGGCATACAAAATGAAATGCAAGAAAAGGTATCTCACATTTACTCGAGTGGCTAACACTATGAAAGGTGATCAACTTTAAACCATTCTACACAAATTTACAAGTTTAGAAATCTAGAAGTTTAGAAATTAAAGCCTGATGAGAAAATTTTAAGGGATAGAAACTTTTTTCAAAATCCCAAAAAATCTCTAAAAATTTGAAGAACTAAAAAAACTCATGAAGCACGTCACAACTGTTTTGAAGAAAAGGACTCTCTAATCTTGTTCGACCTACAAAAACAAGACTAAACACATTCTTCAAGATCAAATCCAAAAGACCATTGAATCAAATCTTACTGACCCTAGATCAAGTCGTAAGGTCCCTTGTACTAATCTTAAATAAATTAAAGAAAGCAACTTTTGAAGCTCATTTTAAAGATTAAGTCTCAAAGATCTTTGAAGTAGACCATATTCATTCAAAATTAAGTCTAGACGACCCTTAAATTGATGCTCCATTAAAGGAGAAAATCAAATGATTTTCTTTTATTTGTTTGACTTTTTCAAGTATTATTTTCGATGCAAAATTTATATGTACTATGTTTATAACTATCATATAGACAACTTGAATTTGATACATTAAAATATTAATATGACATAAAACCATTGAAAAATAGATACAAATGATATGTCGTCATTATTTCATACAAATTTCTTCTATTGCATTTGATGTTGCAAAACCACGTTTCGAGGTTTTAACCAGGTGGATCGACCCACCACCGATATGCAAATATATTTTTTTATACAAGTTCAAATTCACACATGCACATCTACACACATACACTACACTACCACATAATTCTACCGCTTTAATTTTACTAAAATATCCGTTCTTACCACCGTGAAACTTTTTTAACTTCTCACTGTTTCACCATGAAGGCCATTTTAGTCATTTCGGAGCACCAAAAAGAAGACGGGCCCGACACAGTCCACGATGTCGTTAAGGTATACACAATGGATGCTCACCGATAAATCGTTACTACGGTTTTCTTATTTTATTTTTTATAAAAAAAACAATCTCCACGTGCAATGCACACGTGTTTGGACACGATCTGCCCGCACGTGTAACGGACTTCCACCCCTTTCGTCATTAAAAGGTTTCCTCCCTCGATAAACTCCAAATTTCTAAAACGGTTTCTCCACTAACTGACGATATCCATGCATGTGCTTAAACCCACTTACACCCTTTTTTTATTTAAATATTCTTTTTAAAGTTTACATTTGTTTCTTTCTTTTTCCAAAATATACATCTTTTAATTCAAAATCGAATTGAAGATTAAATCGAGCATTTTAATATATATATTAATTAAATTATAAATGTTAAATATTTAATTAAATTATCGATTTTTAATTTATTGGACCAATAATTTAATTTTTGAAAGAAGAGCTTACGAATAACTTGAAAATTACTCTAACAAATAAGATTTAATTTCTTTTTTTTTTATGGGGAAAAGCAAATAATGGGACGTTACAAAATGAAAATTTTTTGGTTGATACAACGTGTGTTATGTAACTGTTGAAAATGGCTGATTTTTCGAATGAGACATTAATGTGTGCACGACCGTAACGTGCCATTTTTCGAAATTTGTGCTCAAAATAAAATAATGTTTTTCGAAACTAAAATAAAGTAATTTAAAAGTATATAAAATATATTAATGTAAATTTGAGTGCGATGTTTATGGGTTGAAAAATGAGATATGATCAAAATTTATAATGAGATTATTTAAATATATATTATAATTTTTTAAAGGAAAATATGTAGTTATGTATTTGGTATTAGTATTTATATATATTAATGGTGAATTTATTATTTGCTTTTTAAAGAAAAAAAACACACACATATATAATTACGTGTTTGGTAATAGTATTTATATAAATATTTATGGTGAATTTATTATTTACTTTTTAGAGGAAAATCATATAAATAAAATTAAATAATTGGTATTATTAGTATTTATTTCAATGGCTGGTTCCCCAATGAATAAATGATTCCCATGGTCAAACAAGCAAAACAAAACAAAACAAACCCATAATAATTATTACCACTTTTGAAACCAAAAATTAAAAAAAAAAAAAACAAAAAAACAAAGTCTCCCTAAATACGTTACAACCTAATCTGCAATAGGCATTTTTCTTGTGACACTGCTTTCTCTTCCATGCATGATAAGTGTGACAGTTTCTCCATTTTCACAACAAGCTTTTTTTCATGTACATATCATTCTCTGTTACCTCACTTTTTTTTTTTAGTTAGAATCGTATAATGAATAATTATGAATGTAATTAGATCTGTTCAAGGATTAAGTCAAGTTAAATCGTATCACGACTCTAAAAAAGATTTAAGTAGAGACTCGAGCTTGATTCGGCTCGTTCAAATAACCCATTTTATTATTTTTGGATAGATTTAAATGCATTCTTTATATTTGCAGGACTCATCTCTAAATTATACCATATTTACGGTGATTAAACTTGTATTGAGTAGTAAAAATAATGAATAGGGTTTAGTTATTTAAGTTTTACATAATAAAAATATTTAGATTGAGAGAATTTTATTCTCTGTTTCGAAAGGTTTTTCTAAATAAAATTTACATATTCGATATTTTCGATTCTTATTTTCTTCACTTTGTTCGTTGTTTAATTGGGTTTATCCTATAATTTTATTAATAAAATTTTTTACCTAATTTAATATTTAAAAATTAATATAAGATGGACCATATGCATGATTCAATGTTGCTTTTTATAATAAGATGAAAGCCAATAGATGGGCAAAAGAATTTAATTAGAAAACATAAAATACACAATTTTTATTTAAATGGAAGAGCAAAAATTGAAAAAAGAAAACATAAAATACACAATTTTTATTTAAATGGAAGAGCAAAAATTGAAAAAAATTATGAAAGCATAAAAGTGGGACAATGATTTGAATAGTCAAAAAGATTCAAAAAGGAGAAGAATGCATATAATAACTGATAATGTTTAATAGGTTAGCTAACGGAACATTGCCTTATTAAAAGTATACAAAAATACATAATTAAAGTCACCTAAAAATCATGTCAAAAGCAATGAAAGAAAAGGGAAGTTGAATGACTCACCCCCACCCAAAATCAAAGTTGCAAACATTTATTTATCATTATTTTTTCAATAACTTTTTTTTTTATTCTATATTGTTCGGTAAGTTGGTATCGAATCGATAAATACATTGGAATTATGTTGGTACGTATTGGTATCAGTTTGTTTTTGATATATCGTTCTAGATTTATCATTGTTTTTTGAATGAGATTAAATTGTCAATTGAGATAATTTTCAAGGTGCATAAATGAGTTTTTCTTTCGATTTAAAGCTTTGGAGGGTTCAAAATAGAAGTAGGCATTGTTTCGGATTTACTATTGAAATGAAGCATTCCAAGTGATACAGACAAGGCCACACATTTTAAGCGGTCAAATCGTTGATGATTTTATCGTATATAATTCTTTTTTAACTAGATGAATTTTCATACTACATTAAATTCGATATTAAATTCTATCAGATCAATAGCATTTATGTTAGTAAAACCCTTCCAATAAGATCGCTTCTCAAAGTTCAAAGAAGTGCACTTCCTAAAATTTTGTCGTCTATAATTAAATTAACTTTTTGATCATATTTGTTTTTTTGACACATGCTTAAAATTGTTCATAGTCCCTCCCCAACCCATAAGTAGAAAGATAATACGCTTCAATGCACTCAAGCCCACGTCTTCTTGTATTAACAACAATGTCTATACCAAATAATTAAGACTCAATCAACAATTATTTTTTAGATTTTCAAAACATCAAAGTAAAGAAATTGATTCATTAAAGAAAGAAAGAAAATTGTAAATAGTGATTGGATTGATATTTTTTTTTTCTTTCGTTAAAAGAAAAGCTACATTGATTAAACTATTTGATTCCCCTAATCCAAAAGGAATACTATTGTTGATTGTGGAAAAACCAGTCAAGCACTTGATTTAATTATCACCAATCGCTTTCTTAATCAATTAATTTATTATCTTCAAATCTATGTAATAATTTTATATTATTTATTTACAAAGTGGTGGGAATCATTAATTTTTTTTTCTATGCATGTTAGTAGGGTTTCTTTCTTTTTCTTTCTTTCTTTTTTCTTTAACATAATATTATTATTTTGTTGCTTATGAGTTCATTGCCTTTTTTTTTTTTTTAATTGCATGCAAAGCTACATCTCGTAAATGAGGAAGAAAAGAAATGAAGTATTGTTTTATTTTGGTATTGTTTTTGTTATGCCCAATTAAGATTAAGATACTTTTACAAAGGTAAATTTTAAAAAAATTCATCTACATTTACAAAAATTTATATTTTAATCCCAAAGCATGCTACATTATTTTAGAAAGGAGAGAAAATCTAAAGTTGTAACTTTAGATGACCTCAATTTGGCTTTTGTTTTGATTCAAAATGAAGTATGATATTAAGATTGAAATGCTAAAAAATTATCTATGGTGGTAAATTATTTGTATTAATTTTTTATTTTAGGGGAAATCGAGAGCCTGCAAATCCTCTAGTTACATATCTGGGTATGGATGAAGTCGGGATAAATAGAGTTTTGGTCTCCTTGATTAAACAAGAAAAATGTATTAATCGTTTAATATAAACTTTTTAGTCATATACAATAATTAAACCAATTGACTTATATGAATAAACTAACCTAATTGAATTGAATTGACTTGACCAATTAATCAACTTAGCATTGGTCGATTAATAGACTTATTTAAAATATATTATACAATGCATATTTAAAATAAATTTTAAAAGTTAAGTATTAAGTAAATTTGTTTAATTATAAAATTCAATAATCGATAATCAATTAAAATAATTAAATAAACAAATCCTACATCTAATTTAATCACTAAAATCGTTAGAATTAAAATTGACTTAATTGAATTCATCGGTCAAAACTGTTTTAATCGACTTATACTTTCTATATCTATTATATATATATATATCACATTTCTTAATCAAACCATGAATGTTTAACCCATTAATTAGTGAAATGGATTGCCATAAAAATTAAAGAAAACTGGATTTCTTATTTTGTAATATTGTTCTTAAAAAAATGAGAAAAATGAAATCACATAGTACACCAAACATAAAATTTATAAATTATTTAAAAAAAAAATAAGTTTAATTAGCAAAGAGGGAACTAACATCAAGGGAAGACACATTGTTTGAAATGGACAAATCTATGTCTGTGTTGGGAAGCTCTCCTCTCATATCTTATTGGGCATATCGTCACTATTTTTAATGTTTTTGAAGTATTAACAAATTCCAATGTCCAATTTTATGTAAAAAAAAAAATTGTTGTTATCATGGAATCCTATATATACTTTTTAATTTATAATCAAGTTTTAAATAGTATATATATTTTTATAAATTTTAATGTAATTTTTACAAATATAACCTTATTGATTAATTATTACAAAGTATAAAACAGACTCAATTTAACAACAATATTTATGAATACGATTCACACGTGATAAGATTTAATCATTACAAATTTACTGATTAATTATTACAAAATGTAAAACAAATATAATTTAAATCATAATATTTCTCAACACAATTCACATGTAGTAAAATTTAAGTAAAACCAAATCTAGCCAAAACCCAAAAGGTCAACTTAAACCATATAACCAAGGTCTCATCGACCACGCTCATTCAAGTTAACAAAAAATGAGTTTTTTTTTTATCGATTGAATTTTAATTTGATTGACATGTGTATTATTTCAATACAGGAGGATGTAGATTCAAGTTCACTAAAACGCATTGTTCTCTTATTTATGGGTTTGGAGGGGATATTAATAATTTTAGGCACGCTGTTAAAAAGAGCATATATGATCAGAACTTATAATGAGATGGTTAAAAAAAGTGTATTTTTTTAAAATTTGAAACAATTTAAATTAAAAATAAAAAGTAATAATAATTTTATTATATTATTATTTTAAAATAAAATAGTTGGAAAAAGGAATGGTAAAAAAGAAGGGAGCAAATTAAAGGTGAGTGGGGAGAGTTGGAAATTAGGACTATGAAAAAACACTTTTTGAATAAAAATTTATTAAAAAGCAAAAGTGTTTGACAAAAAGACAAATAGATTCTGGTTTTTGCTTCATTCCCCGATGCCAAACAAACACGACTCCCCCTTCCATCATTTTTATCAATTTTCTCAATTTTTGTGTTTTCTATTTTCCTAATTTCCTATTCCCTATTTTCTTCTTTTTTTTCCTCATAAAACATTATTAAATTTTTTAACCTTTGAATCATTTTAATATTTTTAATAATTTTATAATAAATTTTGATCATATCAAATGCTCTTTTGACATAATATTTAGAACTACTCATAGTCTCTCTTCAACTTATAAATAGAAAGATAATGTGTTTCAATGCACTCGAACTCACAATCTTCTGTATTGACAACAATACTCATGTCAATTAAGCTAAGATTCACTCGGCAAATTTTAACATATTTTCCACATAGACTTGGTTTTAAGATTAAAAACTTAAAAAAAATGGAAATTAATTTTTTAGAGTCATCATGTACCTAACTAAATTTAATTGATTGAACACTAATTAATATCGTAATTGACTTTCACCATCTGTCTCATTTAACTTCTAAAAAAAAAGTCAATCGAATAATAGTTAGATGGGTCGATTTTATATTTCGTCTATATAACTTATAGTAAAGATTACTCAATTATAAATTTTTTTAGTCATTCAACTGTAAAAAAATTATAAAACAATCATTTAATTATTATTTCTTTTGTCACCAATTTACTACTGTAAAAATAAAAATATCTAAAATTCAAAATAATTAGATGATAAAAAAATTAAATAATTAAATGATTATTTTATAATTTTTCGTAAAAAAAATTATAATTGAATGTGTAAATATAATTTACCCTTAAATTAATTAAACCAATGAAAAAAAAACCAAAACCAAAAGAACAAAAAAAGGGAGGGACACACTCCCAACACCCACACGAGCGGTTCTCCAGTTGCATGCAAAGCCTCAGCCTTTATTATATTTTATCTATTTATTTATTTCCCATTTTTGTAATAAAAAAATAAATAAATAAATCAGTCCCCTCCCCTACCCCCTACCCCCTGGACCCATTTTCCATTGCCTTTTTAAGCTCAGGAACTAGGACCATAAGGAAATGTAAAAAAAAAGTGAAACAAAATCAAGAACCGAGTACTCTCTTCTCTTCTCTTCTCCCTTTGATTTTCAACAGATCTCTTTGTTTTGTTTTCTCTTTTCTCAGACATTCATCTCTAATGGTTGAGGTTTGAAAAGTGATAAGCTTACATTCTTTGATCTTTAATCTTTGATCATCTGTTTTTTGGTTTGGGCTTTTGTTTTTTGTTTTCTGGGTTTATCCTGTTTTTTTTTATATATAACAATGAGTCCCCTAAATCTAAGCAATGATTTTAACTGCTACAATGATGGTGAGGTTCAAGAGAGGAACTTTTTATCACTCCCTTCGATTTTTCCTCATCAAATAGGGAGAGATGACAAAAACTCTGAAATGGGATTTCAGATTCCAACCTCTTTAATGGAACAAAGCAATAAAAGTTTGAGCTTTGATCCATTTCAAACCAGGGGAACCGATGGGGTTGTTGCTGCTGGTGATGGAAAATCTGGGTTTTTGGTTGTTGAAAAAAAGGGTCTTTCTTTGAATTTAAGTGTTGACAATGAAAGTAATAAAACCCCCGGTGGTAGTGTCAGAAATGGACACGCTAAGCTTTGTTCCAGAGGCCATTGGAGACCAGCTGAAGATGCTAGATTAAAAGAGCTTGTTGCTCACTATGGTCCTCAGAATTGGAACTTGATAGCTGAACATCTTGAAGGAAGATCAGGTTTTTCATTGATCTTCTCTATAAAAGTTCTCTCTTGTTAGTTTCACAAGTGTTTGATCTTATTCCTAAATCATATCTTTTTTTTTTTTTTGCAGGGAAAAGTTGTAGATTAAGATGGTTTAACCAGTTAGATCCAAGAATCAATAGGAGAGCTTTCAGTGAAGAAGAAGAAGAGAGACTCTTAACCGTACATAAACTATATGGTAACAAATGGGCATTGATTGCTAGATTGTTCCCTGGTAGAACAGATAATGCAGTTAAAAACCATTGGCATGTGATAATGGCAAGGAAACATAGAGAGCAATCAAGCATTTACAGAAGGAGAAAACCATCATCATCATTATCAACATCATCAGCTTCTTTCCCTAAAGGATTGGATTTGATTGCTCGAAACAATGCTAGCAGTGACCAATCCACCATTTCATGCAGCAACTCAACCAGTACTGATCTAGCCCTTACTCCTTCATCAACTAAAAAAGTAGTACCACCCCATCAAATTTTCCCCACTTTTAGTGATTTTCATCTAAAGGGTATGTATGTTTTCTAACTTTTTTTCCTTGAAATGATCACTTCTATTTCCATTTTTTTTTTTACACGTGAAAGAAAATGATTTGCAGGTGAAAAAGTGAAAGTGGGGAGCAGTGGAAATGGTGATTTTGGCAAGTATGGTTACCAACAAAGACCAATGGGAGTGGTTATGGGTGTGGACCAATATGCTAACTCATCAGATTCTAACTCAGAAATTTCAGCAACTGAGTCAGTGGGAACGAATAGGACCAACCACTCCCAAACTGCAATTGTAGATGACAGGATCAACATGCACTTCATTGATTTCCTTGGAGTTGGAGCTTCTTAAAACACCAACCATTAGTTCTTTTTTTTTTTTTTTTTTTTTTTTAACTTAAAAGTAGAGAAATCCAGCTGAAAACAGAACAGGACCAATGGGCAAAAAACAAAAAGATATTATGCTTCTGCAGTTGGTTCATCATTTTTATAATTTTTGTATATACAGTTTAGTCCCCATATATATATATATATACATCTTTATATTATATAAAAATCGTTTTTAAGAAAATGAAAATAGAGAAGAAGAGGGAGTTGTTGCCTTTATTACTTAAATTATGAATATTGCTATTATCACAATCATGAGTTTTTTACACAATTTTACAATCAAATATTTATTGTATCAAACATGTATACATGTGGGAATCATTTATTTAAATTATGTATATATTTAAAAATAAAACTATAAATAATTAAATATGTATACATAGGTTACGATGTGGGTGATTAAATTAGATAATAGTATAGATATATACAATATGATGTAGGTGGTAAAGTAAAAAATTCATATAAAATAATTGTGAGGCCTTGGTTGAAATAATAAAATTAAAAGTTTAATATGCTTGACAATGATGGAGCCTAGTAGGGGCCATGGCCTTCCCAAGGTTTAAATTTTTTGTAATTTAGTTTTTTGTAGATATATTACAGTCTTCTTAAAAATATAAGTTGACTCCTTAAAGTTTAAGATTTTTGCAATTTTTCCTTTGTATATGTACTATAGACCTTCCAAAAAATTATTTATATGTTTAAATCAATTGTTATGGTGTGATATTGCTTCTTTTGAATCAATTGTTTATATGTTTAAATCGATTATTATGTTGGAATACTGCTTCTTTTGAATCGATTGTTTATATGTTTAAACACGTTTAATTTTAGTTTTCCTCTCCAGATTAACATCATGACTCCGCCATTGATGCTTGATGATTTAAGTTCAAATCTCATTACCTAAAACTTGTGTGGAGCAATTTTTAAAGCTCTCATCTGGCACCCAAGTGATACGGAATCAAATAATATCCTCCCTTAATATTTTAATGATAAAAAAGGGAACAAATCCCATAAATTGCATGTTTTTCCTATGTTTAAATTGTTTTTTTAATAATTTTTTGTATAAAGGTATGAAAAAATATATATATATATATAAAACACCCTACAATAATATATACTAATCACTTAAAGATTTGAGTTTTTAATATTTTCCCTGATCGAGTTTGTGTCGAGTCGATTTATGACACTAACTCAATCACACACTTAAATAACAGTATATATATAAGGTTAATTGCATCAAACATCTCCAAACTATTGATCAAATTCTAAATCAATCCTTGACTTTTAAAATATTCTAATTTTTTTTGGTGAATTACAATAACAGGACAAAGCTCAAACAACAAACACGACTAGCGCGACTCAAACTCAAGTCACACTTGAAACGATGAACACCCTTAACCATCAAGCCATCACATGGGATTCCAATTAAAATATTATTCCAATTAAATTCTTTTGTCAATCTAGTCTCTAATTTTGGCATTAAATGGTAGCTTTGATCTAAAGTATTTAAAAATATATATTAATTGATGTGTTTAAAAACTAAATCATGTTAAAGTTGACCGCAACAGTATAATTAGAACAAGAGAATTGAATTAAATATTTCAAAGTTTATGAATTAATTTAAAAATTGATGTATAGTTTGAAGGTGTCTAATACAATTTGTTCTAATTTATAAGTAAAATTATAAAAGTTATAAACATAAACATATATTTGATTTTTCCCATGATATCAATATGTTATTGGCTTAATACATCACTTGATATAGAGAAATGCGATGTACGAATGACAAATATTCAATCCCTATCAGCAAGGGCTCTAACTCCTCAAAAATTGAAAAAAAAAAAAGTTTTGTTACCCTTTAAAATGTATATCGATATTATAAATTAGTAAATGTTAAATTTAAAAATAATTTTTAATTTAATCCTTTAAAAATTTATAAAGTAATTAATTAAAATTACATTTTAACTCTCGATCCTGCCTGTCCCACAATATGTGCTTACCTTGCTATGAATTTGAGTGATAGAGAGTCTGATTAGAAGGATCTTATCCTTGTAGATAACCCTAATCTATGTCACGAGGTATCTGTACTCGCTGAGTGTGAGCATAACAGCGACTTATTTCCAATTAAATTTTCTGACATAATTGGGTGCTGACAGAAGAGTCAAAAGGAAGAAAAAACATCCGAAGTTTGTGTCGATGTCCCAAGGTTGAATGAATTGAATCTACCCATTTTCAATAACAGTGCTTTGTCGATTTGATCTTCTTTGACCATGTTTTACACACGCTCTTATTCCTACTCAGTACCAATTAACTCCATCAATTTTCTTTTCTTTTCCCTTTAGCCAATCAGGTTGAGATGTGTGGCTAATTACAGCAGGACCACATTGATGAAACATCCAACACTACTTCATGGCTACATCAAAATGGGGTCTACAAATCTGACATGCCTCAATGTTTCTACTGTATGGATGAAATTATTTCATACCTTCACTTTACATTTTTTCCACAAATAAGGTGTGAATTTAATTTTAATTTAGTTGACATCGATATTGATATCATTGTCAATTCAAGATGTTATTGTTACAAATAAGTAACTATTGAAAGATATCGATTGAGCATGAACATTGTTATCAATGTAGGAATATATGAGTTCGAATACGCTAAAACGTATTATCTTTTTATTTATGGACTGAGGAGAGGAGGAGCTATGGGTAATTTTACACCTTATCTCAAAAAGAGAAGATATGATTTATAAAAAATAAACTACTCAAATATAACTACTCATTTTTAAATTTAACTTATTTTTTTAAAATTAATAAAACCAACTACTCAGAAGATATTTTATTTTCAAACTTTAAATTATTTTAAAATAATAAAAACAATTTTTTTCACATGGTAAATGTGATGAATTATAGTGTGTGTGTGTATAGAGAGAACCTGGCTAAAAATATTTTGGGCCTGAATATGAAAATTTAAAAATGGGCTAGCTTTTGGTCCTTGCGTCAAACTAAATCCATTAAATGGGCTTTTGCCTCCCCATGCAAGGGCCTATCAAACCCAATCTTAAAATTTAAAATCTATATTGTATCCTTAACTAGTTAAAATACTTTTTATTGTCTATTATACTACTAAATTAATATTAAAAATATTTTAGTATATTAACGAAAGTAATATTAATTAGATAATTTCATTGTATTATTAAAATAGTTTTTGTATTTATATTGAAATAGATATTAAATAAAGGACCGATTTGAAAATATTGTAAAATTAAGGAATTTGTTGTATTTTTTATCATTTTTATTATCCACAAAATAGCTCAAACTCAAATTAATGTCATCCAACCTTAGTAACCAAAGCCCAAATGTCCAAAATTTTACTTGTAAAATGAAAGTGACTTTTCCAAAACAATCATTCATACAAAATACAAAAATAATATCAAATGGGTTTCGTTTTCACAAATTAAAATCAAATTTGTTACAATCGAAATTAATGGACTCTTATGAAAAAAAGCTATATTTGATTGATTTGCCAAAAAAACTAAGTAATTACGGAGTTCCTTTGTTAATAATGGATGCCTTGTTCAAATACATCTCCAAACATCCTTTGTTAATCTAGTGATTTGGAAAGTCTACTTCTGTTTAACCTTTCGTTTCCCTCGAAATGATTCTAGTCATTCATCCTTGCAAACGAACTAATCTCTCCCTTCAGAAAGGTCTTGTCGACCTGTCTTTGTGAACAGGCCACTCGCTCCTTAAGGTATCCTCTTTTCTGGTGTGAACACTCCTACTATGAATTTGCCCTTTAGGTCATCGAACCTAACGTGAACATAACAACCTTGTACCACGTCAACACTTCCAAGCACAAGACCTCCACTATATATTCAGCATGATTAAGAAGGAATTAACCATTGAGCATATACAACAACCTCATAGCCTTCAACCTTCTCCTTTGTTCCCTCAACTTCTTTCCACCTTACTTGGCATACCTCTTCCGACTCTCCACCCTGCTAGGGTGAGCTGGCTTCCCTCAGCACCATCACATCCTCCTCCCTATCTCCTTTCCTGTTGATACCCTCATCAACAAACTCCAAGTATGATGTGTGTACAAGTACTACACTTTTATATGCAAGAAAGCTAAGGAACAAGAATACCCTTCAAGTATGAAGGAGAGGAAAAACATGAAGTGGAAGAAGAAGAAGAAGAGTTAAGAGAACAATTTATATCATGAGTTGCTTTTATTATGTTATCTTTTTATATATACAAATGAAGGCTTACAAGATTGTTAAACTAGCTAACAAACTTTAACTAAAAACTACAACTAACTTAATATTTTATTCTTTAATAATTTTTCATATATAAATCCCTCATTCTCAAAACAAGCCTTGTCCTCAAAGATGAAAACATTATAATTTCATTTGCAAACCACACAAAAGTATGTTCAAGTGGGTGTGTAAAGCAAGCTACTAGTCATACATCTTGTTGGAGGTAAGAGTATTTGTAGGATTTGACATAAAATGATATTGCCTCCTTATTTTTGTTTGATTTTATGACTATAATCCTTGTGTGGTGGTTTGCAAAGTCTAACATTTGCAACTTTCTTTGCTCCAATTTTGTAGCAATAGTAATTTCATAAAAGAAACCTTCCATCTCAATAATCCCAAATGGCAACAAGTTTGCATGTTTGCACTTGTGGTAAATATCATATTCTTCTTTAAACCATAGAGCAATTAAGAGAGGAGTTTGATAGTAAATTTAAATTTCTTGAACAAACTTGCGAAGTTGAGTGGAAGGCATTCAAGGTGAGAATGTAGGGTGATAGAAGATTCCCGATGTAGTGTTTTTATGGTTGATTCTTGAAGTTGGGTGATTGTAAAAGCATCATGAAGAGTTTTAAGCTTAACATCTCGACAAATTTTTGTATAGCATTCTCAAGCACATTCAAGAGCCAATTGGCTGCATACTTTTCATGTAAATGTACCACTCCTAACAACAAGGTACAATAGATATGATATTCAGCAACAATACTTGTCTACTTGAGATTTAGCAACTTTATCATATTTTTTGACGATTAAAGCATAAAAGATCCTGTTCCAAAGTTGTTGGGACCTTTGTTAACATCTCGCCTGTGTAGTGTTGTCGTTGTTTCCTTCAATGTTTCTTTGATGGATTCATCTAACTTAAAGTTTAATAACCGACAGTTTTAGCCATGAAAGGTGCCAAGTTCGGAGCTCTAATACCAAATGATGCATGTATAAGTATCGTACTCTTATACACAGGAAAACTAGGGAAAAAGAACAACTCTCAAGTATGAAGTAAAAAGGAAAACAAGAAGAAGATGAATAAGAATACAAAAAGTTGAAAGAAAAGATAGTTCGGAAGAAACATTGGTATTCTTAATTGCTTTTATTATGTTTAGTTATCTTATTTATATACAGATGGAAGTTCATTTCTTTAGTTTCACACAAACACACACACACACACAAACAGTTATCTTTTCTCCACTAATTTTTCCTCACCTTTTATTTCTTCGAATTAGAAATACGTTTCATATATTCGACAACATAACTTCATTATCGACAGATACAATTCTTAACCATCATGATTCCTTATAATATTGGGGTAGGCACTTGAAAATGAATTCCCTAAACCTTGTGGATGATAAATTGATCTCTAGATTAGGGAATCAACATTATATATGATTTGAGGGATACAGTGCATGATGCATGGATTAGAGTGTTAAACCCTAATTAAAAATGTGAAGGGTAAAAAGTCTGTTACTTTTGGACGTGGAGAACAACAATTTTTGATTATGATAGCCCACAAAAAGCTTTCCAATCGGTGAAAATTATAGAGAATCACATCAAAGTTTCGAGAGTGCACGAACAATACATTATGGAGGAGAATGTTAAGATGTCATTGTTTTTTCTTAACCAATGCTGTCAATGGCAACTTAAACTAGGTCTGGGTTAACTACAAATTTAATTTAGATTTTCATTGTACACTAAGAGATCCACCACCATGTGCATCACTTAATTACCATATTTTCTGGGAGTGTAAAAGGATCATACGTACTTATGCTACAACCAATGAATGACAAATTCAGATGAAACCCCCACTCTTTCTCTTCTTGTTTTCTTCATGGTACCTTGAGAATCAAAACCCACTAATTTCTTTTCAATTTTGTGTGATTAAATTGATTATCTTTCTTGCTTGTGTACACATGGTTTTTTATACAAGTTGGTTTTAGATGAATGTTACTATATCAGGTAAGTTATACTAGCTTTTCTTTTATGTTAAAGTTTATGTTTAAATATTTCATAGGTCCCTGTACTTTTTTCACATTTGAAATTTAATCCTCGTACTTTTCAAGTTTCAAGATTTAAGTCCAACTGTTAATATTTTCAAGATTATTTTGTTAAATTTAGGTTCATTACAACATCATTTTTTTAGTTACATTGCTACCAAGTGAGTATTTTTTTTTTTATATTTTAAATTACCACACCAACAAATTTAACAAAAAATTTTATCACCTCTAATAATTAGACCTAAATTTTGAGATTTGAAAAGTATAGAGACTAAATTCCTAAAAATAAAAGTAAAAAGAGTAAATTCTAAATTTGAAAAGAGTATAAGGATCCATGACATATTTTAACCTAAAATTTGCTAAATTATAACACATCTATGATGTGGGTGAAAAATTATATAATAGATATATTTATTAAAAGTTAATATAAAAATCAAATTAATCTTTTATTACAAAAAGAAAAAACATCCTCATAATAGTATAACTTTCTTTGTTTATATAAATTGTTATGGTGTCTTCCATAACCAACCCGTTGTCTAATTGATCCGACTCTTTTTACTTCATTAAGTATATGCAATTTACTTGCATGGGTTCGTAATTAATGGGTTTGCACAATCATGCAAACGAACTCATATACATGAAACACGTGTTTGATCCTAAAATAGAGTTCATATCGATATGCATGAGAGTCTATCTAATTTTAATACATCACATCCATGCATCCATGAGAGGAAGACTCAAATAAAGACTGAACATATATAAAAAAAAGTATTTTAATAATTTTTCAACTGAATTGATATATTCAATCGTGACACTAACTCAATAAAAAA
Organism: Kokia cookei; assembly: GCA_039519145.1. Taxonomy (NCBI): domain Eukaryota; kingdom Viridiplantae; phylum Streptophyta; class Magnoliopsida; order Malvales; family Malvaceae; genus Kokia; species Kokia cookei. The sequence goes on along the minus strand of CM076908.1, from coordinate 45,567,755 downwards.
TTAATATAAATATAAATAGATCAAAGTAACTATATTTTCATATTTATATTGACAAAATTTTTATGCTAAAGAATTTTTGAAAGATCAACCATAAGCCATTTGAATATTATTATACGTAAAAAAGATACAATAACCCAAGAAAATAAAAATGATGAAAATGCAAGTAAAAATGTGTAGAAAAATCCAAGAAAAATTGAAGAAGGCATTTACAGAACAGCCATTGGATTCCCCAAAGTAAGTTGACGAATTGTTTCCTTTGTCAGCAAAAAATAAAATAAAAAGAATCTATAATTAAACAAAGGAAAGGGCAAAATTTCATAAATTCACATGCCAGCCAATAATAATTGATATTTAACTGGGGAATTTTCACATGGGGGAGAATTTCTTAGTAAATGTGCCCTATATTTTACGATTTTCTCGAGAAAATTTTAAAAATAAAAATAGAAAATAGAACATCCGTCTCCTTCAGATTGGTTATATTGGTCGGTGTTGAAAGGCCAACTTGCTTTGCATTAATCATTTCTTTTGCTTTGGATTTTGGATTTTTTATTTTTTAGTTTTAAAATTTTCACTTTCCAGTTGATGGGGGAATCCACGTACCGCCCATGCAATTTCTTTTTCACTATTTCCTAAGAATATTGGTGAAAAAAAATGGGTTTTCTAGGTTAAATTAAAGGTGGTTACTTTCCTGGAAAATCTTATGAAAGAACAACTGTAATTTTTTTGTTCTTTTCTGGAATGCTGCAGCTGGCTTTATTACTCTTATTATTACTTATTACCAACCAAACATTCCAATCCTTGTTGCAACTTGCAACCATTTATTTTAGTTTCTTAGTACTTTTTCTAATATACTAACGCATTTTAGTTTTTATATCTCGTAATCATATCGTATTTAAAATTTTATATTTGGTTGATGTTATTTGATATTTTTCATGTCTGTTTTACAGTTTATATTCAGAGTGTGGTTATCCATTCCAATAATTTTGTCTCTAAATAGGGATGGAGGGAGGGGGTCGTACGTCTCTTCCAAAAATGTAAAATTTAATTTTTTAGCAGTTAGTAAATGGTAAAATTACACATTAACCCTTAAAAAATGATAAAATTTTAGTCCTTTTAGCTATTAAAATAACAAATTTATATTTTAGCTCTCATGAAAAAATACAATTTCATTTCGACCCCTCCTTACAATTTTCTGGCTTCACTCCTATCTTAAAAGTTCACACTTGCATCTCACCTTAAAAATGTAATATGTTTTACTATTGTATCGAGATAAAAAAAAATTTAAAACTTTAATAATTATTGTATCAAAATTAAAATATTATGATAATTAATATGTTAAATAATGTCATGAGTTAAGATTTTGTATTTGTTACTATTTTTTATAACTCAATTACATGAATGTATAGATGTATAAGGGGCTTTGCTTTTTAGCTCCGACCACATTTATTTGAAAAATTGCATTTATGATCATAGAAAAATGTCTCAATTAGATTTATTTATGTGTCGGATTTTATTAAAGATTAGCTCATAGAAAAATTACACTTATTGTCATAGAAAAACTGGTATGTCCACATCAAATACTATTATAATTGTATACATTAAAAATTTTGTGTTGATTCAATTTTCACGTAATGAATTTATTTTTTAAAAATAAATAGTAATAATTTATGACTTTTAATGAAAGTTTCAGGTTAAAAGGGAAAAAAATTGAGACATACCCATTTTTTATGTTTAAGGTTTTTATTATATCAAATCAAAATTTTCAATTCAAGTTATTAATATTAAACTAAAGTTCATATATATATCTATATATATCCAAGGATCGAATTTGAGACTAGTCTCAACTGAACACTTGAATATAAATCCTTTATAATTTTACCTATGATTCAATTGGTTTATTTGAATGCAAAAGAACCCAACAGGTTTCTATTTATTGTGAAGGGAAGGGGATGAAGATTGAGATGATAGGGTTTGAACCCGTATTATTAAAAGGTCAAACGAGAACTTTAATCATTGCTTTAAACAAATCTAAACTAGCATGTAAACATCTGATTTTGCATTGTCAAACAGTGGCTAGGAACCAGGTGGAGAAGATAGATATATAACCCATGTTTTCATTAATGTTTGTTGTTTTAGCAAAGGTTTGTGTGGATTTATGTAAACATTGAGGTTGACTAAAGTTTCTATAAAAACAAGAGAAATTATAAGCAACCAAAATGAACAAAAATGATAATATTTAGGGGGAGAGAGATAAATAAAAACAAAATAGATAGGGCAATTAGGGGGTCTTGTAACTCTTGGTTGCATAGCATGCCATATTTATCATAAAATTCTCCCACTACTTTCCAACTTTATTTCCTCTTCAACTTGTTCTCGAAACCTGTAATAATCAAGCATATATATAATTTTCATGTAATTGCTTAATTTCTCACTTTTATCTTGTGCTTGATGGGGTAAAAAAAAAAACATGAAATGAATACATTAATTTACCACCCTACCATATAAGTCCTCAGCCCATGGTATTAGAATTATTTTCATCGTGCTTTTTTTTTTTGGTAACAAAATAATCATTTACTTCATGTTGTGACCTAAACAACATGAAATAATTAAAACTGCATTCACTTTTTCAAATTCCCATCATAATGTTCTAAAATGGTGTCTATATAATAAAGAAAAAGTCCAAATACATCATAAATCCCTATACTTTTTGAAAATTTGAAATTCACTCTTTTTATTTCTCATATTTCAAAATTCAGGTACAATTGATAATAATGTTAAAACTATTTTGTTAAATTCAGGTTCATTGCAATATCATTTTTTTAGTTGAATGACTATTTTTTTTTAATATTCCAAAATGTCATACCAACGAATTTAACAAAAAAGAAAAAAAGAAAAAAAAGAGAGTAATAGTGTTAACCATTGAACATGAAATTTGAAATCCGAAAAATAGAAAGACTAAATTCCTAGAAATAGAAGTGTAGGGATTAAATTCAAATTTTTGAAGAGTAGAAGGACTAGAGAAAAAATAGTTTATGTTCCAAATGAACTCACAAGGAAATAGCTTTCACCATGGAGCAAACTCTCAAGCAAAAAACCAAAGTCATTCATGGGAAGAGGCACACCAGAAGAGTGGACCAACATTACATCTTCACCAAACATAGCTTTAATGTCAAGTGGACCCCTTGGAACTTCTGTTGGGACTCCATTGATGAACACTGTGATGAACCCTGAAACAAATCCCAGTAAGCTTTTAACTCAGCATTCAATACCTGCTGCAGATTTTGAATATTTGAACAGAGTGTAAAAAAAGAAAAAGTTACACTTCAGGTTTCTTCAATCATTAGTTTCCCCCATGTATATAATCTCTATTGCAAAGCCAATAGAAAGGTTCTATATGAAAAGAAATAAAATTATAATAATAAAGCAACATATAGCATATTTATGGGGTACAGTGCATAACTCTATTTCCAAACAATATGAAACACATTGTTACATCACAAGAAAGTTACTGTTTCAGATGCTTTTTCATTATTCATGAATTGGGTTTTTTTTTTTTTAAGAAAAGAAATGAAAATGAATGAAGCATGCAATTTACCAGATTGATACTGCAAATTTGAAGTTTCTGAAGGGCATAAAACTGATGTAATGTTTGAGCTTTCTCCATTTCCTTGAAACCCCATTTGAGAGGACATCGAGAGAAGGTTTCCCATTCCATCATCATTCATAACACCGTATGAAGAAGAAGGACCAATTAGGAAAGAAGCAAAGTTTGGAGGAGAATTTGCAAACCCCATAGGAACATCATTAATTTCATACTGAATTGCACCGCCGCCACCACCGTTACCGAGCATTTGTGATTGGTTATTCCTTTGTTCTCGTACACCGGCAGCTAACAGCTGTTGTCGTTGCCGGCGACGAGACCTGGAACGTCGGTTTTGGAACCAGTAAAAGACATTAGCATCACCAACAGACCCAAATTTCTCAAGCAGCTTCCTTATTCTCACAGTTTCATCTTTAGGAGGGTTAACCATGCCACTATTGAAGATGGACTCTAGTATGAGGATTTGTTCTGGTTTTGGTGTCCACCTTGACCTTACTGGTTCACTTCTCTCTGAACCAGGGCTCGGACCATTAGGGTCCGGAGCTTGATCTTCCATCACTTTGAAATGAAGGAAATAATAGTGCAAAGAAATGGAAATAGTTCCTTCAAGCTGCAACCTAGGTTTAAGAATATAGGACAAAATAATACCAAAGCACATGAATACACAGTCTGGAATATATTAGAGTGTGTGAATTTATATATAAGACCCTGATGGAATGTTGTTTTCTGAAGTTACCATTTCACCCTTACGTTGCTTGGACATCATTGAGTTGAAATTACTTCTTTGCCTATCAAAGCTTCTCAAAGCTTTATCACAATATTCTGTGTCTCTCTATATATATATCAATAAATGTTGGGTGCATTCAGCACGGGGCAAGGCTAAAAAATATTTTTTGAAGAGGCGAAATTAAGTTATAAATTTTTATAAAATTTAAAATGTAATTTTATTATTGTATTAATTCATATATTTATGATTTTTTTTAAAAGATTAAATCAAAATGTTATCATTTTAAGAGTCGATGTGTAATTTTACTATTAATAATTTATAATTTTATACATTTTAAAGGCTAAAAATGTATTGTTTTTAATTTTAGGGAGGTCAGGGCTCCTGTCAACTACCCCTCCCACTGCCATTGAGTGGTGAGGCATTATACTCAAAAAAAAACTTCGATTTGAACTTTAAAGATGACATTGTTGGGAAAAACAATCACGAATCCTAAAAGGATTAGTCTTCATGAATAATAAATGGAACATGAAAGATACTTTAGTTGCAAAAACAAAGAAAATATTTTGTATGTCTGCAATAGCTAGAGTTTTTTTCGATTGGCTGAGACGGGTTTGGTTCCCCTCCACTATTATTTTTTCATTAATTATTATGCAATACATGTTTAATCGAATTTTAAATTTAATTTATGGGTCTTACTCATTTGAATAATGATGATCAATATTTTGGATATTAACAAAAGAAAAAGTATATATATAATGTGGAATATATGTAAAACATGTGTATTCCTACAACATAAATAACTTAGACCTAACTAATTAAAAAAACTTAAAATTTAGGAGGGAGTATTTTTTAAAAAGTCAAAATCAAATCTAAGTTATTTATGTCATAAGAATATAAATATTTAAAATTTAATCCGTGTGTTTTAATTAAATCCCATACCAAATTTGAGATACCATTTAAAACCCAACTTGACAACTAAATTGACGAAAGCATCTTATTGGTAAGATACTCATACTTTAAAAGCTCAATTAAAATATTTTATAGTTTGAAAATCAACCCAAATTAAAAATAGATATATAATTAACCTTAAAAAATGGATGGCACTAAAGATTGATTTGGAGAAGGCCTACGATTGTGTTCGTTGGGAATTTATTGATGCGTCTCTTAAAGTTGCAAGCATTCCTAATCTCTTGAGAAATGTTATTATGTCTGCTATATCTGATTATACTATGCAAATACTTTGGAATGGTGTTTCGTCTCCAAATTTTCGATCAACTAGAGGTATCTGTCAAGGGTGTCTGTTGTCCCCGTATTTATTTGTCTTGTGTATGGAGTGGCTTGGGCACAACATTCATTCATAAATTCAAGGTGTTCGGTGGCCTTATCATTTTTGAGAAAGCAGATGAAAATCAAGCTAGGTTGCTCAACGATATTCTAAAAGATTTTTGTAATTATTCTAGCCATCGGGTGAATGCGAGGAAATCTAATATTTTCTTCTCTAAAGGCATGAGTGAAGAGGCAGGGAGACACCTTAGTGCTATTATGGGTTTCACCAAGGTACATAATCTTGGTTCATATTTGGGAATTCCTCTCTTTCATGAGAAAGTGACTAATAGCACTCTGAGGTTCATTATTGATCGGGTTCACAACAAACTATAAAGTTGGGAGGCTAGAAAATTATCCTTATATAGTTGGTAGAGCCACATTGGCTCAGTCAGTTTTGTTAATGATACCAAGTTATTTCATGCAACCGATGATGTGTAGGGGATGATAAATTAATTATTTGTTGGCGTGATCCTTGGATCCCGAATTATGGTGCTCTAATAAATCATATCCCTTCCCATTCGAATATGTAGAGAGATAACATGCTTAGTGAAATGGTTATGGGGGATGGTTCTTGGAATCTAGACTTATTTCGTTTATGGGTGTTGGAGGATGTGGTTAGGCATATAATGGGTGTTCTTCGACCTCAGTCGAAAGTCTGATTGGATAGAATCATTTGGGATGGGTCCTCAAATAGATCCTGTTCAATCAAAAGCACATATCGACAAATTCGAGAGGGATCATGGAATCCTAAGCATGTCATTTGGCAATTCCCTTGGAAGTTTGAAGGTCCTCATAGGGTTAGATATTTTATTTGGCTCATCCTCAAACAACGTCTCCTTACTAATTTGGAGAGTGCAAAAAGGGAGATTAGGCTGGATAGTTCTTGTGGCCTCTGCAGTAATGATTACGGAGACATTCTTCATGCCATTCAAGATTGTCCCGGAGCTAAGGATACATGGACACGGATTATACCAACAAACAAGCTTAACTCATTTTTCCCAAGTGACTTGCTTGAATGGGTTATTGTAACACCCCTACACCCGATTCACACCTATAAACCCGATATAAGAGTATTACATACAGTGTCAGAGAATTAAAAACGAGTATAACAAAATTTTCTTTCAAATACTGTGTAATTGAATCGTTTTACTCAAAATATCACAAAATAATCAAGTATAATCAAAATCGAGACTTAAAACCAGTTTGAAAATAATGAAAATGTAATTTTTACTCAAAACAGGGCAAATATCGATACCATCATAAAAATATTGATACCTCTGTTCTAAAATCAAGAAATATAGCTAGAAACTTCAAACTAACCTCCTGAAATTATATAAAAACTTTACCAATAAATCTATTCAGTCTAAAACACAATTCCATTCAAAATTCATCATCTCATTTCATAAGTTCATAGTATTCCAAAATAACATTTATAACCCATTCATTGAGGACATATAAGTACCATTTGTACATGCCATTTTACTTCAAAATAAGTGTACCTTGTCTTGTATCTTCCAATGTTGATGTGATTTGATGAGAGGCACCTAATCCAACCTTTGCTTCTCAGATATCTTGTACCTACGCGTTGAATTAAACGCGTTAAGTCGATGAAGACTTAGTAAGTACTACAAGAGTCATTAATCATTCATCTTTTAATCACACATTTCAAACTCATTCATATAATTATTTATTCATGTAAAATACATACCTTTTATGTGTATAATTTTCAACTTACAGTAGTGTTATGAATTCACATATTCTTCCTCATTTTACATTTTAGCTATTCCAATCTCTTAGCTTACTTAGTTTTATTATTCTTTGATTTCTTATACATATATTGTACTTACCTTTCATGTGATTATCATTTCACTTACCTTAATGTCATAATTTGCACATTTTTTTTTTCACATTGTTTAACCTATTAACAAGACTCGGACCTTGGCGGATACACGGATCCAACTAAACACACCTGAATGGCACCCAGTGCCTCATCGGATAGTTCGAAGCAATAAAGTGACATCCAGTGTCTCATTGGTCTAGCCGAAGTAAATTGGTACCCAGTACCTCATCGAATCTATCCAAAGTAAAATAATGACATCCAGTGTCTCATCGACTCAAGGTAGAAGTATCCCTAAACTCTTCCAATCTTATGACATGCCAACTATATCCAACTCAGCCCGACTAGTTAATAGGGATTTTCAATTTACAATTCATATCACTTTCAATTCCAATTTGACTTTCACTTTCAATTTTGATCACAAATCATTCAAATTCAATTCAAATATACTATTAATTCAATATAAATTTTCATTCATCTCAATATTAACGCTTACCTTATAATTATAATCAAACATTTTAACTTAATTAATTCTAAACCTTTTAATACTTGTAGTACTTACCTCACTTGTAGATAATTTTTTCTCACACCTTAGCTTTCTCCTTTCCTTTTTCTTCAATTTGGTCATTTTCTTTTTTCCCTCTTTCTTCAATTCCATACAAACACATATAAGCTTAAGACTAAAATTCAATACTTTTTCATGCTAGATTATGTAAATATACATGTATATCATGAAAAACTGAATCATCTCTTACCTTTGTTCTTGAATTCCCAAAATTTTAATTCAATCCCTATCCACTTTAACACTTCAAAGTGGACTCTATAAGGAAATTAAGGTATCTACTAGCTTCCTTCTATGCCTTTCCTTAAGAAATTTTAAAGAAAATGGAAGATTTTGGAGCTTGAAGGGCTTAACAATGGTGGAAGGACTTAATTGGAATAAAAGCAAAAGTTTGGATGGAGAAGAATGACATGGACGATTGGACTTTTTAAAGAGAAGATGATATTTTCATCTTTTGTTTCCTTTTTCTTTTCTCAATTTCTCTAGAATTTTCCACTAAAATATCTCTCTTTAATAAAAATGGTAAAATTGAACTTTTAGTCCCTAGGCCTTCCAAATTTACACTTTGGCCCAAAATTTTGCCTCCAAAAATATCTTCCACCAAATTACTCTTTTGCCCCTCCTTAATCAATCTAATTCCCATGATGACTCATAATTCAATTTGGATAAATTGCTATTTAATCATTCCTCCTTTCTCACAATTACTAATTAATCCTTAAATTATAAAAAAGAGGCTGATAAGCTAGCCAAAATGTTTATTGATAAAAATTGTGGTACTCAACTTTTTGAAGCACCCCAAGAAGACTTGATTGTATTTGAAATAATTTCTTGTAATGAATTCCATTCACAAAAAAAAAAAAAAAACCTCTATGTTTTCTTGCTCTTGCTTCCATCAACCAGCTAAATTCTAGCTAAGTTAGCCTCCCTTGGTTTAAGGAATTTGTATCCTATTATTCATACTTTATCATATGCTTTTCATACTAGAAAAAAAAAAAGGTGAAAAGACCTACTTTTGGGTGGATTTAGACTTTTAGTCCACCCAATATTATTTTGGATCAACATTGAAACATAATTAGCTAGCAGTCAAGAGAAATGCCTAATGTTACACATTTTCTCCCTTTTTAGTAGTAATTATGTCACCCAATTAGATTCCATAAAAAACCCAAGCTAAGCATGAATAATATTGACCATATGATATTCCCATTGGCTATTATTATTGTTGTCCCTATCCTCTCCTTCTTTTTGAACACTATTCTCCCAAACTTGTTCATTTCTTGTCTTCAAAATACTTTCATTTTTAAATACAACTTTGGCATTGTGATTGGGTTAATTGCAAGGCTTTGGTTTTAAAACTATATTAGAAACAATTTTTTACTTTAAAAAATGTGACTTACAATCAAGGGCGAAGTTAGAAAATTTTTTTATAACCGAAATTAAATTGTAATTTTTACTGTAGTAAAAATGCAATTTTTAAGGGATTAAATCAAAATTTTATTGTTTTTAGAAATGACAAAATGTAATTTTACCTTTACTAATTTAAATTTTAAAAAATTTTCAAAAAGACATAAATAAAAAAATTTCCCTCAATTCGCCCCCACATACAACCACTTATAATTCAAAACTTATATGCTTAACAATATTGAACATAGTCATGATGTTGTATATATAGAATTTGTTATTGCACCATTTTTATTATTACATTTATTCTAAAGATTGGTCATTCTTTTACCCTCTTGGTCAAACAGAAAAATTACAATTTAACTCCTCTTAAAAATTAATTATTCAATTGAAGCCCTTTTAGCCTTCTGGATAAATAGAAAATTAAAATTTTAGCTTCTCTCAAATTCAATAATTTAAATTAAGCCCTTCCATTTGCTGTTCCTCCCAAAAACTAGTAATTCAATCGGAGCCATTTTAACATAAAAAATTTTAATTTCAATCCGAATACAAAATTTCGCAGGGGTAAAAGAAAAAGAAGAAGTAGAAAATAGAGGTCAAAATGGTAAAAGAGAGAAGAAAGAAAAGGGGGCTGAAATAGGAAAACTAGGGTTTTGGCTATAATGGCAAAGTGCATGTGAAGGAATGCATGGAAAGGTGGGAAGAGACAACTTCTTTTCCATATCTTTTTACAACAAAATAAATAAATCTCACTCGATTGATAGTCAATAAATGGTGGATTTATTTATTTATTTATTTATTTATTATTAATATCGTTGTTTTTATACTATCTGTAAATAAACATATAATTCATCCAAAAGAATTCTGTGTGTTAAAAATATAAGTGATAACGGTTGAGTTATAATCGGTTTTGAAATATATATATAATTATTTTATAATATTTAAATTGAATCCCTAAAAATGATAAATTAATTATATATTTTCTTAAATTTATATTTTAACTTTTCGAAAATTTATTTTTCATTTTTACTCCTTGAAAAAGTTTTGTGGCTTTGCCCTTATTTTAATTATTAAAAAATTGAATCAAAATCCAACCAAATGTCAAAGATAATCAAACCAAATTCCACCGCTTCAGTTTATCTATTTCTGAATTAAAAAAAAAATTGTATACTTTTTTTTATGTTATTTTCACTAATTTATATATCAAATATTCTTTATGTTATATAGTAATTATAAAATATTAAAAGTTATTTATACATTACGAATTCAATTTGAATAAAAACAATTTTATCTTGTGAGATAAAATTTGAATTAAATCGAGTATTATAATTTAAGAGAAAAGATTGTATGGAAATGTGATTCCACATTATCTCTATTCTTTTTTAATAAGAAAATGATAAATCAAATTTTTTCTCCTGATTTTCAGTTTTTTCCTTTTGAAAAATTCAAATCCAACCAAAAATATTAAAAATCAAGAGAAAAAATCTACTTTGTCATTCATCTATCGAAAAGAGATAAAAATGACGTGGACTTATATTTTCATACAATTCATTCTCTATGATTCAAATCAATTTTCGAGTTTCTCGATTTTTTTCTTCATCCTGATCGAAGGAATCAACTCTAGTTTTTCATTTCAAGATTTCAACCTCTATTTTTTGTTTAATTCTGCTTTTAAGTCCTTATACTTTTTAATCTTTATAGATTTAATTTCTTTATTTTTAATTTCAAAAATTTAATTTTTTTTATCTACTTTAAAAATTAAAGTTTAATTTATATATATAATATTAATAAATTTTTATTAAATTTGAGTATGTACGATTTAAACTTAAATCCAACCGATAACACTTTAAATTTACCGAAAGTCAAATAATAATATATTAATTACACTTTAAATTTTAAATTAAACCAGGAAAAAAATTAAATTTCAAGAGATTAAAGAAATACAATGACCAAGGACAGAATTAAAATTTTTTTCCCTTAATTTTTAAGGATTTGTAATTTGTATATAGGTGTTCATGGACCGAATAGATTATTTTGAGTTGGGCCTAATTTTATATTTTTCAACTTTGGGCTAGTTTGACCCGACTAATTTTAGAAAAAAAAAAAAAAAAAGAAAAAAAAAACAAGAATTAGTAAAACAAAAGAGAACGTATAAATTTTGTTGATTAATAGAAATGCTTATAATTTTAATAAATATCCACTTAATAATAAAATATTCAAAATAAATATTTAAATAAAAAATAAGTTCTCGGAACAGGACGAACTTAAACTCAAAAATCTTTTTAGAATATAGCTTCGGTCCAATCCGATCCGATATATATTTTCACTTTTTTTTTTGGGTGAGGAAGGTAAATAAATTTAGAGATATGTGTGTAAAATGATTGATGCAAAGGTATCGATAGAAAGGAAAATTGCACGTTCGTTTTTTATTTAAAGATGGTAAAATATTTTAGACTTTATTAAAATAAATTGTTCATAAAAACTCCACTCTACAAAATTCCCTATATAAATAATTACAACTTTCACATAAAAAGTCGTATTTCACGACAAAAAGACAAAAAGGCATTTTCAATAGTGCCTGCCATCCGTACAATTTTAATGCTATTTTTTAATAAAATAATCTTATACCAACTTCTAATTATTTAAGAAAATTATAAAATTTATATATATTAAAAATCTTATTATTTTAGAATATAAATGTGTGTTTAAAAATAGGGTAAATTATTAAAACAATACTTTTGTTTGGTTCAGGTTATATTTTATTAATTTATGTTTGAAATTTTACGTTTTAGTCACTTATGTTAACATTTTATTATAAAATGATCATTTTGCCATTAAAATTTGTTACCTTCCAAACCAGCCCAACATGACAGTTAAAATGGGTTTTAAATTCCAACGTGAATGTTCAACTGAGATGAGAAATTTTTTTTTTTTTTATGAAAATATAATACAAAATTTTATCCTAAAACCTAATTTTCTTCAATTTAAAAATAACCAACAATTGAGTTTTCTCTTCTCTTAGTTGATGGTAACAAAGAAAACCCAACTGTTGCTTTTTTTTTTTTTTTAAACATGAGAAAAATGGGTTTTAGGGAAAAATTTAAAACCCATTTTAATTACCATGTCGGACCGTCATTTGGGAGGTAACAAATTTTAATGATAGAGTGATCATTTCATAACAAAACAATAACGTAAGTGACTAAAACGTAACATTTCAAACATAACTATTTTGATAGTTTACCCTTAAAAATAACATATAATAAATAATGAAATGTATGGTTTGAAACTAATTAATCATAATAATACATTAAATATGTACGATATTAAAATAAATAATATCAAATGCATTAGAATTATTTATCATGATTTTGTCAACAATTGTGAGTTAATGTCGGGTTGACTTGTGACACCAAATCAATTAAGAACATTATTAATATATTAAACTAATGGAGATAATAACTTGTGCAAATTAAAATAAAAATATATAAATCATAATAACATGAATCTTTGGTTGAATGAGAAATTTAAAGTTTTATTAATTCAATTAGTGTGGGTTCAAGCTTTATTATATGCATATTATAATTTTTTTTGGTTAAAATGAAAGACTAAAATACTCTCAAATAGTATAATTTATTTTAATTATGAAAAAGAATTTCCACAATTTCCTAATCGAATTGGTGACTCAATTGAAAGTAACACGAACATGAATAACTACGGAGAAGTTAAAAAGTTTTCTTAGAAGAAAACCTTAATACATGTGCCCCAAAAGCATTACCAAATGTTGGTTGGTGTCCCTGAATTTGATTTTCAACTTTCTCTCTAAAAAATGTAATAGAAAAAAATATGAAAATTCTTAAACTAACAAAAACATATTGATAAATTCAACATTCTAAAAAATTATATTCTATTGAAATCATAACATTCGAAAGCACCGAACATTACCCTAATGTAGTGGATATATATGAAATTTATTGCCATTATTATTTAGGGCTTTCTCATTAATTATCCTTAATATAATTTTTGTATTCCTCTTTCAATGTTATTGAAATTCGATCGAATGAGTATCTCAGTTGAAAAAAAAATTCGTTAATCCAGTAATCCAAAAATTATTGAATTATCAAAAAATTTGGGTATAAAATCGAATGAATCGGTTTTTATTTTATTATTTTTTTTTAAATTTGGGCTGTGTTTATCAATTTTTTCCAACCTAACCCAAGTTTGGATTTTTATTCTTAATTTAACAAATTAGCATATTTAGGTCAAATTATGTTATTAATCTCTTTATAATGCATAAATTATGGATTTAATCTCTTTATTTTAATTTGATCAAATTTAATCTTTATATATTTTAAATTGGTGAATGTTAGTTTTAATTTTTTAACTTCTTTATTGTGAAATAAATAGTATGTTACTATTATTAATTTTTTAATAATAAATAAAAAATTTCGTGTATTAATTTAATAATAAAAAATATTAATTATTACAAATATAATCTAAATTCGAATAACGTGAATCGCACAATCATTCAGATTCGAACAAGATTAACTCGTTTTCGTACAACAATAATAAATAATAAAAGAAATGGAGAAGTTGCATGGAACCGAGGAAGGCAGGGGGCTTTGGTAGGATGCTAAGTTAGCGAGTGGGGTTTTGTAGGCTTTTGGACTTCTACCACAAATGGAAATTTGCCTACTATTTTCACTGTGATAAGGAATCTTCACTGTGCTCTCACAGTCAGCCTGCCTTTTTTCTTTATCTTATATTTTCTTTTTCTTACTCTCATTTATAATTATCTTGCTTTTTTTTTTTTCTAAAGTATTTACGGGATATGTTCGGTAAGTCTATTAAAAGGATAAACGTTAGTCACGAGTTTTAAAGTTACTTTATTCTCAGGATAATGATCGAACCTTCAATCATTAATTAAGATATGAGAGACTATTACTATCTCAATAGCTTTTCTTTTTTGTTGCCCAAAGTACCTACGGGAGCGAGTTCAATGACTAACCTTTCATGTTCAGTAGGCCCAGTAAGATGGTAAACGCTAACCACGGGTTTTGAAATTACTCCATACTCAAAATAAGGATCGAACCCTCAATTACTGATTAAAATAAGAAAAACCCTTACCATCTCACCTAATTCCGATGATTATTTAGTCCATAGAAATCTGTAGATGACTTCTTTTTATTTTTAAAAATAATAACTTTTAAACAATATTTCATTCGTTGAATATGTAATATTACAGTTTGTAATGTTATATTTTCAAATAAGATTATAATATTTAGATTTTAATACTTCGACCATCTCATAATCTTACATTACGATCATCTCGTTATATAAGATGTAATCTCATTATAACTTATTATCTTAGATTACGGGTGCAATCTTGAATTTTGGATCAATTTACCTTTTTTTTCTTGAATAAAGTTTAAGACCATTTAAAAATAAAAAATATTTTTTTCTTAATAGTGAACTAATAGATATCATTCAACAGGTATAATCATTATATTTTATTTAATAATTTATTTAAAAATTAATATATTAATTGTGTTTATAAATATAATTATGATTGGTGTTGCAATCACTTTTAATGAATTATTATAAATATGATTTATAAATTTATTTCAACGCAATATATTTATTTATTAATATATAAATTGTAACAAAAAGTAAGAACTGTAATAATTTATTATAATTTTATGGAAATTGAAACTAGAAAATATTAAAGGAACAAAACATGTTAAAAGAAAATAAATTATATAACAAGGACAATTGAGTAAAATGTACTTTTAATATTCCATCAACCAAACACCTAAATATTACATTCCAACCAAATGAACTAAACAAGGTAATCTCACATTACATCTGTAATCTTACATTCTCGTAATCCTATTACAGAACGTAATTTAAGATTCAACGAACCAAACGTCCCCTTACATTCATCATCACTTTTAAATTTCAATAAAATCAAGCTAAACTAAACTTAATATTATTGGTAAAAGCTGAGGTTTTAGGTCTTTGTGGATTCAAGTTTGAGTTTCACTACATGTGGTGCAGGTAGGGGTGTAGACAAGGGGACATGCAATAACCTTGGCCACCTGAAATGGTAAATTTATCTTGAAGCTCCAGAATTTAAGATATTATAAACTAGTATAATGGTAAAATTACTCTTTGGTTCCCTTAAATTTTATGATTCATCTTGATTTCCCTAATTAATTTTCTAGCTTCACACTGGTGTAGATGTGAGTCTCTAGTCTCACAATGTGTTTTTATCAGACACGAGTTTTAGTTAGTGAGTTGTTCAATCTTAATACGAATTATTTCTAATTCTTAATATGTTTGTAATTGTTCAAACATATATTTATAATTGTATTATGATAATTTATATTTGTACTTGTAAACCCTAAAAAAATCAAGAGATAGCCTTAACTTGAACCATATTGAACTTGTTAAGGGATCTATCTTAAGGTATAAATTGATGGAATGTCTTTAATTTTTTTTTTGGTGAATTACAATAGTAGGGTAAACTCTTACAGTAATGCGACTAGCATGACTCAAACCCAAGACACATCTAAAGCAATGAACATCTTGACCATCAGGCCAACACAAGATATCTAATATGTCTTTAATTTACAACACAAAAATATCAATGACTTGAAAGTTTAAAACTAGAATCTCTCAATTTTTGGGAGGAAGATAGGACCACTAAATTGTTGTTAACAATTTTGTCTCTTCAAACTACTTTGTTTGTTTTTCTTTGTCAACTGTAAGAAATTGGAATTGGACCACTAACTCCCAAAAAAAAAAAAAAAAATTGATCCCCACGAGATTAAGGATTAATTATCCACATTTTACTATGATTTTATACAATTTGGACCACTATCTCTCAAAATAATTGAGAGAATGAGATTTTAAATCTGAGTTTGAGTTCATGCTCTTTCTAATTGTTATAAATTGTTGTAATAATAACGATGCCAATTTAATTAAGATTTAATAAATAATTAAGTTTCACTGTTAATTTATTAAAATATTAATGACATAAAATTGAGGTGGAAACTTTAAAAAATGTTTAAAACAAATAATTATTGGTGCAGATTTTCCCATGTTTCATTACATGAATTTTTAAAAAAAGCAGTGGGGGCACTTTGGTATGTTGAAGATACATGAACATGAGCAAATAATTGGTGTCAATCTAGTTTTCAAGAGGCATTAATTAAACTATATATATATATATATATATATAGGATAGGTATTGGTCTATGGGTTGAAGGTAAGGACACAAGAGAATATAGGGGGGAGATGTTCCATTCAACTTGTACAGTTGCAAAAGGCATTGATGAGTGTCAAAAAAGAGTGTACACACAACATGGATTCTGGCTTTTCATTTGTCCCTCCATCCTCTCTTCTCTTCTCCTCTCCTCTCCTCTTCCTATCATTATCTGTTTTTCTTTTAGATTTCTAAACCCTCACCCTAGCCTTTGGCTGTTTTCCCCCCTTTTATGTATGGTCATAATGGTTTCTCCAAAAGAAAATTGAAAATAAAAACAGTATTGTTAGACATAGATGTCTATATTGATAATATATATATATATATATATATATATATATATATATATATATATATATATATTAAGTTTTTAATCAAGACTTTGACCCATGTGCTAAATTGAGGCATTTGTTACGATGAAAAGTGATTTTTTTTTATAGTATATGAAAAAAAATTTTTCAATAAGTGTGTTTGGTAGGAGAAATAAAATATTTTCTTTTTATTCATTGTTTGATAGAGTTGAGGAATAAAAAGAAAGAAAATAAAACATTTAAAAAATGTATAATTTTTAACTAATATACTGGTGTGATTACATGGTAGTATCTGTTAATAATATACAAAATATTCTTATTTTCTCTCTTCTCATATTTTCAATTTGAAAATCTTTAGTTTCATCTTTGGATAACATTTTCCCTTTCCCTGATAAAAAAGAAAAGGATGAAATAAAACAAAGAAGTTTTATTATCATGGAAGGTAGTCTTTAATATTTCTTCTTGAAAGAGTTTATAAGTACAATTCAATACAATGCCCAACTAATTTGAAAATCGAAATATATTCAAATAAAGTCAGCACAGGATGGAACTTAAATTTAGATTTTTTTTAAAAAAAACCTCACATATGGTATTTATACATAGTGGAACTTGAATCGAGATATTCAAAGTTCTATAACATTAACCTTTATCAGTATTATTTAAATTGAATCAGATCAATCAGTTGAATTGGGAATTGATTTATATGTCAATCCGGATATAATGGTTGAACCAATCTTTGAAGAAACCACTTGAATTTGGTAATAATAAAAAAAGAAGCCACACAAAAAATCGATGGTTGAACAAGTTTTATAATTTTTTATGAATTTTTAATTAACTTAATCACCAGTCCAGTTATTAAAACATTAACATTTGCCAACAATACCCGCCAATAATCTTCATTGCCATTGTCTATGATAGCGGGGAAATGCATGTCAAATGTGGCAATCTAATTTTATCTAATAACTTCCTTAATTAGATTAACTTTTAATGTTACATGTGTTATATGTATTCAAAATATGAACTTGAACCCAACAATAACTGTAAATAATGTCACCTGCATTGGATCCTCACTGAGTCGATGGAAAATCAAAAGATGATTGTTATGGAAAATCAAAAGATGATTGTTATGGAAAATCAATTATTTTAAAATTGAAAAAAATGGGAGTCGCCACCAATCCTTTATTTGGTGTGATTGGATCACCACAAAACGTTTAAAATCCGTTTTGAAAAATATTTTGGTCTTCGCAATCCAGAAAACAAGTTCGGGAGTCGATTATGCATGAGGAAGGGTTAGCACCCTCATACGCCTAAAATTGGTACCACATTGATTACTTTCGGGTCTTGATTTGTAAAATTTGAAAACTCAAGTAAAGTTTAAAATACGATCCTTGAAAGCATGAGTTACGCTTAAAAGAAATCGATTTTTGTTTGGAAGTCCCACTATTTCGAGGTGATCGAGAGAGAAAGTCGCGTCTAGTGAGTTAGGACATAACATTTCGAGATCTAGAAATAACAAGCTTTCCTTTGTTGTAAACTTTTAAATTTTGGAAAAGGATATTTAATTATCTTGATTGAAGAAAAGTCACACCTACTAAGTTAAGGCACAAATTTTCAAAATCAGAGATAAAGAAACATTGCCTCGATTTAAGGGTATTCGATTATTTTGATTTGAGGAAAAATTGCACCTAGTAAGTTAAGGCACAAATTTTCAAAACTCGAAATAAAAGAATATTGCCTCGATTTTAAAGTTTTCATGAAGATAATTTCGAAAACAAATATATGAGTTTAATATTAATGAGAAGTTAATAATGAATATTAGGTAACACGAAGCAAAATAATTAAGCAGATAAGCGATATACAAAAATAAAAAATACGAAATACGAATGTATAATAATTAAAATTTAAATACAAATATTGAAGAGGAAGAAAAATAAAACAATCGAAGTTGAAAATGAGATTTTTGGGTACCCGGGGGCAAAATGATAATTTTAGACATTCAGGGGTAAAATAGAAATTTTGGGAAAGTTTGGGGTTAAAAATAGAATTTTTAGACATTCGAGGTTAAAAATGGAATTTTTTGAAGTTCGGGGGTAAAATGGTAATTTTGAAAAAAAATCGAGGTAAAAAATGGAATTTTTGGAAGTTCGGGGGCAAAACGGTAATTTTGGAAAAATAAATGAGGTTAAAAATGGAATTTTAAAAAGTTCGAGGGTAAAAATGTAATAATCAAGATTAAAAATGAAATTTTGGAAAGTTCGGGGGTAAAAATGTAATTTTTGAAAATTAAGGTTAAAATAAAATTTTGGAAAGTTTAGGGGTAAAATGGTAACTTTTGGAAAAATAAGGGTCAAAAGTAGAATTTTGGAAAGTTTAGGGGTAAAAATGTAATTTTTGGAAAATTGATGTTAAAAATAGAATTTTGGAAAGTTTTGGGGTAAAAATGTATTTTTTGACAATTTAGGGACCTTCAGGGCAATAAAACCAAAAACAAGTGACACGTGGCAGCTTTTCAGGCGTTCTAAAGTTAAGGGACTAATTTGAAAATCATTCAAAATTTTTGGGCCAATTTTGTAATAAAACAAAACTTGATTTAAGGTAAAATTGAAACAAAAATAAAAGGGGAATGACTAATTGCAGAAATAAACCAAAATATTGACACGTGGCAGCTCTTGGGCTTCAAAAGGGTTAAAGGACTAAATTGATTAAAAGATGAAATTGTTGGGCAAATTTAAAAATAATTAGAAGTATGTAAAAAGACTAAATTGGAAATTTTTAAAAAGCGAAAGGGCCAATTGCTTAAATAACCCCTTTTCTGAAAACAAACGGATCATTGAGGCGAGTCGAGTTGAAAATTGGGTATGGTGTAAAACGACGCCGTTTTGGGGCTGAAACTCAGCCCTCAAAACGACGTCGTTTCCTGAGGGGTATTTAAGTTAAAAAATGCCTTTGAAATTCATTTTGGCTTTCACATTTTTTTAAAAAAAGCTTTGTTTTCATGTTTTCTCTCAAAAAACCTCTCTCTAGTTTCTCATGTTCGATCAAGGGTAGCCCCTTTAGCCGTCGCGACTCCGCTAAGCGTTCGTTGCCGGTCGTCTCGCATGGCGACCACGCACCATCATTCACCGTCCTCTGATTCACACGCCGTTCAAGCTTCGAAGGTAAATCATCTTCCCCTTTATTCTTTGTTCTTCTTTTTAAAAAAAAAAACAGATCTGGATCTAAATCCAGATCTAAAACCTTTAATCATTTTCTCTTTTTCTTCATTAAAATCCTTATTAAAAAAAACCCCAAAAGATTTTGTTTGGCTCATTGAAGACCCGATTTTGCTTCATATTCTTATTCTCCTGTTTTAAAATTATTTTTTTATTTTCGTTTTTTGTTTAAATATGCTTTGATGTGTTGTTTGTGCAGGTGTTTGTACAATCGTGAGAGGGGGTCCTTGTGAACGGTGGAGCGCCGCTTGCGGCTCCTGCGATGGAAGCTCTGACCAGAACAGATACATCCCTTCGGTTTTCCCTTTTTATTTATTTTATTATTATTATTATTATTATTAAAAGTATTTTTAAAATTATTATTACTATTAATATTTATTACGAATAATGTATTTAATATTACCTTTGTTATTAATGCCATTTTATTTAATGCATTTAAAATGGAAATAAAAATAAAAATAAAATATAATCGATGAAAGGGGAGTATTCAATGCGTGTATTAATGCATATTCAAAAATCCAAAAGGGTTAAAACGTTAAGTTATGAATGACAGTAAATTTGCATTTAAAGTACTTGATTGCTTAAGGGTTGAGAACTTTGAATCTGGCTTGGGTCTGTTTCTGGTTGCTTCGTGTATCTGGAAATCTGTTCTTGATTATATGTTAACTGCTTCTTGATTTACAAGCTTTGAAAATCTACTTTCTTGTATTAATTGGTGGTGTTCAAAAAAGAGTTCGTAAAAATTACCAAATGATTTCGAATTGGCTTTTAAAGCCTAAATTCTATCATTACAATTTGTTGTTTACAATTTAGTGCCTGACTATTCTTCTTTGCAGGTTCATAGTGGCAGCCATGACAGATGCAAGTTGAAGATGGTGGTGGCACTACTGATGCTGACATTACGCACTCTGAGTGGCTGGAATGAGGGCAACAGCAGTGCAAGTTGGCACTGGAGCTTCTATTATGGTTTTTGGGTTTGGGCCACTTGGCCCAATTAGAATTGTAAATTTGTAATTGGGTCATGTATAGGGTTGGAGTTCTGGGTCCAATTGGGCCTTTGTAATTAGATATTAATTTGGGCTTTCTTTTGTATTTGGACTTTGAAATTAATTTAAACTAAATTTAAATTTAAAACAAATTTAAATTTAAAAATGAATTTAAATTTAAAAATAAATCTAAAACCAATCTAAACTTAAAATTAAAAATTTGATCCAAAGTTTTAGGCCCGGTCAGAATTGGGCTTCAACAGCTGCCCCTCTTTGCTTGTTGTTGTTTAACAGGAATGGGGCAAAGACAAAAAAAAGACCAATTCTGTCCAATCCTGTTGAATCCCGGCTCCACCCTTGACTACTTCAAAGTGACAACACTTGTCCTGTAGTTCCATTCCATTGTATTGCGACCGCGGGGAGAGTGAGATCCGCTATTCAATTTTGCTGCAAGCTCGAATATGATTTGATGTCAAGGCTTCAACTTGCTCTTACTAAAACTTTATAGAGATAAAGATTCACTATTTTGACTTGATCTACCGCAACTTTGATGTAGGAACTTTACAGTTACGGCTTTTTAACTGCTCCATCACGGCATTAGATTTGCTGTTGCTGCTTTTAATCTGCATGGTACAAAATCCATCGTTGCTTAAATTTCCTTTCATGCTTTTGAGGTACAAGGTTCGCCATTGCGACTTAAACCTTTCTCTTCGTATTTTCGTGGTACTGGATTTACTGTTGCGGCTTAAATCTTTCCCTTTGTCTTTGTGGTACTAGGTTCGCCATTGCGACTTAAACTTTTCCCATTGTTTTCGTGGTACTGGATCTGCCGTTACGGCTTAGATCTTTCCCTTCATGTCTTCGTGGTACTGGATTCGCAGTTGCGTCTTTAAATCTTTTCCCTTTATGTCTCCGAGGTACTAAGTTCGCCATTGCGACTTAAACTTTTCCCTTCGTGCCTTTGAGGTACTAGGTTTGCCATTGCGACTTAAGCATTTCCCTTGTGTCTTCGTGGTACTGGATTCGCCGTTGCGGCTTAAATCTTTCCCTTCATGTTTATGACTTGGCAGATTCTTAATTTGAACCGTTCTTTCCAGGTTTGATTCTTTTAACTAGTGGTTTTGTTTAGGGTCTTTGTATCATTTAGGAATTTCTAAAATAATACTCGCGAATCCTTACTTTTTCATGTGTTGTAGTCTATTATCCATTATCTTGGTATGAAAATACTTGGGTAGTGTGGGAAAGAATGAGGTTGTATTGGAGTTAGAGCTTGAAGAATTGTTGGCTAAAGAAAAATTGCCGAATATTTACATGGAACAAAATAATTACAAGGAACAGTATTAGATGCCTAGATATCAAATATGAGTTTCTCTAATCTGAGGATCATCTTTCTTCTCGATATGTATCTGGAGGTCCTAGAGTACTTCGTCGATGCCCCAAGATGTAAAATTTCTCTATCTTGTCACATTCAAAGGAACAATTGATCGCCCTCGTTTTCCATTTGAGCTACCCTTTTCGGGTTTTCAACTCAAAACCCTTTTGGTTTCAAGATGCCATTTCATGGGTTTTCATCCTTACCTCTCCGTTTTTTTAGGTGAAATATTTCTTCACCGAGTCTGAATTTACTGGGTTGTATAGCTCTTTGCCATCAATTTCAGTCAAAATTAAGGCTCTTTCGGAGAAAGTTTTCTTCACCACATACGGCTCTTTCCAATTAGGCATCCATTTTCCTTTAGAGTCTTTGTGTATTGGGAGTATTTTCTTCAAGACTAGATCTCCCTCGTGGAATTATCTGGGGTGGACCTTTTTGTTGTATGCTCGCATCATCCGCTTTTGGTACATCTGACCATGACGGATGGCTGTTAACTGTTTTTCTTCGATTAAGTTCAACTGATCATATCTGGCTTAGACCCATTCTGCTTCGTCCAAATTTAGCTCTAACAAGACTCGGAGAGAAGGAATCTCCACCTTGATAGGTAAAATGACTTCCATCCCGTATACAAGTGAGAACGGCGTTGCCCCAGTGGATGTTCTGACTGAAGTCCTATAAGCAAGGAAGACGAATGGTAATTTTTCATTCCAGTCTTTATAGGTTTCTGTCATTTTTGCAATGATCTTCTTGATGTTTTTATATGCCGTCTCCACTGCTCCGTTCATCTTTGGGCGATATAGAGATGAATTATGATGTTTGATCTTGAATTGCTTACAAACCTCCGATATCATGCTGTTATTCAAGTTCAATGCATTGTCCGATATGATCTTTTCTGGCATTCTATATCGGCATATGATTTCCTTTTTGAAGAACTTACTAACTACAGACTTTGTAACATTGGAATAAGAGGCAGCTTCCACCCACTTGATGAAGTAGTCAATAACTAAAAAGATGAATCTATGCCACAGAGAAGTCATGACATGCAGATGTGATGGAGGTACGTGAATTTTACTCCATAGATCTGGCATTTGTGACATTTCTTAGCATAGTTGATGCAATCATTTTCCATAGTTGACCAGTAGTATCCGAATCTCATGATCTGCCTAGCCATTCTGAAACTATTAGCGTGCGTTCCGCAAATCCTTTCATGGACTTCTTCTAGGATTTTCTTAGCCTCGATTGCATCAACACATCTTAGCAACACCTGATCCTTTCTCCTCTTATACAAAATTTCCCCATCTAAGACGTACTCTTTTGCGAGCCTTCTCAATGTCCTTTTATCATTTTTAGTAGCTTCTTCGGGGTATTTACGATCTTTTACATATCGGAGGATGTCTTGATACCAAGGATGTTCGTCTTTTCCTTCTTCTTCGATCGCGTAGCAATGGGCTGGAGTCTCATAAATGCTCATTCGTATGGGTTTCATATCCTTTGGCCTGTTTACTTTTATCATCGAGGCTAGAGTAGCCAAAGCATCAGCCATTTGGTTTTCCTCACGTGGGAGGTATTGAAATGTAACCTCGTCGAATTCTTTGATCAATTCGAGGACCATATTTCGATGGTCAATTAACTTGGAGTCTCTTGTCTCCCATTCTCCCCTGAGCTGGTAAATTACCAACGCTGAATCTCCATATATTTCCAAAACCTTGATCCCTCGATCTATGGCGGCTTGAATCCCCATAATGCATGCCTCGTATTCTGCCATATTATTTGTGCAATCGAAGTCGAGTTTACTTGTGAAGGGATAATGGTCTCCTTCTAGTGATACTAAGACTGCCCCGATTCCATTGCCTACGACATTTGAAGCACCATCAAAGTTTAATTGCCAGGGATGTTCTGTCGCGGTCCCCTCTTCGGTGGTTGCAATATATATTAGGTTCTCATTTGGAAAGTCAAAATTTATTGGATCATAATCCTCCAGAGCTCTGCTGGCTAGGAAATCTGTTATTGCACTTCCTTTCACCGCCTTTTGGCTTATATATATGCTATATCAAACTCTGAAAGTAAGATTTATCATCTAGCCATTCTTTCGTTTAACGCAGTTTACTCCATCATGTATTTAAGAGGATTTAATTTCGAGATTAACCAAGTTGTGTGGTACACTATGTATTGTCGTAATCTTCGGGTAGTCCAAACCAACGCATAGCATAACGTTTCTATCGAAGAGTACCTTGCTTCACAGTCAGTAAACTTTTTGCTGAGGTAGTATATGGCTCTCTCTTTCTTTCTAGTCTCGTCGTGTTGGCCCAAGACACATCCCATAGAATTCACAAAAACTGCTAAGTACAAGATTAATGGCTAGCTGGGACTTGGTGGTATTAAGACCGGAGCATCAGACAAATACTGTTTAACCTTGTCAAGAGTTCTTTGGCACTCATCGTCTCACACACCTAGATTATGCTTTCTAAGAAGACGAAAGATGGGATCGCATTTCTCAGTTAATTGTGGATGAATCGAGCGATGTAATTCAACCTCCCGAGGAAAACTCGAACTTCTTTTTGCGTACGAGGCAAGGGTAATTCTTGTATGGCTTTAACCTTGTCTGGATCGATCTCAATCCCCTTTCGACTGACCACAAAACATAATAACTTGCCTAAAGTAACCCCAAAAGTACATTTAGCTGGGTTCAACTTTAGTTTGAGCTTCCTTGATCTCAAGAAGAACTTTCTCAAGTCCTTTACATGTTCTCCCCCAGTTCGAGACTTTGTGATCATGTCATTGACATAGACTTCGATTTCCTTGTGCATCATATTATGAAACAATATCACCATGGCTCTTTGATATGTTGCCCCTGCATTTTTAAGTCCAAATGACATCACCTTATAACAGAATGTCCCTTACATTGTGATGAATACAGTTTTTGCCATATCTTCAGGGACCATCTTTATTTGGTTATACCCAGAGAAGCCATCCATGAAAGAGAAAAAGGAATGTCCTGCCGTATTGTCTACTAGGGTGTCAATGTGAGGTAGTGGGAAGTTGTCTTTTGGGCTGGCTTTGTTCAAGTCTCAGTAATCCACACACATACGTACTTTCCTATCCTTCTTGGGATAGGGACTATGTTGGCAACTCATTTTGAATATTTAACCACTTGGAGGAAACCTGTGTCAAACTGTTTTTGAACTTCTTCTTTTATTTTTAGCAACACATCTGGTCGCATCTTGCGGAGTTTTTTTTGGACGGGTTTGCATTTGTCTTTTATCGGGAGCTTATGGACTACAATATCGGTGTTTAGCCCAGACATGTCCTGGTAGGACTAGACGAAGACGTCTTTGAAATCTCTGAGTAGCTCAATAAGATCTTTTCTGTTTCTGCCGAAATGCTGGTTCCAATTTTCACTTCCTTCTTTTCATATTCATCCTCTATGCTCACAGTTTTGATTAACTCATCATGAGGCAAGATCTGTTTTTCCTCTTGTTCCATCATTCGCAGCAAATCAGGAGATAAGTTACTATCTTGGTTATCTTTAAAGTCCTGAGGTTCTTCGAGATACATATCTCGCTCAAAATGAGGTTCACAGTCAGTGTTGCTCATATTATTAATATACAAGGATCTGTCAAAAGAATGAGAGTGGTCCAATGAACAAAGTAATTTTAAGAATGATTGTATGGTATGAGTATGAGTATATGTATACATAATTCAAGAATGATTAATTGTGTAGGTTAAGGGTAAACAAATTATTTGAATTAGAATGAAAGAGTATAAAGAGATATTTGTCGAGAGAGGATAAAATGCATTTTTATTAAGATAATGGATAAAAGTCAAATGCCCTTTACAAAAGATCTCTATTGATCTCGGGTATAGAACGATAGATATGCATCGAGTATTACTCTGAAATGATCCTAAAGGCTATGGGGAGCTCCTCTTCCATCCAATTGTCCAGAATGCTTCCTAGTGCATACGGGCAAATTTGTGATAAACTCCTTCCTTCGCCTTCTTTAGAGATGACATTAATGTTCAACTTCATCACAACTCTTTCAGTGTTCTCTTCCTCAATAAACCTCATTCTACCAGAAACGAAAGTTTTCGATATGTGGGGAAAGGTCATCATCTCCCATTTGACTTCCTCCTCGGTCAGTCGTGCTTTTCTCATCTCTCGCTTCTTTTTTTATTTCCTTCTTCTTTCCCTTCATATCTGGTTTGTATCCCAGCCCGAAGCGGTCCCACTTTCCTAGTGGTGCTGGTGTATTGATTATCCATTACAGATGTTTTCCAAGCCCTTTTCATGGTAATGCCCCTTTTCTAATTGTCAATCGTAACCACATCTTTGTGGTTCGTGACAACTTCGGTTCGGGAATTTTACTCCCTTTTGCGATGAATGTTGCATTAACAAACTCTAACGATAGAAAGGAGCATTCTACTGCCTCTTCGTTTTTTTTACGTACGGGGCGTCACTTGTCACAGATGCGATAATATCCTTCACTGCGTTTTTTGTAACCAATCTTCCTTCTGTTACTAGTTTAAGCTTTTGATGAAGTGAGGATGGTACCGCTCCCGCTGAATGGATCTAGGGTCTCCGCAATAAACAATTGTAGGAGGGCTTAATGTCCATTACCAAGAAGTCCACCGTATAGGTATTTGGGCCTATCTGCTTTGGCATTTCAATTCGGCCCATAACTTTTCTTTTTGTTCCGTCGAAAGCTCTAACTATGTTGTGGCATGTCTTCATATAGGAGCTGTCGACTGGTAATCTTTCCAGTGTGGCTAGTGGCAATACATTTAAAGCTGAGCCATTGTCGATGAGCACTCTAGGTAAGGTATACCCTTTGCAGCGAGTAGTGATGTGTAAAGCCTTTGTCGACCACATTGCCCCAGACGGGATCTCGTCGTTGCTGAAGAAAATAAAGTTGTCAGCGCTGACATTATTAATTAGGCAATTTAGCTTACACACGGATATTTCATTAGCCACATATGTTTCGTTGAGCACCCTCATTAGTGCATTGCGATGGGCTTCAAAACTTAGCAGCAGGGTTAAGATTAATATACGTGCCGGTTGTTTGTGTAACTGCTCGACCACACTGTACTCGCTATGTTTCAAGAATTTTAAGAATTCTTTCGCTTCTTTTTCTACTATTGGCTCATTTACCGGCTTAGGCTTGTCAGTCTCTTTTTCTTCTGGTTCAATTGCTAAGGCCTTTCCTTTTGCAGCTTCTTTTTTCTCTTCTTTCAAGTCATAGCATTTCCCACTATGGGTAACGAGGTTTACATCTTCTTGGGATTGCTCATCTTTGGGCGTTATTATGTTACACCCGTAATTCCAAGAGACTCTCTTGTATCTTCATAGGGAAACGGTACATGTTTTCGTATAATAATACAAGGTGTCGTTTGCCTTCTTGTTTCTGTACCTTTGAACGTAAAGATAATTATCACAGGGCGATCAAGCTTGTTCATCCCTTTTTCTTCGGAGGCACAAATATCCTCCATCGCTTCTTTTTCTTCAAAGAACTCCAGTTCTTTACGGTCGATCAGATTCTGTACTAACATCTTGAACTCCGCACAGTGTTGAACCATGTGTCCCTCAGCATTGTGAAAGTCATAATAATTCTTGGCCATTATCATCATATCTCCACCATTCCGTGTGATCACTTATCTGTCTATCATTTGACGCCATACCCATTTTAAAAGTGATTTGACCTCTCCGATATTGGTCTTAACCCTTTTACCTTTTGCTCCTGCAATCGCATTCATCCCCTGATCAAGGTGGGCAAGTAAAGGGTTCCTAGGTACGTTAGGTCCAAACGGCTCATCGAATCTTATACGCTTCATCTTAATTAATTTTTCCACTATCTTCTTGAAAGCGAAACAGTTTTCGATGTAGTGTCCGATTACACCTTCATGGAATTTGCACTGAGTATTGGTGTAGTACGGGGCTACCGCATGTTAGTCATATAAATTGGTAAAGCTCTTTATATGTCACTGGAATAGGAGTGAATTGAATTCTTTCAATGTTCTTTCTAGAGCTTGGTTCTGACTTCGGTGGATTTTGACAATTGCTTGCAAGGGTTTTAGATTGCGTCATCATGATCGACTTCGCATAGTTTGGCCTGTACATGCCTACATTGTTTATCTCAGCTTTTTTCCTTCTGAAGGCTATTCTTTTTCCACTCTCCCCAGCGTCAATCTTAATGCTCTTAATTGCGCTTTCAATCATTTCTCTAGACATAACCATGTCTGAGAAACTTCTTGTAGCATTTCTCAATAAGTGGTTGAGATATGGTGCCTTTAACGTGTGGACGAAAAGCATTGTCGTCTCTTTCTCCGTTCATGATGGTTGCACCTGGGTGACCATATCTCTCCATCATTGAGCATATTGCTTGAAACTCTCGCTCGGCCTTTTCTCTATATTTTACAAAGTGATTCTATCCGGAGCAATGTCAGTAACATGACCGTATTGTTTCATAAAGGCCTAGCCCAGGTCCTTTCATGAACTGATCTTTGCACAGCTTAACTGATTATACCACTTTGCCACGGATCCTACCACACTATCCTGGAAACAGTAGATCAGTAATTGGTCATTATGGACGTATCCTGTCATTTTCCGATAGAGCATAGTGATGTGAGCTTCTGGGCAGCTTGTCCCATTGTATTTCTCAAACTCTGGTGCTTTGAATTTTGGGGGTAACACTAAGTCTGAAACTAGGCTTAGTTCCTTAGCATCTATCACACAGCAGTTGTCAACCCCTTCCATTGCCTTGACCTTATCTTCCAACCATTTATACAGTTCCTCTATCGGTTTAGAAACTTCCAATTTTGTTTTCTCTGCCTTCATGATTTCATCAAAGTCTGAATTAATGGGATTCGCAGCAGTTTCCCCTGGGTTAGACCTTTATCCAATCGGATAATTAGCTTGGACTGAGGTATTGATGGGTTATGGTTGTGCTCAAATGAAAATGGGAGCTCCCTGTGAGTTCGTTTCTGGTGGAACTTGATTGTGCACGGGAGTAAAGCCAGGAGGGTATTGTGGATCTTCATTTTGCTCTCTTGGGCCTACTACAGAATTTTTTCCTTTTTTCACCTCCTGTAATAGTTAGGTCAATCGATTGATTATGTTGCTTTGAGACTCAATAATCTGGTCTCTCATATCCCTTTGGACCCTTTCCAACTGGTCTTGTAACTTAGCTTAGATTTGCTCTTGCATTTCCTTTTGTAACTGCTCCAACATTTCTATTCTTTGGTCCATAGCTCTTTGAGTATCGTAAGGGTGTGAGTTCTCTATTTTTTCGGGTTTAACTATTTCAAATTTTATTTAATGAGTATTTATTGTGTTAAAGCATGAGGATGCAATGCGAATGAATGCGTGCATGCAAAAGAAAGGTATTTACTTATAATTCAATTTCCATTTAAAAAACTTCACTAGATAACAAGTTTATTTACTTAAGGCAAATTACATAAATGGTGTTGCTTTAATGCTCAAAACTTTGACTTTTTTGAGAAGTCCAGCTATCTTTTAACCTCGTTCTATCTTCATCTCGTATTGTATGCTTAACTCTTCTACTTTAACTACTAGTGCTTGCACGTGATTGGCTACTCCGCGAATTTGATTTAAAGCCTCACCCATAATGTAATCCCTGTCTCTGACTTGCTTTTAAGTTTGCTGAAGATGCCAATCATTTGTTTCCAATGTTCTCTCTAGAATCTCGGTTCGTATCTCACTATTCTGCAAAGAGGCTTTTAATTCTTCCACCCTCTTATTCAGTCTCTCGATCTTATCTCGGCTTGCCTTCAACTCTATCACTAAATTTCGGCTACGATGCCTATACAAGGGTTCCTCTAATTCTCATACTCGGGCTTTTAATCGAGATATCTTGAAATTTGTTTTTCCACTGACTTGTTCTATTCTTCTCTTCACGGATTTCCAGTTGCCATTTCTCTGATGTCTTACCTAAACCTACAGTTCTCATTGACAAGCGAAGCTTTTTATAGTCTTTCTTTAGGCTATTGAGATCTTCTTCAGCCTTATTCTTTCCTTTTCTCAATTTTTTCGCTTCTAGCTTTTAGACATCAACATCTAATCCTAAAAGCACATTCTCTTCTTCCAGTTTTTTTATCATTTTTTCTATCTCAGCATTCTTCCTCTCAAAATCTTGTTTAATTATTTCTAGTTCAGTCGGGAAAACATGCAAGTGTTCATCAATTGGGCGAATAATCTTCGGGTTTGGCACAAGAATGTTGTCATTGATCCTTTTATTTCTCCACCAATCATATTCTGCAGTTGTCATGGGATTGACGCCGAATGCTTTCATTATTCGAACCCGATTCCATGCATTCGAGATTTCACAAATCCTTTTCTTATTATTTTCTCTTCTGTATGCAAATTCACACTGAGCTAACCCCTAAGTTATTGGTATAAACTGTCTCGATCTGTACTGTTTTGAAACCAGTAAAGGTGCGTATCTTGTCGCTCCCCATATCCCGGCCAATAGGACCCAGTCGAAGTCTCCGCATCGATATAATATTTCATCAGGAGCAAACCATGGTGCTCGCCACTCTATTTCTTCGTCCTTGAGGATTTGGAGTATGGCCATCCATTTTTCTTTTGAGAAATTTTCTTGTCATTACGTAGCTACGAACTCTTTCAAATGAGAGTAATCTTTAGACAAGTACTGATAGGAGACTTTTTCTGTTTTTCAAAAGTGACTATGAAACCATACCATCAATAACAGTACGCAGGCAATAAATCGACCTTCTTCCTCCTTTCTGCACGCATTTAAGGATCTGAAAGTTTCAGCCAGTATGGCCGGGACGAGTGTAACTCTTTTATTCAATCGATCAAACAAGTCTATCATCGCGCCTTCTATATGTCCTAAACCCTTTGGAAAAATGACTAATCCGTAGATACTTAGGGCTAGGATGTCAATCTTTTTCTTTGCATCTGAATGAGCCAGTATCAAATATCGTAGACTTTTTCATGTGATGCATTTGGTGTTGCCTTTAACCTTAACCCGAGCTGTAACCCATTGTTCGCTCATGCCGATGATGTTTACTAACCTTTTAACAACAGTCGAGACATTTGGAGCTCTAGAATAGACCTTATCTACTGAGATTTTCAAACAACGGAGTAGAGTGGTGTATTCTTCTATCGTCTGTGTCATGTCTACATTCTTAAAGGTGAAGCAACTGTAGGCTGGGTTCCAATACTACGTTAAAGCTCGAAAGAGGAATTTATCTACCTTAACCTCGAACAAGTATGGCAAATCTCCGTATTCTTGGTAAAAGGTCTGCTTCATGTCATTATCCTAACTGTCCCATATCTCTTTCAATTCCTGCACATTGTTTTGAGCCGTACTGGTCCTGGTATAATCCCAAAACTATGACTCATATCCTTCCACTAAGTTATCCCCATTTTGGCGTTGAGTCTCTTCTGACCACATACGCACGACCATATTGTCTTCCACCTTATCAAGGTACTTGTTTTTCATGATCGATTCTCTTATCGGTAACTGAACTTTTGAGTATATACCTTTCCTTTTTATGATGATGAAATGCAATGCAAAAAGAGACAAAATAAATAAGTTAGCAAAACACATCAATATCAATATACAAGTATAGAGCATAGAACCTAAGAGTTTATCTCGGATAGTTGCTAAAAGGTTCAGTATAACTCCTTCTAAGGCAAGTTCTTACAGCTCACTATATGTGGTTTTAAGCTCTAAAGTAAGGGTACCCAAACCAGCAGATTCCTCGATCCTCACCCATTATAGGCTCATACGGACGAGTTCGGTTTAGGGGGACACATTTCTCACATGTTTGCACGGAAGTGAAAACTTCACGAAAACATGGGTACGGATGTAATCCCGAAAGCGATCCACTATCTTGCACGAAGGTGAAGACCTCACGAAGGAGTAATTTCCCGCTTCCACTTAAAAGGGGAGTATCATATGCAGATGAATGCAAATTTATACTAATAGTATAGCATCACACAAAATGTTTAAGGATCATATTTTAAACAAAAATCGAGTACTTAAACTTTTGACCAAAAAGACCCAAAACTAATCAATTTTGGGTTAACTCCCTTTTATTAAAAAAAAAATTCCCCAGTGGAGTCGCTAAGCTGTCAAAACCATTTTTTTGAAAACGTGTTTCGAAAATTATTTTAAAATTGAAAAAAATGGGAGTCGCCACCAATCTTTTATTTGGTGTGATTGGATTACCACAAAACGTTTAAAATCCGTTTTGAAAAATATTTTGGTCTTCGCAATCCAGAAAACAAGTTCAAGAGTCAGTTACGCATGAGGAAGAGTTAGCACCATCATACGCCCAAAATTGATACCACGTTGATTACTTTCGGGTCTTGATTTGTAAAATTTGAAAACTCAAGTAAAGTTTAAAATACGATCGTTGAATGCATGAGTTACGTTTAAAAGAAATCAATTTTTGTTTGGAAGTCCCACTATTTCGAGGTGATCAAGAGAGAAAGTCGCGTCCTGTGAGTTAGGACATAACATTTCGAGATCCAGAAATAATGAGCTTTCCTTTTGTGTAAACTTTTAAACTTTGGAAAAGGATATTTGATTATCTCGATTGAAAAAAAGTCACACCTAGTAAGTTAAGGCACAAATTTTCAGAATTAGAGATAAATCACCTCAATTTAAGGGTATTCGATTATTTCAATTTGAGGAAAAATTGCACCTAGTAAGTTAAGGCACAAATTTTCAAAACACGAAATAAAAGAATATTGCCTCGATTTTAAAGTTTTCATGAAGATAATTTCGAAAACAAATATATGAGTTTAATATGAATGAGCAGTTAATAATGGATATTAGGTAACACGAAGCAAAATAATTAGGCAGATAAACGATATACAAAAAATAAAAAATACGAAATACGAAGGTATAATAATTAAAATTTAAATACAAATATTGAAGAGGAAGAAAAATAAAACAATCGGAGTTGAAAATGAGATTTTTGGATACTCGAGGGTAAAATAGTAATTTTGGACATTCGAGGGTAAAATAGTAATTTTGGAAAAGTTTAGGGTCAAAAATTGAATTTTGACATTCGGGGGTAAAATGGTAATTTTCAAAAAGTTCGGGGTCAAAAATGGAATTTTTGGAAGTTAAAGGGTAAAATAGTAATTTTTGGAAAAATCGAGGTCAAAAGCGAAATTTTGGAAGTTTGGGAAAATATGATTTGAAAGTTCGAGGGTAAAAATATAATTTTTGGACAATTTAGGGACCTCTAGGGCAATAAAACCAAAAACAAGTGGCACGTGGCAGCTTTTCAAGCGTTCTGAAGTCAAGGGACTAATTTGAAAATCATTCAAAATTTTTGGGCCAATTTTATAATAAAACAAAACTTGATTTAAGGGCAAAATTGAAACAAAAATAAAAAGGGAAGGACTAATTGCAAAAATAAACGAAAATATTGACACGTGGCTGCTCCTAGGCTTCAAAAGGGTTAAAGGACTAAATTAAATAAAAGATGAAATTGTTAGGCAAATTTAAAAATAATTAGAAGTATGAAATGGACTAAATTGGACATTTTAAAAAAGCGGAAGGGCCAATTGTATAAATAATCCCTTTTTTGAAAACGCGCGAATCCTTAAGGCGAGTTAAGTCGAAAATCGAGTATGGTGTAAAACGATGTTGTTTTGGGGCTGAAACTCAACCCTCAAAACGGCGTCATTTCCTTAAGGATATTTAAGTTAAAAAATGCCTTTGAAATTTATTTTGGCTTTCACATTTTTTTTAAAAAAACTTTGTTTTCATGTTTTCTCTAAAAAAAACCTCTCTCTGGTTTCTCTTGCTCAATCAAGGGTAGCCCTTTCGGCCGTCGCGACTCCGCCGAGCGTTCATTACCGATCGTCGCGCGCGTGGCGACCACGCACCATCATTCACCGTCCTCCGATTCACGCGTCGTTCAAGCTTCGAAGGTAAATCATCTTGCCCTTTATTCTTTGTTTTTTGTTTTTTTTTAACCCAGATCTAGATCTAAATCCAGATCTAAAATCTTTAATCATTTTCTCTTTTTCTTCATTAAAATCCTTATTAAAAAAAACCCCAAAAGATTTTGTTTGCCTCATTGAAGACCCGATTTTGCTTCATATTCTTATTCTCCTGTTTTAAAATTATTTTTTTATTTTCGTTTTTTTGCTTAAATCTGCTTTGATGTGTTGTCTGTGTAGGTGTTTGTACAATCGTTGGAGGGGGTCCTTGTGAACGGTAGAGCGCCGCTTGCGGCTCCGACGACGGAAGCTCTGACCAGAACAGATACGTCCCTTTGGTTTTCCCTTTTTATTTATTTTATTATTATTATTATTAAAAGTATTATTACTATTAATATTTATTACGAATAATGTATTTAATATTACCTTTGTTATTAATGCCTTTTTATTTAACGCATTTAAAAATGGAAATAAAAATAAAAATAAAAATAAAATATAACTGATGAAAGGGGAGTATTCAATGCGTGTATTAATGCATATTCAGAAATCCAAAGGGGTTAAAACGTTAAGTTATGAATGACAGTAAATATGCATTTAAAGTACCTGATTGCTTAAAAGTTGAGAACTTTGAATCCAGTTTGGGTCTGTTCTAGTTGCTTTGTGTATTTGGAAATCTGTTCTTGATTATATGTTAACTGCTTCTTGATTTACAAACTTTGAAAATATACTTTCTTGTATTAATTGGTGGTGTTCAAAAAAGAGTACGTAAAACATACCAAATGGTTTCGAATTGGCTTTTAAAGCATAAATTCTATCATTACAATTTGTTGTTTACAATTTAATATTTGTCTATTCTTCTTTGCAGGTTCACAGTGACGACCATGGCAGATGCAAGTTGAAGCTGGTGGTGGCACTGCTGATACCGACGTGGCGCACTCTGAGTGGCTGGAATGAGGGCAACAGCAGTGCAAGTTGACAACAGGCTGGAGCTTCTATTCTGGTTTTTGGGTTTGGGCCACTTGGCCCAATTAGGATTGCAAAATTGTAATTGGGTCATGTATAGGGTTGGAGTTCTAGGTCCAATTAGGCCTTTGTAATTAGATATTAATTTGGGTTTTCTTTTGTATTTGGACTTTGAAATTAAATTTAAAGTTTAAGTTTAAAATTATTTCAAATTTAAACAAAATTTAAATTTAAAACAAATTTAAAATTAAAAATAAATTTAAATTTAAATTTAAAAATAAATTTAAATTTAAATTTAAAAATAAATCTAAAATCAATCTAAACTTAGAATTAAAAGTTTGATCCAAAGTTTTAAGCCCGATCAGAATTGGACTTCAACAATTATTAAACGTCCATGAAACCCCTCTAATCACTCTATCAATATCCACCCGATGATAAAATTTGAACAAAATTTTTTTTCACCCGGTTCTGAGACCTGGATCCCCCCAAGTAAATGTCATAAACTAACCAAAGTGCTCCTCATTGCTGGCAAGTGAACCACAGTAGCTGTGAGAAAACACCCAACCGAGCACAAATCAAACCCCTGTTGTTGCAGCCGTGTATTCCTATATAGCTTCCCTGCTTCCTCTTCCCCATTCGCCATCTTCAACCCATATGGAGTTTTTATGTAAAATAATTTTAAACCAATCATTGTAAATTGTAATTATAATTATCAAAGTTTTTTTCATACAGTTTATGTAAAATTAATACAATTCTTTTTAATTAATAATTTTATGTAAAATTTAACCAATAATTAATGAGTGAACTTTCAATTGACAATTGGGCTTGATTCGTTTGGGCAATTAGGCTTGATTTTGAAAACATTTTTTTGCAACTAAATTGGATCCTAATCTTGTTGGAACCCATATGGAGTTCAAAATCATTAATGGACTTGCAACGAAATTTCAATCTTTGTCTGTTTAAGATGTCACCCTCTTAAACCTTTTTTTTCTTTTTTAAGAAAAAGCCCATAAATTCATATCTTTCACTCATTTCAGGAGAAATCTTCGAAGTGTCGTTCAATAGGAGCTGACGAACCCTTCAATAGTGAAGGTATTGTGCCTGGGGTGTAAAGGGCTCTCTGGCCTTTGTAGTGTCATGGAGATAAAACTGGGCACAATACCTCCACTATTAAAAGATCCATGATTCACTACGGACGATATTTCAAAAACTTCTCTCAAAGCGACTTCGACCTCTCCTCAACAAATAATATAATAAATTCCTATCAATAATATGTATATTTATATATTTGCATATAGTGATGTAAAATTATTATATAAAGGATAACAAGAAAGGACTAGAAGCTCAAAGGTTTTGATTCATGACAAATTGGCATGACATCCATGATAGTTTGGTAAGCTTAGCTACTACTCCCACACGCCACGGGCAGCACAAATCTTGTGCCCTCTCTCATTAACCCAACCCCTCCTCCTCCCTCCCACACACACTTCCTATATTCGTTTTTATTCTTTTTATATTCATCATAATTAAATGTGCCAAAATCTTAAATCCTAATACGTTATTTATCATCAAATTTGACATGTCACACACAATCAACCAAGACCCAAAATCCCATTGTGTGAAACAAAGCCACTCCCCCCACCCCACCCCCTTCACACCAACCAGCCCTTTCCCATTTTCACCCACCAACCATAACGCCCTTTATAGCACCTCTCTTTTTGTATTTGTTTTCTATATTTTGATCAAATTGAGATTTTAGTCCTTGTACTTTTTACTTTTTTTTATTTATTTAAATTTGGTATTTTAATTGGGTTGTTCTCATATGACATAGCATATGATTGATAGAAAATAAATTACCAATAACGATAATGACTGGACTAGGATTTTTAAATTGAAAAAGTATGAGGATTGAATATTGTAACTTTTTAAGTGTAGAGACTAAATTTCAAGTTCTATACAAGTATAGGGACTAAAATATATTTTAACCTTTTAGAATTTTTTTATTATTTTTAAACCCAAAAGATTAAAAAGAAAGGCACAGAAGGAAGGTTTTCCACATCCCTCTTGGCAACCCCATTCACGAGACCAACGTGCCTTTCCTATTCCATTTTATTTCACATATAAACCAACAAAATACTCACCACCTTTCCTCATTTGCTCTCTTTCAAACATAACCCTAAGTAGCCCCCCCCCCCTCGAGATGGCCGATCCGCAATGCCACGGCTTGTCCGATACTTGTAGGAAGGGAGCCGGCAAATGCACCACCATGCCGATCGAGGCCAAGCCGGTGGTGGTGTCGGAAGTTGCCCCAATCCCAACAGCACCGTGCGGTGCATGCAAGTTCTTGAGAAGGAAGTGCGTTAGTGGGTGCATTTTTGCACCCCACTTTGGCTCAGATCAGGGTGCAGCCAAGTTCGCCGCCGTTCACAAGGTTTTCGGTGCTAGCAACGTTTCGAAGCTCTTGCTTCACATCCCAATGAACCGACGACATGATGCGGTGGTCACAATATCGTATGAAGCACAAGCCAGGCTATCAGACCCGGTTTATGGTTGTGTTTCAACCATACTTTCTTTACAACAACAGGTTAATTAATCTATACATGCACTACCATATAATTTAGTTTCTTCCAACAAAAAATTTTCTTTTTATAAATGGAAATCAAATGTTGTTGGCTAAGTTGTTTTCTTGCTAGCGAAATCTTTCTTTTTCTTTATGTTGTTCGAAAAGTAATCATACGAAAACCGAAATTTCACGTTTTTCTCACATGTTATTTAGATTCGGGTGAGTGTTAAAATACGGATACATATTCAACATAAATATATTTAACTTTTATAAGATTTTTTTTTCATTATCTCAATATGTATCAATAATGTTTCTAATACAATTATTTAAAAAGAAAAAACACAATAACATTGTGAGAAACAAAAAAAAATTTACTCCCAAATATGGAATTTAAGCTATTTAAGGCCTTATCTTGACTAGACAATATAGATTTCATACCAATTTAAGATAGAAGATTTAGTACCATAGTCAAATATATTTTTCCTTTATCATTACAATAATATTAAATCATTTATCGAGTTTAGTATTATGAGTCAATCGAGTACTAACTTAATTAGGTAATAACAAAAATACTATTATTTTACAAAATAAATTATATCTGTACTAATATTAAACTTTTTTATCGAGTTTGGTGTCATGAGTCAACCGAACGCTAACTCAATTAAATAATGATGAAAATATTACTTGACACAATAGATTATATTATTTTAAGGGCGTTTTTATTATTTTATATCTTTTATATAGAAAAATAGAAATATAAATATACATAATAAAATTTAAACCCGAACTTTTAAAATTTTTAACATTTATATTTTATCGTTCAATCAAAACTTTATTTATATTTTTTTTATAAATATATCTATTTTTCATCCACGTACCATAATTTGATAATAATATAAACTAATTTACTTATTTTTAAAATCAAGATTTAAAGTTTTTTGCACTTTAAATATGATTAGGGTAATATATTTTTTAAAATTTATATTACCATAAGATATACACCAAAAGATTGCTGCAATAATGTCTTACGAAAATATTGCTAAGCTAAATATTTTACTAAAATTTTCTTTATGGTTGCAAAAAATACGAATTTTAAATTTATTATTATTTTTCATTTTTTAATAAATAAGAAAAAGTATTATCACTTTAACCTTAAATCTTTATATTAGTCGATTTTATTTATCCTCAAATATTTAAAATTTAAATTTCAATATCTGCATTGATCGTATTATTTTAGGGTTTTGATTTCCTTCAACGGGAAATTATTGCAATTTATTTTTACAGGTAGCATCGCTACAAGCCGAGCTAGTGATGGTGCAAAACCAGCTGATTAACAGCCGGTTCGCGATGGCGAACGCCCTGCAAAGCTCGCAGCAACAACAGCACCATCACCAGCACCACCATCAACAACAACAACAGCAACACTTAGCATTGTTGCAACCAGCATACTCAAACAATTCATCAGCATCCAATAACCTCATAAACATAAGCAACTTTGCCTCCAATTTTGACCTTGTGGCTGAAACAACCACCGCACCTAATTCTTCTCAAAGCATGGACCCTCTTCAGCTCTCGAGGCCGTGTCACGACGACGAAGACGACGAACAAGATAGCCGGCTTCCACCCGTTTTCGTCAATCAAATTATTCATCGTACATAATCTTTAGGGTATCTATATATCTTTCTCTCTTTTTTTTCCTCTAAAATTTATCAAACTTATGAGTTTATTGCTTATAGACATATATATATATATATATATATATATATATGCCTTGGAGTTTCTTTTCTGCAATGTTTTTGTATTAATCTTATAATACCATATATTCCTCATCCATAAAATAAACGTAAATGATATATGCTAATTAAGCTTAATTATTTAATTTGTTTATTCTATATTTAGAGGTGTTCATGGGTGAAATCTGACTGGATTTGGGTTGAGTTTAAGTATGATATTAATATATTTTATGTTTATTCAATTCATATTTCAAACTCAATTTGAGCCCGACCTTTTTTTTTTGTGAATTACAAACAACGACTAGCGAAAATCGAAGGTCACACCTGAGGCGGTGAACACTCTTGATCATCGACCAATACACGGGGTTCACTATAAATTTAACTTTTATGTGTTATAAATTACATAGTATGATATATTATAAACTTAAAAAAGGGGACGAATTGAGCTCAGGTTCAAACATTCAAGGCTCGAGCTAGCCTGAGTCCGGCTTATATTTTAAATAGATCTAATTTTTTGCCCAAACTCATTTAATAAACTTAATATTTTTATCCAAACCCTTCAATACTTTTGGACATATAATCTAACTTTTGAATAGGTATAAATCTGTTCTATTTTTCAGATTTGTCATGTATTTATGTGTAAGGCTTATATCCAACACACATTACAGATTCGATGGTCTAAAAATATAAAATCACATATCATACCGGCATACTCACCTCGTCTTCAAATGCATACCTTTCATGTCCAATTACCCACAACCTCAAAATTGGTTGAAGTCAATTTGGGATGGCCCAAGACTGGTAAGAATGGACTTGACTAAGAGATATGTAAAATGTCCGATCTGATTAATAAACACCTAGTTAAAAACAATATAAAAACGAATGTGTAACCCAAATATTTTTAATTGCAAAAAGAAGTAAAACATTAAGGTAAATATTTTCCATTGAACTTGTAGTTTATTTCGCTAAGTTATTGATAGTTTGAGGTAAATATTGTTTTTTTTTAAAGGTTTGGGAGAAAGTAGAGTAGAACTCAACTATGGTAAAATAATTTTTCAAGTAAGGATCGGCTCAATAGGCCTATCTATATACTATATTTAAGTGGGTTAATATTCTTTGACCTATGGGTTCCATCTCCAACCTTGTCTAACTTGTTGAATCCAAAAAAATAAATATAAACAACGAAACTATAAGTAAGTTTATATTTTTATCATTCAGCTTTAGAAAGTTATAAAAGAGTCATCGAACAATTCGAAAGTTTTTATTTAAATCATCCGGTTGTTATGTCTTTTTTTTTTAAAGTTCGACTGATAAGCTCCAAGCAATGATTTGACGAATGGTATGGTGGAACAGTACCTAACTGTGAGTAGAAGAACATAACTTAGATCCAAGTGATATTCAAAATTGTTTCATAAAGGGGAAAAAAAGCTAAATTGTAGAAGATGAGAGAAATGATAGCTTTCAATTGGTGTAGATGTGCGAACAAAGAAAATTATGTAACAACGATTTTAACAAATCGATAACTTAAATGAAAACTTTCAAATGGCTCTATGACCATTTTGTAACTTTTTAAAATTAAATGATGAAAACGTAAACTTACTAATAATTTAATTACCTTAAGTATAGTTTACCCTAAAAAAGAATATACAGGGATCTCAACGGTTAAGATGCTTACCATTGGCTTGTTTACTACTGGATGCTTTTGCCACCGTCTGCAACTAACAATAAATGTGAACAGAGATGAATTTGGAAATTTTTTAGTTTATGGGTACTCTGATTTTTAGACGAAAAAAGCTCAAATGTCATTGAAATCTATACTTTTCTTTTGATGTTTTTTTTTTAAGTCTTAGATTTATATATTTTTTTATTTTTATTTGTAAAACCTTGCAATATCACTTCAATAAAGATGTTCAGTCAGCCTTTGTTTAAAAAAAAATTCAAATTCTATATTGCTTTAGAATGCATTAATTTTATTAAGCTAAATATAAATTAAATATGGTTTTTCGAAATTTTGACAAATGCAATAAGTAAAATTTTAATTTTATTAATAACACTTAATTCATAAATAATTACAAACAATTGACTAATATTAAAAAGTTTATAAAAAATTTATATCCAATATAATTACCATTATTAGATTCAAGAATTCATAGATTCTTCAATCGCTGACAGTCTTAATTTTAACAAATTACCCTAAATTCATTCTAATCAAATCTTCCGTACATTTATTTCAAAAACCCAAAAATCTCCCATCCATTTGATCCTTTTAGTCATTGAATCCCTAAATAATTGGTAGTCAATCCAATCTTTAAAAGAAATTATATTACAAATTACATGCTCCACTTGATACAATATATCTTAATATATTTTTTTATTTCTAAAGATTAAATTAAAATATATGAAGTAATTTATTTAAATCACTATAATTTGTTGTATTGGAATTAATATTTTATTGATAAAAAGCAATAAAAATTAATTATATCAATATATTCAAAAATTAATTATATCAATATATGTAACATGAGCTTAAAAAAATTAGTATCTAATTATTAATAAACTAATTTTATCAATTTTTAAGTTTATTTTGTTAGAGTTGTGTGATTCGAATCCCATCATTTGTTAAAGAAATAAAATATTGTGGTAAAATAAGGGGATATATGGGGTGAAAGGTCAAGGGCCGAAGCCCGTCATAGATTTTCATTAAGCATAAAATTGTACCCAACGAATGACTCTAGTGAAAAATAGGATATGTTCATCCTAAAAGACCTACGCTCGAACACCTGTGTGTGTAAGATGTGTATGCGTTGTCAAAAAGTTAAGAAAATATAAATAGATACTATGATATTATTACACCAATATATTCAAAAAAATTTTATTGAAAGAAATAAATAAAATATATTTAAATAAATACACATGAACAATTCTTTTAAAACACAATAATTACTTATTTTGACATAAAAAGGCTAAATAATTATTGAACATATATTGATAAAAAACAAATTAAACATTTAAAAAATAAATAATTTGGAAGCAATTACATTACTAGTCAAAATGTAAAGAAATTTAATGAGGTGTTTTGCAAAAAGCATTGGACCCACTTCACCAAATCACCCAACAACCCCCTCATAGACTTCATCAAATAATTATTTACATATATAATAATATAAATAATTTTAAAATTTTATTTATATTATTATATATAATATTGAGGAATATTGGTAACCTTAAAATATCAACAATAAGATAAAAAATGATATATCCATTAAGATGATAATTTTTTGAACAATTATGATCTGTTTTTTTTGACACAATGCTTAGAATTACTTATATCATCTCCAACTCATAAAGAGCGAACTCACGTCTTCCTACATTGACAACAATACTTATATCAATCGAGTTAACATTCAATCGGCATTAAAAGATTGTCGGCAGTATATTTTTTTAATTTTAAAATATTAATGATTAATTATAATTAAATATGAAACTATAAATATTTAATATAGCTTTTGACCACCAACCGCTGTATATTGCTGCTCTGATTCCAAGCTAGATGTATACATACTCTCACCAACCCACCCACCTTCGAACATGATATCATTTATGAACAAAAAGAAAAAAAAGGTAAAACATTCTTCTCGGTCCCTCTCAATTTTAATATTAAGCAAATTGGTCCCTTTAAAAACCAGAGCAATTTAATCCTTTTAATTTCGGAAGTAAACAACTAAGGACAATTAATCATGACGTTAATGTTTTGCCGTCAATTGTATATAATTTTAATTGTTACAGTAATAAATTTAGCTCTCGAAGTTTATACATTCTATCAATGTTGTCACTATTTAATAACTTTAGCCCACAATATTTGTGTAAATATGTAAATATTGATTAAATTTATTGAATTTTTTAGAATTAAAATCAAATTGACAAAATATGTAAATATTGAGAGTTAAATTTGTTGTTATACTAATCAAAATTATGTAGACTTAATGGAAGATATTAATGTTATAATTAATTGTTTTTAGTTGCTCACTTTCAAAATTAATAAGATTAAATTGTTCTAATTTTTTGAGGGATCAATTTGCTCAATTTTGAAATTGAGAAGGGATTAGAGAGATGTTTTTACTAAAAAAACAATAAAAAAAATAATCACCTAAAAATTAATTGAATTATGATATAAATATTTATAATAAAAATTAATATAATATATAAATATATAATAATATTCGATACAATAAAAATTAATAATTTAGTACTCTAAAAGTTATTGATTTGTTAGAGTACTTTTAAATACCATTACTGAAAATTAAATCATGACAAATATTTCTTAAAGTAAAAATTTAAATTAAAAAATAAATAAATTTTACAAATTTATGAGAATTCTTTTTTTTCAAATTTCTTAACTGA
The DNA here is from genome assembly GCA_039519145.1 of Kokia cookei. NCBI lineage: Eukaryota > Viridiplantae > Streptophyta > Magnoliopsida > Malvales > Malvaceae > Kokia > Kokia cookei. The sequence continues at coordinate 45,523,555 of CM076908.1, read as the reverse complement.
CAAGGTTTCAAGTAGTTACGTTTTGTAAAAGTTACGAGTTTAGTCTCTATATTTTAATTTAGTCCATTTTTCTATTATTTTTTATTTATGAGATTTAATTCTGCTCTTTAATTTGATCATTTTTAATTACTATACGAATTTTGAAGTTTTAGTCCTAACTTAAACGGTAGTTATTAAACATGTAAATTAAAATGATGTGACTTTTCTATCGATAATAAGTTAATATGACAATGCACGTGTAGTAATTTAGTTATCGTGCAAATAAATTTAACTTAACAAATTTAATAACTATTATATATATTGGATCTAAAATGTTATGAACTAAAAATAATCAAATTAGAATACATGTCACGTTTCTTGTTCGGAGCATCAGTTTCCAACCATCTCATATATGGTCCCCCTCCTTAATAGTGTGTTGATAAAAAGGTTAAAATATGTTATAGGTTTATATACTCTTCATAAATTTAAAATTTTATTCATGTATTTTTATTTCTTAGAATTTAATCTTTCTATTTTTCAAATTTCAAAATTTAAATTCAATTGTTAACACTATTTTTTTTTTTAAATTTATTGGTGTGACATTTTAAAATAAAGGAAAGAAACTCACTTGGTAACAATATAACTAAAAATAATGAACATGAATTTAATAAATTAATTTTAACAGTCTTAATAGTTGGACCTAAATTTTTAAGTCTGAAAATTAGAGGGACTAAATTCTTAAAAATAAAAGTTTAGGGACTAAATTCAAAATTTACGAAGTGTACAAGGATTTCTGACATATTTTAACCATAAAAAAATCATAATGGATTACATCTGCAACTTAGTAATAATGTAGGGAGTAATACGAGAATTTAACCTTTTTTAACCGTCGGTAGGTAGCCACTATTTTGCCTACAGCCTATAAATAAGCAAATCCTTGGTCTCACAAATCGTGCGGTCTCTTTCCTTCTTCCACTGAATCTCCTCTCTTCCCTATATATTATCTCTCTGGTTCCATCTCCGTTCTCTACGGTACTGTCTGGTTCCTCCTGCTTTCCTTACAGTCGCCATTGTTTTCACATTTACTATGTATCCATTAATGAACTGCCGCTCTTTTTGAGTTTTTTTTTTCTTTCAAAAACTTTATAAACATATATACATGTTTTTCATTGAGATCTATCGTTAAAGCGTCAGAGTTTCAACTGTAAAACTTTTTTTTTTCTGGGTTTTCATTATCATTACTTAAAATTCCTTCCTTTAACTTGTTCTTGTAAAGCATTGATCAGTGTTCTTAATTGTACTGTTTAATTATTGATTTCTTGATATAGATCTAATGTGAATTGAGCATTATCTTATCTTAAAACGTTTAGATCTGCATTTTGTTTGGTAATTTACATTAGTTAGTATGCTTAAACTTCAATTCTCATGAACTTTTGATCTGATTCAATGTTGTTTATCATTTATATTTGATTTTTATGTAATGAAGCTGAATTTTGTGTGTGTGTGTTTTATTTCAGAAATGGCTTCCCACATTGTTGGCTATCCCCGTATGGGACCAAAGAGAGAGCTTAAGTTTGCTTTGGAATCATTTTGGGATAAGAAGAGCAGTGCTGAAGATTTGCAGAAGGTTGCAGCTGATCTCAGGTCAGCTATTTGGAAACAAATGGCTGATGCTGGGATCAAGTACATTCCTAGTAACACTTTCTCTTACTATGACCAGGTGCTTGATGCCACCTCGATGCTTGGTGCCGTTCCACCGAGATATGGCTGGAACGGTGGTGAGATCGGATTCGATACTTACTTCTCCATGGCTAGGGGAAATGCCTCTGTGCCTGCTATGGAAATGACCAAGTGGTTTGACACTAACTAGTAAGTTGTCATTCTTGGTCATGGTTTATTAAGCTTTGTCGAGCATAATTGGTTTTTATCTCGTACTAATACTGATGTTTTGTGCGATGTTTTGTTTTCAGCCACTTCATTGTTCCTGAATTGGGACCCGATGTTAACTTCTCTTATGCATCTCACAAGGCAGTTGATGAATACAAGGAAGCTAAGTCGGTATGTTGTTTTGACCTGATTTTTCCATGTACTATAACAATGTAAAGTTTTGGACTGTCATGTATACTACGTATGTTAAGGTCCTGTAAGTATAGAACACGCGGTTAACTTGGTCGTGGTTCAGGAATTGTTTAGAACATACTGTATTCAATGCAATAGCTTAGAACATATGGTTAACTTGGTCGTGGTTGAGGGATTGGTTTCATACGTTTTATACATCTTATTTTATGTTTTTATGCTTGATACAAAACTTGGATGTTGAATTTCTGTACCTCATGCAGCTTGGAGTTGACACTGTCCCGGTCCTTGTTGGTCCTGTTTCATACTTGTTGCTGTCTAAACCAGCAAAGGGTGTTGAGAAGACCTTTTCTCTTCTCTCTCTCCTCCCCAAAATCCTCCCCATCTACAAGTAAGAGTTGGTTTGCTTGTTTGTCTGTGTTTTTAATATAACTTCTCGAATTTGCTGTTATAACATTGAAACATCTCTACAGGGAAGTTATATCGGAGCTTAAGGCAGCTGGTGCTTCTTGGATTCAGTTCGATGAACCCACACTTGTTTTGGATCTTGACTCTCACCAATTGCAAGCATTTACTGCTGCTTATGCTGATTTGGAATCCACTCTATCTGGGTTGAATGTTTTGATCGAGACCTACTTTGCTGATCTTACCGCTGAGGCATACAAAACCCTTGTTGGATTGAAGGGTGTTACTGCTTACGGTTTGGATTTGGTTCGTGGAACCCAGACCATTGATTTGGTCAAGGCTGGCTTCCCCGAAGGAAAATACCTCCTTGCTGGAGTTGTCGATGGAAGGAACATTTGGGCCAATGATCTTGCTTCTTCTCTTCGCACCTTGCAGCAGCTCGAAGCTATTGTGGGCAAAGGTATTCTACTTGCATTTTATGGTTTCTAATTACGTGGTGAATATTGCAGTTTACTGATATGTTCTGATTTTCTGATGTGCAGACAAGCTTGTCGTGTCTACCTCCTGCTCACTTCTCCACACTGCCGTTGATCTAGTAAACGAGTCTAAGCTAGACGATGAAATCAAATCCTGGCTAGCATTCGCTGCCCAGAAAGTTGTTGAAGTCAATGCACTTGCCAAGGCATTGGCTGGTCAGAAGGATGAGGTATCTCCTTATATATTTGTTGCTTGCTTTTACTTTCTCGAGATTTGGATGATACCGTATCACTTACTAGTTATTTATCTATTTTTAGGCCTTCTTCGCTGCCAATGCTGTCGCTCAGGCTTCTAGGAAATCCTCCCCGAGAGTGACCAATGAGGCTGTTCAAAAGGCTGTAAGTGTTCAAATAAACTAAAATTCGATTATGTCTTTCAAGTGACTGCTCTGTAATTGTGAAAAATATTTCTTCACTTACTGTGTTTAACCATTCTTTCAATCCCAGGCTGCTGCTTTGAAGGGCTCTGACCATCGCCGTGCAACAAACGTTAGTGCTAGACTCGATGCCCAGCAGAAAAAGCTTAACTTACCAGTCCTTCCCACCACAACCATAGGATCCTTCCCTCAAACCTTGGAACTCAGGAGAGTTCGTCGTGAATTCAAGGCTAACAAGTGGGTGAATCTTGAAGTTTTTCTGCAGATGTTTCGTAGATGTCCATTTTTATCTTCTTTTAACTACTGCTCTCTTATCCTTTCAGGATCTCTGAGGACGATTATGTTAAAGCCATTAAGGAGGAAATTAAGAAGGTTGTTGACCTTCAAGAAGAGCTCGACATTGATGTCCTGGTTCATGGAGAGCCTGAGGTGAGCATTTGTTTTTGTTTTGGCCTTTTGTACTGTATCGGAGATGTATCTATGTTTAGTTCTTGGCAAGCATCCTAACAATAACTTGTAATTGTGCAGAGAAACGATATGGTTGAGTATTTCGGTGAGCAGTTGTCTGGTTTTGCTTTCACTGTTAACGGGTGGGTCCAATCTTATGGATCTCGCTGTGTTAAGCCACCAATCATCTATGGTGATGTTAGCCGCCCCAAGCCAATGACTGTTTTCTGGTCATCAGCTGCTCAAAGCATGACTCAACGCCCAATGAAGGGAATGCTTACTGGCCCTGTTACCATTCTTAACTGGTCCTTTGTCAGAAATGATCAGCCCAGGTATGACTGAGAAAAGTTAACAGGCAAAAATATGGTTGGAAATACTGCATTTCCACCCGCATTTCATTTACATTTCATTGTGAACATAGTTTGATATTTTACGATTGCGACATTTCCAGATTCGAGACTTGCTACCAGATTGCCTTGGCCATCAAGGATGAAGTGGAGGATCTTGAGAAGGCTGGTATCAACGTTATCCAAATTGACGAAGCTGCTTTGAGAGAAGGGTTGCCTCTTCGAAAGTCCGAGCACGCCTTTTACTTGAAATGGGCTGTCCACTCCTTTAGGATTACCAACTGCGGTGTCCAGGACACTACTCAGGTTCGTGTATCACCTTACTTGTTTCACTTCTCGTACTCTCTATTATCACACCATTAATCCTCATCGGTAAAATCGGGATAGATCCACACCCACATGTGCTACTCCAACTTCAATGACATTATCCACTCCATCATCGACATGGATGCTGATGTGATCACCATCGAGAACTCACGTTCCGACGAGAAACTCCTGTCTGTCTTCCGCGAAGGGGTGAAGTACGGAGCTGGAATTGGCCCTGGTGTCTATGATATCCACTCTCCAAGAATACCATCGACCGAAGAGATCGCCGATAGGATCAACAAGATGCTTGCAGTGCTCGAGACCAACATCTTGTGGGTTAACCCCGACTGTGGACTCAAGACTCGCAAGTATGCAGAGGTGAAACCGGCGCTCAACAACATGGTTGCTGCCGCTAAGTTGCTCCGAACCCAACTTGCCAGTGCCAAGTGAAAGAGGGTTTTATGAAAGATTGGAAATGTCCATGAATGATTAAGAAAATTTTTCTCAATTGTTTCAATTTACTGTGTTTTCTTGATGAAATATTTGTTAGCAAATAATATGGCCTTCAAGGCCAATTGATTTTCTCAGAGTACTCGCACCCCAATACATGAAAAAAGGAACAAAAATTCAATTATACTCGTATTTAATACATATCTGTATCTGATATTTTAGACATCATGATTTTATTGGAAAAATACTAATTAGATAAGGATATAACCATTAGCTGTTGTGTTCATGAAATGGTAGATGATCTAGTAATCTTCCTGTGGTTCTTCTTCGTCTTCGGGACCTTCTGCTCCGACTTCTTCATAATCTTTCTCGAGAGCGGCGAGATCTTCGCGAGCTTCAGAGAATTCACCTTCCTCCATTCCTTCACCTATGTACCAATGAACGAAAGCTCTCTTTGCATACATGAGATCAAACTTATGATCAATTCGGGCGAAAACCTCTGCGACCGCTGTGTTATTGCTGATCATACACACTGCTCGTTTTACCTCAGCGAGATCACCCCCGGGTACCACCGTTGGTGGCTGATAGTTGATTCCACACTTGAAACCAGTAGGGCACCTAAAACAAAACGGTAAATTCAATACGAATTCATTTGGCTGGAATGTAAAACTTTGAAATGCCAACTAACCAGTCTACAAACTGAACTGCCCGCCTAGTTTTAATGTTACGAACAGCAGCATTTACATCCTTTGGTACGACATCTCCACGGTACATCAAACAGCAGGCCATGTATTTTCCGTGCCTCGGATCACATTTAGCCATCATGCTTCCTGGTTCAAAAACACCACTGGTAATCTGGGCAACCGATAGGTTTTCGTGGTAAGCCTTTGCAACTGAGATCACCGGGGCATATGAGGAGAGCATGAAATGGATACGAGGATATGGCACGAGGTTCGTCTGAAACTCAGTTATGTCAACGTTTATGGCACCATCAAACCTCAACGAAGACGTCAAAGACGAAATGATTTGTGAGATTAAGCGGTTTAAGTTCTTGTAAGTCGGCCTTTCGATGTCTAACAATCGCCTGCAGATATCGTATATAGCTTCGTTGTCGAGAAGCACCACAACATCTGTGTGTTCAAGGAGAGAATGAGTTGAGAGAACACTATTGTAAGGTTCAACAACTGCTGTAGAAACCTGCACAAATTAGGGTAATTTGTTCTTATAAGTGACAGCATAATATATTTTTTAAGTTTCAGGCTATTCGTCCAAATCCGAATGTTTGCCCGATACTTGAGAATATTTGCACAAAAAATATTAAATATGAGAAATGAGCTTAAAAAAAAAGGAATATTTAAAAATATACATCCGAACTTCAACTTCATAATATATTATGTCATATGAAAATTAAATATAATAATATAATACAAAGATTTAAATTATAAATATTTAAAAATATGTGAAGTTGTATATATTTAAAATTTAATAAATATATATTACTAAATATTAAATTAATATTAACAATTTTATAAACAAAATAGAAAAAATTAATATGGGTAAACTTAAATGTGCTTGGATTAATCATTTATGAATGTGGATAGGTTAAAAAAAAATTCAAGTTTATATGAGGTTAGGTTAGATCTATCCATGTGTCGGGCGGTTTGCCTGGCCCAATCAAATCAACTTGACTCGGGTTAAGCTTGGACAAAGATTTAATTATCCTCGGGCTAATCAATCCCCGCTCTAATTTAAACTTAATACTCTTTAAAAATATTTGTATTTAAATTTAATTAAAACATATAAAGATTAATATACAATAATATATTTCATTATTTTTAGACAATATAGTTTGACCCTTTTGGTTCTGGTTGGATTAAGTAAGTAAACTTGAGTTTGACTTGATCTTGAATTTTTTTTAAATCGAGCCTTGATCCATCTTAACCCACGGGTACTTCTAGATGAAACAAGGTATGAGTAAACATAAATGACATCGATAACATACATAAACTTGGTCATAATCCAATTGACTGAACTGGCCATGGACAGTCTTATTCAATTCCAGCATGGAGAAGAACATCTACTATGAAGCAGATGTGGGTATTAACTTTCGTATATCCATTATTCGAATGTCGTTTATTTTTGCAAATAACAGATTTAAGGATAATTGAAATCATTATTCGCTCTTCTTTTTTACTTCAATAATCAGATTTGGATATCCAATAAACAATGTTATTTAATCCGGATTCTAAATCCAATTCAAAAAGTAATAATTGGATTGAATTGGGATAATAAACAAATTTGTATTGGGATATTACCTGAGGAGAAGGATAGATAGTGAAGCCAAGTTTAGGCTTTTTCCCATATTCAACCGACAAGCGCTCCAAGAGCAGCGAGCCTAAACCGGAACCAGTTCCACCGCCCACGGCGTTAAACATCAAAAACCCTTGCAATCCAGTGCAGTTATCAGCCAATTTTCTAACTCGGTCAAGGCAAACTTCCACAATGTCCCTACCAGCTGAACCATACAGCACAACATTAAATCAACTCGTTCATCCAAAAGCTAACAAAATTTGCACAAAATAGATTCATGGTTCAAAATGCTACCTGTATAGTGTCCTCTAGCAAAGTTATTAGCAGCATCCTCCTTGCCGGAAATAAGTTGTTGCGGATGGAACAGTTGCCTGTAAGTCCCAGCCCGAACTTCGTCCATGACGGTCGGCTCTAGGTCGATGAATAAAGCTCTCGGCACGTATTTTCCAGATCCAGTCTCGCTAAAGAAGGTGCTAAAGGCATCATGGTTACCACCTGCATTGGCCTCACTGCATGCAGAACCACAAATGAGTTTTATTCTATGTTTGTAAATCTGTGTATATGTTGGTATAAGGAGGAGATTGCAGCAGTTTATGATGGTTCACTCAGTGGGCGGAGTGTCGTAGGAAGATTGCGATGTGGATAACAAATATCTTATTCGTGTCAAGTACGTGGTTCCATTAGTTCAAGTTTGCGACATCTTGTGCTTGTAAAATCTTAGACATATAAGATGACTCACAAGGTATAAATATAACAAAGTTCAATACTATTAAGTTGAACAACATCTTCTTAACCACCGGAACTATTCATTGGGTTTTTCCTTTTCTTAATTCAAGAAATTTAATTCTTTTACTTGCATATTTAAATATTAAAGATTAATTAACAACGTTATTTATTGACTTCTATTAAATCAAATACTTAAATATTATAACATCATGTTATCAATTCAATTTAAATGTTTAAATCATACAAATTGAGAGATCAAATTTTTAAAATTAAAAATAAAAAAGATTAAATTTCAAAAATCCGAAAAATACGAGTGACCGGGGCATAATTAACCTAAATCTTAAATAATCTCAGAAAAACACACCACCGTGAAAAGAAAACCCAAATCCCAGAAACCTTTTAACAGAAAATGAAAAAAATCTCTCAATTCAACACTTAAAACACATGAGAAAATCATGATCATAGTTATTGATAATTGCATGATACATGCAAAACATAAATACAAAAGATGATCATAAATCATGATGATGATGATACAGGCACTCACCTAGACATCATCCCATCAGGCTGAATGCCATGTTCAAGGCAGTAAAGCTCCCAACATGAATTCCCAACCTGAATTCCAGCTTGTCCTATATGAACACTAATCACCTCCCTCATTTTTTTCCCTTCCTTTAATTTCTTTTTTTTTTTTTTAAAAAAAAACCCAAAATTCAAACAAACCCTTCTCCTCTCAATACCTTTTTTTCCCTTTACAATTTATGTAGGAAAAAAAAGTTGAAACATAAAAGAAAGAAAAGAGAAGAAGAAATTGAAGAAATGAATGAGCGTCGATGAAAAAAAAAAGCTCAAAAAAATAAAAATTAAACCGCAAAATAATGAAGAGTTCGTTAAGGTCCAGCCAACTGTATGGCAAGGTCATTTTTTTCTCATTTTTCTTTTTATATATTTATTTTTCATGGTTAATAGAAAAATATCGGAGTTATGATCAGGAGGATATTGGCATTAAATTTTAAAGATTAGATAAAAAATTTCAAAATTTTAGGAGTATAATTAATGTTTTCAGAACTCTTAAGGGCTTAATGAAAATTTCTAAAAACTTTTAGAAATTTTGGCCTTAGAACGGTAGAAATGGATGAAATTTTAATCGAAATGATCAATTTACTTTTTAATCTAATGTACAGGAACTAATTTAACAATTTTTTGAGTAAAAATAGAAAAAATACAATCTAACTCCTAATATAAGGGCCTTTATGATACTTTTACTCTTTACTTTTCAAACTTCAAAATTTAAGTCTAATTGTTAACATTGTTAAATTTATTACTACGACATTTTGAAATAAAAAATACTCACTTTAAAATTTTGTAATTAAAAAATAACATTGTAATGAACTTAAATCTAATAAAAAATAACAATATTAACATTTTATACTTGAATTTTGAAATCTAAAAATAATTCCTAAAAATGAATAAGAACTGAATTACAAATTTTCGAAATGTATAAGGACTTTTTGCATATTTAACCTTTTTATTATGGATAAACATTTTGCCCCTAAATTTAGCAACTTTTCTCCACTTAGTTTCTAATTTTATATATATATTAATTATGAAATTTAATAACTTTTTTTCAATATTGTGATATTATGTCATGTCATCGTTACTTAAAAAATTATAACTTTTTATAGAAATAGATGATAACCCGGCAAAATATCATATTGTTGTTTCGTCGAACGAAAATTAAAAAAATAAGTTATCAAGTTCAAGCATGAATGTTACATTATCCCCTTTTTTTTAAAAAAAACATGCTGCTTTTAAATGGATTCCACCAGTACCAAGATGGATAAAGATTAACACGGATGGAGCGGCAAATGCTGACGAGTCCTGGTCTGCTGCTGCTGTTGGGGTGTTGCGTGATGATCAAGGGAGATGGGTGCTGGGTTTTCAAAAGTTTCTGGGTAAAGGATCAACCTTAAACTCGGAAGTATGTGCAATCTTATATGATCTTCATTGTTCAAAGGTTTCGACAGAGTTTTCATCGAAAGCGATTGTCTTGTGGTTGTTCAACTGATACGAGATTGTTTAGATGGAGCACCCTCGGAGACAGTCGTTCGGAAAATCAAGGATGTTTTATGCCATTTTATCGAGTTTAAAATCCAATTCACTCGAAGAGATGGTAACTCGAATGCGGACTTTCTTGCTAAGACTTGTGATAGTAGTTTTGTTGATGTTCGTATATTAGATGTTCCTAGTGCTCATATTAGGAAGTTACTCTTAAGCGATTTCTCCGAGATCTAATTTTAGGGATTTTATCTTAGGCATCTCAATGTCTCTTTATTCATAAAAAAAAAAGATTGTAATTATTCAGAACTAAATTAATTGCATCCAAATTATAATCTAAAATTTAAAATTAATCTCCAAATTGATGTAATTAAATATTCAAATTATATATATCAATCAAGTTATTTTGTCAATCTAAGTATTAATTTGGGCATGAAATATGAACACAATGAGTGACTCCAATGATAAAAAGAATGTTATTCATCTTAGGAGATCCGAGTTCGAGCACCTGTGTTTACAATGTGTGTGTGCTTTATCAAAGGATTAAAAAAAATATAAACAGATACTATCATATAATCACACTAGTATATTAAAAAAAAATTTCGGCATGAAATATTAATTTCAATTTGATATGCATATTTTTTATGAAACAAGTGAATTGAATTTTAAACATAGTTATACACATTTCATATATAAAACAATTCCTTTAAATTTAAATCACATTGTCTATTTTCGTAAATATTTCATATGTTTATATATTTGGGTCCTTCAACTTTAAAAAATTCATTCAAAAGTTTTCATTTAAATTATTGGATTATTAAAATTGTTATTGTATATTTTTTTAGTTCACACCGTTTGTACTAGTAAAAAATTCTCTTTTTACTTCTCTTCTATAGTTCATGAAACATTTTTAAACGTCACAAATCTACGAAAAAAATCCAAAAAACTTTTTTCTCTAATCTCTGACATTGACTGTAAGATCAACTTAGATATAAAATATGTATTTTTACATAATCAAATTTTTAATTTTTAATTTTAATTAGTGATAATGAGTGCTCTAGGAACCCCTTCGGTACAGGCCGGTGGTCGTGCGTCCAAAAAAGTCAGAAGGCGAGAGGAGGAACCACCTGATGTGGGTGGTGATGTGGTTATGATGGCAGGTTGCAGCATTTTTCCTTTAAAGATGCAGTAATTAATACGGGAATGGTGGATTTTATGTGGAAAATGAATGGGATATGGAGGATTTAGAACTCACTCAAGGGGATGTGGAAAAACTGGTGATTGATGGAATTCCAACTGTAGACTTTTCAGACAAAGTTTATGGGTTGATTGATGAAAGCATGTCTAGAACCTTAGTAGTGAAATTACTGGGTCGGAAGATTGGTTATAATGCGTTGTGGAACAAGGTTTGTTCGTTATGGAAGCCGTCAAACCGATTCCAACTCGTGGATATCGAAAATGATTACTACTTGGCAAAGTTTGAGCCTGTATTGGATTATGACAATGTGATTTTGAAGGGTCCTTGAGTCATTTATGGGCATTATTTAACGGTGCAACCATAGTCATCCCATTTCTCTGCTTTGGAAACTTACCCACATACTGTTGTTGCTTGGATCTGAATTTCGGGGCTTTCAGGAGCTTTTTATAAAAGGAGTCTTTTGAAGGAAATCAGGAGTTTAGTCGGAAGGGTGGTTAGAATTGACATGCAAATTGACTCTGGTGCAAGGGGACAATTTGCTCAATTTTTTTTCCAAGTCAATCTGGCGAAACCTTTGGTTTCGAAAATTCTCATTGCTAAGAGAATACATCGTGTGGAGTATTGAGTCACTCCCCTCGATTTGTTTTAGCTGTGGGATATTTGGACATCTGAAGGAGGCTTGCTCGCAAGGGTCGACGGGAACAGTCTCAAAGCTGACTTCTAATAATACTCTTGGTCAGAATAAATCCACGGTGACAAAGGAATTTGTTGCAGTGCAAAATAAGGTTGAAGTAGAAAACTACAGGGAATGGATGGCTGTTAATCGAAGGCAGCACAGGCAGAATTGATAGAGGGAGAAGCCGATAGGTTCAGAATATGGTAACAATCAGACTGGATCACGATTTGCAATTCTTTCCATGAATAAGGAGCAGAGTGATCAATTTGTGGAAGAAAATCAGGAGCCTTTCCAATTTGGAAAGAAAAATACTCCAGCTGTTAACTTTAAGGAGTCAACGATTTTTTTAAACAAGGAAGGACATGATTCGGGTTTGAACGAGGCATGTATAGGATCAAAAAAATCTGCTACTCAAGGGATAAAATTAGGGCCCAAGTCAAGGAAAAATAAGCCTAGTTTTATTGGTCCAAAAGGGGTAACCATTGGTGGAAGAAAGGAGAGCAGCCTTTCGAGCTTGGGGTCATTTGGAATGGGTTCCAGCATAGGGTTGGGGAATGGACAATCGGGCAAGCAAAATGAGTCTTGGGTGTTGGATCCTTTAAAGTATACAGTTACAGTGGTTAAAGAAAATATAAACCCAAATGTGGAGGGTGTAGATAGTTCGAAGAATTCTTTGGGATTTAAAAATATGGTTTCTCCATCTTCTTTGCCAACGTTATTGAAGGAGAAATTAGAGAAAGGAGTGTTGGCCAAAGATGGGCAGAATGGGGACGGGCGACATGGGGATTTGAAAGGAGTGGTTCCTTTCAATCGAGCCATGCAGGATATTGCGAATAATTTGGAAGGAGGAAGTAGCTCTGTGGGGGTTCATTCGACTATGAAAACCCATGATTTATTGGAGGCAACTCACGAACATGGCTCTAAAGGAATTCAAGAAGACATGGTAACGGATGGCAGTGAAGGAGCAGGGTTACATGCTACTTCTGTTTGACATTTTGGCAGTAGATTTGTTGTTTCTTAAACATTTATTTATCATGAAAACTGACATATTTGTTTGGAACTGTCAAGGAGCAGGTAACCCGAAATTTCATAGATTTTTGAAGGAATACTTACGAGATTTTGATCCGGATGTTGTGGTGCTGGTAGAAACAAGAGTTAGCGGTTTGAGGGCAGATTACGTGATTAAGAGTATAGGTATGGCTTATTAGCATAGAGTGGAGGCGAGGGGTTTTTCGGGTGGTATTTGAGTGATCTAGAAGGATACTGTTAAAGTGGAGGTTGTGTGTTGTGATTTTCAATTTATTCATTTGAAGGTGAAGTTCCCTGAATTACATGATTGGGTGGTTTTTAGTGGAGTTTATGGGAGCCCATGCAAGAGAATTTGGAAAGAACTATGGACAAATCTCAGTGTGATAGCTAAAACTGTTTGCCCTCCGTGGCTTCTCGCAGGGTACTTTAATGCTTTGTTATCTGATGATGAGAAGAAAGGGGGTTCGCAACATGGTAGTAAGTCATGTCACCTGTTTCAGAATTTTTGTAATGACTATCACTTAAAAGACATTGGGTTTCAAGGGGCGAAGTTTACATGAAAACAGGGACTGTTTTTGAGCGGTTAGATTATGCTTTATGCAACTATCTCTAGAAAACTCTTGCTCCAAATACTACTGTATTCCATCTCTATAAAATTAAGTCAGATCATTGGCCTCTTACTATTCGTTTTGGGAGGAACACTCAGTTGAGACCTAATAGATCGTTTTGATTTTTCAGCGGGTGGTTGACGCATGCTGGCTTTCATCAGCTAGTAGCTGATAATTGGTCTTCAGGGGAGAGGCTTGAAGGGACTTTGAATGATTTTACTGCTGCGGCAAGAAAATGGAACTTGGAGGTCTTTGGTAACATTCTCAAGATGAAGCGCAACCTTCTGTCTCGTATTAGTGGCATACAGAAATGTCTTGAGAACTATTATTCAAAAAAATTGGTTGACTTAGAGAAGGATCTGCGAGCTGAGCTAGAAAATGTGCTTGATAATGAAGAATTGTTGTGGAAGCAGAAGTCTCGAAAAGATTGGCTAACTTTGGGGGATAGAAACACTAGATATTTCCATAGTTAAGTCAATAAGCGGAGACGGTTCAATCAGATTAAAGCTCTTAAGTTGGGTGACGGTATATGGTGCTATGATGAGGAGACGATAAAGACGGAAGTAGTCTCTTTCTTCTGGTAACTTTACACTGCTACTGGTGCTTTAAATGGTAATTTACATTTTACTACCTCGTTTCCTGTGTTTGATTCCAGGTGGGAGGGTTTTCTGAATGGATAGGTTACTATGCAAGAAGTCTATGATGCTCTCTTTGCCATGTTTCCTCTGAAGGCTCCGGGGATAGATGGCCTTCATGCTCAGTTCTACCAATCACAATGGAGTGTGGTGGGAGATTCTCTTTTCAATATGGTGCGAAGGGGGTTTGAACTAGGCGAGGTGGAGAAGTATTTAATCAGAACTCTTATTGTTCTTATCCCGAAAGTAGTAGGGCCTAAGGTGGTTATGCGGTTTCATCCTATTAGTCTTTGTACTGTACCATATAAGGTGCTTATGAAGGTTATTGTGAATCAATTGAAGCCTGTGATGCCATTATTGGTTGCTGAGAATCAAACTAGCTTTGTTGGTGGGCGTTACATTACAGATAATGTCTTAATTGCTCAAGAGGTTATGCACTCGATGCGAATTAGGAAAGGGAAAATAGGGTGGATGGCTATTAAGATAGACTTGGAGAAGGCTTATGATCGTTTACGATGGGACTTTCTTCACGATACTTTGGAAAAGGAACGGATACTGGCTAATTTGGGGTGATTAATTATGAGGTGTATGACTACTTCTAGAATGCAAGTGCTATGGAATGGAGAGTTTACTGAAGAGTTTGCTCCTTCATGTGGGGTTATGCAAGGAGATCCCATGTCTCCTTATCTTTTCGTCCTCACTATGGAAAGGTTAGGCCATGAGATTCGTGGGGCCGTTGAGAATGGAGACTGGCGACCGATTTGTAGAGGGCGAGGTAGGCCTCCTCTATTCACCTATTTTTTGCTGATGATCTTATGTTGTTTGGTGAAGCAACTTTGGAGAATGCGACAGTGATGCGGAGGGTTATTAATAATTTCTGTCAATTTCCGGGGCATAAAGTTAACAGGAGTAAGTCTTAATTATTTTTCTTGAAGAATACGACAGAAGCAGTTAAACATAGTGTTGGGAATTTGTTGGGTTTTCAAATGACGGAGGATCTAGGGAACTATCTGGGGAGGCCTTTGTTTCATACTAGAACCACCAAGTGCACATTCCAATTTCTGGTTGATAGAATATAGAAAAACTTAATGGATATGATGCCAAACTTCTGACATTGGCAGGGCGTGTTACATTGGCGAAATTCGTTCTACTAACTATTCTCGGATATTTAATGCAATCGGCAATGATACCAATTGGTATCTGTGAACAGATTGAGCGAATTGTACGGCGTTTCGTCTTGGGGTCAACATCTTCGAGGGTGAAAGTGCCTTTAGTTAATTGGGATGCGTGCTGTAAATCTCGAGAGCAAGGTGGGATAGGTTTAAGGAAATTGGTTCCCCAAATGGAAGTTAGCTTTCAGCTTGGTTACAAAAGTCGATAGCTTGTGGGTACGGGTCCTCCGTTCTAAATATAAGTTTAGTGATATCTACCTTTTTAATATTGATAGACCTATTTGCTCTTATGTTTGGCGGTCTATTGCAAAAATTTGGAAACCTTTTCAGGATAGGATTATGTGGAGTCTTGGGAATGGAGAATTTGTTAACTTTATTCTTGATAAGTGGGTGCCGAAGCTGGGAAGGTTACATAACTATCTCTTACCAAGAAAGTTTATTGGGTTGAATGTGAAAGTGGTTGAGTTTGTAATGACGAATGGTTCATGGGATCGTTCTACTTTGCTGCATTATTTTCCAAGCCATGTTGTGGAACATATTTGCGCATGTTATCCACCTAACAGGTACCTTGGTGTAGATGCTTGCACATGGAAGGAATCTGTTAATGGTAAATTCACAATTAAAACTGCATATAAGAGTGTTACGCAGTCTGATAATTTGTCAAGTGATGCTAGTTGGAAACTGATTTGGGATAATTGTTTACCACCAAGGATTAAGCACTTTATATGGTTGGTACGGCGTGATCGCCTTCTCACGAACAACGAGCGTGTCAGACGACAAATGGCAGATGCTGAAGACTGTGGTCGGTGCGGGGCTGTGCAGGAATCCATTCTCCATGTCTTACGCGATTGTCAGTTTGCAGCTTCTGTTTGGATGCTGCAAGGGATTACGATGGATCATCCTTTTTTTGTGATGGAGCTGGATGAATGGATGTTGTTGAACTTAAAAGGACAATCTGGGATGAGGGTTACTGGAGAAGAGGCAGCCATAAAATTTGCCTGTACATGTTGGTTGCTTTGGAAACAGAGAAATGGGTTTTTTTTTTTGAACAAAATTGTGGACAACCAACTGATGTGGTCAAGGCGATTGGAAGTTTGATAGCACACATATAGGCAAGAAGGAGTAACAGTAACGTCAGAGTTTCTGTGGACGATCGTGAATTTAAATGGCAACTTTCAGAGCCTGGCTGGATAAAATTAACACGGATGGAGCAACTGCCAGAGATGAGGGATGGTCAGCGGCAGGTGGCCTTCTACGAAATTCGCAGGGACGCTGGATTGTTGGATACCAAAGGCATGTGGGTAGTGGTTCAACATTGAACTCGGAATTGTGGGCTATACCGCACGGGTTGGAGATCGTGAGACATCGTAATTGCGAAAAGGTAATTGTTGAGAGTGATTGTTTAGTGGCTCTGAATATGATCAAGGACAACTCAGATGGATCGTCATCAAATACAATTGTTAGGACAATTAAATGGTTAGCTAGCCATTTCAACAAGATCGAATTTGTGTTTGTTAGACACAATGGGAACTCAATAGCAGATTATCTTGTTAAAACTTGTGGCAGTGAAGATTTTGATCTTCATGTTATTGCTACTCCTAATGATTATGTTAATAAGTTATTGGTAGAAGACTGTAATGTGAATCTTGATGTTTAATTATGTTTGAATAGATATCCAAATGCCTCTTTAATCATAAAAAAAAATTGTATTTTTACTCGTCAATAGATATTAATCCACCGTATTGATTGTCAAAATCATCGTTTAGAGTTCGCAAAATGAATTTTAAAAAAAAAAACTTAAATAAAAACTTACAAATAATTCAATAACTTAAATAAAAAATTTTAAATAATTTAATAATTTTTTTAAATTAAATTATCAAAACTTATGAATATATATTAAAATACTTTCACATGATAGAAAAATAATAATATAAAAATAAAATAAATATTGGGAAACAGCGAAAACAACACGGTGCACGCTCAAGCATTTAGACCCACACGGTGAAGGCACAGCTCCCAACCCTCGCCATCATCAATTTTCATCTCATTTTTATATTTTAATTTTAAATTTTCTTTTTTAAGAAATTAAAGCTTTTAAAATCACCAGACTCTTGTAATTTGTACACCGTCTCCTCCTTTTCTCTGAAATCTAATATATAATTTTTTTTTAAAAAGGAAAGAAAAGAAATTGTTTCTATTCTTTTCTGGGCTTCAATTCACCCATTTTCTTCCGGTTCTTGTTGTTTTGGTGTTGTTTTGAATTTTTCCTTCGTTTGATAAATCGAATCCGAAGATGGGTTCTTGTTCTTTTCTTCTTTTGTTGTTCTATATCACTGCTATCTGTTCAATACGCTGCGTTTTGGGTTCTCCGATTTGCTCCCATGAAGCTGATGTGTTCATTGAAAACCTTCGATTTCAATGCTCTCCTTCGTTATCTCCAGTCCCCCCTCTTGAGGTACGTTCTTTTTTCCTCAAATTTTGGTGGGATTTTTTTTTTTGAGATTGGTTTTTATGAAAAAATGGATTCTGAATTTTTTTTTTCTTTTTTAAATTCTTGGCATATAGAGCTTGTCTTATCATGTTTTTTTTAAAAAGAAAATTTGGGTTTTTTTTTTTTTTTTGCCTGATTATGATTATGATTTTTTTTTTAATTTTTAATTGTATCGGAGTAATGGTTTATGGGTTATTTTCTGCTAAATAATAAAGAAAGAACTAGAAATGGAATTGTAAAATTTATTAGCCATGATTAAGGGCTTTGATTATTTATTTTCTTGTAGAAGATTTTGAATTTATATAATATTTATGTATTTGAAAAGCATGAGCACCTAGAATTTAAGACTATTATGGCTATGTCAAAGTAATAGGTATTCAGCTTAAGTGTTGTATGCTTGGATTTAAGCCTTATTCAATTCGGCTCGACCATGCCACATTGTTAAAGATCGCATCCGTCTCTTAAAGCTCTGAACTTGATATGCCAGCTCTTTGGCACCGCCACTGTATATGGCCTGGTTACTAGGAATGTGAACTTCCTTCATAAATGATAGAAAATGTTGTAACTTAGTATGTGTTTCGATCTTTTATAAGAAACTGTAATCTTTGTACCTTAGTTTAAGGTACCACTGCAATTGGTTTAAGAATCGCAAGAGTTGATAAGTTAGGCTTCTTTGTTCATCGACTTCTGTTTTAGAACATATATGCATTGATTTCCATAGCTCGAAAGTTAAATCATGGCATATCTATCATTTCTGCTTTCAGACATATTAGTAGGACATAAAGCAAATAATGTTTCTTTCAGGGGCACTGTTTGCGATATATTCATGAAAATGAGTGCCCGTCCAAGTTTCTTAAGTTAAGCCTTCGCAACCAGTGTTTAATCATACGTCAAATGTATGCACTCATCGCATTATGTTTGTTAACTCAAAATGCTTGGTTGTATGCTCGTGTGCATTATGACCTTGTAGTTAGCTACATCCTCTGTGCAACTGGAAGTAGTTTGCTTTACTTTCTGTATTTAAAGACGAACATTCTGATAATATTTACATATATGTATATTTACATCCTCTGTGCAGGTGGATGGAAACTTCCTGGACAGAGCAATGTCTTCCAAACAGAGAAATGGTTACGTTTCTGTGCTCTTTTATGCTTCTTGGTGCCCATTTTCACAAAGATTGCGACCGAAATTTGACATTATCGGTTCCATGTTTCCTCAGTTGGAGCATCTGGCTGTTGAAGAGTCTTCAGCTTCACCAAGGTGTGTAGCTGCTTATCTTGCTTCTGAATGTACTACAAAGCCTGTGAAGTAGTTTCATATCAATTATATAATTTTGTTGTTGTTTGTATCACAGTATATTTTCAAGGTACGGAATTCATAGCTTGCCGTCAATTCTAATTGTCAACCAGACATCAAAGGTACAATATCGTGGTCCAAAAGATCTCCCTTCAATAGAACAATTTTACAAGAAAATAACAGGTAATTGCTCTCCTATGCCAACAATATTGAGTAATACAAGTCTGCTCTGGATCGTGCTAGCTACTTATATCAAAGCCTAGCTAGCAAGTCAAATGTAATTACATGTTTCTTAACACGAGTGTTTGTTCTTTTCAGGATTTGAACCATTTCAATACGTTGCTGAGCACGAACCGGTTACATCAGGAGACCACAATAACCATATGAAGCAGTCATGGAACGAACCATTCTCAATGGAGATAGTGAAAAAGGAGCCCTACTTAGTGATTTCAGTTTTGTTTCTCTGCATGAAATTACTTCTATCAATATTTCCTATAGTACTATCACGTCTCGAAACATTCTGGGTTTTATATGCTCCGCACTTTAACTTAGAAATATTCGGCGAGACGAATCAGTTGTTTGCACTAGCCCTTCACATGGTCGATGTGAGGAGAGTTTGGACCAAACTAAGGCTATGCAAAATCCTGAATTTTCATCAAGGTGCAGAAAGTGCCCGTGTTTGGGCTTCTTCACTGGCTTCGGTCTCTTTAGGCAAATCTTCTTCAGGTATATCCTCATCCTCATCTTAGGTGGTTGGAATTTTGTCGAACTGAGCTTAAACGTAGAGAAGGGATTCAATGATCAGATAGTGTGTTACAAACCATTGCGATGCCTTGGGCTGATTAGTCTGCTCTTTCACACGCCTGTGCACACGCTCACGCGCACATACACGAAACCTAATGCTTGTTTGAGTTGGAGGTTTAATTTTTGGGAGGAAACCAACTAGTTAGCATGTAGGTGACATCTGAGAATCAGCTTTTTGTTTTGAAATTGTGTGTATATATTTTTGTTATTTGGAGGAACATCTTTCACTTGAAACACCCATTTGTTTCAATGACATTTCATTTAACTCTATGAATCCTTTATATTGGAATCATTTTTCTTTTTCTAGAATAATATTATTTTTTAAATATCACTCTTTGGATGTAAGAAATTGAACTAGTTTATACAATTTTAAGTAATATGCAAATATATGAAAAGTTGAGTGTGAATAGTCTAAAATTTAGATAAAATTTTGTAGTCAGCCCTCTTTACAATACCTTTTTGGTGAATTGAGTCCCTTTAATTCGATTATTTTTACAAGCAAGTATTTTTTCAGGAGGTTTACTTTTTTTTCATGTTTTCCTTCAAATAATTTGACTTATCATTTATAAACATATGGGATATGGCTTATGTACCTTATTTTCCTTTTTTAATTCTTTAAATGTGAAAAAAAAATTATCAAATAAGTTGATTGAGTTTTAACTCGATTGATATGAATATTATTGTCAATGTGAGAATATGTAAATTCGAATGCGTTGAAGCGTATTTTTTATTTATTTATGAGTTGAGGGTGATTATGGATAATTTTAAATATTGTGATAAATAGGATAAATTATATTAGTAATCATTTAATTGTTAATATTTTTATTGTTATTTAATTATGAAAGTTACGAAATGAGCATTTAATTATTAATATATTTTTTCGATTATTCAATTATAAAAAGTTACAAATTAATTATTCAATATTTTTTTCTTTTGTCATTAGTTAGGTAATGGTGGTAGTTTTTACAGTTTGTATAATAGTGATTTTAGCTTTCAAACATTTGTATATTGTGTTGGATTTGAGTCAAGTTGATTGAATCGGGAAATGGTCAAAAATTGATTTGAGTAAAGCGATTGAATTGATTTTTGAGTGAGTTACTCTGAATTAATAAAATTTAAAATTTTGGAACAAAAAAGTTGACAACTAAATTGATTTTATAATTTTTTAATATTTAATTGTTTATTTAATTATTTTTTGGATTGATGGAATTGAAAATTGGT
The DNA here is from genome assembly GCA_039519145.1 of Kokia cookei. NCBI lineage: Eukaryota > Viridiplantae > Streptophyta > Magnoliopsida > Malvales > Malvaceae > Kokia > Kokia cookei. Next base: position 45,502,408 of record CM076908.1, on the reverse strand, counting down.
GGTCTGATTTAAAAGGGATAATATAATTTTGTCTTTAAATTTATAATTGGTTTCACTTTAGTATTTATATTTTTTATCTACTTCGATATTTTAATTCGATAATTAAATTTATTTTGATCTTGAACTTTAAAAATATAAAAGTTTAATAACGTGGTATTTTGAGATTGTGTCGCAACATCACTTAAAATTTTATATATATATATATATATATAATAAAGTACAATTTTAAAGTGTTATATTCCGTATTTTAATATTTGAATCAATGGTTGAATCGATTAGATTATTGATTCTCAATATAATTGATTTGATCAATTCAATTGTTAGATCAAACCATAATTAAAATTTTATAAAACTAAAAAAAAAGTATTAAACATGTTTAACTATTAGTTTTTTTTATTAATTTTGAACAATTTTTATTCAATCGATTTAATTTTTATTATTATTTGTTATATATAAAATTTATGTTAAATCACTCAAAATCTAAATTTAATATTTAAAGTTTAAGTTTCCAAACGAAAATAAAAACCAGTTGAGATAAATATTTTTGTAATTAAGGAGAAAATAATTAATTATATTAGAATTTCCAATAAATTAAGATAAAGAAATAAAATTTAGAAATAATTTTTAAAAAAACTATTGGTGGTTAAAAATTATTTAAAATGTATGAAATCTGTTTTTAAAATTTTTAAGTTGATTTTTAATTTGTAAAGTAAAAGATATAAATGTTGTTATATTTTATATATTTTTTAAAGTTGAATTCTTTAAGATTAGGCTAATGGTTGGAATAGTAAGAATATTAGTTTATTGGTTTAATTAATTTGATTCGATTAAAAAAATCAAAATTTTATAAAATTATAAATAAAAAATCAGTTAATAAATGACAATTAATTTTTATATAAATTTTCAATTCAATCAATCTAAACTGTTGATCCGATTCTAAAAATCACCATGAATTCTTTTCGATGAAACCATGGACAAATTAATTTGGGCACAAAATGGATATTTAATATCTATAAATGCTTTGGGTCCCTTATACACAATTTTTCAATTATATAAGGGTCAAAAATTTAAATTTGGTTTTTATATATATTCAAATTTGAAATTAATTTTTATATTTTAATTTTTTGACATAATATAATTTGATATCTTAGTTTTTATAATATTATTAGTTAGGATTTAAATATTTTATTCTAATTAAAATATTGGCATGAATTTTTAAAATTGTTAACACCGTTAAAATACTATGTTAAATTTAAATTTATTATAATGTCATTTTTTTCACATGACTATCAAATGAGTAATTTTTAATAAAAATTCAATATGTCACACCAATGAATTTAATAAAAAAATTTAACAGTGTTAAAACTGGATTTAAATTTGAAAAATAGATGGATTAAATCCTTAGAAATAAAAGTATAGAAATTAAATCTCTAACTTTACAAAGGGTACAAGGATCCATAGCATCTTAATTGTGTAAACAACACCATTAGTCACTAAACTATAGGTAACTTTTTATTCTGGTCAATTAACTAAAAAAAATTACAGTTTAGTCATTGAACTATTTAAAGGTTTTCATTTAATACTCGTCAACGAGTAGAAGAACGTAACTTAGATCCAAGTCAATCTAACAATCAATGTCGAAAATCGGAGAAAAAAATTGTTTGAATTTTTGTTCGCAAATTTGTTACGTTCAAAATTGTTTCATGAAAAAAAATATCGAATTGTAGAAAACAAGGAGAAAAATAACTTTTGATTGAACAAGAAAATAGTATAGCATCGATTTTAACAACCGAGTGACTTAAATAAAAATTTGATAATAATTCAATAATCAAATTATAATTTTTTTAATTAATAATTAAAGGTGTAATTTAGCAATTTTAATTCTATAATTTAGAGTAGGATTACAATCGGGTGTTTTTATTAAATTAATAAACTAAAATAAAGATAGTGAAAATTTAAATCCCACCATCTTGGCGGTGGTCCTCAGTAAATTTTATCCATGAATCAAATACAAATTTTCCCTTTTAATCACGAATTTTTTCTTTTTGCAGTTTATTTTTCCATTTCCTGGAATGATTCACCTTGAAATCGATGTTGATAATGACTGGATTTTCTTACTTGATGATGGAGTACCGAAAATAAAAAAAAATTCCGAAACAAATATTCATGTAGGAAGTCTAACAAATCCTACTACAAAACCTGTTTTTCTCGCAGATTATTTCTACCCAAAAAAATCATCAAACAAAAATCAAAGAACATTCGGATCAGTTGAAGCTGATGTTGATGACGGTGGTTAACAAAAGAGTGAAACCACAAAAATTTTCAACATGCCATCAACCTGTCAATTTCTCGAAGTGACGTCGTTACCAAAATTGATTTAATGGGTACATTTAATTTCAATGAAAATACTAGGGTTTTGGAGGAAATCGAGAACAAAAAAGAAGATGATATGATCTGAGGGGAAATCGAGAACAAAGAAGAAAGAATTCTGATCGTTTTATTTTCTGGAAACGGAATTTAAATGTTGTTGGAGGGATTTGTTCATTTGGTTTGGTTGTTGGAGGGATTTGTTCATTTGGTTTGGTTGTTGTTGCTACATTTTTTATACTTACCTCGAGAAATCAACAAAAAAAAAAAAAAAAGAGATAACAACGAGATGATCAAAAGAGGTTTTTGATGTGTTAATTCATTTAAGTTTTGAAAGTTTGTCATAATTGTAACGATGGATTAAATTTCTTTCAATTCTAATAAAAGTCTGTGCTTGAAGAGATTGAATTCGTAAAACTATGGGTAACTTTTTGTTTTGGTCAATTAACTAAAAAATTACAATTTGATCACTGAACTATTCAAAAAATTTCATTTAAGTCGTTGAAGACGATTGGTATGGTAGATCAATTCTCGTCGACAAGTAGAACATAATTTAAATTCAAGTCAATCTGACAATCGCTATCGAAGATCGGAAAAAAATTGAATTGTAGAAGAGAAAGGAAAAAAATAAATTTTGATTGAACAGAGAAAGTCGTACAACATCAATTTTAACAACTTAATGACTTAAATAAAAACTTGAGAACAATTCAGTAACCAAATTCTAACTTTTTTTATTATTAGTAACTAATAGTGTAGTTTACCCAATTTAATTCTATTATTTAGGGTAGGATTAGATTTAGTTATATTAATTTTTAAAAAGTTATTTAAATTTTTAAATATAAAAATTAGATTTCAATTTTTTTTTTTTTACCTTAAAATTTTAAATTTAAAAATGTAAAGTTAATTTTTAAATAGATAATTATCCTCAGTTAATCATTATTAAATCAAAATAAAGATAATGAAATTTTAAATCCCACCATCTGGGGGTGGCCTTTCACTCTGTCATCACTAAAAATTCTCATAGAAAAGGAACTCTATATAAAATCTCCCATTATATTTTATCCTTAAATCTAATACCAAATTCTTCCATTTGATGATAGATTTTTGTTTTTGCAGTTTATTTTTCCATTTTCAAGATGATTCAACCTTAAAATGATGTTGATAATGATTGGTTTTCCTACCTGATAATGGATTACCGGATTCCAAAATAAATATCCATGGAGGAAGCCGATCAAATCCTGTTATAAAAGCCGCTTTTCTCGTAGATTATTGTGACCCAAAACAATCAGCAAACGAAAAAATCAAAGAACCTGTTAGCAGATCAATTGAAGTTGTTGCTGATGGTGATAATAAAAGAGTGGAAACACGAGAATTTTCAGCATGCCATGAATCTGTCGATTCCCAAAAGTCTAGTTATAGGGACGTTACCCAAATTGCTTTAATGGGTACGTTTAATTTCGATGAAAAACTCAGGGCTTTAAAGGAAAACGAGAACAGAGAAGAAGATGATATGATTGGGAGGGAAATCAAGAACATGAAAAAAAAAAAAAAGAGAATTCTGATCGTTTTAATTTTTGGAAACGAAATTTAAATGCTGTTGGAGGGATTTCATTTGATTTTTTTTGTTGTTGCTACGGTTTTTATACTTATATTGGGAAATCAACAAAGAAAAAGACAGACACGAGATGATCAAAAGAGGTTTTTGCAGTCTGATGAGCAGGTATGAAATTTTGGTCAAAGAAAATTTTAGTATTGCAGTAACATTTTATGGATTTTTAATTTGTTTTAATGTTTTTTAATAAACTTTATTTATCAAATAGGAAAATAACTGGAGGAAGTTTCTGGTGTTAGTGTTATATTTCAAATCCAAATAATTTTAGATCATTTATTTGAATCATTTCGGTTTTGAATTAATCTAAAATAATAATTACTTGAAATTGAAATGTGTTTGATTAAAATGCTTAAATTGATAAATGATCAATGACAAACTATACGCTAAGTTAAAATGTGTTTGATTAAAATGCTTTTTCTACTTAATCAATAGATAAAAGTTCGATCTTCGTCCCGAGCATGAAATAATTTTAAAATTTGTGATCAACATCTTAATGGGTCTATACAACGCGAAGTATTACCGATAAATACTTTAGAAAAATAAAATAAAATAAAATTTTAAATTAATTAGTGATAGTTGAAATTAATTTTTTTTTATAAATGTCAGGTAACTTTTTTCTTTAATTTTTTGACAAAGAAACAAAAAAAAAATTATCTTAAAAAGAAATATTTTATATTTTTTTGGTGAATTATAATAATAGGATAAGATTTGAACAACAAATGCGATTAACACGACTTAAAACCTAGGCCACGCCTAAAGTGATTAACACCCTTGGCCATCAACCCATCACATGAGGTTCAAATATTTTATATTTTAAAACCAAATATAAAATTTTTAATACTAAATCAAAATTTACCGATTTCCATAAGTTTGATTTATTAATTTTTTTTTAAAAAGTTATTTTCACTAATTTATATATAAATATTTATTTGAACTGCAACAATTATAATTTTTAAAGAGCAAAAAATTTAACGAAATTGAATACATCTTAGTAACAATCAAATTTGTTTAAGGTAAATCAATTTAGTATAGTCGGAGTCAAGTTGAGATTTTATGTTTCAATTTTAATGAGAACTTGTGCTTGAAGAGCTTTAATTCGTAAAACAGATTTGTCTCATCATATCAAATCATGTACAACATTTATCACCTACATTAATGCATTGTAAAATTTGAGCCTTGGCCGCTTATATATGTTCAAGTTACCATCTAATTCGAATCGAGCAATTATGATTTTTTTATCTTACAAATCGAAATCCTAACAAAACTAAATATATTTAAATGAAAATCAAATTGAATAAAACCGAACCAATTTCTAAAGTTTGAGTAGGATCTCACCTCTTTGAATTAGTTTCAATGAAATGGACATGTTTCAACATTTGTTCCCATATCTTCGCCACATCAACCGTTCCTCTATTGAATTTCACTACAAGTATTATCAACCATCCAAATCCCTAACATCGTTTATCAATCCAATTTCTCACTCAAGAATCCCCAATTTTTTCACCATTCACTCACTAGTTTTCTCTGAAATTTTTTAAGAGCAACTGTCAGATCCACCATAATTCACTTGCATGATGAACCATTTCAATCTTGGTAAAACATTCCATCCATTGTTGTTGTTGTTGTTGTTGTTGTTTTTTCTTTTGTCGAACATCCCGTTGTCGATTTCCGAGAAAAAGAACACTTGGATTTTGGACGATTATCGATCGATGATCTTATTCGAAAGCTTCGGGTTCGGCAAACACGGCCATATATCGATCTGGCTGACCAACGTTTCGTGGATGTCGAGAGTTGAGAATGTGAAATTCGACCCTACTTCAATGGGTTTTTTCGTCGCCGATGTTCCTTCGTTCCGAAGAATCTGGAACGAATCCTTGCACGAAAAAACCTTTTGTGTTTTATCACGCAAGCATGCGGAGATCATATTAAGGTTTGATCACCTCGAACCGGACTCGACTTGTCGTGGTTCGATCGATATTGATGAGCCGAACGAGTATAATTTGGTGTTCGGGAACTGTCAACCGGAGTTCAAAGTGTCGATGCATGTACATACAGAGATGTACAATCTTAAAGAAGGCGAAAAAGATTTCTTGTCTGCCGGAAAAGCGCCATTGCCGAAGCTTTATTTTCTGTTGTTTTTAATCTACACTGCGTTTCTCATTGTGTGGATCATTGCTTGTAAGAATCAAAGGCCTAGGGTTGAAAAGATACATTTGATAATGGCTGCATTGCTCATCTGCAAGTGCCTGAAAATGATATGTGCCTCCGAAGACGCGATTTATGTACAGGAAACCGGCACTCCGCATGGCTGGGATGTGGCGTTTTACGCGTTCGGGTTTTTCAAAGGCATCATGCTGTTCACCGTCATTATACTAATCGGTACCGGCTGGTCCATACTGAAACCCTACCTCCAGGAACGCGAAAAGCAGGTCTTGAAAGTAGTGATCCCCTTACAAGTCCTCGAAAACATCGTTTACGTCATAATAAACGAGACCGGCCCCGCGACAAGAGATTGGATGACATGGAACCAATTGTTCTTACTAATCGACATCGCCTGTTGTTGCGTCGTGTTTTTCCCGATCATCTGGTCAATCCGGAGCCTAAAAGAGGCATCAAAGAGGGACGGGAAAGCGGCAAAAAACCTAGAGAAACTGACCCTCTTCAAGCAATTCTACATAGTCGTGGTAGTTTACTTGTACTTCACACGAATCGTGGTGTCCGCCATCGGAGCTTTCTTGAACTACCGGTTTGCGTGGTTGGTTCCGGTGCTGGAAGAAGGCGCGAGCTTGGTTTTTTACGGATTTATTTTCTATAATTTCCAGCCAACGGAAACGAATCCGTATTTGGCGATTGACGATGAGGAAGAAGAAAATGCAGCTGCTCAAATGGAAGAAAATGATGATGATGATCTATTTGAATTATAGTGTGTTTTATTTTGAGATTAATTGTAATCATCTTGAATTAAAATTAATTAGGTTTTAGTTTTGTACGTTGGAAAGAAAAAATTCAACATCAAATTTCGGGGTTTTGTTTGTAATCTAATATGTATAGAGAATTTGAAATTTTATGAATACGAAATTCGTTGGAATAATGATTTTTGAAGGATATAATATTTTTTTATCGGGTTTGTATTACGGATTGATCAAATGAATATTAATTTGATTTAAAAAAAATTATAAAAATATACTCTCCCTTTAAGATAAATTATATTATTCGAATATATTTTAATATTTTTATTTAAAAAATACACTAACCTTCAATTTACTATAGGGAGCAAATTTAAGTGCAACTGATAGGGTTTACCTCTTAAAATAAAAAAATTTTTATTTAAATTCTTAAAATTTTAAAAAAAAATTTCTGACTTCGCTTTTGATTTATTAGTAAATCAAAACTTCATTTTAATATATTTTATAATTTATTTTAATATATATAATTTATGTTGTTAATTGAGTTAATGTCACAAGTCAATACGACACTAACTCATGATTGGTGACAACATTATAATAAAAATTTGTAGTGCATTTAATATTGTTAATCTAATATATTTATGTGTTTAAATTTTGTTTACTCACAATTGATCTAAATTTTTATTTTAATATCACGCATATTTCATGTATTATTATGATTAATTAATTCAAAGCCATATATTTTAGTATTTATTTTATACTATTTTTAAACACACATCTGTGTTTTAAATATGTGGTTTCCACGCATATATGTGTGATAGGATTAGAGGTGCTCATGGGCCGAGTTTGGCCGGATTGAGCCTAAACATTATATTAATATACTTTATGCTTATCCAAGCTCAGTCCAATCTGAAATATGAGTTTAAAATTTTGCTTAAACTCATCCATATTTGCATAAAAAGTAACTTAAGCCCATTTTAAGTCCTCTCATATTAATTTTAATTTTTTTAAAAATTATTTTATTTTATTTTAATAATTTTATACATATTTATTTATTAAAATTTTTTATATAATTATCTTAATATTATTTTAATATTTATATTACTGTAGTATTATATATTTAATATATGTTTTTTTAATGTATTTTAAATTATATAATATATAAAAATAACATAATATAAAATATTATAAATTTAAAAACAGGTCAGGCGAACCTCTGATTTTGAAGGTTCAAGCCCGAACTTATTCCATATTTTAAACAGGTTTAATTTTTTTTATTCAAACTCATTTTTCGAACTTAATTTTTTTACTTTAATCTTTTCAAATTTCAAATGGGTGAAAGGATAAATCGGCTCATGAAATAGGATTTCCAATAAAATAAATTTTAGTTTAAAATGATAAATTTTATTATAAAATTTTCAAATCAAAACAAACACGAAAGGGGAAAAAAATAGAACTTTGAATTTTTTTTTTTTTTTGGTTTATCGGCTACAATTATCAACGGAGCTTAAATTACAAACTTTATTGCTACCACCTTCATGTTTGTTCCTATATTTCTTCCTACTTTCACCATCATCATCACCACCACCACATGTAATCGCTATTTCACATCCCAAACATGAAAACAACTTTGTTCCCTCTTTCTTCTTCCTCTCTTTGCTCGTTATTCTTTTACTGTACGGCGGCGCCACCATGGATCCCGCTGGAGATTCCGCCGGCCACAGTTTTTTCTCCAACTCTTTTTCCCTTTCTTTCTTCGTCCATTCCGTTATTTGTGCAGCTTCGTTTGATTGTGTTTGTTGTGGAACTTGAGGTTTATACAACCCTTTCGCAATCGCCGCCGCCACCACCGAAGCTGAAGGACCCACGTCGGAGTTACAAAGGGAACTACCATTCACTATGCTACCGCTGTTTCCTTTGACGATGGAGCCATTAACAATCGAGCCGCTGTTATAATCTTCTGTTGATGTTATCTTGTGGGAAACTTCCATGTTGAGTATCCCTTGGGACCGTCCGGATGGTCGGCTGAGTGGAAGCGCGAGTGTTCTGGTAACCGCCGACGGGGAATCGAAAATGTCGTTTAAGGGTACGTTAACGTAACCGATGGTAGCATCTTTTTCCCATGCAGCAGCGTTAACCTCGACGGAAATAACGGCGTCATCCTTGTCGACTTTGAACACGAATTTTTGGTTCCATGTCGGGTCGGTTCCGCCGGTTTGGTCTACTTTGGTGGTGCACTTGTTTTCTTGTTGGACCCAAAGGACGGCGTAAGTCTTCATGTTATTGGAAACGGGGAATAAGTCCTGGGCGGAGATGAGGTTGATCTCGAGAAGCCTGGAAGGTGTTGAAGGCGACGGAGCCATCTCTTTGTTGGGCGGCGGCGGAGAGATGGAGATGTTGAGTAAGGAACCTCTCAGCCGCGAGAGAGCTAACGAGGACGAGAATTCTATGGAAGAAACGTTGTGGGGAGAAAGTCTTTGGGAAGGAATTGCGGAAGGGACATTAATGACGGTTGATTTATGGAGAAATTGTAGGATAATTTGTTAAAATTCAATGGTATTTCACCATTTTCGTAAGTTTTTTCTCCAACAGGTTTGGTTAATTTGTTCGAAAATAAAAGCTAATTAGTTCGATTTTAAGTCTTTAATAGTTGATTTGTTAAAATTCAAGGTTTTTTCAGTTAATTTTTTTAAAAATAAATATGAGGATTAATCACATTTTTTTAATAATTTTATCATAGATTCCGATTATATCTATTTTTTTTTAGATAACGGTTAAAATTACTCATAACCTCTTTCAACCCATAGATAGGAAGATAACGCGTTTCAGCTCATTCTAACTCACGTCTTCTTGCATTAACAATAATACTCATGTCAATCAAACTAAAATTCAATCAACTTAATTACATATATTTCAACTATTGTAGTCCAACTTTTCATTTTTCTTAATATTCGGTGCATTTTTAGAAATAAGTATGAAGATATGACCATTGAAAAATGTATTCGACCGTTACAGTTTGAGGGTTCACATCGAAAGCTGTATTGCTTTTATCTTGGTATTGATGTGTCTTGGTGTATCGTTTTGAGTCTATCGATGTTTTTAAATATTTTTCACGTATTAATTTTAATTTCTTGATAATTATGTATACATTTAAATATTCCTTCGTACGTATTTATAATCTAATTTTTTAATAAAATATGTATTATTTTTATGAAAAATAAATTATATATTATAAATATATCTCAATTTCATCCATATAAATATATTTATTAAGTTTTAAAATTATTAACTAGTTCAACGCTTTTGATTTTAAATATTACTATAGAAACATTAAAATGGTTAAGATAAAAAAATTTAAAGATTGATATAAAATATCAAAATCTGTACTAATTAATACAAGTCAATACACACCAGTAGTACAAACCGTTGAAATACAATGAAGTAATCAGAACACACTAAAATTTTGATCGAAAGAGTACATAAATACGACCGACGCTGATACGATACCAACTATCATGCTTCAAACCCTATTTCTTGAACCATATTAAATCTTTTCGCAATTTACATATGGATGATATATAAGAAAACTTGGCAAAAGGATGTGATTGAATGCACGAATTCCTTCAGGAAGGATATCTTTAAACATATAATTGACGTATTTTATTTCATATTTTCCCTTCAAGTTTTCATTTATTTAATAGATACATGAAATATGATATGAATACACAAAATTATCGATCAAATATGATATGAATACACGAATTACCGATCGACAACCAATAAGAAGATTGTATTTTATTGTTATGTGATTAGCCTTCAATCTAGAGCTTAATTCAAATGGATTTTTGCATTATTTACAATAAATCCACCAATCTCTTAGTTGCCATTTTCTTCTTGCAATCCACTGAAAGCTTGCTGCAACATTGAAACAAGGAAGAATAAGTGAATATGGTACTTGGACTCCCGATGAGTGTCGGATACGGACATATGAACACACGGATATACCTATTTTTTTGGTATATTGGAGGATCGTATCCGTTATTCATATTTGAATGTGTTAGACACAAGTGGCTCAGAGAAAAATGAAGAATCGAAATAACACAAGACAATCGTATCACCACTCATATATGAACATGAGTCGGATATAAGTGTTCCGATAAAAATGAAGAGTCGGAATAACAGGGAAATGCTGTTGATCACCTGAAAGCATGACAAAGTGTACTGCACATCACTTGATGAAATTTGGTGGTGAAGAACAATTCTCATCCTGAATGACAAAAAAGAGTGACTATCATTAGTTTAGCAACCCGAATTTTATGTCTGGATTTTATTTTCTCTAATATATCCATATTTAAGATTAACCACGCGTGAATTGATCATATATCGGTATCTGACACTTATCTTTGAGTCTGGAAACATAGACCTAATTCCGGGAAGGGCATATATACATACATCCCGTAAGTCTTTATTCTTGTACATTCATCGAAATAAGCACGTTGGTACTTTTTCGAGAGGGGGAAGCTCGATACAGACTTACTTGGTTTGAGTTATGCATTCAAGTTAAAATGAACCCGGATGAAACGAAAAGCAACATCCTGGGTGAATTTAATGGAGTACACTAACCTGGATGGACCCTCAGGCATCACAAATACACCGTGTTCCACTAAATGCTTGTATAGTTTCTCCCCCGAGATTTTCGATCCCTCCACCATGTCGAAAAATATCTGGTAACATACAAGTAATTAGAAAATTATCAGCTTGGTAACCCGTTAAGAACTTGATGAACCGAACCACGATTTGAGTATTGGTTTTATAACTAGGATACTCACAATATTAGTTTCCACTGCAGCAACATTCACTCTTAGACCTTTAATTTGATTTAGTCCCTCTGAAACCATAAAAAACCAGAGCATAAAGTCGAATTTTATAGGTAAGCTCAAGAACAAGCACCCGATAAGAAAGTTATGACTGTTCTTCTTGACTGTAAAGTTCAATGTATATAATCAAGTAAACCGATAGTTTTACCTGCTAACACCTTTGCGTTCTTGTGATCACCTTCAAGCTTTACGAGATTCTCTTGCAACGCAACCAATGCAGCAGCACAAATGACACCGACCTGTCTCATCCCACCCCCTAAGGTTTTCCGAAGTCTTCTAGCCTAAAACAGCGAAAACGGATTTTAATGATAAATTTTCATAGATTGCTGCAGAGATTTCTAGCTGCGGAACTTCGTTTTTACCTTGGTAATAAAGGTTTCGGAACCAACAATGACTGATCCAACCGGAGCACCAATACCTTTTGATAGACATACCTATCACCGAATTGCAAGATGAGATAAATCGTCTAAAGCTATAATCTATAGATCAAGCTGAAATAACCAACAATGTCGACACAATGAGCATACAGAAACTGAATCGGCAGCTTGTACGAGCCTATCAACAGGAATTCCGAGTGCCTAGCAGACAAACCCTTCAGTTAGTATATCTGTTTTAGTTATTTTCGATTAAAATTTCTCAAAGTTACTCACCACAGATGCATTGAAAATACGAGCCCCATCGATGTGAAGCTTCAAACCATGCTTCTTAGCTAGCTCACCAACTCTGTCTATGTACTCCACAGGCAAGCATCGACCCCCGGTGCTGCATTATGTAGAAGAAAACTTAACCATATTACAACCAACGAGCGATAAAACCAAGAGGGAAGTAATTGAAAAGGGAGAAACAAATGGTTTAAGAACATAAACTGGTATCAGTTTCTTCCAATAACACTAACTATGCAAAAACAGGAGCAGCCATGAGAAACGTAAAAGGAACTTATAACGCATCTATTCAAAAACCAGCCCCAATTCTCCCTCATCCAATAAAACATACTAAAACGAAATGGTTTAAGAGCATATCACAATGATTTCTTACTTCCCATGTGAATTCTCCAGGCAAATCAGTCTTGTAGTCGGGTACACAAGCTCTCCTCTTGGGTCTCTAATGGCATCTTCGATCAAATCAATGTCCATAGTTCCATCTTCATTGTTCTTCACTGGCCTCGGATGTACACCTCCGATTGTCGATATACCACCGTTCTCATAGATATGTATATGGGAATTGTTTCCGAGAATGACTTCACTTCCCCTTACATCACAATGAACTAAAACACTAATTAGGTTACCCATGGTGCCTGACGGGACAAATAGACCGGCTTCCTTGCCCATCATCTTCGCCACTTCTGATTGTAACTTAACGGCGGTTGGATCAGCACCGAAGACATCATCATCAACTTCGGCAGTAGCCATTGCAGCCCTCATTGCTTCAGTCGGTTTAGTGACTGTATCAGATCGAAGATCAACCGTTCTCTTTGCCATTTTCGCTGAAATCAATCCCTGAAGAAAAAATCAGTTCAAAACAATCTAATACTCATCTCTCCAAACTGGTTAACACGAAGCAAAATCGATCCTTGACACTATACTCGAAGAATTTATCCAAAAACTATTATTCTTTTCTTTCCAATTGAAGAATGAATTAACTGAAGCTATACTTGAAACCATTTTAACAGGGAATTTCATAATTCATACCATGCCAATTTCCAATAACTTGAAGATACTGTTACGGAATCTGAACCTAAATACCCTATCCGATATCATCTCTTAAGTCCTAATTTCATGAAAGAATCAATTAAACAATATGAACAAGCATTCATGTACTAATAGCGCATATAAAAAAGTTAAAAGAGAGAAAGATTGAAGGCAAGCTCTTCTTTTTGTTTGCCTTAAAAAACCCAGAAAAACCCAAAATTTTCTCTCTGGCTTTTTCCCCAGAAAACTCAAACAATTGAAAACTTCCTTATTTTCTGCAAAAGAAAAATCATTTTAACAAAAAAAATACAATAAATAAACAACAAGCAAAAGAGAAAAAAATTTTACCGCTTAAAGAAATTTTCAAGAACTGTGAAATTATAGCTTAAAATCCACAAACCTTCATCTTTTATAGCTAAAAAAGCAGCCAAATTACTCTAAACAACAGAAAAAAAAAATTCAATAAAAACCAACTTGAAATGAAAATATTAATATAAAAAACTGGCCAATTGGGTATCTTATTCTTTTTCAGAATTCAGATTGTTCATACTTGTTAAATTGACATTAAAAAAAGGAAAAAAATTTGACCTACAGAGTTCTTCAGAACAATCTGAAAATCCAACAACCCCAAGTTTAAATTTTCATAGATTTTTTTCTCGTAAATATTATAGCATATCATATACGTATATAGGTATATATATTCGAAAGTGTGTGCATGTGTATGTACACACCAAAAGGTCCAAAACTCACCTACTTTAAAACCTTAGAAAAGTTTATCAGAAAATCATCTAGATGATTCATATAATTATTTTTTAAAATATAATATTCATCTCTGCATATATTTTATATATAAAGGTGAATGGGTCTTTGTTCCTTTGTTTGATGTTTGATTTGCATGAAAGAATCTATCATTATGAATTAGTGGACCAATTAATCTTTTGTCTTTAAGCTTTTGTTTTTCATAAAGATATGGGGAGATATGAGCCATGTAATTTTAAACAAATAAAAGGTTAAATTATAATTTTAGTCCTGTACTCAATTTAGGAATTTAATTTTTTTATATATATTTAAATCCAATTTATTTTTTATAATTAATTTAAAATTTAATATATGAATATAAATTTATTGTTTGATAAATTTCAAAAAATTTCATTCTATATTTTACAGTTATTTTTTTTAAATTCTAATAAAAGTTAAAAGTGTTAAATATAAAGATAAATATTTTTTACCATGCCCAAACTAATAATAAAAATAATTAATTTAAATTATTGTGGATTGATTTGTAATTTAAAGAATGGTACATATAAATTAAAGTATAAATTTAAAAGATAAATAAAAAATATAAATTGATTGAATATATTCTTTCAGAAATAATGTATCTTTTTCAATGATTTAATACTTTCCAATGCATTAATATTTTTTCAATGAATTATAAAATAAATAAATAAGCACAACACTCAAACCTCATCTATAATTATTATGTATATAATATATTAAATATTGATGAACCCAACAAGAAACTACAGTGTAAAAAAAAATATTCATCTTAAGAGATCCGAATTCGAACACAGGTGCATGCAAAATGTTTATACATTGTCAAAGAATTAAAAAAATATGAACAGATATTATCATGTAATCACACCAGTAAATATTAATGACATGTGGATCAAACTGGACTTAAAATTATCTGCCCAAAAACCTATTTTGTCATCAGCCCATCGATCCGATTAAATAAATCACTAAAAATTCATAAAAGTTTAAAAATACAATCGATTTTTTAACCCGATTCAACCACTCCATATTATTAGCAAATCAACTAATCTGATACCTCTCTTCGAATCAATACCCTAACCAATTCCCGATTCGATTCAAACAATCATGCTATTAGACTTGAATAACTAGCTCAACTCTTGAACAAGTTTATCATATAACCAAAAACATATGATTTACACGTGTCAAGCCCTTGAACTCTCAACACAAACACAAATAAAAATAAAAAAACCTCAATTAAAGCCTGAATTGAATCCTTAAAGCAAAACAGATCTACCAACAAAAATGATGCTACAATGTTGGAAGCAAATCCATGTTTTTCCATTTTAATTTTCAACCTTGTAATAATTTTGTACCTTATTGGACAAAATTGGAGAGCTAAAATTTAACAGGGTATGAAACAAGCTCCAAAACTATGACCTGCTAAACAGTTCCTCCATCCGAACTCGAAACTCAGTTAAACTCAGCAGTTCCTCGATCTGAACTCGAAACTCGGTTAAATTCGTTACCTATAGTATGATGCCATGATGTAAAGCGAAACTGCTGATGCAGTTGTCACTATGAGTTCCTGCACATAGAAAGTTCATCACTCGGTATGTTTATTTTTTAACCTTTTTTTCACATATTTGGAGGATCGTATCGTATCCTCGTACCCATGTCTACACATGTGTTAGATATCAGTTTGATGTTGTTACCTGGTTATTGTAGAGAACAGCAGGTATATAACTGCCAATGTACTCGATCAAGTTCAAAAGACCTGTGTATGCCTGCAAGAATATTCGAGCAAAATGTTACCGATGAGACTACAAAGAGGAGAAACTCGTATAATTGAAAAGGAAATATCTATTTATTGACTCCAAGTTGTAAGGTTTTGATTTTTCAAGTTTAGCAAAGTTGAGCAACATCTCGTACCACAGAGGACAACGCAATACAACCGAAAACTAGAGCAAGAGAACGGAGAAGCCTTTTTCCCATTCGCAGGCCTCGCCCATCATCTTCACCTTCTTCCTGTAATCGACAAATTGAAGAAAAGGAAGTTACGATAGAAGACAGTACAAGTTCCTCTTATACGATATCATGAACATACAAGACACGGACTTAAGCTCTTTAAGTAGAAACTCACTGTAAATGTTGGTGATACGGGAGGTTCAAAAGCTTTCAACTTCTCAAAAATGCGATAAACAAATGCAAAAGCCAAAAACTGCAAAGGTTTATATTCAGCATTGCGCTTGATAACAATCCAAGCTGTCTGTAAAGAAACGAGTAAAATGAGGAGAAAGACAAATTGATGGTTTAGAAACAGAAAAAACACGTCCGCTTCCTTTACTAAATATAGAGAGAGCTATCTACGAACATGCTAAAACGATGGAATGAAGATGCCTAGGATCCATCATACTTACAAATACAGCAGAAATTGCCATGTTGATGCGCGTATCTTGAACAGTAGACTTTGAGAACCTGAAACGCATCATAATTCCATGCAAGAGAATATATGACTACCAAACTACAAAATACCACTAAAGGAACCATAACAAGTATTTCCATAAGACCGAACCAAAGCGATTCAAGTTTTCTGTAACTTATCGAAAAAAAAACTGAACTTCACCAAGTTTTCCCGCACGTATGTGGGATGAGTTTTTAAAATAAGCAGTTGTCACCAACAAACCATGGGTGTTAAACCATGTTACTCGGACTTGGTGTGAGTGTTGGATATGTATGTATACTAAACGGGCATGTTAAATCCTTTTTCAAGTTTTTCCAGGTATTTGAAGGGTCATGTCCTATACCTATGTTCGGATATGCTTTTGACACGGGTTTCAGACATGGATAGACCATTACAGAATGAAATAGCGGAAAGCAAGTAATCAACATGAGACAGGTTAATACAGAAATATTCTACTTATGAGTAGTTACGAAACCTTGGTCCCCATGATACAATCGGCTGCTTATCTGCATATTTCACGTACTTTGAAACCTGAAAAAAAAAAACGTGATAAGCTTCAGACGAACACAAGGTACAGCATTCAATACTCAGTGCACATAATTCCATATCAATCAACTCGACACTCTAGTCCCCCAAAAAATGGCACTGCCCCTAATATATATTAAGGATCCTCAATGATGTACCTTAAACGAACCATATGTCACACCCTTCTTCCGATTCATTAACTGTGCCATCATGAGTTTGTCATATGCTTTCTCAAGCTGGAAATAAAATATAAACACACAGTAAGTACCCCCATAAGTAAGCAAAACTTCTATATCTAGATTCTTATAATGGATATTCAATATATAACGAGTTGGACATTCTTTTTTAACAATACTTCGAGTTTTAACATTCGTAACCTACAAGTGCAGCAGTAGCCTCATCGCCTCTCTTATCAGCCTCTTTTCGTTTTCTTGTATATACTTGCTTGACCTTTTCAAATCCCTCGATAGGGTTCACACCGAGGACCTGAAAACATATAAGCATTTGAAATACTCATCAATCCAGTCACTAAAAACTTGGTACTCTGATCTCCAAATGAACAAACTGGCAAAGAGTTCAAAGTACCTCATACGGGTTCAAGTCACTATCCGGATTAGAACTTCCTGCTGCAGATGAAGCGGCACAAATCACGATTCTATTCTTCGGAAAAGAAAATCTCCCGGGAAACCTGATCAATTCAAGAACTTGCTGCTTAGCGCAAACATTCACAGCACGAAACACCCAAACTAGTTAAAAATTTAATTACCGCAAGCAGGTAATGATGTTCTATGTTACAAGGACTCAAGTGTTAATTACATGCAAATATCTAAACATGGTTATGTTCAACTTTTTGAAGTTATACCATGCATTATATAGATACCCATGACTAGTTATGCATTGGATAAAAGTGTTACTTCAGGAAAAATGAGGAGTCCTAGAAACATAAATGACCTTATATTATATACTTTTCAAATGGGTATTCAGTTTAAAACAAAATTGAAACAGATGAAGTACAGTTTAAAAGATTCAATCTTTTTAGCCTCTTTAAGCTGCCATTATTATCCCAAAAGCTTCATAAAAAAAAAACAGCTTATTCCGTATGAAAATTAATACCATCCTTTAAACCTAAATTCAGCTAAATTCCACTCATATCCTATACAAATTCAACATCAAAATCAAAGCTTTCTCTTTCTTTTCCCTTTCTTTTCCTTCACTTTCCTCTGTTTTCTCAGAAACCCAAACACAAATAACTGGGAAAAAAGCCAAAAGAAACCGAAAAGAAATGGATAAAAAAGAAGTATGAATATTACCTGAGATAGGAAGATGATAGCTTTGAGATTGAAGAGTTGGGGATAGAATTTAGAGGTGAAATTCTGGGTTTTGGGCAGTGAAAAACATTGGAGACTGTCAATGCCATTGGGTTTTGATTTTCTTTATCAACAAATAAGGATTGTTATATTCTATTTGGTTTGCAAGCTTTTACAGAGGGTTTTGTAGGGTTCTTCGTTTTACCCAATCCCTCAATTTGGTCTAAAGTTGAGCCAGGCAGCGCTAATTGTAAATGTTTGAGGGGTAAATCCATACAAAAATGAAAAGTATAAGGTCTATTTATAGAATTTGACCATAACTAAATACTCGGTCCGAAACCATGTCTATATTCCCACTCACCTACTTCCATTTTTTTTTCATAGCAAGTTGTAGCAGCTGCAGTAGTTAAGTTAAAATTTCTCGGATCTAATTCGATTAATTAATTTATTGTTAAATTTAATTCGGTCGGAGATCGATTAATATTTTTTAAAATTTTGATTATCGATTAGTTTATTTTGAAATCGGATAATTCATTAAATTAACCGAATTTAATAATTAATATTATGTGTTAATTTTAAGATTTATGTAGTGTTCTTAATTATGTAGTGTTTCAAGATATAATTTTTTTGTTAATTCGGTTAACTTTCAAGAAAAAACATATATTTCGTTAATTTCAATGTATTTTTTGATATATTTTATACTTCTTTTAACCAAAAAATAAAAATATATAAATTCCGATTAACCAATCAAATTAATTGAAATATTTTGGTTCAGTTAATTTTTTTTTTGAAAAAATTACGATTCGATTAACGTTTAAAAGATTATACAGTTCAATTAATTTAGTTAATACTAATTCAGTTCCATTAATAATCGAACCGACCGTTTGAACACACCTAATTAACAAATATTTATCTGCAAAATTTGCATATTTAATTCTTTTTCTAAAACCGTAATTATGCAATTAAGTCACTTTAGCACTTTAATAAAATAAAAAAAAATTGAAATTTGCCTTTATTAAAAATTAATAGTTGAATTAATTTTTTTTTAGTACAAAATGTTTAGTTTTAGTTCTAAGTTTTACAATTTTATCAACTAACCCCAATACGGCATCCTTATTTAATCGCTATTTAACCCTTATATGAAAAACCCGTATACTTTGATTTGGCTTGTAATGGGCTCTTCAAAGTGAAACTAAATTACATCGACAAATCATGAAAAAAAAAATACACTGTTATAAAATAATAATAATGATATAAAAAACACAAGGATAATATATGAGACTAAAGAGAGAGTATGTATTGTATTCTATATATTTCATCACATTTACAAGTAGCATACTCCTCTATAAATATAAGAAGATTCAACTTTTCATATTCTAATACATAAATAGGAAAAAGTAGTTACAAGAATATGAAAGGTCGAGGAAGATGAAAGGTTAAAGGTCGATGAGAGGTTAAGGAAGATGGAAGATTTAAAGTCGAAGGAAGATGAAATGTTGAATATCCATTTAATAATATTCATAACACTTCCCCTTGGATGTTCATTGTATAAAAGATATGTCTCGTTAAAAACTTTACTAGAAAAACCCTGTAGGACAAAAACCTAGTGAAGGAAAAAAGAGTACATAATCTTTTGATACATAGTATATCACAACCATATATATATATATATATAATGTGTGAATTTACTCCCTCTCATGTAAGCATCATTTAAGATATTTGAAACAATGAAATCCAATTTTGAAAATTAATTTCTCAAATGTAGTAGTAATTGTTTGTTTCATAGAGCGCTAAGAAATTGCAGTACCACCATATGTGAAAGTATAATCAGCTTGTGATCGAGCATTGTGAGGATCAGATAAGTACCCTGCATCTGCAAAACCAACTAATTCTGTTTTGGGTAGGTTAGGGAAAAATAAACTCATATCTCTTGTACCTTGAAGATAACGAAAAATATGCTTAACTCCATTCCAATGTCTTCGGGTTGGACAAGAGCTAAATCTTGATAAAAAGTTGACAGCAAATGATATATCAGGTCGTGTATGACTAGCAAGATATATCAATGCACCAATAGCACTTAAATATGGTACTTCAGGACCAAGAAAATCTTCATCATTTTCTCGAATACAAAAAGGGTCTTTATTTACGTCAATTGACCTAACAACCATTGGTGTGCTCAACAGTTGTGCATTATACATGTAAAATACTCTTAGCCCTTTTTCTATATATGTTGTTTGATGCACAAGGATTCCATTCTTTAAGTGCTCAATTTGTAACCCTAGACAAAATCTTATCTTCCAAAGGTCTTTCATTTCAAATTTTTTCTTTAAGTACTCCATTATCACTAAATTCTCTTCAGAAGTCTCAATGATATTTAAATCATCAACATACATAGCAATTATAACAAATCCTAATCCAAACATCTTTATAAAAATGCATGGAGAAAAGTGATCATTCTTATAGTCATCCCTCAATAGGTATTCACTAAGGCGATTACACCACATGCGCCTAGATTGTTTCAATACACAAAGGGATCTGTTTAATTTGATTGAATAATGTTCTCGAGAACCTGAATTAGCTGCTTCTGGCAAATTAAAACCTTTTGGGAGTTTCATGTAAATGTTATTATCAAGTGGTCATATAATAAGTTGTAACTACATCCATTAGGCGTAAATCAAGCCCTTCTCTTATTGTCAAACTAATCAAGAACCTAAAAGTAGTTGCATCCACGTTCTCCCACAAGAGAGTATGTCTCTTCATAATCAATATCAAGTATCTTATGAACGTTCTTGTTACAAGTTAATTCTATATATTATGATTTGTATTTTCTTTCGCTATTATGCTAACATGTACTCTCCTTAGCTTTACACCTTCTGAATGTTTGGACTTTTTGTCCGAGAGACATTTCATAAGTTATAATAGAAACACTTATTTATTGTTGATGACTTGTTCTCATCTTAATGCTTTCAAGTATATTTTCATTCAAGATCCTCACTTTTCCATAATATTGAAGTGTTCTACGTATATTATCGTTGTCGACAACAATTTCATTTTTTTTAACTTCATTTAGTTATGACATAACTAATTGAGATATCTCATTATATTCATAATTCCAAGTACCTGAACCTCTTCTAGGGTTTTATCAAAAGCTATACATTGGGCCTCTTTAGGAGTACCCGCCTCCTTTTAGTATGTGACCATCTTCATTTCTTTCTCCTTTCTTTCAATGATTTTTTTTTTGTTTTATGGAGTCAACTTGCTTGTCATGCTTCTAGCATGCTCAAGTCTGATTTTTTTTATCACATTGTCCTTCTAGGACATATAATTATTTGGAGCATTTTAGCTGGTATATGTATCAGCTAATATGTGGAATATCTAAATGTCATCACTAAACATATCTAGCAAATAATTTTTATCCTTCAAACTTTGTGCACATAATATTAGTGAGGATCACAAAAGAAAAATGATGACATAATTATTTAACTAATTTGTCTCCCCTTAATGTCGAGAAAATTTGCAACATGACAATACTTTTTTTTTTCAAAATTATAAATATATCTCCCTTCAATAACTAATCAAAATTCTAAAATTTCTCAACTTCATATTAGATGATTCATCTTAATGCATTATGACGGAATATGAAATAGATATTGCACATCCAAATATTCTTAGATGGAATCTATTGACTTATAAATGAAAGTCAATTCTCATGAGATGAATTTTTCTTACATGTCGGCTTGATGCAAATAAAATTACATGCTTATTGTAAAACAATTCTTATATTAATGGTTAAACAACTAAATGGAAGCATAGTTTTGCTAACCATCATATATAGGCAATAGATAACTTAAAATTAGTTCAACTAAAACTACAAAAATCATGCTAGAGATATAATGCACCAGCGTTGTTAGCACAAATTGCATTCTATAGAGATTGTACACAATCAAATTATTTCAAGAAATAGTATTGCAAACTTCGGGTTGCACACATGTGATACATGAGCTCATATATTATTTGGTTATCATTGAAAAATGCAACTGACTTCTAACTTTAGCTGGTGTTAGATCAATATATTGTCCAAATAACTAGTATAATGAAAATTATTAAAATATATCTTCTAATTCTTCAATAAACTCATATAAAATTTCACCAAATTATTTTGCATCAACATTGACTCGGGATGATCTAACCGGTCATACCAACACTATGAACTTCTTTTCACTATCTCATATGTCATTCATATAAGTGTAATGTATTCCTTCTGGGAATATTTATAATACAAAAGCATGAGTATCTCATGTCATTTCTATCCATGATTTTAATATAAAACACATAAAAAAAAATTCCTTCAACATATATCATCTTGATTTGAGAAATAATTTTATGTTTTACAAAATTTTGCATATCAAAGAGGTAAAATATTAGCTTTTCAAGAGCTTTTTACAGTTTAATACAATATTAACTCTTCAGGAGCATACAATCATTTTATTATATATATCCTCAATGAATACTTAATGTATTCATATAAAAAAAATGAATTAATATTACTAATAAATCACTATGGTTAGATAATATATCATCCCCAAGCAAATATCAAGTAAACACTGATTCTAATGGTTCTTAAATCAAACAATTAAATTTTAATGCTTGGATCAGCAAAATTTTGACACAAACTAAATACATATTAATCATCCTTGTATGCATAGCCAACTTTAGCATCATATTGAAAATTTTCATTTTCTTTCTGAAACAATTATCCTCAATTTCATCATTTTGGACAAAATTTATCTCAATATTATTTCCTTTTTTTTAATGGATGCTTTGATAAAATTTTACCAAATGCTTAAACATACGACAGGTATGTGACCAATGCATTTTCATACAACATTGGTAGCATGAATTTTCAATAACATTCGAATATTTTTAACCTTCATTTCCTTGATTTTCCTTATTATTCTTTCTAATGGTTAGAAGTACCACTATTATAACAACCATGATAAAAATTATTAGTATATCTCCAACCACATCCTCAATTACAACGACAACCACGATTTTTATATTCTGATTTTTCATAGTTGTTATACGTTGTAACATTCACTTCAGAGAATGAGGTCTTTTTACTAAAAGGCATAAGATCGTTCCAAAATACTTTTTAAAGCCTTTTTCACAATATTGATGTTATATGAGCACATAAGATATTTCAATCATAGAAAGCTTTAGAGAGTATTATCATCATTTTTTCAAATTATTACGTCATTCAAGAATCAAGAGGATCTTTCACAGTTAGATATTTCATACTTTTAATTCTTCATGTAGATGATAATCATTAAACTTTCACAATTGTAACTTTCTCATAATTATTTGTGTCAAGTTATATATTCTAAACTAACAATTAAATCGAGAAAGCACTACTATTCATATTTATTCAAACTTAAGTATAGAAATATAATCATCTAGATCTATTAAAATCTTATGATAATTAAGATCAATCTTACAATTTAATCAACATAACAATAGAATACCCAAAATTGTTTTATGGAATATTAACTAGAGACATCACGTTATTTTATTTACTATAATCAAGGTTTTCATAGAAAATTTCATCCGCAAATAAACAAATAGCCATAAGCTATATCATATGCATTTGGATATATATAATGTACAAGTACATTTAACTTATTCGAAGTTTTTCATATGACATATCCAAATATTGAACATGAGCCTCTAGTGTCAAAAATAATAAAATAATAATCTAATGGCAACGTTGTACATTTGGTAATAGTCACCAAATAAAATAATTTTTTTTAAAATGATTACTTTATTTTTAATAATGTCAATGACATATGTTATGAAAGATATACATATTTAAGTAAAAATATTCAAGTTGTTGATACTTCAATCTTATTTAAAGTCTTAGATCATAAACAAGCATATCATGAAATATATAAAACATAAATTCATATTTAAATACGGGAAAAAATGAGCATCATTTTAACTTTTTTTCATTAAGAATATTGAAATCTCACAATCTTTCATGCACACAGAGAAATTCACATACCTTAACCTTGTTGCTTCAACAAGAATGTTGTACGTCTAGATTAATTGTTCTCCAACAAAATATTGAATACTATCAAGCAAGCTCGTGCTGATAACGTGTTATAAAATAATAATAATGATGTAAAGAACACAAGGATAATATATGAAAATAAAGGGAGAGTATGTATTGTATTCTATATATTTCATCACATTTACAAGTAGCATACTCCTCTATATATAGAGGAAGATTCAACTCTTCATATTTTAATACATAAATAATAAAAAGTAATTACAAAAATATGAAAAGTTGAGGAAGATGAAAGGTTAAAGGTCAAAAAGAGATTAAAGAATATGGAAGGTTAAAAGTCAAGGAAAGGTTAAGGAAGATAGAAGGTTAAAAGTCAAGGAAGATGAAAGCTTAAACATCCATTTAATAATATTCATAACATACACCAATAAATAACTCCATTTTTATTTTTGGATTTATATTTTATTTATTGAAGATAAATAAATTTAATTTAATTCCATTAATTGAACTCAACGAGTGATTCCAGTGAAAAAGATGATATTGTTCATCTTAAGAGATTCGGGTTCGCACACCTATGTGTGCCTTGTCAAAGGGTTTATGTGTGTAAATTTTGTTTTTCTCCCTAAACTTTATTTTAATGTATTTTATATATTTTGGATTTAAAATGCACAATTTATTATCTCTATCAATAAATAACTATAGTTCATCTAGTATTGTTTATTTGAAGAATTTATGTGTGTAAATTTTGTTTTAATCATAATTTAATCTATTTTTTTATTTCAAAATCGTATATATTTCATCTGTTATTATATTAATTAGTTTCAAACTATTTGTTTAATTGTTTATTATATACTACTTTTAAACAAACACCTATTTTAAATCTATAATTTCTATACACATACGTGTGTGATAGAATTTCTAGTAGTAAGAATGATTCGTACAAAATTGACAATAACGTTGTAATGTACTAATTAATTTGGCTTGAATTCAAGTGATTTGTGTTGGATTAACTACAAAATTCGCCTTTTCTTTTGATGAATTATAATAGGATAACAAAACTCTAACAGTAACGCGATTAGTGTGATTAGTGCGACTTAAATCTAGATCACACTTGAGATGGTGAACACTCTAACCATCAAGTCAACACACGAGATTCAGAATTCGCTTTTAAAGTACATTTTTTTTGTATTTACATATTTAAATCTTTTTTTTATTAAAAGTGATACTTAAATTGTCAATTTTGTTTTATTTTACTCTAAATATTTACGACATTCAATAAACATTGCATATATCATATTCTTATTGGTTGATATCATATTTAGTTAATAAAATTAGGTGAAATTAATAGTTTAAATATCACCTTTAAAATGAAAAATATGAAATAACTCGAGAACTAGTTTTGCATTTAACCCTATCTATAAGTTAACATTAACAATTTTTAATTTCATTATTTATCAAATTTTCATGAGATACAAGCATGGACTTAATACACTTAGGGTAGCTCAAAAGGTTAGTTCAGTTATTAATCAAACCGAATTACATGAAATAAAAAAATATTTAATCGTTAACCAAATCAAAATATTTCAATTAATTCGATCGGTTAATCGAATTAACCAAAATTTATATGTTTTTATTTTTGGTTAAAATAATTGTTTAAACATATAAAAGAATACATTGTTAATGTTCACTTTCTTTTTCTTTAATGATTCAAAAAATATATTATATCTAATATATTATTTAATTCGGTTAATTATCCAATTCCGAATCGAATTAATCAATAATTAAAATTTTAAAAAATCATTAATCGAACTTCGATCGAACTAAATTCGATCACCAACCGATTAATCAAATTAAATTGATTCGATCGGTTAATTCGATTTTAGCCAAATATAAACGCCCCTAAATACAATTACCTTGAGTCTTGAACTACAGTGTTTTCCTAGTTGACAGATAGTAATTAACAAAGTTAAAATGGGTGGTTGCTGCGGCGATGATGGCACAAATAGTGGCTCAGCCTGACGGTGTTTGTGGCTACGGAGCTGGCGGCGTTGGAGCCTCGTAACGAGGCGCTGCTCTAAAAGTGAGATGGTTGGCCTCAGGAGATGGGGGGCTTGTATTGATTTCTCTTAGCCTTTTTGGCACATTGATTTCGGATGAAGAACTCGAGCCTGCCGCTTCGCCGGCGGCATGGATTCCCCGGCAACTACTCGACAGCAAGAGGTTAAGCGATGTTCCATTTGTGTAGTTTTATAATTATGATCATTTTCCAGGTTTTCAAGGCACTTATATATCAACTTTATCTTATTTTTGGGTCTATATTTACTGTAATTCATCGCAAAAGCAAAGGTTAAGCGATGTTGGCGTCAGCTATTTTAAAGTTATAATCATAAATAATAATAATAATAATAATAATAATAACCTTTGCAAGTTTGATAAAAAGAAAATTATAAAAAATTACTAAATATTAAATGAAAGCAAACATATTTTCATAAAATTTTAAAAATAATAATAATAACGTACTTAATTTGTTTGAACAAATAATATATATCACATTTGGAAAGGATCTATTTACACCAACTTAAAATTTAAGTGGTTTTACACCATTTTATAATTTTTAATATGATTTATATTTTAACAATTCAATCATCATATTTTATGTTCCATTCATATACTAGGCATTGTGCATATCGACCCATGCAGTGTTGTAGCTAACGCGTTAAGTATTCCGCCTGATGAGTATATTCGCAAGAATGAAATTCAAAGAAATTTACGGGGCCTGAACAAGTAGTGGAGCATGTGGTTTAATTTGATGTAAAAGCGAAGAATCTTACTAGGGCTTGACATGCTGCAAATCCTCTTAAAAGAGAGAGGCGCCCTCGAGAATGTGGTCAGAGGTGATGCATGGTTGTCGTTAGCTCATGCAGTAAGGTGTTGGGTTAAGTCCTGCAACAAGCGCAACCCTCTTGTTTAGTTGTCACTGTTGAGTTTAAAACCCTAAATAGATTACCGGTGATAAGTCGGAGGAAGGTGAGGATGATGGTCAAGTTTGAAATAAATTAAAATTTTCTAACTATTTGTTTTATATAAAAAAATTCCAACTGTTAATTATATATATATATATATATATTAATAGAAACAATATTATAAATCGATGTGATAAATATATCAAATTGATTCAAAAAATTACGTACATGATGAGTGTAAATATCTTAATAAATTCAACGATTGATTCGTTAAAATATTAATTGTATAAAAGGAATGAAATGATGTAAAGCTACTTAAAGTTTTACACCAATGTAAAACAAATATTTTGTAATATTAGAAATATTCTTTAAAAAAATTTGTTTAAATTTAAATTTTTATTGTTTACAAAAATACAAAGTTATTTATTTTGGGACTACTATTAAATTGATTTTAAAGTATTTATAAAAAAATATAAGCCCCGTTTGTTTCAACATAAAAGTTTTTATGAAAATATTTTTAACCTTTTTTGATGTTTGTTTCATGCAAAAAATGATGGTCAACGTAAAATATTTTCCAGTCAACGTAAAATTACCTCTTTATTCCCGTAAAATGTCTCATCAATTTTTTTCCGTAAGTCATTTTCCAGACTAATAAGACTTTGTTCACTGTAACACCCCCCATATACAACCTAAACATCGGGTCAAAGCATCGATATATTATATTATCTACTACATTCTTCAATTATAAAATATTTTCTTAGAAACTTTCATAACTTTTCAATTTAGCCCCCTTTTGTCATAAAAGTTCAATATTTACTAATTAATCATATTAAATCAATTTTTTTTCTTATTACACTTTAATCATATAATTTATCTCAATATCTTGTTTCATATATCAAATTTCTATGTATTTCACTTCTATTATTTCATCCACATATTTTTTCGAGTTTAACAATTTAGTCATTGTCATCATAAAAATTTCATATTTTTCCAAAATTTCACTTTTACAATACTTTATGGATATTTCATCATCTCATAACATATTCATTAAAGTTTTGTCATAATTTCTTTATTCACATATTAAATTATTTCACACTTAAACGTTTGTATATTTTTCAATTTAGTCCCTATTGTCATGTAATTTATTTTTTACCATATAAGCACTTTAGTCAAATAATTTATCATAATATCTTATTTCACATAATAAATTTTCATGCATATCACTTCTCTAATTTCAATTATAAGTTTCACAAAGTTTACAATTTAATCCTTAGCATCATGAAGATTCATTATTTATTATAATTTCACCTTAACATCACTTTGTAATCAATTCACTACTTCATTTAAACTCTTTATCATAAATCTCAAATGTATGTTTGTTTCATTAAAAACAAATTTTATTAAATATTTTCAAGAAATCTGTCAAATAACAAAAAATATTTTACACAGATTCATTCAAACATAAAAAAATATTAACTTTTACAGAAAAGTAAATAATTTTCCAAAAATTATTTTTCTGAAGCCATTTTCAGTGAAACAAATAGAGCCATAACTTAAAATTCAACTAATTTATGACAAATGAATTGCATTCGTTAAGTACCTTCATTTCCGATCCTTTAATAAAAATTGGTTTAATTACCAAATCTGCCTCTAAACTATGTAGTATTTGGCACTTATGTATTTTATTTTTATTTTTATTTGATAAAAGTGCTACTTAAATTATCAACATTGTCTCGTTTTACTTTAAATGTGGAAGCATCATCATGTTCTTATTGACTGATATAGTATTTTGAGAGTAAGATGAGACACAAATTAATAGTTTAAGTATCACTTTTAAATTTGAAAAAGTAATACAACTTGAGGGCTAATTTTGCATTTAAACCTAAAAAAGGGGTAAACTATATTAGTAGTCACTCGATTGTGGTTTATTTTTTTTAGCCATCCAAATATGGAAAGTTATAAAATTGCTATTCAACTATTTAATTTTGTCCTTTTTGGTCACTAACTAGCTAACGAAAAATGAAAACACTCAAAAATCCAAAATATTTGGGTGACCAAAAAAGACAATTAAATAATTAAGTGACCATTTTGTAACTTTTCATAGTTGAGTGATCAAAAAATAAAATTACTAATAGTTGGATAACCGTTTTGTAACACTTCATAACTAGATGACCAAAAAAAAAACATATTTAGGTGATTAATAATATAGTTACCAGCAAGGGCGGATCTAAGGGGGCTGACAGGGATCTCGATCCCCTTAAAATAAAAAAATTTTCTTTAGGCCTTTTTAATTTATAACATTTTAAATTAATAATGGTAAAATTACAATTTGACCTTCCAAAAATAATAAAAATTTGATTTAATACTCTATAAATTATAAATATATAGACTATTAAAATAGCACAATTATATTTTTACTATCATAAAAATATATAATTTAATTTCGTTTTCCTCCAAAAAAATTTTATTCCCCCCCCACCCTTGATCCGCGATTGGTTACCAAAAAAATAATAAATTAGCAATATTAAATTTTAATTTCATTATTTATCAAAATTTGATAAGACAGAAGCATGGATTTAATACACTTATCTTAAACTACAACATTTTCCTACTTCACACATAGTGAGGAGTATCGTCGGCCTTAGGAGCTGGGGGGCTTGAATTGATTTCTCTTAGCCTTTTCGCCACATTCATCAAAAATCTCGAACGAACCGCTTCTGATGAAGAGCTCCAAACTGCAGCTTCGCTGGCGGCATGGATTCCCCGGCAACTACTCGACAGCAAGAGGAAGCCGACGATGATGAGCGGCAACAATGTCGCCACCGAAGACTTTGCATGTTCCATTTCTCTGGTTTTATAATTATGATCATTTTCCAGGTTTTCAAGGTACTTATATATCAACTTTATGATCTTATGTATAGCTCTTATTTTTCGGTCTATATTTACTGTAATTCATTCCAAAAACAAAGGTTAAGCGATGTTGGTTTGAGCTGTTTTAAAGTTTGAATCATAAATAAATAACATTTACAAGTTTGATAAAAAGAAAATTATTAGGTTAAATTAGCTGAGTATGTCCGAAAAAAAATTTATTGGCAAAATAGATCAATTTTTATTTTAAATTTAAGGAAATAGATCGTTTTTTAATAGAGTATGTGAAAGCATGTCCAATTGGACACGTGTTTTCACACACTTAAAAATTCAAAATAATTGGGTGACCAAAAAAGATAATTAAATAATTAAATGATTATTTTGTAATTTTTCATAATTGAATGATCAAAAAATAAAATTATTAATAATTAGATAATCGTTTTGTAACACTTCATAAC
Source organism: Kokia cookei (assembly GCA_039519145.1). Classification (NCBI taxonomy): domain Eukaryota; kingdom Viridiplantae; phylum Streptophyta; class Magnoliopsida; order Malvales; family Malvaceae; genus Kokia; species Kokia cookei. Next base: position 45,471,559 of record CM076908.1, on the reverse strand, counting down.
TAGATGCAGTGACACAGGACTGTCCCTAAAATAAAAAAATCTTTTATAATTTATACAATTTTAAATTAATAATAGTAAAATTATACTTTAACTTTCCAAAATTTACTTCAATCTCTTAAAAATTATAAAAATATAAACTATTAAAATGATAAAATTACATTTTTACTATTAAAAATATATAATTTAATTCTACACTTATCTTAAACTACAATATTTTCCTACTTCACACACAGTAACAAAGCTAAGTTAAAATAGGTTGTTGCAGCGGCGGTGATGGCGCAGATAGTGTCTCAGCCTGACGGTGTCTGTGGCTGCCTAACTGGCGTGGGCACCACTGCTGCCGGCGGTGGAGCCTTGTAATGAGGCGGCTCTACAAATCTGTAGTTAGGAGGAACGTTGAACCTTGGAGCTGGGGGCCTAGACTTGATTTCTTTTAGCCTTCTCGAAACATTGTTCAAAAATCTCGAAAGAACCGCTTCGGATGAAGAACTCGAAACTGCCACTTCGCCGGCGGCATGGATTCGCTGGCAATTACTTGAAAGCAAGATGAAACTGATGATGATCGGCGGCAAAAATGTCGGCACAAAAGACTTGTTATGATCCATTTGCCTGGTTTTATATTTATAATCATTTTTCAGGTTTTAATGGCATTTATATATCGATGGCGGTAATTGATTGCAAAAGGTGAAATATACCCAAAGTCACTAAATTATTAGTAAACTTATATTTTAGTCACTCAATTTCAAAAAGTTACAAATTGGTCATTAAATTATTTGAAAGTTTTTATTTAAGTTATTAGGCTGTTAAGTTCTTTTATTGAAGAAGTTTGACAATCAAGCTCCAACAAATGATTCGACGATCGGTATGATGGATCAATACCTATCAATGAGTAGAAGAACATACCTTAGAACCAAGTTTATATGACGATCAGTGTCAAAGGTAGAAAAAGAAAGTTGTTTCAATTTTGATTTTCGGATTCATGACGTTCAAAATTGTTTCATGAAAAAATGAACTGTAACACCCTTACACCCGGTTCACACGTATAAACCCGGTATAAGAGTATTACATACAGTGTCAGAGAATTAAAAACGAGTATAATAAAATTTTCTTTAAGAATAATATGTAATTGAATCGTTTTACTCAAAATATCACAAAATAATCAAGTATAATCAAAATCGAGACTTAAAATAATTTTGACAATAATAAAATATAAATTTTGATTCGAAACAGGGTAAATTATCGATACCACAATAAAAATATTGATACCTCTATTTCAAAATCAAGAAATAGAACTAGAAACTTCAACTAAACCCCTTAAAATTATATAAAAACTTTACCATTTGTACATGTCATTTCACACAAAATAAATATACCTCGTATTGCAACCTTCCAATGTTGATGTGATTTAATGAGAGACACCTAATCCAACCTTAGCTTCTCGGAGGTCTTATACCTACGCGTTGAAATAAACGCGTTAAGCCGGTGAAGGCTTAGTAAGTATTACAAGAGTCATTAATCATTCATCTTTTAATCACACATTTCAAACTCATTCATATAATTATTAATTCATGTAAAATACGTACATTTTATGTGTTTAACTTACAGTAGTGTTATGAATTCACATATTTTTCCTCATTTCACATTTTAGCCATTCCAATCTCTTAGCTTACTTAGTTTTATCATTCTTTCATTTCTTATACGTACATTGTACTTTCCTTTCATGTGATTATCATTTCACTTACCTCAATGTCACAATTTGCTCATTCTTTCTTTTTCACATTGTTTACCCTATTAACAAGACTCGAACCTTGGCGGATACACGGATCCAACCAAACACACCAGAATGACACCCAGTGCCTCATCGGATAGTTCGAAGCAATAAAGTGACACTCAGTGTCTCATCGGCCTAGCCGAAGTAGAGTGGTACCCAATACCTCATCGAATCTATCCAAAGTAAAATAATGACACCAATGTCTCATCGACTCAAGGTCGAAGTATCCCTGAACTCTTTCAATCCTATGGCATGCCAATTATATCCGACTCAGCCCGACTAGTTAATAGGGATTTTCAATTTACAATTCATATCACTTTCAATTTCATTTTCATTTTCACTTTCACTTTCACTTTCACTTTCACTTTCAATTTTGATCACAAATTATTCACAACTTATACATCATATATACATTTTTCATCACATATACATAACCATGTATTTCTCACCTTTATTTCCTCAATAGCTTTCACAATATCACCATTTTATCATATAATCAACATTTATAATTAAACACATAATATTTCACATATACATTGTTCATCACATATATATCATCATATACCTCTTTACTCTTATTTTCACATTAATTTTCAAAATTGTCCACTTGCGTCACAGTCACTAAATTATTTATATCTTGAGCTACAGAATTCGAAATTAAAATCCGCTTGATGTTTCTGAAATTAGACTCAAATATATTTTTACCATAAAAATTTTTAGAATTTTTACTTTAGCCAATTTATACAGTAAATTCTTTCAATTTACCCCTTCTCTGTTGTCTGACAGTTTCGACCTCTCTTCACTAAAAATTATTTATCTTTTTTCACAGAGATCCAGTAATGTTCTTGTCTATTTCTTTTGAAAATAGACTCATTAAGGATTCAACCATATAAATTTCAGTATCTAATAATTTTTCTAAATTTTTCTATAATTTTTCAAAGCCAGAACAGGGGAACTCGAATCTATTCTGACCTTGTTACACAAAAACTAGTATATCTCGAAATATACATTTCCTTTTATTTCAATGTTTCTTCCATATTAAATTACACTTAATAATATTTAATTAAATATTTAATTCAACTCTTAACTCTTTTTATACAATTTTTGGTGAATTTTCGAAGTTAGTCCTCTGTTCTGTCCAAACTGTTTCAATGAGATTAATTCCTTTCTCATACTTCGTTATACTAAATTTCATTCAATCACACATAATTATCATACTCATAATTAAACATCTCATTTTCATCATGATTAATCATATATATTAAAATTATAAACACTTTAACTTAATTGTTACTAAGTCTCTTAATACTTGTAGTACTTACCTCACTTGTAGATAATTTCTTCTCACACATTAGCTTTCTCCTTTCCTTTTTCTTCAATTTGGTCCTTCTCCTTCTTCCCTCTTTCTTCAATTTCATACAAACACATATAAGCTTAATACTAAAATTCAATACTCTTTCATGCTAGATTATGTAAATATACATTTATGTCATGAAAATTGAATCATCTCTTACCTTTGTTCTTGAATTTCCAATATTCTAATTCAATCCCTATCCACTTTAACACTTCAAAGTTGACTCTATAAGGAAATTAAGGTATCTACTAACTTCCCTCTATGCCTTTCTCAAGGAAATTTCAAAGAAAATGGAGGATTTTGAAGCTTGGAGGGCTTAACAATGGTGAAGGGACTAAATTTGAATAAAAGCAAAAGTTGGATGGAGAGAGAATAGGCATGGACGGTTTAGCATTATGAAAAAGATGATATTTTCATCTTTTATTTCCTTTTTCTTTTCTCAATTTCTCTAGAATTTTCCACTAAAATATCTCTCTTTAATAAAAATGGTAAAATTCAACTTTTAGTCCCTAGGCCTTCCAACTTTACACTTTGGCCCAAAACTTTGCCTCCAAAAATATCTTTCACGAAGTTACTCTTTTGCCCCTCCTTAATCAATCTAATTCCCATGATGGCTCATAATTCAATTTGGATAAATTGCTATTTAGTCCCTTATTCTTTCACACAATTACTAATTAATCCTTGAATTTTCTTAACCTTTCTTGTTTAGACTACACATTCTAATTCTTAATTTTTCCTAATCTTCTTATTTTAACTACATATTCTAACTCTTAACTCGACATTATTACTGTTCCAATTCCGGTTCAAAAACGCGAATGTTACATGAACTATAAATAAAAAGGTAAAACTTCCGACTAGTGCGGACAACATAAATAGAAAAAGTCATATAGTAGTGATTTTAACAACTAGTGACTTAAATATTCAATTAAGCTTTTTTGTTTAATTTCATTTATATATCACTTCTCTATTATTCATATGTATTAATTTTTATAATGTGAAAATTAAGTATATAATAAGACAGCATGATTATTAAAAAATACGAGGAATTTACTTACACCAGTTTAATTTAAAGTAGTTTTACATTTTTTTTAATATTTTTATATGATTAATATCTTAAAAATTAAATTGTTGAATTTATCAATATAATTACACTTGTCTCCGTATAAGTTTCCAGACCAAATCATTATATTTATCATATTTATATAAAATATTGTATATATTAATATTTATTGAATAAAAAATTCTTAAATAAAAAAATAGTTAGAATTTTTTTTACATGCATTATTTATATAAATGAAATATATAATACAAGAAATTCTTATCATTTTTGCTTTTTTTTGATACAACACTTAAAATTATTTATACCTCATCCACAATCCTTAAATAAGAGAATAATGCACTTCAACGTACTCAAACTCACGTCTTCTTATACTAATAATAATATCAATGTAAATCCAGTTAACACTTAATCGCATAAAACTACAAAATATTAAATAAATTTTATTGAAATTGAATTTTTATCCGGTAGAATACGGTGGGTCTCCCTTATCTATTGAATTTTCTTTTTACAAAATAGATATTGACATAAAGTCATGGACTAGAGATAATTACAAAGCTTGGTCTACTGGTCAGCTTCACTATAAATTCAGCCTTTAGTATTCCGACAGTGCGGTAGGTGGGCGGCGGTTGCTTATTAATTTTAGGTTAAAATATGTAATATATTTTTTATTTTTTTTATAAATTTGGAATTTAATTTATATATTTTTATTTTTAAGATTCTAAAATTCTTATAATTGTTAATACTATTAAAATTATTTATTAAATTTTATTATAACGCTATTTTTTAGTTACGTGTTTGTCAAGTGAATTTTTTTAATTTCAAAATGTCACATTAAAACTTTAACTCTGTTACTAGAGGAATTGAATTCTTGAAAAAAAAATACAAGGACTGAATTTCAAATTTATGAAAAGTATAAATATTTATGGCATATTTTAACATTAATTTTACAGTTATAATCATAACAGTATGGTTCTCGAACCACGCTTCACGTTGAATTGATTATTTGTTTTTGTTAAATTATGGAGTAAAAGTTTGAAAGCTAAACTATGTTCTAAGCCTCTATACGCTGCATACATTTAGAATTTCATTTCTCTACTTTCAAATTTAAAAAATCAAGTCCAATTGTTATCACCATTAAAAAAATTTTAGTAAATTCTCCGATATTACATTTTAAAATTAAAATAAATATTCGTTTGACAATCATGTAACAACAAAAAATAACATTGAAAATAATGATTATTTTTTTAAAGAAAATGTCCATTCCAACTCTTCATGATAAAATAAATTTTATTCTATTTGAATAATATTTTTAAGAAAAATTAATAATATTGATTATTCAAACTTACTAATGACATTATAAAAGTAGAGGGACAAATTATGTAAAAAATTAAAACATATAAATTAAATTCCACATTTTAGCATAATCTAAAGGTCAACTAAAATTTGACCATTATCTTATAATATAACACAAAGAATATATATGATATTCATATTATATATGATAATTAACATTATAAAAATATAAAATCAAATTACTAATTAATAACATTATAAAAATATAAATATTATATTATATTAAAATTTAAAATACAAAAATTAAATTTCAAATTTAAGCATATAAAATTAAAGCACATTACAAAAAATAATATTTCTAAATTATAAATTCGTACATCACACTGATACACTAAAAAATAATTAATTATATCAGAAGGACACAATTATGCAAAATATATGATAAATTCACTAAATAGAGTTTAATATTACGCTACACTAAATTTCATTATAATTCAGTTAATATATTTAAAAGGGAGGGAAATTAGTATACAATAATTACACAGTAATCTAAATTCAAACAATAATTACAAGATTTTTTTTTTCTTTTTTCTCCTATTTTAATCAGAAGGTTCAAGCTCAAAGTTTTCAACCACAAACATTTCAACAACTAAACAAAGGACTAGGATTTCCAAAGCACTATCCCCTCACTTCATGCTTCATATTATAGGGCTCGATTTCGGACCATGGTGAGAGCATGCGATATCCGATACCATTGTAACTGGTATCATGTAACGCTGTATTCAGTAGCACGGTGAGACGATTCGCACGTTACTGGATGTCAGTTTATGATTGGACCTTCCCACTGTACTCCAAATAGAGCCTACCGAAATAGTAACAAGCCGACCTGTACATGTATATCATGTTACACTCTGTGAAAGGTGGAAGGGCCATGGAGTTGTACATCAATTAGGTCTTCGTAAAAACAAAAAGAGAAAGTTGATGCCTTATACATCTACGGAAAAAACAGTGTTTCAACCATGAAACAAATGTCTATCCAGTGATCTGATCGTAGTCCCTGTTTTCTGGAGATTGATGAGCTCCCTGACCTGTTTTTCCTGTAATAGATATTTACATTCAGCATTTAACGATGCATGAGCATGCATATATATATGTGTGTGCATGCAAGACTCTAACCTGTTAATTCAAACCCAGTTCTATCATCTAGAGCAATTCTCCAATCTGTGGACTGAGCTGCCATATGCATGCCTCGTGGTTGCATCATGAAATGACTTCCTCCGAAACTTTGATGATCATCATTTTCCACAATCGGGTTTCTTCCTGAAGTTTCGAAAGCAGAGCGAAATCCAATGTTTGATATCAAAGTCCCTCCAACCGGAGATGGCAACTTGCTGCCAGAGGCTTCACCTTTTGCACCGGCACGAATGTCCTTCTTGTTGTCGATAGTAAACGTACCGACAATAACCTGTACAAGCAATAAATTGCGCATTACAAGTTTTTCTGACTATCCCTGAATCAAATAATAAAACCACTAATACCTGAACTGGGCCGGCAGCCTTTAGAGGTCCACCAACCCGACCACCAATAATCTGGCCATCTGCACTTGATAGACATACACTGAGCCCACCAGTCCTCCCTCCAGTTTCATTCCAAACATAAGATCCCGACAGTGAAACAATCTCAAACCGACCCTAATATCATATCATCAAGAAAACAAATCATATTTTGACATACAAATCAAGAAATTTCAGGCAAATATGTTGCATGTTAACTGAACCGGTAAAAACCTGACTTAACCAATAAAAACTAATATCAAAGCAAGGATAAGAGCTTTAAGGAATATGGGATGGCAATTGCATCGTACAAACATGGAGCAATCTTGTTGATATAATAGGTTGGGAAAAAGTAGTGGTTACCTCATAGGCAATGTTACCGCCGGATGTCGCTTGTTGGCAGAGAGATACATACGAGATTGTACCGGATGCAGACAGAATACATACTTCACGCTTGCTTTGTTGAATGAACATCATTAATTTTTGGCCCACATCCTATTTCGATCAATATATCACATCAAGAAGGCAAGAAAAGACTTGGATTTACGTATAGAAACAATACTAAAAGAACCAAGACTGTTGTAAATGAGATATATAAGCAAGCAAAGACCTATAATAACCAAGAGCACACAAATGGACAAGCAATTCTTTAAGGCTTCAATAAAGGTGAATGACAGAATGTCCAGTCCACCAACCTCCCACCATCCGTAAAAAGATCAAGGAAATGGAACAAATATGCCATATGTTAAATTCTCTAGCTCCATCTCTTATATACACTCTCAACTTCAAACACAAGAATAAAAGAGAGAGAAAACCAACTGGAAATCTCGGAAACACTCTCATTAAACTTTCGACAATGACTACCATGGCCTCGTATTGTTTGTAATGAATCATAACATTGAAAAAGATAAGGATTTTATATCAGAAACACAAAGTTACACGTTTTATTATATCAGTAAATATCACATAATCAATTGGACATCCTATTTAACTGAACCATGACTAAAAACCCAACTTTAAGATATGACAAAAAGTCAAACTATGCCATTTTTTTTAAAGGAAATCGACTATGTGGAAAACACATTTTAACAGATTATAAAATTGACAAAGAAACTGGTATGCATCAAAATCAGCTCCCTACAGATATGGATCAACCAATGCCAACACGTATCCGAAATATTAATAAAAACTTCCAAAAGTAATTAATACCATACCTCTCCAGCAACTACATTGACAACATGTGGAGTAAAACCTTGACCTGCATTGCCTGCACCGATTAGAGGGTGTTACGCTTGCCTTTGTGGGCAAGACAAGAAGTCAAAAGCACCAAAAATGAAAAGAAGACAAAAAATTTTTATTTTAGTAATATGCGTATTATTCTACAAGAATAAAATCATATGTAACTTCTATTTAACGGCATAATTCTTAGTAATAAAATAAAACAGAAGTGATTCCAACTTATAGAGGTTTATGACCCACTCTCCCTAATGAGTCTAAGGTTAAGAGCTCCCTTTTGACGAGCTCAATACATTAATCACAGGTTATTCATGTGGTAGGAACCACCAATAGGAAAGCGGACTTTCCTATGAATTGCTTGGTGACTCGATCCATAACCAGTGAACGTAACCGATAATAAGCAAATGAAACCGAATATATGCATCTATATGTCCTTATTTTAACATTGTACTATGCCACCAGCACCATCATTTGATGTATTTACGAATTTGACAAAACAATTACCTAACACAAGGTCACCAATTAGATAAAAGAAGTTCTATACTAAAAAAAGAAAAGGAAAGGAAAATTACTTTCTCTATGATTATCATGACTCGAAGAATTCGAGATCATGATTTGTAATTATCTTCTATCTGCTATCACTAAATAGCAAGTCAACATGTACAACACACAGCTCAACAGTGTTTGGCTCGGATCTTTTACTAAACCAGATGCACTCTGAAAATGAACCAATGCAACCATGCAAGTTGAGGACACTGAACGAACTACGACGCACTAATTTAAAGATTTAAGAACAGGCTAGCACATGATGCAACAAAACCATGACAAATTCAAGAATTTTACAACTTATGCCCCTGAAACCAAAAGTTTTGAAAATTATAATAAAAAAAGGGTTAATAGATTCCAAATTTGACAACAGAAGCAGGAACAAAATAAATTGGTAAACTGAAATATATGCACAATACCAAACATTGATTGAAGACCAAAAAGTAAATCATAAACTAAAAGTTCCATTAAATTACAAAATAGAAAGCATCTAAAACCTTCTCAAATTTCAACAAACTTGCAACAAGCTCCTCAAACATCTTCAAATTCACAAACAGATGCCAAAGGTAGAAGACTATTTAAAAAAAGAACTAAAGTAAATAAAAGAAGCACATAGAGCTAACAAATGCAATGGTTCAGACTCAATGCACCCCGAAACACCCCCAATTTTAAGAAATTTATAACAAGACCCCCAAAAAAAATAAAATTCATGATTAGGTACCATAAAAGAAAGATTCTTTTCTTTTTACCAAATATATCCAACCAGAGCAAGCAAAGGCAACATTTTCAAAAGCAATGCACACAAAACTTTCTCAATTCCAACTAATTTGCAACAAAAGCCTCTAAAATTCATTTAAAAAGGTTCCCACAACAATGCGCCCAAAACCCTTACTTTCTAAAAAATTTGCAACAAAACCCATCAAATTCACAAAAAAGGTACCCAAAAGTAACGAACTTTTTTAATTAAAAAAACACCCACCTAATGCAACCAACTGAGGCTTCTTAGAAGACCCACCACCACCACCAAGACCCAATTGTTGCTGCTGTTGCTGTTCTCTCCGTACCTTGGAGCTCAACGACGCCGTTTTCTTAGCTGCCATAGCCTGTTCCGGAGTCCCATACTTCCTAGGCCTCCCTCTCTTCCTCCTCGCCGGTTCCATAGCCGACGTCACCGCCGAAGGCACAGAGTGAGGGTACACCATATGGTGGGACCCTCCCCCTTCATTGGGTAGCAAAAGCCCATTGGCCGGTGAGGAAGTGGCGGTGACAGTGTTGGAGTTGTTGCTGGTGAAGTAGTGTTGTTGGGTTTCATTCAGTTCCATTGGTTTTTGCTGTTTTTGAGGCTTTGCAGATTTTTTTTTAATTTTTAATTTTTTAATTTGTTTTCGATTTTTTAGGGTTTTTTAATTTTGAGCAATTGAATATTGACCGTACGATGTAGATTGGGGGAGTTGAGATGATTGACTTTTGACGTTTGACTACTGAAAGATATATTTATTTATTAATTGATTATTTTTTATTTCGGTTCTTTAGGGGTATTTTTGGAATGGAAATGTTTGGATTCTGGGATTCCAGTTGTTTGTTTATGATTATAAAAAATTCTGTCCTCCAGTTGGACAATTTAGCGCCTTATCCAAGTATATCCAGATTCCATTTCGAATATATAACTATACAAAGACAAAAAAAATTTTATTAAAATGCGTTAAATTTATAAACCCATTTATGTGTAATATTTTTTAAAGTTATTTATCAAATTTTGATTTGGTTTTCTATTTTGATTTTTTAGACTTGTTTCGATAATACGAAAATAACCTTTGAATATTATTCGATAAATTTTCAAAATATTTTTCTTAAATATTTTTAAATTATTTTTACTATTTTAAATATAAAATATTTAATTTGATTAGACTTTGTGTAACCACGGTTTCTAAATTTGTATTTCATAAATTAATTAATTATATTTTCAATTTTTCGTTTTTTTGTCCTTAATCCTAATTGTGGTACATTGTTAATGAAGTTTTCGTAGGATTTGAGAATTTTGCTTGAGTTTTTTTTTTCAATTAAAATTCTTTCATTAGAAAGATAATGTATTTTACTGTACTTATTTTTAATTCACGTCCTCCTACATTAATAACAATATCGATATCACTCAAGTTAAGATTCGATCGACATTATGCTTGTAATTTTAAAGTTGTTTTTTTTCTCGAGATCGTTCCTATTGATTTAAAATATAACTCTTAAATTTTATTAATATAATCCGTATTTTTAAAAGTTAATATAGTTCATAGGAAAAATATTCATTTTATAATAATTTAAAGTTTTCCAAATTAAAATCAATTGGATTTACAATGATATATTAATTTTTAAAATATAATTTATGTGTAATGATTTAATATGTAATCTTTGACTATATCTTTTAATTTTAAGGAATAATTTGGGCTTGGGTTTCTTATACTTTAGTTGGGCCAATTTTCTTCGGGCTTAAATTCTGTGGCCTTTTTTTGTTTTTTTTTTTTCTGTAACGTTTCTTTGGGTTTTTTTTAATTCACGTGTTTATTTTTATAAATAAAACTAATTAGCGCATATAAAAAAATAAAATATTAAAGTTATAATTATAACATGAAAAGATTAATATAAATAAATTAATCATTGGATCTGCCAACATCAGAGTTTCCCCACAGAAATAGATATATAACACATGATTTGTTTGTTTTTATCATATCGTTTATGCAATATACCATGTGATTATGATTTATGATTTAGAGAGCCTGTATTCTGTCTCCTGTCTATGTTGAGAGCCTAATTCGAAGATAAATTTTATAAAATGGGAATGTCTCATCAATTCGGGTTGTGCGTGGCGTTACGAGCTTTTAAACGGTCAATCCAATCGGTTTACCTGAAATGTAAAATTTTTAAATCGTTAATCGAATTGATTTTTTTTTAAATATATTAATCGAATCGAAATATTTAGGTTAATTTGATTAACCATTTATTGGTATATTTTTTTTTTCTTTTGATTAAAATAAATATAAAACATATAAAGATACATTGTTAATGTTTATTTTTGTTTTTTTTAATAATTCAAAAAATATATTATTTATTTCGATTAATATAAAAAATAATAGTTCAAAAAATGCATTACTAATATAAAAAATAATATATATTATTTATTTCGTTTAGTTATCCGATTTCGAATCGAATTAATTGATAATCGAAATTTTAACAAAATCAATAACCGACTTCTAACCGAATTAAATTTAATCAATGATTGATTAACAGAATTAGATCGATTCAATTGATTAATTCGATTTTAACCAAACTATGAACACCCTACATGACACACAACTATCTACTAGGAAGACATAGATGTCACACGCTTGAAAAAATTTGAACCTTTTCAGCTTGTTAACTTCAAATAAATGACACTTCGAGAATTTTTTCGAAAAAAATTTGAATTATTGCTAAATGTTATTCCTCTTCCTAAATCGTAAATCGTAAATGTGTTTTAGAACAAGACTTAGAATAAGGAGATTATAATATTAGAGGAGTTGGATCTGAATTATTATTTAATAATAAAATATTTTTAAATTTAATTGTCAAATATAATTAGTAATATAAAAAATAATTATTTAAACTTTTGTGTTTTTTTTTAACGGTAAAGCGAGTCATCAATTTGTTTGGATCAAACTTGAAAATGAGAAATAAAAAATTGAAGCCTTGTCTTTACCATGAGCATCTATTGTATGGTAGATTTCAACTTTGAAAAATAACATTTTAAATATTAAATATTTGAGTTTTTTTTCATTGAGTCTCAGCTTGATTGATATGGGTATTGTTGTTGATTGAAATATGATGTGAATTTGAGTGCGCTGAAACGTATTTTTTTTTTTTTATAGATTAAAAAAGGATTATGAACAGTTCTAAACATTGTGTCATAAAAAATATATATGATCAGAATCTATATGCTCTTTTGCATTTTTACATATATAAAAATATGAATTTTAATCTCTAAGAAAATCAAAGGATTTCTCATTTCATAGTAACGTAAATACGATATAAATATGAGATTTAATATTTAATCTAATTGATTATTGTAATCACTTCCATTTTCTATTTTCAGATTGTAACTTGATTTTTTATTTAAAAAATAGTGTGATAGAATCTTTAAAAACAAGAAGAAGTTTGAGTCACAAAAGACTCGCTTGAAGGTCTCTTGAGTTAGTAAGGATTCGGTTTTCTCGGATTCATTGTGACTTGATTCACTTAAGTTTTTTATGATTTGGTTTTTTAAGTTCAAATTAATTCGATTTTGATCATGTGCAATCTAATTGTGTTAAGGGGAGGAGAATAAAATTGCTTGGGATCGAACCCAAACTCTCATGTCTACAACATAATACTCTTGCCATTGAGTCAAGAGATTGTTGACTTTTTGCTCATTTCTTTATATGATTACAAATCACTATAATATTAACTTTGTTCAAAACAAAAACAAATATATATATATTGACGGAGTTAGAGGTTAGTAGGGTTTCTGATCCCCATTAAAATAAAAAAATTTTATTTAATCCCCTTTATAATTTATAAAATTTTAAATTAGTAATATGATAAAATTAAAATTTGATTCTTAAAAAAGTTAAATTAATCTTTTAAAAATCATAAACATAAAATCTATTAAAATGTTGAAATTACAATTTTTTATTATCAATATATATATATATTCTCATTGTGCCAATTTTTGGTGAAATGGACATAACATTGAATAGTGTTACCTTTTATTTGGAATTTTAGTTAGGACCAATTTTGAAGAAAGTGTTGTGTCAACTGTAATTGTTGTCCCTTATATTTCATGAAATCAAAATTAGACAATAAATCTCACACACATATATTTATATATTACCTTTTATGGTTATGTTTTGAGTTTTTATATTTTTTTGTGTATTTGAAATTTAATTTTTGTACTTTTATTTTTAATAATTTAATTTTAAGTTTAATTGTTAACACTGTTAAAATTTTTTTGTTGAATTTAATTTGGTATATTAAAATTAAATATCACATGGTAGCTATGTAAAAAAATATATATATTGTAATGGACGTGAATATAATAGAGAATTTCAATTGTATTAATAATTCTAAAAATACATGTCAACATTTTAATCAAAATAAAATATTTAAACTAACTAATGGCACTATAAAAATTAAAATATCGAATAATTAAAAATTTAATTTTAAATTTGATAAGAACCAAGGGCATTCCTTTTATAAATAGTAATGTAGGTGCAACTTGGTTGGAGGTTAAGAAAAAAAATCAAGTCCAGCGGCTTGATTAGGTAATAGCTCGAAATTTTTATGTTTTCCTATGGTTAGGGTACATTCAATCAGGCTTGAGATTTAAAAAAATTAATTCAAGTTAGGCTTTATCTTACAATAATTGGATTTTTGAATAAATTTAAACTCGATTAGTACTGTTTATAATTTTGTTATAAGTAGATTGAGTTTTAATTCGATTGATATCGACTTTGTTCTTAATGCATGAAGATATGGGTTTGAGTATGCTAAAACATATTATCTTCTTATTTATGGGTTGAGGAGGGATTATAGGTAGTTTTAAATATTATGTCAAAAAGAACATATATGATCGAAATTATTAAAAAAATTGTTACAAGTAATAAAGAATTTCTTTGCTAGTGAGTGGTGTGAATTTGTGGTGAAATGGATGCAACATTGTACCTTTGTTACCTTTCAATTTGGATTGATGATTAAGACCAAATTTGATGAAGCTTCTCACACATCTGCATTTGTTGTCCTTCCTATTTCATCATATCAAACTTACCTAAGATTTCACATATGCTTAATTTACTATTTGATTTTTTTTAATTATATTTTTGTGATTTATTTTATTGTTTTAACTGTTTTTTATTTCAATTTACCTTCAAAACAAAACAAAAATGTAAGTACAATTGTGAAATGCGACCCATTTTTATTGGAAGATTGAAAATTTTTGCGTAGAATGAGACAAAAATGATAGTTCAAGTACTAAAATAAGATAAAATAAAGTTTAGATACTAAAGTAAGAAAATGAGTATTATTTTCGAAACTACACATTACTTTTTTTTAACCCTTAAATGAGAGGATTATTGCATTTTAATATGCTCAAACTCACGTCTTTTTGCCCTAACAATAATATCAATATCAACCGAATTAACTCAATCAAAAATCATGATTTTTAAATTTGAAAGAAAATTAAAATTGTCTCTTTTTTTTTTAATTTTAAATTGTTGTAATATTTTGGGATGAAAATGGAATCAGGTTGGAGCAGATATGGTTAAATCCATCATCGTTTCACAATTGACACATTTTATTTCACCACCAGCCCCATCCCATCTTGCTTTGCTCTGCTTCATTTTGTTTTTTTGCTACTTATCTTTAATATTTTCAATTTTTTCTAAAGTCAAGTAAATATTTAAATATAATTCTTCAAAAAAGTATATTTAAACATAAAATATATGAACTTTTTTCTATATTACATTATTACATTATTACCTTTTTAATAATTTATATATATATAATGAAGTAAGTCAAGATGGGTAAGCAACTATTATAATCGTTCTATATCCACTATTCAAAAGAAATAATCAACTCCGCCTCGCCTCGAATTCACTTATTAAAATAAAATATCTGTTTCATTCGGATCGAAATCAATGGGCAGTTCAAATTTTGTCATCCCCAATAATATTCTCTAACCCATGTATGTTTTTTTGATAATCAAATTTTTAAAGTGACTAACAATGTTTATGGAATAATAAAGTACATTGCATGATCAAAAATAAAATAATGATTCGAATCTCGAAAAAATATTATTAAAAAATAATCACCAACTTGAAAGATTAAAAAAACATATTTCTAAAGTGAGTCCATTTGTTTATTCGCTAATGATGAAAGTTTTGTAATCGGATAAAGTTACGTAAAAAGATCGTCACCATTAATTTTTAATCTTTTTTCTTGTATTAATAAGACATCTATTAATTTATATTATTATAAAATCACGCCCGTTCTTGATATTTTTGGAGTCCTAGTCAAAATAATAAAAATTGGGGAAAAAATTTTTTAGATCTCCTAAAAGTTGGTAAAAACAATAAATTTGGGCCCTTAAAAACTAAAAAAAAAAAAAAATTGGGGCCCTCAAGTGTTGGTAAAAAAATTAACCTATAAAGTTATAAAAAAATTTTTTGGATCCCTTAAAAATTAAAAAAAAAATTAGATCATTTTAACCTTGGGTCTTGGACGGTTACACCTCTTAACAACCCTCAAGGTCGGGCCTACATAAAATTTTAATTAAGATCAATGTTGTAAGTTAAGTGAAAATGAAATTAAAAAAGAAAATCTAATTCTAAATAAACAACAATGTATTTATAAAAATATTTGAATATTTTATTATTTTAAATTACAAATTACAGATTTTTCTTTTTCAAAAAGACTATACATAATTGTTTAATTAAAAACAATGAAAGTATATTTTTAATATTTTCTTTTCTATCAATTTCTAAATTCTATTTTTGTAGTTTAACCTTCTTTTTTTTGTATTTTTAATTAAATATAATAATTTCTCATATGTATACACAATTGATATAATAAATGTCGATAATGACGGTAAAATGATCGCAAAACAATAATAACACAGATTTTACGTGAAAAATCTTTTTGAGAAAAATCACGAGCAGAGGAAGAGAAATTTACTAATGTTGACAAAACGAATGATACAAGAGAAATTTCGACTGCATCTATTTAAAGGTTGAAAAACCTATTCTAATCAATGTCAAATAGAAGAAATGTAGTTCTGCTTGAATTTTATTTCTTTAACAAGTGATATGATTCGGGTCACACAACGCTAACCGCAATAATAATAAAAAAGAATGTCATTATCAAAAGGGAATTTTACATTAAGCAATGTCATTGCTAAAGACAGCTCACATTCCTCTAAATTAAGCTTAAGTTACAACTAATCCTTTAATTAATCTTCTCTCTAAAATTAATCATTGCTTTTTATTTGCCTTTTTTTTTATTTCAATAAACTTTAAATAATATTGGCTCCTACCTACTAGAAAGATGGAGCATTATAAATTTAGAAACATTAACATTTGGCTTATAAAAATTATGTTAAAAATGGCATAAATTAGATATTGACAAAGGAAAGGGACTAAAATTGATAATATCCCAATTTAGTGAAAATATTAAAAATATATAGAGATTTGATAAAATAATGTTTTAGCTAACTTTAAAAAATGGGTTTAGACATTTAATCAAGACAAGACACTTTAATTTGTGTGGCATATGATGTGAGTCTTATGCTTTGGTTATAAGTTAGTTTCTTGTTTCTTTTTCTAACATGGTGATGGGACATCTTAAATCACCATAACTATCGCAATTAATTAAGAAACTTAATTAAATAATTTATTATTCAATCTATAGAATTTTCAATTCTATAATTAAAATAAAATATTATCAATTATTGGTGGTAAATTTTATATGAGTTCAACTGATGAGAAATTATTTTATAGGTTTTTTCACCGTATTATATATGATTCATTTTTTTTATTATTTAATGATATTTTAATAATTTTTTCATGTTATTGAAACATAATTTTGATAACTTTTTACTTTAATTCTTGAAAATACATAAATGATTCAAAGGCATTTACCAAATAAGATAACATTGATATTCATGTAATATAACGTATGAATGCCCAAATTTTTTTTTCCCAATATAACAATATCATAAATATAATAAATATTAGGCTGTACAGTTTCAAAAAATTATTTTAGAAAATAAATTAATTTTTTGCAAAAATTTATATTTTTTAATATTTGGATGATTCTGCGTATAATGTTTTATATTGTTTAGTAATTTTTTTGAAATTATTTTCTAAAATTTGTTTATTGTAAAACGAACACGACATAAATATATTTGTTACAAAATATTATAGTGTAATATCTTTTTGACAATTGAAATTTATTTTATAATAAGATAATATTTTGTAATAATTAATATCATATAAAAACTTAATAATAAATAATGCCTGATTAAAACTTAATTTAACTTATATATATATATATATATATATATATGAGAGTAGTATTGAAACATTAGAGTTGAAAGGGATGATAAAACTAAGCATTATTTAAACAAACACTCATTGTTATATAATTAAAATATTTATATTTTATACTAGATAATATATCATAAGTCCCTATGCTCTTTGTAAATTTAAATTTTAATCCCTATACTTGTGTTTGAACCTGGGTTCTTCCTACCTTACCATTACATCCAATCGTATTTTTGTATGTTTCTAATAACATAAACAAATCTATCACTTAATAGTTTTTTTGTTCCCTAATTCTTTTGTACAAGTAAATGAAAATAATTAATTGAAGGTTTAACTAACCTTAAACTAAGAAAATTATGCATCACCTGATTTTATCATTTTCTTCTAATGGAACCCACTTTTATTATTATTAGTATTAAACCCCTACTTCACTTATTCACCTAATTGCTATCTCGTTGTCGCCTTTGGCTTTTAGATGTTCATAATCACATCATGCAAATAAATTGTAAACCCTAAATATTTGTTTAACATTTGGTCCTTCATTCACCTACTTAGGGGACAATAATCAAATAAATTATAAGCATTAAATATTCGTTTCAAATTGGTCCTTCATTCACCTAATTAGGCGACAAGAAGAAAAGGATACCGAGCAATGGGTCCCTCTATGTTTTACTTTATTCATTTCACTTCCATAATTTTTTTGCGTTCAATTGGTCCCTCCATATCTAGACTTAGGGTTAATTTGGGTTTCCATCGCATTTAAGCATTAAATTAGGGGAACTTTATAGTAATGTAGTCGGTTTCGCATCGGTTTCGGTTGATGCACGTTATTCTAGTAATATATTGGTGCAATATGTTATAATAAATGTCGATAATGACAATAGAACGGTCGCAAAGTAATAAGAAAAGAAAAATAAAGCACACAAATTTTATATGAAAAACCTTTTCGGGAAAAACCACAGGTAGATGAGGAGAAATTCACTAATGTTGAAAATCGAATGATACAAAATGAGTTTCGACTACATCTATTTAAAGGTTGAAAAAAACGTTGTTCTTTATCAATGTCAAGTAGAAGAAGTGTAGTTATATACGGATTCTACTTGTGCGACATGGTCCGTAGTGCTGGGGCTCCATCCCCATACCCCTGGTCGTAATTCCAGTCCAGCTTTATGCCACTATATTTTATTTCTTTAACAATTGATGTGATTCAGATCACATAAATATAACACAATCAATTCTCTTTTTCGCACCATTTAAATTTTGATCCGTGTTGGTTGCACCGATCCATTTCGTCCAATTCTAATCATACCAATTGATACATGAATAATATTAAAAATATATAAAATTTCTAACTTTTTATCATTATGGTAATAAATAATAACAAAATTACCAGAACACTATGTAAGGACTAATGCATGAATATTATATATTAAAAATTTATTTAATATCATTCATTTAATATTTGTAAGTATTTTTATGTACATATATTAAAATTTTTCGCCAAACCCAATAATCATAATGTTCTTGAATAATTGTTTATGTAATATTAGGTTTTTCGAAACTTACAACTAATATAACTCGTTTATTTTTCAATTATTATATAATTATTCAATGATAAACATGCATTAATAGAAAAGGGAAATAGATTTTTTCCCCAATTAGAAAATCTAAAGCTTTGGTTTAATTGATTAGCATTAAATAGTTTAAGATAAGATGACTAGATTTGAAGCATTGTTTAGATTCTATTTTTTCACATATGCATTAAAATGAAAGCCTCACACTTGCTTACATATTAAATATGATAATTAGTATTATTGCAAAGTGTGTGCGCGTTATTAGAAAGTTAATAAAATATATACAGATAATATCATGTAATCATATCAGCATATTCAAAAAAATTTATGATCGGTATTTTTTTTTTTGACGGGTTTACAGAACATTAAAAATTGATTATTGAATTCGTTTGAATGAATCGAGAGAAAGTTAAAGAAATGTTTTAATAATGTTACCTAATGAAATGTGGTTACAATAAACATAAATATAACATTTTAATAAATACGAAAACAACATAGCATTTGATTAGTTGAAAATATTTAACTTTGAATCACGTTGTTGATATAATTATAAAATTTAGATAAATATAAATTGATTGGTTTAAGATTTGATTCAAAAATAAATATATATATGGATCAGCTTTACCAACATCTATACATGCACATATAATTATTACTATATAATTTATCAACTTGTGAAAAGAAAATGGCAACGAGTGGATGAAGGAAAAAACAAAATAATTTAATAGTGAGTCAAAAAAAGGAAAAAAAGAATCAACAGTAACAGTACTTAAACACCACTGGTTAGCAAAATCCATGAAAAAAACCCCAGCTTCCAATGCTGAGAGACCTAAATAAAAGCAAAATTATCACTTAGTGTGTGAGAAACTGTGAGGGAAAGAACACAAGCTGAAGAACAGAGAAGAGAGGAACAAAAGGGTTTCAAGATCTTATCAGATCAAAGCTAGAAGATAACTGTAAGAGAATATATGTATATATGTATATCAGTGTTTATCTTTCTGGTGTTTTTTTCTTCTTTCTGTTTTTGGTTTTAACATAAGCAATGGGATTTGATCTATTTGAGCTGTGTTTGTTTTTCTTCTTGTTGCTGTCTTTTTCAAGGTATTTTGCTTCATTTTCATGTTTTTTTTCCTGGGTTTTTAACTTTTTATCGTAGTAATGTGGGGTGTTTTTATGTGAAATTTATCCTTTTTCTTTTTCTCTTTATCCTAAAGCAGTTCTGGGGTTTGTTTGTTTGGTCTAAAACTGCTGGATTTGTAGGTTTCTTTTAAGTGATTTTTGTTTTTGTTTATGTGAATGTGAATGCTAAGAAATATGGAGCTTGAGCTAAAGCTTCCATTTTTCTCTTGGATTTTGATTTTTGGTTAATATTTGCTGCACTAAATCTTCTCTCTTTATCTTTCTTTGAATGAACTTTTCAGTGTTTGTGTGTGTGTTTATATTTGGTAGAATTATATGTAAAGGATACAAATTTGGATTAAAAAGTAGAGTCTTGAATTCCATAATTTGTGTTGAAAGGTATCATCTTTCATATGAACTTCCAAATGATTCCATAAATCTTCTTCTACATTCTTGTTTGAAGAGTACAATGGTGACCTTTTTTTTTTTTTTTTGTATCCCAAATGTGAAACAGAGTTAAAAGCATTTCAATTTTTGGAAAAAAAAAAGTGAAAGTGAAAGTGAATTCTTTGCTAGGAGCAAAAGTAATCACCATTCTATCTCGGCTCGCGTTTCGAATTTTTACTGCAGATCATGGATGGATCTACATGAAAAATCATGTTTTATTTGATATGTGGGTTATATATATGCACTAGGAATTGTGTAGTGCTTGTCGTTTCTCGGTCCAGTTCTTTGTTTCTACAACTTGAAATTGCAAGCTTCCATGGTTTTTCAGTGTCTTGTTCGGTTTCTTTGTTCCCTTGTGCTGAGTTTGGCTTTTCCGAGCTAAAAGATCGTCTTATTTCTAATGCAGTCTGATGGGGAGGGAACTCACTGATGTGCATATGGATGATAAGCCCAACAGTGTTGTGAAATCGAACGGTGTGGTGAATTCAAATGGTAATCCGAGAGTTTCGGAAGACACTGAGTCAAAGAACTACGAGGTCAAGGAATGCACCGAAGAGAACTCGATTGTCCAGAATGGTACCGTGAATGAAGATGTGTTGGGTGTCAAAAGCTCAAATTTTGGTACCGATATCCCTGATGAGAAAAACGAAAAGATTGGAGATCAGAAGTTCACCGACCATGTGAAATTAAGCCCTGCTGCATCTAAATCTGGTGGTGCCGGAGATATTCGTGTGCACCATAACTCGAAGGCTGGTGGTAACGGCGTAGCAAGTGTTAAATCTACACCTTCTCCTATTGCTGCAAAGAATTTCGAGGTAACTAAAATTCTCGAGATTTAGTTTTGTTAGACAACTCGATGAGCAATGCATGATACGAGAGACTTAACAAGTTACGGTCTTTTGACATGCTTTGAATGACATTGTTGATAATATGAATAATTGATGTTCTAAACTATTCTAATGGTCCAGTTTATGATCATTGATGCTACTTAATTGTTATATATGTAATGTACGGTGTTGAACTTTTCAATCTTGCCATTTCTTTCAGCGAAGCTCTCCTCTGACTCCTTCGATGTCAAGGAAGCTATTTCAACCTTTCGACAGGAGGCATCCTGATGATGAGGATAATTGGTCCGTTGCATCCACGTATCCTCTCTTTGGTTTTAAGAAGTTATGATGTTAAGAGTCTCTATCCGAACTCTATACTATTTGTTTTAACCGTTTTAGGTCAAGGGTTTTTATTGTTTTAGTCGAGTTTTCTTTAGCTGTGTCTAGTACGGTTGCATCTCTTCGTACTTCTAGATCCAGGGTAACTATCGGATCTGCTCCAACTTTCAAAAGCACCGAACGTGCTGAGAGACGGAAGCAGGTATGTTCATAATCCAAATGGCTGATCTTCAAAACCTATATTTTCCTCATTTCGGGTTTCAAGTTGTCGAAATGTATAATTTTTTTTCCCATCCAGTTTTACCAGAAGTTAGAGGAAAAACATCAAGCTTTGGAGGCTGAAAGAAGCCAGTGCGAGGCTCGGACCAAGGTATGTGCCATTTAAAATTTTCTCTTCCATAAGATTCGTGTTCGAGTCGGGTCTTCTCGGAGAGCTATAACCGTGATGTTTATTTACATTTCTTGTAGGAAGAGCAACAAGCAGCCATTAAGCAGCTTAGAAAAAGCATGGTTGTCAAAGCAAATCCGATACCGAGTTTCTACTATGAAGGACCTCCACCAAAAGTCGAACCGAAGAAGGTATCTGAAGCCTTTCTCCTTGTATTGTCAATACAACATAACACCGAACACAATGTGATCGATTTAATGAAGTGTTTTTGTTCTTGCTTTTATTTCATTTCAGTTGCCATTGACTCGGCCAAAGTCACCAAATCTTTCTCGGAGAAAGAGCTGCGGTGATGTAGTCCACTCATCTCTGGACGAAAAGGCGAAAACATGCTGCCGGACTCACCGCCACAGCTTAGGTGCTCATACAGAACGATCCAGTACTGCAAATGAGGTGAAAAGTAAGGGTCGGGTTGGCAGACAGAGAAGTAACGGAGCTGGTACGGTGAAAGATCGAAAAAAAACCGGTAACAACAATGAAAGCTGCTGCTCCGAAAATCACGAAGCCGAGTAATGGAAACATCACTGTTGAGTCATGAAAATCTGGTCTTCTTTTTACCATTAATGGTTTGCATTGATGTGAACTGTATATTGTTTTGTAGGTTATATATACGAGTTATTGATTCTAATGTGGTTCAAGTGCCTTGTTTTCATCTAATATTATTTTTTAAGGTGGACTGTATTTTTATTTATTTTATTTTTCTTGTAAAATTATCTTTTTTTTATTAGATGTATTTGGGATGGTAGTAGATCGAATATTTGTAATATTTGAATCTGTTTATTATTTGTTAATTATTAAAATATTATCATTTTGTGTTAACCAAAATTTTCTAAGTATTCCTTTACTTAAAATTATGTATTTTTAATTTACCAAAAAAATTTATGTGTTTTTATATCACTTCTTTTAAATGAATTTATTTGTAAATATTGTAGATAGTTATTTTATCTTGAATCATTCAAAAGTTTTTATATAAATCAGTGAGTTTTTTTTTTTTTTATAATTAATATTTTTAAGGTAAATTATATTATAGGAAGTTTTCGTTTTGATCACTTAATTAATTTAAAAGTTTACATTTAAGTCATTGAATTATTCAAAAGTTTTAATTTAAATCATTGAGATATTAAGTTTTTTTTAAAAAACATTTTGCTAGTGAATTTCAAGCCACGATTCGACGATTGATATAGTGGATCAGTACCCATCAGCGAGTAGAAGAACACGTCTTAAATCCAAGTTGATTTGACGTAAGTTTCGAAAATCGAAGAAAAAAACTGTTTTAATTTTAACTCACAAATTTATGATATCAAGCCTGACCTTAAGGGTTGTTTGAGAGTGCAGCTTTCCAAGACATAAGGTTGGAAGGAGCTCAAAATTTTTTTTTTTCAGCTTTTAATGTAGGAAAATTTTTTTCAAACTAAAATAAATTAATTAAATGCTTAGGGGTTTTAATTTTTTTACCATAAATGTTTCGTCTCTTAAAGCCCAAATAATTTTTAACTTTTATTGTATTATATTTTATAATATTTTAAAAAAAAACCCAATTTATTTTTATGTTTAGGGTTCCAAAAATATTAAGAACAACCTGCATGACATTCAAAGCTATTTTATGAAAAAAAAAAATTGAATTGTATAAGAGAAGGGTAAAAAGAATTAGCTTTTAATTAGTGCAGGTAATGCGAACAAAGAAAGTCATATAACATCGATGTTAATAGTCCGGTGGTTTAAATGAAAATTTTTGAATAGTTCAGTGACCAAATTATAACTTTTTAATTAAATGACAAAAATGAAAATTTACCCATAATTTAATGACTAATAATACAATTTACTTATATTTTTAATGATTTAATTTTTTACATGGATTTAATAATCCAAAATAAAAACAATTTGAATGAAATTTTTTATATAAAAAAATGTGAAAAATGATAAGTAATTCGCATAATCATGAATATCATTTTTTGTAATTTAAAATTTATATGTCTCAAACAATCTTATTATATTCCATAGCATTATTATTTAAAATTTTAAATAAAACTCTATAATTAAATAAATCACGAAACTAACTTAATCTGGGACTCTTCGAACTTTGACTATAAATACAGAGGTCAGCCTTCGTTGCCATTGCTGCAAATTATACTAATTTTTTTTTTCAAAAGGCTGTCCTTTTTCTCATTGAATTCTTGTTACAGATTTGGTTTATTTGGCTGCATTGCAATCCAGTTCGCCGGGTCGACTCCGACAGCCGATTCGTAAAATCGATTATTAGCTTTCGTTATATTGTTGGAAGAAACGATCCTGAATTTGAAAATATTACGGATGAGAAGATACTTGTCGATCCACATCAGAATTTATTAATGTTCATTAGTTTTCAGGATAATTTCATGTAAAGTCCTTCATTGTTTTGGATGTTTATAACTAGGTTCTTGGAGTCGGTTTATTAATGTTTACTTAATAACTAGAAAAATAGATAGGAAACAATGAAGAAGAGATTTTACAGAAGAAATTAGATAACATAGAAAATAAAAATATTGAGTGGTTTACTGTATATCTTTTTGGCGAGGAGAATCGAGTATTTATAAGAAACTATTACTATTCATCAAAATGGCGTTTTAGATGGGCTCCATGCATGTCAATACGTATACTATTCTAGACTTAACACATGTTTATCGAACCATTCGCTTGACTTCGCACTCTCTGCTTGCGAACACCTAGTAACATGCGAACCTGACTTGCGAGCTCATCACGCGAGTCCTTAATGTCTCTACTTTATGGGGTCTAGGTTCCTCTGCATCTACTCGGATGGTGGATCAGTAGTTCGAGGTTATATTCGAATTTCGAGTCGATAAGGGGAAATACTATATTTCAACATGTTTGACAAATGCTAATTTTAAAATCTAAAGATGTAAAAAAAAAGAATCATATTTGTACATATTAACAAATATTAATTTTAAAATCTAAATACGTAAAAAAATGATTAATCCATGTTAAATCGAGTAGAAAGGAGTTTAATGTCTTAAAAAAAACAAGATAATTTATCCCTGATTTAGTTCAATCCAACTCGACTCTAAATATAGTCGAAGTCCAATACAATTATTGAATCTGTTTCTAATAATAAATTTAATATCCTTTAATTGTCCTCAAATTATGCTCAAATTCTTAAATGATCTAATTAAGTCCTAAAAAAATTATTATAGTATAGATCATGTAATTTTGTCGACTTGGGTATTAAATGCCTTCTTTAAATATGCTCTAAATCAAGTATGAACCAACATTTAATACTTAAATTGAGGATTAAATTAATAAAAAAGGGGTAAATTATAAAAATAGTCACTTTTATTTGTCTGAGATTATATTTTAGTCGTTTATGTTTGAAACATTACGTTTTAGTCACTTACGTTATCATTTTGTTACGAAGTAATAACTCTGCTATTAAGCTTCATTACCTCCCTAACGGTAATCCTAAATGACAGTCGAAATGGATTTTAAATGCCAACTTGGATATCTAACTGAGATGAGAATAATTTTTTCAGTCAAAATTAAAAAAAAAAACTAAAAGAAAAAGGAGACAAACGTTTTTTTTTTCCA
Organism: Kokia cookei; assembly: GCA_039519145.1. NCBI lineage: Eukaryota > Viridiplantae > Streptophyta > Magnoliopsida > Malvales > Malvaceae > Kokia > Kokia cookei. Next base: position 45,445,315 of record CM076908.1, on the reverse strand, counting down.
ATTCAATGTGTAATTAATTTAAAATTTTCAATTAATTAAAACCTTATTCTCGTCCTAGTTGAACATTCAAGTTGACATTTAAAACTCATTTAAACTACCACGTAGGATTGCCGTTAGAGAGGTAACAGAGCTTAAAGTCAAAGTGACCACTTCATAACAAAACGAAAACATAGTATTTCAAACATAAATGACTATTTTTATAGTTTACCCAATAAAAAAAAACTCAATTTTTACAGTTTTAATATTAAGATTTAAACACTAAACTAACTAAACGTTATAAATGATTATATAAACCAATCGGATTAGCCAATAGATTGACATGGCTAACATCACACTAGTTGTACGATACAAAAGAAAGCAAAATGCAATCAGATCTAACGTTAAGTTAGGGTTTTAGGGTTTGTTCCATTAATATTCGTGTCTTAAGAAAAGAAATAATAGTCATTACACCCACAATTACGAGGAACAAAAAGTGAGTAAAAACAGCAATACGTAAAAATTATAATGGAGAGAAGCAAAATGGGAGTAGGAGAGACATCGGCAACAAACCAAAACCCGACAATTTCCGACACTAAAAATACATAAAATATTTTGAGGGTTTTCCAAGTGACGGTTATAAATGTATGGTATTAAATCCCCTAAACAAAAGCCAATCCTTTATTTCCCAATTAAAGCTCTCTCAATCATCTTCACCTTCACCTTCTAGCAGGGATGCAATTGAATTTTTTTTTCATAATTTCTTCATTTTTTTTTATAAAAAATATATTAACCTAGAAGTCGATCATAACCTGATTCCTAGCGGAGCCCGATTTCATTCACCTCCATCGTGCCGCTTCGGTTTTCCATTATTGCCATCGTTGATACCGTCACGGGTTTTAGGGTTGTTGTTGAAATGGCGAAGAAAGAAGAGACGAGATTGAGGAAAGCGATTACGTTTTCGTCGTGCGGGTCGGAGCCGGATGACTTGCGACGCATGGCATTGAAAGCGACCAAATCAATGAAAAGCGACCGGTCTTTGTCGAGGCAATTATCAATGTGCGAGGCGTCAAGGGAAATCGCGTGGGAGCGACGTCGACAACAGATGCTTAGGCAACAGAGGGAAAAAAAAGGGATTGACGTAACCGATGGTAAAAAGTTGACTGATGAAGATCTGCATGAACTTAAAGGGTCCATTGAGCTAGGGTTCGGATTCGAAGAAGAACAAGGGCAAAAATTGTGCCAAACATTGCCGGCTTTAGATCTTTATTTCGCCGTAAATCGTCAGGTATTGTCGAGTCCGGTTTCGAGCCCTCATGGCGGAGGTCCAGCCTTTACGCCGTCATGCAATGAATTCGAAAGCCCTAGAAGTATATTGGATTGGAAAATTTGCAACCCAGGTAACGTTTCAATGCCATTGTGTTACAAGAAATATTCGATTCATATTTGAATATAGGTCATAAGTAACAATTCTCCAAGAACCCAAAATTGAATATATTCGTGTCGGATACATATTTATATATAATAATTGTGCATGAGTCATATAGGTTTTACATGTTGGTATCTAACTTCCATTTTTCTGAAAATATCCATGTTTGATGTATACAACACACCTGAGGTCACGCATGTTTTACGCACTATTGTAATTTCTTAAATAATTTGCAATTACAGTCTTTGAACTTATAATCAATTAATTTGTAGGTTGGGTACTGATAATTGAGTAATTCAACCTCTTCATTCTTCTTGAAGCACCTATACTTGATGCATATTTGAACATAATTACGACGATATAAACCCTCAAATACATGAAAGAAATGGATGTACTCGTGTCATATGTATATGTATATGTATATGTATCCATATCTCACACTCTACTTCGAACAATATAGAAATGAATGTACTTGTTTTATATACGAACCCGTATTACTAAATTTTCCAAATTTTTCAGGAGATAATCCTCAACAAGTTAAGACCAATCTAAGGCATTGGGCACAAGCTGTAGCATGTGCTGTGATGCAATCATATTGATAGTGCGGGATGCAGCGGCAGATTAAAATGAAAATACACACACAATAGGGAAATTGATGGCTGCATTTACCGAAAAGGCTCGACACATTAGATGTTTGACATTTGGCTTCAAGGAAAAAGTTCGAGTTGTGGGTTCGGAGATAATAGAAGAAGTTGGTCAAATGTTGAGATTTGAATTTCAGATCGATTGGATACGACACGTTAACGATGATCAGATGAATTAAATGAAATAAACTTCGAAGGTTTTACTCTGCTTCTTTGAACGTTTATTTCTTTTAAGTTTTTGTTTTTGTTTTTCTTTAGCAAACCAAAATTTGAGGCACAATATATGGAAACAGGAATAGAAGACTTTTAGATTTTTTTTTTTCTTTTAATTTCTGTATGATTGATTGTTTCTATAATATTAAATGTGTCATTTTTCGACATTATTTCATTAATGAAAAATAGATTTATTCATGAATCGAAATAGATTTACATTAGCAGAGAGTGTGATTGTTCAGTTTTAATTTATCTAAGCCTACATAAATCCATCAAAAATTTTTAAAATATTTTTTCCCTAGGAAGTAATAGTGATTGAACTTCAAATTAGTGTTAAATGAAGACTTAAACACAAATCTTCTTTCACTCCAGTTGTGATTTAATCGATTAAGAGATCGATTTTTATTAGAATCTGATTCATCTCTTCGAAAATAAGATTGATTTCTCTTAAAAATACGTCCAAAGTGTGGTGCATTTAAGCTTTTAAGTTTTTTTTTTTTAAGTTACAATTGCATCACCAGCTCCGATTAAGATCAATTATTATAAACACTGAATCAAATAACTAATTCAGTAATTAACTAAAACTAACTATAAACAAAATAAATCCAGAGTAGGAGCGACTTCTCGCATCTATTTTTCATAAAAGTAAACCTACTCCATTTGGAACGTGTTAGAATTCTGTGACTCGAATTTTTATTAAAAAAATACAGTGGTAAAATTAGTGGTACGAATCATGCCGCACAAGTAAGATCTGTATAGAACTACACTTATTCTATTTGATATTGATTAGAATAAAGTTTTTCAGTCTTACTACACTACTTCTATTTGACATTAATTAGAATAAAGATTTTAAACCTTTAGATAGATGTAATTGAAAACTTCTCTTGTATCATTTAAAGTCCATTTCTACCTGTGATTTTTTTGAAAAATTTTCGAAAAAAAATTTTCACGTAAAATTTATGTATTATTCTTTATTGCCATTATCGACTTTTATTATAACAGAATGAATCAATTCAAAATCTATCGGGCAATTTGAGTTGCCATCTTTATTTTGAAAAAGATTCCACACATTTATATAAAATTTTACTTGAAACTAAAATCTCAAAATCCGCAAGCTTTTAAGCTTGATTAGTGGGAATGAAATTTATTTGGAATCAAGATTTGTTCATATGAACATGTTTGCTCGTGTTAATTGGATAAGTTAGGTTGATTTTGGATTAAATAAAATTTGAATTCCAATCATTATGAATTTGTACTATTCGAGTTTAAAGCTCAAGCTTTTCAAGTTAAGTCATTATGACAAGTTAGGTTAAAATCATTTCACATTATTTGCTCGAATCATTTTAATTTGAGTCATTTTCGATTTAATTTTTTTTGAGTTCAGATACGTTTCAAGTTTAATCCAAAATGGATTTGAATTGTTAACTTATCAAATCAGGTTGGTTTGGATTTAAATTTGGGTTAATCTAGTTGAATTTTTTTTTAGTTTAGATGATAGGTTTGCACTTGGATGCATAAAATGTGCATTTGTCCCCTGTTTTTTCTTCCCAACAAAAAGTCCATTGCCAAGCTACCCATAAATTATGAAATTCACAGTTAGAATGTTCAAGTCATTCTCTAGGATTGAGACTAAGAATGAATTCAAGAATGATATTTAGGGTTCTGGGATACATTAATAATCGACTTTTAGGGTCGTGAATGGAGGTTATATATGAACAAAACTCGAAAATGAAACAAAAAGAATCAAAACGAACAATACCTCAGAAGTTGAGTGCAGGTCGTTGGAACTCGAAGTTAGAGAGTCTTTGTTGGCAGCATAAGATATCCTGAGTCCCAAGAAAAAAACATAAAGGAAACTTGTTTGATTCTCGAGCAAGGATCAAACATCATCGCTAACCCTAAACCTTAATCCGCTCATATCCAAGAAGACTTCGATAAACCCCAAGTTCTTGCTACAGACAGGCAGAAGATAAGTTGCAAAAAATTGAACATTCGAATATGGTGATGGATGCCTTCGTTTCCTAGTTCTACGGATATAAATCAACTGAGAAATTTAGATCCATTTGTTACTATACTTCACCGAGTTCAATGGAAGAATGAACTCCGTAAAGCAGTTCCGACAGTTTAAAGCTTTCATGGTGTGAAAAACAAGTTCACTTTCCTATCAAACTCTGTAATCTATCAAGAAAGTGTTGCAGATACCGAATGGTGTCGTGGTTCATGACAGAAGTGACTTACCTCTATTGGTTGTCGAAATACACCTCAATCCAATAATTCCGTGAAAGAGAAGTCATGAACTAAGCACTTCCCACTGCTTAGGAAAAGCCGGCATCCGAATCTTGGACTAGACCATCCTCTTCAACCCTATATCACAATACAATCATTCTGAGTTTCGACAGTTGACCGCAAGATATTCTACGCGTTAGTCCAAATCACAAGTTTCCTAAGAACCTATGCTACTTGAACTCGGGTGTAATGCAGGTGTCAAATACGGGTATTGTTTGTTTTTCTCTTTTCAAGTTTTTCTATGAATTTAGAGTCCTTGTAGGATCATATCCCCGTAACAATGTCTAGATAAGCATCAAAACACGGATACTTCAAGAAAACTAAAGAATCAGAGTAATATAGTTTCCAGATGAACTAAACCCATTCATGTTGACTTCATCTAAGGCATACTTGCAGTTAGACACGTACCGTTAATGCTTCAAGGAGATTCGAGCTCCGCTAGTCAATAACTTGTTATCCACAAAACCGGCTCAAACTGCAGCTGTAAGAAGATTTGAAAAACTACCCATTGAAGAATTCCAATTCGTATAACAAATATCTATATTTAAACTAATGTATCAAGGATATACAGCAGACTAAGAACACAAAAAAGAAAAACAAATGGATCGATTTTTCAATCAAATTAATCGAAATTTGATCATAAGAGTATATAAACATCACCACTCAATAAAAGTTTTTTTTGTTAGCACTTTTGAGAGAGTTGAAGAAGATTCTATAATCTGTTTTTCTACTCATTCTTCCAAGCATACAAAACCAATGAAAAGCCGAGATTTCGTGTCTTCGAATCTTGAAACCGTTGCGAGAAAGACCATTGCAACGTACTCGGATTAGTGATCGGTTGGCTAATCCACAACGTCTCCTCCGTTGAAGGCAATGCCTTGAACATAAAAACGGCATTCCCAACCGATGATCCAAAGAGCCAATTATGAACATCCCAATAAACTTCAACAGCCATCCCATCAACCAAAATAGTATAATTCCCTCGAAACTTCCATCGTAGCCGCTTCACTTGCATCAAACTCTTTCCGTCCACACGAATCACAAGACACGGATTGTTTACCCCGATTGTGTCGCATTCAATCACGAGATCATGAATCCGACCGTCATCGCAAAACCGTGCCTTAGTACCGAACACCCTTTTGCCGAAAACATGTTCCTTTTTGGCCACGAAAACGGCATCCAAAGGAACAGGACTAGCATTAGTCTTTTTATAAGCTTCTTTTTTCATGTCACCAAGAAGCAATACCATTTGTTTATTAGCAACAACACAAACATAAAACCCTTCCGACGGTTCCGGTCCGGAACTGAATTTCGCCGTCGAAAGGTCCCAAAATATGTCTAATTTACAACAATATGCATCTAAAGACTTGGACCCTTTTCTTTTAGAGAATAACCATGGCTTTATATCAACTTTACAAAGACATTGATTTGTAGAATCATCAATACCAACACTTAAGCCTTGTCCCATTAAACTCTTGTTCCAAGTAACAGTTATTAAACAAGATCTACCTAAGATTCCACATTGATAAGCACAAGTAACTATGTTTTGTCCATTTTTACTTGTGTTTGATGATGATGATGAATCAGCTACTTGAACCCCATTTTCACCAAAACATGATGGGAAATCCCTCATTTTTGCAACCCTAGAAAAACTGCACAATCTTAAAATCTGAGTCTTTGAAACATTAAAAACAGCAAAAAGTAACAGAAACTAAATGGGACCTAAAGCTCTTACCTTTAAATTGATAAAAAAAAAAAAATTGTCTTGAATCTCAAAACTGCTTGTCAAGGCTTGATTCTGATATGGGGTATTGCATTTTTTTTTTCTTTTTTGCAAGAAAACTCAAATACTCATCAATGGAAAATGTTTACAGCTTCAAAATTTAAAGACAAATTTAAGTAAAGTAGAAGCTTTCAATAAGGAGAGACAAGTAGACAAAAAAAAAAGCAGAGTTCTTTCACTGTAAATTCCTCTGCTATACTGATATCATTATCAATCATACAAAATAGAAATTTGCAAAATTCTATTTTTATTTTCTAAAGAAATGAACTTTACCTCCATAGACAATGACAGCTTGAAAAAAGAAATTAAAAAAAAAGGGGAAATTCGAAGGATTTTAGAAATTGGGTAATTGCTGGAAAAAGGCTGGATTTTGAGGATTGGGGTCGAATGAGAAAAGAAAGTAAAGCCAAAAGAAAATAAAAAAATTGAATAAAATAGAAAAAGAATCTGTCATTATAGGGTTAGCCACGCTCTGGGTTTTTTCTTTAGCTGACATGGTCACATGTTAGAGTGAATACCCAAAATTTAAGCATAAAAATTGATGGGATTTGGGAGCTAGCTATGTTTTTGCTGTGAGGCTAATTTTTGAAGTTTCATTGGACAGTGGGAATATAATAAAGTAACATTCACTGTCGGGTCCATTTTGGTAAATATTTTCTGTAATTAATATTTAATTTTAGAATAAAGTAATATTTAAATTTTAAATTTGGTAATTTTTTTTGTTTATTTTAATTTCAAAACTTCACAATTTTTTCAATTTAATTTTTAATTCGAGGTTCAGTTAAAATGTGATAATTTGATATTCAAGTATATGGTTTTGGATTCAAGTTTTCGTTAAATTTTAATAATTTTTTTACCTTGAATTTTGAATCTTGATATTAAACTCTGAATTCAAAATTTTAAATTTTAAATTCTAAACCTCAAACATTAATTGTTCAGGATTTAAGTTTTGAGATAAAAAAAATTACCAAAATTATATATCAACGACATGAAAAAATTACTGAAATTTCATTAAATAATTGGAATGGACCAAAAATAATATGGTGGGAAGAATCCATTAAATAATTTATCATTAATAGACGTGACAAGGTTTTATGTTATCTTTTAGATCTACATAAATCAGGCTTTGAATACATTTTTTTTTATCAATTTGAACGAATCTAATTCAATCTAAATTATCAATATCATTTTAAAATAAAAAATATAATGATTTATTTGATCTTTTAACTTTACAAAAAATATTATTTTAATCTCATTTAAGTTTTTATCTCTTTTAATATTTAAAATTGTGTGTTATTTGTCAAATCATCTCAAAACGAGAAAAAAAGTGAAAATTTCTTAAATATCCTTTCATATATATATATATAAATTGTTTTAAAAAGATTTTCTTAAACTTTTTAAAAATTAATTAATTGTTAATATAATATATACGTAACTTCCACGTGAACGCCACATCAATAAAATAAATAAATATTAATTTTTATTTATTTTAAATAATTTGATAAATAATATAAATTTAAAAGTTAAAAAGGAGAAAAAAATAAATAAAAGCTAAAAGAAAGAAATCATTACAAAAAGAAAGTAAATAGCAAGATACTTATTTGATAAAATAAAATAAATAAGACACTTTTCGAATAAAGTAAACATCAATTTTCAATGCACCGAAAGTAAATTATTAACTATTAATTACCACATTTAATGAAAAATATTACTATAAAATCAATGCTTTCTTTATCAATTTAAGGAGAAAATTATCATATAAATTTTAGTTTATTAATCTCTTTAAAAAATGTGACTTAAGTTGATATATGTTAATTTTTTTAATTATGTTGGTGGATTTATTATTGTTATATTAAATAAATCTTATTTTTTTTCACTTTTTTCTCATAATTATTTTTTATTACTAGATTTAAAAAAAAAAATCATTAAAAGATATTTTATTGATGATTAAGGTAAATATCAAATTGAAAAGGAAAGGAAGATTTTTTTTTAATTATTAAGTAAATTAAAAAAAAAGAGAGAGGAAAGTGCTTTTCACGAGCAATTATGGCGTGTGAGAAAATGTTTAAGCTTTTTAAAAATTTAAAATTAAAAGGTTTTTAAGGAGAATAAAGAAGTGGAATTCACGTGCAGCTGTCCATGTTTAGTTGGCGTGCGTTACAGCCCGTCGGGTCCAACCTTTTTCTTCACTTCCGCTTTATCGGGTCTTTAAAACCCGACCCGTTTCAAATTTTAGGATTTGGATGATAATAGATTTGATATTTGTATTTTTTAAAAAATTTTAAATTTGTATTGATTTTTTATTATTAGTATTGAACTATATTTTAGGGTTAAGGTAGTTTTTTAATTTTAAAAAGTAATTAGAATATCCAAATATAATCTGAATTTGTAAAATATAAATCGAATTTATTAATTAATTCATAAAATTAAAAAAACTCAACATAAAATAGTATCTACATAGAAGGGTATGGAACAAAGGTAAGAGGACCATATGTGCAATAATTTCATCAAGCATGGGATTCCATTATATCATTAATATTATTTTTATTTATTTAGACTTTAGTCCTTTTTTATTATTTCTTATTACATTTGCCATGATTAATAATTGGACCGACACATATAGCCGCAATCATCGGGCCAAAAAAAAAAGTTAATCCTACACTAATTTACATTATTAAAAGAAATACATTGTGATTTATTGTAATAATGAATCATTATAGTACTAAATTACTTATAAATAAAATGTTTAATCTTTTAATATGGTAAAGGATTTGACACTTATAAAACTTGAGGTCTAAGTTTTTTTTTTATTGTCTTTATTGGATTGAGATCTGAAAAAATAAATACATTTATTGTAATTTATATTGGTTTGAATTTACATTCGATTAGTCGATTTATTTAAGTTTGAAAGTTTATTCTATATTAAATTTTAAAATAGATTGATTGGATATGTTTATTTTTATATATTATTTTAAATGGTTAAAATACAAATGTACTATTTATTAATTTATAACTTTTTGGATTTTTAAGGGTTTAAACACAATTTTTATTTTAGGAGATAAGGGCAGGACCCTTGCCCACACTCCTCTAATGATGCCACTACCCTGTCGAACTTTCTCATGCATCCGTAAATAGGGTTGATAAGGGTTTCGATTCCTTAAAATAAAAATTTTCATTTTTAACTCTTTAAAATTTATAAATTAGTATATGATAAAAATTGCACTTTGGCTTAAAAGAATGATAAAATTTGATTTAATATTTTAAAAAAATTATAAAGATATAAACTATTAAAATTGTACCATTCATTTTAATTCTCATAAAAATATATAATTTAATTATGCATTATCTAGTTTTGCCCAAACCCGTAAATGTCTTATATTTTATAGAATATGGGTTTGAGTTTAATCATACATAACATACATATTCAATCTTCTTTGACACTCAATGAGGCACTTCTATTTTATAAATTTATCACCTTTTCAAAAACTCGAGCTTTCGACAAAATCACTTTATGAACCTCAATAATAATCGTTCACTTGGTTAAGTATTTGATACTTAAAAGTCTTGAGACTTAATGTTGTCTTATCTTGTTCTTGTTTATGAATTTATTTTCAAAAGCATAATGAAATTCACTCATGCATCGTCATTTTATAAATTAAATTCATACTTTTTTAAATAAATATTAATTTGTGTTTCTTACATTTTTAACTTACTTGGCTTTTCCCTTAAAAATAGTCAAAAAAAAAATTATTGATTGAGTTTCAGTTCGATTGGTATGAGTATTGTTACCGATGCCAGAGGACATGGGTCGAATCCGTTGAAGCGTATCATCCTTCTATTTATGAGTTGGAAGAAAGATCATGAATAATTCTAAATATTATATCAAAAAATAAAAATCAAAACTCTTATTACTTAGACATCTTATAATATATTCAATCTATTTAATGATTGTCTTTGATATAAGGCTAAAAGAATGAAGTAATAAAACATATAATAAACTAATTTTTTTATCATTTTAATTTATGATCAATTTCATACTTTCATATAATATAATAAATCGATTAAATTAAAACAATTAACTGAATTGATTAATCGATTCCTATTTCAACAGCATTGCTTTTTAATTACATTGACATGCATATAAGAAATTCCAAATTATTATTTTTTCTTTTAAAGGGCAGAAAAAAAGATTGATAGAGAGTGGACATAATGAAAATGAACTGCAAAGAAATTCATGGGAGACAAAAAGAATAGAAAGAGGTGCAAACAAGATAATTAAGTAGCTTTTATGATTTTTATTTTTATTTTTTCAATTTTTGTTTATATATATATATGTATAGCCTACTAGCCTTTGCCATTTGACACCCTTTTCCATCATGTCCATATATATAAAAATAAAAAAATTATTCTGTTTATTTATTTAAGAATTTGTCATCATTCAATCTTGCTCCTACACCTCTTTTCTTTTATCATAGCTTTTGTTTTGTACCATTTCTATGTCAAATTTGGTTCATTAATTTTTGTCATTTATCATTATTATTATTAGAAGCAATGCTTTGATGCTTTTAAATATTCTAAGGCTTACCAAATCTGAAATTTGGTATAGAGCTATGGGTTGAGTTAGATTAATTTGGTATTGATAAAGTAAATTTTTTATTTAAAATATATTAAAATATAATTGAAGATGATGTTTTAATCATATATGTTTATTTGATATAATGTCTAGAACTATTCATAAATAGGAAGATAATGCATTTCAAATTTTAAGCGCATCCTCCTGCATTCATGCAAATTGAATATGCAAATATTTACAACTATTATATGATTTTTTTAAAAATTAAAAATTAATAACATTGTAAATTTCCAAAAATTTATGATTGGTCAAAAGAAATTTCAGACTCGGTCTAAAAATATAGCACATAATTCACCCAAAGAATATAACACATAAAAGAACATTTATGTATTTTATAATTAAATTTAAATAAATTAATCTAAATTGATAGATATTATTTCATTAAAAAAATCTAACTGTCACATATAAAGGAATTAAATACAAAATTGTGGGGTTGTTGTATAGTTTATAATTTTATATTTCTTTTATTGGGCAAAATAATTATCCATGGTATGATTCAAGTGTTTTTGTTATCTTTATAGACAATAAATTTATTATTATGAAATTTTTTAATGTCCTTTTGGTAATGAGAACTTCTCATCATTGTTCTAAAGAAATCGGATTATCATTACACTTCCAAACACTTTGCCAGCTTTTATTTATTCTTAGTGCACCTTTTCATCCCTAAAAAAAATTGACAATTTAAAGGTCAAAATACTAATGTATAAAATTCAATTTAGGGCTTTATTGGGATATTCAAATTGGACCTTTTTTTCCCCAAATTTGTCAGGGCCTCAGACAATCTCAATATTCTCTTTTTTTTTTTCTTTCTTATATTAATATTTAATAATAATTCTAATCAAATTGAATTAAAAGAAATTTCATGAGCAAAAATTAAAAGAAATTTTCATATAGTTGATCCACTCAAATGAATTGATTGCTTTGCTTTAGACAATTTTATATATTGAAATTGACAAATCATTGCCTTAGATCAAACAAAGACAGAATTGACAGGTCCTTTTCACTAAATAATCCTAATAATTATCTTATCTTATAGAAATAATGATAAATTAGTCATATAGTTAATTACTTCCATAATAAAATCCATTCTTCATATAAAAAAGTCTTAATCAAATTAGGAATTTAATTCAAATAGTTTAGGCAATTATTATTATTAAACTATTGACCTCTAATTAATTCAAAATAAGGTTTTATATTTAAAACTGAGTTTATAAATTTATACATCCATATCAAAAAGCTTAACTAATTTTTTGCATTTATTTTCACGGACTCAAATGAAATGAGCCAAAATTCAACCGATTTAACCTTCGATCCGATTCTTTTTACCTTTGAAATGTACCTTCTCTATGTAACAAAATCAATTTATTAGAGAACCTTCTTATGCTAAATTTCCAATACACTACTATTATTTAGAAACAAGTAACTAAGTAGTACCTATGTAGTGGTAAAACTTTATAGAGGCCTCAAAAGAGGGTAGTCTTCAAGTAATTCCCACTCCGATAATGTGTCATTTTCGTTCTGGGGTGTCCATAAGACCTCGACCGCCTGAATTACAATCGAAGATATATCAGCATTTCTAACATCGTAATTGAGACATCTGTGCTCGCAAGTTATTTGAGTCAACTTGAAAGAAACTCAAATTTGGCTCAATTATTGTCTAGTTGGGCACAAACTTTCAAGTGGGATGAATTCGAGTATCTTACTGCTCGAAGCCTAACTGAGCAACCTTGAGAAATTCAGTTTTACCTCGAATAAGCTTGTTTTAAAAGTAAAACTCGATTGAGATCATATCCAACTTCAAGCCTTGAGATTCAAGTCGAGCACAAACTCTAACTTCTTATGATTTGAGCTAGGCTCATTAATCCACTACTAAGCATATAAACAATATTGACACGCAATTATTTAAGGATAAATCAATTCTTACCAGTATTTTGCTTGTTGGGATGGATGCAAGCTTTTGCAAGGCCACAGCTAAGACACCACTTCCATTGATGAGGGGCAATTTATGCACTCCTTCGGCAGCCACCAAAATTGTTATCTGACATCATAGAAAGCGGATGTGAGTTGAATTACTTCTACCGAAAACTTAAAATCGAAAGATCTTTTCATATGTTTTTCGTTGTGTAGTTTATGCATCTTGAATAACAGGTTTTTAATCTAGACAATATGAATGCTGAAGTACCTTATACCTTAATTGCAGTGCTAATTAATTGGTAGTCCTAATGAAGCAATCTATGTCTCTTTGTACTGTATGTTGCTCGACTCTCTAGATCTCCTAAAATGCCAGTATTTGACACGTATTTGGACATGGGCATGGGGTATCATTCTCCAAATATACGAAAGAAGAAACTTGGAAAAAGTTGCCCGTGCCGGAAACATACCATATCCAACATTTACAACAAAATGATGTCATCAACCCAATACGTTTGCAGTAGCTTTAACACAAGGAATGAGGCCTTACCACTATGTACTCGTTGTTAAATCCACCAGCTTTTTTAAACGTTGTACTTAGCCTTCTAATGTTGCTCACATTCACTAGAGTCTCCTCATCAAATTTACCACGTTCTTCAATCGAGAGTTGATTGAAGCGTTTCTCACCCTCGTCCATGCCCCGTTTCACATCCACCTGTAGAATATACCGTCATAATCATCCCAAATAGTTAGATAACCAAACATATTCTCTCCATCTCTCTCTCTCTTTTTTTTTTCCTTCCGAATTAGTAAAGGTATACATGTGAGACATATTCTACTCTTTTTTTTTTTTTTTGCCAGGACACATTTATCACTCAGATATGAATCCGAGTAAATCCCTACTCTTACATTCCAATTAACAAAGCATGCTGAAGAGTTTCAACCTATAACCTACCAACTTAATAAATTTTCAGTGCCTAGGAAGCTGTGATGGCATATATTTTGTTGAGAATTATACGCGAGCAAAAAAAAAAAAACCTTAATATCTATTGTAAAGCATGTGACTATCGTTGAGAAATTTTCCTCAAATCAAAAGGTCGGAAAAAGTATAGTCACAAGCTACAGTCATTCGCTGAAAGAGACAAAACTAAACATTTCAGAAAGGGTAAACTTACAGATGAATAACCCGATATGCAATAATCAGGATGGCGAAGCAAAGCTAACGTGGTCTCTACAAAAAACAGAAGGCGCATTAAAAAATTCCTCAGTACATATAATCATTCGAACAGACATCTGACTTTGCATGTTTAAGAAATTAGTGGAACATAAACTTGCCAGGCTACCTTACAAATCTACAAGTATTACTAAAGAAAAACAGAATGAAGAAGGATCACAGGCTCACACTAATAGAAAAATAAAACAAAGCAATGCAATGAATGGCATCAATGTCCATCTCAATCTAAATAAATCACTAAAAGGGGGGGCAAAGTCTATACCTTTTATTGCTTGTAATTGTACATCAACCATTTCATTAGATATCATACAATTGTTATTTTCTAAGCTGATTTCAGAACAACAAGCAATCATAATTGTGCTATAGAGCATAAGGCTCATTTGTTGCCTCTTAAGTTATTATCTTTCTAATGTGACTAGGATTGAACAAAGTTACTCCAATTCTTTATTTTTCTTGAAGTATCCATGACCTATGCAAATGTTTGACGTATATTCGCACACGGCATTGGCTATGGGGATATGTTCTTCCAAAGATCCTTCAAATAAATGAAAAACCTTTGGAAAAAATTTGAACATTTCTCTGATGAGACAAATACTAGTCGTATCTGACACATACACTTATGTCTGTGTTACACAAGGATTGGTGATGGGAGATAAGTGTCAAGGGATTTGATTGATACAACGATCAAAAGGGAAGAGCATTTTCATTCATTGCTATTCATAATGTGCATATCATGCAAAACATCTACCAGTTAATCCCATGTATAACCTACAATGCTTTAGGTGTAACCAATTTTAGTAAGCGTTACCTGTTAATACAAAGCCTAGCCCCTCAGATGTAGAAGTATCGGCAACTTCAGCAATCCGATTCAGATCCCTTTGAAGAGATCGTCCTGTACCCAACAACCCAACCTAAAAGTGGAAAAGAATGGTGAGACTGCTAATCCATAAATCACTAATTATGATGGTAATCAGCACAACTTTGTCCATCTCATTTTCTTGTCTAACGCATATCTAAGTCTCAAACTTGATAAAAGAAGCAATTCATATTAGCATAATCTAAGTCTAAAGACTCGCCCAAGATTCACATTTGAGCAATATTCGTAATTAGCCAGTGACGGTTGATCTCCAATCCAGGACATGTTTCACCAGCTCTTTATTTTTCTTAAAATACTTGAATCAGATACCCATGTCCATATACACGAACATGACTACCAAGATACAACCCTCCAAGTACACAAAAAAAATTAGAAAATACGGAACATATTCATGTTGGACACATTTTTGTACCATGCTCACACTTAAATCCGAGCAACATAGCTTCATATAATCAAAGGAGAAACTCAATTAGCATTATCTGAATCTAAAGACTCAAACCAAAATCCACATATAAGCAACACTCCTATATGTTGCTTCACATCCAAGCTATGCAATTTCTATTCCTAATTTTCCACATGTTGATCAATCTTGTATATATATATAAACCCGAGAAACAAAGCATCATATGATCAAAGAAGAAACTCAATTAGCATTATCTGAATCTAAAGACTCAAATCAAAATCTAGATATAAGCAACACTCCTATATGTTGCTTCTCATCCAAGCTATGCAATTTCTATTCCTAATTTTCCACATGTTGATCAATCTTGTATTTATCATATATATAGAGAGAGAAAAGAAACACTCACTTGAAGCTTAAGAACACTGGTCCTTTCAATATCAGTAAGCACGCCACTTTCGGACCTATCCGAAAGAAACCCAGAAACCAATACAAACGCAAAAAACCCAATCATAATCAACATAAAACCCGACCCAGCACCAACCCCGACCCCAACAGCAGGCCCAACATAAAACCCACCGCCGCCGCCAAACGGAGCCGGCGCATAATAAGGAACGGAATACGAAGAAAAACTCGACCCTCCATTACTAGGCACTGAATAACTCCTCGAAGACGAAGACCTAGAAGAAAAGGACTTCCCTCCCATCCTCCCACCTGAAGCAGCTAATGCTGTGTTATTAGGATCATACATTAACAACAAACCCAATAAAACTGCAGCTATAACAGGCCTTTTTAAGGCCTTTAAAGCTTTCAAAACTGTTTCAGGAATTATCTCAAATGGGGTTTTAGTTTTATCATCTGAGGTGAAATAAGAATGGTTGGTATCGAAATTCGAGCTCGTTAAATGGTTTCTCTTGAAGAAGAAACATCTGAGGTTAAACTTAGCCAAGTCTTGGCTTTGAAAAGTGAAGTTTCTGGTGAATTTAGTGAAGCTAGGGGGGTTGGGGAGGTGTAATCGAAGGGGAAGGCATTGTTTTAGCTTTAAAGAGTCGGTTTGAAGCAAAGATGATGTAGTTGCCGCCATTGGAGATATTTGTGAGAAAAATGGGAGATTTGAATAATGTTTTTTTAGAAATCTGTATGATGCTGAAATTAGAGGGGGGGGGGGGGTTCTTTGTGGCCAGAAAACTGGGGACGGTTTTATTTTATCAACCTCATCTTGATTATTTAATCTATTTTTTATTAAAAAAAAGTAACATTTTAAAATAGTAATTTTTGTTTAACTCATATTATATTTTAATTATTTATATTATCATGATATAATATTTTAATCATTAAACTATTAATTGCAGTTGATAATGTAAGAATAAACTGGCATCACACGAATAAATCATCATGAAGATACAAAAAGACCCAACAAAGAGTAAATAACAACAATATCCATAAGATACCTTACGAAAACCAAATACAAATTACTAACTCAATGCAGGAGGCAGTAATTTACAATCTAAAGGCAAGTATTCAACCATTTACCTTTTCCGATGGACTCCGCAATCTTAATCGTTTCTCTAGTTGAAGAAAACTTTCCTTCTATACAACCTCTGCATTGGAAAATGAAAATGTACCATCATTTATTTACATTTTACTACTAATTAAAAGCAAAAAGGATTGAGAGAAACTTGAAAGAAGAGCAGTAACCTCCAAAGATGAACTTAGAGTTATAGTTAGGGAAGGCTAGTTTATGAAACACGTTTTTCGAATAATCGGTGGTAGATTCATCACTTTCCTTTGATTATTCGGAAAAAGACAAAAAGGATCTTTTGAAAAAAACAGAACCCAATCTGAAGTTGAAGTTGAGTACCACCAGTAGACTGCACTTAAGCTCAAACCAGCTGCGATTCCGGAGATCCATTTTTTACGAAAGTGCTAGAAAAGGAACCCTTTTTATTGTTGGGGTCGATATTTGAAGCGTCGGTAAGAGGCAGGGACGAGAACTGGCAGGTTAGGAGTCGTTGTTGGGTAAGGGAGAGATGGAGCATTGACGAAGAGGACCGTCTCAGAAGGAGAACGGTGAAGGGAGGAAAACAAAGGAAGAAGCAGGAGCAAAAAAAAAAAGAGTTTAAACAACATAAAAAAATTTAAATTGTTCAATTTAACTTAAAATTTTCATTTGAAATGATAATTTTACATGTCACATCAGTTCACGATTATAACGATAACTATAATTAACGATTTAGTGATTAAAATGTTACAACACGATAACGTAAATAGTTAAAATGTAATATTTAAAATATAAATGACTAAAATATAACTTGAGAGAAATAAAAATAATTATTTTAATAGTTTATCCTTAAAGAATTAAATTATTTAAATTAAGGTTAAATATGCCTAAGTCTTTATACTTTTTGAGAAATTAGAATTTAACCCTATGCTTTTATTTTTAAGAGTTTAATCTTTCTAATACTCAAATTCTAAAGTTTAGGTCTAACTACAATTAATTCTTTTTTTTTGTTAAATTAAAATTCATTATAATATCATTTTTAAGTTACATGGGTATCAAGTTAATTTTTTTTTTTTTTTCAAAATATCACATTGAGAAATTTAACAATGTTAAAAGTTGAATTTGAATTTTAAAATCTAATAAGTAAAATGGACTAAATCCCTATAAATAAAAATATAATGAGTAAATTTCAAAAATTTTAAAAGTATAAAAACTTAATGCATATTTTAACTTAAATTAAATATGTCAATATTGCACTACTGAATTACTATTACTAATGTAGCAACCTTATATGTTATAATTTTTGGTAAAAGTATCACGAAGGTTATTTATTAAGAGTTAATTACATTTTGATTTTTTTACTCAAAAAATGGGTAATTAATAATTGTATATTAAATCAAAAAGCAAACTCGTTCTTTCAATTAAAAATTTCATTTATTTCTATTATTAAAAACTAGTGTAGTTGACAAAATAATCAAATAATTACATGTGACGTTCTATGCGTACCTCATTATGACGTATAGGGACCAATTTTTAACAATAAAAATAAATAAAACTTTTAACAAAATGATTAATTTTCTTTTTGATCTAATATATAATGATTAATTTCCTCATTTTTAATTAAAAAAGACAAAATAAAATTCGACTTAGTACATAAACTTTCATAATACTTTTACTATAAACTTAAGAGATCATATTTTAAAAAATTAGTGTGTCATATTTCTAACGTGTCAAATATTCAAATGATTTTAATGGGTCATATATTTTTTTGTTTGGATTTTAATTTCGAAAAACAAATATATGTAATTAATTGAACTAGAAAATGGAATCAAATTTAAGTATTAATTAATATATTAATCCTTTCTTTAAAATATGAAAAATAAATTCTCTTTATCTTATTTTTTTAATTTGGAAATTTTAATTTAAACTTTACCATTATTAGTATTTTTCATCAAAATTTAATTACTATAAGATATGTTCAAAAATGTTCATAGGTTACGTTAAACTGAGTTCAAATCAAGTCAATACATGGAATTAATACCATACATATTTGTTAAACCTAATTCAGTATGAAATATAAACATTAATTTTATTTAAATTTATTTCATATCTATAAATGATTAATTTAATCTGATTTATACCTACTCATTTTTTATCTTTTAAAAATATAATTATCTTTATTTATTATTCAGTAATTATATAAATTTTAGTATCATTATATATTTTATTAAAATTTTAAATATGAACAAATTAATATATTTTTAATATTTACATATATTTAATTTTCATTTAATATACAGTGACGTATTTAGAAAGTTGACAGGGGCCTCAACCCTCTAAAATGAAAAAAATTTCATTTACATATTTTTAAATTTTTAAAATTTTAAATTAGTAAAATTAAAATTGCACTTTGACCTCCTAAAATTGATAAAATTTTTATTTTAATCCTTTAAATAATATAAAATATAAGCTATTCAAATGATAAAATTATATTTTTACTATCGTAAAAATTACAATTTAATTTCGTCCTCCCAAAATAATTTTCTGACATTGCTCTTGATGACATGAATGAAAAATTATATAAAGAACATATTAATATACACTTGAAAACAAATAGGAGTTGAGTTTTGAAAATTAGATTTTTTTTAATATTTTTGTTTAAACCCTTCAAATTGTGGATAATTTTCAAGTTTGAACCAGTGTAACCCAGACCTCAAACAGGTTTAGATATGCTTACCAAATCACAATAATTTGCTTCCAAAATGAATGCATGTGTTCATAAATATTAATGAGTAGAATGAGATTTTTAAATTACTTAATTTTGTAACAATTTCATCCTCGTTGTTTTCCAATTTTCACAAGTCAGTTTATTCACATATATTTTAAGAAAACAATTACAAAATTAATCAACAATTTCAACTCGATCCAACTCAACTCAAAGCCGAACGGAGTTTTTGTAATTACACGTATACTAACAACAAAATTATATTCTTTCGTCGTAAAAAAAAATCAAATTTATATGACATGCATGAAAGTCATTGGTGTTTGCCATACTTTCATTTGTGACTCTGGTTGAGCCTTGCAGCGGCGGCCACAGAGGCGGCAACACCGGCCGGATGTGTGGTCAGGTTAGGGTCATTCCTCATCTCGGCACCCATTACCCCTTCTGCATCTTTTCGTGTTGCCGGCTTATCTGCGGGCAATTTTGCTGTTGCGTTCTGTAACAAATAATCAATTTGATTAATAATTGAACTGAAATTTAAAATTATAAAAGAACCGATAACCAACCCAAAATAATTTTGATTAATTCGATGGATTAATCTAGCCGAATCGAATGGTTAATTTAGTTATTAGTAAAACTTAATTACCGCAAGAATAGCACCCAATTTGGTCTTGTCTTCATCTCTGGTTGCCCTGGCATTAAGCGTGGCAGCTGATTGAGCGGCTGCTGCAACGCCACCAGGCATTATGGAGGTTCGACCGGTGGCTCTCACTTCCGCCGCCTGTATTGCGGCAGCATCACTCCATTCCACCGGTTTTTTTCCTGCTGTTAGAGCGGTGGCTTCAAGTGCTTCCCCAATGGTGATTCCACCACCGTGTTCAGACGTCGAGTCGGTGTCCGATGCGTATGAATCTCCTTGGCTATAATGTCCTACAACCTTTAAAAAGAAAAAGAAAAGCCATGTCGAGTGTTATCATTGTTTGAATATATATTATTCCTCTACATTAGAAAACCCATCCGACCCTTAAAAAGAGAGTTTTGAAAAAGGAAATTGTGTTTGGACCAAATTGGATCAAATCATTTTAATTATCGACTATCGGTTTAGACTAGTTGAATTAAATTCTTTTATGAATCTTTAATAGTTTTTTAATTAAATCAGTCGGACCAACGAATTAGTATCATGATCAATCCAACCATTTGTTTAATTCTAAAAACATTGTGTTCAACATAAAAATTAGGTTGTTAATAAAATTTAACTCTTTTTAAATTTTATAAGATATTATTTTTCTTTTCTTTGTATATATTATTATATTAAGAATATTTTAAGATTGTTAATGCTTAAAATTTAATAAAAAGATAAATTAAATAAAATAACTTTTAAAAAGAAGCTAAACGATCTAAAAATATTTAAGTTAGCCATATTAAATTTTAAAATTCATATGTTGCAGATTGAGTCTTAGCTTGATTGACATGTGTATTGTTGTTGATGTATGAAGATGTGTGTTCAAATATGTTGAAGCGAATTATGCTCCTATTTATGGATTGAGGAGAGATTATGAACAGTTCTAGTCCTAGACATGGTATCAAACCGAACAGATATGAATATTAACCGTATATTTAAA
The DNA here is from genome assembly GCA_039519145.1 of Kokia cookei. Classification (NCBI taxonomy): domain Eukaryota; kingdom Viridiplantae; phylum Streptophyta; class Magnoliopsida; order Malvales; family Malvaceae; genus Kokia; species Kokia cookei. The sequence goes on along the minus strand of CM076908.1, from coordinate 45,424,084 downwards.
TAAATAAAAGGAGATGATTTTTTTAAAATTAGAGCTCTCTCTGTACATTGCTCCTCTTACCTCTTTACCAAAGTACTCCGAGATTACACGTTTTCTAGGGCATTCAGTCTCTTTAATAGAAACACCGGAATCAGCATTGACTCCTTCGCGGCCAACCAATCTCGAACTCTCATTCTTGGACGCCGCAGATTGCATAGATGCGACGGCACCACCCTTCTGCATCATGGGGACATCTTCAGGCGCCACCGCCTTCTCGGGGGAAGAGACATGTCCGTATTTGATTGGTTCTTGGGGTCTCTCCTGCTGTTGTTGGCTCATTTTCTTAGCATTTAAGTAATATTGTTCACAGTTGATTTGTGAATTTGGGTTTTCTTATTATTAAGGATTATTGTGAAAGTAAAAGAGATTTTCGGGAATTAAGAGAAGAAAAGTAGTTTTATAAGGTGCATGGATCATGCAAAAAGATGGATAACGTGGGTGGCTACGAAGTAATGAGACGAGGGTTTGGGTTGAACGGACAAATGGTGCAATGTTTGTGTTTGGAGATCGGAAATAGCAAAGACCGTTAAGACAAAGACAACTGGTGTTTTTGTTATAATCATCACGACTTGGTCTATGTTACTTGATTTTCTGATTTATATGTCTGTTAAAAAGATGATCAGGATTTTGTTTTAAGATGGGTTTATATATAAACACACACATCTTGATGTTCTCTGTATGTTATCCAAACTCAAGATTTCATTTATCGATATATATCTAAACATGAAATACATACGATCTTATAAATATATATAATTGAGTATATATGTGTTTTCTCGTAAGGTTTAAGGTCTTGATATTGAGATGGATTGATGATATTACATACATTTTAATTATCTCTGTTATGCACGTTATTAGGGCTTAAGAGTTTCATTTATTTACATTTAAATGTTGTTATCAAACATTTCACAATCTAAAATCCGACCTAATATTGTAATTTGAAATTCGATCCTCATCGCGAGATGGAATGTCCCATTGTGTCCTCGCAAGGTGCGGATCGTCTCGTCGTATTTTGTCACCTAACTAGCAAACACTCCTCATATCCCATCAATAAGAGTAGCCTCGCAAGGATCGAAACTAAATTAAAGGATATATTTATAAATTTTAAAGGATTAAATTGAATTTATATCATTTTTAGAGTATCAAAGTGCACTTTATCTCTACTAATTTAAAATTTTTAAAATTTTAAAAGATCAAAATGATAAAATTGGGGTGAGACTCCTACCAACTCCCTAAATCCGCCTCTACATCTCAATTATTTCTTAGATGAATAATGTTTATAAATATCAAATGAATATTAATGAAATTAATTTAAATTTAAATACAAAATATTCATAAACCTTATAAATATAATCTATTATTTAATAAATCCGACACAAACAAAAAAATTTGTTCTATACAGTAAATAACAAGATCATCCCGTACCAAACATATAATATTCAAGTTCCATAAAATCATACATAGAAACAAAACAAAACGTTGTATTTCGGGTGATATGAGTGAAATCTATTGTTATGACTGATACGATAGGTACCGATTAAAATTTATATCACGATGAAACCTAGACTTTGTTCAAAGTTATTATCAAAACAAAACATTCTAATTGACACATGCAATATCAATATGGAATTGACCCATGATGTCTATACTATTATTTAAATTTTTGACAACGGGTGTCATCCTCAATCGAGTCACTGATTTGGTTAAAAATAAAAAACTGAGAAAAATTTGGTTAAAAATTACAAAAATATCTTTTTGTAGTTAAAATAAAGAATACCATTTGAGGGCATTTTAGCTTTTTTTTTTTCATTTAAAAAAAAACAATAAAAATACACATATGGTAAGGTTCACACCCACGTCAATTGTATTAATAAAACCTTTAATTCACCACTCTACTAAAGCTTTATTTTGATATTTTATACATTTTAATTTTATTATGCACATATTATTATCTCCATCAGTTGTATATCTATACTTACTATTATTTAAACTATTAACTGAGCTGATCATGAGTTTTAAAGCTGTTCCATACCTATGACGAGAAACGAACCCTCGACCACCATTTAAAGTAGGAGAGACCCTTGTTATCTCACTTCACTCCCGTGGTTTATTGTATACTATTTTTAAACATACATTCCTGTTTTAAAATTTTAGTTTACACACACATATGCATGTAATAAAACTTCTAATTAATCATAATTTTTTTTAAAAAAATCAAATTGAATTGAACCGAATTTGTCTATAGCTCCTCCTAGTTGGGCTTGGATTGAAATTCTAAATTCCTAAAGCCCAATTAAAATCTAACTTTAATTGGATTTTTTAAAAAACTCGTTCCAATCCATTTTCAGTAAAACTCCACCATATCCAGAACCCGAATACTTTTATCCTCAAATCCAAACAAGCCCATCCTCGATCACACTGAAAACTCGTAGGGTTTTAGTTCTCTCATAGACAAACTGAAATTGCAAAGAAACAAAAGGCAAACAGAGAAAAAGAAAAGAAGGATAAAAAAACTCAATGGAATCGAAGAAACTAACGGTGGACTCTGCCCCGGTATTCCAGGAAGGAATAAGCTTAATCCTCACTCGGTGGTCGGCTCTCACCGCCGCCGTTGAAAACGAGTGGGGCGGCCGTGATTCCCGCGGCAAAGCCAACGCCATCTGCACCGACGTCTTCTCATTCTTCACTGAATCCAGAGGTAACTTATATGTATATTATAATCAGTTATTTTCTTTTTTTATTTTCCAAATTCAGTAATTAAATTTGATTTTTTTACTCAGGGGAGCCGCTTTATATAGATGATTTGGAAAATCTTTTAGAGAAAGGTTTGCTTAGTCTTAATACATTGGTTGAAGATGGCAGCATTGAGGAGGTATCTTCAATCTTCGATCTTAATCTTGGCCTGGCTTCAATTTAGGATAGCATAGTCATTTCAATCTCTTATTTATGATGTTCGATGCTATAAATCTGGTACAACTGATACAAAAATTGCCTTAATTTAATAAAATCGAATCTATGATGCTGACACTTAAGAACATTGTGATATAGTAGTTTATGAATGTGTACAATATGGATGCTCCTTTGGTTTTTTAGTGTATTTTACAGAGTGAACTATAACAAGGGGTAGGTTTTTTTTTATTTATTTATTTAATTTTTTAAAAACCAACAGTTTAGGCTCAAATTATTTGATCAAATTAAGTTTAACAACTTGCTGAATTGTTCTTTCTGGGTGTTTTTCGGAATATATATTTTCCTTTAATGAAATGATCAAAATTTTGCATTGATGATTGATTTAATCTGGTTGATTCCTCGTAATTTTGTTATTCGATGTTGTTGTCACCTCAACTCATCGTGACATATTAGTTTCTGAATGTGTTTTACAGAGTAAGCTATACCAAGGGGCAGTTTTTAATATTTAAAAAGCCAACATTTTAGGTCAAATTCTTTGTTCAAGCCAAGTTTAAGACATCTTGAGTTGTTCTTTGTGGTATTTTTTTCGGAATATATATTCATTTATTCAATGTGCAACTTTTAATTGTTATTTACCTAGCATGTCTATGTTCGGCTCACCTTGGACACGTCACATTGATATAGGAGATAGCCAAAAAAGACTGCATACCCATTGCTATACAATGGATCAAGTTCCTATAATGATTATGCATTAGGGATAATTCAATTCCTTCGACTTGTTACAGGTGGCTGAGAAATTAATGATTATGCATGAAGAGTGTTTGGAAGGTAACTATCAATCTGTTGAAAAACTGAGGACAACGAATCCTCCTCCAGTCGCTCATGTCCGACCGGTATTTTCTTATTTAAACCCTTTAATGCCTATTAATATGTTTTGTTTTGAAGATAATATACTACATGCTATCTCTGTTGAATTTTGCTTCTGTTTATCTTTGCTTTAGATTTTGTTTCGTTTTTGTTTCCAATGCTTAGCAGCTATGTTGACATGTTAGGAAAGTCGCATTGTTCATATGAAAAAGATTTCTTCAGTGGTCTTAGAGGGTGCAAGTTACCAATTACTATGCGATTTTCAAGGAGATCAGTGTCTCACTATCAATTTGATTTGTGAAGTCTGATTATTTTATTGCTTTTCCGAGTTTAGTGCTGTTTCTTAATATTAAAAACTTGGCATAAAAGTAATAGATGAAAAAGGAAAAGGAAAACTGTTGGTTCATACTTGCTACTTCCGGGGTTACCTTCAACTCCGCATCTTCCAATCCCCCTCTCGATGTGGAAAGGTTTATACTATTAAAGCCTTAGATCTCTTATGATGGATGGTATATTCTGAAATGGAATGGTTTATTCTGCTTTTCCCCCCATTTTAATGGCATGGCATGGCCTCTCATAAAACAACAACTGCATTTGGATGGTGGAACTATTAAAAATGTTTCACCTACAATTCTCTCTCAAGTATTCTTCCCATGATGGATTCTTTGCTTACTAACAAAAGATTACTGGGTCATCGTATTAGATGTAGATTTACGGGTTGAAATCATTTATTATTCTTCTCAAGGATTCATATTATTTTTATCCTAGAGTAACGACGAAGATGAGGATGACGACGATGATGATGAAGATGATAGCATGAGTGCAGACATCGCGACAAACATGATGGTGGATGTACCAAACTCTCAGTCAAGTTTGAATTCAGTCAGTATGGCGACAGATGAGCCAAAGCAAAACCAGTCAGCTGAAGCTGAAGACGGTTGGGTTGTAGTCTCATCCCGGAAAAACAAAGGTAGAAGGAATTAAGTCGTAATTTTTGTTACCCCTGCTCCCTATTCCTGGTATATACATGTTTTCTTAAGACATTTTTGATGCTCTAATTATTACTGTTTGTAACTCTTTTTTTAAATTTAAAATCTTATATTGAAAGAAGGTTACTGTACTGGTGTTGCTGGATTGAAATAGATATGATTTTACTTGGATTTTTTTTCACCCCAATTTTAGAACCCATAATTATTTTTGAACAATAATCTCATTATAGATTATTGTCATATTTGCTTTTTTTGATATAATGCCTAGAATTACTTATAGTCTCTTCTCTTCTTTCAAATAGGAGGATAATGTGTTTCAATGCACTCGAATTAATGTCCTTTTGCATTAACAATAATATCAATTTCAATCGAGTTAAGATTCAATCGATTTAGAACCCTTGAAATTTAAATCACAGATGAAATGCGATTTTAGGTCATTATTTTATAGTTTCATTTGAAATATTGATGTCAATCAAATTAAGACTCAATTAATCATTGTAGCAATCTTTATTTTTGCAATATTGATAGTGAAGCAACTGGGAACGTATTCGTGTCCGTGAAAAAAAAACAAACATTAAATCAATAGAGAAAAATACTAAATTCCCTACTCTCCTATGGTTCCTGACTTTATGGTTCACGACCAAAGAAGGCAATGCATTTTGAAAATAAAAGTTGAATCCTATATTTGGAAGTAAAATAAAAAAGTAGGGTAAATTACTCAAGTTCATTTAACTATTACCACGTGCACTCAACTTTAAAAAATTGTAAAATAATTTTTTTGAATTTTTTAAATGCATTCATTTAAGTTATTAAATTATTAAGTTTTTTTCTTAAAGTTCTGTTGATGAGTTTCGAGTGACAACAACCAATATGATAAATAGTATTCATCAATGAGTAGAACATATTTTAAATTTAAGTTGATTTGATGATTGGTGTTTAAGATCGAAAAAAAAAACAATGTAGATTTTGTTTTGTAAAACCAAGCCTTCAAAGTTATTTTATGAAAAGTAAAATACTAAAATATAAAAAAGGAGAGGAAATTTACCCTTTCGATTGGTGTTGGGAGTGAAAATGGAGAATACCATATAATGGCAATTTTAATAGTCCAATGAATTAAATGACAAGTTTCGAATAATTTAATGATCATTTTGTTATTATTTGAAGTTCAGTGATTAAAACGTTATCTTACTAATAGTTCAATAACTTTAGGTTTAATTTACCTTAAAAATTATAGTATAACTATAATGCATTTCAATTCTCATATAACTAATTAAACGATCTATTTTATGTTATTTTACTCAAAAGGTGCACATTTTCCTTGAAAGGTACACATTTTATTAAAAAAAACTGCCACGTTGAGGCTCAAGAGGGTCATGACCTCCTAAAGTTTAAATTTTTTCAATTTAATCATTTGTAAATTTACATTATAATTCTTTCACAAATATAAGCAAGTCCCTCCAAGGTTTAAGATTTTTGCAATTTCTCTTTTGCATATATATTATAGCACACCTAAAAATAAAAGTGAGCCCCCAATATTTTTATAAGATTAAAAATAATATTAGAAAAACAAGAAAAAATCTTCTTAAAAAAGCTAAATTAATCATGAAGATTTTTTAATGATATTTTTGTTAAATAATAATAAATTAAAGTTTATTTAATAGTTTCCTAAACATAATAATATTTTATAAGTGATATAATAATGTATATAAAAAGAAAAGAAAAGAAGAAGAAATTTTTATATCTTTCCTCTTCATATTGATGCTTAGCAAAAAAAGAAGATTTTTTTTATCATTTTCTCCTAAATTTGAAGTATAAGTTATGTTTTTCATCAAATTTTTCATAGATTTTGAATCTTTGAAACTTGTTACACATATATGTACAAATAGTTTTTGGTTTTATCAGCTGTATTAAAAGCTGCCATTTAAGAATATTGAAGGAACTTGGAAGCTTATAAAATTAAGTGAAATATGTATGTTTTATCATGGAAAATGATTAGGAGACTGTTTCTAACTTCATAGAAGTGTAAAAATGAAACAAAAAATCGTAAATAAAACCCTAAACTTAATCATAAACCTTAAGCTCTAAACCACACATTATTCTAAATCCTAAACGCTAAATATAAACCTAAACCCTAAATAAAACCCTAAACATAACTCTAAACCCTAAATCCTAAATAAAACTATAAACCTTAAACCCTAAATAAAACCCTAAACCATAAATAAAACCTTAAACCCTAAATAAAACCCTAAACAATAAACCTTAAACATAACCTTAAACCTTAAAAACCCTAAACATAAACACTGACCCTAAATAAAATTTAAACACTAAACCCTAAATAAAACATTAAACCCTAAACATAGTCATAAACCCTAAGCTCTAAACCACACATTATTATAACCTTAAACCCTAAATATAAAACTAAACATAACATAAAACCCTAAAACTTAAACCCTAAATAAAATCATAAACCATAAACCTTAAACAAAACATAAACCCTAAACCTAAATCCTAAATCTTAAACCTTAAACCTAAAACCTAAAACCTAAAACCTAAAACCTAAAACTTAAACCTCCAAACCCCAAGCCATAAATCCTAAACCTAAAAACATAAATATAAACACTAAAAACCTAAAACCCTAAATCTTAAACCCTAAACCATAAATACCAAACCTTAAACCCTAAACCATAAACATCAAACCTTAAACCCTAAACACCAAACACTAAAAAATAAAACTCAAACACTAAACAACAAACCACAAACATTAAACCATAAACCCCAAACCATAAACATTAAACCATAAACCCTAAACCCATCAAATTCACTATCTTAGTGCCAAATATGACTATTCACCAAGCGATAAAGAACAATAGTCATACTAAGCACATGTTGGGCATCAATCCCTTAACAAGGCTAATGTCCCAAGAACAACAAGCTGTCATCGAAGATAGACAAGTGAACATAAAAATCATCGTCAACACAAACCCAAGGGTCCTTGAAGACCTTGGTCAACTCGTCGTCCCCCACGTGTCATGGAACACTATTAACCAACAACATTACATAACACGATAAGTCTTAAGTTTTTCATAGAGGAAGGTTTATCTTTTTTCGAAATCAAGTCGTTAATAGAAACCAAAAACTAGTTTATCTTGAGCCACTTGCAACATTGAGAAACTACATTGGCGCCAATAAGAAACCAACACTTCTAAGAAAATGTTAGATTCATACCGTTTAGCTCAGAAGTTGTCGACTCAGAGAACTCATTATCAGCCTCAACGACACAAGTTGTCGACTCAGAGAACACATCAAAGGACGAGCTCGGGTTGAAAAAGGATTATGAAAGTAGTCTGAAACAACAACACACATACCCGTGTCATTGATACACTGAAAATCATTATCATCCACATGCATCATCGTAACGCAATCAAATCACCTTCGAGCGTTGCTTCCAGTATACCGCCTCTCGAACCAACAACTGATTAAATTCAACATTCGAACGAGAAACTTCTGCAACATTATAAGATTTGCACGATGTGCGCAAATTTGCTCATCTGATTGATTGGAAACTCAACCTTTAAATATTTTCAATATATTAAAATTTTCATTTTGAAATTAAAAAAAATATATATATATGAAATTTAAAATTAAAAAGTTTTATCTTAAAGTTAAACATATACATAGCAAAATTTCATTTTGAATTTTAAGATTATCCGTTTACTTATTTAAAAAATACACTATCTAATTAAAATTTAAAAAATATTTTTTATATAATGAACATATATTGATTATTTTTAAACTACACTATCTTTTACATTTCACCTAATAATATAATTTATTAATTTTAATATTTTTAATTATGAAATAATATGTTTAAAACTATTTATCATATATTCATAAATTTTATAAAAAAATGAAAATAATTTAATATATTTTAATTTTTACATATAATCATGAGCACAAGTAATAATTAATTTAACATAATTTTTAATTAATTAATATTTTTACCCCATATTGACAATGAAATATATATATATACACGTGTGAAAAATATGTAAAATTTATTAACTAATACAAATTAAAATTATAACTAATACAAATTATACCTTACATATTTGAATGAAGGAATAATATTTGGTACATTATAGTGAAGTTTTTAGACTCTACAAAGTTAAAGGGTTGACAAGTTTCCTTAAGGTATAATAAAATATTAAAAAAGAAAAAGACATATGACAATTTTTTAAGGGATAATTACTTATTTACCTCCTATACTTTAGCAAAATGTTCAATGTGGTACCTAAAGTTTTTAAATATCTAATTTGCCCCTGTACTTTGTTTCCGTTTTCTAAAAAGGTATTTTTTAATATTTTAATATTTAATATTATAGTTGTCTATTTTTTAAATTTAAATTTAATGTTTTTATTTTAATTGCCACATGACATTTTTTCATTGATCAAAACAAACATGCTATGTGGGGTTTTTTTTCACTGGTCAGAGTTATCTAATAGATTTTATTAACGAACATTACAAAATGGATAAAAAACAGAGCAAATTGATATTCTGGGTATCAAATTGGGATAAAAAAAGTTTAGGTACCAAAGTGAAAAAATTGATATACTTGAGAGGCCAAATTGTGAATTAAGCCTAAAATATTTAAAGCTTAACTCACAAATCGTACCTAAACTATACCTTTTTCCCATCTTGATACCTGATAATTATAAATTTAGGGAAGAACATTATTTACAAATGCTGAGACTCAAACTTAAATTCGGATATATTTTACCAACATAACTAATTTAAAATTTATTAAAAAACGAACCCTAGTGGCTCTAGTGGAAAAAAAGATATTGTTCATCCTAAGGGTCTCGGGTTCGAGCGTCTGTGTGTGCAATATATGGGTTCGTTGTCAAATAATTAAAAAAAGATGAACAAACACCAGTATATTCAAAAAGAAAAAAAAATTAATACTATTTAGTCACCATATGAGTTTCAACTGCATTAAAATAATTTAGATAAGAATTTAAATGGAAAAAAAAAAGAAGCTTATATACACTTATTTTCTTCGGACAAAAATTTAAAATAGAGTTTTTTTTTTTTTTTTTACAATTCAGGCGCCATTTATAAGAAAAAATCATTGTTAATTCATCCATTAAATTCAGTTGTAGGATGAATCCTTAGGAACTTTAAGGAATTCTATGGCTTTAGTTAAAAAGAAAGCACTTTAACTGAAATTCCACTCTCTTATGATCTCCTTTATGCCTTCCCCCAATCTTAATACTCATAATTTTCTTCACAAACTACCCTTCAAGTTTCTCTCTTTGCACTCTTTTTCAAGTATAAAAAATGCCAACTTTAATCATCTGCCTCTCGATATTCAGAGATTCTTGTCACTTTTACATGAATTCTCAAATACCCTTTTGTCTGTTAAATCTATCCATGCCCAGATTATCACGAATTCTGTATCTAAACACCATTTTTTGTCATCCAATTTGGTTAGGAGTTATAGTGAACTGGGTTGTTTGGGGCTTGCCAGGAAAGTGTTCGATAAAATTCCTCAACCAAAGCCCATTCTTTGTAATTCGATGCTTAATGGGTATTTGAGAAATCAGTGTTATAAGGAAACTATTGAGTTGTTTGAATTAATGGGGGCTTCGGATTGGGGATTCGATAGTTATTCGTGTAATTTTGTGTTGAAGGCTTGTATGGAACTAGAGGATTATGAGAGGGGAAGGGAAGTAATCAAGAGAGCTGTGGATCATAGAGTGGATGGTGATAAGTTTTTGGGAAGTTCAATGATTAATTTCTTTATGAAATTCGGTGATTTCGATAGTGCGAGAAGGGTTTTTAATCAGATGATCGGAAGAGATGTTGTTTGTTGGAATTCAATGATTGGTGGTTATGTAAAGGGATGTTACTATGTTGCAGCTTTTGATTTGTTTCTTGAGATGATTCTATGTGGTGTTAGGCCAAGTGCTATAACTATGATGAGTTTGGTTCAGGCTTGTGGAGAAATGAGGAATTTAGAACTTGGGAAACGCGTTCATGGATTGGTACTCATATTTGGAATGGGAACCGATGTTTTGGTGCATACTGCATTGATTGATATGTATAGTAAGTTGGGTGAACATGAAAGAGCACGATCGGTTTTCGATATCATGCCTGTAAAAACTCTGGTTTCATGGAATGTTATCATCTCAGGGTATGTTCAGAGTTGTTTGGTATATGAAGCTTTCAATCTGTTTCAGAAATTAGTATTAACTGGTGACGGTTTTGATTCAGGAACCATAATTAGCCTCCTCCAAGGTTGTGCTCAAGTAGCAGATTTGGAAAGTGGGAAGGTTCTCCATGGCTATATTTTCCGGAAAGGCCTCGACATGAATGTTATTTTGTGTACAGCGATGGTAGATTTGTATTCCAAGTGTGGTGCCTTAAAGGAGGCAACTTTTGTGTTTGATAGGATGAAGAATCGAAATGTGGTTACATGGACTGCTATGCTTGTCGGATTAGCACAAAATGGGCACGCTGAAGATGCCATAAGATTATTTGGTCAGATGCAAGAAGAGGGAGTCCCTGCAAATTCTACAACTCTGGTTAGTTTAGTCCACTGTTGTGCACACTTGGGTTCGTTGAAGAAAGGAAGGAGTGTCCATGCTCGATTGTTACGGCACGGTTATGCATTTGATGTAGTTAACAGGACAGCCTTGATCGATATGTATGCCAAGTGTGGAAACATTAACTATGCCGAGAGGGTATTCAGAGATGTGTCCTTTTTTAAAGATGTTATATCATGGAATTCTATGATCACAGGCTATGGAATGCATGGTCAAGGACACAAAGCTCTTGATCTCTATCGCCAAATGTTAGAGGAGGGACTCAAGCCGAATAAAACTACATTCGTCTCTCTTCTGTCCGCTTGTAGTCACTCGGGGCTCGTGGACCAGGGAAGAAGTTTGTTTCTGAGCATGGAAAGCGATCATAACATCAGGGCTAATGAGAAGCACTATGCTTGCTATGTCGATCTTCTTAGCAGAGCAGGACATATCGAAGAAGTGGAGGTATTGATCAAACAAATGCCCTTTCAATCCAGCCGTGATGTTTTCGAAGCATTGCTAAATGGATGTAGAATGCACAAGAACATCGATATCGGCATAAAAGCTGCAGACTATTTATTAAGTTTGGACGCAACAAACCCGGGTATTTACATCATGTTATCAAACATATATGCTGAAGCAAGGAGATGGGAGGCAGTAGATCATATTCGAGGTCTCATGAGGAGACGGGGACTGAAAAAAACACCAGGATACAGCCTGATTGAAGTTGGAAAACAGCTCCATGCATTTTTCGCCGGTGAAGATTCACATCCAAACTCGGTCGAAATCGATCAGATTCTCGAGAACTTGAAATCAGAACTTGAAGCTTTAGGTTATGTACCGGATACAAGTTGTGTTCTTCGTGACGTAGATGAGGCGATGAAGATCAAATTACTATGGAGGCATAGTGAGAGGTTTGCTATTGCTTTCGGACTTTTACATACACCGGCTGGAAGCTTGATAAGGATCAGTAAGAACCTCCGTGTATGTGGTGATTGCCATACAGTGACTAAATATATATCAAAGGTGGTAAAGAGGGAGATTATCGTGAGAGATGCTAACCGTTTCCATCACTTTGTTGATGGAAAATGTTCTTGCAATGACTATTGGTGAAATTTAGATTGCGATGTTAAAATAATTAATCCTCTCAGGCCTCATTGAAACTGTGATTCTATCTGCTTTTCACTTTGGTCTCTACAGAAACCTGCAAAGGGCAAGATTTGCTGGTGGTTGAATTGATTAAACCAATGATTTTCGGTTCGATTTGGTTTAATTAAATAATTTATTAAGAAATTTATAAAGTTATTAAAAATAGAAAAAATGGGTTCAATTAACCATTCAACCTGTTTTTTTAGCCCAGTTTTTTCAGCATCAGTTTTGAATCATTGGTTTTGTCATCCCAAAAAATATTTTAAAATTTTTTAATACGGAAAAATATTATATCTTTACTTACAAAAGACAAACCGTCAAACACACTGATTAAAGTAGGCTCCACTTTGTCAACTCTCACCTTCTTCGATCCTTCCTGGAAAAACACATCATATCTCGTCTATGACCCCACTTTCCACTGCTACGCCTTTTTACTTGTATAAAGGGGAGGTGAGAACTTTTGCTTACAAAACATTGTTCTTCCGTGGAAAATTGAACTGCTTTGCTTATACATGCTTATTGTTGCTGGTTTCTTTCTGGGTATTGGGCGTTTTGTTCTCTGATTTTGAACGGAAAATTTCTTCTCACACTTTGTCATAATGTCGTTAGCTTCAATTCCCTCATCCATTTATAGGAAGAAATATGATGTTTTCTTGAGTTTTAGAGGTGAAGATACCCGCAGGAACTTCTCGGATCATCTCTATCATGCTCTAATGAGAAGTGGGATTGTCACTTTCAGAGATGATCAAAAGCTGGAGGCGGGTGAAGAGATCAAACCAGGAATTCTCAAAGCAGTTCAGCAATCATGGTGCTCGGTAATCGTTTTCTCGGAAAGTTATGCCTTTTCAGGTTCTTGCTTGGAGGAGCTTGCTGAGATTGTTAAACAAAGAGACAATGGTCATAAAGTGTTTCCAATTTTTTACGATGTTGATCCATCTGATTTTAAAAGACAGAAAGGTAAAGTTGATGAAGCCTTTTCCATACACGAAGAGAGATACAAGGAAGATAAAGACAAGATCCAAAGGTGGCGAAAGGCTTTGACTGAAGTGGCTAACATCAGGGGATGGCATTTAAATAACAGGTATTCTTTCTTTTCTAGTTTTAATGACTACAAAATTGTTATTTTTTGGATTACATGTGTCTAATTGTAAAGTTTAAATTTTCTACTAAAGAGCTAGTTGTGTTATCTTGCTTTTTTTTTTTTTTTTTTGCTTCTAAACTATATTGTTCATTGAAATAGAAAAAAAGAGCATTTGAAAGTTATCAACAAAATTTTATTTCTGCATTTGAAAGTTATCAACAAAATTTTATTTCTTCGTAGACATGAAATGGAATTTATTGGAGACATTGTTAAGAAGATATCAGAGAAAATATGTCAGGCATATCCAGTTGTTCATGATGAGTTGGTTGGAATTAGTTTACACTTAGAGGAGTTGTATTCAAAAATAAACATTGGGGAAGATGATGTCCGTGTTATAGGAATTTGCGGAATGGGTGGCATTGGCAAGACGACTCTCGCAAATGTTGTTTATACTCAAATGTCACCTCATTTTGAAGGTACGAGCTTTCTTGCTGACGTTCGAGAAGTTTCAGACAAATGTGGACTTGTTTCTTTACAGAAACAACTTCTTTCCCGGATCTTGCCTGATGAATGCTTCAATTTTTCAAATATTCATGAAGGGAATACCATAATTAGCCACAAGTTGTCTCATAAAAAAGTTCTTGTTGTTCTTGATAATGTTGATAATGTACAACACTTGAAATGCTTGGTTGGAAGGCGTAATTGGTTCGGTTTTGGGAGTCGAATCATTGTAACAACAAGAGATGAACATTTGCTCCGATCTTATGGAGTCGATGGTGTGTATAAGCCTACAACATTGAATCCTGATGATGCACTTAGACTTTTCAATTTGAAAGCCTTTCCTAGTGATACAGTACCAAAAGATGATTTCATTGAGCTTTCTGAACATGTTGTACATTATGCGGTGGTCTCCCCTTAGCTCTTGAAGTTTTGGGTTCTTTTTTGTGCGGTAGAGATGTAGCTCAATGGATAAGTGCAGTCGAAAGGCTTGAAGAAGATTCTAACAAAGAAATTCTCAATAGACTTCGAATCAGCTTTGATGGACTGGAAGAAAGGGAGAAGAATATATTTCTAGACATAGCATGCTTCTTCAACGGGGAGGAGAAAGATTTTGTAATGAAAGTATTGAATGGTTGTGAGTTTTTCTCAGATATTGGAGTAGATGTTCTCATTAAGAAATCTCTCATAAAAGTTCATGAAGACAAGTATTTGTGGATGCATAACTTGATACAAGAAATGGGAAGACAAATTGTTAGGGAAAAATCTATTGATGAACCTGGAAAACGTTGCAGGTTGTGGGAGGAAAGAGATGTCTTTCATGTGCTAACAAAAAACACTGTAAGACATTACATTGAAATTGCATTCTATATATTCTGACTTGAATTCAATTGGTTAATATTAAGTTTTAAGAGGTGACATTCAGTAAATTTTAGGTTCAATTTGAATCTTGCAGTCCTTCCATTTATCCCAAACTATTATGTTATTTGGTACAAATGCATGGACCTTACAGGACAGTTTGAGAGTTTCATTAGGAATAACATACATTATTATAACCACTTATTTGTTTATATTTATTGAGTTAAATAAATTATCTATTTACATTGTCAAGAATAAACTAGTGAAAAAATGTCTATAACTCATTTTTACAACTTCATATTTATGAAGTTATGTTTAAATGCTTGATTGAGTAAAACAAATAGATCAGTTCATTATCTTTCTAAATATATGTACTCATAATACTTATGCAATATGTATAATCAAGAATACATTTATTTATTATATTCCTAAATATATGTATAATTTTGAACACGCTATGGTAATCATATATGTAAGTTTTTGCAAATTTGATTATATAGTTTAAAACCATTAATTTTCTGTCTTTTTATGTTTTGATGTTTAGGCTACAGAAGTGATTGAAGGTGTGATCATCGATATTAAGAGGTAGGAAAACATATATAAACATGTATCTATGCATATTATTAGTATTGTTGTTATTTTTATTTTTGTAAAAAATAAGAAATTAAAAAGCATTGGCAAAATTAGAAAGAGTTAGTGATATGTGTTGGTGAATATTAGTCAAGCTATGTTATTTGGACTCAGATGTAGGTGTTAAGTATGAATTTTTTGTTTGACTTAAGCATGTTCGTTTTTCTTTTTAAGTGTTTTATATATTTGAAGTCTTTGAAATATCATATTTTTATGCCTATGTTGTAATATGCGTCAGACATAAGTGTTGGACATGTCTATTTCAAGAAAAAAAAAGGTTACTGAAGCAACATAATTGTAGATGAATTTGTTTTCTATATCTTGAATCTCCTCTTTGTTCTGCCCATGGTTATCAGGGAATCGAACAAGACGCTCAATTTGAGTGTCGATGCCTTCTTAAAGATGAAAAAGTTGAGGTTGCTCAAAGTCCTTTGCCTCTTGAATTGTTATGATCTCAAATATCTTTCTAATGAGTTACGACTTTTAGATTGGAAAGGATGTCCTTTAAGGTCATTTCCTTCAAGCTTCAAACCAGATAACCTTGTTGCACTTATCTTGCCATACAGTTGCATTGAACAACTATGGAAGGGAAACAGAGTAAGAATTAATTCATCCCATCCTTGTGTTTTAGTTTATTTTAAGTTGAATGATTAAAATTTTATTATGATAGAAAAATAACAACAAAAAATGAGCCTTTTATCTTTCTTTCTAATTTATTATTGTTTTCTACAGCCCTTGTATAAATTGAAAATGGTCAATCTTGAAGGGTCCCGAAACTTGATCAAGACACCAGACTTCACAACAGCTCCATATCTCGAAGTTTTGATTTTGGAAGGTTGTACCAGATTAACACATGTTCATCCATCAATCGGAGTGCTTAAGAGCCTTAAACTATTGAATTTAAGAGGTTGTAGAAGTCTTAAGAGTCTTCCAACCAAAATTGGAATGGAATCCCTTGAAACTTTAATTCTTTCAGGTTGCTCAAATCTTGCAAGGTTTCCAGAGATTGAAGGGAAAATGGAATGCCTAAAAACTCTTGATCTTTCTGGATGTTATAAAGTTGAAAATTTGCCAGAGAGTTCACAGCAATTAGAATTTTTGGAAGAGCTTGACTTAAGTGAAACAGCTATAACAAGACTACCATCCTTCATTTTTCAATTGAAAAATCTTCAAGTTTTGTCTTTCAATGGATGCAAGGGACCATCTAAGTTACAAAGAAACCTTTCTTCTCTTTCCAAGGTAATCCAAAGAGGAAGGATGAATTCCATTGCTCTGATGTTTCTTCCCTTCTCCAGTTTAAGAGAGCTGAATCTAAGGGATATCAATCTTCGGGAAGGAGACATTCCTAATGATATTTCTTGTTTATCCTCTTTGAAAAAACTTGATCTTGGTGGTAACAGTTTCAGCAACATACCCGCGTCTCTTATGTGACTCCCAAAGCTTCAATATCTTGGATTGTCAAATTGCAATGTTCGCAATCTTTGTGAAGCAGATATTCCAAGTGATGTTTCTGGTCAATCCTCTTTGATATTACTTGATCTCAGTGGTAACAATTTCATTGGCATTCCTTCAGCTCTTACTCGACTTTCCAAGCTTCAAACCCTTCGATTGTCAAATTGCAAAGAGCTTAAATCAGTGCCTGAGCTTCTAACAAGTATAGAAGATGTGCGGTTAGATGGTTGTACTTCGCTTGAAGTGGTTGAACTTGCAAGTCCATTGGAAGTACCTAATTTAGTGGGTTCGACTTTCATTAAAGCGGTTAACTGCTATAGATTGGCAGAGAACATCAATGCGTTAACATTGCTGAAAAAACATCTTAAGGTCAATTGATCTCTCTTATTTTTCGCTTATAGAATCTCATACTTGATAATTTATGGTTCTAGTTACCAAACGACTGGTGTTTTATTTTGCAGCCATTTGCAAATTCAAAAAAAATATTTGATGTTATTATACCTGGAAGTGAAATCCCAGAATGGTTTAGCCGACAGACAGGCGGCTCTTCAATTAAGATACCTCTACCTCTCAATATTCAAAATGATAGTCAATGGATTGGAGTTGCCGGGTGTTGTATTTTTGTCAATGATGATGCTTCTAGGGATGAGGAGGTTATCATCTGTAGAGCAGTTATCCATTGTAGAAATTCTGGACAAGTTTGTGGGAGTGACTGGTTGGGCTGGTTCTTAGGCAAACAACATAACCAGCCTATAACGAAGGATCATCTTTTTTGTGGTTAGAAGAGAGGAGATTAGGATAAAAGTAATGTTAAGGCCGGAATTTAAAGCTAGTGATGATACTTTTACTCTTGTGACTGTTAAAAATGATGACAGCGAAAAAAAGAAAAAAAAAAACCTTGGTGCGATCATTTCAAAAATGGAAGTTCCATTCACCAAGGAGCAACTAGAGCATCTACACAAAATTTTTCAATCATCACAGTTTAGGATGGATTCTTCTATTCCAAACTCATCCAATGGTCCTTCTTGCTCCTGTGCCTAATCATGTACTGATTCTTCTGTTTTTTCCCAGTGTCAAGCCTTATAAAACAAACACGTGAATCTTTGATTCTGGAGTTAATGATCACATCATTAGTAGTCATTTCTTCTTCTCAGCTCACACATCTTGTGCAGGAAACAAAAAGATCAAAGCAGTAGATGGGTCGTTCTTGGCAATAGCCGGGAAAGGCACTATTAAAATTTCATATTTGTCACTAAAATTATCCCAGTTCTCGAATTGTTGTGTTATATCTGACTCCCCTATGTGTAAATTTTAGGACATGATTTCGGGGAGGATGAATCTGACTTGTAATATCATATCCGTGAGTAAATTATCTCAGTCCTCGACTTGTCGTATTATATTTGACTCCTTTATGTGTAAATTTCAGGACATGATCTCAGGGAAGATGATTAGCAATCCTAAAGAATCTGGTGGAATTTACTTTCTTGATCGTCCATCAGCTACTCTATGTTTAAACTTTGTTTCTAGTTTTAATGAGGTTATAATTTGGCATTAAAGGGCTTGGACAGCCTCCCTTTTACTTTTTAAGACATTTGTTACTTGATCTATTTAAGAATAGAAGTCCTTCATATCACTGTGAATCGGCTAAACATCATCCGTCGTTCTTTCCATCTCAGAAATATAAAATTATCAAACCCTTTTCATTAATTGAGGATCTTCAAAAGTTTCAAATTTTTCAAGAAAATGTTGGTTTGTCACATTTATCAATGATCATACTACTCTTTGTTGGGTGTTTTTATTAAAAGACAAGCATGAAGTTAAAAATTTGTTCTAGTCTTTTTATGCTACGGTGAAAATAAAAATATTTCGGAATGATAATGGTGGAGAATTTTTAGTGACCAATTAGACATTTTCTTAACCAAATATGGAATAGTCCACCAAAGTTCTTGTACAAATACACAACAGAATGAGATTAGGGAAAGAAAAAATCGTCACTTCTGGAAGTAACTAGAGCCTTAATTTTTAAAAACATCAAATTTTAAAAAATACTATGGGTATGATTTTTTATCATATAAATATATTAATTATCAAGATAAAAAAATCTGTATGCTTCAAGTAAATAAGAGCGAAGGGTTCTTATCGTCACAACATGGATAAACAAATTTTTTTTTTTTACAGTTTTACCAATACTCTCCCATGGTATTATAACCCCCAAAATCAACACCATGCCGAAGCATCACCAACGGATCAAAGGTCCCAGCATCATCAATTTGGTAGTCAGCGGTATCTGGACATGCAAGAGGGAATAAGAGTTATGGAGGAGAAAATGTCCTCTCCACAGAAGAAATATGAAGAACAACAGAAATTTATCCAGGGATAGATGGAAAGGCAAAGGCAGGCAGATGAGAGAAATGAAAGACATGAAAAGCTTATCGAGCAGCTTAGAGTGAACGGGATGAATCAGGAGCAAAATCTCAGGCGTAATTAGCCACAAATTTTTTCAATGTCCATGAAGGGAATTTATGGTTTTATTTACCAAGCGACCGAAGTTTTATTTTGCAGCCATTTGCAAATTCAAGACAAATGTTTGATATTGTTATACCTGGAAGTGAAATCCCAGAATGGTTTAGCCAACAGAGAGATGGCTGTACAATTAGGACACCTCTACTCTCAAATTTTGTCAATGATGATGCTTCCCAGGATAAGTTTATCAACTGCAGAGCTGTTATCCATTGTAGAAATTCTGGACAAGCCGGTTGAAATGGATCTGTCTTTCGAGATAGAAGTCTTCGACGTGTCGATGCGAGTAGTTGGTTGCTTGGTAAACTTTTTAACCAGCCCATAACGAAGGATAATTATTAAATCTTCAATATGGGTGGCGTGTTAGATTTTATTCTAATAATTATTCTCATAATCTTGTCTACTCTATAATTAGTAAATACGTAAAATACAAACCGTCCAACATTTTTAATAGCCTCCACTTTGCCAACTCTCACCTTCTTGGAAAGAAGGTCCATCACTCATCTTTGACCCCTAATTTCCGACCCTATGCTCATATACTTAACTTTTTCTAGTTTCTTTGTGAGTGTCGGGATACCTATTTTCTGATTCTGAACACCAGATTGAGATATCCTCCTCCTTTCATACATCCTCATGTTGTCGTTACCTTCAACTTCTTCTTCCATTCCTAAAAAGAAATATGATGTTTTCTTGAGTTTTAGAGGTGAAGATACTCGCAACAACTCTACGGATCATCTTTATGATGCTCTAAAGAGGAGTGGGATCGTCACCTTCAGGGATGATCCAAAGCTGGAGGCTGGCGAAGAGATCGCACCTGAACTCTTCAATGCAATTCAACAATCATGGTGCTCGGTAATCGTTTTTTCACAAACCTATACCTTTTCAGGATGGTGCTTGGAGGAGCTTGCTGAGATTGTTCAACAAAAAAATGTTAACGGACATAAAGTATTTCCAATTTTCTATGATGTGGATCCATCCGATTTAAGAAAAAAAAAAGGAAAGGTTGAAGAAGCCTTCATCAAACACCAAGAGAGGTACAAGGAAGATACAGACAAGATCCAAAAGTGGCGAAATGCTTTGACTGAAGTAGCGAACATCAAAGGATGGCATTTACATAATAGGTTTCTTTCTTTTCTTCTCTATTTCCTCATTTTAATGACTAAAAAATTGTTTTTTTTTTATATAATTTTGTGTTTAATTAAGAATTCCCATATTTCAACCAAGGAGCAAGTTGTGTATTTTGATGCTATAACAGATCTTGCTTTCTTATTCTTTCTTTGTGTTTGTTCCAACTATATTACATTTCATGATTCACTGAAAATAAAGTGCATTTGAAATATAGCATCGAAATTTAATTTCATTGTAGGCATGAATCAGAGTTTATTGGAGACATTATTAAGAAGATATCAGCAAAATTATGTCAGACATATCCGGTTCTTCATGATGAGTTGGTCGGAATTAGTTCACGTTTAGAGCAGTTGTATCCAAAAATAAACATTGGGGAAGATGATGTCCGCATTATAGGAATTTGTGGAATGGGTGGCATCGGTAAAACAACTCTTGCAAGGGTTGTTTACACTCAAATGTCACCTCATTTTGAAGGTAAAAGCTTTCTTGCTGATATTCGAGAAGTTTCGAACAAATGTGGACTTGTTTCTTTACAGAAACAACTTCTTTCTCAAATCTTGCCAGAAAAATGCTTCAATTTTTTCAATGTTCATGAAGGGAATGCAATAATTAGCCACAGGTTGTCTAGCAAAAAAGTTCTTATTGTTCTTGATGATGTTGATAACGTACAACACTTGAAATGCTTGGTTGGAAGGCGTGATTGGTTCAGTTTAGGGAGTAGGATCATTGTAACAACAAGAGATGAACACTTGCTCCGATCTTATCGAATCGATGATGTGTATAAGCCTACAACATTGAATCCCAATGAAGCACTAAGGCTTTTCAATTTGAAAGCTTTTGATGGCGATACAACGCCGAAAGATGATTTCATTGAGCTTTCTGCACATGTTGTAAATTATGTTGATGGTCTCCCCTTAGGTCTTGAAGTTTTGGGTTCATTTTTGTGCGGTAGAGATATAGTTCAATGGAGAAGTGCAATTGAAAGACTTGAACGAGATTCTAACAGAGAAATTCTTAACACACTAAGAATCAGCTTTGATGGATTGGAAGAAAGGGAGAAGAATATATTTCTAGATATAGCATGCTTTTTCAATGGAGAGAAGAAAGATTTTGTAATGAAAGTATTAGATGGTTGTGAGTTTTTCCCAGATATTGGAATCGATATTCTGCTTAAGAAATCTCTCATAAAAGTCGATGATGGCAATCAATATTTGTGGATGCACGCCTTATTGCAAAAAATGGGAAGAAAAATTGTTGAAGAAAAATGTGTTAATGAACCTGGAAAACGTTGTAGATTGTGGAAGGAAAAAGATGTCCATCATGTTCTAACAAAAAATACGGTAAATCATTCAACAAAGATTACGTATAGAATTTTCTTTTATCATTATATGGTGTAAATCCAAAGCTTAGTATAATTGATTTATATATAGATCTTTAAGTGACATTGAGTAGCTTTAAGATAATTTCTATTTGTTGATTATAAATATTAATAATGATTTGTAATATAAGTGTTTAATTTTATTGAATTACTCTCATTAGAAAATATTTAATTTATTATATATTTCAACCAAAAGATTGTGATAATGCTTAACATGTTAGTAAATTTTCAAAAGTTTTAACTACAATTTAGAGCATTAATTTTATTTTCTTATTATCTATTTTTTATTACTTCAGGTTACAGAAGTGATTGAAGGTATGATTATCGACAATAAAAGGTAAAAAATATACATATAAATTTATCAACAATATTGTTATTATTTTTTGTAAAAAGTCCAATAAAAAAGGATAAAAAAACCTTTTGGCTTTGCTTGGTAGAGTAAACAGAAAACTGAAATATAATATATTTCCCTTCTCACTAATATAAAATGATCATCTTTCTTATTTTTTTCTTCTCACTTTTCTTCTTTTCCAAACACACTTCATCTTCATATCCCTTCATTTTTCCACCCAACCAAGCACGTCCTTAAAACTTAATTTTTTGATGTTCTATTTATAAAATTTATATAGAAAGACGTTACTATTTCAAAAGAAATTATAAAGAGATGTGTGTCATTGGTAATGTATAGAATTACACATCAGTGCACCAAACATAAATCAAAATATCAGTCCTAGTTTTTGTAGGCTTAGGTAATTAAAAGTTGAATGTAAGTGTTAGAGTATCGTCTAATATGTTCAATCATATCATAATACCATATTTGGATATACACTAGATATAAGTATTGGATACAGGTACTTAAAAAAACAATATCGATGCAACATAGCTTTTAGATATTGAATGTCTTTGTATATTTTGAAGTTCATTTTTGTTTTGCTTATGGTTATTAGGGAACCTAGCAAGATGCTCAATTTGAGTGTCGATACTTTTTCGAAGATGAAAAACTTGAGATTGCTCAAAGTGCTTTGCGTATCAAATTGTGATGATATCAAATACCTTTCTAATGAACTACGGCTGTTAGATTGGACAGGATATCCTTTAAGATACTTGCCTTCAAGCTTCCAACCGGACAACCTTGTCGCACTTCTTTTACCATATAGTCATATTGAACAACTATGGAAGGGAAATAGAGTAAGAATTAACTCATCGTTTTAGCTTATTTTAATATAAATGATTAAACTTTGATTAAGGTAAAGGATACAAAATTTAGCATTATTATGTTTTCTGTCTAATTTATTATTGTCTTCAACAGCCCTTGTACAAGTTGAAAATGATGAACCTCAAAGGGTCCCAAAACCTGATCAAGACACCTGACTTCACAACAGCACCAAAACTTGAAGCTTTGATTATGGAAGGTTGTACCAGATTAGTAGATGTCCATCCATCAATCGGAGTGCTTAAGATGCTTAAACTTTTGAATTTAAGAGACTGCAAAAGTCTTAGGAATCTTCCAACCAAAATTGGAATGGAATCTCTTCAAACATTAATTCTTTCAGGTTGCTCAAGTCTTGTGAGGTTTCCGGAGATTGATGGGAAAATGGAACATCTAAAAACTCTTGATCTTTCTAGTTGTTATAAAATTGAATATTTGCCGGTGAATTTGCAGCAAGTAGAGTTTTTGGAAAAGCTTGACTTGAGTGAGACAAGCATAGCAGAGCCACCATCCTTCATTTTTCAATTGAAAAATCTTAAAACTCTATCTTTCAACGGGCGCAAGGGACCATCATATAAGTCACGACCAAACTTTCCTTCTCTTTTCAAGGTAATCCAAGGAAGAAGGACGAATCCCATAGCTCCGATGTTGCCTTTGTTGTCAGGTTTGAGTTCATTAAGAAGGCTAAAACTAAGGGACTGCAATCTTTGTGAAGGAGATATTCCACCTGATATTTCTGGTCTATCCTCCTTGACATATCTTGATCTTAGTGGTAACAATTTCATCAGCATACCTGCATCACTTACTCGACTCTCCAAGCTTTGGTTTCTAGAATTGTCAAATTGCAGCATGTGCACTCTTGGTGAAGCAGATATTCATGGTCTATCCTCTTTGAGTTCTCTTCATCTTACGGGTAACAATTTCATCACCATTCCTTTGGCTCTTACTCAACTGAGCAGGCTTGTAATGCTTGAATTATCAAATTGCAAGATGCTTAAATCGTTGCCTGAGCTTCTAACAAGTATAGCAGATGTGCGTATAGCTGATTGCTCTTCACTTGAAGTAGTTGCAAGTCCATCAAATGTATGCAATTTAGTGGATTTGGGTTTCATTAAAGCCATTAACTGCTTCAAATTGGCTGAAAATATCAATGCATTAACACTGTTGAAAAAACATCTTAAGGTCGATTAATCTCTATTTTCTCCCTTACAAAATCTCGTACTTGAGAATTTATGGTTTTAGTTACCAAACGACTTGTGTTTTATTTTGCAGGCATTTGCAAATTCAAGAAAAATGTTTGATATAATTATGCCCGGAAGTGAAATCCCAGAATGGTTTAGCCAACAAAAAAGTGACTCTTCAATTAAGATACCCCTACCTATCAACCTTCGGAAAGATAGTGAATGGATTGGAGTTGCTTCTTGCTGCATTTTTGTCAATAATGATGCTTCAAGGGATGACGAGGATATCAGTTGTAGAGTATTTATCCATTGTAGAAATTTTGAACAAGCCAGCAGTAATGGATCTATTTTTCGAGGTAGAAATCCTCGACCAATTGATTGGAGAGGCTGGTTGTTGGGTAAACGACTTAACCAGCCCATACTGAAAGATCACCTTTTTCTTCGTTATTGGTCGCGTGATAAATTATATCCAATTTCCATGGAGGATAAATGTGATGACTGTGTAACCAATAATTTATGGGCAACAGATTGCTTAGATAAAAAATGCGATGAGCTTGAGGTGTCTTTCTATGGACTCAGTGTTAAGGTGAAGAAGTGTGGTGTTAAAATAGTGTATGAGAAAGATTTGGAAGAAATAAAAGAGTTGCAGTGCCATACCACTCCATCTTCTCCACACATCCACCAACACTCTGCTCACAACCATGATCCATCAGTAGGTAGCACTTGTCACATAAAACAGAAACCTAATATCTACGATGAAGCGGAGGAAGAAGGGCCGCTACCAAAACGTATGCAAAAAATTTTCAATTTTATAATGGCCAAATCGGGGAAGAAGCATTAACTGTGGTAAACTACTTCACTAGCCTGTCCAAGATTTTTTTTTCTCCTATTTAGTTAATTTTATAAGTTTCTCTTTTTCCCCCTGTTTTGGTTTAATGGTACAAATATTTACCATAATTTAGTATTCATTATATTCGTGTTCATAATACTAACATGATAAAATGCTTGATATAAATAATAAATGTTATGATAAATATAATTTCCACCTTTCAGCTTTGTTAGTCCACTGAATGGGCACCCCAAAGTATTCAACTTTTCAAACCTTTGATTGAGATGCAAAAAATCATGTCCTTAGAATAGCCATCTGGATATTGACCCCTGTTGTTCTTAGTAGGATTCTCCCTATATTACTGTTTCTGCATTGAAGACAAGGGAGCATTATTCTTCTCTATGTCACAAAGCCCTCTGTTGCAAGTTGGCTTACCATGCAGCAGCTAGCAGCGTGAAGAAGTGCGAGCTGCCCAAAGAATGTGAGCTTGGAGCTGTTCAGAAAGTGCGAGCTCACCGAATTCCGAGATGCAAAAAGGGCAAGCTCATCAAAGTGCGAGCTATCTCCACATCCGGCAAGCTGTGAACTGCGAGCTGCATGCAAGCAACAATGCATGCAAGCTGCGAACTGAAAACTACGTGCTGCATCAGTTCTAATGTCATACTGTTTTGGTTTAGTTTTTTGTTCAGTTCGTTTCTTAAGATAGTTGAATATGAACTGAGTTGATATTGTAATGAAGTGTTTAGGTGCTAACTGAAACAAATCAGCTTGTGTGCAAGCAATGTTCACAAGTTTCAAGGTAGTTTAGTCGAGGTTAGTTGAGTTTTTGGTGAACAAAATGACATAAATTGGAGTGTTTTGAATAATGAAAATATAGCAGATCAGTTTTATTGCTTCTCTTGCTCATTTTTGTCTGTTTTTGCTTTCTTTCCTCGTTTCAAACACCAACAATTGGTATCAAGAGCTTTGATCTTTGAGGGTCATTCTTTTTTATTTCTCCTAGCATGTCTTCAGCAAGTTTTTTAAACTGAAGACTTGCCTTCAAGCTTTTGACTTGTGGAAATTGTAAATGCTTATATTGAGCAACCACCATTGAGAGTCAATCCAACTATAGCGTATATAGATCAGACAACATATACAGTGATATTGTGCCAAAAAACACAAGACAATTTTCACTTTACAAATTAATCCTATTTCATATCTAAGCATCAAATCTAACCAAACAATACCAATTTCTTCAAGCATTCATCAATGGTAACACTTAGAAATTTTAATAGTTTCGAAAACTAACACTCGGGTTAACTAAACTGAGTTACAATGATTTCAAAAACATAAAATTCATGAAAAGCTACCTTAAAACTACTCACCAAGTTTCGGTGAAATGAAGCAAAAATGATGGTGGTGATAGCTTTTGTTTTATTATTTTATCCTTTATAAATTTTATACTAATATAATTATAATAATTTTAACATTAATAGCAACCTAATCATCACCCAACCGTCTCCTAGCATCCATAGTGTGGTTATTGCAACTTTAAACCTTGATTAATTACTTTATAAGTCCTTTTAACAATTAAAAGTCAATAGCGATTATCTTTTAGCGATTTAGTCTTTATACCTTAATTAATCATTAATTTAGTAAATTTTTTTATTCGAAATTCGATTCATCCATATAATAACTCGATAAATATTTAATAAATATAATCATTTTTAAGTTCGGTTGATGAAAACGTGGTTTCGATCTCTCATTTTTTGACACCACTGATTTTAAAGTCATCACACTTATACTTTAACTAACTATCCAATCGACAAATTTCACCAGACCAAAATTCACTAATAATATAATTAACTTGTAAATATTGATTAATAATATTTATAGACTCGACATCAGAAAATGAGATTTTGAAACCACCATTTTCTGACACCACTGAAAATCAGGCTGCTATAAGCTTATTTGAGGTAAGCATCCTACTTGTTTCATGATTTGGTTTCAATGTGATGATATGAAATGTTTTGATTTGAATTGAGATTAGCATCATACAAACGAGTATTATATAAAACTATATGATATTGAATATATATGTATTGGGATCAATGATTACCTTATTAATTGTCTCGGATAAAATTGAATATAGTTGATATGTTATAGGATTAATGTATGATATATTATATTTCGGTTTATACAGATGAAGCGTAGAGCGCAAATTATATTATAGACGGGATTATAGTTGGATACGGTTGTTCTTCACTCGTTGCAATTCCGTCAAAAGTATGCAATTTTGGTGGATTCGGCTGCCGTTAGAGCCATTAACTGCTTCAAGTTGGCTGAGAATATCAATGCATTAACACTGCTGAAAGAACATCTTAAGGTCAATTAATCTCTTTTTTCTACTTTACAAAATCTCATACTTGAGAATTTATGGTTTTGGTTACCAAACGACTTGCGTTTTATTTTACAGACATTTGCAAATTCAAGAAAAATGTTTGATATTATGATGCCCAGAAGTGAAATCTTAGAATGGAAGATAAAACTAAATGAAGGGTCAAAATGATTTTTTTTTTTTTTTTTTGTAAATTTGAAGAGTAAAAAACTAATTATGAAAAAAAAAAATCTATAGATAACCCCGTGGCAGGAGTATCCTCAAGGCTCTGTCCTCTGTAATTTAATAAACTATTGATAACTTCATTATGCCAATACGTTTACATCACTTGTTTTTAATTATTATTTTTCATTGTCATTTCTATTCTTTAATTGTTATGGAAAATACAAACCGTCCAGCATTTTTAATTATTACTTATGATTAATCAAACTAGCCTTCTTGGAAAGAACGTCATCCCTCATCTATTTATTATCTGCTTTTCTCTTTCTTATCCTCGTATATCCATTGTTCCAAGTTTGGTTTAGGGAATAGAATCATTGTAACAACAAGAGACGAACATTTGCTTCGATCTTACCGAGTTGATGATGTGTATAAGCCTACAACATTGAATCCTAATGATGCCCTTAGGCTTTTTAATTTGAAAGCTTAGGCTTTTTAATTTGAAAGCTTTTGATAGTAATACAACGCCAAGAGATGATTTCATTGAGCTTTCTGAACATATTGTACATTATGCTGGTGGTCTCCCCTTAGCTCTCGAAGTTTTGGGTTCATTTTTGTACGGTAGAGATGTAGCTCAATGGAGAAGTGCAATTGAAAGACTTAGACGAGATTCTAATAAAGAAATTCCCGATAGCCTTCGAATTAGCTTTGATGGATTGGAAGAATGCGAAAAGAATATATTTCTAGATATAGCATGCTTCTTCAATGGAGAGGAGAAAGATTTTATAATGAAAATATTGGATGGTTGTGAGTTTTTCTCAAATATTGGAGTAGATGTTCTCATTAAGAAATCTCTCATAAAAGTCGATGAACACAAGCATTTGTGGATGCATAGCTTAATACAAGTGTACACAAACTGATATTTCTCCATTTTTCATCCTTTTGCTTCTGTTTTAACCTCTCTTTCATAAAAAATCCAACATGAACTTCACGACTCTGTAATTGTTAATGATGGAATGGTGTTGGTTCTTTCTGTTATTAACTCATCGTTGGATACTCCAGGGAATTCTCGAGCTTTGATACACGAGTTTAAATCATCAGGCAATGAAGCAACACCGTCCAAATACGATACCACGCTGGACATGGTAGGCCTAGCCACCGCCATGGGGTGCGAGCAAAGCAACCCAAGCTTCAACACCAACTCTGCTTGTTGTCCCACAAATCTCTTCTCCAACCTCGTATCAATAGTCGCCAAAATCTCTCCTTTATCCCAACAATCCATTATCCAGTCAGCGAGAAATGCTTCCTCCGGTGGCGCTCGTGGTTCGATCGGCTTTCTACCACATGCAACTTCAAGCATGAATGTTCCAAATGCATATATATCAGTGCTTGTGTTTGCTTTCCCGGTTCTTGTGAGCTCAGGAGCCATGTAACCAAGCGTGCCTACTACATGCGAGGTTTGAGGATCATTTCCAAGGTCGCATAGCTTTGCCAGCCCGAAATCTCCTAGTCGGCCGTTCATGTCACTGTCTATCAGCACATTGGCAGGCTTGATATCTCTGTGAATGATGACTTGCACCCATTGCTGGTGCAGATAGAACAACGCGGACGCTACGTCCTTGATGATCTTAAACCTTTGTGTCCAATTAAGGATGCTATTAGGCAGGAGGTAAAGAAACTTGTCAAGGCTTCCATTAGGTATATAGTCATAAACCAAAAGCAACTCATGCTTGCGCCTGCAATAACCGAGAAGTCGAACCAAATTCGGATGCCTGAGGCGACCGATAGTTGCGATCTCAGCCACGAATTCTCTTATCCCTTGCCTTGAATCATGAGAGATTCTTTTGACAGCAATGCGTATATTGGATGATGGTAACACACCCTTATACACCGCACCAAATCCACCTCTCCCTAGAATTTCTTTTTCTTTAAACCCCTTCGTTGCTTTGAATAGATCTTTATAAGAGAATCTATGAGGCCCGTACTGAACCTCCCAATCCTCGAGAATCTCCATGAATCTCTTCTTCCTTGAGATCAACACCGCCCCGAAAACCAATACGAGGATTAGAGTGAGGCCTGTTAAAGAGAGGGTGATAGCCAAAATCTTCCACAATAGCTTGATTCCTCCGTTATCATGTCGTGGAATCTTTGGAAGGCGAGACAAGTCTAGCTCATCAACTGAGCCATTCATCTTGAAACTCCAAGCCAATATGTAGTGCGAGGATCTAAGATAACCTGTGGACGACGAGAAGCCGATATACATAGAGTCATACATATAAGGAGACAGATCCTCTTTCAAGGATAAAAGTGGGGTTTTTGGCCTCGGTAGATTGATGGGATACAACGTAACATTGAGTTGCTTCTCAACCCCGTTGTATTCTATCCATATCTGCATTGGATCTCCGCTTACAAGGCTGACATTGATGAACTTACTTTCATCAGTGAAATACCCCGCAGGAGCTGATACCAACGAGTTTACGCTATTGATATCGATGCCAACATGGTTGCCATCTATGTCTTTGGTGTCAAGGCTCATAACTGTGTCCAGCTCGACCGCAACAATATGATTTGAGCTGTCACCGTTATTTGTTACATTGAAAAGACCAAGATACTGGACGGGAGAAGCTCCGGGAATTTCTTTCTTAGGCGAGATCACAAAGGCTATTCCATGGCCTTGGTAGTTTCCGGGTACAATTGCATAAATGAATGTAGTAGAAAAGGAGGAAACACTACCATTTTTGGAGCTCTTAAATTGGATTGGATTCTTGTAGAAGATGTGACCACTTTGAAACAGCCTTGTAGAGTTAGTCAGTTGAAACAGCCCATTAGAATCTACCCATGCTCCTCCTCCTTTTTCTACATTCAAGCAACCATCGAAACTGAACCAATCCTGGTTGATATCTGAAGCTGCAAGGTTAAGAAGGAAAAGCAGCAGCACAAGCATGATCAAACAAGACATTATTACACACAAAATTACAGCAATAGTGATTATGGGCTCTACTAAGTTTTGTTTTGTACATAAGTTATTGTGCACCGTTAGTCCACTATAAATAAAAAGAAACCAGAATACCATTGTCTTAATCCACTCCATTAAGTCCTCAAAGAAATTTCGGGGCTTTTACCTGTCAGTAGTAAGGAAATTGCTCTCCTTTCAGACGATAAGATGAACATCGTCTGATAATGAAACGCTTTAAATTTTCTTGACAACTCTTTACCTCTACTATATATTTAAAAATATTCAATTTTATATTTATGTTGTTTTAATATGGTAACAATATTCAGAATATTATAAAAAAAAATGAAAATGATACGGGTTGTTACGTTTCTTTTTTAAGTCGCGGATTTAGACTTTTTCAATGGCATTGGGTGCCAAACCCAATAATGCAACTCTTGCAGCTGCCTGTTCAACTCTCTTTATTGTTGGAAAGTACTCCAAACTCTCAATCTTTTTCCATCGATAGTGACATTACACTTAGAAGCTACACACATGAGACCGGAATTTAACTTTTTTTTATTTATTTAGATAAGAATTAATTATATGTATGGTTGGTTTTTAATTTTTTATTTGGATGGACGGTAAGGTACGTCTGATTTATTTTTATTTTACATTATAATATTATTATAATATTTAATTTTATTATTATTATTATATTTATTAACTACAAATAAACATACTTTTCATCTAATCTCATCCTAATACTAAAACTATTTCAAAACATGAGAGCAAAGCAACAGTAATGAAAAAGCAAATAAAAGAAATTAAATTAAATTCAAATATAATAATTTAAATAAAATATGAAGAGAAACAAATGGTCAGGTTCTTTTGGAAATGACGTGCAGCGGCGGATATTCCAAAATATTCTTTTGTTGTTTTTTCTTCTTCAAGTAAAACAATATGCTATAATATAATTAAAATACGATAAAAGTCATAGATATGTGCTTTCCCAATAAGTGGAGTGTGTCAATGGGTGTGGTAATTTTTTTCTTGAGAAATCATATTGAATTTTTAAAATTTATCGATATATGATATTTTGGAAAGTAAAGAAAACACATTTTAAAGGGTGTAAATAAAAAAAAATAAATTGAGAGAGATTTTTATAAAATCGAAAATTAAATTCAAATTAAAAATTAAAAAGAAAAAAAAAACAATAATTAAAGGTTTTATAAAATCAATGGTAAAAATTCTAGTTGATGTAAAATCTCTGATTTATTCTTAAAACCAGTTATCGATGTAATGATGTTTTTAATATCTTTAGTAAATTAATTATAACTGTTGACTTAACTTGGGATAATGAATTTCTCCTTAAATGTTGAGTAACCAAAAGAAAATTCTTTTAAAATTATTTCCCTTACTAACTCAAAGTATTAGTGTTCATCTTCTAAACATGGAACTGTTGATATTTACTGTAATTAGTATTCATTATATCCACAACATCCACAGAACTAAAAATATATGGAAAAGAGTAATATTTAGTGGCTATACTGAGCTTTGATTATACTGAATCCAATTGAATTAGATGCCATATTAGTGTTTAATTTATAAAAACCAACACTGCACAACAAGATTGCCTTCCAAGTCCAGCATTGCTGAAGGCATCCCGTCGAAACCATCCCCGACGGGCTTCGAAAATTATTTTAAAATCGAAAAAATATGAGAGTCGTCACCAATCCTTTATTTGGTGTGATTGGATCACCACAAAACGTTTTAAAAAAAACTGTTTTGAAAACATGTAGGTCTTCCAAATGCAGAAAAACAGGTTCGGGAGTCGGTTACGCATGAGGAAGGATTAGCACCCTCATACGCCCAAAATTGGTACCGTATTGATTATTTTCGGGTCTTGATTTGTAACATTTAAAAGCTCGAATAGAGTTTAAAATACGATCCTTGAGTGCATGAGTTAAGTTTAAAAGAAATAGGGTTTGTTCGGAAATCCCGCTATTTCAAAGTGATCGAGGAAGAAAATTACGTTCAGTGAGTTAGGACACAACATTTAAGGATTTAGAAATGACGAGCTTTCTTTTATAAAACTTTTTTAATTTTTTGGGAAAAGGATATTCGATTATCATGAGACTCTAAATCAAACCGTGTCCCTCACTCTCATCTGCTGGTCCCCAATACTTGTCTCTGTTTTTTTTTGTCTTACAAATGATATTTAGACTATTAAACCAATGAAAGATCAACAAAGTTCTCCCCATTTAGCGGGGCACTGACTTGGGTTGAGAGGGAAACCTCTTGACAACCAACATATCTGTTTTTATTTATTGTTGTAATAGATGGGTATTACTTGCGGATTCATAGACCACGAAGCCACTGCTTTTGAATTTTTCAAAAATGGGTGTTGCAGACACCATCCAAGTATGAGTGAGCAAAATTCGATTCAATTCGAAAAATTCGAAAAGTAATTCAAATTTTGAGTTAAATAGTTTAATTAATTTAGATCAACTCAAATAAAAAATTAAGTTTTTCTGTTTAACTCGAATATGAATTACACAATTCGAGTTATCCGGAAATCCAAATAAGAAAAGGTAAAATTACATCGTTTTTAAAAGATAAAACTACGTCGTTTTGATAGATGTTTACTCACTAAATTAAAAGGTAAAACCATTATATTGTTTATGCAGTTAAATAATCTTGTACTTCGTCTACTAGTTAAATAATCGGTTCATGTAAACGCAACATTGAGTATAAATAATAGATTCCGTTAACTCGACTCGATTTGACTTGAATTTTTTTGACTCAGTTTGATTCGATTAAAAAAAATTCAAATTGAGTTCGGTTGCTAAAATAAGATTTATCAACTCGATTAACTCGAAATTTTTGACTTGATTCGACTCGACTCGATAGAATACTCACCCCTACATCCAAGTCCAACCCCACTTTGGGACAATAACGTCCATGGATATTTACCCATTGAGTTATTTAACTTCAATGAGGCTATGCCAACAAATTCACTGGTTTTATCCCATCAACTTTAAATTTAGTTTAGTATAAAATCACAAACAACTTTAAATTTAGATTATGTAAGACAACATACTACTTCATAATAAGATATAAGACATTGCTAGATTGAGAGGGTTTTTTTTTCTTCTTTGAAAAGGTTAGAAATAAATAGCTGTCTTGTTATTAAGGTATGGAGGAAACAATAAACAAAGAAGCTTAATGCAGATTTAGAAAGGCAGATTCCTATACTCCACAGGTATAAATGGTATAATATCATAATGGTTTCTGAAATTTATCAAATTTGCCGAGATGGTCCCTACACTTTAAAATTATATTAAAAAAATGTAATGCTATATTTTAAAAATTAAAAATGCCGAGTTGAGATTTTTTGTACTAATTACAAATTAAAAAAAATTAAACTCACTAATTATTCAAATGATTATTAAATGAGTGTCCGAAAATGATTTTAAGAAGAATGAAAATCTTTTGCCTCTCCTTTATGCTCCTTATGCGTCTCTTTAACGATTTCTTGACACATGTACTAAATTTAATTTAAAATTTTCCGTTGATGTTAGTATATTATTTTTCTTTTAGTAAAAACTTAAATTGATAAAAAGATTTTGATTACAATTAGAACGATGAATACCTTAATCATCAGGCGAATACACGAGATCCATTCTTATTAGTGTTTTCTAGTGCAAGCAATGGTTTTGGACTTTCAGTGCCAGTACCAACAGTAACTTCATTTATTTCTTTACTTATAAAAATATTATTGAATGAGAAATATAGCTGAAAATTAATATATTGATTCTCAATATATTAAAAAAATTACTTTATATATAAAACAAGGATCACGTTGTTTGTTTGATAATTTTTATCACAAAGAAAAAAAATAATAGAGTAATGTCTAATGACATTAAATAAAATGATATTTAAGAAAAGTATTATAGCAGTTCGTGTACTATACCTTTAGTTGCATTCTGATACTTTTATTGAAAAAATGAATAAATTGATTTTTGTACAGTAGATACAAGAGCAAAATAGTCCTAATGGTGTCGTTAAATATCGTTACATGAAGGATTAATTTTGTAATTTCACGAACTTTGTAAGAATCAAATTAAATTAAAATCAAAATTAAAAGGTCTTTTATTGGATATAAAAATGGTGGACTTTCAGTGCCAGTACCAACAGCAACTTCATTTATTTCTTTACTATAAAAATATATTTTTATTGAATGAGACTGAAAATTAATATATTGGTTCTCAATATATTAAATAAAAATTACATTATACGTAAAACAAGCATCACATATGAACCCAAGACCAAACACATTCAAACAGTACACCAAAATGGGAGGCCCAAGAAACTGCGTAAAACAAGCATCACATATGAACCCAAGACCAAACACATTCAAACAGTACACCAAAATGGGAGGCCCAAGAAACTGGGAGGAACGCAAAAAAGACAGAATCATTAAATCTATGGATTTACACATTTCATTATTGGACAATCATGTCCTTTTCACACAACACAAAAGAGATTGAATACAAACAACTCTATTTATATATGCTTTAAGAGAAGTATTTTTATTAAAGAATAGTCAGCCGCCATCTTTTATTTGCAAGGGCGACCTATGTAAATTTTGATCTTTCTAATTTAGAATCAATTCCTAATAAATCAAAACATTCAGTTTGAATATAAAATCACAAGTAGTTATAGATTTATTTAACAAATTTGGAAAAACATTATATGTTTGTGAAATCAAAAGAGTTTATCACGTATTAAACTCAAAAAGATAACTAGAATTAGATCACAGTAATAACATGATCAACCGTCGCTGCAACCTGCAAAAGGAGACAAGACAAGCATTTAGTTGGATAAAACCAAAAACTCATTATTGGTAATTTTTATTTAGTTTTATTTATTTTGAAAATTTAGAATTCTCTAAATTAAAAAAAAAAAAAGAATTTTAATTTTTATTATTTTATATATAATTGGGGTCAAATTGACAAAAAAAAGTATAAAAATTGAGGACTAAAACTGGTTTTATACCAATTAAAAAAGTTTCGTTTAACAGGTGACAAAAAAAAAAAACAATTTTAAAAGGTTTAGTGATCAAATTGTAATTTTTTTAGTTAAGTGACTAAAACAGAAAACTTACCCATAGTTTAGTGACTAATGGTGTGGGGACTAAATTTTAAATTTATAAAAGGTACAGGGACTTTTGGCACATTTTAACGAAGAAAAACTCTTAAAACTGTATAATTATTAGTTGTAATTAAAGTAGGCTCCAATTGTCAAGTCTCACCTTCTTGGAGTCTTTCGGAAAAAAGATCTAACTCATCTATGGCCCCCGAATTTATTGTTACCTACTGCCTTTCATAGATATTATTATACAGATAGATTTATTTGGAAAAGTAAAAGGTGGGAAACGTATACAGAAATTTCTTAGAAAAGTCCTTTGTTGTTCCCTATAATTTTCATCTGTTTCCACTTTGTTTCTGAGGTATTGAGCGACTGATTTTGATCACTACATTCAGATATATTGTTCTTCTAATACATCACCATGTCCTCGTTACTTTCGACTTCCTCATCCATCTTCTTCTTGCTTTTTGTTTGCTTCCAACTATATTATATTTCATGATTCACTGAACTAAAAATGAAAAACTGCATTTGAATGATAGCATCAAAATATAACTTCTTGTAGGCATGAATCGGAGTTTATTGGAGATATTGCTAGGAAGATATCAGCGAAATTATGTCAGGCATATCCAGTTGTTCATGATGAGTTGGTTGGAATTAGCTTACATTTGGAGGAGTTGTATTCGAAAATAAACATTGGAGAAGACGATGTCCGCATTATAGGAATTTGTGGAATGGGTGGCATCGGTAAAACAACTCTTGCAAGGGTTGTTTACACTCAAATGTTACATCATTTTGAAGGCAAATGCTTTCTTGCTGATATGCGAGAAATTTCAAATAAACACGGACTCGTTTCTTTACAGAAACAACCTCTTTCTCAAATCTTGCCAGATGAATGTTTCGATTTTTTCAATGTTCATGAAGGGAATGTCTTAATTAGTCACAGGTTGTCTAGCAAGAAGGTTCTTCTTGTTCTTGATGATGTTGATAACGTACAACACTTGAAATGCTTAGTTGGAAGGCATGATTGGTTCAATTTAGGGAGTAGGATCATTGTAACAACAAGAGATGAACATTTGCTCCGATCTTATCGAATCGATGATGTGTATAAGCCTACAACATTGAATCCCAATGATGCACTTAGGCTTTTCAATTTGAAAGCTTTTGATATTGGTACAGTGCTGAAAAATGATAGGGTTAAATGTAATGGGTCAAGGGAAATTGGGTTTGTATTTGTGATTGGGTCCAGTTAATGGGTTTTGTAATTGGAAACTTTGTAATTTAGACTTTTATTTTAAATTTATTAAGCTTGAACAATATTTCAAATTTTAAATTTAAATTTAAAATAATTCTAAGCTTAAAATAAATTTAAAATAAAGATTTGGGTTTAATTTAAGTAAAGTGTTGGGCCGGACAAATTGGGCTTCAACACCTAAAACTTACTTTTCTTTAAACCCCTTTGTAGCTTTGAATAGATCTTTGTAAGAGAACCTATGTGGCCTGTACTGAACCTCCCAATCCTTAAGAATCTCTACGAATCTCTTTTTCCTCGAGATCAACACGTCCCCAAAAACCAATACAAGGACTAAAGTGAGGCCTGTTAAGGAAAGGGTGAGAGCCAAAATCCTCTGCAATTGCTTGATCCCTCGCGTATTATTGTCATCATCCCGTGGAATCTTTGGAAGGCGAGACGTGTCTAGCTCATCAGCTTTGCCATTCATCTTGAAACTCCAAGCCTATATGTAGTGCGACGATGCAAGAATACCGGTGGACGAGGAGAAACTGACAAACATAGTCTCGTACAAATATGGAGACAGATCCTTTTTCAAGGATAAAGGTGGGGTTTTCGGCTTCGTTACATTAATGGGGTACAATGTAACATCGAGTTGTATCTGGACCCCGTCGTATTCAACCCAAACTTGGATGGGATCTCCACTCTTAAGGTTGAGACTTTTGAACTCACCTTCATCAGTGAAATACCTAGCAGAAGCAGATGTCACTGACAGTGGGCTATTGATGTCGATGCCGACGTGGTTGTTGTCTATGTCATCGACCGCAAAGTCCCGGACCATGTCCAGCTCAATCGCCACAACGTGGGTCGAGTTTGCTCCATTGAAAAGACGGAGTAACCGGGTGTGATAAGCTCCAGAAATTTCATTGTTAGGGGAGATTACGAAGGCCAATCCATGGCCAGCAAGGTTGGTGTATTCAGGTACAATTGCAAAAATGAATGTAGTGGAGAAGGAGGAAACAGTAGCATTTGTTGAGTTCTTGAACTGGATTGGATTCTTGTAGAAGATGTGACCAATTATTCGGTTTGTGGTATTTGTAAGTGTAAACAGCCCACTTGAATCTACGCCTGCAACTCCGTCGACATTCAAGTAACCATTGAAACTAAACTGGCCCTGGTTGATATCTAAAGATGCAACAACCAGGAGGAAAGGCAGCAACACAAGCGTGATCAAACATGACATTATGATTACTATTTATTACAGACAAAGTAATCTATGTGTTTGGTCGACTTCATACACTTGGTAGTCCAGTATTATATAAAACTCCGCCTCGTTCAAACCTGGATGAAATTCCAGGAGTTTTCCTAGTCTGTACAATGAAATTGCTCTGGCATGTGATAAGAAGAAATAACTGGTGAAGCTGACATCACTCATTACACAATTCCTTTTTCCTTTAATGTATACTTTCTTTTCTTGAGGGCATCATTGTGAAACTCTTTAAAAATTTGTATAAAAGAAGGAAGGTGGGTGAATTTGGCACATGGTGATATTCATGCTTCAGTTGTTTTATCTACGAAAATTCCAATTCAACTTTCTGTAGATAATATTAGGAGTAAAGATTGAGAAAATACAATTCAAATATGTGTAAAAAAAAAAAACAACTTATTTACGAATGCTCTTGTCTATATACTTTAACAATTAAAATATGTCTTAGGTCCCTTTTGCAAATTTAAATTTTAGTCTATATACTTTTTAATTTTAGGATTTAACTTTTTTATTTTTCAATTTTTTAAAATTCAGATCCAACTGTTAATATTGTTAAAATTGTTTTGTTAAATTCAAGTTATTACGATGCCATATTTTTAGTTACATTACCATCAAGTGTATTTTTTTTTAATTTCAAAATATCACACAAATAAGTTTAACAATAAAAATATGTTAACAATTGAATCCAAACTTTGAAATTTCAAAAAGTAGATGGATTAAATTCCAACAAATAAAAGTAATTGAAGATGCAGATAAGTGAATAATAGCTTCTAATATTTAAAATAAAGTATGCATACAGATAGTAAAAATATTATCTATAGTAAGTTATCTAAATACCAACAATACTAATGTTAAGAGCCACAAATAATAATTCAAAAATAAAATAAATAACAGTAAGGATTGAATTGAATAAATAAATAAAAAAAACTAAAATCAGGAGGTACGCATATAGTGCAGATTATAGAGGACCGAAAATGAAATTGTCCCATCCTATAAAATTCAAGTCACCTTTAATTTTAATTACTTGGACTCACGCTTTGTGTGGTCGTATCTCATTTCCCTAAGAATTGTACGTTCGGCACATGCTTTTAACACTTTCTTTCATTTCTTTACATGATTTGTGAAGGCTTCAAAGTCTTCTCGACGCGCAGGTGTGAACCCAATGCCGCTGTTGTCCACTCAAGGAAGGCTCCACACACATGGAGTGTCATCGTCTACAGATCCCAATCATCCATCCTGTGATGACTCTCTCTCTTTCTCCATGAGATCGTTTATCTGATCCTAATAAAATATCACCTAAGTAAGCATTTCATCTAATATAAATAATTTTAAGGTAAATTTAAGAATAGTCACTTTTATTTGTCTCATATTACATTTTAGTCACTTATGTTTGAAATGTTACGTTTTAGTCTCTTATGTTATCATTTTGTTACGAAGTAGTTACTCTGCTGTTAAGCTCCATTACCTCCCTAACTTCAATCCTAAGTGACAGTTCAAATTAGTTTTAAATGCCAACTTGGATGTTCTACTGGGATAAAAATAGTTTTTATGCCAAAATGAAAAATAAAACTAAAAGAAAAAGGAGACGAATGGTTTTTTTTTTTTTCAGTTCAAAGTGTAATTAATTTAAAATTTCAATTAATTAAAACTCTATTCTCGTACCAGTTGGATATCCAAGTTGACATTTAAAACCTATTTAGACTGTCACGTAGGATTGTCATTAAGGAGGTAATGAAGCTTGACGACAGAGTACTTTGTAACAAAACGATAATGTTAGTGACTAAAACGTAATATTTCAAACATAAATGACTAAAATGTAATCCTGGACAAACAAAAATGACTATTTATATAGTTTACCCATAATTTTATACCCATTTCAATTTTTAATTTTTAAAAAAATATATATTTCGATATGTATCTTTTAAATTAAAATCTCAAAATTGGAGTGCATTATCTTGTATGAATGGATTATCTGATTTTTTGCTTAATTTTTTTGGGGTTTTATATAATTAAAAGAACAGAAAATTTTGATGGATATATTACACATTTGATACCGTAAATGCTTTAAACATTAGAAAAATGTAGAAAATACTGATAAAAATTAATAATTTGAATTACAAATTAAATTTCTTTTTTTCTTTGGTTGGTGAATTTTCTGTCCAAAATTTAATAATTTATTGAATATCATTAGGTGTTGTCGTGATATTCATGACAAAATTTCAAAAATATTTGTCTATTTGTACAAATATATTTTTTTAAGATTCTATTTGACCCACTTATATTCTGCGTATAAATAAATTTAAAAAAAATAAACTTTGATGATACAATGAAATTCGATGACTGTTTGCATTTTGCATTGATGAAAATAATTCACTAAACATCCATGCCAATTGCAAACTGCGATCTGTGAGCTTACCAAAAAGTGCGAGCTCACCTACGAGCTCTTCACTCTATATGTTGTCGACTAGCCAACTTGTACTGAAACTATGATAAATTTCGACTAGATATTTTGATAAGTGATTAGACAGAAACCAACCAATGAAAAAGAAATTTATACGAATCTAGTAACTGAATTAAGTCAAATTGTAATATTTTATTATTATTTTAAACTTATTTAAGCATAATTTTCCATGTAAAGTAAGCATCACTTCTTCGATGAAACAAGTGTACACAAACTAATATTTCTCCATTTTTCATCCTTTTGCTTCTGTTTTAACCTCTCTTTCATAAAAAATCCAACATGAACTTCACCGACCATGAGAAATAAACAACTCTGTAATTGTTCATGATGGAATGATGTTGGTTCTTTCTGTTATTAACTCATCGTTGGATACTCCAGGGAATCCTCGAGCTTTGATACACGAGTTGAAATCATCAGACAATGAAGCAACACTGTCCAAATATGATACCACGCTGGACATGGTAGGCCTAGCCACCGCCATGGGGTGCGAGCAAACCAACCCTAGCTTCAACACCAACTCTGCTTCTTGTACCACATACCTCTTTTCCAACCTCCCATCCATAGCTGCCAAAATGTCTCCTTTATCCCAGCAAGCCATTATCCAGTCAGCGAGAAATGTTTCATCTAGCGGTGCTCGTGCTTCGATCGGCCTTCTACC
This sequence comes from Kokia cookei, assembly GCA_039519145.1. Lineage (NCBI taxonomy): Eukaryota > Viridiplantae > Streptophyta > Magnoliopsida > Malvales > Malvaceae > Kokia > Kokia cookei. The sequence continues at coordinate 45,382,542 of CM076908.1, read as the reverse complement.
GCAACCAACTTCGAGCATGAATAGTCCAAATGCATATATATCAGTGCTCGTGTTTGCTTTCCCAGTTCTTGCAAGCTCAGGAGCCATGTAACCTAGCGTGCCCACTACATGCGAGGTTTGAGGGTCATTTCCAAGGTCACATAGCTTTGCCAGCCCGAAATCCCCCAATCGGCCGTTCATGTCACTGTCTATCAGCACATTGGCAGGCTTGATATCTCTGTGAATGATGACTTGCACCCATTGCTGGTGCAGATAGAACAGCGCGGATGCCACGTCTTTGATGATCTTCAACCTTTGTGTCCAAGTAAGGCTTCTATTAGGTTGGTGGTAAAGAAACTTGTCAAGGCTTCCATTAGGCATGTAGTCATAAACCAAAAGCAACTCGTGCTTGCGTCTGCAATAACCGAGAAGTCGAACCAAATTCGGATGCCTGAGACGACCGATAGTTGCAATCTCAGCAACGAATTCTCTCATCCCTTGCCATGAATCATGAGAGATTCTTTTGACAGCAATTTGTACATTGGATGATGATAACACACCCTTATACACCCTACCAAATCCACCTCTCCCTAGAACTTCCTTTTCTTTAAACCCCTTTGTAGCTTTGAATATATCTTTGTAAGAGAACCAACGTGGCCTGTACTGAACCTCCCAATCCTCGAGAATCTCTACGAATCTCTTCTTCCTCGAGATCAACACCGCCCCAAAAACCAATACGAGGATTAAAGCGAGGCCTGTTAAAGAAAGGGTGAGAGCCAAAATTCTCTGCAATTGCTTGATCCCTCGCGTATTATTGTCATTATCCCATGGAATCTTTGGAAGGCGAGACAAGTCTAGCTCATCAGCTTTGCCATTCATCTTGAAACTCCAAGCCAATATGTAGTGCGATGATGCAAGAATACCGGTGGACGAGGAGAAACCGACAAACATACACTCGTACATATATATGGAGACAGATCCTTTTTCAAGGATAAAAGCGGGGTTTTCGGCTTCGTTAAATTGATGGGGTACAATGTAACATCGAGTTGTTTCTCGACCCCGTCGTATTCAACCCAAACTTGCATCTGATCTCCACTCTTAAGTTTGAGATTTTTGAACTCACCTTCATCAGTGAAATACCCAGCAGAAGCAGATTTCACCGATTCTGGGCTATTGATGTCGATGCCGACGTGGTTGTCGTCTATGTCACTGAACTCAGGGTTCTTGACCGTGTCCAACTCAATCGCCACAACAGGGGTCGAGTTTGTTGGATTGAAAAGACCGAGATACTGACTGTGTCCAGCTCCAGAAATTTCATTGTTAGGGGAGATTACGAAGGCCAATCCATGGCCAGCAGGGTAGGTGTATTCAGGTACAATTGCAAAAATGAATGTAGTGGAGAAGGAGGAAACAGTAGCATTTGTTGAGTTCTTGAACTGGATCGGATTCTTGTAGAAGATGTGACCAATTATTCGGTTTGTGGTATTTGTAAGTGTAAACAGCCCACTTGAATCAACGCCTGCAACTCCGTCGACATTCAAGTAACCATTGAAACTAAACTGGCCCTGGTTGATATCTAAAGATGCAACAACCAGGAGGAAAGGCAGCAACACAAGCGTGATCAAACATGACATTATGATTACTATTTATTACAGACAAAGTAATCTATGTGTTTGGTCGACTTCATACACTTGGTAGTCCAGTATTATATAAAACTCCGCCTCGTTCAAACCTGGACGAAATTCCAGGAGTTTTCCTAGTCTATACAAGGAAATTGCTCTGGCATGTGATAAGAAGAAATAACTGGTGAAGCTGACATCACTCGTTACACAATTCCTTTTTCCTTCAATGTATACTTTCTTTTGTTGAGGGCATCATTGTGAAACTCTTTAAAATTTTGTATAAAAGAAGGAAGGTGGGTGAATTTGGCACATGATGATGTTCATGCTTCAGTCGTTTTATCTACGAAAATTCCATTTCAACTTTTATATTAGGAGCAAAGATAAAGGGAAATATGATTTTATCATTTTAATAGTTATAATTTTTAAAAGGTTAAATAAAAGTTTTATTATTTTTGAGGGGTAAAAGTATAATTTTATCATTATGAATTTAAAATTTTATAAATTTTAAAAGATCTAAATTAAAAATTTATCATTTTAACCATATGGATCTCTATTATGTTCCGCCACTAATTGTTAATATTGTTAAAATTGTTTTTTTTTTAATGAAAATTGTTTTATTAAATTCAAGTTATTAAAATGCCATATTTTTAGTTACATTACTACTAAGTGTACTTTTTTTTTTTTTTTAATTTCAAACAAATTTAACGAAAAAATATGTTAACAATTGAATTTGGATCTTGAAATTTAAAAAAATAAATGAACTAAATTCCTGCAAATAAAAATACAAAAAATAAATTTCAAATTTGAACATATAATTTTTATAAATAATGTGTGATTAGATGGTACTTGCTTAATAACAGTTCAAAATTATTAAAAGTAAATAAGATGCAGATAAGTGAATAATAGCTTCCAATATTTAAAATAAAGTATGCATACAAATAGTAAAAATATTATCCATAGTAAGTTATCCAAATACCAACAATAATAATGTTAAGAGTCAAAAATAATAATCCAAAAATAACTAAAATAAATAACAATAAGGATTGAAATGAATAAATAAAAAAAACTAAAATCAGGAGGTACGCATATAATGCAGATTATAGAGGACCGAAAATGAAATTATTCCATCCTATAAAATTCAAGTCAGCTTTAATTTTATTAGTTGGACTCATGCTTTGTATGGTTGTATCTCATTTCCCTAAGAATGGAACGTTTGGCACATTTCTTTACATGATTTGGGAAGACTTCAAAGTCTTCTCCACCCGCAGGTGTGAACCCAATGCCGCCGTTATCCGCACGCTCATCCGCACTCAGGGAGCGTCATCGTCTGGAATCTGATTTTTTCAATGTTCAACAGTCAACTTTGTATAGTTTGGGGGATTAGTTAACTTAATTATAGAGAAGAATTTAGTTTACAGTACAAGTGAAACATATTGAAGGCTCCAAGGTGAGTAAAATTTCGAACACATGAACAACAACTCAAACAAAACACGAAAAAATAGGACCATGGAGACTCCAAGAACAATTGCAACACAACATTTAAAAAAAATACACAATTTCCATCCCTCGAAGAGCAATGGCCGAATCACTTCATGTATTTATACCAAAACTGATAAGAATAATCATGCCAAATACTCAACTATACTTATGCTTATCTTTTTCATCTTACCCATATCATATCCTCAAATATAAAGTAAATTAAGTCTGATTTTCGTTTATTTTATCATGAAAATCCACCAATAATTATCTTCTTCCAGAAGTTCTTATATTGGTAGTCCAATATTATTTATATTCAGTGGAAGAAATAATTGGTGAAGGTGACACCAATTTCCCGTTGATGACAAAGGTATAGAGAAAAGGAGGAGTAGTTGATGACAAAGGACCACATAATGATTTATTTGGCCCTTCAATTTTATAAAATAAGTCTTTTTAGTCATTCATTTTATTTTTTGCCTCTTTTGGTCTTTGAACGTACATTGTTTATCAAATCATCCCAAAATAGAAGGAAAAATTAACATTTGTTAAAAATAATAATTAATTAATATTTTGAAATTTAAAAAAATCAAAAAATATATATAAATTAAAAAGGTATAAAAATTATAAAAAAAGGGTTTTAACATTAAAAAAAATTAACTAATTGCTGACGTGACATACATGTGGATTAGCAAAGTTAACAGATGTTAAAATTTTCATTTATTTTGGGATAATTTGACAAACAATGCAAGTTCAAAAGCCAAAAGAGAGGAAAAATTAAATGAAGGACTAAAATGACTTATTTTTTGTAAAATTAAAAGGTCAAATAAATCATTATGACAAAAGAACAGTTTTAATCTATTGATAACTCGGTGGCTAGATGCCCACCGTAATTTTTTTTGGTGAATTACAATAATAGAGGTAAAACCCGAGCAACAAACGCGACTCAAACCCGGATCACACTTGGGACGATGAACACCTTTAACCATCAAGTTATCACATGGGATTCTCTTTCTTAGTAATTGCATACAAATACCTAACAACAGCACTATTATATATCCAACATACAATAACTCAATACGTTTACATCACTTGTTTTTAATTCTTATTTTTCATTTTCATTTCTACTCTTTAATTGTTAAGTATGGAACATACAAGCCGTCCAACATTTTTAATTATTACTTATGATTAATTAAACCAGCCTCCAGTTTTTCAACTCTCACCTGCTTGGAAAGAACTTCATCCTTCTTCTATTTTTCATCTGCTTCTCTTTCTTATCCTCATATATCCATTCTTCCCAGTTTCTTTCTGATTTTGAACACTAGATTGAGATATCCTTTTCTTCTCATACATCCTCATGTTGTCCTTACCTTCAACCTCCTCGTCCATTTCTAAAAAGAAATACGATGTTTTCTTAAGTTTTAGGGGTGAAGATACTCGCAAGAACTTCACAGATAATCTTTACAATGCTCTAAAGAGGCGTGGGATTGTCACCTTTAGAGATGATCTCAAGTTAGAGGCTGGCGAAGAGGTCGCACCTGAACTCTTTAAAGCAATTCAACAATCTTGGTGCTCGATAATCGTTTTTTCAAAAACTTATGCCTTTTCAAGTTGGTGCTTGGAGGAGCTTGCTGAGATAGTTAAACAAAAAAACGACAAGGAGCATAAAGTATTTCCAATATTCTACGATGTGGATCCAACCGATTTAAGAAAACAGAAGGAAAAAGTTGAAGAAGCCTTCGCGAAACATGAAGAGAGATACAAGGAAGATAGAGAAAAGATCCAAAGGTGGTGAAATGCTTTGACGGAAGTGGCTAACATCAAGGGATGGCATTTAAATAACAGGTCATTCTTTCTTCTCTATTTTCTGGTTTTAGTTTCTAACAAATTAGTATTTAATTCTTTTTTTTTTTTTTTAAATAGAGTGACTATCAACGTTATTTTTGACTAACAAGTTCCTTTAATAAAATTTTAAAATTAAATTAAAATTTATTAAAAAAAATAATTCTTAGTAAGCGAAACAGAAATTGATCTTCAAAGTACAATTACATCTGAAGAAGGTATTAACATCCTCACAACACCGGTGAAGAAAAAAAAATCTTTTAATCATGAGTTATCCCAATTTTGAATTAATGAATTTACATTTAATATCTAAAAATAATTCTTGTTATAAAATAATTTTATTATGAATGAAAATAATTTTATTTTAAAACGAAAATTCCAGCAGCACCCTAATGAAAATTCATGATTAATTTTTTTTAAAACAATCACCTTTCATTATTAAAAAAATGTATTCTTTACTATAAATAATTACTAAATATACATAAATTATTTTCTAAAAGCATAAATTATTATCGCTATAGAATATTGACTCATTTTCTAAAAGCATAACTACCAACAAAATCTAATTATTTTTAGGCATGCAAGTTCTTGTTTTAATTCTTTTTTTTTTTTTTTAACTCTTGGCTTTCCTTTTTATTAACAAATAATAGCTATAACCACGGGAATTAGGTGAGATGGTAATGGTCTCTTCTATCTTAATTAATGGTCGAGGGTTCGATCCTTGTCTTAGGTATGAAGCAGCTTTAAAACTTGTGACCAACATCCAATCCCTTGATGGACCTATAGAATACGAAGAATTAATTAATAGGCTAGCTCTGATAGATACTTTAAGAAATAAAAATAAATAAATAATAGCTATAATTCTAATTAATAATAAAAATATATTCAAATTCAAATTGAGCTTAACCCGAACAAAATATAGTTACTACAAAAGTTCAATATTTAAGAGAAAGTTGTGTATTTTGATGTCGTAACAGATCATGCTTTCTTATTCTTGCTTTTTGTTTGCTTCCAAATTATATTATGATTCAACAATTTTTTTAACGAATTAAATGATATTTCCTTGTAGGCATGAGTCAGAATTTATCGAAGATATTGCTAAGAAGATATCAGCGAAATTATGTCAGACCTATACTGTTGTTCATGATGGGCTGGTTGGAATTAGTTTATCTTTGGAGGAGTTGTATTCGAAAATAGACATTGGGGAAGAGGATGTTCGCATTATAGGAATTTGCGAAATGGGTGGCATCGGTAAGACAACTCTTGCAAGAATTGCTTATACTCAAATATCACCTCATTTTGAAGGTAGAGCCTTTCTTGCTGATGTTCGAGAAGTTTCAGATAGATGTGGACTTGTTTTTTTACAGAAACAACTTCTTTCTCAAATCTTACCAGAAGAATGCTTCAATTTTTTCAATGTTCATGAAGGGAATGCCATAATTAGCCACAGGTTGTCTAGCAAAAAGGTTCTTGTTGTTCTTGATGATGTTGATAACTTACAACACTTAAAATGCTTGGTTGGAAGGCGTGATTGGTTCAATTTAGGGAGTAGGATCATTGTAACAACAAGAGACGAACATTTGCTTCGATCTTTCCGAGTTGATGATGTGTATAAGCCTACAACATTGAATCCTAATGATGCCCTTAGGCTTTTTAATTTGAAAGCTTTTGATAGTGATACAACGCCAATAGATGAATTCATTGAGCTTTCTGAACATGTTGTACATTATGCTGGTGGTCTCCCCTTAGCTCTCGAAGTTTTGGGTTCTTTTTTTTGCGGTAGAGATGTAGCTCAATGGAGAAGTGCAATCGAACGACTTAAACGAGATTCTAACAAAGAAATTCTCGATAGACTTCGAATTAGCTTTGATGGATTGGAAGAGTGCGAAAAGAATATATTTTTAGATATAGCATGCTTCTTCAATGGAGAGGAGAAAGATTTTATAATGAAAGTATTGGATGGTTGTGGGTTCTTCTCAGATATTGGAATAGATGTTCTCATTAAGAAATCTCTCATAAAAGTCGATGAACACAACCATTTGTGGATGCATAGCTTGATACAAGAAATGGGAAGAAAAATTGTTAGGGGAAATTCCGTTGAACTTGGAAAATGTTGCAGATTGTGGGAGGAAAAAGACGTCCATCATGTTCTAACAAAAAACACGGTTGGTTATTCAACAAAAATCACATACAAATCCTTTTATAGAATTTTTAATCAATAAAAACCTAAGGCTTACTACAATTAATTTACATAGCAGTTCATAAAAAAAAAGTGACATTTAATGGCTTTGAGATAAATTCCTTTTGTTGATTTATATAAATAAGTATTTAATTTCTTTGAATCACTCTCATTAGAAATATTTTACTTTTATTTAGAACGCTTTAATTTACTATATTGCAACCAAAAGGTTAAAATAGTGTTAAACATAAATGCATTTCTTTTATAAGTTTTATCATATCGTTTACACCATTTATTTTGTCTTATTTTTTATTTTTGTTTTTTTAGGTTACAGAAACTATTGAAGGCATGATTATCGATAATAAAAGGTAAGAAAACATACATACACATTTATGATTTGTATTACTAATACTGTTATTAGTTTTTTTTTTTTTTGATAAAAGTATCCAATAAAAATCAAGGCAAAAACCTTTAATGCTTAATATTAAATGTTATATTTATAAAATTTATCTACGAACACATTACTCTTTCAAAAAAAACATGATAGAGATATATCCTTACTAATATTAAGTGCTTATATTCGATTGAATTGATAGTGAATTGTAGTGCTCATTTTTGTTTTGCCCATGGTTTTTAGGGAATCGAGCAAGATGCTCAATTTGAATGCTGATGCCTTCTTGAAGATGACAAATTTGAGATTGCTCAGAGTGTTTTGCCTCTCGAATTGTAATGATCTCAAATATTTTTCTAATGAGCTACGACTTTTAGATTGGACAGGATATCCCTTAAGATCTTTACCTTCAAGCTTTCATCCGGACAATCTTGTTGTACTTCTCTTACCATATAGTCGCATTGAACAATTATGGAAGGGAAATAGTGTAAGAATTAAATTCATCTTATCCTTGTGTTTTAGCTTATTTTAATATAAACGGTTAAATTTTGAATAATAATAATGAGGTTTATTATGTTTTCTCTTTTCTCTAATCTGATATTGTTTTGGACAGCCCTTGTATAAGTTGAAAATAATCAACCTCAAAGGGTCCCAAAACCTCATCAAGACACCAGACTTGACAACTGCCCCATATCTCGAAGTTCTGATTATGGAAGGTTGTACCAGATTAGTAGATGTTCATCCATCACTTGGACTGCTTAAGAGACTTAAACTCTTGAATTTCAGAGACTGCAAAAGTCTTAGGAGTCTTCCAACCAAAATTGGAATGGAATCCCTTGAAACTTTAATTCTTTCGGGTTGCTCAAATCTTGCAAGGTTTCCGGAGATTGATGGGAAGACGGAGCATCTAAAAGCTCTTGATATTTCCGGTTGTTATAAAGTTGAATATTTGCCAGAGAATTTGCAGCAAGCAGAATCTTTGGAAGAGCTTGACTTGAGTGAAACAGCCATAAAAGAACCACCATCTTTCATTTCTCAATTGAAAAATCTTGAAGTTTTGTCTTCCAATGGATGCAAGGGTCCGTCTAAGATAAAAAGAAATCTCCTTTCTCTTTTCAAGGTAAGCCTAAGAGGAAGGATGAATTCCATTGCTCTAATGCTACCTGCATTATCCGGTTTGAGTTTATTAAGAGAGTTGAGTCTAAGGGACTGCAATCTTGGTGAAGGAGATATTCCTAGTGCCATTGATGGTCTATCCTCATTGAGACTTCTTGATCTTGGCGGTAACAATTTCAACAGCATACCGGCGTCTCTTACTCGGTTCTCCAAGCTTGACTATCTTAGATTGTCAAAGTGCAACCTGTGCAATATTGGTGAAGAAGATATTTCTAGTGATATTTCTGGTCTATCCACATTGAGAGTTCTTGATCTTAGTAGTAACAATTTCACCAGCATACCCGCGTCTCTTACTTGTCTTTCCAATCTTCAAAATCTTGGAGTGTCAAATTGCCGTGAGCTTGAATCGTTTCCTGTGCTTCTAGCAAGTACGTCAAGTGCTTCAAAATCTTACATTAGAGCCAGTAACTGCTACAAATTGGCTGAGAACATTAGTGCAATAACATTGCTGAAAACACATGTTAAGGTTGATTAATCTCTCTCTCTTTTTTTTCATGGTTTTAGTTATAGAACCATCGATATTTTATTTTGCAAATTCTAGAACGACTGATATTTTAACTTGCAGGCATTTGGGAATTCAAAAAATGAGTTTGATGTTATTATACCTGGAAATGAAATCCCAGAATGGTTCAGCCAACAGAGAGGCGGCTCTACAATTAGGATACCTCTACCTCTCAATATTCAGAATGACAGCCAATGGATTGGAGTTGCTTTCTGCTGCATTTTCGTCAATGATGGTGGTTCTGAGAAAAAGGATATCGGCTGTAGAGCTTATATCCATTGTAGAAATTCTGGACAATCTAGTTATAATGGACAATCCGAGAAAAATACTGGAAGTGTCCAATCGGTTTTCTTTGTTTTAGGTGGACCATATGCGAAGCCCATAACAAAGGACCACCTGTTTCTCGGCTATTTCTCGCGTGATAAATTATGGACAATGGATTGCTCTGATCATGAATGCCATGAGCTTCAGATGTCTTTCGAAGGCTCAAATACATATCCTTGTGTTAATGTGAAGAAGTGTGGTGTTAGAATAATGTATGAGAAAGATACGGAAGAAATAAAAGAGCTGCAGTGCCATACCACTCATTCTTCTCCAAACTTTGAACATATCCATCATCACTCTACTGACAACGATGGATCCACAGGTAGTACTTCCCTTGTAAAATGAAAACGTAATATCCAGGAGGAAACAGAGGAAGAAGGGCCGCTGCCTAAACGGAGGCAAAAACTTTTCAGTTTTATAACGGGCCAATCAGAGAAGAAGCAGTAATTGTGGTAAACTACTTCACTAGCCTTTTCAAGATTTTTTTCCCCAATTTAGTTAATTTTTTAAGTTTCTCTTTTTCCCCTATTATTGTTTGATGGTACAAATAGATTTAGAGATGAAACAAAATTGATGTCACGACGAGGAGTCCACCACGTTGCAACGATCAGCCGATATCACGACGAGAAGAGTATTGTCGTCCCGACAACGTTGCGGCGTGTTCCTCAAATTTCTCGATTTTCTTCCCTCAATTAAACTATGTTTTAGTTTCCTACTTAAAATTTGATTAATCTAGGTATATTCTAGTCATAAATGCTACGAATTTTAGCCTATAGATAGATCTTAGTTACCGTAAGTTTAGCAATAGAAAATAATATAGTTTGAGAGAATTTTGTGTTTTGAGTTTCAAGGGATTTTCTTTTGGGGTTTCAAGTTTTTTTTGTTTTGATTCTTTCCATATTGTACTCTTCTTTTATTAGTGAAATCTCTTTTTGCTTGTGATTTTTTTATTCTCATTTGAGGAGTTTTTTAAAATATATTTGTGTTTGATCTTTTTCAGTTTTTTATTATTATTTTTGTTCGTTGCTTACATGAGTTTATCCTCACAAACTAGTGTAATGACAATACTGGTTCGACATTGAAAAGTTTGACAGAATCACAAATTTAAATGTGATAAGTTCGTATGATAATAATATTGGTTTAAAACGGTCTGAAAATTGTCGTTACAGATAAAAAGCCCATGGATATAGATTAGTTAGAATGAAAAGAATTTGATGAAAAAGCTCTATCTGCAATTCAACTATGCGTCACAAATAATGTGCTACAAAAAGTTTTGATGGAGAAAAAAACATTCGTGCTATAGAGAAAACTAGAAGAGTTATATATCACGAAATCTATGGCCAATAGGTTGGTACTAAAAAATCTCGAAGCATATATCAGCGACGAGGACCGGGCAAAACTCAGGAACGGAGTCTGAAGGAGATGCCAAAGTAGACGAAGCGGAGGAGTGGTGCACTAGATTAGCCTGCACCGGAGTCTCAATCACAAATCTCCCTTGTCGATTCTCACATTGAAGGAGGATATCAACCAGGCAGTCCGTTTTCAACGGCTCTAATGCAAATGAGGCAACAGTAACCACAACCTCAAAATTGGTTGAAAGCCCTACGAGGACGATATTAACTTGCTCATCGTTTGACACAGGGTGACCCGAAGCAGCAAGCAAATCACACAGGTTCTTGATCTTAGCCCAGTAATCCTTCACTGATAAATGCCCTTTCTTTAGTGAATGTAGATCATGTTTCAACTGAGACACTTTAGCACCAGGCACCGCTGCGAACAAATGACAGACCTTGCTCTATACTTCATGGGCAGTGGTGGTACCTGTAAAATACGACAAAATATTGCCACTAACGGTGGATAAGAGCTAAGATGCAAGAAGGTTATATTGTTGATGATAAGCTACAAAATCAGGGTTAGAGGCCAACTTCCTTTCTCTGTCAGGCACAAATCGAGACGTGGTGTGAAGAGTACCGTGTATGTAACCGGTAAGATCATACCCATCGACAATAAGTTTGATTTGATTCTGCCATTGAACAAATGTTTCTTCCTTAAGTTTCATTGTGTCATGTTTAGAAAAAGATTGCACCACTCGACAGGACCTTTCTCCATTGAAAAGCTCGGTGAGGGGGAGTTGTGAACAGAAGCAAAATTCCTTGGCGATACGACTTTATCGGCGGACTTATCAGGCAAAGTAGCAGCCATCAAGCGCAGCGAAAATTAGCCCAGTAGACGGCGACTGATAGCATGAAAAAATCTCATACAAATAGTAAATTGCTACTCTCTAAGTTATATGAATAATCTTGTGATTATTGCTTGATTGAATTGAGTACATGAGAAGTGTATTTATACACATACAAGAATGAGAAAACTGCTACTAACTAATAAACTGAATCTGTTATAACAATCTAACGGAGACGATGACAAGAAGATGAGTGATATCAAACGAAGTGAATATTATCCATCCAAGTACTACTCCGAGTTTGCTCATCCTCAAATTTTTAGAGACGAGAACCCAAATGCTTGCTCTCTGATGTAGGATCCATCTACGTGACCACCATTTTTCCTGTTCTACCAGCTACTTCTCTAATTACCCATTTTGTCAGACACACATATATGCAATTTTCAACCTACTTGTTATCTACAACTGTTGATGACAACGAATGATTCGTATAATTTAAGTGATCTTGAATTGTTTGGATTTCCTGAATATGTAGTTTCTATTCTCTTAATTACTTCAGATTCTCTGTATATAGGCAACAAACTAAAAATGCCTGGACTTAATAACACACCATCCAGCACTATCGCTACTACTTTGTTGAGCGACAGTCACATACTTGGGCCAGTTTGTCCCTTCTTCCCCTTTAGAATGTAAAATTGCTACATTTTGGTGTTGAGAGAAAGAAGGAGAAATCTCAATGAGAGGTGTAAGAAAATTAAGAAGTGACCATTGTAAATAGATAGCATGAATGGACAACGCATGCAACGTAGGTAAGTCAATGGGAGTGAAAGAAAGAATCATATGTCGTGTCCATTTTAAAGCAACATAAGTATGCATGCATTGCATTGCATGGTTTATTTACGTCCTACATAAACCCAAACATGCATATAATTTATTAATAAACGACTGAAAACAACAAATAACTGTAGTATTGGTGGTTAAAATCCCCACCAAAGCATATTATCATCAGATAACGACAGAATAAAAGGCAATAATAATACTGGAAAGCAAATGAAATCGCCATGGATCATCATTTAGAGATATGAGAGAGGTAGATGAAAACCAAGACCAAGACGAAAACGAAGATGAGGAAAATGTAAGCGGGAGGAGGCTGCAGCGGTGGCATTCAGATCGGATCCAAAAACAGCAGAGCAACCACCAATAGCATCATGGCTATCGAATTGACACCGCACCCGTAATCTTTCATCTTCACTGATATGCCTTACCTCTTTATCAGCAGCTATTAGTAGTCTGTAGCAGGTTAAGGTTGTTAGAGTCTGTTACTGTCAATTAAGGTTGACATTTCGGTTAGTAGTAATTACTTGGTTACTTGGCTTGTGCATAAAGTAACCTCAAGAGTCTTTGTATTGGATATCTGAATTGTATTCAATAACAGTAGCAATACTTTGTTCATTTCCTAATATGGTATCAGAGTATTTGTTTTCTTTGATGGGGTTTGTTGATGTTGGTAGAGAGGGGTTCAATCCTCTTGCACTCACCTCACAGAAGGTTGGAGTGCTTGTTGATGAAGGTAATTTTCTGGCATGGAAGCAACATGTGTTGCTGGTGTTGAAGACTCAACGTCTGCTTCCGTTCATTGATTGTTCGGATTTGGTTACTCCTCAAGTCATTACGGATGATGGCGGAAGTTCAGTCAAAAATCTTGCGTTTGTAAAGTATGAGCAGCAAGATTCGGTTATAGCTGCTTGGATTATTTCCATTGTAAGTCCTGCATTGCACAACCAACTGATTGGAAATGCTTCATCATCATGTAGTCTTTGGGAGTCTTTAACAAGGATTCTTGATGCTCAGTCTACCACTAAAGCTATGAGGTACAGATCTTTATTGCATAACTTCAAGAAAAATGATCTTTCAATGGCTGAGTATTTGGCAGGCGTTAAACATCTGTGTGACTCGTTATCTAGGTGTGGACAAAAAGTTTCTATAGAATAATAGCAGTCTGCAACTCTCAATGGTCTTCCTCTTGAATTTGATAATGTTGTGTCAATTATTACAACTAGTAGAGTACCATTTGATTTACAGGGTATTTCTACTGCTTTAATGGATGCTGAAGCTAGACAGCAGGCACATGGTTCTCATCAAATGTTTTCTATCAATCTTGCTATGGATAACAAAGCTACTCAGGTTACTCTGCCCTCTTATAATGCTCAACCTCCTCCACAGATGTTTCATGTAGGTAGGGGGAATACCTTTGCTCGAGGAAGAGGGCGTGGTAGGTTTTTGTAGCCTACTCGACCATAATGTCAGATTTGTGGGAAGCTTGGACATCTTGCCAGTAGGTGTTATTATAGGTTTGATTATATACTGATGGTAACTCATGAGGTTGGACATCAACAACTGAAGTTTGGTGATGCAGTCGAAACTAACTAAAAATATGACTAAGGCAAGTGCACCTATCAATTAATAGTATAGTTACGGTGAGCACAGATATCGTTCCCACGAGGACCAAAAGTACTAGTAATAACTATCTTCCTAATATCTAACCTGTCGAATAAAGTGATTGTTCTAAACTAATTTAACTAAATTAATTAAAAGTGCGACAAAGATTAAAGCAAGAAATAATAAGTGTTTTAATACCAAGAAGCAAATAGTACCCAGGAAAGACTCCACCTAGATTTCATCTGCCATTATCATTCTGAATTAAGCAATTTATTCACTTAGTATTTTGTTCCGTAGAAATCCTTAAAATTATGCTAATACCTCTATTCAAGCATAAAATCAACTGACTCTAGGTTGATTAATTGAAATTTCTTTCTAATTAAAACCCCTATTATGATAATAAATAGATTTGACTCTAATCCGGTAGATTTATGTCATCCTATTTCTAGGATTGCATGCAACTCCACTCAATTATGCTAGATCTACTCCTAAACAAGGTCTATTCCTCCTCTGATTGAAGCACATCAAACAAGAATTAATATCTCGGAAATACTAAATCAAGAATTAATCACACACAATTGAGAACAAAATTCAAGTATTTATTGCGTAAAATCAGAAATCAAATGACATAATTCATCATAGGGTTCATCTCCCTTAGATATTTGGGAATTTAGTTCATGCTAATAAATGAAAACATCTCAAAGACAATATAACCACAAGATGAAGAGAAACTAATAGTAAAATCAAAAAAATTTAAAAAGAGGTCTTCAATCTTTGTGGAAATCGGCTTCAAAGACGGCTTCTATGATGTTTCTTCAGTTGCTTCCTTCAATAATCTCTGACGGCTTGGATTTGAGGAATGGAGGATGTTACAAAAAATTGAAAGTCTCAATTCATATCACTTCATCCCCTATTTATAATACATGGAAATCTCTAGTTGGATCCAAATTAAATTCTAAAAAGATAATTAGAATTAAGTCTAAATAATAATTCCTTAATTGGATCCAAATTAAACTCTAAATTATAAAGCCTAAAAGATAAATTAAAAATAAATATAAACAATATAATAATAATAATCCTAAATATTAATCCTAAAAAATAGAGTTTAAATTTAAATAAAATCTTATGTCCAATAAATCTCTTCCTAACTCTTCCACATTCACACTTTCTACCCCAAATTTTCCTTTTTATCTTCGATTTAGTCCATGGCCATGTGTCCAGCCGTGTGGCTCCTAGAATTTGCTCTTTTTATCCGGTTTTTGCTTGTTTTTCGTTCTTTTCGCTCCCAAATGCTTTCCTAAGTATAGAAACATGAATTTAAAAGATTACGAACATAAAATTCATTATTTTAAATCGATTAATCATCCAAAAATGCATTAAGAATGAAGTTAAAATATGTTACTTTTGGCACTTATCATTTGGTGCTCTGCATTCGCCTGGATCAGTTTGAGCTCCTACTGTATATATGTGTTGTGCTAATCATACTACAGGTGGTTGTTCTTCCTATGGTTCTCATGGTTTTTTTGTTGATGCTGGTTGTCAAGGAACTTGCTCAAGTGCTTTTTGGAGGTTCTTGTTCAGAAAAGACACATGTCACCACAGGGATGGATCCAACTGGTCAGATTGATTCTACCTGGTATCCAGACAGTGGAGCTACATCATACATCACTAATGATGTAAGCAAGATGTCTAAATGCAATGCTTATAATGGATCAGGTACTGTAACTTAAGTAATGGTACTTGTGTTCCTATTTCACATACTGGTAAAACTACTATGTCTACTAGTTCTGGTGAATTATTGATTAATGATCTTTTGTTTGTGCCATATATGCATAAGAATTTGCTGTCTGTTTCCAAATTTGCTTAAGATAATCGAGTTTATTTTGAGTTTTATCCTCATTGTTGCTATGTAAAGGATCTGATTACTCACAAAGTCCTTCTTCAAGGAATTGAGGCAGGAGGTTTGTATAAGTTTCTTCTAGCATCTGCTATGGTTTACAACATAACACATGAAGTTAAAAGTTTTTCTGATGAGTCTGGACAGCTTGGTGATTTGGAGGCTCCTTTCACACTTTGGCATCAAAGGCTTGGTCACTCTTCCTCAGCTGTGGTTGATTAAGTTTTGAAGTTATGTAGTGTTTGAGTATCTAGACCTAAGAACGTACCTTTATGTCATGCTTGTGAAATGGGGAAAAGTCATAAATTGTCATTTACTTCTTCTTCAACTTTGTACACTGCTCCCTTAGAACTTGTTGTGGCTAATTTGGGGGCCAGCTTCTTGTTCTTCTTCAGGATCTAAATACTACTTGTCTTTTGTTGATGCCTTCTTGAGATACACTTGGATTTACTTTCTTAAGCACAAATCAGAAGCATTTCTGGTGTTTTTGTCATTTAAAGGTCATGTGGAGTTGCAAATAGGTGTTAAGATGAAACAGTTGCAAACTAACAATGGAGGAGAATTTAGGAGTTTTTCAACTTATCTTTCTAAGAATGGATTACTCATAGGTTGTCTTGTCTTCACACTTCTGAGCAAAATGGTTTAGTTGAGAAAAGACATAGACAGATTGTTGAAACTGGGCTGACTTTACTTGCTCAAGCCTTTGTGCCATTTCATCACTGGACTGATGCCTTTTATATTGTAGTTTTTCTTATGAATGTCTTGCTTACAAAGGTATTAGGTGGGTTGTCTCCAACTGAAAATGTTGCACCTGATTTCAAGTATCTGAGAGTGTTTGGCTGTCTGTGTTATCCACTCTTAAGGCCTTACAATAAGTATAAGTTGCAGTTTAGATCCTCACCATGTGTTTTCTTGGGTTATGCTGCAAATCACAGAGGATATAAGTGTATGGATCGTATTGGTCGTGTCTATGTGTCAAGGCATGTCAATTTGATGAAAAAGTTTTTCCTTATGGTGGTACTGATGGATTTCATGGTGTTCAACCTGTCAAGAGTTCTGCTGACAGACCAAGTACTGTTTTACCTGTGTTCAAGAATTCTACTGATCATGTTGTACAGGGTGTACAGGTCCAGCATGTGATGTCTCATCAAGGTGTGCAGGATGTACAGGATCAGCATGTGGTGTCTCCTACAGCAGCTCCTGCTGTAACATCTAATAGTATGTCCACTGGTTCTAATTAGGTTTCTACTGAATCTAGTTTTGGTGTTGCACCTATGCTAACTGACAGGGCTTGTGAGGCTGAAAGTATGAGTGAGGTAGTTGGTGACATTGGAAGTGCTGGGAATGTTAATTCACATCCAATTGTCACAAGAAGTAAAGCTGGTATATACAAGCCAAAGGTATTTGCTACAGTAGTGACTTCTTTAACTGAGTATGTTAGTATTCATGATGCAATGAAAAATCAGTCTTGGGAAGCTGTTGTGAAAGATGAGCTTCAAGCATTACACAAGAACAACACTTGGACATTGGTTGTTCCACCAGCTGATCGAATTTTAGTAGGGTGTAAGTGGATTTTTAAACTGAAAAAGAATTCAGATGGGAGTATATCTCGACATAAAGCACGGCCTGTAGCACGGGGTTTTTCTCAAGCTGCAGGACTTGACTACCATGAGACGTTTAGTCTAGTGGTGAAGGCAGATACTATCAGAACAATGATGGCTTTGGCTGTTTCTCAAAAGTGGAAGCTGGGATAGATTGATGTTAACAACGCCTTAGTGAATGGTGATTTGATGGAAGAAGTCCATATGGGACAACCTCCAGGTTTTAAGTATATAACGGAGATGGTGTTTATTGGCTTGCAAGTTGAATAAAGCTTTGTATGGTCTTAAACAAGCTCCGAGAGCTTGGTTTAATAAGCTAAAGGAGTTCTTGGTTAATGATAAGCAGTTTCAAGCTTCTGATGCTGATTCCTCACTGTTTTTCAAGAAGACTTCTGTTGGAAGTGTTTTTCTATTAGTTTATGTGGATAACATTATTGTTACTAGGAATTCAGACTTGGAGATCAGTCAAGTCATGCAAAGCCTTCATAGGCAATTTTCTTTAAAAGACTTAGGTGAGCTGAGTTTTTTCTTGGGGCTTGAAGTGGTTTGAAAAGATGATTGTGTGCATGTTTCACAGTGTAAGTATGCTAGGGAATTGCTTGAAAAGGCCAACATGGCTAATGCAAATCCTGTATCCACACCTATGGTTAACTCGCCTACCCTCACTTCTTTGGTGGGATCTAAGTTCGTTGATATTACACTATACAAGCAACTAGTTGGAGGGTTGCAGTGTCTCACTCGACCAGATATTAACTTTGCTGTCAATAAAGTAAGCCAATATATGCATCAGCCTAATGACACTCATTGAGTGCTGTGAAACATATCTTGAGGTATGTCAAAGGGACATTAGATTTTGGTATTGTATTTCGACCTTCTTCAGTGGCTTTAACTGGCTTTTCTGATGCTGATTGGGTAAGTTGCCTTGAGGATCAGAAGAATCAGCATCAGAAGTCAACATCAGGATACTGTGCTATCTTGGTGATACCTTGTTAAGTTGGACTTCCAAGAAGCAAAATGCGGTGTCCAGGTCAACCACAAAAGCATAATACAGGAGCTTAGCAAATTTTGTTTCAGATGTAACATGGTTCTCTTCTTTGCTTGCTGAAGTTGGAGTAAACCTTCCAGGGCCTCCTGTTGTCTGGTGTGACAACTCAAGTTCAGTAGCTCTAGCAGTTAATCCTATTTTACATGCTTGTGTTAAGCACTTGATCTTCATTTTGTTCGTGACAAAGTAAAAAGTGGTGTTCTTCAAGTTAATTATGGACCTGGCAAGGAGCAAGTTGCAGATATTTTTACAAAACCCTTAACTGTTGGCAGTTTTTCCTACTTTTGTGCTAAGCTTAATATGGTGTCACTGGAAGATTTTTTTTGCTGGAACAGGGAGAATATCAGCAGCTATTAGTAGTCAGTAGCAGGTTAAGGTTGTTAGAGTCTGTTACTGTCAGTTAAGGTTGATATTTCGGTTAGTAGCAGTTGCTTGGTTACTTGGCTTGTGTATAAAGTAACCTCAAGAGTATTTGTATTGGATATCTGAATTGTATTCAATAACAGTAGCAATACTTTGTTCATTTCCTATTACTCTTGCTAATGTAACCAGAAAAATTAACTTCCTCGAATATGCATACAATAAGAGACGCTGAGGATCTATATATAGGGTAGTGGCGCTGTATGGATTGATGCACCTTTGGCAAAGAGTTGCAATGATTGGTTCAGCGACATATCTTTCCGGCGACCGACATGATTTTTGCCCACTACAACATATATTAGTTTTAAGGGCACTTTGTTTTTGAAAATTTGAGAAAGTGCTGGGCTTTAAAAATTTACTCTTTCATTTCCCCTCATTAGGTGAAAATGTCCATGCCAATGACTGAAAACTCTCTATTTTTGAAATTTTCAGAAAGTGTATTTACCGTTTGACTCACAAACAGTTCGAAACATGTTGAATCAACGGTTAAAATGATTTTCACTATTATTTAATATTTAAATTTATAATTATTTAATAATTTACTTAATTAAATCGAATGACCAATTAGACTAATTATGGAGTATCTTCCTAGGAATATTATGGAGTATATTGGAGCATGTCAACCCCCCATGTACCGATTTTGGTAGAGATATGTGTGGTTGGAGGCTGAATTCAAATGGTCAGTTTACTGTCAGGTCAGCTTACAAGAGTATTACTCTAGGAGATATATCAGTTGGAAGTGATGGATGGGAGCTGGTTTGGAAGAATAATTTACCTCCAAGAATTAAGTATTTTTTCTGGCTTGTGAAGAGGCAACGTTTACTCACAAATTTTGAAAGGGCAAGACGATATTTAACGGATAATCCATGCTGTGTTCTATGTGGCAACTCGCCGGGACAATGATGCATGTCATTCGTGATTGCGTATTAGCCAAGGAAGTGTGGTTGCAAATCCTTGCTTTCGAATCTGTTAAGTATTTTTTTGCTGCAGGTTTTGATGAATGGTTGCATGAGGGATTAAATGGACGCTTTAAATTTGTGTTCTCTGGCTCCAGTGATCATGTTTTATTTTCCGTTCAAAGTTGGCTTATTTGGAAAAATAAAAACAAATTTATTTTTGAACAATCTGGCAGCAAAGTGGAAGAACTTGTTCGTGTAGCTGAATGCATGGCAAGCAATATTGAAGCTGCTGGTTGTCGATCTGGTTCTCACCAAGTTTCAAGATAGCAGAAGGTGGTTTGGTCTCCTCCAGAGCATGGTTGGATAAAAGTAAATACTAATGGAGCGGCTGGGAGTCCTGAAGATTGGAATGCTGCTGGCGGGGTTCTACGGGATTCAACTGGTAGCTGGATCATTGACTTTCAGAAGTTCGTAGGGCGAGGGACGATCCTGAATTCAGAACTATGGGCGATTTTTATAGGATTACAGGTAGCACAAGATCGAGGGTTCACTAAGATTATTATTGAGAGTGACTGTAAGGTGGCTTCGGACTTGATTCGTGAAATCCGTGATGATGTTCCATTGGCAACTATTGTAAGAAGAACCAAAGCTTCCACAAGGAATTTTCTACAGGTCAAATTTCAGTTCATTGGTCGGGACGGTAATAAGCCTGCGGATTGGTTGGCCAAAACTTGCTCTCATGGTACTTCCAACGTACAAGTTGTGGAGACTCCTAGTTTATACCTGAGTTCCTTACTGCTGCAAGATGTTTCTGGTTTCAATTTGTTTAATCCTTAGATTGTAAGGCTATAAAAGTCTCCTTATTTACCAAAAAAAAAAATATATATATATATATATGGAATATTAATCTCACGATGTTTATATCCCATTTAATTTGCTATAAGGCCGGTGTGCTATCAAGAAGTCCCAAACCGAGGCTTGGGAATGCCCAAGTACTCCAAGTTTCCAACATCCAAAACCAAAAGGAGAAGAAATTAAGATAAAATAAAATAATATGAAAGATATTAGTAACTTAAAAATGAAATTTGAAATCAAAATTAGAATGGAATACAAAAAAACTCGAAAGAAGTACCAAAAAAATACGAGAGAATGTCAAAAAATACGAGGGAATATAAAAAATTGAGAAAGTACCAAAAAACCTAAAAAAAAATAATTAAAAAGAGATAATATATAATTTAGATCCTTTGTGCTTAGTTGATCACAATTTTTTTTTTTGACCTAGTTGGCCCCTAAATCTCAATTTATACTAAAAAGGAACTCAAAGAACTTTTTCTGTGGAAGGAACTGATTGGGGTACTCTTTCTGCTGGAAACTTTGGAAAAATAGAAATGCCACTGTTTTGAGTAGTGGCAGTGTGGGAACTATGGTATATATTAAGGAATGAGTGCCTGTCATGGTCTCGGCTAACGGTTCCAACAACGCTAATCGTGAGCGGTGGTGTTGAGGAAGACGTTAATAGAATTCTTAAAACGCCTACAACTTTAATTTCGAGCATACCATGTGTCCTTTCATATATTTTCTAAGATAATAATTATCTTTTAAGTATTTTCAAATTTTCAAGTTTGACAATAAAATTTTAATATTTTTTTTTTTTGAGTTTTTTAATTTATAGACCATATATTTATTCGTGCTCATTTATTTTTTGATTGTGAGTATATTAATTTGATTTGTTATTCTAGAACTTGTTTCAATTATATATGTCGAAATCATATTATTAATTTGATATATTGAGATGATAAAGACACTTAGGATTTAACCCACTTAACCTTTAATCAACTTACCTATTGAATTAACCCTAATAAATCCCGTTGATCCTAACACATTTTTTAACCTGTTAATGTTAATCCATAACTCGTATCTATTTTGTAAAATTATCCTTTTTATTGACCCTCTTTTTGTCGAGATTTGATTTGGTTAGTTGTCTGACTATATTTTATCATTTGCATTGCTGAAATTTACTATATTCTAAAAAGGTAAAGAAAATGTTTGTTTGAGCTTGAATCATTAGTTTCATATTCTGTTGAAAAGCTCGCTTTCATTCTTTATTTCTTGTTGATGTAAATTCTTTTAATTCAACAATTGATTTTATTTTTCCTAATTTGGTAACTTATCAACTTTATTTTCAATTGTAACCAACTTTTCTAACATTTTTCATATCCTTAACCTAAGCTCCATTACAACCTTGTAAAGACCTCTTAATTTTTGTGTCATATCATTTTTATAGTGATGGAGATCTGATTTTCAAGCAAGTTTATGGTAATAACATTTTTAGTTCGACTGTTGAGTGAACATTACTTGAACCTTAAACACTTTGAGTGCTTGAGTGAACCATAGTGAGAGTGTTTGTTCTTGTTAAATTTGAATTTCAAGTAATTATTGAGATAGGGGAGATGCCTATGTTATTTTACTTTAAAATTTTCTGCTTGGATTGTTTGTGTTCTTTAGTGTCATTTTAGTTTAAATTTTTAATGCATGATTATCTGTGAATTATCCAAAGGTATTATCGGTGAAAACAATAAATGGAGGGAAATTAACTTGAATGTGGGTTGAGGATTTTTCTTGAGGACAAGAAAAAGCTTAAGTGTGAGGATATTTGATAAGTGCTAAAAGTAACATTATTTAATAAAGTTTTTATACATTTTTTGGTGATTATTCGATGTTAGTTGTTGATTTTATACTCCTAATCTTTTAAATTCATGTTTTGATGCTTAATAGAGCACTTGAGAGCAAAAGGAGAAAAAAACAAGCTAAGATCGGAGCAAATACAAAAGCCATATGGGCTTACCTATTCCACTAGACTGTGTGACCCACACGGCCTACTCGATTTCACGAATTTGCACTCTAAACTACGGAAAATCGTGATTTTTAGATTTTTCGGACATTCTAAGACATATATAATAAAAATGAGAAGATAGGAGTGAGTTGTCATAGAATATTTAAGAAAACAACTCAAAAACCACTATTGAAGCTTATTCTGAAGCAGATTCTCGTCAAGATTGAAGATTTTCAGTTAATTTCTTAATAGATTATCATGAATTTCTTTGTTTCTTTCGGTTATATTGTATCTTGGATATTTCTATTTTTAAGCATGAACTAATTTTCTAAATACCTAAGGAGATAAACACAATAATGAATTCTTGGTTTGATATTTTTACATTATTAATTCATGTTTGATGTGTTTAAAATCTGAGGTTGAATTGACCTTATTTAAGAGTAGATCTTGCGTAATTAAGTGGAGTTGCATGAAATCCTAGAAATATGACGACATAAATAAACTGAATCAGTATTAAATCTAATATGAGAATCCATAGATCGAGTTAATGCGATAATAAATATTTTATTTAGAAAGAAATTTCAATTAATCAACCTATAGTTAGTTGCTCTTGTTCTAGAAAGAGATATTAGCATAGGGATTTCTACGGATCAAGTTACTAAATAAAGAAATCGTGTAATTTAGATTGATAGTGATAGATGAAATCTTGGTGAATTATTTCCTAGGTATTATTTCGCTTATTGGTTGTTATTCGTTTATTTTTCTGATTTCTTCTTTGTTGTGTTCATCAGTTAATTAATTTAGTTAATTTTAGTTTTTAATTAATCATTCCAATTATTCGGTTAAATTATAAAAAGATAATAATTACTCATACTTTTAGTGTTCGTGGGAACAATATTTTTGCTCACTGTGGCAGTAGTTATACTACTAGATGTTATTTATAAAGCTAAACTTAAAATTAAGTGATATGCAACTTTAATATTAATTAAGTGATAAGTAAGATGACTATAATTATATTCACGTAATAACTTTATTTTACACCAATAAATTTAGTATAACCTTTAAATGTGAACTTAGTAATTTGATGCAAAATAAAAAATATTCTTGTCCGTTCAAAGTTTTTTCAAACTCGTACTTTTATGTATATTATATTGTATAGATTGGATAATGATATCCTCATGGTCCGTAAGTTCCAATGGGACTTACGGCCAAATCTAAGCCATTATTTTTATGGTAAATCTCACCATTAGTCACTAAATTATAGGTAAGTTTTCATTTTGATAATTTAACTACAAAAAGTTCTAATTTTGGCCACTAAAATTTTTTAAATTGTTTTTCTTGGTCATTCAGCTGTTAAGTGACACTTTTTTAGATGGTAAAATAACAAATTAGTTCTCAATTTTTATATTTTGTAAATTTGACCATGGTTCTATATAAAAAAAATTTAAAAATAAAAACTATCTAAAAATATAAAATTCTATATGATAATTATAGAAAAATAAAATCTCGAAAATGTTGTTTTTCAACAACTAACATGTATGGAAAGTATAGAAATTTATTATTATGTAGAATCCTATAACAAATTAAAAATAGAACAAAACCAAGAAATGTTTCTCAAAATCAAATTAGTAATATTTTCAATGTTTCTCAAAATCAAATTAGTAATTTATTATTCATTTTTATCATTACACGTTTCTTCAATGTTTCCCAAAATCAAATTTGTAATATTTTCAAGTCAAGTTTCTTGTCTCTAAAAAATATCTAAAATTGATATTATAAAGACCTGTGAAATTGACTATAATACCATTTTTTAGAAAAAAATATACCACAATTTTTTTTTTCAAACTCGATTCAATTTTTTAATTAATTTATATTATTCTTTAGAAATCCAAATTGTGAAAACAAATTATATTTTGAAAATTTCTTTTCTTATAATGAAAAAGTCATGTTAAGAAATAGAAAAGAAAAAAAAATAGAGAATCAATAATTTTGCTTAATATTTTTATTTTTCTATGCTTTTTAAAGAATTGATATTGAATATTTCTACACAGATAATACAGAAAAAATTTTGGAGGGTTTAAAAACAATTTTCCTCATTTTCTCTTACTTTATCTATTTTTGAATTTTTATTTACTTTTTTTAATTTAAATTTTTTGAGTTCTTTAAATTTTTTAAAAAGAATTTCAAATTTTATTATTTTATATATAATCAGTGTCAAATTGATAGGAAAGTATAAAAACTGAGGATTAAAATTGTTATTATAACTAAAAAAGTGTTTGGATGATTCAAAGCTGGAGACCGGAGAAGAGATCGCACCGGAACTCTTCAAAGCAATCCAGCAGTCATGGTGCTCGGTAATCATTTTTTCGGAAACCTACGCCTTTTCAGGATGGTGCTTGGAGGAGCTTGCTGAGATTGTTCAACAAAAAAAATGTTAATGGACATAAAGTATTTCCAGTTTTCTATGATGTGAATCCGTCTGATTTAGGAAAACAAAAAGAAAAAGTTGAAGAAGCCTTCGCCAAACACGAAGAGAGGTACAAGGAAAATAAAGACAAGATCCAAAAGTGGAAAAATGCTTTGACTCAAGTAGCTAACGTCAAAGGATGGCTTTTACATAATAAGTATTTCTTTCTTTTCATCTCTACTTCCTATTTTTAATGACTAAAAAATTGTTTTTTTCTTTTGGATTGCATGTTATTTTTTTTATAATTTTGTGTTTAACTAAGAATTCCCATATTTCAACTAACGAGCAAGTTGTGTATTTTGATGCTATAATATATCTTACTGTCTTATTCTTGCTTTTTGTTTGCTTCTTCCATTATTCATTGAACTAAACGAAAAAGTGCATTTGAAAGATATCAGCGACCTTTTTTTTCATTGTAGGCTTTATCGGAGACATTGTTAAGAAGATATCAGCAAAATTATGTCAAACATATCCAATTGTTCATGATGAGTTGGTTGGAATTAGCTTACGTTTGGAGGAGTTGTACTGGAAAATAAACATTGGGGAAGACAATGTCCGCATTATAGGAATTTGCGGAATGGGTGGCATCGGTAAAACAACTCTTGCAAGGGTTGTTTACACTCAAATGTTACCTCATTTTGAAGGTAAAAGCTTTCTTGCTGATATTCGAGAAGTTTCAAACAAATGTGGACTTGTTTCTTTACAGAAACAATTTCTTTCTCAAATCTTGCTAGATAAATGTTTCAATTTTTTCAATGTTCATGAAGGGAATGCCATAATTAGCCACAAGTTGTCTACCAAAAAGGTTCTTGTTGTTCTTGATGATGTTGATAACGTACAACACTTGAAATGCTTGGTTGGAAGGTGTGATTGATTCAGTTTAGGGAGTAGGATCATTGTAACAACAAGAGATGAACATTTGCTCCGATCTTATCGAATTGATGATGTGTATAAACCTATAACATTGAATCCCAACGATGCACTTAGGCTTTTCAATTTGAAAGCTTTTAATGGTGAAACAGTGCTGAAACCTTATTTCATTAAGCTTTCTAAACATGTTAATTGTGGTTAATTTGGCTTGATGGATGACAATGGTAGAAATGTCTAGAACAAGCCTTAGGTGGCTTGTTATTATTGGTTAAGTTTTACTATAAATATGGTTTATGGGTTTGTTCAGTGCAAGCCAAAAAAATAGAGCAAAAAAAAAAGGGTGAAGTGTTGTAAAACAAAAAAAAAAAATGAGCGTGTTGAGAAGAAAAGAGAGAAAAATTTGAGAGTTTTTTTTTTTTTTTGAGAGTTTGTAAAAACTAACAGCAGCTAGTAGTTGTATTATGTGTGATTTGTGTGTAATAAATTTTATTTTAGCTAGTAATTTTGATCTTGTTTTCAACAAGTGGTATCAGAATTAGGTTCGTGTCGACGTCATTATGGCAAACATGATTTAACCGCAGATGCCGAAGTTAACAAAGGCAAATTATGGCAATTGGAGCATTCAAACGAAGGCTTTGCTCGGCTCTCAAGATTGTTGGGACGTTGTCGAAGAAGGATATGTCAAGCCCGAAAACGCAGCAGCTGAAGCGACTTTGACAAACGAAGACAAAAAAAATATTGAAGGAAGCTCGTAAAAGAGATAAGAGGACATTGTTTTTTATTTTTCAAGGTGTTAATGAATCAACCTTCGAAAAAATTTCAGATGCGAAGACATCAAAGGAAACGTGGGAAATTTTGCAAAAATCCCTTCAAGGAGCAAAAAAGGCTAAAATGTTACGTTTACAAACTCTTAGAGTAAAATTTGAGACGTTGAAAATGAAGCCTTCAGAAAGTGTTGATGATTATGTCAATCGAGTTAAAGCGGTGCTAAATGAGATGAAAAGGAATGGAGAAACACTTGACAACGTAAGAGTAATTGAAAAAATATTGCAGTCATTGGCACGCAAATTTGATTATGTGGTGGTTGTCATCGAAGAATCAAAAGATTTATCACAAATATCAATCGATGAACTTATGGGCTCCCTCCAAGCCCATGAGTACAAAATGAAGCAATATGATGATACTGGAAACTTGGCGCAAATCTTGCAAAACAAGCTGTCCTTCAATGAAAGTGGAGCTAGCAATAATTTTGGGGAGGTACAAGCAACTGCGAAGGATATAGAGGCAGAAATAGAGGTGGACGAGGAACACGTGAACGAGACAATCAATCATATGGTAGAGGCCAAACAAGCGAAGAGTTTCA
Organism: Kokia cookei; assembly: GCA_039519145.1. NCBI lineage: Eukaryota > Viridiplantae > Streptophyta > Magnoliopsida > Malvales > Malvaceae > Kokia > Kokia cookei. The sequence goes on along the minus strand of CM076908.1, from coordinate 45,355,041 downwards.
GGCATCAAGTCGTGGACGAGGAATTCGAGGCAGAGGTCGAGGTAAAGGTAGATTTCAACAAGGAAATAAAGCTTAGGTGCCATGCTATAATTGCAATAAATATGGCCACTTTAGTTATGAGTGTAGATCAACTCTCAGGCTGGAGGAAAAAAATTATGTAGCTAGTGTATTCCTCACTTATAAAGAATGTGAAAAATCAAGAAAAAATATTTGGTATCTTGATAATTGCGCCAGCAATTACATGTATTGCCGAAAAGATCTATCTTCAGAGTTGGACGAGAATATTCACGGACAAGTGACGTTTGGAGATGAATTGCACGCCACGGTCAAAGGCAAAGGCAAAGTCACTATTACACAAAAGAACAGAGAGAAGAAGTACATATAAGATGTTTATTACGTACCAGCCTTGAAAAGCAACATCGTCAACCTTGGACAGCTTCTAGAAAAAGGATATGAAGTACATATGAAGGATTGCACGCTCGCTCTAAAAAGTAAGAATGGTGAATTAATTGCCCAAGTTGATATGACGCGCAACCGTCTGTTTACCACTGACATTGAATCTAGAGAGGTGAGGTGTATGAATAGCGCAATCAAAGATGATTCATGGTTGTTGCATTTAAGGTTCGGACATCTTGGATTTTCTGGTTTGAAGCTATTGTCAAAAGAGAATATGGTAAACGGATTGCCAGAAATTAATCCTCTTGATAAATTGTGCGAAGCTTGCATTAAAGGAAAAAAACACATACAAAGCTTTGAAGTTGGAAAAACTCGACGAGCCAGGAGACCATTGGAGATTGTCCACTCAGACATAGCAGGTCCTTTTGATATACCATCACTTGGTGGGAACAGGCACTATCTTACTTTTATTGATGATTTTAGTAGAAAAAGTCGGATATATCTTCTTAAAACAATATCAGAAGCACTTGACAAGTTTATCGAGTTCAAAGCCATGGTAGAAAAACAGAGTGGGCATTATATTAAGATACTCAGAACTAATAGAGGCAGTGAGTATACTTCAAAGTTATTTGAAAGCTTCAGCAAGGAGCACGGAATCATTCACCAGTTGACGACTGCGTACACGCCACAACAAAATGGAGTCCCTAAAAGAAAGAATTGTACTATTCTTGACATGACAAGAAGCATGATTAAAGGCAAACATTTACCAAGAACTTTTTTGGCTGAAGTTGTTCAATGTGTTGTCTACTTGTTGAATCGGTGTCCGACAAAAAGTGTGAAATACAAGACGCCAAATGAAGCTTGGAGCAATCAAAAGCCAGAGTTGGACATCTCAAGATTTTTGGATGTATTGCATATGCTCATGTTCTTGATCAGACGAGAAAGAAGCTCAACGATAAAGGAGTGAAATGTATTTTCATTGGTTATGATGAAAGAAGCAAGGCATATACGCTATACAATCCTCTCACCAAGAAAGCTATCATCTCAAGAGATGTAGAATTCGATGAAGCTGATTACTGGAGATAGAGCGAAGAAGAAAAGAAAATTGAAGGATTATTTTTCAATGATGATAAAGATGATGACTTCATTAATCAAGAACAAGAAGACGATCAAAGCCCTCCACCAAGTCCTGTTGCAACAACTCCTACAACATCATCATCACCAAGTAGCAGTAGCAGCAGTAGCAGCAGTAGCTCAGAGGAAGCACCTACAAGAATACAAAGTTTGCGCGATATTTATGAGATCACAGAGCCCATAGAAACAACTCTTGATTATTCATTATTCTGTTTAATGGCAGAATGTGATCCAATAACACATGAAGATGCAATTGAAGATGTCAAATGGAAGAAGACAATGGATGAAGAAATTGTAGCAATAAGAAGAAATGACACGTGGGAGTTAACAAGTCTACCAAAAGGACATAGTCCAATTGGAGTCAAATAGGTGTACAAGACGAAGACCAACAAAGAAGGAAAACTAGAGAAATACAAAGCAAGACTAGTTGCAAAAGGCTATAAGCAAAGATATGGAGTGGACTATGATGAAGTATTTGCCCCGGTCACAAGAATTGACACTATAAGGCTTCTCACAACAATTGTAGCACAAAATAAATGAAAGATTTATCAGATGGACGTGAAGTCAGCATTTCTTAATGGCTACCTAGAAGAAGAAATCTACATTGAACAACCACCTGGATATAGCAAACAAGGATAGGAAGACAAAGTTTATTGCTTGAAGAAAGCTTTATATGAACTGAAGCAAGCCCCGAGAGCATGGAACACAAGAATAGATGAATACTTTAAGAAGAACGGGTTCATGAAAAGTCCATACGAGCATGCCCTTTATACGAAGAAAAATGGAGTTGGTAACATCATGATCGTGTGCTTATGGGTGGATGATATGATTTTCACAGGAAACAATCCAGGTATGTTCAATGACTTGAAGAAAGTTATGACTAAAGAATTTGAAATGACAGATACTAGTGAAATGTCATACTTTCTTGGAGTCGAGGTGAAACAAATAGAAGATAGAATATTTATGTCTCAAAAGAAGTATGCGAATAAAATTTTAAGCAAATTCAGAATGAAATATTGCAAGCCGGTAGCCACGCCAGCAGAACCAAGCATGCAATTAAGTGTTAATTCAACTAGAGAGCCAGTGAAACCAATATTGTTCAAAAGTATCTTTGGAGTTTAAGGTACTTGACTATCATTCGGCCAAACATCATGTACGCAGTGGGAATAGTTAGCAGATACATGGAGAAGCCAAAACAAGATCATCTGATTGCAACAAAGAGAATTTTGAGATACATCAAAGGTACGATAAATCATGGTTTGTTTTATACACACTCACAAAGTTCAAAAATGGTTGGTTATTCAGATAGTGATTATGGTGGTGACTTGGATGATCGCAAAAGCACATCCGAATATTTATTTCATATTGGCTCTATGGCGTTTTCATGGTCATCGAAAAAGCAACAACCAATAGCCTTTTCAACATGTGAAGCATAATACATGGCTGTTGCAACATGCACGTGTCAAGCAATTTGGTTGAAGAATATTTTGGGTGAATTATCTTTTATGCAAGAAGGTCCAATTACAATTTATGTTGACAACAAGTCCACAATATCTCTTGCAAAGAATTCGGTGTCTCACAGTCGAAGCAAGCATATCGATACAAAGTATCATTTTATTCGAGAGCAAGTGAAGAATAAAAAGGTGGAGCTAGTTTACTGCAGAACGGAAGATCAATTGGCAGACATTTTTACGAAACCATTGAAAGCGGACTTATTTCACAAACTCAAAGAAAAGCTTTGAATGAAAAGCTCGGTTTGAGGGGGAGTGTTAGAAGTTAAACCAACTACTAAAATTGGTAAAATGTGGCAGCAATAGCATCCACATAAGGTGGTTAATTTGGCTTGATGGATGATAATGGTAGAAATATCTAGAACAAGCCTTAGGTGGCTTGTTATTATTGGTTAAGTTTTACTATAAATATGGCTTATGGGTTTGTTCAAAGCAAGCCAAAAAATAGAGCCAAAAAAAAAATAGAGTGAAGTGTTGTAAAAAAAAAAATAAAGCAAAAAATGAGTGTGTTGAGAAGAAAAGAGAGAAAAATTTGAGAGTTTCATTTTTTTTTTTGAGAGTTTGTAAAAACTAGCAGCAGCTAGTAGTTGTATTATGTGTGATTTGTGTGTAATAAATTTTATTTTAGCTAGTAATTTTGATCCCGCTTCCAACAGACAAACTAAGAATTAGCTTTGATGGGTTGGAAGAAAGTGAGAAGAACATATTTCTAGATATAGCATGCTTTTTCAATGGGGAGAAGAAAGATTTGGTAATGAAACTATTGGGTGGTTATGAGTTTTTCCTAGATATTGGAATTGATGTTCTTATTAAGAAATCTCTCATAAAAGTTTATGATGACAACCAAAATTTGTGGATGCATTCCTTGTTGCAAGAAATGGGAAGAAAAATTGTTGAAGAAAAGTGTGTTGATGAACCTGAAAAACGTCGTAGATTGTGGAAGGAAAAAAATGTTCATCATGTCCTAACAAAAATCATGGTAAGTCACTCAACAAAAATATATACAAAATTTTCTTTTATCAATAAATGATGTAAATCCAAAGCTTAGTCTAATTGATTTACATATCGATTTTTATTATTATAATTATTAATAAGGATTCGTAATATAAGTGTTTAATTTTATTGAACTACTCTCGCTAGAAAATGTTTTACTTTGGCAAAATATTTTATTTACTATAAATCAAAAGATTGTAATAATGTTGAGCATGTATGTAAATTTTCGAAAGTTCGATTGTACAATTTAGAGCATTTACCGCGCTATTATATATCCAACATAAAATAACCCAATACGTTTACACCGCTTGTTTTTAATTATTATTTTTCATTGTCATATCTACTCTTTAATTGTCAAGTACGTAAAATTCGAACCCTCCAACATTTTAATTATTACATATGGTTTACAATAAGCCAGTTTTTCAACGCTCACCTTCTTGGAAAGAACATCATCCCTCATCTATTTATACATCTCCTTTTCTCTTTCTTATCCTCATATCTCCATTGTTCCCAGTTTCTTTCTGATTTTGAGCACTAGTTTCAGATGTCTTTTTCTTCTCATACATCCTCATGTCGTCGTTGCCCTCAACTTCCTCCTCCATTTTTTAGAAGAAATACGATGTTTTCTTAAGTTTTAGAGGTGAAGATACTCGCAACAACTTCACAGATCATCTCCACAGTGCTCCAAAGAGGCGTGGGATTGTCACTTTTAGAGATGATCCAAAGTTGGGGGCCGGCGAAGAGATCGCACCTGAACTCTTTAAAGCAATTCCATCATGGTGCTCGATAATCGTTATTTCAAAAACTCATGCCTTTTCAAGTTGGTGCTTGGAGGAGCTTGCTGAGATTGTTAAACAAAAAAAGGATAAGGAACATAAAGTATTTCCAATATTCTACGATGTGGATCCATCCGATTTAAGAAAACAGAAGGAAAAAGTTGAAGAAGCCTTCGCTAAACATGAAGAGAGATATAAGGACGATAGAGAAAAGATCCTAAGGTGGCGAAATGCTTTGACGGAGTGGGCTAACATCAAGGGATGGCATTTAAATAACAGGTCATTCTTTCTTCTCTTTTCTTTTAACTCTTGCCTTCGTTTCTATTAATAAATAATAGCTATAATTCAAATTAATAATAAACTATGAAACAATAATATTTTATAAAAATAAAATAAAATTCGAACTTTAGTTGTAAAGTTTAATATTTTAACTAAAGAGAAAGTTTTGTATTTTGAAGTCGTCACAGATCTTGCCTTCTTATTCTTGCTTTTTTATTGCTTCCAAACTATATTATGATTCAACAATTTTTTTTTTTAAAAGAATTAAATGATATTTCCTTATAAGCTTGAATCAGAATTTATCGAAGACATTGCTAAGAAGATATCAGCGAAATTGTGTCAGACCTCTACTGTTGTTCATGATGAGCTGGTTGGAATTAGATTACGTTTGAAGGAGTTGTATTCGAAAATAGACATTGGGGAAGATGATGTTCACATTATAGGAATTTGCGAAATGGGTGGCATCGGTAAGACGACTCTTGCAAGAACTGCTTATACTCAAATGTCACCTCATTTTGAAGGTAAAACCTTTCTTGCTGATGTTCGAGAAGGTTCGGATAAATCTGGACTAGTTTTTTTACAAAAACAACTTCTTTCCCAGATCTTGCTTGATGAATGCTTTAATTTTTTCAATGCTCACGAAGGGAATACCATAATTAGCCACAGGTTGTCTCACAAAAAGGTTCTTATTGTTCTTGACGATGTTGATAGCATACAACACTTGTGGTTGGAAAGTGTGATTGGCTTGGTTTAGGGAGTAGAATCATTGTAACGACAAGAGACGAACATTTGCTTCGATCTTTCCGAGTTGATGATGTGTATAAGCCTACAACATTGAATCCTAATGATGCCCTTAGGCTTTTTAATTTGAAAGCTTTTGATAGTGATACAACACCAAGAGATGATTTCATTGAGAGCTTTCTGAATATGTTGTACATTATGCTGGTGGTCTCCCCTTAGCTCTTGAAGTTTTGGGTTCATTTTTGTGCGGTAGAGATGTAGCTCAATGGAGAAGTGCAATCGAACGACTTAAACGAGATTCTAACAAATAAATTCTCGATAGACTTCGAATTAGCTTTGATGGATTGGAAGAATGCGAAAAGAATATATTTCTAGATATAGCATGCTTCTTCAATGGAGAGGAGAAAGATTTTATAATGAAAGTATTAGATGGTTGTGAGTTTTTCTCAAATATTGGAATAGATGTTCTCATTATGAAATCCCTCATAAAAGTCGATGAACACAAGCATTTGTGGATGCATAGCTTGATACAAGAAATGGGAGGAAAAATTATTAAGGAAAAATCCGTTCAACCTGGAAAACGTTGTAGATTGTGGGAGGAAAATGATGTCCATCATGTCCTAACAAAAAACACTGTAAGTCATTTGACAAAAATTACATACTAATTTTTTTATATAATTTTTAATCAACAAAAAGGCTTAGTCCGATTGATTTATGTAAGTCCATAAAAAAGTGACATTCAGTAGCTTTGAGATAAATTCCTTCCGTTGATTATAATTGTTAATAAGGATTTATATAAATAAGTATTTAGTTTCATTGAATCACTCTCATTATAATTATTTTACTTGATTTAAATGGCTTTCTTTAGACCAAAAGGTTATAATAGTGTTAAACATATATGCAATATTTTTTAAGTTTTATCATACTGTTTACATCATTTATTTTGTCTTATTTTTTATTCTTTTTTTTAGGTCACAGGAATAATTGAAGGCATGATCATCGACAATAAAAAGTAAGAAAATATACATACACATTTAAGATATGTATTATTAATATTGTTATTAGTTCTTTTTTGGTAAAAGTATCTAATAGAAATCAAATGGCAAAAACCATTAATGTTTAATATTTAATGTTATATTTATGAAATTTATCTAACAACGCATTAATCTTTCAAAAGAAACGATAGAGATGAATCCAATGAGTGGTTTCAATGGTAAAGAGGATGTTGTTCATCTTAACATCCTAGGAGATCTAGGTTCGAGCACTTGTGTGTGCAAGGTGTGTGTGAGTTAGAGTGCATTAAAGCGCATTATCCTCCTATGTAAAAATTGAGGAGGGATTATGAGTAATTCTAGACATTGTATAAAAAAAAGTTCTTAAAGAATAATATATCAATGTCCATATTAGGACACATGTTAGATAAAAGTATGAAATACAAGTCCTTAAAAAATAGTATTGGAGAAACTTAGCTTTTAGGTATTGAATGTTTTTGTATATTTTAATGCTATTTTTTATTTGCCCATGATTTTTAGGGAATCAAGCAAGATGCTCAATTTGAGTGTCGATGCCTTCTTGAAGATGAAAAATTTGAGATTCCTCAAAGTGCTTTGCATCTCAAATTGTGATGATCTCAAATATCTTTTTAATGAACTACGACTTTTAGATTGGACAGGATATCCCTTAAAATCATTGCCTTCAAGCTTTCAACCGGACAATCTTGTCGTACTTCTCTTACCATATAGTTTCATCGAACAATTATGGAAAGGGTATAGAGTGAGAATTAAATTCATGTGATCCTTGTGTTTTAGTTTATTTTAATATAAACGGTTAAATTTTGAATAAAAATAAAAATAATAACCTTTATTATGTTTTCTCTTCTTTCTCTAATCTGATATTGTTTTGGACAGCCCTTGTATAAGTTGAAAATAATCAGCCTTAAAGGGTCCCAATACCTCATCAAGACACCAGACTTCACAACAGCCCCATATCTCGAAGTTCTGATTCTGGAAGGTTGTACCAGATTAGTAGATGTTCATCCATCACTTGGACTGCTGAAGAGACTTAAAGTTTTGAATTTAAGAGACTGCAAAAGTCTTAGGAGTCTTCCAACCAAGATTGGAATGGAATCCCTTGAAACTTTAATTCTTTCTGGTTGCTCAAATCTTGCAAGATTTCCAGAGATTGATGGGAAAATGGAACATCTAAAAACTCTTCTTCTTTCCGGTTGTTATAAAGTTGAATATTTGCCAGAGAATTTGCAGCAAGCAGAACTTTTGGAAGGGCTTGACTTGAGTGAAACAGCCATAAAAGAACCACCATCCTTCATTTCTCAATTGAAAAATCTTAAAGTTTTGTCTTTCAGTGGATGGTCTAAGTTAAAAAGAAATCTCCTTTCTCTTTTCAAGGTAAGCCAAAGAGGAGGATGAATTCCATAGCTCTAATGCTACCTTCATTATCCGGTTTGAGTTCATTAAGAGAGTTGAAACTAAGGGACTGCAATCTTGGTGAAGGAGATATTCCGACTACTATTTCTTGCCTATCCTCTTTGATACGTCTTGATCTTAGCGGTAACAATTTCAACAGCATACCGGCGTCTCTTACTCGACTCTCAAAGCTTGAAGATCTTATATTGTCAAATTGCAACCTGTGCAATATGGGTGAAGGAGATATTCCTTGTGATATTTCTGGTCTATCCTCATTGAAATTTCTTGTTCTCTCTGGTAACAATTTCACTAGCATAGTTGCGTCTCTTTCTCGTCTTTCCAATCTTCAATGTCTTGGAGTGTCAAATTGCAGTGAGCTTGAACCATTGCCTGTGCTTCTACCAAGGATTAAAAGTGGTTGGGCTTACTTTATGGCCACTAACTGCTACAGATTGGCTGAGAACATTAGTGCAATAACATTGCTGAAAACACATATTAAGGTTGATTAATCTCTCTTTTTTCATGGTTTTAGTTACAGATATTTTATTTTGCGTGCATTAGCAAATTCAAGAACGATTGATGTTTTATTTTGCAGGCATTTGCGAATTCAAGAAAAGGTTTTGATTTTCTTATACCTGGAAATGAAATCCCAGAATTGCGAATCTTCAATTAAGATACCTCTGCGTGTCAATATTCAGAATGAGAGTCAAAGGATTGGAGTTGCTTTCTGCTGCATTTTCGTCAATGATGGTGGTTCCAAGGAAATGACAATCGGTGGTACATTTTATATCCATTGTAGAAATTCTGGACAATCTAGTAGAATCGGTTCCAGTGTCTTTCCTTTAGATGGAGAATATGGGCAGCCCATAACGAAGGGCCACCTTTTTTTGTTCGTTATTTGTCGCGTGAATTTTTAGAGGATAAATGTGGTGAATGTGAAACCAATAATTTATGGACAATGGATTGCTCTGATCATAAATGCTATGAGCTTGAGATATCTTTCGAAGGCACAAAAAGGTATCCTTCTGTTAAGGTGAAGAAGTGTGGAGTTAGAATAATGTATGAGGAAGATTTGGAAGAAATAAAAGAGGAGCAGTGCCATACCACTCAATCTTCTCCAAACTTTGAACATATCCATCATCACTCTGCTGACAAGGATGGATCCGCAAGCAGCACTTCCCTTGTAAAACGAAAACGTGATATCCAGGAGGAAACAGAGGAAGAAGGGCCGCAGCCTGAAGGGATGCAAAAAATTTTAAATTGTAGACTTTACTAGCCCTTCCAAGATTTTTTCTCCTATTTAGTTAAGTTTCTCTTTTTCCCCTCTTTTGGTTTGATGTACAAATAGAATCTTATTTAGTATTCAACATGGATTGATGTGATGGAAGTTGAAGTATATTGGTGCTCATAATAAGAATATGAAATTGATATAGAGAGGACTAAATTTGCTTACCTCTCTTATGGTTCATGATCAAAGAAGGCAAAATGCATTTAGAATGGATGAATTTCACGAACATGGAATTTTATTGAAAATAAATTTTATTAAATTTATGCAGTTTTTTTCTCAGCCAAATAAATTTTATTGAAAATAGTCCGTAGAACAATGGAGTACAGTTTAGCATGCCTAATCACAACGTATCAGACATTAAACCCAAAAATCCAGGGTCCCTCACCCTTACAACATCTCCCTACACAAAAATAAAAGCACTCTATGCAATTCGAGATAGTCCAATGCTACACTCAGACCCAAAACAAAAACTTAATGCACCACTACGAATCATCGATCCCTCACCAACTGAAGAAATCCGCAATACCCAACAACCACAATTAGTCGAAAATATTTCATTCTTATGCGTCTAAAAAAAACATTTAATATTTATTAGTATAATATAATTAGTATTTATTAAAATAACATATTTTTACATTTATTAGTATAAAAATCTTTGTTATTTGAACCCCATGTGATGGTCTGATGATCAACTTTTTCTGTGGATGGGGTACTCTTTTTGCTGGAAACTTTCGACAAATAGAAATGCCTTTGTTTTCAGTAGTGGCATTGTTGGAACTATGGTATTAAGGAACGAGTGCGTTTCATGGTCCCGCGTATGAGGGAGGTAAAGTTAAAGCAGATTCCAACAGCACTAATCATGTCTTTGTTGACGATGGATTGAAGGCTCCATTTTGTCAAGTGGAGTCTTCTCGGAAAGAGCATATCTAGCTATAACCCCCAATTTCCACACCTACTCCCTTTCATAGCTATTATTACACAGATAGATTCATTTGGCAAAGTACAAGAGAAATTTCTTACGAGAGTCCTCTGTTTTTTCCCTCGAAATTTCATTTGTTTTTCTCCTTCCTCATCCTCGTATACTTATTGTTTCTACTTTGTTTCTGAGGTATTGAGCCATCTATTTTCTGATTTTGAGCTTTACATCCACTTATATTTTCCTTCTCATACATCCTCATGTCGTCTTTACTTTCAACTTCCTCATCCATTTCTAGAAAGAAGTACGATGTGTTCCTGAGTTTTAGAGGTGAAGATTCCCGCAAGAACTTTACGGATCATCTCTACCATGCTCTAAATAGAAGTGGGATCGTCACTTTTAGAGATGATCCAAAGTTGGAGGCTGGTGAAGAGATCGCACCAGAACTCTTCAAAGCAATTCAGCAATCATGGTGCTCGGTAATCGTTTTTTCGAACACCTATGCCTTTTCAAGTTGGTGCTTGGAGGAGCTTGCGGAGATTGTTAAACAAAAAAATGACAAAGGTCATAAAGTATTTCCAATTTTCTACGATGTGGATCCATCCGATTTAAGAAAACAAAAAGAAAAAGTTGAAGAAGCCTTCGTCAAACACGAAGAAAGATACAAAGAAAATAAAGACAAGATCCAAAAGTGGCGAAATGCTTTGACTGAAGTGGCTAACATCAAGGGATGGCATTTACATAATAGGTATTTCATTCTTTTCTTCTCTATTTCCTAATTTTAATGACAAAAAATTTGTTTTTTTGTTTTGGATTGCATGTTATTTTTATAACTCGTGTTTAATTGAGAATTCCCATATTTCAACTAAGGAGCAAGTTGTGTAATTTGATGCTATAACAGATCTTGCTGTCTTATTCTTGCTTTTTGTTTGCTTCCAACATTTCATGATTCACTGAACTAAAAATGAAAAACTGCATTTGAACGATAGAAGCCATTTTTTATTTCACTGTAGGTATGAATCAGAGTTTATCGGAGACATTGTTAAGAAGATATCAGCCAAATTATGTCAAACATATCCGATTGTTCATGATGAGTTGGTTGGAATTGGTTTACGTTTGGAGGAGTTGTATTCGAAAATAAATATTGGGGAAGATGATGTCCGCATTATAGGAATTTGCGGAATGGGTGGCATCGGTAAAACAACTCTTGAAAGGGTCGTTTACTCTCAAATGTCACCTCATTTTGAAGGAAAAAGTTTTCTTGCTGATATACGAGAAGTTTCAAACAAATGTGGACTTGTTTCTTTACAGAAACAACTTCTTTCTCAAATCTTGCCAGATGAATGCTTCAATTTTTTCAATGTTCATGAAGGGAATGCCATAATTAGTCACAGGTTGTCTAGCAAGAAGGTTCTTGTTGTTCTTGATGATGTTGATAACTTACAACACTTGAAATGCTTAGTTGGAAGGCGTGATTGGTTCAGTTTAGGGAGTGGGATCATTGTAACAACAAGAGATGAACATTTGTTCCGATCTTATAGAATCGATGATGTGTATAAGCCTACAACATTGAATCGCAACGATGCACTTAGGCTTTTCAATTTGAAAGCTTTCGATAGTGATACAACGCCGAAATATGGTTTCATTGAGCTTTCTGAACATGTTGTACATTATGCTAGTGGTCTCCCCTTAGCTCTTGAAGTTTTGGGTTCATTTTTGTGCGGTAGAGATAGAATTCAATGGAGAAGTGCAATCGAAAGACTTAAACAAGATTCTAACAAAGAAATTCTTGACACACTAAGAATTAGCTTTGATGGACTGGAAGAAAGGGAGAAGAATATATTTCTAGATATAGCATGCTTTTTCAATGGGGAGGAGAAAGATTTGGTAATGAAAGTATTGGATGGTTGTGAGTTTTTTCCCGATATTGGAATCGATGTTCTCATCAAAAAATCTCTCATAAAAGTCAGTGATGACAATAAATATTTACGGATGCATGCCTTGTTGCAAGAAATGGGAAGAAAAATTGTTGAAGAAAAATTGTGGAAGGAAAGTGATGTCCATCATGTCCTAACAAAAAACACGGTAAATCATTCAACAAAAATTAGATACAGATTTTAATTACTTTTTATATTATCAATATATGATGTAAATCCAAAGCTTAGTTTAATTGATTAGCCTATCAATCCTTAAGTGACATTGAGTAGCTTTAACATAATTTCCATTTGTTGAATATAAATATTAATTAGAATTAATAAAAGTGTTTAATTTTATTCACTTACTCTCATTAGAAAATGTTTTACTTTATTTCTGAAATAAAATTGAGTAAGGCTTACTCCAATTGATTAATATAGCAGTCCATAAAAAAGTGACGTTCAGTTGCATTGAGATAAATTCTTTTTGTTGATGATTACTGTTAATAAGGATTTGTATAAATAAGTATTTAATTTAATTGAATCTCTCTCATTGGAAATGTTTTACTTTATTTAAAACGCTTTATATACTATATTTCGACCAAAAGATTATAATAATATTAAATTTACATATAATTTTGTTTTATTTTCTATTTTTGCTTTTTTTAAAGTTACAAAAAGGATTGAAAGCATGATCATCGACAATCAAAAGTAAAAAAATTCTACATACACATTTATGATGTGTATTATTAATATTCTTATTGATTTTTTTTTTTTGTAAAAGTATCCAATAAAATCGATGAAAAAAGCCTTTAATGCTTAATATTTAATGTTATATTTATGAAATTTATTTAGCAACACATTACTCTTTCGAAAAAACACGATAGAGATATATCCTTGCTAATATTAAGTGCTTATATTTGAATCATTGATAGTGTATCATAGTGAATAAGGTTTTAATATGTCATCAAAAGTTTTTAAAAATAAAATTAATTGATTTCATTTTTAATGATGTGTTTCGTTCAGTAACAATAAATAGAATTATGCATTATCATTGCACCAATATATAAATGCTCATATTTGGGCACGTGTTAGATATAAGTAGCGGATAAAAGTCCTTAAAAATAGTATTGAATGTTTTTGCATATTTTAATGCTCATTTTTTGTTTGGCCATGGTTTTTAGGGAATCAAGCAAGATACTCAATTTGAGTGTCGATACCTTCTCGAAGATGAAAAATTTGAGATTGCTCAGAGTGCATTGCCTCTCAAATTGTGATGATCTCAATTATCTTTCTAATGAGCTGCGATTTTTAGATTGGACAGGATATCCTTTAAGAGCATTGCCTTTAAGCTTCCAACCGGATAACCTTGTCGTACTTCTCTTACCATATAGTTGCATTGAACAACTATGGAAGGGAAATAGAGTAGGAATTAAATTCATATAATCCTTGTGTTTTAGCTTATTTTAATATAAACGATTTTTTTTTTTTTATATTATAACCGGTTAAAATTTGAATAAGATAATAATAATAATAATAAGGTTTATTATGTTTTCTCTTTTCTCTCTAATGTGGTATTGTTTTGGACAGCCCTTGTATAAGTTGAAAATAATCAGCCTTAAAGGGTCCCAAAACCTCATCAAGACACCAGACTTCACAACAGCCCCATATCTCGAAGTTCTGATTCTGGAAGGTTGTACCAGATTAGTAGATGTTCATCCATCACTTGGACTGCTGAAGAGACTTAAAGTTTTGAATTTAAGAGACTGCAAAAGTCTTAGGAGTCTTCCAACCAAGATTGGAATGGAATCCCTTGAAACTTTAATTCTTTCGGGATGCTCAAATCTTGCAAGGCTTCCAGAGATTGATGGGAAAATGGAACATCTAAAAACTCTTGATCTTTCTGGGTGTTACAAAGTTGAATATTTGCCAGAGAATTTGCATCAAGCAGAATCTTTGGAAGAGCTTGACTTGACAAAAACAGCCATAAAAGAACCACCATCCTTCATTTCTCAATTGAAAAATCTTAAAGTTTTGTCTTTCGATGGATGCAAGGGTCCGTCTAAGTTAAAAAGAAATCTTCTTTCTCTTTTCAAGCTAAGCCAAAGAGGAAGGATGAATTCCATAGCTCCAATGCTACCTTCATTATCCGCTTTGGGTTCATTAAGAAAGTTGAAACTAAGGGACTGCAATCTTGGTGAAGGAGATATTCCTAGTGCTATTTCTTGTCTATCCCCTTTGATACTTCTTGATCTTAGTGGTAACAATTTCAACAGCATACCGGAGTCTCTTACTCGACTCTCCAAGCTTGAAGATCTTAAGTTGTCAAGCTGCGGCCTGTGCAATATGGGTGAAGGAGATTTTCCTAGTGATATTTCTGGTCTATCCTCATTGAGAGTTCTTGATATTAATAGTAACAATTTCACCAGCATAGCTGCGTCTCTTGCTCATCTTCCCAATCTTCAATATCTTGGAGTGTGTAACTGCAGAGAGCTTGAATCGTTGCCTGTGCTTCTAGCAAGGAAGACAAGTAATTGGATACATAATTGGTCTTACTTCATAGCCATTAACAGCTACAAATTGGCTGAGAAAATGGGTGCAATAACATTGCTGAAAACACGTATTAAGGTTGATTGATCTGTCTCTTTTTTTTTTCATGGTTTTAGTTACAGAACCACCGATATTTTATTTTGCAGATTCAAGAACGACTGATGTTTTAATTTGCAGGCATTTGCGAATTCAAGAAAAAGATTTGATGCTGTTATACCTGGAAATGAAATCCCAGAATGGTTCAGCCACCAGAGAGGCGGCTCTGTAATTGAAATACCTTTGCCTCTCAATATTCAGAATGACAGTCAATGGATTGGAGTTGCTTTCTGCTGCATTTTCGCCGATCGTGATGATTCCGAGATAAAGGTTATCGGTGGTCCAACTTATATCCATTCTAGATATTCTGGACAATCTAGTAGTGATGGATCTGTTTGTCAATATAAACATAGTCGAAGGGTCCATTTATATTTCATTAATTTTGGTCAACGATGCATAAAGAAGGACCACCTTTTTCTTCGTTATTTCTCGCGTGAATTATTATATCCATTATCCTTAGAGGATGAAGGTGAAACCAAAAATTTATCGCTTGAGATGTCTTTTGAAGACTCAGAGAGGAATGCTTCTGTTAAGGTGAAGAAGTGTGGTGTTAGAATAATGTATGAGAAAGATTTGGAAGAAACAAAAGAGCTGCAGTGCCATACCACTCATTCTTCTCCAAACTTTGAACATATCCATCATCACTCTCCTGACAACTATGGATCGGCAGGCAGCACTTCCCTTGTAAAACGAAAACACGAGGAAACAGAGGAAGAAGGGCCGCAGCCTAAACGGTTGCAAAAAATTTTAAATTTTATAACGGGGAAGAAGCAATGATTGTGTAAACTACTTCACAAGATTTTTTCTCCTATTTAGTTAATTATAAGTTTCTGTTTTTCCCCTGTTATTGTTTAGTAATCATTATATCCGCAACATTGATTGACGTGATGGAACTAAGGCAAAATGCATTTTGAAATTAAAAGTTGAATGCTTGAATCATTTGGGAGTAAAATAAAAGTTTTCTGCTTTCTTAGACCATTGAATGGGCATCCCAATCCCAAAGAATTCAACTTTTCAAAACTTCGATTGAGATGCAAAAAATCATGTCCCTGAAAACGAAGCTTTTGATTAATGGTTGAATATGAGGATTCCAACTCCAACAAGAACAAGGGGGCTTCCATGGCTTATGCAAAAAACTCTACACAATTGTTGTAAATTTGCAGCACGCTCTATCACCAAATATTTTGAATTTCGATCATAAATCCTTAAAAAAGAACATTTGTATGATGAAAATCTTCAATTAAACTTCACCCACCGTAAGACACAAACGACTCTGTACTTGTTAATGGAGGAATGGTGACCATAAGACACAAACCTCTTCCCCAACCTCCCATCGACAGCGCCCAGAATATCTCCTTTATCCTAGCAATCCATCATCCAGTCAGCGAGAAAGGTTTCGTCTACCAGCGCTCGAGCTTCAATCGACCTTCTACCACAAGCAACTTCAATTGCCTTCCAAGTCGAGCATTGCTTGAGTGCAAAGGAAGGCATCCCATGAATTGATGACTTTTTTTGTGTAATGCGATGCAATGCGTGAATGCTTTTAGAATAAATGAATCTAGGGAATTTAAGAGTAATTGAAGCAGTCGAAACTAACTGAAAATATGACTAAGGCAAGTGTACCTATCAATTAATAGTATAGTTACGGTGAGCACAGATATCGTTTCCACGAAGACTAAAAGTACTATTAACAGTTGTCTTTCTATTATCTAACCGATCGAAAAAAATGATTGTTTTAAACTAATTTAACTAAATTAATAAACTAAAAGTGCAACAAAGATTAGAGTAAGAAATAATAAGTGTTTTTATACCAAGAAGCAAACAATACCTAGGAAAGACTCCACCTAGATTTCATCTGCCATTTTTATTCTGAATTAAGCAATTTATTCACTTAGTATTTTGATCCGTATTTTAATCCGTAGAAATCCCTAAATTATGCTAATACCTCTATTCAAGCATAAAAGCAACTGACTCTATGTTGATTAATTGAAATTTCTTTCTAATTAAAACCCCTATTGTCGCATTAATTCGATCTATAAATTCTCTTATTAAATTTGACTCTAATCCGATAGATTTATGTCGTCCTATTTCTAGGATTACATGCAACTCCACTCAATTATGCTAGATCTACTCTTAAACAGGGCCTATTCCTCTTCTAATTTAAGCACATCAAATAAAAATTAATATCTCAGGAATATTAAATCAAGAATTAAGCACACATAATTGAGAACAAAATCTAAGTATTTATTGCGTAAAATAAGAAATTAAATGACAGAATTCATCCTAGGGTTCATCTCTCCTAGGTATTTAGGATTTTAGTTCATGCTAATAAATGGAAAGATCTTAGAAATAATATAACCACAAAATGAATAAAAACTCATAATAAAATCAAAAGAATTTAGAAAGAGGTCTTCAATCTTTGTGGAGATTTACTTCAAAGACAGCTTCTATGGTGTTTCTTCAGTTGTTTTTTCAAAAATCTCTGACGGTTAGGGTTTGGGGAATGGATAATTTTGCAAAAAATTAGAAGTACCCTCTCATATCACTCTATCCCCTATTTATAATACATGAAAAAAACTCTAATTGGATTCAAATTAAATTCTAAAAAGATAATTTGAATTAAATCTAAACAATAATTCCCTAATTGGATCCAAATTAAACTCTAAATTATAAAGCCTAAAAGATAAATATAAACAATATAATAATAATAATCCAATATATTAATCTTAAAAAATAAAGTTAAAATTTAAATAAAGTCTTATGTCCAATAAATCTCTTCCTAACTCTTCCACATTCACACTTTTGCCCCAAATTTTCCTTTTTATCTTCGATTTAGTCCATGGTCATGTGTCCAGCTCATGTGGCTCCTAAAATATGCTCTTTTTGTCTGGTTTTCGCTTGTTTTTCGCTCCTTTCACTCCCAAATGCTTTCCTAAGTATAGAAACATGAATTTAAAGGATTATGAACATAAAATTCATTATTTTAAATAGATTAATCATCCAAAAACGCATTAAGAATGAGGCTAAAACATGTTACTTTTGACACTTATCAAATATCCCCACACTTAAGCATTTGCTTGTCCTCAAGCAAAATTCTCAACCCACATTCAAGTTAACTTTCTTAATTCTTCATTTTTATCAATAATGTTCTAGGATAAATTGCAAACAATCATGCATTGGAAATTCATCTAAAAGAACACTAAAGATTCAAGCAATCTAAGCTACAAAATTTTTAGCACAAAAATATAGGTGTCTCCCCTTATCTAAATAATTAACTTAAATTCAAAATCAACAAGAATTGACATCCTCACTAAAGATTCACTCAAAGCACTCAAAGTGTTTAAGGTTCATGAAATAAGCACTCAATAGTCAAACATAAAATGTTATTACCATAAGCTTGCTTGAAAATCAAATCTCCACCACTGTAAAATGACATGACACACCAATCAAGAGGTCTTTACAAGGTTGTAATGGGGTTAAGGTTAAGGTTATGGAAAAGCTAGAAGGATTGGTTAAAATCGAGATCAAGTTGATAAATTACCAAACTAGAAAAAAATTTAGTTGCTGAATTGAAAAAATATGCATCAACATAAATAATAAAGAATAAACACGAGTTTTTCAACAATATATGGAACTAATGATTCTATCTCAAATTTTTTTCTTCTCTTTTTTTTCAATTTTTCTTTTCGAATTTTCTTCTTTTTTTTCTTTTTCTAAACAATAAAATTCAACAATTCAAATAGTGGAACATAGTCAAACGACTTAACCAAATCAAATCTCGATAAAAAGAATTCAATAAAAGGGTAATTATACCACATTATATGGATCATGGGTTAATATTATGGGTTAATGAATAAAACGTTGTTAGGCTCAATGGGGTTCACTAGGGGTTAATTGTATGATTTTTTTTTTAGGGGGTGAATCCTAAGTGCCTCTATCATATCAGTAGATCAAATCAATAATATGGTCTCAACATGTATAATCAAAAAGTTCTAGAATAACAAATCAGTTTGACATACACTTAACCAAAATAAAATGAGCAAGAAATAAAATATATGCTCTATAGGCTCAAAAGCTCACAAAAAAAAATTATGATTTTGATGTCAAAACCTGCAATTTTAAAATTTGAAGATAATATTTCAATTCAGAGAGACAACCTAAAATATTTAATTCTGAAGACAACTCATCATGCTTGACTCTCTCATATCCTAAATATTAAACCATCCAATACATAAAAGATTCACAAATCAATCTCAAAACAAAATCAATAAAAATTTAAAATAGCAAAAATTCACTCTAACGAGGTATGAGAAAATTACTTTAACATAATAATAATTCAGGGATTTTATCACAATTAATACACAATCAATCTCCCCACACTTAATATGTACATTGTCCTTAATGTACAAACAGATATAAGTAGAATAAGCACAATATCATAAAGAGGAAAGGAACTGAAACTTCCTTGAATTAGGATGATTTAATCGGAATTGGAAAAAAAATATGAATGCAGCGAGTCTAAAGGAAGTGCAATTTTCCGAGCAAACTAGGAAGAAAATAGATAAAGACAAGTCAGAGAGGGAGATAATAACTAAAAAAAAACCCATGAGAATAAAAATAGTGCATAATTAAAATAAAATTAAAAATAAAACTAAAAATGAAAATGAAAAAAAATATACTAAATTGCAGGCTGTTGTATTCCATCACATAACCATGTCTTCATCTTTCGTTGTGCAGGCTGTTGTATTTAGTGATATAAGTTTTGAGAAAAGCCATTGAGTTTAAAGACTATAAGCCTCCTATCTCTTTCATCAAGGCCATGCAAAGAAGGTTTCCACAATTTATGTGCTTGGTTAAAATTTATTTATGTTCTTGTTCAAATATTCTTTCACTCTACAATTTTGGTTTCTGCTTCTTATTAACAAGCTAGAAGGGATATGTAATTTAATTTACATTATTTTTGCTGGCACTTTTTGAATACAAATGCATATAACTACTCATAGTCCACCCGCTGATTTTTTAATAGGAGCATAAATGCGTTTCAATGTGTTCGAATTCACGTCCTCCTGCATAGTCAATAATGTTGATACCAACCAAATTAGGACTCAATACGGGGGTTTTAAGTGTTGGGAAACCTTTTGTCAACAAATGTTCACGCTTTATCGACACCTGTGGTCAGCTCGTTGGAAAATTTTTACAGGCATCCGCCTAGCCGGTGTCAACCAACGGTTCATGACTGCTAGGAAAGTCAAGACCCGTTTGACTAACTAAAAAAATTTGCATTCGCCACTTGACAAACATTGGAGCGCTGTCAAGCATATACTACGACACTTAAAGGGAACAACACATCATTCTGATTCTAATTTGGGTAGTTCTGATGATTGAAGGTCAACAGTTGGTTATTGCTGATTTCTTGGAGGAAATCCCTTGCTTGGAGTTCCAAGAAGCAAGGAGTCGTCGCTCATTCTTTTGAAAAAGCGGAACTTCAAAGCTTTGGCAAATGCTATCAGTGAAGTGGTTTGGATTAAATCATTGTTGATTGAGTTAAGAGTTACTTTAACTCGAGCACCTGTTATTGAGTGCGTCTACACTAATGGTATCGCACACTTCACCAATCCAGTGCATCATGCAAGGATGAAACACGTTGAACTTTACTCCGTGCTTTGTTTGGGAAAAGGTGGCGGATGGTTCAATTCAAGTGAGTTATGTTCCAGCAGTCAACCAAGTGGCCTATGGTCTAAGCCACTCTCTTCTACATTTTTCATTAGGCTACGTCAAAAGTTAGGCGTCAGCTCTCCGTTGAAGGTTGCAGGTTTTTCAACACATCTTGGAGACGCGGAAGAGCGGGAAGAGTAATAGAAACAACATTTTTCAGATCATGAGTAGGAGAAAACCGACATTGAAAACATTAGTTCCAACAAGTTTGAAGAAGAAAAAAACATGAATTACAAGCTCTCCATATACATGTAACAAAATCCTCTACGTATGTACATACACACACATATATATATTATAATTTACAGATACTGAACACCATTGACACATTACAAATATATGCAAAAAGAGAAAAAGGCAAACCCAGCTTCGAGGTTCATTTGCAGGTGAGAGGGCTCATATTTCACACGTCCTGAGGATGAGGGCTCCTTGCTCCAAACTCACCGGCCTTCTCGTACGCATCCGATATCGATCTTCTCCGAAACTGATACGACTCTTTGCTTCCTAAACAAAACATTTCGTCCACTTTAACAACTTCATATATCTAATTATCAACTGATTTAAGTATCCATTGTTAAAGGCGAGTATCTACTTTGGAGTGTTTCGCTCCGTCAATGGTAAATGTATTGCTTTTAAGACGTTTATGTTCGATTTTAATTTCGGATTTTTATCTCTCTACCCTGAAACTAATCAAGTGGTAATGTTTTTATTCACTGAGACATTTTAGGGGCATGAAGTCGAACCACACTAAAGCCAAATGAAACCTTTCCTTGATGGATTTTAACACTCCCGACCAAACTCCATAAACTTTTATGAGCTTTACTCGAAGTGAAGAGACAAAAACACAAAACTAAAATCAACCATATGTACCTCAAAATAAATACTCGCCCTCAATAATCTTAATAAACCGTGAAATAAACCCTAATGAAATTAAAAAATATTGACGAATTTAAAGCACGACCTTAATAGTGCCAACTTTAGAAAAGTAAAAATGTGCTACAAGTACTTATACTTTTACTATATTTGAAATGGTCAAACTCACA
Organism: Kokia cookei; assembly: GCA_039519145.1. Classification (NCBI taxonomy): domain Eukaryota; kingdom Viridiplantae; phylum Streptophyta; class Magnoliopsida; order Malvales; family Malvaceae; genus Kokia; species Kokia cookei. The sequence continues at coordinate 45,333,267 of CM076908.1, read as the reverse complement.
CAAAATCTAATAATAATTATATCTTAAATATATAAATACGGGATAAATTTTAAAATTATGCATAAATTTTGGTTCAATGTGTAATTTGAGTCATAAACTTTGATTTGATGTAATTATATACAATAAACTTTTATTGTAATTCAAATATATATATATAACTTTCATTTTAATTCAATTATACATATTTAAAAAATAAATATATTAAATTATTTTTATATTAAATAAATATAACTATTTATGTATACGATATAAACATAAAATGATAGTATATCAATAATTATATAATTAATTTGTGAAAATTAAATCAAACATAAAATTCATATACAAAATTACATAAAATCAAAATTAATGTATAGAATTATGCATTAAATCTAAATTCACATATAGATTTATCCCAACTAAATACACAACTTGATATTAATCTGTCAATGAGGACAGAATTGTCCAACTCACAAAAATTACAATAATGATTTTAATTGGAGTCCATTATCCATGGAGGAAAATGGTACAAATCCGTTAAATGACATATTTACCCTCCTAAACTCCACCAATCAGACAATAAGTTAAGTTGACAGAAAACATTGTCCTAACCCTTCTTAGACGTATAACTTGAGATTTAAGAAACAAATATGTAAAGAAATTCGGCAATTAGTTAAAATATTTAAAAAATTTACCCGCAAAAGGAGATACAGGAGGAGTCGTTCCGGCCGGCGAAACCGGAGGTGAACCGTTTTGATAACCCGGCGGTTTTACGATCATAATACTACGTGTCACTCTCGTCGTTTCCTCCGACGACGTTTCATCACCGTTTGATCTCACACTCCCGCCATCAGATTCTGATCATTAGATCGTCAAAAACCAATTGAAAACACATCAATACGAAAAAAAATGACTAGAATTCTTAAAACCTCTCATAAAATAATTAAAACATTTCTCGTAGCAAATTTTCGCTTTATTTTAGAAGCTCTTCGCTAGTTGTATTTAAAAATTTTAAATTACTTATCAGTGACATACAATGTTTTGCTTTTTAATACGACTAAGAGCCACTATCACTGACGTGAAAATAGCGAGCGTTAAGCGTACCCTTGGCCGAGTTAGGCCAGAAAGCATATTTGGATAGCTTTCGGAGTTTTCCGAGGCCAGTATCCGGTCGGGGACCGGCGATGGTATCGTCCCATAACTGATCAAGTAGTCCCATATGATCGGAATCGTAGCAGGAGAACAGCTTATCTTAAGATCTTTCTTTTTTTAATGAAACTTAAAAGGAGAAGATATTTAAAGACAAAATGAGGGGGTGTTAAAGGTCGAACGAGTTGGGATAAACATGGATCGCTGACTTTGGATCTGAGGGGAAAAAGTGATGACGTGACGAATGGATCGATAAGGACGCAGTTTGGGATAAGAATAAGATCAAGTGTGACAGCTGGGACCAAAAAACTTGGATAATTTTGGAGGGCACGTGACTAGGTCAAAATTTTCTTTTATGAAGGTTGAAATATCAAACATAAAAGGAAAGATCAATGCAAACAATTCCTCGTAATTAAAAGTATCCGCTGAACTGATATCAGGTATCCGTGTTTAAATTTCGATTAAAATTAAATTAATTGATTAAATAAATTTAATTTTATTAATTAATTTAATTTGACTAGAAATTAGTTAATAAAAATTTAGAATTTTAATTAATATTTAATTTAATTCAAAATCAAATAATTAATTAAATTAATCAAACTTAATAAATAATATTATATATTATATGTATTAAATTATTATTAATTCGATCAATTTGGTCAAATGAAAATTATTAATCATTTTTGATATGTTTTATATTTGTTTTAACAAAAAAATATAAAGTTCGGTTAATTCGATTAACTGATTGAATTAATCGAAATATTTTGGTTCGGTTACTTTTTTTTGAAAAAATTTCGGTTCAATTAACAGTTAAAAGATTAAAAAGTTCGGTTAGTACTAATTCGAGTCGGTTAACCATTTGAACACCCTTAGTACCAGGAACAAAGCTAAAAAAAATTTTCAGGGGTCAAAATTAAATACAATAATGAAAATATAATTTTATCATATATTTTTATAATTTTTAAAAGATTAAATTAAATTTTTATTATTGTTAAGAGATCAAAGTACAATTTTACTTTTATTAATTTAATATTTTAAAATTTTAAAAGAACATAAATAAAATAAAAAATTATTTTAGGGAGGTAAGGTCCCCCTGCTAACCTCCTCCGTCTTAGTTATGCCCCTATTGATACCATCACAAAAACATTCACAAAGTACATTTCTTCATCTCATTGGAAATCATTTAAGTACGATCAATGATAGAATTATTTTTTAGATAAATCAAAATTAAATTATATATTTTTATAATAAGTAAAAATATAATTTTATTATTTTAATGATTTATATATTTATAATTTTTTTTAAAAATAAATTAATTTTTTATTAATTTAAAAAAATTAAAATATAATTTTATCAGTAATAATTTATCACCTCTAAATCCGCACCTGCATATGAGAAAACTCTTGAAAAGCTCCAAAAGGAAAACACACCATAAACAGCAGCTGAAGAGATGCACCAACCCATGAACATCTGAGACAAATATCAAATCAAAATATTCGAAAATGATATTCATATTAAATTAAATATGTTGACCTATGATAGATATAATGATCAAATCAAAATATTCGTAAAAAATAAAATAATATTTCTGTGCCTTTTTCTGTTGTTTTCATGTGTACTGCACATTTCACACAATTAGAATAAAGTTTTGAAAATGATATCCATATTAATCATGTTGGACCTATGATAGATATAATTATCAAATCAAAATGATTGAAATTTTCAAAAATTGTATTTCTGTGACTTCTTTTGTGTACTATACATTTCACACAATAAAATAAAGTTTTGAAAATTATATTCATATTAATTTTGTTGACCTATGATAAATATAATACTTTAATTTTTAGGTGAATCAATTTAGTCTTTTTAATTATTTAAAATTAAAATTGAATCATTAAAATTTTAACAAAATATGAGATCAGTTGAAACACAACACAAATATATGAGAAATAATTAAAACATGTCCAACATGAAAAATTATATAACAATACGAATATACAAATATATCATTAGCATATAAAAATTATATAAATTTATAATACTTCAATTATTTGAAGAAAAAAAAAACAAATAGGTCACAACATAGAGAGTCTCTAAATTGAATGACTATGGAAATTATGCAAAAATTTGCTACGAATTGAGAGATGACAGAAACATAATTTTCTCCAAATTAAATCACAATATTAAGTCAATGAACTATTTGAAAGTTTTTATTTAAATCATTGAGCTATTTAAAATGAAGTTATGTGATTTTTTGTGTTTACATTGTTTGCACCAATCGAAAGCTTTTTTTTTCCTTCTCTTCTACAGTTTAGTTTTTTTCTTGAAACAATTGTTAACGTCACGAATCTGCAAATCAAAATTTAAACAACTTTCTTCTCCGACCTTTGACACTAACTTTCAAATCGACTTGGATCAAAGATATATTTTTCTACTCGTTGATGGTTACTGATCAACGATATAGATTGTTGAATCGTCACTTAGAGCTCATTGGTGGAATTTAAAAAAAAAACTTAATAGCCTAGTGACTTAAATAAAAACTTTTAAATAATTCAATGACTTAAATGAAAACTTTTGAATAGTTCAAGAATCAAATTGTAACTTTTTTAGTTAAATGATCAAAACAAAAACTTACTCATAGTTTAATAACTAATAGTGTAGTTTATCTTTAAACGTAGGGATAAAATTCAAAACTACACATGAACTTTAATTCGATGTGCAACATTATATATGAACTTTAATTTTAAGCAATTTTATACATTAAATGTTAATTTGATTTAATTTTCACAAATCATGAACACGATTTTTGATATAACATCATTTTATATTAGCTTATTACAAATACAAATAATTGTATTTATTCAATATAAAAATAATTGTATTTCTTTTTTAAAATATGTATGATTAAATCAAAATCATATGCCCATATTTACATTTGAATTACAATAAAAGTTTTATATGTATAATTGTCTCAAATCAAATTTCAACCAAAGTTAATGTATAGTTTTTATATTTATCTCAAAATATAAATATTATTTTGTCATCAAAATAAGCCATGATTTCAATTCAAAATCGAGTTATCCCATTTGATTTGGTGATAACTTCTATAAGATAGTTATAATGTTTAAAACCAACAAGTGTTAGTTCAATGACAGGACACCTTCCACTTTTAAAATGTAAACGAGGCTCGAATCTTGATGACGTTTATTATTGAAAGAAATAACCATAAATCCGATTATAAAACAGAAATAAAAACTCACCTCACTAGCAACAACTTTGAATGTTGAAATAAAAAAAATGAAAATCAATGACACTCAATTGAGTTATTCCTCATAAACCAATTTATTAAATTCATATCAAGATTTGACAAAAATGTATATTACTACAAGACTTATCCATCACTTCCTTTTCCATCTACTATGTTTTAATTATCATATAACTTCAAGCCTAGCATGGTAAAATATTGGTTAAAATATGATGTTAGTGACTGTAATTTCACAAAAAAAAAAAAATTAAAATTTATCTCTTATATTTAGATAGTTAGAAATTAAGATTTCCAACTGTTGTGATCTAAATATCTCAGTCCATCCATTAAATCATAAATATTTCTTATCAATATTGGTTATATTTTGATCATATTCATGCTATGCATATTTGAGACATGTTTATAAATTAGATTATCCGTCCAAATTCAAAAACCTGTTTAAAGTTTCGAACAAAAATATTAAATTCGAAAAATATGCTTGAACAAAAATATTAAACCCGTTTAAAATATGAATCAAATTCGAACTTAAACATTCAAACTCAAAGCTAATCCAACCCAACTCATTTTTAAGTTTATAATATTTCGTATTATATTATTTTTATATATTATGTAATTTAAAACATATTAAAACAATAAACCTATCTTAAATATATTTTATTATTTTAATATAAATATTAAAATAATATCAAAATTTTTAAATAAAAAATTTTAATAAATAAAAAATATAAAAAAATTATTAAATATTAAAATAATACAATATAAATCTTTTAAAAAATTTAAAAATAACACAAACAAATTTGAATTAATTTTATGCAAAAACAAATTTAAATAATATTTTAAACTCATATTTCAAATCGAACCGAAACTTAAACAAACATAAAATATATTATTATCATATTTAAACCCAACCCAAATCTAAACATGAATATTTGATCATTCAGAATCTGATGCTTTTTTAAAACAGAATATATTTCAATAGTTAATTAAACTAAATATATATGAATGAAATTAAAATTAACCCAAATTAATTTTCAATTTTGATCAATCATTTTGATTTCTCACCCTATAGTCTGGAGATTTTTTTTCCTTTACACTTTTTAAGTGTAGATTTGTTATTTTTTTTATCAGTTGGGTTCAAAGATTTAAAAAAAAAAAAAAAAGACAGATTAACTGAAAAAACACATTAAAACTGAAACAGAATAAACCGAATTAAATCAATTTATTCGAAAAATAACATTTTGCTACCCCTATCGTCTTTGTCTTGCCTTCTCTAATGGCGAAATGCTCTCCAGATCATGCGTAGTAATTTAAGCTTGCCTTCTTCTTAGCTTGAACCTGAATTATACCTTCATTGAAATCTTCATGGTTCACCTATAAATCGGACCAAAACCCGATTATTTTCAAATTCCTCCTATGGATGGTTCAAATGCTCACGATGATACAAATAGAAGTTAATATATACACAAGATTAGAAAGTGTACCTCAGTTGCATCTCGGCGAAGTGCTAGCATGCCTGCCTCTACACAAACAGCTTTCAGTTGTGCTCCATTGAAATCATCGGTCGAACGAGCAAGTTCTTCGAAATTGACATCCGGATGAACGTTCATCTTCCTTGAGTGGATCTACAAAATCAATGAAAGAATTCAATAAGATTCTGCAGAATATAGAAGCCATAGAAGCAGCTGTATTGAAAGTGTTGTACCTGAAGGATTCGGGCTCTTGCTTCTTCAGTGGGATGTGGGAATTCAATTTTACGATCCAATCGACCGGAACGCATCAGAGCAGGGTCAAGGATATCAGCTCGGTTAGTTGCTGCTATTACCTACAATACATGCATCACATTATAATACGGTAAATACGGTAAAATCTCTAAAACATAGCAGGTTATGAATTTAACCAATGATTTGATTCTAGACTAAACAAAAATTATTAATCAAACCTTAATACGTTCGTCACTGCTAAAGCCATCAAGCTGGTTGAGCAGTTCCAACATTGTTCGTTGAACCTCCCTATCTCCACTCACTTCACTGCACGTAGTAACAGACAGATCAAAACAAATGATTTTACCAGCTACAAAACAGCTTTGCTCGACAAGAAATTGAGTTATCACATTACCTATCGAAACGCTTCGTACCGATTGCATCGATTTCATCGATAAAAATGATGCATGGAGATTTTTCTTTTGCAAGCTGAAAAGCATCACGGACAAGTTTCGCTCCATCTCCAATGAACATCTATATGCATTACAATGATTTAACCACAAATTAAAGAACCTAAGCTAGCATATATATATATATATATATATATGTGCGAAAGTAATATAAACAATAAGAATTTCACAATCTTCCTTTCATATTACCTGGACCAGTTGCGGACCTGCTAGCTTCAGAAATGTGGCATTTGTTTGTGCCGCACAAGCACGGGCCATCAAGGTTTTTCCAGTACCAGGAGGCCCGTATAAGAGCACACCCTTGGGTGGTCGAACGCCTAGCTTTTGAAACCGTTCTTTATGAGTCATGGGCAACACAATAGCCTCGACTAGTTCTTGGATCTGTTACAAGAAAAAACCATCAGAGAGGAAAAAAAAAGGCACGGTTTGGTTAAAGTATTGATTGAAACTGGAAAGGGCAGTAGAATAAAATTTTTACCTGCTTTTCCAAGCCACCAATGTCATTGTAATCCTCGGTTGGTTTCTCATCCACCTCCATAGCCTTTACTCGAGAGTCATATTCAGACGGCAGAGTATCCAATATCAAGTAGCTGTCTTTATTGACACCAACCAAATCACCAGGCTTCAACTTATCAGGGTCAACAAGTCCGACCACAGGTAGAAAGATGGTCTGTAGCAATTAGAAAACAAACCAAGACCAAAACCAAGTTTTCTTTTCACATCTTCTTGGAAAAATTAAATGTTGATAAAATTCGACAACTAATTTCATTACTGATAAACCATAAAACGATTAGCAGACTAACAATTCACACTGCACTCACCTGACGAGTTGAGGTTTTCAGTACAACACATTTACCCTTCCTCTGTGAATCAAGATCAATGTTGGCACCATCTTCCTCAGCCTCGTCTTCAGGATTCATCTCTAATATCTGAAAGAAATGGTAACCAAGTCTTAAACCATCCAAACCAATGACATCCACAAATATTCAATGTATTTTTTTGCAATTTAAGATATTATAATTACAATCCACAACCAATGAGAATAATCGTCTTCAGATATCCATTACCTAAATCCACATCATTTGAGCGAATAGCAGAGCGAAGATCCCAATTCACAATCTTAATCTACTTTATTTGCAGATAATGAATGCAACTTATTTGTAAAATAAACTTGATTTACTGGATTTCAATATTTAGCAGATTCAAATATCCATAGACTAATTTTATTTTACTCAGATTCAAACTCAGATAGTAATTCCCAAAACTTAATAAAGATAAGAAACAGATTTGAACTTTAAAGTAGTTATATGGATTCAAATTCAGAAACTATAGATAAAATGCAGATATCCGACTCGTTGCCACCCCTAAGCCGGTCTCTCTTCCAATGTTCTTTTCGTGTTTATTTATTACATACCAAAGAAATTAATAATAGATATAGATTACACACACAAAAAAAAAGTCCCCACAAAAATTTACCTCGACGATATTGCCAACTAAGTAAGGCAATTGCTTGTTAAGCTTGATCTTTTCTTGATTCTCTTTAACCTTCTCCTTGTACGAATCTAACTCGAGATTTGTCCTTTGCATCTCCTCCTTTAACCCCCAAAAACCAGAGAAAAAAGAAAATTCACACAAATTATAGCTACATTCTTTCAAAAGAAAACCATTATTGCACAACAGAGAATTACTCAGCATTAAGATTTCCCGATTAATCTAAAACCAGAAAATTAAAAGCCCAAACTAAAGAATCCCCTTTACATGTAAAGTTACTTAGGTTTAATCAATATCCAAAACCAAAATCCATAAAACAACAACAAATAGTTGAATGAAAAGGTTTTCACAATGGCATTGGATTAAAACCAGAAAGTTAAAACCCAAACTTAAGAATTCTCCTTTATATATAAAAATTATCGAAAACCCGTAAAATAACATCGAATAATTGAATGGAGAGGCCTTCATAATGGCGTTGGATCAAAAACTCCCTAAAAGTTTTACAATAATTAAACTAAAACAAGAAAATTAAAACCCAAACTAAAGAAATCCCCTTTATATGTAAAAATTACTTAGGTTTAATCAATACTCAGATCTAAAGTCCGTAAAATAACATCAAATAAGAGAGGGAGAGGTGTTCGTAGAAAGGAGAGATGGTTGGCATCTCCCCTAACAGGGACGGGAACAGCTTTCGGACTTTTCTGTTAACACATCCGGTTAAGGCTTCCCACCGATTAGTGGATCTTATAACCCAATTTTTTACCAACAAGTGGTTGGGTGCAGAAGGACATAGGTTTGGGAGGGGCAGCCACGCAACCCGACCATGGACCGTAAAACGTACATGAATAACATCAAAAAAAAAGAGAGGGAGAGAGAAATGGAGAAGGAAGGACCTTGAGAATTCGAATCTCGTTATCTAGAAGACGAGAAGCTCGGACGATGTCCTCGGTGGTCATTGAAGCCAACTGGTCCTCTTCGAAGCTCGAATCTTCGACCATGGCGGTCGCCATCGGTGATGAATTTCAAAAAAGAAATGGATAATTTAATCGAAAGATTAATCAGAGAGTCCAGAAACCAGAAAAACGAAGAGGAAAGTAAAGGTAGAGAAGATAAAAGGGTGTAAATTTATGTGTATATATATATATTCTCATCTAATCTTGGACAAAAAGAAATCTTAAAATAATAATATTTATCTGAAAATAATATTAAGTTAAAAGAGTATTAATTGACGATAATATAACAGATAATTATTTGACTCAGAAGTGTTAGATTTTGTCAAGGAATAAATAAATATAAGTTTTTATTTTTTTAGTTAAATTTAGTTTTATTTTTTTACAAAAAGTCAAATTTTATTATTAATTTTTTAAAAATAATTAATTTTGATTATTAATCTTTAAAAAGAATTAAATAGTTAATTTTTAAATTTAACAATTTGTATGGAAATACATGTATATTTTATGCTTTTTAAAATTTTTTTGATTTTTTTATATTTTTTAAATTTTTTATATATTTAAATTGAGATAATAATATTTATCTGAAAATAATAATAAGTTAAAAGAGTACTAATTGACGATAATGATTATATAGGTTGAACAATAGATAACTATTTGACTCAGAAGTGTTAGATTTTCGTTAAGGAATAAATAAATATAAGTTTTTAATTTTTTTAGTTAAATTTAATCTTTTTTTTTCACGAAAAGTCAATATTATTATTATTTTTTTAAAATAATTAATTTTTATTATTAATCTTAAAAAAAAAGTTAAATAGTTAATTTGACAACTTGTATGGTTGTACTTCATGGTTTTTTATATTTTTTAAAATTTTTATATTTTTAAATTATTTGTTTACGAAACATATAAAATAAATAGTATCACGTGAATTTGAATTAAATGTGAACTATCATGCAGGTTATCATACTAACATTTTTAAAATTTTAATGTTTTAAATAATATTTTCATTAAAAAATAAATTAACTTTTTTTTTTAAATTAATAATCAAATTTAACTAAAAAATTTAAGAATTAACTAAACTTATCATTATATCTTTCTTTTTTCAAAAATGAACTTAATTTATTGATAAGTATTTATTTTTTGTATTTTTTAGTATCAATTCAAGCTACTTGTTAGATTCTTGGTCCTTGTAAAGTTAAAAATAGCTAAATTATGTATGAAATAATAATCTTCTTAAAATAAATACATCATAATTCTTGGTAAATTTTTAAATCGGAAGAAAAATATATTTAAGTGTATTCGAAATCTCGTCGTCTTAGTTGTTACAATAGCAAAGATACTAACTGAACTAAAATTCAATCAACTTTCAAGTTCGATTTTTATAAATAAAGAAATATTATTATTTGATATACAAGAGATGAAAATTTTTAACTCCACAAATACGAATAAGAATTTGCAACTTATACTATTTTTTTAAGTGAATATTTAGTATATCGACAATGAAATTTTTAGACTTCACAAGTAAGGTTAGAAAGTTGATAAATGTCTTATACAATATAGTAAAATATTTTTTTTTAAAAATAGATATTTCAAAAAAAAGGCACATCAATGTGATTACATGATAGTATATATTCATACTATCTAACCCTTTGACAAAGGGCACACACAGGTGCTCAAACCTAAATCTCTTAGGATAAACATCATCCTCTTTTCCATTAGAGCCACTCGTTAGGTTATTTTTAATAGTTATTTTTTAAAAATAAAATATTTTAAGTTTTATTAAGTATTATTTTTAATAAACTTGAACTTACTTTTTCAAAATCTAAAATAAACTTATATAAATTTATTTTTGTTTATTTTATATATTTTATTTAATTTGTATTTATTTATCTATCAAATTTTTGAAAAGGTCCATTTATGTACAAAGTTCTTGTACTATGTGTGTTTTGTTGAAATTATTTCTTTTACAATAACATGATAATTTCTTGTTGATTCACTTTTTAAAATGTATATTTTCAGTCTTGAAACCAACTCTTTTCCATTCATTTGATACAAATGTAATTATATGACATATATGCTTACCATTTTTTTTTTTTTATTGAACAATGTTTTTGCACATTTAAAAGGAAAAAAAGAAAGAAAAAAGAGAAAATATATAATATTTATTAAAATATAAATTTCATATCATTGCATATTTTAAAAAATAAGTCATGTTAAATTATTTAACAAAAATCATGAAAATTTGATGTTAAGACTAAAAATACACATTTCAAAAGTAGAAGGACCCTTCATAGAATTTTACCTTTTAAAATTTATATATTGTTTTAATGCTTTGGAGTGCAAAATCTTGTAATTATAACAGTTAAATATTTTTTTAAAAACAAATAAATTGAGTATTATTTCAATTGATACATAGTTCTAGCGTATTTAAAAAAAATAAAATTATTATTTTAATTATTTTTTTTAACCTTGTCAATTTATTTATATAAATCTTTATTTTTATATTACATTCAAATGACCTCTTCAAATTGTAAAGTATATATTAATGATAGTCCATGTTATCAATGATGTACCGATGTTAAACAAATTTTATTTGAATGTTTGTAATTTATTAAAATATAAAAAAAAAAAAAATTAAAAGCTAACCTATAAGAAAAACTAACATATACAAATACTTGTATAAATACACTTATACATGCTTTTAACATAAAACATAATATAAATCTAATAAATTAAAAACATTCAAACCAAATATTTAAATATAATAAAGTAAATGGGCTTGTTTAAATATTAGCCATTTTAATGTATTGAAAAAAGTTGACAACCCATCTCACCAAATTTATATATTTATTTAAATATAAATTAAAAAATTATGTTTTGACCATCGGCATCAATCCATTGTCGTCCGGTGGTTAGGATACTTGACTTTCATCCAAGAGACCCGCGTTCAAATCCCGACAATGGAATTCTTTTCTATTTTTTAACAAAAACTTGCTATACCTATATTTGTTTTTTTGTATATTTTTATTTAAAATTTGCTACACCTATATTTTTTTATTTTTTTAATTAAAATTTGCTATACCTATATTTTTTTATTTTTTTTAATTAAAACTTGCTAAACTATCTATACCTGTATTGCGTCTTGCTATATACATATGTATATGTAAATCCATATATATTTTGTCTTACATAGATTTAATAAAGGAGGAATTGTGTTCGAAGTAAAGCTTGCTATACATAATAATACATGATGGCTTGTAAACAATGATGCAATTGAGATTCTCACATGAGAACTCAATCTGCAATAACAGATAAACTCTAAAATTCATGGTTGTTGGGAGCCTAACAAACAACTGTAAACTCTTAGAACTGCTCTAATAAGTACAGTCAGGTGACCGGGATCCTGTTGAACTCAATTTTATGCATCAACGGAATTGGCTTTCCATGCGTTTTGATATTGTATAGTCACTTCTCAATTTCAAGTTCTTCTGATATGTCTCTTTTCAGGCTGAATTGCCTAGTGTTACGCCACGGAAATAAGGTCCGAGTAACCGGAAGTTTCCTCCGAAGATCCTGCATTGCACATAAAAGTTTTTAAGAGCATTAGTTGCTTTTCTAGGGATTGCTTTAGACATATATTCTAAATGAACATCAAGGGATAAACATCAATAGCTCATACGCTACTCGGATTGGGTTCGAAAATATTGAATTTGGCTCGGTCATTGTTTACACATCAAGCTATCTAGCAAGCCAAATTTTAGATCATAATGCTTGACTCAAGTAGCTTGTGAGCTTTTAACCTTTTTTGCATTTCAAACTCGATCTCCAACACAAATAATCGAGCTTAAATTCAAACATAAGAACCTAGCTCATTATTTGACTACAAAGCAAGCCTAATCAAGTTAGCTTGAGCAGTTCGTTCTTTATCTTGAGTGGAGCTCGAGCTTTAAAAGTGAAACCTGCTCAAGTCTAACTTTGAGACGGGTTCAAGCCCCAGGTTCTAACAACTTAAACTCAACTTGACATGATTAGACGCATAGTTACATGAAACATGATATAAACTAGCATGATTGAAATACATGCCGTATACAGTAATATCTTAAATAAAACGAAAGTTGGATCTAATAGCAACATGGAAATAAAAGGATAACATAACTGGATTCACAAGGTTTTCTCGCACTTTTCCGCTCAAAGACTTTACAAAACAAAATATACCTTGAAAGTGTTATCTGACAACTTAAAATACGATTCCTGCATTATGCCTTAAAGATCAGTACAGAATTCTAGAAAACTCAGGCATTTAAAATTAACCAGATATATCAAAAACAACCTCAAGAGATGCCATGTATGCTGTCTCATGGCGGCAAATGAGATTGGCTACAGAAATTGCAGTATCATCGGGAGACTGAAACAATCACAGTAAGTAATAACCATATGAAAACAATTATAACATGACATGGTAGCATGTTGCTCGGCTCTTCACACTTTATGAAGTACATGTCTCTGATGCATATGCAGAAATGAGCGGAAACATGATCCAAGGATCCTCCAAATATATGGAAATCTGGGAAAAAATTGAACATACCCTTATCCGATACATATGAGTTCAAGTAACATAGGTAGCATGAGGTCAGAATATTTGTTGTTAACACACTGACCAGGATCCATAAGAAGCATATAATAAGCCAACAAAATCGAAAACTTCAATGCTAATAAGTCTAAAACTTCTATGATCCTACAATATCAAAAGAGATTGTGGTCATTGTAATAACCTGAAACATTGTCGAATCTCTACATTCATGCTTTGTATCTAATTGCACATTCCCCTCCTCAAAATAGTGTGCACCAACCTGAGAAGAGAAAGAACCGACCTATTGTAGCTTTATGTAACTTAGTATGTATTCAGATCCAAAACTCAAGATGAAAAAGGGTAACCAATATGCCACCATGCATGGCATCATAAGAAATATTCAAATACCTGCAATTTGCCATTTAATTCCACCATTTGAGCATCATCTTTGAACTTTATGTTCCATATTGTCCGCCAACTTCCATTGCTAAACAATATGAAAAGAGTCTTATTAGAAGATAAATTGCCACGTGTTGATGTGACCAACATCAATCCACTAATAGGTGGTAACCATATAGCTAATCGATTATACAATCAAGCAATCACTAGAAAAGTTACTGATATATTGTGGTCTAACAAATCTCACGCACCAAAAATTGTGGGGGCTAAGTCGAGCGGCAGCAATCACCACAACAAGGTCAAAATCAGATCCAGGTTCCTCCACATCTTTTCCATTAGTACAGTAGACTGAACAAGAACCTTTTGGATAAGTTTCAGCAACATACTTCAGTATTTCTGCTTCTAGAGCATAACTGAAAAAAAGGGGGGGGGGGGAATTATTACATCTAGTAATTGAAGTACTGCACAAAGAAAAGTGCCCTAATCCTAGCCATAAACAATCATTGATTTTTGCTGAGTTTTTCAAAAGAGAAATTAAGGATTCTTCTCTCTTCATGATGCGTGCTTGTTTGAGCAATGACGATGAAAACCATGATAGAATGGACACTATATCCTTAATGTGAAAACTTATTGAACTTTTTTACTTGTTGGCAACAAAACTAGCAAGTTTATGGTTCCCAGGACAGTCCTGAGGTATGGAGTCAGTCAGAACCCAGGAGAGAATTGTAGGACAGCCACAATTAAATACAATTGCGCAAGAGCCAAAGCCCACATGCTAAGCCATAAACCTTAGAACAGAGTGAATATAGAAATTTATTCCATCTCTATCAAGTAGGTAAGGATTAATAGTAACAAAGAGGTACATGTCAGTAGGAACTTGACACATAGGATTTTGCCAATTTGGGCTAGCTGGTGATAGCAAACATGGAATAAATTAGATCAAAGGAGATTCTAATCAGAAGCCAGCCAATGGAGAAAATGGGCACTTGAAATCTAATGATCCCAATTAATAATGTCAACTATATTAAATTTTACAGATAAAAATGCTCGTAATAGCTTATAAGGAACCAATAAAGAATAATATCAGTACATCAGAGTCGTAACACATACCGGTATTCCTCAACATATAGAGAAGGAAGCTCCTCATCAGTAGCAGGTCTCACCCTTGTACAAGCCTGAACCATTTAGGACATCAGGATATAAACATTTAAATCAACAGATACGAATTAATATGCTAAGAAAAAGCACATCAACAGGAGGAAAACTAACCTATAATCTACTTGCTGCTAAAATTTTCTATTTCAGGAAAGGATTTCAGCTTTGTATGGCAATAAAAATTCAAAATCACAAGATGCATTCATAAGACTAAAAGGTACCTGTTTGACATGGTCGACTATGGCAACTTGGGCAGTCTTGGGGTCTAGATACTCGTTATCCTGAAGCTCCCCATATGATGTAACCAACACCTGAAATCCGATAAAAGAAAAAATAGCGCAATAATTAGAATTGTTTTATAACCAAATTCAATGAAACTAGCATATCAACAAACAGACTGAAATTTGGTAAGAGTAACAAGTCAAAATGAAAAATTGAGTTAATCAGATGAGTTATGTACCATAACCGAGTGAAAAAAGAGCCCAATATCCTAACTGGAAAATGATAGAAATGAAGCATCTTAAAATACAATGATCGGTACACATTGCCGATAAAGCAGAAAGCAAATATCTCTTAAATGGCATATAAATCTTGAACCTTATGACACTTACCAAGACAAGCTCGCAAATAATCCAACTAAAACTACACTACGAGGCACTATATTACTCCGACTCTTCACTTCTTTCTTGAAATATCCATATCGTATTCATATCCTTAAAGCATATGAAAATCTTGAAAAAAAACGAACATAAGTGTATCAGATCCAAGTAACATAGGTAAAGCATGCACAATTCGAAAACAAATGTCGCTCTTCAAAACAATAATGCATGAACTAAATTCCAGGCAATCCGCTTACATTTCTGAAAATCTAACCAGCGGAAATGTCTAAATATTGCTAGAAATTTGAGCTAATCAATTAAAAAAAGCCTTAATATTCAAATTATTATAAAGAATAAGAAAAAAATTAAGGATTTACAAGACTTACATCTCCGAATCCACCAGGCAGTTTGAGGGAAATGAGGTGAGATTTGTTGTAAACGGGAAACGCCTCCGATGCCGCCTCATTATATACATCATCATCATTCAAAACCGATTTTAAATCTGCAAAACATAAAAATAAATAAAATAATCAAGAAGATATACCGAAATTCAAATTTTCCGATCAAAATCAAACAAGAATTTAAAAAACAAAACAAAATAAAGAGTATAACTAATTCATAAATCATCAAACTCATCGATCAGAAAAGATAAAATTTTTAAAAAAAGAAAGGAACGGCAATGGCGAGGCTAAATCAACATGGAATTAAAAACCTTTGGAGACATATTGGATTTCTCCAGCGGGAGCGTTTACGAGGAACCATTTGGCGATTCCTTTCTTTTGATCATCGCTCAGCTCTGTTTCTTCTTCTTCCGCCATAACTTTTTACTTTTCGTGCTCTGTAAAAATCAAATTTTAAAGAGAGGGAAAAAAAACAAAGGGATTAGTATTTGATTGGAAGGAGCAATGGAAAAATGAAAGAGAGCACAAGCGAGAGAGAGAAGATAACGAGTAAGAGGCTTTTTCTTTCTGGTTTTCTGGTTTCCGCCACTATGTTGTTGTCCACATTACATGTCGTCGTTCAGAACAAGGACAAAAACTATACGTCGTCGTTCGTTGACTTACAAGTTTTTTTAGGTTAAAATCTGCCATAGGTCCCTAAACTCTTCAAATTTTCAAATTTTAGTCCATCTACTTTTATTTTCAGGAATTTAGTCCCTATACTTTTCTTTTTTAAGGAATAGTCCCTCTATTTTTCAGATTTCAAAGTTCAAGTCCAATTGTTAACATTGTTAACTTTTTTTATTAAATTTGTTGGTGACATTTT
This sequence comes from Kokia cookei, assembly GCA_039519145.1. Classification (NCBI taxonomy): domain Eukaryota; kingdom Viridiplantae; phylum Streptophyta; class Magnoliopsida; order Malvales; family Malvaceae; genus Kokia; species Kokia cookei. Next base: position 45,316,273 of record CM076908.1, on the reverse strand, counting down.
GAAATTTAAAAAAAAAAACTCACTTGGTAACAATGTAGTTAATGACATTTAAATGAACCTGATTTAACAAAATAATTTTAACAGTGTTAGCAATTAGACCTAAATTTTGAAAACTAAGAAGTAGATAACTAAATTCTAAATTTACAAAGAGTGTAAAGACTTATGGCATATTTTAACTTTTTTAAATTATAAGTAATAATTCATACAAAAATATTTATAACATTATAAAACACGATTAAACTAATCATTGAAATATATTCACATAGTTTAGATATATGAGACTCAAATATAAGATTATTGTACCTTCAACATTTTTCATTAATCCATCGACGTAAAAATTATATAAGAAGCAAGTATCTATCTATTAATTGTTTTATTAAGATTATGTCACAAATCACTTCAACGTCAACTCATTTTAGCTATCATATAAGTTGATTGAGTCTTGTAACACTCCAATTTTATTTTGGAACCAAATTGAAATGCGTGTAAAATTTTTGGGTCAAATTAGAAACACTAGTGTTGCCAAGAGACCTCCGAGTAAATGACCATTTTGTTGGGTATTTAAACATTGTTAACCCTTCTTCTCCCATTTTTTGCAACCCACCTCTGTCGTTTCTCTCAACCTCTCCCTTACTCATTTTTCGTTTAACCTCTAAACTCTAATCGTTCATTGTTTGTGCTTGCCACTGCCCTCATCTTTCTTTCCCTTATGTTTGCACGGTCAAAATCTACCCTCCAAAACCACCGTCGTTGTCGTCGTTGGAGGAATTTGTTGCCTTTAATCATTCGATTCTTCTCCCCACCGTGAGCTCCACCGTAGTTCGTCGTCTCTTCGCCATTTTGAACCTTAGTAAGTTGTTAAAATCATGTTGTGGCTTGATTTGGGGTTGTTTGCATGTTGATCTTGGCGGTTGGACGCCGATTACGATGGTGGAGGTGTTGACGGCACTGATTTAAGGGGAAACCAAACCCTAATTTTTTCCCTTTTATGTTGTGTTAAAAATTAGACCCTAAAATGCCTTAGCCCAAACCCTTATTACCCAAAACCAGGCCAATAACCTTAAGTCCAAATTTAACCAAACCCAACACCCAAACTACGTGAGCCCAATCGGCCCGACCCGAACTCATTGACCAAACCCGACCCGAACCCGTTGATCGAACTCGACCCAGACTGTTGATCATTGATTGTTGACTTTTTTCGAGAAATCCTATTATTTTTCAACGTCTTGAGTCTGTTTTTGCTGTTCGTTTTATCAAATTCTAACCCTAAAGCCTCCTTTTGACTGTTTTATCTTTAAACATATACTTAGAGTTATTCAGAGATTTAATTTGGAAAATCTAATGTGAGATATTTGTGTTTAGATGATCACGACTCCGAGGATGACGATTTACCTCTTCCTTCACCTATGCAACCTACTCTTACATCGGTTTCGAGAGTTACACGTGAGTTATTTTAGTTAGTTTTGTGTTTAATTGGTGGCTTAAGAATAGTATTAATATTTAGTTTGTGTTTGTAGGATCTAATCATGTTAGACCAGGTACTTGATCAGTGCATGGTGGACGACCTCCTTGTCGTTAGAGTTTCTGTTTCCTAGAAGTGTGTTTCTAACTGTAACATAACCTATTGTATGAGATGTTGTGTCATATGTGATTTCATGTTATGTTGAGGTGTATTGTTATTGTGATGATTATATTGTGATGTGAAGATAATATGATTGAGATTAAACTATGTAAAGCATGTTGATATTGTCATGCATATATACAGGACTTGTTGCTGATTTAAATTATTGTGATTATTCTACTGTGCACTGTAATATATGAGAAATACTATAAGATTGAGACTGAGACTAAAATTGAGATAGTTATGTGATCATACCATTATGTGTTCATAGGTTGGGATTGTATGGTGGAAGACGTGGTTATCATCCTTTTAAACGCTTGATATTAAAATCACACTGCGATTAGTGACGATTGGTTGGGAAAGGGTTTCGGGGAACTTTTTCACTGTGTTAGTGTGTTGGAGTATGGGTGCATTGCATTGTGCATGTGATTGTAACATGATTTGTGGTTACTTTTTGCATTATAATTGTTGTGATATTATACATATTAGGTTGTATGTACTTTAGAGACACACTGAGCTTTTTAACTTATTTCCCTACAGTTTCCTTTACAGATACCCGAGACATAGGTGACTTGGTATTCGGAGGCATATTATAAAATTATTTTATTTCTTTATTTTATATTGGGATTTCGTTTATATTTTTCTTGATTATTATTTTATTGAGGGATTGTAAGTTGATTTTTAATTTGGAGATTTTGGGCTTTTATTTTGGAAATTTATTTGTTTAATTTAAATTATAGATTATATATATACGTGTGTGTGTGTGTGTGTGTGTGTGTTTTTTGTGTGAATGATTGTGGTTTATTGGATTGCATGATGGTATAATTACAGAAATAACTTTTTGGATTCGATCATAATTTTTAGGCCAGATAAAGGGTGTTACAAGACTTAACTAGATTGAGATGTGTATTGTCACAAGTATAGGAGAACGTGAGCTCGAATACGTTGAAATACATTATTTTCTGATTTATGGGTTGGGAAGAGGATATAGATAATTTTAAATATTTTAAAAAAATAACAAATATGATCAAAACCTATTTAATATATATTTTTTATCATTTTTATAGGAAAAAAATAAATGTATAAATACTGAACCTAAGTCTAAAAAATGTTTAACCATAAACATTTTTCCATTTTACCTTTAACATAATTCTTGATTTTTTTTATCAATATAACTTTAATACCATGTTTTTGTTTCACTCATATAATGAGTGAGACAAAATCTATAAATATTATTTTTTTAAAATTCATCTAATATTCATTTCAATTTCATAAAATATATATTATAAGTAAATAAGGACAAATCTCTCATAAAAACAAAAGGTCAATAAAACCACAAACTCTATTACAGTAATGGAGAAAACAATTGAGCATCTCAGCCTTGAACCAAATATATTTTCAAAAAGAAAGATAACCTAAACTTTATGATGAAGAAAACAAATCTCCATGGTTTAAATCAGGCTTCCTTGCCGAAAAAGAGAACAAACAGAGATTTCAAACTTCTTATTATGATTCTCTCAATCGTACGATGTTCTCATTCATCAAGAAAAAAATTTGATGTAAAGAGTTAATGTATAATTTTTTTCGCTTTCGTGACAATTGAAACATCTTTAATTTAAAATGAAATATGCAATAAAACTTCAAATAAAATCGAGTTTCCACAGAAATTTGAACTCATTAGATTATAAGTCTGTAAAGATTTAACAGAAAATGAGTTATCACAAACTCGAACATCATGACAATCACCACATGGCACCAAATTATAACTCAAACCTTGGGCCAACAAAAAACTATTATTCTAATTGCTTGTCCCCTTTGTATAAAATAAAAATTGATCAAAATCCAACATTAGGACAAAACCATGGATGGTGAACAATAGATCCACGACCTTAGATCCGATTAGTAGTTAAGTCAAGAGGTTGAGAATGGTCTAATTCCTTTTAAAATAAAAATTTTTTCATTTAAATTCATTTATAATTTATAAAATTTTAAACTAATAATTATAAAATTACATTTTGACCTGATAAAATTTTAATTTAATCATTTAAAAATTATAAAAATATAATTTATTAAAATGATAAAACTGCATTTTTACATAGTAAAAATATAAAATTTAATTCTACCAAAAAACAAATTGGCTTCACTCCCGAATCCAACCACCATGGAAATAATCAAAACCATTAGATTGAAAACCCAAATACAATCACTCAAGATCTTCAGCCACAGATCCAAGCCATCAAACACCTCGGATTAAACAATATCAACGATCGAAAGTCAATCGACTGGCAGTGAGAGAGAGGCTCCTCCCAACCTTAAGAGGACGCAGATATGAAGAATAGATCTCACGTCAACTACGTCGAAGCCCGAGACATTGGCGAAATCAAGCGATGACCAAAGAGGGCAGCAACAGCGGTGGAGCCAAGCATAGGTTTTTTGTGATAGTCAAGAGGGTGCTCACATAAAAATTGGCTTGTTAAATGTTGGAAAGTATTTTATAAGACATATTAATCACAACGTTTTTCCTCTCCAAAACTGAATCGAAAGTACCATAAATGTCTTTATACCAAAAGTTAGATAATATTTTTCCCCTCCGTTAAAAAAAAATTGAATAAATTAATTTTTATACATTAATTCAAAAAACAATTTAATCTCTGTTAAAAACTTCTATTTTTAGTATTAAAATTAATCCATGTACATCATATGTAACTATCTAGACATTCCATCATTAAAATAGATGAAAATTTTAATTAAAAAAAATAATTTGCTCTTAAATTTAACATACAAAATTAATTTACTCATTTTTTAATAAAAAAAAAAAATACAAACTTACACTTGATTCAAAGTCCTCCATAATACTCTTACCTAAATAGTACAAAGCAATGCAAACTTTTCCACATATCAAGAGGGTTTACCTTTGATGCAATCATTCAAATGTAGCAATAATGATCGTGGGCATTGTTTTCGGTAGCGAACCGGTTTTTACAATGCTCAACAGTCACCAATGGAATGGAAGACAATGCTAAAATTATCAACAATCAGTAAGATTATACAGAATTTGACCCAAAAACCTAAAAAAAAAAAAGAAAAAAAAGAAAAGAAACCATCTTCCTATTTTCATTAGGTATGCCATTAACCTGCAACCCATTCCAGGCTTAAATGTATTAGTGTGATTCTGTTCAATAATTTAGTAATGGTGTTCCTGCATATTCAGCACTCCTGGGAAAAAGTCACAAGTTGACCTCTGTTATGGACGTTATGTAGGTGGCACACCTGATCTAGCTAATGAACTTCCTGCAGCACGATTGGAAATAACAGTGTTAAAACTTTGGAATGGACAAACATCAACAGTTGAAGCAGCCCGAATCGGTAGACTGCAGCCCGGGGAATATATGGTTAAAACCACCAAAGCTTATATGACAGAGCATCCGGAATTTTTATGCTAGTATCTCTCCACTATGAGAGAAACCAGCTCGTTTTGCAGTAGAAGAAACTTCCATAAAGGAAAATGAAGGAGAATTCACTTACAATGATAGTGTCCACCACCCGGACACTAAAAGCCATCCATGACTTTGATGCCGGCATTCTTGTCCCATTCCTCGGGAGAAGCAACTTCCGCCATTACCTTTTCCTGACCACGCCACAAGATCTGTATCCAAAGCACACATCTCAGCTATGTTACTCAAACAAGGGTATGAAAATCGGAAACCTTTATTTTTTATAAGATTTTTTCATATATTTAGAGGATTCTTGGAGAATCATATCCCTGTAACATATTCGGGTATGCATCAGACACGGACTACAGATATGAATACTTCAAAAAAAAGATGAACTGCCAAACATATAAGTGCACTTACCTTGTCAATGACCCCAAACTCTTTAGCTCGGTTAGCATCCATATAAAACGGTCTTCTCATCACCTCGGCTACCGCCTCTATCGACTAATGAAATATAAAGGCATACAGTGAGTTCTTTTGTTATTGTTTTTTTTTATTATTCTGTTTTAACAAACAAGACCAACATAGATTCAGCACACTCACATTTCCGGTGTGCTTGGCCAGAAGTTCCACAAGTGTGTCCCTGTTTATTATGACCTGCAAAAAAAAGTTTCAGTCGGGTATTGCAGCTTCGCTTTTTAAGTTGCAACCTGAAAAAGAGGCTATCAAAGCCTGCAAAGCCCAAGATGATGAACATTTAAAGGAAACCTTAAATCTACATTCAAATATTATTGTTAATCAGCATAAAGGATAAGCAGCTTCATGATACCTCTTTGGCACGTATAAGAACATCACTAGCAGGCATCAACCCCGATGATGGGACACGAGGCTGTTGGATCATAGCTGAAATAGAATACAAGGAAACACTTGAGAGGTTGTATTTGAAAAGATTGCATCATAGAAGAGAGTCGATAAAAGTTTAGAATCACAGACAAGATAACTATCTCGCACCTTTGGCATGAGGCATCATAAACCGTTTACCCTTGGTTCCTGCTGAAAGTAAAAGACAAGCCTGACCTATCGCAGCCCCAACAGCGACAGTATGTATCTGTATGGTCAACAACATTACCAAGTTATTAAGGAATACCACAAACAAAGAAAAAGTAAACTCTCGCTATTGAACAAAGATAATAAAATTTGAGACATCCAAATAAAACATTTCTTATCAAGACAGAGAAAATGAAAGGAACAAAAATTCACCTCATTTTGTAATTGCATAAGTGCATCATAGATGGCAAAACCTTCTGTCTCCATTCCAACCTGTGGTATAACAGCTTTAAATCATGTAAATACGGACCATAAAGAAAACCCACACCTGCACACATATAGGAAGCAGAAGAAACACCACAATGGAGAATGAAGATGCTATTGTTTACGGTTCAGAGGCCATTAAGGCTCATATACAGTGTTTGCAGGTTTATCATACACTGAATCTATGCAAACGACCGTGAAAACCTGAATTTTAACACAAGGTGACATGCTTTTTGTCTTATTTGATAGAACTAACGTATGATTCTAACATCTCCAGAAGTTATGAAATACAGAACGAATTTCATCTTGAATAGCACGCCTCTTCATGAGTAAATTTAAAGGTACCATATACAAACACTCACCGTTTCACCATCATCACGAGTTGTTCCGGTAGAATTTATGTAAAGATATATCGGTTGCTTAGGATCCATCCACTGAAGATACATTAATTCTGCAACTACAAGCTCTGTAACTGCAGGCACAAGCTGAAAGATAAAAAACAGTTAAACCATCTGAACAGGTTACAGTAATAATGTAACAGTAGAAATTAGGAAATGATACTCCGAATCATGGAACTATAATGAAATATAGGATCAACCAACATTCTCGAATTTGAAAAAGAGTCGGAAGAAATGTTGGATCCTCCATTTTTATTTCTTGGACCAAGAGATCCATGAATCAGGATCTTAAAGCATATAGATACAAAGGTCCCATGGGAGCAAGAATTTCCGGGAAATGGTCATCTCAAAATACGAAGAAATTTGCAAGAACATAAAAACTAGGACCATATGAGTGCTAAATAATTGCCCAAAAACAACCATTGAAGCAATCCACCTTGTTTTGCAATTTTATACAATTAATTTCTAATTAATTAAGCAAATGCAGAAGAAAACATTTATAAATTATAAAATTAACCCCATCCCCAGCTCAAATCGGAATCCAGGAACACTTACCGGCATGCCAATGTAAACTATTCTACCATTAAGAAGCAATGAAGGTAAGTCCGGCGGAGGGCTTCTTGGCCTGTGCTCATTGTATGACACTGATCTTTCCACCTAATTCAGTTTCGATGAATGATTAATCACATAAGTTCAGTCAATACAAATTCAATCATTAAAATCAAAAAACCTAATACTCTGTCTGGAAACAAGACTTCGAAATTTGGATTTCATTTTTTATTTATAAATTAGTTAAGATTCAATATTATTACTTCAAAATCACAAAAATTTATAGGAATTTCAAATAATTTGGAAAAATAACAATGAATAATCATTAATACCATATTTATACATGATCTATTATACAATTTACATGTTTTGAAATCCAAGTCCCCAAAAACAACCAAAATTAATTAATTAAAATCTTCTCTTATTCCATTCAGAACTTTTCAAAGTTCTATAAATTACATTCAATATGATTATGCTAGGAAAGGTATAAGAACATGAATTTCAAATAAAATTGAAAAATAACCATCAATAATCATTAATATTACATTTATTATACATGTTCTATTATACAATTTACATCTTTTGAAATCCAAGTTCCCAAATAAAACCTAAATTAATTCATTATATTTTTTATATAATTCCATTCAAAACAATTCAAAGTTCATACGATTAAAGAAAATTTGAAAAAAAAAACAGAACTTACTTGAGCAGGAGTGGCCATAAGCTTGGGGGACTCAAACAAGTCCAAAAACGGCGGCGTATCGGGATTAGCCGAGCTATTAAGAAGCGCTTCGGGGGAAGAAGAGGCAACGGAGGCAAGCTTTGAAAGAAAAGGGTCCTTAGGGTTTATCGGAGGCATGGGGATTTTGGCGGCGTTTTTGGCACCCAAAGCTCCACAACTAAGTTTCAAAGCCTTTGTTCTTGGAACAGTTCGACATGAAGACGCTGAAGACAGGATTGTGTGAGCCACTGGCGCCTGTAAAAAACACGACATGGTTTCTGTAGATTTGAATTTTTGGTTTGTTTTTTTTTTTTTTTTAACTATTGTGAGGAGTTTTAGAGGCAGAGGAAAGAACTTCTGTCTTTTGAGTTCAATATCTGGAGACTGGAAGTAGTTCAGTTTGTCAAGCGGGTCGGGTCGGGTCGGGTGGTCGGGTCGGGTCGGGTCGGGTCTATGATAGCACGAAACGATCCATTAGTTGGAGGGTTTGGATTTGGGCTTTTGGGGGACTTATCTAATACTTAAAGGCTTATTGAGGGTTGGACTTTTAAATTTTATCTCAATTCTCGATTTAGTATTTATTGGTACTTAAAAAATCACTGTTTTACCAATTTATTGATAATGCTAAGGTAAGATATTATTATAGTTGGATCTCCTTGAATTCTTTTTAAACCAATTACTGTGGTTAAAAGATAAAAATTAGGAAATTATAATAGTTTAATCAATTCAGGTGAGAAATTAACAAATTATGTTAATGACTTGAAATTTGTTAAATAGATTATCAATTTGTTTTTCTTTGAAAATCATTCTCTCTCTCTTTAATGTTGCTGATTAAAAAGATATATAAATATTATGTGGCATCATCAAGATTTATTATCATTTCTTTTCTATTTTTATTTAAATATTGATATAAAAAAATTTCATTGCACAAAAAAATGGATTTTGCACCATTGTAAGTAAAGTTCAGAAAAGGTTTTACAAAATTAAAAAAGCTCATTGAGCACTTCATGGATTTGTCATAATAGATTCGAACATTTATCCCGGATCAACTTCTAAATCATAATTAATCTAGTGAATAACTAAAGAAAATATAGATAGATAGAAGAGAAAGAAACTATGAAATTTATAAATAGATACCACTAAATTTTACCTTGAAAACAAGCCTATTAATTTAAATGAAAAAGCACAAACAAACAAAAACAAAATGGAGAAAATAAGTTATTGATAGGTGAAAATTCGAATGCATAGATGGATATACATCCATCACATGAGATGTCTATATATATATATATATTACAATATAATCATCGTGTAAACTAATCAGATTTCCCTTCACCGAACACCTTGGCGATCTTCTGGGCAGGAACCAATGGCAAAATCGAGGCAACCTTGTAACCCTTCTCGGCACCGGTCGCCACCGTCTGGTTATACTTGTCGGTGAAAAAGGCGGCTGCTGGAACAACTACCGAAGCTACTTGTGGGAAGAGAGGGATTTTGTTCAGTGTCTGCCAAACCGAAACAGCACATTTTTCAACTGTTGGCTCGACCACGGTGAAGACTGATTTTGCCAATGTCGAGGCGCCCTTCACCACTCTGGAATGTTGGACCTCAGCAAGCATTTGGGTGGCTGCGATGGGTTCGGATGCAAGTTGTGTGAGGGATCCGGTGTTCCGTACTCCAGCATTAGCCAGACCTTGAGCTACCCCGGGAGCCTTTTGGGCAGCTAAGATGGCTCCGGATGAGATCTGCTTGATGAATCCTGTGGCGGAACCCACCAGTCCGGTATGCTGGGCCTCGGTAGTGCCACCAGTGGCCATTCCTAAAGTCTTTGGGGCAACTGAGGTAACTTCGGATGAACGCTTGAAGAGAGGAGAGATAAGACTATCGATCTTGGTCGTGCCTTCAACCTACAATAAATAAATTAATAACTCTTGAACCTCATTCCATTTGCTAGACATTATCAGTCGTGGTATACTCGCATTTCGTCTTGAATTCATAGTTTTACACTAAGTTGTTAGCCGACGAAATGCAAAGGGAAGGATTCTCGAGGTGATGCTTACCGCTCCAGCATGCTGGACATCAGCAACCATTTGAGCGCCTGGGATGGCGTTGGACGATACCTGCTTGAGGAGTCCCGAGGCAGAGCTCAGCAATCCAGTGCCTTGCAACTCAGTAGCCAAACCTCCCACTCCTGGAAGACTTTGGACAGCCGAGAGATCACCCAGCTTACTCAATCCTCCAAACGTACTGAAATCGCCAAGCATGCACAAATCTCCGCGCTTACTCAAATCGCCAAGCTTACTCAAATCACCTCCAACCTGCAATAAGAACAAAATATGATTTCTCGAATCTCTGTTTGTTTGATAGACATAATCATTCGGGCTAAAAGGCTCCGTAATTTCTGTCAAAATCACAGTTTTGCAACTCAACCATAAACTTCCACAAACGATATAAAAACGCAATTTTAGTTAAAGAAATTAACAATCCAAATGGTTAAGAATTTAGAAATCCAAATTTTAATTAACATTTTCGATATCACAATTATCTCGCAGCCTCCACCGACACAGATAACAATTCAAGTTATTACTGTTGCTTTATTATTGCCTTTGCTTGTCAAATATTATACCAAATAAAAGAATGGAACAAGCATTACCTTGTCAATTATATCGAAAACTCCAGCAGGGACACCAAATAAGTTTATGAGGACCCATCTAAACAGGCCCTTAACCATTTCCGCAAAATGGGTTTGATACATACTAATAACCACTCGCTCAACAAAGTCGATGACAGGCCTTAATGGTCCCAACTTTTTCTTAACTTCAAAGTAGAATTTGACTGCACGGAGAACTGCAGCTTGCACGGTTACAAAGTATTTTAAGCATTTTAAGTACTTCAGCACTTGTAGCTCTTCAGGAATCTTCAAAACCCCATCAATAAAAAGAAAAACATACGTTAAATAATCATTAAAGAAAAAAAAAATTACTGACACTTCGATTGATTACCCAACGGAAGAAAAATAAATAAAAAGGGACACACTTGATGAAAAATGCCATAAGAAAACGCAAAGAGAAGAATTCTTGGGGCAGAACTCACCAATCCGGAATTCTGGACCTGATTAGCCACACCTTCAACAACCAAGATGGCTCCGGATGAGATCTGCTTGAGGAATCTAGAGGAGTTTCTTTTCACTCCAGTACTCTGGACCTCAGTAGTAGGCACATCAAAAATCAATCCTAAAGCATTATTGGCAGCCGAGGTGACTTTAGATATTGCCTGATTGATGACTGGAGGGAGAATACCATCAATCTTAGCCACAAATTCACCAATCTACAATAAACATCATCAACCGTAGGATGTTATACATCAATCGGACATTTGAGCTAAAAATACTTTAGTTTCCATTAAACCACAGTTTTGCAACTTGAGCACAAACATTCCCGACCGTTAAAAAGAAGCAATATTTTGGTAAAGAAAGTAACTTTTCTAAAGGGTTTGGAAAGCATAAATTTTCGATTGCATTTCCAGTATCACAACTCTCCCACAGCACCCCGCCAACCCAGAATATCAAATATTGTAACTGCTCTTACTTGTTTCCCTTGCTTGTCAAATTTTTACCAAATAAGAAGCCAAATTTAATGAAAAAAGACTTTACCCAGTCATCAGCAAATTTTAATAGGTCGTAAAGGGAATCAAAGAACGTCTTGAAAATAGGTCCAAGCACGGTTTTAACCATTCTCTCAACTATCTCAGTAACAGGCTTTAATGGTCCTGACATTTGCTTCAGCTTCGTATAGAGGTTACCGAACCACAAAATCACATGGATGATGGCTAGTTGCAGAAATGCCAAGTATTTCAGCTTCTCAGTTTCTTCTTTAACCTTCAAATTCCAATCAACAAAAAAGAAATTAAATGTATATCAACTAAGCAGTTTAAAGAAGAAGCCCCTACTATAGGAGAAATGTTTAATTATATAGTAAAAAACAAAGTCGTGTAAGATATTGTAGTCTCCTTTAGCCATAACAGAAACCACTGGGTTTGAAGCCTTTGAAGATGCTCAGAAAATTAAATTTGTCGCTCTGTCAAGAATGATAGTTTTACAGTATATTTTAACCAAGGGACATGAAAGAAACTGCAAAGTAAAGAAATCCTGAGACAGTGCTCACCACTCCACCATGCTTCAACTCACTAACAACACCTTGGGCAGCCGAGATGGCTTGGGATGAGACATCCTTGATGAGTTCAGGGGCAGTGCTCAGAATTCCACCATGCTGAACGAGAGAACCTAATCCAGTAGCCACTCCTGCAACCTTTTGATTTGCTGAGATAGCATCAGATGAGACCTGCTTGATGACTGAAGGGACAAGATTATCGATCTTAGCCAGAGACTCACCGGTCTGCAACATGCAGAAAGAATCCTTGAATCTCCTAATCATTTTTTACTTTTTGTACGCTTAAAAATTAAATTCATTCCTCATATTGCCTTAGATTCATAGTTTTATACAATTTGTAGCCATGGAAATGAAATGAAACGGACTCTTGAGGTAGCACTCACCGCACCAACATGATGGACCTCAGTAGCCACAACTTGGGCAGCTGAGATAGCATCAGACGAGACCTGCTTGAGGAATCCTGTAGCAGTGTTCAGCAATCCACCATTCCCAACCTCAGTAGCCACTCCTGGAACATTTTGGACAGCCGAGATGGCTTTGGATGAAACGTTCTTGATGACTGGAGGAGCAAGTTGATCAATATTAGATAGAGATTCACCAATCTGCAATAAGAACAAAGAAGAATTATTGAATCTCCTTTTATTTGCTAAACATCATCAATCTTAGGGTCTCTGTGTGAATCATACATTTGAGCTAAAATGTTCTGTTAAAACCACAGTTTTGCAACTCAAGCACAAACTTTCCCAACAATTAATGACTTCAAATCCAAAGATTTAAATGGCTTTTTAAATATCACAATTCAAATTTTGATTACACAACAATAGAAAAATAAATAAAAAGTAAAAGAGAAATGTTAATGAAAATACCAATCCATGTAAAAACTTAGGAGTCTCCTTTGACCCCGACAGAACGCTTTTTGAAATTTGAGGAAGTTTTGCTTTTCTTTAAGAAATTGAAGAAAACAAGGATATATTGCTTTCATTGTGGTGTTGAATTGTGAGAGAGAAGAGGAAAAAGAGGATTTTTCATATAGGCAGTACACGATGGAGTAGACTAGCAGCTCTTTAAGAAACACCAAAGAAAAGTTTCATTTGATGTAAATATCACCCAATCATTTTATAAAGCCTTCGTAATGCTCAAAAAATAAAATTTGCTTCTCATTTTGTCTTGCATTCATAGTTTATACTAGATTCTCAGCCACATGAAAAGAGAGAAAATGCAAAGAAAACAATTCTGGAGTTAGTGCTCACCAGTCCAGCATGCTGGACATCAGTAGCTACATTATGGGCAGCTGAGACGGCATCAGATGAGACCTGCTTGATCAATCCAGAGGCAGCACCGAACAGTCCAGAATGCTGGGCCTGAGTAGCCAGTCCTGAAGAGCTTTGGGCAGTCGAGATGGCATCAGATGAGACCTGCTTGATGAACCCAGAGGCAGTGCCCAACAGTCCAGAATTCTGAGCCTGAGGAGACCCTTCCCCAGACCCTCCTGGTGACATTTGGGCAACCGAGATGGGATCGGATGAGACCTGATTGATGAATCCAGAGGCAGTACCCAACAGTCCAGAAGGCTGAGCCTGAGGAGACCCTCCCTCGAACACTCCAGGAGACAATTGGGCAGCCGAGATGGCATCGGAAGAGATCTGCTTGATGAATCCAGAAGCAGTGCCCAACAGTCCAGAATGCTGAACCTGAGGAGACCCTCCCCCAGCTGCTCCTGGAGAAATTTGTGCAGCCGAGATAACTTCAGATGAGACATCCTAGACAATTGGAAGGACAAACCATCAATGTTAGTCCCAGATTCACTAACCGGCAATTATAAGAAGAAGATGAGGAAGAAGAATTGTTGTATCTCCTTTCATTTGCTAGACATCATCAAATTTTAGGATACTCTTTATTAATCAAACCTTCGAGCTAAAAGGTTCTGTAATTTCAGTTTAAATCCACAGTTTTCCAACTCAAACGCAAACTTCCCTGAAGATTTAGCTGTTCCAAAAGGCTTTGAAATTACAAATTTTCAACGGTATATCAATATCATAGTACCAACAATACAAATATACGCACATATAAATAATGGAAATACCATCCCTTCTAAGAAGTTGAAATCTCCTAAAACCATGAGACAAGCCATTGGGTTTGAGACAGTCGGAAAAAGTTAATATATCAAAGAAAGGATACATTGCTTTCGTTGCAGCATTGAATTGTGGAAGAGAAAAAGAGAACAAAAGACGTCTCTTTATAGTATACGGCGGCCGATTAGATTCACGGCGGCGACTAAGAAGCTAAGAACAAAAAAGGGTCGGCTAACCACACGATAAAAACATCACCCAATCACTTAACAAAGCCTTTGGGATACTCAAAAAACTTAAATTTGTTTCTCATTTTGTCTTGAATTCATAGTTTAATCACAGGAAAACAAAGGAAAACGCAAATGAATAAAAAGAAAAAAGGATTATGGAGGTAGCAGTGCTCACCATTCCAGCATGCTGGAGCTCAGTAGCCAAACCATGGGCGGCGGAAATGGCGTCCGATAATATAGGGTTGATAATTCCATGACTATGGACCTCGGCAGCCACATCACCGACCACTCCATGAACCGTTTGGTGGACGGCCGAGACAGCTTCTGTGACATCCTTTAACACCGGAGGAACAAAACGATCACCCACCTACAGATAATAAACAAAAGTGTTTACTATTATATTCTTCGCATTTGATCCGTTTCATCGATGTCACAAATCCAAAACAGCACTTTTTGCCGCAATGTTAAAGAGGATTAATACTTCTTTTACTTTGTTTGATAAAAGAAAACACCTTTGGCAGTTTAAAATTAGTTTTTAGTTTGTACCAGAAAAGGGTATTAGTTTTAAGAAATAAAAGAGTTAGTTCAACCAAAAAGTACTCATAGACTCACAGACAGTATGACACTCGTTCTAAACTGATGCTTAAACTTTAAAATTTTAAATTATATTATTAAACTATCAATATTATATTAATAAAATTATTTTATTATTAAAATTATTAATTTAACCCTTAAATGAAATATTATATCTTATACCACATAATTTAAATTTTAAAAAAATTAAAAAATTAAAAATTATAAAAATATTATTTAATTTTAAGTTTTTCGAAACTTTAATAAAAACTATCTTTCACTCTTTTTTTTTCGTGTACGTTATTTTTAGTTTTTAATTTTAAAAATTATGTAGTAACATTTTACTTTTTTTTTTATTTTTATTTTAAATTATGTCATATAAGATTTTACATGTCATCTAATGATTAAATTTTCAATAATGGAAAGACTTGCTTGATATGTAAAATTTATAGTTTTGAAATGTAATTAAAATCTTATAAAATTTAGTGACCAACTTAAAATGAGAGTCATAATTTGAAAACGTATGGTACAATTAATTCATAAAATAATTTTATTATCTTTAAATATCTCTTTTTTTTTATTTTGATAATGTTTATATTTAATTAATTCCTAATAGGTTAATACCAATGTGTTTGATAAAAAAAAGCTAAGTATTGAATTTTTATTTATGATCTTATAAGGATTGAATTTATATTTTAAAACCGTTTGATATATTAGTAAAAATTAAGTTATAAATATAATTATTTTTTTATAATAATAAATTTTGATTTTTGAAAATTATTATTTTAATTTTATTAGCATAGTATTATTTATTTTATTTTTATAGTTTTATATGAAAGTTAAAGATAATAATTTGAATATTTTAATTTTTAATCAAATGAGAAAATAATTTATTTCAAAAACAAGATGAACTTAATATTTTCAATATTAAGTGATAAATAAGATTATGTTTGATAAATTAAAAAAATTAGATGTTGAAAAATATGTGTTGAAAAAATAAGTATTGAAAAATTAAGGGTTGAATTTAAGTTATAAAATTTATTTGATATATTATTTAAAATTAAACTCTAAATATAAATTATATTGTTTGATAAATATAATATAATCTTAAATGAAATGAAATAAAATAAATAAAATAAAAAATTTAAATTTGTTACTTTAAGTGATAAGTAGATTCTATTCTATCTAGTAATTTTCAACCATCAAATGTGCCTTAAAAAATTAAGTTACTAAAAATATTTACTTTTATTTTATTGAATTTTAAACGTTTTATTAAACAAGACCTAATGATCTACTTACTCATCATATTTAACGTTTTCTTTTGAAAATTTATATTAAATAAAAAATTAATATAATTATTAAACATAATTAAATGTTTTTTAATAAAACATAATTAAAATATTAAATGTTGAAACTTTTTATTTTTAATAAAATAAAAAAATATTAATATTTTATCAAATACATCTAACTGATAAGTGCTTCTCTATTATATTATAAAATTTTAAATAATATTTTTTACCAAACGTTTTATTCACACTGATTTCATGCCCATAAAGGGTGAGGAATAAAATTAATATAAAAATAAATATTATGTAAAAATATTAATTACGGATGATTACTTACGACACATCCACAGAATTATGTAATAAATTAATATAAATAATATATAAACTTTTGGTTAAATGGTAAATACATATGTTAAAAAATTATAAAGGTTTGGGATCAAATTTTATTTTAGGCATATTTTTTATTTTTATATAAAAGATATAAAATAATTAAATTACTTTTAAAATAGTAGAATTTATTATGTACAGTAAGCGCATTTTGATCAATATACAACTGAGTTATTATCCAGTTAATTTATTATACCAACCAAGTGTTTAATTTATATAAACTAGTACAATTTATTTTGTAAAGTAAATGTAGTTTCGTCATTATCTAATTGAGTTGTTGTTTAATTAACTCGTAACAAACAAGTGTTTTTTTAATAATCTTATTATAAGTTCTAATAAAAAATAAAAGGATAATATTCTTCAACACATTCAAACACACGTCTTCTTACATTAACAATAATACTCATGTCTATTAAGCTAAGACACAATCAATAACAATCAAGTATTTAATATATAAAATATAATATATGGTCTAGATTAATAAAATATAAGTTATTTTAACAAAAGGATGTATGAGAAATTTAAAAAATGTCTGAATAATTAATAAAGTAAAAATGTAAATGATGAACTAAAAGTACGTGAAATAATTAAAAAAAGTATTTTTTTTATTTTTTCTTTTAAATTGTATATTTATAATTTTTAATGTCATTTTTAATTTAGCTTATTTATTATTTATTTAATAACTTGATGTAATTCATTAATAAATTTTGATAACTTTTTTGGAATTCAATAAATTTTGGTATAGTATGAATTAACTTGTGACATGATTTTTAACGTAAATTAATTATAGATATAAATATTTTTCAAGAGGAATTTTATGTGATTGTTTAATAGTCAATGTTTATCGCTTTAAATGTAACTTAAATTTAGATCGTATTAATTATATTTATTATTTATATTTTATCTTATTATTATAAATCACAAAAAATATATATTTCTCCAGTCGATTTTTTTTTTTTAGTTTTTATTGTGATCTAATCTTAAAATTATTTCAATTTAAATATTTACCGCATTGTTTAAACACGTATTTTACGACGTAGATTCTTTTCTAAGCGAAATCAATGTTGAACTAGATTTCTTTTAATCAAACATATGAATTTAAAAAACTGTACTTTTTTTTTTTTTTTGAAAAACGGAAGCAACGCCGATCACAATGAAGTTTCCATCAAAGAATAAGTAAAAGGAATTGAAAATACCTTATTATGTAGGAAGTTGGAGTCTCCAGAGTTCCCTGGATGTGGAAGATTCGAAAAGAATCGAGACATTAAAGCAACCTCTGAGCTTCGGAAATGAATTGAAGATCGAAGAAATAATGATGAAAAAGAAAGGAAGATTTATTTGCTTTCCGTTTCCGGCGTTGAATTACGAGAGAGAAAATGGAAAAATGGTGCGTTTTATAGGAGAGATCGGTGGGACCTCGATATAAGCTTTGTTTGGAACGAGAGAAAGTGGGGGGAAATCTACATGAACTCACTGCATTTTAATATGAATCTCCCTGTCAGACTGTCATTCCAGTATGAGAAAAATATTTTTATCTTTTATTTTTAATATTAAATAGGGTAAATTGTACTAATAGTCATCCAACTATCGGTAAATTTTTTTGTCATCAAATATGAAAAATTACAAAATGATCACTCAACTTTTTTATTTTTTATTTTTGGTCACCCAAATTACACCATGTGTAAATATTGAAGTTTAGATTTTTTAAAATCAAAACTAAATTGATGCAATGTGTAAATATTGAGAGTTAAAGTTATTATTATGCTAAATTTAAAAATTATTTTTGTTAGATCAAAAAAGAAAAATTGAATAGTTGAATGATCATTTGTAACATTTCATAGTTAGGTAACCGAAAAAGAAATTTACTAATAATTGAGTGACTATTTTGTAATTTTTCATAATTAAATGATCAAAATATAAATTTATAATAATTAGATAACTACTATTAAATGTAAAATTAATTCTAACTCTTCACAAAAAAAATAATTCTAACTCAAATAAAAAGAAAATTTATTGTTTAATCCAAATTCAACCCTATTCGATTCCATTGTAAATAAAAAATAGTCAACAGAAAAATGACGTGTTAGCTTAAAAAGGTATAATAACAGTTTTAACTCTCAAATATTAATACATTTTTTCTATTTAATTTTAATTTTTTAAAAATTAGTTCTTAATGTTTATAAAAAAAAATCTAATTGTCATTGAGAGATATCAAGTTCTCAACCATTTAAAGTATAAAGAAAGCAATGTATTTGGGGATTATTTAATTTAATAATAAGCAGAAATTTAAAAATATACTTGTTTTTTTTTTTAATTTACACAGTTATTGAAATATATTTTCTTGTAAAAATAAGATAAATTAGGTAATGTGTAAACATTATGAGTTAGTTTTTTAAAAAAATCAAGATTAATTTGATACAATATATAAATATTTGAGGGTTAAAGTTGCTATTATGTCAATTTTATAATCTGACACATATCATCTTTCCATTAGTCATTAGCGACGGGTGAACAAAAAAAATTCGAATAATTGGATGATCATTTTATAAACTTTTTATAGTTAAATGACAAAAAAAATATTAATAATTGGATCACTACTCGTAAAATTTACCTTAAAATTAAACATCATAATCAAACAAGTCAATAAAACAAGTCGAATCCAAAGTAGACATGAGCGTAAAAGAATCGGATCAAATCATAAAGGGTTAATATAATTTTTAGTCCCTAAATTTGATAATTATGTTCACTTTAGTTTTTTCATTTTTGTTAGTTCAACATAGTACTTGAATTTCACAATTAGATCTATTTTGGTATTTGAACTTGTATTGTATTATTTTGATAGTATGATACTCATATATTATGCCATAACATCACCTGATAACATTTATAAATTTTTATTTTATATTTATAAGGTCAGATCCTTCTTTCAAAGAAGTGTGCACTACACTCACCTGAAAATATTTATAAGGTCAGATTTATAAATAAGTCTAATTTTTTTGAATTTTTTAGAATGAGGATCAAATTTAAAATATTTATAAAATTTGAGAATTATGACTAAATTGACATGATATGTAAAAGTTGAGGGCTAAATTTATTATTATATAAATTTTTTAACAATTTTGTCAGCTTGTCTTTTGTAATTTTAACGAGAATGATTAAAATGACCGAATTATATAACGTGGATGCTTAAATTGTAAACTTTTTATTTTTGAGGCCTAAAATGATTTTTTTTTTTAAGTTAAGTGATTATGTTTTTTTAAAGAAAAACATACGCTAAATAATCAGTAAAGAAAAAAAAAATTACTGACACTTCGATTGATTACCGAACGGAAGAAAAATAAATAAAAAGGGACACACTTGATGAAAAATGCCATAAGAAAACGCAAAGAGAAGAATTCTTGGGGCAGAACTCACCAATCCGGAATTCTGGACCTGATTAGCCACACCTTCAACAACCAAGATGGCTCCGGATGAGATCTGCTTGAGGAATCTAGAGGAGTTTCTTTTCACTCCAGTACTCTGGACCTCAGTAGTAGGCACATCAAAAATCAATCCTAAAGCATTATTGGCAGCCGAGGTGACTTTAGATATTGCCTGATTGATGACTGGAGGGAGAATACCATCAATCTTAGCCACAAATTCACCAATCTACAATAAACATCATCAACCGTAGGATGTTATACATCAATCGGACATTTGAGCTAAAAATACTTTAGTTTCCATTAAACCACAGTTTTGCAACTTGAGCACAAACATTCCCGACCGTTAAAAAGAAGCAATATTTTGGTAAAGAAAGTAACTTTTCTAAAGGGTTTGGAAAGCATAAATTTTCGATTGCATTTCCAGTATCACAACTCTCCCACAGCACCCCGCCAACCCAGAATATCAAATATTGTAACTGCTCTTACTTGTTTCCCTTGCTTGTCAAATTTTTACCAAATAAGAAGCCAAATTTAATGAAAAAAAGACTTTACCCAGTCATCAGCAAATTTTAATAGGTCGTAAAGGGAATCAAAGAACGTCTTGAAAATAAAAATCGTAATTTAAAAATATTTTATGCAATTAACTCAAAATCAAAACTACTAAAATGATAGTAAAATAACTAAAATTTATAATGTATTAAATCTGAAAACAATAATTATTGAGCAAGATTTGGGAAAAACATATATATATTGTGCACATAAAAAAATGCTAAAATTGTGGTAAATATATATTATGTGCACATAATAAAAGCTAAAATTATGAAAAGGAAGATAGTTTGATTTTATGTTTTAGACGTTTCGTCGTAGACAACATGCCAAGGCTGTGAGAAGTCAATTTAATTTCATCTCTTATCGACTCACCGCAAATGCAGTTCATCTCTGTTTACTGCTTTTTATTTGGGTAAAATTAACTTTTAGTCTTTGAATTTGATAATTTTTATCATATTAATCTTTAAACTTTTTATCTATATTAGTCTTGAACTCGACAGATTTCTCGAGTTAGTCATTGAACATAAATATTATTAGTGTATGATGGTATGACATTCCAAATTTATGCTACATCGAAAAAAAAAAAGAATTATAATTTCTTTATAATTTTTATAGTTTTTTAAAAAACTTTTGATTTCTTTTAGATTTTATGTATATTTTAAAATATTCAAATGATAACATGATATAATATCAAGGTGTCACAATATCATATCTTGATAGAGTTCAAATTTAATGATCAAAATAAAAAAAATGCTAAGTTTAGAGACTAAATGTTAATTTTATACCTTCAATTTTTTAAAAATATTTGGACCAAAAAATAATTTTACTATTATACTAATTTATAATTATAAATTTTCAAATGGTTTAAAAACAATTTTACCATTTTCGGATCATGGTCACTCCTTGCCCCCTAGCATTTGTCCTTGTATTCATTATTCTTACATATTCCTAAATTTATATATCTATATAAAAGCAGTTTAAACGCATAAAAGAACTTTAAAATATATTAGATTATGATACAATATTGATACCTTTCACATCAGCTTACAGGTCATATTTTCATTAATGGAGGTGATCACTAAATTTTCTATATCCCTTTGAAATAAAGGAAACAAAACCCAGACACAAGGACTGTATCTTCCGTCGACGGTTTGAGATCAATTTTTCTCAAGCAAAAAAACGTTTTCTTATTAAGAGGTTGGCATTATTTCGAAATAAGTTTTGAAGTCGAATAGTTGTATTCTAACCCATTAATATCATTTAAAGGTATGGGTTTAAATCTCATTAAATCTAAATGTTAAATATTTTTTTGGAAGCAAGACGCGTCTTGAATTTTGTAAACTCGTTGAGCTTTTTTCGAAATCAAGAAATAAAATATGAAACTAAAATTAAGCATAAATACCTTGAAAATAATATTTTTTCCGTTTAAAGATTTAATTGATTATTCGATAAATAATACGTTAAAAGGGTTTTCAACCATTATGATTTTATTCTCATGATAAATATATTAAATTTATTTGAAATTTTATTTAGATAACGAGTACTACTATGTTACTGATTCTTTTTTTTTTTTAAGTTTCAATAGTTAAATTACTAAAATATGGATAAAAAAGTATCAAATTATAAAATTACAAAAGTTCGTGAAAAGATACATATCTCAATAAACAATTTTACAGGTGTTATGCTCCCTCCTCCTTAGACAATTATTAAAAGCAGCTACTTTATCTAATAAATTCGCACGGGGAACAGAACAAGTTGACATTAAAAAAGTTAAAATATACTGTTACTCTTTATATTTTGATAAAATTTAATATTTGATCTTTATATTTTAAAAATTAAGAATTTAATCATATCTAATATCATTAAATTATTAATAAATTTATATTTTAATCATTATAAAAAGTTACAAATCTCCTCGACACGAATGTTTTTCGAAAAGATAAACTATTAATAATGAAATATGCTCCATTAAATTCTCAATCACATGATTAAAAAATGGTGTGTGATCGATTAAAAAAATATTTTATTGAATAAATTTTTTGAAAAATGTTTTATTGAATAGTTTATTACACATTAGTGGTACGAATTAATTTTATTAATTTATATAAATATATAATTTTTCATTGTTTCATCGAATAAATAATATATATTATATGTATTTAACATTTTAAAAATATTAAATAAAAATCAATAAACTATATCGTTCAAAGTGAATTTATATATAGTATGAATAAGTGAACCCAAAAGTACGGTCAAAGACATGCACAAACTACTGGACCCCATCTTTAGATTTCCAAATATTATAAAATAGAATCAAAATCCCAAAAAATCCTGATTGATTAATGAACAAACAAACAAAAAATCTCTAGTTAATTGAAATGGATTTAATAAAATATTGAAGTTGTAAGATTCCTCATCTACAGTTAAATGATTTATTTTTTAATTTTAATCATTAAATTGTAAAATGTTAATCATTGAGTTTTTAATATTAATTTTTTATTGCCATGATCCTTATTATTGACAAACCACGTCAGTTGCGATACAAATGATCACATGACATATTAGAACTGAAATGCTTCCATAAAATACAATATATTTAATACGGGAATATTTATTTTTTAAAATATTTATTTATAAATTTCAGGATAAATTATATAGATAGTCTAGATAGAATCTTATTTTATTTCATTTAATATTATATTCTCTTATCAATCAATTTAATTATATCTAATATTTAATTTTAAATAAAATATCAAACACATTTTATAACTTAAATTCAATAAAAAAATTAATCGTATTTTATTAAATTCAATAAAATATCAAACATATTTTATTTAATTTCGTTTAACATATTTTAGGTAATATATTGTTTAATAAAATAATTAAATTTCATGAAAAAGATGTTAATCATATTTTATTAAATGAAGATATTTTTTAATAAATGAAATTACATTTCTACATCTTATTAAATAAACAATTTAAATTTCATTAATTAATATCGGGTAAATTACACGAACAGTCACTCAACTTTGGAGTAGTTGACAAAATAGTTATCTTGATTTCATTTCAGTCACCCAACTTTAAAAAAAAATAATAAAACAGTCACTAACATTATCAAAAGGTGACAAATCAATCACTTATTAACATTTTCCATCACTGTCTTAACGAGACAGGTGACCTGGCTAGTTAACTTGCCACCTTGAACAAGGCAAAGTTTCAATTCAATCACTCAACTTTTAAAAAATAATAAATCAGTCACTCATTAACATTTTTCTTTACAAGACTAACGAGACAGGTGATGTGGCTAGTAAATTAGTTTACGTGACCAATTAACTTGTCACGTTAGACAAGGCAAAATTGAGTGACTATTTTTTTCGTCCTTCCTTTTTCGTTTTTTAATAAATGACTCAATATTTTTTCTTTTTGCGTAAATGGCCCAATATGTTTATACTTATTCTCCATCCTAACAATCTCGCTGTCACCGCCTTTGCCACAACCATCTTTGACGTCACCATCGTTGACCTCCAAACCACCACCATATCCCTTTTTTTATTTTTTAAACCCCAAAAGAAGAGCCACCACGGTTGGGATCCGATTGTCTTTTTTTGCTACCTAAAGCCATTAACTTTGAAAAATCATATCGAAATGGGATTAAAGACAAATTTAGGTCAAACTAGTAGTGCCCACAACCAAACCAATGATGAGAAAATCCTCTAAAACAACATTCAAGTGATTCAAGAACAAAAATGACTCGGATTTGTTGAGATCTTCATGGGATATGATATATAAATAAAAGGATCGTTGATTAAGCTAAACAACACTAAATCCATTGCCAAAATTATCAAGTTGTATAAAACAAAACTAGAAGCAAAACAAGAGAAACATCCAGACAAACCAAACAATCGATTGAACCCATGATTTTCGAGAACAAAGGAAACGGTTCCTCCAAAGGAACAACCAAATGTCGTGAAATCTTGGGTCAGGTTAATGATTAGAAATATCCCAAAGTCGAAAACGAACTGGGTATTGTAGCAAAGGAGGATGAGAGATGGATCAGAAGAAGAGCGACGGAGATGGTCGACAACGAAAGTTGGGATCAGGGGTGAGGTAAGCCCAATCATTGGATAGAGATTTAAATCGGGTTATAGACCTAATGGGTAATCTAGAAAGGATATCAAAAATGATATTTTGGGTTAATAACAAATAAGGAAGTCATGGTTCTTTATTTTCTTCTTGAACAAGAAGAATTCATTCGAAGGTTTTATTTGTTCTTATTTTTGGGTGTCTGGTTTTTTGAAAGTTAGTAGGACTGATTTGTTATTTTTTAAAAGTTGAGTGATTGTTTTGTCATCGAGATTAAAGTTGAGTGATTATTTTGTCATTTACTCTTATATATTTTTTTGGCTGGAAATAACGTGATGGTCAATTAACGTTAACTGTCATGTCACTTTTCTGTTACATCTGTAACGAAAAATGGTTAAAAAGACTATTTTGTTATTTTTTCAAAATTGAGTAACTGAAATAAAATCAAAGTGATTGTTTTGTCAACTATCTCAAAGTTGAGTGAATGATGGTGAAATTTACCCCATTAATATATTATAATCTTTTAATTTGAAATTTTTAAAAATTCAGATATGGCTTGAATTTCAAAACTTGTTATAGGCTTTTAATAGTCAGCTCTTTATAACATCCAAAATTTTAACTAATAAATGAGGTTATTATAGAGAAAGTTTACCATATAATATTTATAAAATTGAAAAATGATCCCCACTCAAGTTTTAAATATTAAAACCAAACTTCGACTAATATTTTAAAAGAAAATATTTGATATAATATCAATAAAATTTAAAATTTTCATAAACAAGATTAAGTTAACAACAAATGTATATAAAATATAGTAATAAATAAATAAATATATATATTTCAGTTTAAATTCATATTTTGACTTATATTCTTTTTCAAAACTTCTCAAATATCATATCATTAAAGTTGTCTACGGGCCAAGTAACTTGCTTGGCCCTGTCAGCCCGACTTGAGCTGGTTTGGGACAAGCTTTTGTCCATGTATATGCTCAATGTAAATAAAATTATTTTTAAATAATTTCATTTAAATTTAATTATGAATATATAAATATTATAATAAATTATAAATTATTATCTTTTAAATAATATGAATTTGCTGGACAGTCAAACCGTGCTAACCTTGAGCCCATACTTGAATTTATTTTAAGAAAAACTTCCATTTGACTAACCTATAAATATCTTTACATATTATTTTTTTCACGACTATTTTTTAAATATTTAATTTCAAATTCAACTCATATTTTTAATCTACCTGTTTTTTCTTTTTCTATTATCTAAACTCAAGTTTAATATTTTCTTTTTCGAATCCTCAAAAATAAAAGACTTAGATTAAATTAATTTCATGAGTTACATTAGTACTCAAAGTATATTCAAAATATAAATAGATTTGAAAAAAAATTATTATTTTAAGAAAACTATGATCCCCTGA
This sequence comes from Kokia cookei, assembly GCA_039519145.1. Classification (NCBI taxonomy): domain Eukaryota; kingdom Viridiplantae; phylum Streptophyta; class Magnoliopsida; order Malvales; family Malvaceae; genus Kokia; species Kokia cookei. Next base: position 45,290,043 of record CM076908.1, on the reverse strand, counting down.
GTCTTCACTATGTTCCGTCATTGCGTCGACGCTATCCTTTTCAACTAACTGAAAAACTTCATCCGGTGCTGCCTCAAACAACCTAGTTGTCCATGAATTTGGAAGAGATCTTCTAGCCCTCGCATCAGTCATTCTATTGGTTGATTTACTGATATGTTTAACTGTTACCAACCAATTTCGTAAGCAAAGCCCATGGAGATGAGAAATCAAAGCTTCCTTCACGTCACTTATCTGCCCTCTCTGCAACAAATTTACAAGAGCCGAACAAATCCGTTCCTACTTCTTGTTTCTTGAAACCCAAAGGCCAAGCGATGTCTAGGCCCTTGATTAACGCCCAAGCCTCAATCTGGAGCATTGTGCAGATTCCTACCTATCCAAAAAAAAATCACTAGTCCACTGTCCAACATGGTCCGGGAGAACCATTACTATTTTGTAATTAGAGTTGATCATGAGTCAAGTCGAGTCTTAATATAATTTTAAGTTTATTTTTTAGATTAGGGCCTAATCTAATCCAAAAGAGATCTGAAATTTTGTTAAAGTTTAACCCAAATAAAAATGTTAAAAATTAAATTTGGCCCGTTCGTATTAATTTTTTATATTATTATTATTTATATAAAAATAAATTAAAAAAATATAATACATCAAATACATTAAAAATATTAAAATTAATAGGTGCAACTTAACAAACAAATACCTTTAAAATAGTAGCAAGATTCTAAATAATAAAAACAAAATAGTAACAATATAATAACGAAACGACATCAAAATAATGACAAAACAACAATAAAAACAATAAAAACTTTAGCAAAAGCACTTATTCTTTTTGCAAATTCGAGTTGGACTCAAGACTAAAATAATTACTTAAAGTTTGACCTATTTAAAAAATAGACATTTTTTTTTTATCTAAACTCATTTTTTTGAATTTATATTTTACTCAAACTATTCCACTTTTCAAACAAAGCTCCGAATCCGAGTCATCAAGCTCAAACATTGAGCATAAATATTACGAGCTGTTGAAATATGCCTATGCAAAAATTTTAATAAATGAAAAATTAGAAAATTAAAAGATTATTTAAATTTTATATTCATATTTCAATTTCACATGAAATTTATTAATATTATGATAGGACTTGGACGGACTTCCCGACTAGTAGTAAACTGTTGCCTTTTTTTTAAACATAAAAGCCCTAAACCTCACCGCGACCCTTTCTTTCTCTTTAAGGTATGGCCTCTCTCCTTCTATCTGGTTCTCCCTCTCCCTCTCCCCCTTTTTTTTTGAAAAAGATTCTTTTATCATTTCAATTAATAATTTATTTGCAGAGGGATTGCAGTTTAAAATCTAGTTAGCTTTTCCAATATTTGTGTTTTTTAAAACATTTTTCATGAATTTAAATCGGTGTTAAATTAGGTGATTTGAGCTTTTTGCGTTTCTTGTTCTGTTTAGCAATTTGCGAAGATGCAGAACGAAGAAGGTCAAAACATGGATCTTTACATTCCCCGAAAATGGTATTTAATTTGCTTCTTACTTCTTATCGCCCATGTACATTCATAGCGTTCGTTTGTTTTACAATTGAAGCTTATATGTAGTTTTTCGTTGTTGTTGCAGCTCGGCTACTAACAGGCTTATCACCTCAAAGGATCACGCATCCGTGCAGATCAATGTCGGTCACTTGGATGAGCTTGGCCTATACACTGGCACATTCTCCACCTTTTCTCTTTGCGGCTTTGTCCGTGCTCAGGTTTAATATTGGTTCTTAACTAGCCTTTTGATTGTTTTCAGCTGTTATTAGCTATGTTGCTCCGACTCTTTAGTTTTCTTGAAGTAATTGTGTCCGCCACATATCTGGACCTTCGTTTCAACTATATTTTGCAAATTTCATTGTCATTGCTTATGTCGGGGTACATTTTCGTGTTGACTAAATATTTGAGGTATGGCTTAACTTAAGACTGTTTTGTGTATCCATTTAATCTGCAAGTTCACTTAGAGAAACATCAGCTTTAAATTTGCCTTGCAACATTCGTGTTTACGGAGCTGAAATAGACAATGTATAACAGCTTATGTCTGGTTGCCTGCTGATTCATACAAGTATTCGGATGTTCTTAGGTTTCTGCTTGTTGCTATTACTTGCTATTGCTGTGATCTTTTGTTTTTGGATCAGCCTCACATAGTTGTATCTATGTCATGTTTAAGTTCACGTAAAAAACTAAAAGCCATGAAGCTGCAACTTAGTTAATGATACACTTGCAGTTACATTGTTGTGTTGAGACTTTAAGTTGGTGTGTTTTATCCATTTCAATCTACAAATTTGTTGAGAGAAACATTAGTTTCAAATATCCAGTTGCCTGCGGAACGGCGCAAGGTCCGGGTAGTTCCAGTTAGGAAGCTGTTTCATAGGGCTGCTTTAAGAATTTAGATTCTGTGTTCATACCTTTTGGTTTGTTCTTTATAAAGACATTTAGTTTTGTCTACTTTGTTCGGTTTTACAGGGCGATGCTGATAGCGCTCTTGACAGGCTATGGCAGAAGAAAGCTGAAGTCAAACAGCAGTAGTTGGGTACCTTTTTATTACCGGTCTCTGAACTCGGTAGGGAAAATTCTTGGCAATGACTGTTGAATTCTAGTTTTTTTAGGTAGATAAAGTTGAAAGTTGTTTTTGTCGAATTGTTGATGTCTAGTCTCTTGCATTCGATATATATATACACACTACATACCCAATGTCATGCTCATACTCGTTTTTGATACTCACATCTAAATCTATGATGATATTTTTATGCTTTAGAATAAGCTTTTGGCTTTGAATTTTTCGCTTTTATTAAAATATTTGTGTTTGAGACATATTCAAATGTTCTTTTTGGTTGCATTCACTTCTTTTAAACTTTTATGTATTAAGGATTAGTTTAGCATTGTTTTTGAAACATGCTTTTAAAAAATATTTTGAAAAATTGATTTTGAAATGTACTTTTGAAAAGCTTGATTTAATATTTGAGTGTTTAATATAACTGTCAAAAAGTATTTTTGAGAAATAGAATATCATTTTAGACATGTGTTATAAAGTAAAAAATAAACATTTTAAATAAGATTCAAATTAGTTAATATTATGATATTTTAATAAGATTATAGAAATTAATTTATTATATTTTTATTAATATTTTAATATATGAAATATAAATTTTAAATATTTTTTAAGTAATTAATTAAAAAAGGGAAAATATCATGTGTTTTAGAGGTAAAAACGTAATTGAACTGTCAAAAATATTTTTAAAATGAAAAAACTAAAATTTTTAACTTCTGCATTTGAAAAAAAATACTTCTGAAAAGTAAAAATTTCCTTTAAAAATTACTTGTTTAATATTACTTCTGATTTAAAAATATTTTTCATGTCAAAAGTATTTTTTAGAAACGTTACTAAACAAAGTTTATTAAAATTTAAAGAAATGGAGGAATAAAAGCTTTTACGGGAACTTCATGTTCAACTTGGGCCGCTCTTTTTCCTTAGAAACTTTGTCTACCACTCAAGAAGGAACTTTGTTTATCAACCATTTGTTTTCCATTAAACATTCCAGCAAATGGCAAATGGAATATATACGTAAACTAACAGTTAACATTAATTTTTTGTCACCCAAAATTTGTAGCATTAATATATAAGTATTAAATATAGTAAATATACAATAAAAATATGTTGTTAATTAAATGGATAATTCTTAAAATTATATATAAACTTTGATTTAATGTTCAATTTGATATATGAACTTTAATTTAGTGTAATTATACATATGAAATTTTGATTGTGGTTTAAATATATATGAAACTTTAATTTTGATTCAATCATACTTATTTAAAGAAATAAATACATCAATTTATTTTTATATTGAATAAATATAATTATATATATATATAATATATAAACATAAAATTATACTATATTAATAGTTGTGTTAATAATTTGAAAATTGAATTAAATCAACATTTTATATAATTACAAAATCAAAATATATACATAATTGCATATTAGATTAAAGTTGATGTTTATCCGTTAATTAATAGCATCATGGTAGCATCTTTGATATGCAAACTGTTGGAAGGTTTAAAGTTTATTTTGTAAGACGAATGAAGTCTGGTTTATTGATTAAGGTGCACGTATTGGGTATTTGAGCAATCAAGTTCAAATAGAGATTTAGAGTTTTTTTGAATTCTTAAAGATTTTTTAATTTATTAGTTTGAGTTTTGTGATAATATGTATGTTATATTATGCTTTGTGCTATTTCCATGGGTCGAATATATATAAACATATATACGCCCACATAGTTTACATAAAATAAATTTTTTCCGAATCAATCTAAATCTATAATAACAATTAGGATAGAATTTATCTTAGTTGTTATGAGATAAAAGGATTATAAAATCGATTTGGTAATTGATTCTCCTTTCTAATGAGTTGTATTGAATTAAAAGATTTTAACTAGAAAGCTTTAATCATAGAGTATTATAATTCATTAAGATAGATATTTAATTTTTCAATTCAAACAAAAAAATGTTCAAGAAGAGACATGATGCAACGATAATATATATATGTAATGATGTATATTATTAATTATGTACGAAATTACATATTATTCGTATGCAAAATATCTAATAACAAAAAAAAAAAACCATAAAAATAGCAATTAAAAATCAAAATCAATACCATCTTCAAGACCAGCTTCATAAGCATCTCCTACCATATCACCGATCAACATTCCACCCAACAATCCACCGGCCAACCCCAATCCTAGCTCTGCTCCCATGCCGCCGCCGCCTTTCTTAGGTTTCTGCGGCTTCTGCACCGGAGGGTACCCATAATATCCACCTTGACCCGAATATCCATACCCTTGAACCGGTGCCTGTTGGTATCCATAGGGCGGATATCCACCGCCAGGTTGAGGGTAAGGATAACTTGCCGTTTGGGGTGGCGGCGGATATGCTCCATGTGAAGGACGGTATCCGGAGCTCGGTCCTGGATACGCAGTTGCAGGCGGTGGATACGCCATTGCTGGCTTATCCATGTATCCTGAGCTTGGTGGTGGATACGCCATAACTGGCTTCTCATTCCCCCACTGCTTATCAACGTTCATGGCGCCAGCCACCGTAGCCGACGGTTGCGTGAACTTGTCTCCAAACTTGTAAGAAAAATTCAACACACCTTTAGCTTTACCATTAGCCAACCTAACGGCGTAACTTAGATTATTTTGACCTTTCCCGTTCCCATTACCCTTATCAAGCAATTCCTTGACGGGAACTTGAACCGTACCGATATCCCTATCTCCAAGCTGACGTTGTGATTTAAGGATAAACACGACGGTAAGCCCATTCTGACGAGCGGCAGCTTCATCGACGGTGAACCTTACTGTGTAATTCCACTCTGGGTTTGAACCACCGTTCTTGTCGACCGGAGTCCTTTGCGCTGTACGAAAATCACCGTTGATTGAAACGACGACATAAACATCCATCTTAGTAAACAGATTGACGTCTTTGAGATCTTTGGCGGAGATAACATTGATTTCTAAAGGTATAAACTCCATAGCTTTCTCTGAAAATCAAGCAAAAGGAAGGAAAAGAAAGAAGTAATTGAAGGGCTTATATAAATTGAAATTGTATTGAAGCGAAAAGGGGCTTATGTATTTATATAGAGAGAAATAAAGGGTGGAGAAAAAGAAAGAAAGAGGAAGGATCGTATGGAACCGCCATTAAAGAGAGGTTTTAAAGCGATAGAGTTTGGGTGGGAAAGTGGAAACGAGAATTTGTTCTACGCGTCTTCCCTATTCTACTCGGTGCGGTTTCTTAAGATAATCAGTTTAAACATATCTTATGTAAAAATATTATATTATATTATTCTACATTATACGAGACGGATCTAGAACCGGTCCAACTGGGATAGTGGTCTGAAATAAGAGATTGGGCCAATTATCAATGACCCAGTATGAATCAATTATTACTATTTTCTTATATATTCTAAAATTTTTATATTTTTTAATAGTTTATTTCGTTAAATTAAATAAATCGATTGGATCGAATTAGTTTAACCCCTTAACTAATTTAACCACCTGAGCTGAAAACCTTAAAATAGACAATTAAATTATAGTATTATACATTTAATTAATCGGTTATGAAACCGTCTCTATTTTAGTAATTTAATTATATTTTTTTTGTCGATTGAGTTTTAGTTTAATTTGTACGATATTGTTATAAATGTAAGAGTATATGAATTTGAGTGTACTAAAACGTATTATCCTTTTATTTATGAATTACGAAGGGACTATGTCTAGTTCTATGCAAAAACTCAAAAAAAACATGTATGATTATAATATATAATGAAATTATTAAAAAATTATAAATTTTTATTTAATTACTGATATTTTTGAAATTTAAAATTTAATTATTTTTTATTAATATAATAATAACATATTAAATTATATTACTTTACGTTGGTTGTTATAGAAAAGTCCTAATTGATATGTTTTTTCTTATGATCATAATTGTGTACATAATATAGTTGATACAATATTTATTTGTGCAAGAAGTTATGATTTGAAGTCTTCCAAATTGATACATGCTAATCCGACAGTCACTACAATGTATGATTGTCACCGGAGAAGGGATGAATATAGTTAATATTAATTCTCTGTGTCGATAGTACTTTAAAAATGTAATCGTTTCTTTCTAATTTTTTTATAAAACAATAATATTTATTTATTTTATTAATTTGATTATAATTTTAAAAATTCAATAAATTTATTTATTAATATTTATATATTTTATTAATCTAGTCCTGATTTTAAAAAAAATAAAGAATAGAAAATTTTCACTGAAGTTATTTGTGGATTTTCAGTGCTCAAAAACTGAAAATTCTGCTTATTTCACTGAATAATTGAATGAATCAAATAGCTGGTTTTGCTATCATGAAAAGTTATAAATTTCAAAGTTACATTAGAAATTTTTATATACTGTTTGCTTTTTTGGGTTGAGATTGGAATGGAGGATATGGGTCTTCCAAAATTATACTTTCTAATTTTTTAAGTTTTGAAATATTTTTAGAATCAAAATTAAATTAATAGAATTGTTATATATTTTTTATTATAGATTTGAGATTCGAGTATAGTCCGGATTATTTATCTGTGACTTGGAAGGGCTCAACCAGTCAGATACTTGTAAGTCTCACAATAGGAGTTCGTTAGAAAGGCTCATGAAGGTGGTTCATGAGTCCAGTTCGCATGCATCAGGGAGTTCGCATGTGGAGACTATAATGTATAATAGACAGATCGGTGAACATGTGATAAGTCTAAAATAGTACATCAGCATGCATGGAGTCTACCAAGAATAATAACCATGTACATAAATACCTAATTATCCTCTTCAATGGAATGCAACAAAAACACTCAACAAGAATAAAATATGTAATTGTTGATAATTAAATTTATTGATTTTTAAAAAAAATTAAGATCAAATTAATAAAATATATAAATATTAAAAGATTAAATTTATTATTGTGCTAATAAAAAAATATCATTAAGCTTTCACAACTTTTTAACCGTACAGTGACAAAAAAATATTTAAAAGAAACGTTAAGGTCTACAAAAAATTTTTATAGTAGAACTACCGAAATAGCAATAATCTCATAATTATGTGACTATCGTGTAATTAATCTTGAAGGCAAATAAATTATGCACTACAAAATTTATATAACTAATTAATGGCATATAGTTTTTTTAAGGAATGTCATAATATTTTAAACAATATTAAATTTTAGATTTTTTTATGAATTATAAGGAAAGAGTAAAGTTTTAATAATAATACGATTGGCACGACTCGAATTCAAATCACATTTAGGGCAATGAACACTCTTAACCATAAGATTAACACACGGAATTTAAATTATAGATTTTTTTATCAAAAAATTATAAATATTTTTAATATACAATATAATGGGTGATAATTTTCTTATAAAGCTTAGTTGGATTTAAGTAAAAGATTAAAGGTTTAATTGATTATCAATTGAAATGATTTATTTCAACGTGGTGTGAAATTTTATTTAAATAAAACTAGATTATGATATAAGTGAAAATTTGTTTAATAAATTTATAAACAAAATACAAATTAAATATGGTTTTAACAAATTTATTAAAAAATAATATAAAATTAAATATTATTTTATCACACATTCACGATACAACTTTGGTTAAAATAATAAAAAGTTAATATTGTAAAAATTACGATGTTTTGAGTTCAAATTTTATTAAATTTATCAAAATATTAAAAGATAAAAATATACGGACTTAGCTCCATTTTGAAGGGTAGTGAAATTGATTCCAATTAGATTAAAAATAGTAGTAACAATAGTGAAATTGGAAACTATGACGGTGAAAATAAAACCTCTGATGGAATGTGTTTGGATGCAAACATATCTATGGTAATAGAACAAATTATAGTAAAAAAACCATTAAAGACATTAGATTAATATGTATAGTAATTATATAATTAGATGAATTAAAACTTAACAAAATAATATTCGAAATTTATTATTTTTATATATATTATAATAATTTAATATTTTTAAAAATTTATTCACTAAAAAATATTATCATATTATTTTCTATTAAAATTATTAATTATTACTTTATTTATATATTTATATATTTTATTTATGTTTAGACTTATCCATTTATAACTTTTTCATTTTTATATAATTAAATATTTAAATCTCATATCTCATAGTATTTGTTTTTTCTCTTTATAAAATAAAATTTTAAAAAATCCAAAGTCACAAATATGTAGTTTATCTTAGAGGTGTAAATGAGACATTAGTGTTCGTAAGTTATTTGAGTTTGACTCGAAAGAAGTTTGAACTCGATTTGGTAATATTATTGAATCGAGCTTGAGCGCTGCTGAACTATTGATTGAACCAAATTTGAGTTTAATAATACTTTGCTAGAATAACTTGCAAGCCAAGTTTTTTATATTTTTATATTGCCCTTAATATATATTATTAACCCTAAGCTTAATTATTGAGTCGAGCTCGAGTTCGAGCTCAAGTACAAAAATTAATAAACAAGCTTAATCGGGCTTGAGTAGCTCGATTATATCTCAAGCTAAGTTCCAGCTTAAAAATAGATGTTCGATAAAGTTCAAACCGAGTATAGAGCTTCGAATTTCTAGTCAAACTTAAGCTCGAACTTGTCAGTATTCAGGCTCATCTCGCTCAATTACACCCTTAGTTTGTTGCCTAAACTTGTCAAAAAGTACCTAATTGATATTTGAAATTGTATTTTGTTATTTAGATTAATACCTCCAAACTAACAATGTTAGTTTGAGCTGACCTGACATTGATGGTCAATTTTATAACACGTAGGAATCTCTTAATATAACACGTGGTAGTCATGAATTTAAAAAGTTTTAAAAATATATATAAATTAATTTTAAAAATATAATTTTTTGGTCATATCAACTAGTACTTTTGGATAAATTCAAAAAGTAAATTACATGTTAAACCTTAAAAAATTATCTCTGCTAGAAAATAAAAATAACTAACTAGATATTTTTGAACAAATTAAGGGGCTAAACTATATATTAACCCTAAGATAAAAGTAAAAAAAATGGGTATTTTTTTTATTTTTATATATAATCATTTTAATATAATGTTTTTAATGATGATTTTTATTTTTATTCCATAATCCTCATTGTGATTGAATTCAAATGTATATCTAATTATTAATTTTAATTTTACCGTCTTATCGTTAATTTTCAATATTTCTGAAATTAATCTCATCGTCCAACCAAAAAATTAAAAGATATACCTATATATTATCCTATTAATTTTTAAGAAATAATTAATTGAATATGCAATGTAAATATTAAAAGAAGTATTGAATGTTAAATTAGTATAATTTTACAGATTTTTATGAATTAAAATCATAATTTTTTATAATTTATATTCATTATTATTTTTTAACAATTTAAATAAATTATTAATTTTTATTTTGAGATCATTAAATACATTATATTATAATGCACATAAATTAAAAAAAACAATAACAAATAAAAAATAAAAATAAAATCCTATATTATTGACCTCATAAATATAAAAAAACAGTAACAAATATAAATCATAACAAAATCCTATATTATTGGCCTCATAAACATTCTCAATTCAAATTTCAAATTTTTTGAAAACTCAAAACAAATGCAAGAATAATGAAAAAAATACATTGCACTCTCGAGTCTGGAAAGATCTAGGTTCGAACTTTGAAGACGATATTGTTGGGAGGGATAACCACGCACCCCGAACATGAACCGTAAAACAGACATAAATAACATAAAAAATGAAAAAAAAAACACCATAAAATAGCAACTAAAATTATTAAAACTAAAAGCTTTCTAAAATATATTGAAATTTTGCATAAGCATCTTCGAAATAATCTTCAAAATCTTCATAAGCATCTTCGAAATAATCACCACCCGCATTCCACCATATCCATGACCATGACCTCGAAAAGGTGGCTGTTAGTATCCATATGGCGGATATCCACAGCCAGGCGACGGACGGTAAGGATATTTTGCCATCAAAGAGTACCAGAAGCTCCACCCTGGATTACCATTTGCATGCGGTGGGTACATTGGCAGAAACACCATTGCAGCCATCAGATTCATCATCGGAAGAGGTGGATACATCATAGTTGGCGGTTTCCTCCTATTCCAAAGTTGTTTGCGCCATCCGTCGTAAACGGAGGTGGCGGAACAAACTTGTTATACTTGTCATTGAACTTGTATTTGAAATTCAACATACATACCTTTAGTAATTCCATACAAAGAGATTGGTACGACAGAGATTACGTTTCGATGGTCATTATCAAGCAGTTCCTTGACGGAGACTTTAGCCATAACTGATTTCTATGACTCCAAGCTCACAATCGAATTTAAAGCAGAATGCAACGGTGAGGAGGTCCCGACGGACGATGACTTCATCGACGTTGAATTTCACAGTGTAATTCCATTGGTGGTTTGAACCACGACCTTTGCCAATTGAAGTCGAAGGGTGATCGCCGTCAATTGAAACGACGACGTAAACGGCCATAGTGCTAAAAAGATCGACGACTTTGAGATCGTTGGTGGATATAACATCAATTTCTAAACGTTCACATTGTTAGAGCCCAATTTTGATCGAGCCCATTCAATTCAAAACCATCCGAATAAATTAATATAAAATATAAATTGAAATTTATTTTCAATTTAAAGTCTAAACTACAAAGTTTGAAAGCCCATTTTAGAAACCCAAATACCCATTCACCCATTACAAAATAACCCAATTTCTAGCCAACACTTAAAGCCTAATACCTTCAAAGAATTTAAAACCCTAATTCCCTAACCCTTGTGCTGCTGCCTCTTTCCTTTGTAACTTGCCCTTGCCACCTGCATCTGACACCATCATCGACCATCAAGTGATTACCTGCAAAATAAAAAAGAAGATAAGACAGAAATGCGGCAAAAACAAAGAACACATTGTAGTCTTTTGGCTATAAAAAACCGTTCGATTTGTAACAAAGGGGGACTCTCCTTCCTACTCCGATTTTTCAAAGAAGAATAAATACTGAGCAATAACAAAAATAGCAAAAAATTCGTTAGTTTGTGTTTGTTTTATTTTTCATACATGTATATATATGTACATCTTGATTTCTATTTTTATTTACATACGCATGTACATAAATATATAAATATATATCTTGACTTTATTTTTATTTTTATTTTTATACATACGTGTATATATATATGTGTGTGTGTGTGTGTAAATAGATATACATCTTGATTTTTATTATTTTTATATATGTAAAAACAAAAAAAAAATAAAAAATGGATTTGAAAATAAAAAGCAAAAACAAACTTTTTGATTTTTTTCTTGAAGATCTAAGCTCGATCTTGCTAGATCCGAGCCCAATCTATCTTTTAAAAAATTCTTACCTTGGGGGGCCACCGTGCATGACAGCGGATGGTGGCGGCCGACAATAATCGGCGAACGGTAAGGTGGTCGACGGCAAGAAAGGCTCACCAAAAAAAAAAGAGGAAGAGAAGAGAGAAGGGAGAAAGAGTTGAGAGGATTTTTGGATTTTTTTGAAGAAATGAGTGAAGAAATGAAAAAAGAAGAAGAAAGATTTAAATGGTTTATATAAGACTCCAAAACGACGTAGTTTTGGGAATGATTTAAAACACCAAAAACTACGTCGTTTTGGCCTATACTATGGGAATAGATTTTAAAAAAAAATGGGTTATTTTTCAGTTGATCCTGGGAATGATTTAAAACACCAAAAACTACGTCGTTTTGGCCTGTACTATGGGAATAGATTTTAAAAAAAAATGGGTTATTTTTCAGTTGATCCTTCTGTTTATTTTATTTTTGCAATCTCGTCTTTTTTTACATTTTTAATTTGTTTTAAATTTACCCAATAGTTTTAAATTAATTTCAATTTAGTCATTTGACTTTAGAATGCATGAGGAGTTGCCATGTGTCACATTTTTAGATTATTTGCATATTAAGCCGCTATTTTCTTTGAAAATCATATTTTAACCCTCGAACTTTTTTAGAAATTACATTTTGACCTCTAATCTTTCTAAAAATCATTTTAACCCCAAACTTCTTCAAAATTACATTTTAACTTTTTAAAATTACATTTTAACCACAAACTTTTCCAAAATTACATTTTGACCCCTAAGCTTTCCTAAAATTACATATTTACCCTTTAACTTGTCTAAAATTATGTTTTGACCCTTATCCTCCGAAAATTCATTTTTCAACCCCGTTTTTTTTTCTTTCTCTTCGATTTTTTGTATATAAATTTTAATTATTATTCTTCTTATTTTTAATTAATTCTATTTTTTTATTTTGATTAACGATTCTATCATATTTTGTATTTTATCTTATGTTTAATTTTTGTATTTTCTTATATGCTTAATTGTTCTATTTAATGTTGCACAATTATCTTTAAAATTAAATTTGCTTTCTGATTTTCTCTAAAAATACAAATATTTTAAAATCGAAGCAATATTTCTTTATTTCGGATTTTGAAAAATTGTGCTTTAACTTACTAGACACAATTTTTTTTTCAAACAGGAATAATCGAATATCCGTTTCAAGGTTTGAAATTGGCAACGAAAGAATGCTCGTTATTTACGGATCTCGAAATGTTATGTCCTAACTCACTAGACGTGACTTTCTTCCTCGATCATTTCGAAATAACGAGACTTCCTCACGAAATTCGATTTTCCTTCTTAAACATGTACATCAAATAAATCATACATTTAAGGATTGTATTTTAAATTTTACTTGAGTTTTCAAATTTTTAACAAATCAAGACCAGATAATAATCGACGTGGTATCAATTTTGGACATGTAATGGTGATAATCCTTCCTCACACGTAACTAACTCTTAAACTCATTTTTTGGATTTTGAAGACCAAAATATTTTTCAAAATGGATTTTAAACATTTTGTGGTGACCCAATCACACCGAATAAAAGATTGATTGCGACTCTCATTTTTCAATTTAAAAATATTTTCGAAATTTTTTGTTTTTTCGAAAAAAACATTTTCACACACATTCCATGATTTTCATGATATTTTTCAAAATAAAAAATGGAAAGGAGGACTGAAAATGGATTGATAAACGAAGGCAAACAACTATTCTATTATCTATAAGTAATAACAGAGATAAAACCTAATTTTTATCTTTAATTTTACAATTGTATCTTTAAATTTAAAATTTTATATGGTGGTTTTTATTATGAATTATTAAATCATCTAAACCCTTACAATTTTTTATACAATAAAATCTTTAATTTGTAACCTTATAATGGATAAATTAATTTATGGATCATTTGCATAATATTATTTATGATTTTTTTTTCTAATTATTTAATGATATTAAAAAAAAATTATGTTATTAAAATATAATTTTGATAATTTTTTTTAATCAGAACCTCGAATCCAGAATTATGAATCCCGAACCTTGAACCTGTTTAGGGTTCTTAATTTAAGGTTTGAGTTTGTGATTCAGAATTTGGATTTTGATTTGAGGTTTAAGATTCTATATTCGATATTAAGGATTTAGCATCTAATTAGGTTCAAGTTTGCGGTCCAAACTTAGACCTATTTAGGGTTTAAGATTTTTGATTTTTGATTGAGGGTTCGAGTTTGCGATTCAAGATTTAGATTTGAATTTGGGGTTTAAGATTATGTATTCGTCATAATTCTAGATTCGAGATTCGGGATTCAAGATAAAAATATCAAAATTATGTGTCACTGATATGATTTTTTTTGAAATGTCATTAAATATTTAGAAATAAACAATGAATTATGTAGTGAGAATAGTTCATAAAATAATTGCTCCCTTATAATAATATGGATAAAAAAAAGTGTTTATTATTAAATCACGATGGCATTTGCTTATGATGAAACTCGAAACAAATCGCTTTAAAATGTGCTTAATTAAGTGAAAAAAATTAAAAAATAATAATAATAAAGTGAAAAAAATTGAATATGTTTGATAGAAAAATAATAAAATAAATTACGAGGGAGCTATTTTGTTTTGTATTAAGAATTTTTTACCTTAATACATAAAAACAAATCATTTTAAAATTGAAAGATAAGAAGAAAGGAAACGTGAGAGATATATGCATTTTCAAAAGTTTTATTTTTTTCTTTTTCCTGTTCAATTTTACCAAATAATAAATGAGAAAAATATTACTTTTGCTTTCAATTTTTTCATCTTTCTTACTAAAGACGCCTACCGAAAAAAATATTATATCTATTATCTTTTTAATTTTTAATTTTTCTAATTTTTTAATTTTCATATTTTTATTTTTTTCAATTCTATCAAGCGAAATCTTAAGATTTCTGCTTTTGTCATATTTAACAAAACCTCATTGAGATTTCAAATTAAATTTTAAATTTACATCGGTTTGGATGATTTAACTTAGTTTTTTTCTTCTCTAACTTTTGTTAGAACATTTAAATATTAGTATTTATCTTCTTACTTAAATTTTGATAGACATTATGAATAATTCTAAGTATTCGTATCAAATTCAAAAATTATATTAATATTTTTATTTTTTATAATTCATTTTATTTAAATTTATTTTAAATATTATTGAACCAATAATTATCTAAATATTAATATTAGATCAGTCTTAGCTCAAATAATACCATACAAATTTTTATTCGGAAATTATTATTAACTACCTTAAAATGTTTGGGCAAAGGGTTGCATTTTTTAATTAATTTCGGTCAGCACAAACTAATGGAAATAGTGCATATGTACAATTTAGTTAATAAAATACAAATTTAAGGACTAATTAAGTTAATTTTTTTTAAGAATCAATTAAATACAAATCAACAAATTTAAAGATTAAATTATATATTATCCCTGAAGAAAATGATAAAAGGGAGAATTGAGCTGCAAAATGCTGCATGAAGTTTTGACTAGAAGTCTAGTGGAATATATATATATATTAAATAGTTTCGTTATAGGTTTTGATTATGTTCTTTTTATACAATGCGTAAAACTATTCATAAATTTTTCCTAATTCATAAATAAAAAGATAATGCACTTCATTATATTCGAATTCATATTCTCCTACATTGACAACAATATTATTGTCAATCGAGCTAAAACTCAATCGATATTAATATTTTTAATTATCATTTAACATTAACATTATTTTATTATTTAATATAAATATAGTTTTAATATTTTATTATTTTTTATATATATAATGATGCTAACAGGTATTTTTTATTTTTATCTCACCATCGTCATCGTGATTAAATTTAAATACACATTCAATTATTGCTTACAGTGACAGGAACTTTTAATCTCATTGCCCATCTAAAATGTCGAACACATTATAATAGGTTAAGGATTTATTTAATATATTACTTTATTATTTTTAAAGAAAAATTATTTCAATATGCAATATAAATATTAAAAAAAGACCTGCTACTAGAAGTTGGAACAAATAGGAACCGTCTTTTAACCTCATTAATAGAGGGCCACCAAAAACTTTCCATTATCATCTCAACAGTGTCCATGCAAGTTGACTATAATTCCTTAATCAAGCCACTTAGAGTTGTCCATAACTCGAGCAGATACATTTTTTGTAACATTCCATCCAATTCCTCGCCACGTCTGGCAGCACTCCACCAATCCATTCAGGTTGGAAGACCCTTCAACATTAACGTTAACCCATTCAAGACTCAACAAAAGCCCTTTTGAGTTTATTAAATACATTATATTATATTATAATATATATACAAAAAAAGATAACAATAACAAAAACAAAAAAAAATAAAAACAAAACAAAATCCTACACAATCGGCCTCGTAAACATTATCATTCAAACTTCAAATTCTTCCAAAACTCAAAACAAAGAAAAATTATTTAAAAGACAAATGAAAGAAAAATGAAAATGAAAACATATATAGCAATTAAAACTAAAAACCTTCAAAATTATCTTCTTCTTTTTTTGGTGAATAAAGAATAAAAGACTAGTTCAAAACCTACAAGTTTTCTAAACCTCCATTAAGATTCCCAGGGAGGGTATTCATGAGAATGGAGGTAGATGCCCTATGATTTCGAGCTTGTATTGCACAGAACTGATTTGTCCAAGCAGTTGCGATTTTAATTGTGTCCATGAAATTCCATTTGAGCTCTTGAAAAACAAAGGTGTTACGGTTCTTCCATAATCTCCATGCCAGAATGCCAAATAGCGTAGACCATAGGGTGTTGCTCAGGCCCAACCTATTTTTTGTTGTCAGGCTGGACTCTAACCATTGATCCAGCGAATTGGAGAAGAAAACAGACCACTAATCCTTAGGGATGAAGAATTTCTAGACGATTGCAGCTGATGGACAATCTCGTAGAACATGCAAAGTGTTTTCTTCAGCACAATGGCAAAGTGGACATGTTGGATCATGGCTGATGGAATGTCGAACACGTTCTTGATTTTTTAAAAGCTTCTGTTTGCAAGTTAGCCAAACAAAGAGATAAACCCTGTGTGGGCCATGATATTTCCAAATTGCCTTCCATTTTTTAGCTTGTTCATGCCATGACTCTTTCCTTAGCATTCTATAAGCTTTTTTAACAGAGAAAACACCATCTCTCGAAGGAGCCCATCGAAGCCGATCTTTTCCTGCTGATGCATGTGGTTGTGGGATATTAATAATCTTTGTAATAATATTATCAGGCACATGTTGTTTAAATGTTCTCAAGTCCCAGGTGCCATTTGCATCCACCATGTCTTTTAAGGTGTACTCAAGGTGTGGTTGATCGAGAAAGGTGAAACGTTTTAAGGGCCCAACATTCGGGACCCAAGGATCGTCCCAGCACCGAATATGTTCTCCTATCCATATTTCCCAGTGTAAATTTGATATAAGTAGGGGCCATACCTTGGCAACACCCCTCCAAATGGCCGAGCAACCTCCACATACCACACTAGCTAGCATTCTACCTTCCACTTTATATTTTGAATGTAACACTTGTACCCACAAGGCGTCCTCTTTAGTTAGGAGATTAAAACCTAGCTTTAGTAAAAAGGAGGTGTTTTGGTCCTCAAGTCGACGAATTCCAAGACCACCATTTGAACGTGGTTGGTACATGGATTCCCAATCCACTAGGGCAATTTTCCTTTTCCCTAAACTTGAACCCCAAATGAACTGTTTAGTTAGCTTTTCAATATCATCACAAATACCTTTGGGCAATCTCACTGTTTGCATAAAATAGTTTGGGATTGCGAGGAGGACTGATTGAGCTAGAGTGAACCGATCAACTATAGAAAGTTTATGAGCATCCCAATTACATAATTTGCCTCTCACTTTGTCGACTATAGATCCAAAGGTAGCCTTGGTGACCCTTTTATGAAAGAGGGGAACTCCAAGATAAGTCCCCAAGTCCTGAACTTGATGAAAACCTAAAAAGTTACCAATTTGGGATCTCGTATCCTCATCCACTCCTTGCAAAATAATCTTGAAAATCATCATAAAAAAAATCTTCAAAAGCATCACCTCCTCACATTCCACCATATCCATAACCTCGAAAAGGTGGCTGTTGGTATCCATATGGCGGATAGATGATTATATGGGAAACCTACAACGTATGATTATTTTAGGGTGTTTGGTTGTTGTTGTTATCCGTTTCTGCATTCGTTAATAAGCATAAACTTGAGTTTCAACCAAAGGCTTGTACGTTTCTTGGCTATAGTTCACATCATAAAGGGTATCAATGTCTTACCCCTGATGGACGGTTAATTGTCTTTCGGCATGTGGTGTTCGATGAGGGAAAGTTTTTGTTCGAGAAATCTGTTTCAACACCAGAATTACCTGATGATCGAATCACCACTTATCTTCCTGTTGTGATGCCTCTAGGTGGCAACTTAGTATCCTGGTGTTCTAAGAAACAACAGGCTGTCTCTAGGTCGAATGCTGAGGTTGAGTATCGTGGACTAACTGTAGCAACTGTTGATGTTATGTGGATTGTTTCTTTGTTGAGTAAGCTCAAGCTCAAGTCAGCAGATGTTCCTGTTATCTGGTGTGATAATTCTAGTGCTGTGGCTGTTGCCGTTAATCCAGTAATGCATTCTAAGTTCAAGCATGTGGAACTGAACCTGTTTTTTGTTCGAGAGAAAGTGAGTGCTGGGTCTCTTTGTGTAGGAGAAGTGCCAGCTTGTGACCATATAGCAGATATTTTCACTAAACCTCTTTTTGCACAGCAGTTTGGTCGACTACGACAGTTACTTCGAGTTGTTAAAGTTAACTAAGCTGGGTGAATATTAGAGTTAAGACGAGTAGTCTGGTAGAAGTAATTAGAGGTTGTTAGTACTTCTAAACTGTTAAATGGTTAGTCTATTGAAGAAATAGTTTGATAAATTCTGTATAAATAGTAAATTGCAAGTCATTTAGCAAGTTAATCAAATCTGAATAAAAGATTAAGAGAAATTTCTTATCAGGTTTTCTTCTAGTATTGTGAATCTTTACAGTAAGGATAATCTGCCATTGGATGGTACCAAAATCTCCACCGCGGATAACCGTTTGCATGCAGTGGGTACATTGGCAGATACACCATTGCAGGCATCGGATACATCAATGGAAATGGTGGATACATCATAGTTGGTGGCTTCCTCCTATTTTTTCCAAAGTTCTTGGCGCCATCCACGATAAACAGAGGTAGCGGAACAACCTTGTTACACTTGTCACTGCACTTGTATTTGAAATTCAACATACCTTATGTAATTCCATACAAAGAGATTGGTATGGCGGAGATTCCGTTTTGATGGTCATTATCAAGCAGTTCCTTGACGGAGCTTTAGCCGTACCGATTTCTATGACTCCGAGCTCACAATCGAATTTAAGGCAGAATGCGACGGTGAGGAGGTCCCGACAGACGGGGGCTTCATCGATGGTGAATTTCACGGTGCAATTCCATTGGCGGTTGGAACCACGGCTTTTGCCGATTGGAGTCCTTTCCGCTGAAGGGTGATTGCCGTTGATTGAAACGACGACATAAACAACCATTGTGCTGAAAAGATCGACGACTTTGAGATCGTTGGCAGAGATAACATCGATTTCTAAACGCCTAAATTCCATGATTTTTTCAAAATAAAAAATGAAAAGAAAAACTGAAAATGGATTGATGAACAAAGACAAACGGTTGCTTATATTATATAAATAATAGTGTTAGTATGTAGTTGGCCCTAATTTGCATTTGATTTTTTTATTTAAATAATATTTGAATTTATATTTCTTCATTTAGATTGGTATATTTGCTTTAACATTGTAAGTTTATATTAGTGTGACACTAATAATTAATATGTTGATGATACATGACAACCTTTTAATATATTACGCGACACATAAATTTTAAAATTTAAAAATAAATTAAAAATATATTTTTTTCACATAAAAAATACTCAACAAAAAATATACATTTTTTTATTAATTTATAAAGAATTATTTAATTTTTAAAACTTATGCTTGACGTGTGACATATTAAAAAGCTGTCACGTATTACTAACGGATTGGTTATCAATGCCATGTAACAGTGTTAGTGTTGAAGTACCACCTGAAGATAGAATACAAGTTCAAGTGCCAATTAAATCCAAAAATAAATTTAGATAGCAACTAGATACTTTTTAATCAGTTCAAAGAGTAAACTATATATTAATGTAAATAATAAATATAAATGATTTAATTAAAAAAACTTTATTCAAAATATAAAATTTATATCGTTTTCACTGTTATGAAAATATATTATTTGTTACATGATTTTTAAATATTTATTTTAAATTAAAGTTAACATGTTCTTGAATTTTTCCCTAAAAAATATTGTCAAATTGTTTATCTATAAATTAAATATATATCTAAACTTATAAGATTTATATTAAAAAATTTTAATGTAATGTTTAACTAGAAATTTACAATATGTATACTTAAGCATATTTGATAAATTAAAAAAAATTAAGTATTTAATGTAATTATAATGTAAATTTTAGATTATAATTTTATTAGCTTACAATTTTATCTTTAGGTTTTAAACATTTTAGGTTCTTTTAAACACAATCAAAATTTCAAATTACGAAAATTTTTATTTTACCATTTTATCTTTAATTTTAAAATTCTATAAGGTGATTTTTAACAGTTTGTTGAATAAGAACTAATTTTTATATCTCTTAAAAGATTAATTTCAAAGGTGATTTTTTTGCTTTTAATTTTTCCATTTTTTTCTCAAAAATACACTTATAAAAAAAATTATATTTATTATCTTTCTTTCTATTTTTACTTATTTAAAATTTTCATGTTTTAATTTCTTTCCACTCTATCGATCAAAACCTTAAAATTAAGGTTTAAGGCTTTTACTTTAATCAAGAGTCTTTTTAGATGGATGGTATTTTTACTTATGATTAATATAAAAACAACAATAACGATAAAATTATATACTAAAGCAATACTGTAACATAAAAAATAATAATAATAAACATGCCCTCACAAAAGATAATACCCATCCAAAAACTTAAATTATATCTCGTTTAGATTCCAAAGTTAATTTTTAAATTTACATCGATTTGGATGATTTAACATAATTGTATAACATAGTTTTTTTTTTCTATAACTTTTATTAGAACATTTAAATATTAGTAATTTTATTTTACAATTCATTTTGTTTAAATATTATTGAACATATTCGATGATTATCTAAATAAATAAAGCTAATCGGTGGGTCACACTGGTAGCAAACTAGTTTATTTGCTTATATTTAACTAAATTCCAAATACAAACTAAAAAAATAAAATCAGCTCAAATAACACCATACGAAAGTTTATACAAAAATTATTATCAACTACCGCGAAGGGTTTGCATTTTTTTTAATTAATTTCATGTCAGATTAAGTTTAAACTAAACAAAAAATCATGAGTAATTTAAATATTCACATATAAAATATTTTATATTAAATAGAAACAATTTATCATATAAATTATAATTCATATAATCTTGATTTGAAATGTAAAAAGTTATTTTCTAAATTCGACTCAATACGAGTTTGTTGAGCCCACAAGCAAATCTAAGCATGAGTGATATTTCATTGTATTAACCTATTTATTAAAAACGTACATGTAGCGGGTCAAGTCAAATCGATGTTCGGTTTCAAAATATTTTTTATGTTCAAACTTATTTTTAAATCAGATCGATCTACCCAAAAACTCATTTTATTATTAATAAATAAATAAAATATTGAAATATTTTTTAGTTACTATTTAGTATAATTTTATAATTAAATTTTAATTTAAAAAATATTTTTTATTATTTAAATTGAATTCAAGTCAATCTAAAGTATTAAAATCCTTATCTAAAACTTAATCCAAGTTAGATTAAACCTATAGGACTGGACTAGATACTTCTACTCGTAAAAATATATTATTTTTTCTTATAAAAAATATATTTATTTTTTTATATATTCAAATAATCATTTTTAAAATCAAATCAAATCATTACAATATGCAAATAACTATATTCAAAAGCAAATAATTACACAAACTATCTAATAATTAAAATAAAATATATAAACTTGAACCAAAATAAATATGAATAAAATGCACCAATAGTATCTAATGAGACTTAAATTTGAGATGTCAATCTTAACATTAAATCGAAACAAAATTCTCTTGACTTCAATCTCACCAGTAGACTGAAATTGGGCTTCAAGAAATATTAACTTAATTTCATTTAACCAGCATGCCATTTTTCATTAACCAAATTGGTTTTTTTTTTCACATTACAAACATACCTTAAATAATATCAAGGAATAAAACCATAGGCAAACATTTCAAACCTATATTTCAATTAAAAAATAACATAATATTTTGAATACAAATTAGGATAAAACTTGCGCAAAAAAGAAATGGAACAACCGCACCAGCGATATGTAAATGTATAATAGTAAGTTGTGAGCCTGTAATCTATTGGGACATGTATTCATGCGAAAAAAAAAAAAACCTAATTAGAAATATATATTATTCCCATCATAGAAAGAATAGGGTTAAGTAGGAAAAAAAAAAGAATTATTTGATAAAAAATGATTAATCAGAAAAAAATTAAAGAATCTAGCCATCATTAGTTTGGCCTTTCAATTGAATTTTCAGGCATTGTCATTGATGGTGGTATATTGTGGAGGGTTACCGGAAAGCCAACCCCAAACACCGCCCGAACCCTGACTCTGCTTTGCATTTAAGGCAGCTTGTTCGGATGCGGCTTTCTGTCGTTGCAGGAGTTCAAGTTCTTTTTCTAGTGTTTCCATTGTCTGAAGCTTTTGTCGCAGTTCTGCGACATCGACCTGTTGGTTCAAGAGAATTAGAAGAATACTACAGTTTTTTCGAAAACTGAAATTGGTGTATTTAGAATGGTTGTTTTAAAAGGAGGAAACAGTTGAAAGTAATGGGATTGCTCTTTTGATTCTGATTATACCTCTAATTTGAAGCATCTTGACTGCTCAGTGCCAAGTTGACCACGTACGGATTGGAGCTCCTAAGATGTAAATGGAATTTAGTGAGAAAAAATGTACAGGAAGATGCACACCATTGTTTCGGACTAGCAAACAATTGGAAATGTCAAAGCAAGGTACATGACCTGCCATTGCCAATGACAGCATAAGTTAAGACATTAATACCTTGTACAATTCAGCGTTTCGAGTCTCGGCTTCCAGTAGTTGTTGCTTTAGCTGGAGAGACTGTAACTTCTCCTCGCTCAGTGATGATTCCAGTTCTTGCTTTTCCACCTTGAGTGTTGCTATAATGCGTTCGTTAGTCTTCTCACATTCTGATATCTGCACATAAGCTAAAACTTGAGCTAAAAAAAAATATTGAAATAAAATTTACAACTTCGAGACTCGATAAAAAATTTGCAGAGGTTGAAAGCAAATTTCAGGTGTTGCTTCTGAATGTTGCGAATTATAATAAATCTGCTCTATCAAATATAGCACGTGTGTACTTTATATCAGAAGATTTCAACCAGCAGATCTCCAATGAACTTAATTGGTTTTGAATGTTGAATGCAGAAACAAAATATAACATACAGTGGGCTTTGAGTCGACATTATCCATAACAATTTCTCTTATTTTTCCTTCTTGTCCAATTTCAAATTCGGACCGCAGATCTCTGGTAGGATTAGTGGCATTATGCACGGCAGAAGGAGCCTCTGTAATATTTGATTGTAAGTTTAACTTACAACTTGGGTTGAGAATATTAACCTGGAAGCAAAACATAACAGATCAAAATAGAAACAAAGCGATCAACAAAGTCGGAGAAACAAGGCTAAAAGTGTCTCTACCTCACTGTTGTAGTGCCCATTATATCCTCCAAATGATACGAGTATATCATCACCATTTAAGGAGCCCACAACGAGACTCAAGCCCTAAAATAAAAGAATCAGATTTAATATTATTTACTATTTGCATTGACCAATATACTGCAGAGAAGCGTAATGTCCATAAATTTTGAACTATTTCCATGCAACAGTAATTTTGCTTTTAAGCTTAAAAGCCAAAGAAGTCGATGAAGTTAACTGATGAGAGCCTATGTTGCTCCGACTCTTCATTTTCCTTGAAGTTCCCATGTCCAACACATATTAGAACATAGGTATGGCAAAATATGACCCGTAAAAGATACACTAAATACATGAAAAAACTTAGAATAATTTGAACATACCGATATCTGAAACTTACACCTGAGTCGTAAGTAAAATAGATGAGAAAAAACATGTCAAAGAAATTATTATTGATAATCAAGTCAAATGATCATAATCATTACAGAGAAGCACAACATAGGCAGAAAGTCTAACAATCCTTGTATATCATCAAGATTCAGAAGTTTAAACTTTTGCAGCAGTCCCGACACATTTGAAACAATATACATATGATTAAGCAATGCAAAAAGAGATTTGCCACATGCACAGAATTTTGAAGATGACAAGCATTCATACAATGTAAAATACCTCACTAGCAAGAGGAGTAGTTCCTTGAACTGATGTCACAACTGACCAAACAAAGCTAGACATGTTAAGGACTATAGTTTCTGACGCCCCTGCAGGAAGAGAAAAGGACAAACAACAAAGAATAAGTAGTGATAGAAGTAAACTTTTTCACACCACCAACCAGTCAAGCTTTTCTTATTGTCATATCAAACGCTGACAGTATAATAACACTAAAACTAAGCATTTACCGCTTTTGTTGTCTCCACCTCCAGCAATAAACCAGTTTTCCCCAATTGTCACTCCTGCATGACCAGCTCTAGG
Organism: Kokia cookei; assembly: GCA_039519145.1. NCBI lineage: Eukaryota > Viridiplantae > Streptophyta > Magnoliopsida > Malvales > Malvaceae > Kokia > Kokia cookei. Next base: position 45,265,191 of record CM076908.1, on the reverse strand, counting down.
AGTTGGTAACTCACCTAGTTGTGCAGGTTTTGACCATTCCATCTACAAATCCAAATACAAAAATAAATAAATAAATAAAGATATTAATTCCTCGGACAAGCAAATGAGAAAACCGAAAAGTGTAATTATCTTACAGTTTGCAAATCAAGGACATGCAAATCATTGAAGAAAGTAGCATGTGAACTCCCACCGAAAACAAGAAGGTAACGCTCTGCATGTACTGCAGCAGCATGATCAGATCTTGGTGATGGAGCTACCCCACTGCGTGACAATGAAGATAAGCAGAAGTTAAGAGTAACCAAGGAATATCAATTTCAAATGACACTCTTTGTTAGACCTGCAGTTATTCCTAACACTCTTCCAATCTATAAAATAATTGGATGCAAGGGATTGCTCAAAATAAAAGTTCAATAAGAGGCTTAAATCATGCTGTCCTTTACTTCATTAAACTACATCTTTAAACAGGTGGGATCCATAATAATTTGTAGAAAATATGCTTGAATCAAATAACATGAAAGTACTTTTCATGTCCAATGCCAATGTATCTAAAAAAAAATAAAGGAATTCAAGCATGAGTGGTTATTTTGGATCACTACTTCAAAATCAGTTTAAAACAACAATTTTAGAAAATTTAAATATAAAGTACTAATAGGACTGAAGTCGACCTAATTAAGAATTAAATTTTGATCACAAGTTAACCTTATGAACCAGATTGAAATTCAAACAGCAGATTCTTAGCTGGTATGATATTGAACCTTAATCAGATTAGGTCGCTGGTGCTATGCAACAAGATCCTAGTTCAATGGCAGCTGTTGAGATTTTGGAAGACAGCAAATATCATTTCAATTACAATCTCAATGTTAACGGCTTCAGAGAAGCCAGTACAACATATTCAACAATAAAGTTCAGACATCAAATAACGTGTGTGGAGGGATAATGCATGAATAAAATTGCCAAAATAATCTTACGCGACATCAATTTCATCCCAGGTCATGGTTTCTAAGTCAAGAATATATAGATCATTCAAGAGTGTTCTGTTTGCACCCTGTCCACCAAATATCACCAAGGTGGTTCCAACAAGGTTCACAGATTGACCTCCACGAGAGACCTGCAAGGAACTCACAAAGATAAGCTAAGAGCTTATAACATATTGGCAAAATAATTTCAGAAAAACATTCAACAAATGGGAAAATAATAGGGGAACAGGCATATGCAACTCACATTTTTCCTTTTACATGTTAGCCTCCAGTCTTTGTTCAACCACATTAACAAGTTCAAAAACTAACATTGCCCAGCAATCAACATTATATGGATTCAGTTTCCAGTTTCTTAAATACAATTAACAAGGAAGATCAAGCCCACTGGCAGTCTGTCACTATTTCATAAACACTCAAAAACCGAAGGTGGATATACATCTTTGTGAAGAACACAAGAAACCATGAACCCACTAATTTTTCTAATTTTAGTTTGCAGAAATTTTTTAGATGAAACAGGAGGAGAGGTAGTCAAGAGGAAGAACAGATAAAATACCGGTGGTTTGCCATAAGTCTTTAACATTGACCAGTTACCAGTTTGCAGATCAAATGCCTTCACTGCCATAAATACAGAACAGTTAATAAGTCTTCAAGAGAAAGGAGGAGATGAATGATAAAGCCATCAACTCTTTAAAATTACTATAAGGGGACAGAATCAAGTACCCTGGATAGTTTCAGAAGGATCTTTCATATGGCCAGAAATTGAAAGAAGCTTGTTCCCCCATGGTATCTATGGGGAAAGAAGATAAGAAGAAACACAGTCAAATCATAACAGTAAGACATTAGCAAATACAAGAATTTTCAGAAAACAGATTCTAAAGAGATGTACGTCTTTCCATCAGAGATTTGCTTTTTGCAATGTCAAAAGAAAATAAAAAAGAAACTCATTTATCTACTAACCAGTGAATGACCAGCACATGGGGCTATGTTTACTGGAGATGGTGATTCCACAGCCTTTGTACCGACCTTTGACCAAGTCCAACTTCTAAAATCTAGAACCTGAACCACTTCTCAAATTAGGGGGGAAAGCCATCATGTGTAGTTTCAATAGTGCATGAATTTAGAAACAAGAGTCCAGGTTATCAAGACTACAGAAATAGATCCAAGCTTCCCAGTAACAGCCTGGAACTGATACTCATAATTTAGTAAGATTTCGTTTCAGGTCGAAAACTATAGAACAAACTAATTTTATTAGGATATAAAAAATAAAATTAGAACATTACATATCAGGATGCACGTATGTTGCATATTGATATAAATAATTTACTTACATGAATATCACCAAGGTAACGGCCATTGTGGTTTCCACCATATATATACATCTTCTCCTGCACAACAGCTGCTCCATGCTAGAAAATAAGAGAAAATGCATTTAGATGAGAACAAAGGCAATAAGAAGAAGAAAGGGCGGGTATTTAAATGATAGAGATGCCAATACTTGATATCGAGCTTTGGGATGTTGACCGGTTATTGGAGGAGAAATCCACTGATCATATATGACAACCGAACCAAGGCCTTCTGATATAACATCTTTGTCCTGAGTTTGCACCAGGCCACCATTTTCAGCAGAAATGGTCTTTGTCTCAGCAAAAGAATTCCCATTCTCAGTGACAGGCTCAAAATTTGGATAATGCTATGAACATGCATACAAGTTGAGTGGGTAAGGTAAGTACATAGAACAACAAGTCTATCAAATACAAGCATCTTCTATTAAGGAACTTGGCTTTTCTCCGTTAATGATAAGTACATGAAAAACAACAATTATGCAAAAAAACCAGATGAAAACCAAATAAAAGTATTTCAAAACTAAAAATTATTCAAAAGTTGGGAACAGGCTCTTAGAAAAAGTTAAATGCTGTTAAAATGGTAAAGTCACCCAGCAAAACTATGAAAATTGAAGACATTTGGAAATGGTAAAATCATACTACGGAAACGGTGAAAACATCTTACATTCATTTGTACATCTATAGTAGGCTCCAAAACAAAGTTAGAAGCCCTTGAATACCATCCCGGATCTTCTTCCTGGACGAGAAGTCAATGAATGACGAATAAAATAGAAAACAATTATATCAAACTATTCTGATTCATATACATAAAAAAAAAAAAGCAGAATGTTATTGGCCTATACCTCCAATATTTTCATAAAGAGACGCATGGCTTCTGTAGTAGCCATGTTACCAAGCTGCTGCCAGCTGTATATAAATAATAAAAGGCTTTAGGAGAAGAACAATTATCAAAATGAAGGAAAAAAAGGATATAGATCACATCCACCCGAAATATAATAAATTTGTGAACTATCCAAATTCTTGTGCTACACATACAAAAGGCATGCATATACGGCAGACTGAAAATTAGACCAATCCAGACCAATAAACATAAATTAACACAGAAGTACTGCATTTTTTTTTTGGCACTAGAATTAGGAGACATAAACTATACAGCACAGTGCCGCAATGTTACCTAGTATTAACACAACTAAAAAAACATCAAACGGATATAAGTAATTGGCCACTCCTATATATAACCTATTCATTCAAATCTCTACGAATCAACATTAATATCATCAACACCACTTTTGAGCAAATGAAACAAAACACTACCACCCCAAGCATAACCATATCAAACTAACTGTAAACACACATAAGCATTACCACCCTAAGCATACCATACTAAAGTGCCTTATTATATTGATCAAAAACAAAAATGCCTTAGTATATGACATTATTCTGTTACATACAACAACACAAAGAACCATAAAGGCAAAGTTAGACATAGCAGCAAATGAGCTTTGCAGACCTTTTCCATTTGCTCTGTTCGACAGGATTCCACGAACTTGGTTTCGGAACATCACAAGGACCTATAGTAGCCTGTAAATCACATATATAATGCAGAAAATTAATAACCTAACGAAATAACTTTCCTATTTCAATAACAAAATACTTATTCGATTGTTCAGGAGATCACCATACGAATTGTCTCAAATTCAAAGCGCAAAAACCAGATCTACCAAAATTACATTTAAAATGCTCCAGAATGAGAAATGCAAATTATATGCAAAAGCAATATATTAAATGGAATCCTTAGCTGAAACAAGATAAACACGACGTTGCCGGGAATGCAATTCAAATAAAGAGAATTCAGCAGAAGCAAACCGGTGGCGTATCGGAGAAGACCAGATGCAATGAAACAGATATAGAGAGAATGAAAATGGTGAAATGACCTGCTGGTATAAGGCGTAGAGGATCAAAGCGACCTCGTTTGAGAACCTGGAGCTGATGTTGTTATTGGAATTGAGAGATCCATCTAATCCAGCGTAAGAAGCCGCCGCATAGAATCGATCCGGGTACGCGAGGCCAGTGCTTGTCCTCGCCATTGTTGTCATTTTCTTCTTCTTCTTCTCCTTTTTATTTCCTTTTCCTGTGTCTTTTTCTCGCAGAGATTGAATTTGTTTTGGAAATCATATATATTTATTTAGTTTAATAAATATATATAATTTATTTATAATATAATAAGGATCCTAAATTTATATTAATTTTACAAATTTTCTTTAATTTTATATACATTATTAATATTTTAATAATTCTATTCAGGTTTTGTTTCGGATGATCAGTATATACTACTTGGCAAATTTTAATAAAAATATCAAACAGTTATATTAACAAATCCAAATAGACGGATTATTAAAATATTTATATTAGAAAAAGTTATAAAAATGTATAAAATTATTTTAGTATTACACTATCATAATTTTTTTGTTTATTTTAAATTATAGATTAAAAATTTGACAGTTAAATATGTTGTAAGTCTCTATGTATTTTTTATATTTGGAACTTAGTCTTTATTTTTATTTTTAAGAATATAATTTTTTATTTTTTGATTTAAAAATTGAGATCTAATTATTACTATACTTGAAATTTTTTTATTAAATTTTTTGGTGTGAAAAATGTATTTGGTAATCATGTAACAATAAAAATAATTTTAAAAATATTTTATTAAGAATTAAAAAAAAACTAACTTGAATCCTCGTGATAAAATATATTTTTTCTATTGAAATTAATTTATTTTTAAGAGAAATTATCGTGAGTATTTTGATTAAAATAATTAATAATATTAATTATTTAGACTAAATAATTACATTTTAAGAGTAGAAAAATTAAATTATGATAAAAATGATAATGTATAAAAATTTAATCTTAAGTTTAAGTTTAGTTTAGAAATTAAAATTAAAATTTCACTATTATCTTATTATGGTCAAAAAAAATACACAAACTTAAAAAAATTGATTAACTCTAGAAATCGGTGGCCTGTGAATGATGGATGACACAAATGTTGGCTGTCGGATTTTGAATTCTAGTTTTCGATGAAGAACATGAATCACATTTGAGAGAATAAATAAATAAATGAAGTGGGAGAGGAAAAGGGCAGGGAGGGGAGGGGAGGAGAAAAGAAATCATTTTTTTAGTTTTGAAATCCTATTATTTAAAATTATATGTTAAAATTTGTATAAATTTTTATACGTTTTTAGAAATAGATTAAATTATATAATATGAATTATCGTGAATTAATTTTTTAAATCAAAATTAATTAACATATATCAATATTTATAACTGTCAGGTTATCTTTTGGTCAACCCGTTAATGGCTGGCGACAAAAAATAGAGATTGAGTGATAATTTTGCATTTTTTTAATAGTTAAGTTTTTTTTTAAAGGAAAAATAGTAGTAAACAGAGTGTAGTTTATTGTTATTCACATTTTCTTATTGTTTTAAACTTATTATTTATTTTTATATTTACATTAATATATTTTAAACTGTAAAAGAAAATTTCTTTATTCATAATCAGATTCTTCACTGAGAGGCCACAAAATCTTTCGAAGATCCAACCAATGTCAGCTTCCCTCTAATCTTTCTCTATCGAAGTTAGGGTTTTTTTTCTTCACTTTTTACCCTTATAATCCTACATTTTACTTTTTCCAATATCGTCCACTCAAAAAATTCACCCAAACTGTCATTCTTTTAGGGTTTTGGGTGCAATTCATTGTTAAATTCTTGGTTTTGGTGTCGGATCAAGCTCGAATTGGGGTTTTTTTATGGTCGTCATTTCCGGGGGTGGGGCTTTAGGTGGGTTTGTAATAGCCATTTGAGTTGTTGACTTTTGGGAATTGAATTTGTTGATTTCTGGAGGTTTCGATTGGCTTTTTGTGGGTGTCACATGTAGAGGATTATCGGAACTTGTAATGGATTTGGAAGAGCTTCTCATTTGGATATTTTAGGGCTTTTTGTGTGGTAATAATTAGAAAAAAGAAGATATTTTTCTTGGGTTGGTTTTGATTTGGTAGCTTCTAATTAGTATGCATTAAAGGGTCCTCTACTCTTTGTTGTAAAGGATCCCTATTGAAAAAAAGTTAATGATTTTAAGTTACTAATCGTGATCAATTCAGGTAAAATTGGTCAAGTGCTTTAAATTGCTTGAATTTTAGTGATTTCCTGGTGAGAAAAGAGGAGAAAAAAATCACGTGGGAAATTGGTTGCATTTGAGTTACTGGTGGACACATAATTTGGTATTTGTGTAAATTGTGGAGGAAATGTTTGCTTCTGTTCCAGATAGTGGCAATGGAAACAGTGGAGTTTCAAGGTCACTTTTGATTCCAATGCGCTTCGTTTGGCCTTATGGGGGAAGTAGAGTGTTTCTCAGTGGCTCCTTTACGAGGTGAGCTGAAAAATGTCACAATTTTTGTTTTTATTTGGCCTCTTAGACCTGTGATTTTAATTTATTATATTTGAAGTTCACTCCCCCTCCTCCCAAAAAAAGAAAAAAGAAAAATAAAAAAAAAGACTAATATACGTTAGACATTGGCTATTGATTGTATCATTTTGTGCGCAGATGGTCAGAGCATATACCTATGTCTCCAATGGAGGGTTGTCCCACTGTATTTCAAGTTATTTGTAGCTTGAGCCCTGGATACCATCAGGTTAATCCGCTTCGTCTTCTTTATATATGTGTGTGTGGTGTGTGTGCGTGAGATGGTAACTGTGAAGTCCAAACTTTAGACTGGGAAAGTCATATTTGGAACTGGACTCTAAGTGATAATATGGTACAGTGTTCTTGGTCTTTTAAATGGTAGTGTATATTTTCAGATAAGATCTTCGGTGCAGCCTGTTCCTCGTAGAAGAATTTAACCTGTTTAAGCAACATAGTTATCTCTTCCCGTTCAGAGCACTTGAATGTTGAGACTTGATTTTTAAATCTCTCCTCTCCAATTTGAGCAATTGTCGAAATGGTACTGATAATTCATTGGATGTAAATGTTGCAAGTACCTTTACACTATTTTGATGAGATCCCAGTTGAGTTTTTAAGTCCATCACAGAGATTATCCTGGATTCCTAGTGATGGTAAATTAAGCTCGATAAGCTGTAGCTTCAAATAGATCATGAGCTGCTTTACCATATGTGTTGACGTTTTGTTATCATTCAAATATGATATAAAACCAGTTTTATGATTGTTTTTCTATTCGAAGCGTGTTGTGTACTAATTGAAGAGTAGGAGAATGCATGAAGGAAAGCTCTGTATATCTTTGCTCATCTATATGCTGCGTCATATGGATGCATATGTAGTCCTTACTGCAGAATGCATGTCTATTCCTATCTGAAAAATATTTGGGTTTTTTTCTTAGCAGTTTAAGTTTTTGGTTGATGGTGAATGGCGGCATGATGAGCACCAGCCTTTTGTAATTGGTGATTATGGTGTGGTTAACACTATCTTTATAGCTAGGGAACCAGATATGCTTCCTCCAAGTTTTAGTCCTGAGACGCCAGGTAGATCCAACATGGACCTGGATGATGTTTCTAGTCAATTGGTATGCTTCTTTCTTAAACAATTTAAGTACTTCCTTTTTTAGTATTTTTGGTGCTCATGTTAGTCTCTTTTAAGTTGCCATTTTTGTCAGTCGTTTATCAAGTGTTGAGGTGCTTTTTGTAAAGGAATCAAGCTAAAAGTTATTGTAATATGTTAGAGTTTAGATGGATAAGACTTAAGTTCATTTATGGGTGACTTGTAGGAAGCAGCTCCAACAATATCCAATGCAGATTTGGAGGTCTCACGTCATCGTATAGCTGCTTTCTTGTCAAGACACACGGCATATGAGTTGCTTCCTGAGTCAGGCAAGGTTTGAATGCATTACCTTTCTCTAGGAGCTGTTTATGTGGTAATTTATTAGGGTTGCTTGAGGCTAATTCTATCTGAATGTGTCCGCTGTCACAGGTCGTTGCCTTGGATGTTGATATAGCTGTGAAGCAAGCATTCCATATTCTGCATGAACAGGTGAATCTCATTAACAGACTTAAAATCATGCAGATAGGAAAAGAAATGCAGTCATTCCAAATGAAGGTTCTACTTCAAACGTTTCCCTCTTTCTTAAGTCTGTCATCGAGGGAGAAGATAACTTTGTAGTGCATGCAATTTTTTCCCTTTACTGCTTCCTTTTTTTTCTCTCCCTTTTATGTTTTGTATGTTTGGTTTCTTTCTCTAGTTCCTTTGGAATAAGTACATTTTTACTAGATTTTTTAACCATTACACTGGTGTGCAACTTATATAGTCTTTTCACTTCACCTGCGATTATCAGCTAAGATATAATCTTTGTTTATTTATGCTACTTTCAGGGAATTCCTGTGGCTCCTCTCTGGGATTCTTGCAAGGGCCAGTTTGTTGGAGTCCTTAGTGCTCTGGACTTTATTCTTATCTTAAGAGAGGTAAGTTTGAAAGAAAAAGATTTTCATTTTTCCCTTCACATGTTAATCTAAGCTGTAAGAAGTGTAAGGAAAACTTTATTTGTAATTGGAAAAGAAACAATTTTATTAAGGGCAAATTCTGTTTAGAGACCCATCATTGTATGGATTACAGAAATGAACTTTGATGAAATAGATGGGTGGCTGTTACTTTCAATGGAATTCTGGCATGAAACTAACCATGCTTCTTTCTTGTGATGCTGAACTTAGAAGTCTCCATTACTGGGGAGAGAGAGAAAGAATAAGAGGAATATAGGAAGGAAAAACCAGAGAGCCACCTAACAGTGGGGTAGCCTCTTGTATTTTATAGTAAGAGGTTGAGCTTACAAGTCATCATATGACATTAAGACACCTTATAACAACAATGACTTAGATATTACCTATTTTTTATACAGAGAGAATGGTTCAATGAGCAATTGAAGTAGTTCTTTATGTAAAATATATTGGTGAAAATTTCATTGGTTAGAGGTTACCTGTTGTCCTCCACGGCTAATTGAATGTTCTAAATCACTGTAAAGCAATGGATAAAGTAACATAATTTTATAGGAGTACTACTGGGATGTTTTTAAGCTTTGTCATACATACTGCAAGTTGAAATGTGGAAATACATGTTATTTTCCCTTATTTGCAATAGTGTACATTTGAGTATGTTTAACATGTATTTTGAAGGACAGTTGGGGAACCTTGGTTCGGATTTGACAGAAGAAGAATTGGAGACACACACGATATCAGCTTGGAAGGAGGGAAAAGTGCATATTAGCAGACAGATGGATGGCAATGCCAGATCATATCCTAGACGTCTTGTTCGTGTAAGGGCTTTCATTTACTTGGTTATCTAGTATCTCTAGTTCATCATTCATGTTTGCCTCTGATTATTTTCATTTTTTTGGATTGTTCATGAAGGTGGTAAAACTTACCTCAAAACTACTTCATTCTCAGCTCTTCATTTTTTTTTTTTCTAAATGGAACTTTAAAAGTTAAACTACTGCTTTTGGCTTGAAAAATGGGTTATTTAACTGTTGAAATTATTAGGATGAGCTGTTTTTTACCATGTGATCTTAAGTTCTTGACCTATTGCTTTTGGATGACCTTTTTGGATCTATTCATGAAAAAGTGATGGTAACTTCTTAGTCCAGCAGTTCCAGCTTTTGGAAGGAACTATAATCGGGTTCTCATGTTACTAAGGTTATGCAATCTTTATATTTCTCCCAAAATTCAGAACAATTACCCAACCCCATGTTTATAAAGAATCTCGTTATAATTCTATTTATATTGTATTTTCTCAGACTTCTTTTGCTAATATTTGTTAGTCCTTGGACTTCATTGAAGTCTATCTAAATCTTTGGGTTAGTTTTTTTCATCTGTACGTAACATTTAGTACCATTGTATGCAGGCTGGGCCGCATGATTCTTTGAAGGATGTTGCATTGAAGATTTTGAACGGTAAGGTAGCTATGGTTCCCATCACTCACTCTTCGTCACCAGATGGTTCGTTTCCACTGCTGCTACACCTTGCCACCTTGTCTGAAATCCTAAAATGTAAGCTTTTAACTTTGTTGTTGTCTGAAGGTACTTGATTTCATATTTGTTTGTTGAGGGTGCATGAGTTCTTTCTAACCCGAACCTAATTTGCAGGTATTTGCAGGAATTTTAAACATTCTTCTAGCTCCTTGCCCATTCTTCAACAACCAATTTGTTCAATTCCCTTGGGTACTCGGGTACCAAAAATGGGGGAATCAAATCGTCGGCCATTGGCAATGCTGCGACCAAATGCCTCTCTTGCTGCTGCCCTTTCGTTGTTAGTGCAAGGTAACCTCCAGCCTTTGTGCTTAAGGTTTTGCACTGTTGATCTATGTTACTTCGCTTGGGTGTCAATGTCAGAGACGGGTAGAGGTGTTCATGGGCCAGGCTGTGGCCTGAAAAATTTTCAAATCCCTTAACCAAAACCTTGTCTAGATATGCATGGACACATGTGTCGGACATGGTTATTTTGAGAAAAATAAAAAGTTGGCTGCTGATGTTTCATGTAGTACAATAAGATAGAAATGATGACTTACTGGGTAATTTAGAAAGGAATAGACTGTTTCAAGCATTCTTTCTTGTAAGGTTGGATTCGGGATGTTTTTTCGTCTACATCTTTTCATTGTCTGTTGTGCTTTTTACCTTAGTTGTCTTGGTGAATGTTCAAATATCTAGTCAGATATTGTAGATACCGATGGACCTTGTTTAGTGGTGTTATTGTATTACTAATTCTTTCATTTTGGGAGGGATGTCCATTAGAGTTATGACAGTTGGTACTTGTTCTTTTTCATCTTACAATATCACTCCTTGTTTTGCAGCTGAGGTAAGTTCGATACCAATAGTGGATGAGAATGACGCGCTGATTGATATATATTCGAGAAGGTAATGACATTTTTTTGTCTAGTTGAGAAGTGAAAATTATAAGAACAAGAATATGTTGGATGCAAAACTGATTAATTTATGTTCCTAAACAAAAGTTATCCGCATGTTTGCTTGACAGTGATATAACCGCTCTGGCAAAGGATAAAGCTTACACACAGATTCATCTTGATGACATGAGTATTCATCAGGTAATTGTGAAATATTGTATATGCATTTAATGCCTATTAAGTTGAAGGCAAAGATGGAAATGGTGCTTTTCTTATCAGGCTGAAATGTCGAAGACCTCTTAAGAATTTTGTGATACTCGACTCTTGCAGGCCTTGCAGTTAGAGCAAGATGCGAACTCTTTCAATGGACAAAGATATCAAATGTGTCTACAATCGGATACTTTGCACAAAGTGATGGAGCGGTTGGCAAATCCTGGTATCCTTTTCCAGACGTTCTCTTTTGTTTACATTTACATATGGGCTTAATTGAATAAACAGCCCTCAAACTATAGCAATTTTTTGAGTTAGGTACCTAAACTATAATTCCTAATCATTACAGGTCTGACCATTATCTCCGTTAGAAAAAAAAAAAACACTTTAACCAATTAGGAGTTGACATGTAATTAAAATTCTATTTGCTCTTAATTTAACCAGAAAACTAAAAAAAAAAAAAAAAAAAAACCCTCTCTCTCCATCTTCATGACTTCCTCTACCCCTCATTACTTGCAAACTATCACCATCAAACCTCCATCACCTTCATCTACCATCTTCTATTATCATCTAATCTCATTACCATCAAACCTCCATCACCATCCAATTGCTTTAAGTTTTCTATTATTATCTTTGATTGCTTTAAATCTAAGAAAAAATACTGAAAATATACCAATTTTTTTAAAAAAAATCTAAACCCAAAACCAAAACACTAAGAGAAATTTGGGTATTTCTTTGAAAGTGGATTTTTCAAAGCTAAAGGATTTCAAAGTTCACCATATTTTTTTAATGGCTTGAAATTTACCAAATTGAAAGCAAGTGCATGAAGTTTTTTGGGTATTTCTTTGACTGTTAATTAGAAGGGATACATACATCCATGAGAAAATCATTCAACAACTTCTTCTTATTCTATTATTCATTGTCTTTGTTCATTAGCCTCTCCAAAGCTTTTTTTTTTTTTTTTTACCTTTTCTCGCTCTATATCTCCATGCCAGATTCATCTCTTTACCTTTTCAAATTTTTTAGCTTTTTTATTAAAAAAATTTCTGGATTTTTTTGTTGTTGGTGTTACTAATAATTTGAGAAGCTTGTTTTTTTTATTTCCAATGGTAAATTCTGGGACGAGGAAGATGAAGAGAGTTGTTTTCAATTTTTTTTTATTTAATTATTTTCCTTTTTTTCAATTTTTTAACTAAATTAAGGGAAAAATAAAATGTTAATTATGTGACAACTCCTGATTGGTTGAAGTGGCTTTTTCTTAATGGAGATAACGGTTGGGGCCCATAATGGTTATGGAATTATAGTCTAGGTACCTGGCTCAACCAAAAAAACAGTTTAGGTACCAAACTCAAAAAAGAGGAATAGTTTAAGGGCTATTCATTGAATTAAGCCTTATGTATGCTGCAGCTTGTTCTCTTATAATTATCTCAAGTTTCCACATCTCTTCAACTTGATTTAGTCTCTGCTGTTTTGTTGCTCCTATGTCTTCAGGGACTAGGAGACTCGTGATTGTTGAGGCCGGCAGCAAGCGAGTTGAAGGAATTATTTCGCTAAGTGATGTCTTTAGGTTCTTGCTTGGTGTTTAGCTCATAAAGGTTGAGCCTTAAGTAATTCCATTTGAGCACTTTAATGTGGCGGCATTGAGGAAGATCCATTAATTTCATCGAGTCCTGTTTCTATGAGCTCCTCCACATGACCCCTCGTCCCATGGTGAATGATCTTATTTGTGACTCTTGGTTGTTTTGATTGACGGGGCTTCATAACTGCAATCCCCAACCCGTTTCTAGGAAGAAAATTTCAATGAGCAAGAAAAGAATTTGTATATTGTGAATTCAATTTTCCCCACCTTCATTTCAGTAACCTGCTTATTGTCAACCATACTGCTGTTGTAGCATTCATGTCTGTGACTATGCTAACAGGGAAAAGGAAAGGGAATAACTGTAGCAGCCGGACTTGGAAGAGTGCATTTCTGGGTTCATAATCCGCACAGGCTTAGATCTTGAGTTTCAGTTCATGACATTAGGTAGTCCGTTTCCTGGTTCAAGATTGGCACAGCCCTAGTGCTTGAGTCTCAACCTGTGATATTAGATTAGTTGGACATGAAAGAGTGCATTTCCAGCTCAAGATTCGTGCAGGCTTAGAGTCTAGCCTTCACCGGTGTGACAAGGTTGTTTTTAGGCTGGCTGGACTTTGAAGACTGCATTTTCGGGTTCAAGATCCACACAGGCATAGAGCTCAAGTCTTGGCCTGGGACACTAAATTGTTTTTAGCCTGGCTGGCCTTGGAAGAGTGCATTTTCGGGTTCAAAATCCCTAGGTTTAAGGCTTGAAACTCGGCCTGGGACACAGGACAGTGTAGTTGGGAAATACTCGGTTATTGTTAGTTTTTGATTCTCTCTTTGGTTGGTTCTGTAGTCTTTTCCCAGATATTATATAGGCGATGCCATATATTTGCGAAGTAAATGTGGTGATTATTACAAATATATGAGATATAAATATTTTCTTTTACATACACATATGTAAGTGTAAAATCAAATTCAAAATTTATTGATATGATACCATCCATTTGGGATGATATCCGTTCGATCTGTTTTTTCATATTAATTGATTTTGACAAAATGAATTTTGTTGTATGCATTTTGAGTAATATTTGAAAAGACTTCAAAGTTTTTAAAGAATATTTTTCAACTAAATAAAAAATAATCAATCAATTTTTTATGGTATTTTTCAAAATTGTATTTTTATATAGATTTTTAAAATTAATTTTATTGTTTTAAATATAAAATATTTATTTTTATGATAAAAATTAAAATTATAAGTTAAATAAAAAAAACATTTAGTTCCTTGTATCTCATAAACCAACATTTCAACTTTAAAGCTTAGTTTAGTATTTCTCAAAAGTATTTTTAGGGTCCAAAGCGTTTTTAGAGTCATAAGTAACTAAATAAATAATTTTTTGGAGTCAGAAGTGTTTTTGAATCCAAAACAAAAATATTTTTTTTAGCTTCTTTTTTTTTTTTACAAAAGCGTTTTTAGAAATAAAAGATAATTTTAACCCTTATAAATTATTTTATATAATATTTATATGGTTATATTATTTTACTATTGAAATTTATTTTAAATATATAATATTATATATTTAAATTTTTATTAATCATATTTTAATATTTATATTTCATATATTAAAATATTAATAATAAATTATTTTTTATATTCTTACTAAAATATCATAATATTAATTAATTTAAATATTATTTAAATACATATTTATTATTTTATAACACTATATTTAAAATGAACATTTTATTTACATTTTATTTTTCAAAAGTACCTTTTGACATTTATTCCAAACTTTTTAAAAATATTTCTTAAAATCACTTTTTTAACGCTTTTTAAAAAAATTCTCAAAAATAATATTAAATTAATCCTAAATAGATTTTCTTTTTTTTCCTCAACGCTATTACCCCCTTTGATAGTGAAACTAAATAAAATTAAAATATCCCCCTTCGCTAGTGAAAACAAATAAAATTAAAATATCAAGTTGATGTAAAAAAACACCTCACAAGAGATGATAGATAAGTTATTTTTTTTAAATGTTAAATACTAGATTGGCTAATATCAACTCGTTACACAATTAAATTAAAAATTTTATAAATAATACAAAATATTTTAACAGGATTGATATTAATCTGACTAATGACACCAATATATAACACTTCATAACCATCTTCCATAATCTCTACAAAGGAGAAAAAAAGGGTGAAAATGAACTAAGATTATGTAACTCATAAGAAAAGAGTTACAAATCTAGTTCATATTTCAGTTTTATTAAATATCCTCGTCTAATTGCAAAAAAAGGGAAAAAAAAATATTGTATTAAAATTGGAAAAAAAGAAAAGAAAAGAAATATCATATTAAAGTTGGTATTAAAGCTAATATTTGAGTCTTAATTTTGCCCATACACATTTGTATTTCTCGGTAAATAGTCAGGTTTTGGGGACAGCATGGATGCAAGCTTGTAATGGCAGAATCAATTATTTGAGCCACATCTGCTGGTGGAAATTGTCTCTCTGTACATCTCTGCATGTTAGAAGACAAACCAGTAATCAGCACAAAGATGTCGATTTTCGATAACTTTGGACACGGATGTAATTTACATGAACAAGACACGGAAAAATAACTAAAATAAACTATAGAATATGATATAAATATATGAAAAAAATATGAACACATGGATCGTTAAGTTTGAGAAGATTGTAAGAAGAAATATGTATGAAACAAGTGTTAAACTCTAAGTGACCGAAAATGGCTGAAATCAGACTGTCAAACTCGAAGCAACTTAACTTGAAAAGTCCAACTGACAAACCCGAATGACCCAAATCTAAGACAATCTTAACTCAAAGTGATCCGAGAATTTCAATACCTGAATTTATCTAACTAAAATAAACCCGACCCATCAATTGACATGTCAAGAAAGTACATGAAAAATAATATGGGTATATAACATCAAATATATGCACTGTTGCGTCTAAATAATTGCAATAAAGAAATGGGTATGAAGCAGCCAGACTTCTGGTAATCAACACACAGATTGATTTGATAATTTTAGATACGACAAGACTAAACGGGACACGAAAAAATAATTAAAACACAAGGGAATAAAACATCAATGCACGAAAATTGCAATACAAAATTTAAAAGAAAAAAAGTATGAAGCAGTGTTCCTATCCTGGGTTTTACCTGTATCATGAGCAAAGTAGAAACACATGATGTGATAAGCTCCGAAGGAACTTGTTCCTCATTCTTTTTGGAAGCTTCTTGCAACTTGGGATTAGAGGCCCAACCGGCGGTGGCCATTGGTTTTGATGTAATGGAAACAGAGCCATTCACCTGATTCTGCTCCGGTGATTTGATCGTCGGCATACTAATGTCAGATGTAATTTGCTTTTTATCAACAATGTTCAGAGCTTCTCCTATCTTCTTAAATGCATCTTCGCCTTCCTTCATCAATGACAGAGCCTGAATAAATTGTGCATGATAACTGATAAGTCTCAGTAAACCACAAGTCACGTTATTTCTACTCATCATTTTTTTTAAACCATTCATTTCAATTAAAAAAACTTAATGTATGCATATTCGTATTCGACACTCACGTCCAAATTTATGTAAGACCATAAGCCTATACAAAGAATGAAAAGAAGAACCTTGATAGCAGCATCAACCATAGCACGTGCTTTTAGTCTCGAGCCATTAATAATGTCACCTACAACAGACCCTGCTTCTGGTGAAATAAGTGAACTATCAAATGAACAACTTGTTAAGCCACCTAAGAACTCAAGATTAGTTGGGTGTTTCTGCCATGGTAATAGAGGGTTTGCAGGGTAAGTATTACGTTGTCGCAAGTTAAGTAACGCAGAAGAAGCCTGCAGAGAAAAACGATCAAACCCGAACTTGTCAAAGAAGAGAACTTGAAAATGAAAGGAATTTAACCAATTCTTTTAACAATTCATGGAAGCCACATGCCTGGCCACTGGCTTCCTTTAGCTGTACAAGTACCGTGGTAATATGCTTCTTGAAATGTTCAGATACCTTGAAACAACTCCCTCCATTTTGGATTTCTATTATGTCGTCGTTTGTATTTCTGAGCTCCGACAGTAAAGCTTCCTGCAATGTTTTATATATACATGAAAATGATCAGCCCCACTAAAGTAATTCAGCCTATATTACCCAGAGTCAAGGTAAGTGTCAAATATGGATATATAGATAAAGGTTAAAGTACCAGGGAGGTCCCTGTATTATAGGGACCGGCTCAAATTAGTCCCTCTATTATTAAATGGATCAATTTAGTCCTATACTACTAAAAAGAATCAAATAATTCTAATTTGTAACAGAGTTAACATTTACCATATAAAAAATGTCTTGAAACTAATTTTTTCAATTGCAGTTCAACTCTAAACAAAAGATTTCATTTACAGAACCAAAAAAACTAAAAAAATATTACCTCTATTAAAAAGTAAATGATATTTTTTAACAGTAAATGTCAACACTATTCAAATTTTGCATTGTTTGATTCTTTTTAATAGTACAGGGACTAAATTGATCCATTTAATAGTAGGACTAAGTTGATGAGGTCCATATATGTATAGATATTGTTATATTGGTCAGACTCTTCCTTTTTTATTGGTCAGACTCTTCCTTTTTTATGAAATAATGATGTCTTACACTTCTGTGCAACACAAATCTGGATATGGTATGAGGATATGACCCTCTAAATACATCAAAAACTTAGAAAACTTGAACATACCTATAACTGACAATCACACCCAAGTCTGAGTAACATAGATATGTCTAATATGAATCTACTTAATCCAAAGAGATCATTTCTGAAGATGGAGGTATCCGCTAGCAAATTAGTTATCTATATGAGCATGCCAAACTCATATGAAAATATCACAGAGCATTAAGATGAATTGAAAAGGGTATAAACAATAAGTCTCCAAAAGTAGCGTAATAACCTTTTTGTCCAAAGCATGACTCAATTCAGACATAGCTCGTATATCAGCTTCCCTCCCTTGAATATGTGCAATTCTAAGGGGCTGACCATAAGCTGCTTGATGTGCACTAACAACATCCGGAACAGCTGGCTTACCATGCAAAAGAGTACGTTTTGCATCAACCTGGACAAAACTCATATATGTTGTATTGGTTATGGATTAATATTTAAAATTATTGCTAAAAAAATTTTAATTCTAGAACTAATTATGAACACCTAGAGTACTTGATCAAAAGAAAGAATATGCAAAAAGGGAAGGCTTTGGGGAGATGACAAAAAGAGTCCTCAAAAACAATGTGTTAAGTTGAAATCTCAAATCATAAGACAAACAGATTAACAAGAAACATGTTAAATCAAACCAAATAAATCTAGAATCAATAAAAGCATATAGTATTTGCAATTTCTAAGCATTCTAACCTTTATTGGGTTTGTGTTCACAGGGCTTGTCGCATTTTCCACACACCCACAAGAAGTGAATACCTCAGGCCCACCAATCTCTAAATGTCGATTCCCTTGGGACCCTCTGGGTGCCAAAGAAAATTTATCAAAAGCAAGATTTTGTCTCTTAAGAGTTTCTGGCATATTTTCCAACGGATTTAGTGGCATACAATCAATATCCTGCAATAACATGCCTGTGTGACTTCCGCAATGAAGAAACATTAACGATCTATAACGCTGATTTGTTTATTAAATGCAGTTACCATGATAAATTCAACTCCGAAGTCTGGACTGTCAAACTGAACCCTGCACCTATCATGATCCACAGTAAGTACTTTTCCATCATGAACTTCCCTTGTTTTGGGGTGAATGGCAATTACTCGTTGTCCAACACATAAAGGTGGTGCTAAATCTGTGGCAAGTCCTTCCCTAGTGCCAAAACGAAGTTGAGTATAATGTTGTCTCGCAGACTCCCGATACTGTTTAAGTTTTTCCCTCTCTTCAAGTAAAAAATGTTCAGAAAGCCTCCGAGGTTTGCCAAGGGAACTGTATTAACAAGCAATTGCATTGTGAAGTTTCTGTTTTTCCAAATTTCTCAACACTAGGGATACTGATGGACTTACCTCCTAATGACACCCCACTCAACACGGGTGAGCCTTGGAATGTGATCCAAGCTGACATGATTTAAGTACTCCACAAACTCCCTTTTAGCAAACCAAGCGTAATCAATAGCACTGTAAAACCATTCAAAACAGCACCATCTTCGTGCAAGATTGGATGATAGGCAGGAAGAAAGCTTTTCCTGAAATCCAATAACATCCATAAATTATACTCTTAAAGTTTTGAAAATTCTTTTGCGGGGGGCGGGGGGGGAATGGATGGAGAAAGATCAGGTTCTACCTTCTGTGTGTCTGGTGGAATAGAATGGTTGTTTGGTTGATTTTTTAGTGAGCAAACAGAAGAGTTTTTAGGTGTTGAAAGTAAAGCTCTCTTTAGGTTCATTTTACGTCTACTTTGATGCTTAGTTGGTAAGCTAACAGGGTCTGAGGCAGGAACTTGTGAAGTCGACACCACTGAATCAATTCTAGCCATTTTTGGCTCATTATTAGCAGAATCCTCTGGAACTCTGAATGATGTTTGCTGAGAAGCACATTTATTTTTAGTGAGATATTTCTTCTCTTCCTTAGCCATTTCCTACAAGACAAAACAGCATCAACCAGGTGATAATATATGCTATTAAAGTAACATGGAAGTTACTTGCTCTCTTGATATGCATTAAACAAGTACATAAAACATTACAAGATTCACCTACCTCATTATCAAAATGTTTTCTCAAACGAGAATCCATTGGAGCTTCTGAGTTTGAAAGCTGCAGCTAGAACAAAAGATTGTCAAAAATCATAATTGGAAGGGAAATAATTACAATAAAAAATATTCAATGGCTACCTTTGAACCGTAGGATTTTTGTTTTCTTTTCCTTGAGTTATTTGAAGGTTCTTGCTGTTGTTTTGGTTCAGAAACTGTTGATTTTCGAGAGGTATCATCTTCAGTTCCATTGAGCAAGTTGAGCACCTTTTTATTTGGCCTGGTTTGCTTTATTTTATCTCTATGATGAGTTATAGATACAGCTTCAGGTACACTAGACTGGTCATCAGCTTCAAATGTAGTTTTATCCTCTTTCAATTTGACAGAAGATTCTAGGCAAACATGGAAGCAACAAAAGGAATAAGAAAATGAATCCTTCTAGCATGCATTAAGTAAATGGAGTAGAAAGAAACATATAATGAGAGACTAAAACAAGTGTCCAGGAACCTGATATCATATGGTACACTGAAGCAGAAAAAAGTTGAAATATAAGCAACTGACACCTACCAGATTCCGTTATTGATGTTGGCACCATAGTAGACAAATTGGCCAATGCCAGCAGAGCATCTAGGGCAGAGCTTTGATCTACATACAGGAAGAGAATTAAGATGTTGAGCTTGTATGTGCTATGGAATCTAAAAGGAAAACAGTTACAAGAAGACCATTATGCTTTAAACAATGGAAGAATGTTAAATTCCTGTTTGGTTTTCCTGTTCTTTTTCTATTGTTACTTTTTTTGCCTTGATTAAGTAGAATTATGACATCATGCAATCCCAGATCTCAAGTATACCTCCAAAGACAAGCTTCTTACCTCTCTTCCTCTCGGTACATGGTGAAAGTTTCTTTGTTGCACTAGAAATCTCCATATCAACTTTCCCTTTGAGAGCATTACCTACAATTCCTTCAGTACCACTACACGCTTCTCCACCATCATCGGACAGATTATTCTTGATCTCTTCAACTTTCATTTTCTTCCTGTAAAAGCTTTTCCCTTTTCGATGTACTTCGACAGTATCAATGCCGTCCATATCCATCAAGGGGCCTCTATCTCTGGCATAAGTTCCACTTACAAGTTCTATGCCTCCAAGCCCACCTTCCATCCAGCATTCATAGGAAGAATCATGAAGGTCAGCCCTACTTGCCTCTGATTGTGGCAACTGATTGCATGTCAATAGAAAAAATAAACATAAAAATTATTGCACAGATAGGGCAAGACAACAAAAAAGAAGTTATAACCTTAAAGCAGAGGTAATATACCATCCTATCATAGCTTCGAACAGGTGAGGATCTTCTGCACTCAGTTATTTTATAAGGTGAACGAGAAGCACAAGGGGAGCCTCCTTTCTGCAATGTCCCAGTCAATGTCAATGCAGCAACGTGTTCATCATCCTTATCATCAACCTCTGACTTCTTAATTCTTTTGGTGGGTGGAACGAAACTTTCAGTGTCATCTCTCCTATATGAATATGAAACAGGGACCCGAGGAGTCCTTTTCCGACATGCATGAGGAAGAATACCTAAAAGGAACCGAAACCAAATGAGGACCTCAATCAAGTTATGGAGATTATTATAATAAACTTTTGCCAGCATTGACATTCCTATACTTGGAAAACATATTTGAAACACGGCATTCTTCCCCTTTAAATACATAAAACACTAAGAACAAATTATGATTGCATAAACAGAACCAAATATTATAACAAAAGACAATTGGTCCCGTAGACACTGAAAGAATTTTCCTAGATCATGAACAGTCTCCACTGATCTTCGAACTAATAATGATGCTAAATGCAAACACTTGGATTCCCTATAGATAGGCAAGTGAACATGGATTACAACAGAAAATACAAATAATAGCAGAAAAAGCCTTAAAATATCAAAAAGAGGAAGAAAGAAAGCTCCAATATTAGCTTGTCAGTGTATCTCCCACATTAGAGATCCTCCTAAAAGAACTTTGATTCACAAAAGCATCTGCACATCTTCCACTTATTCTAATTGATCATCAAGTAAAGCTTTTGTTTTCTCTTCTTGTGTTATTTCTGCAGACCAAACAATCAACAGTGGAACCTTTTATTTATTTTTCCCCTTCTGAGTGACAACATTTCTTTATATTATTAGACTTCTCAGCTATGCGACAAACCAAAAACAACTTCAAGCACAATTCTTTGCTTTCCTTCCAATACATATTTGGACAAATAGTACCATTTTGTCTGTTTCCCTTTTCGGTCTCCTAGTTGCTTTAATTGCCAAAAAAGAGATATAACTAGGGGAGGGAAAATTAAAGACGCTTATGATAAACAAAGGAACTAAATTGAAGATAAACGCAATAGTGCTAACAAGAACAATGTATCTTACCATTAAGACCTGCCCTTTTCAACAAAGACAGGCATCCTTCACTAGATGCAATGGATCGGGGCTGAACAACATCCTCTTTTGAGGATTCAAGATGAACCTTAGCTCGCTTTCGCTTTCGAACTTTCTCTGACATGTCAGAAGGTTTGTTGCTCTCTCTTTCACCATCACTCACACCCTGTTGTTAACATGGTGCAAAATTTTCAATCCTTAGTCAATAGAGGAATCACAATAAGAGTTCAATTTATTTTAGAGCCTAAAATGGAAAAGATGTAATTTGCAACAAAAAACAAAAAGGAGCACAATGAGGAAGTATACAGCCTAAAGAATAGACTACACAAAAAAAAAAAAAACTTTTATTGATAAGAATGCTGACTGCAGAATGAAACTTGTGGAATAACTTTAAAATTCATAGTATTAACAGAAAAGAAGAAGGGGGAACAAAATTTGCTGAAAATAAAAGATGAGCCATGACAAAATACTGCAAATATCACAGATTTCCTTGTAAATATTCAGAACATAGAATCCAAACTCACCAGGACATTATAGTGGTCGGTCATCATTGCTATTAGGCCAATCACAGAAGCTGTTCCATCTGGCAAGGATAAATATGCCTGAAAATAAAACAATTAATAAAAAGACCTCAAGTTATATATATTCATAACCAAACAGAGGACAAACTAAAGCAAGGCTTCATCCAACATATAAAGGCCCAAATGAAACTACATTCACAGGCCCTGAAGCACATGACTCTATATAACGTCTCGAAGACTTTAGAAACTGCTCGTTCACATTAAACTATAGCGGTGCATGGACTGCTAAGCACAATCCTCATACAATTTCAACTGGATACATCTTGAGAAGCCTAGTTAAAGTTGAGAAATGGCATTAACTAAGAAGTTTCGTTGTTGTTTTTTTCCTTTTTGATCTATTAGAATACTTAGTCTTTCTTACACAATTCCTTGGGTAGTGTAGAAACAATAATCAATAAACCTAGAACCATCGAAGAAGAGAATTAAGCAATATTAGTTCTTAAAGCTACATTCGAAGCTAAACATACCCTATTCATACTGTAAAGGGCTTCCACCATTTCAGCAGACCTATTATGCACAGCAGCAGCCACCTAAACATAATAAATCACAAAGTTTTAAAAGAAAAAAAAAATGTTAATTAGGTTTATAATTATACAGCCCATGATGGGATTATCCCAATATAAAAGAATGCATAGAACTACAAAGAAAACCCTTTTTTTAGTTCTTTTGATATTTCTCAAAGTTAGAGTAAATGTATCAGAAATAACAATACCTTCTTCCAATCTTTCCCGTGTTCTCGATAAGCTTTATAAAATCTCTCAATTTCAGCCTTGCTCCATTGAGTTCCCAACTTGTCAGTTAATTTCTTCTGTGTTGTAGATTCCACACATCAAAACAACACAAAATTAGCTAATAAAGCACTCCAATTTAACCAAGTAACTAACATATGATAAAAAAAAATCAATGAGAAATTACTCAAACACTTACCTTTGCCTTACTTTTTCTTGAATTCCCAGCATTTTTATCAGGAGATACTTCATATACACTCGAATACTGTTTGTTCACACTTTTAGATTTTCTGGTTGGGGCCATCAACACCTTTCTCTATCTGAAAAATTCTATTAACAAACATAAACCCCCAAAAAATATTATCCATAACTTGAATAAACTAGCAAAATTAGATTTCTTAACTTAATTCTTAGCCAACCAGATCATGAAAAGTTGATAAATTTAACACAAATCAAAGACCCCAGCAGCAAATGATAGTGCAGAATTTAACACAGTTTAGAATTGGAACTTGTTTTGTTAATAAATGTGAACAACTTAAAAAAGGGGGGAAATATAAAAGTTTGTGCAAATTTAAAATCAATGTCAGCAATGAACTAAAAAAAGAAAGTCTAAATTTTTAAATAATTAATTAAAAGAGAAAAAAACACTAGAACACCTCAAATCCAGGATCAATATTTTGTTCAAAAAATTCATATATTTCTTTAAATCTAAAAGAAACCGTTATAAAGCTTCTGTAAACCATCACCCTTCTTTCTGAAAAAATATATATAAGAAAAATATAAAAAAAATAAAATTGCAGGAACTCAAAAACCAAAATCTATAATTCAGTACAAAAGGAATGGCCAATGGTTCGAAAAACTGCTTCAAACCCAGTAAAGAAAAACCAAAAATACTTATAAAAAACCATAAAAATTCATACTTCGAACACAAAAAGTCTTAATAACATTCCAAAAGGCACACGTAGTTTCAAAATCTCAGCTTTTTAAACCCTAATTCACAGATCGGAAACAAACCCACTTACCAAATTACAGCCTTGTTCGATCTGAGCTAAACCATGAAGATAAACAAAAGGGTTTTAGAGGGATAAAGGAACAAAGTTTACCCAAACAAAAAGAAGAAAGAGGTTTTTCAAAAAAAAAATTTTAAAAATACAAATATGTTAAAGAAATTTTTGAGAGAGAGAGGGTGGCGTTGCCGCGAAACTTGAATATAAAGGTGGTTTGGCCAATTAGATTATTTTTTTAAATTTTTTTAATTTTATTATTTTTATTTGGCCTTTTTCTCTTTGAATCTTTGTGGGGGGTGATTTTTGAAGGCTATGGATGGAATGATAATCACCGTACACGTGGCACGATGAACGAATGGGTATTTTGGATGGTTGATTTTGAGGTTATCGGCTTGGATTTATGTGGATGATAATAGGGAATTAAGTTTGAAACTTTTAGGCTAAATTCTCAAATCAGTCCCTTATTTTATGTGTAATTTCGGTTAGCTGCCGGGAAATTTTTAAATTTTAAATTGCTTTTTAATTTGTTTTAGGACACCCATGCGAATTTATTGTTTCCAAATTTTAATTTTAGATGTGAAAATAATATATTAATTTAATATTTTAGAAAATATAAAAATAATCTAAAATTAAATACGGTAATAAATGTATTTATAGATAAAGTGAGATTGAAATGCCATTTTTTCTTTTTGAAGATTTTATGATTTTTATCCAATCTCTAATTCGTGCTAAACCTAATAAGATTTTAATATATCATTTTAGTATTTAAAATTCAAAAATATTTTATATTAATATTAATATATTTTAATTCAAGTCAAGTGATTTTAATTAAAATTCACTTTGTTTTAGCTCAATTAGGACTAGATCTATTAAACCGAATGAATAATTGTCTTTGTTGGGGGAGAACGTTTTCTTTCGAAGAAATTTATAAAGCATTATTCCTACAATATCAACGAATTCTTCAACGGTTTAATATTATCTTCTAGATGAATCGAAATTTTATCTCTTGACTTTGCAGATATTTAAAATATTGCCTAAAATATGAGTTTAGAAAGTAAAAATATCTCATCCAGTCAAACCATGCACTACCCTTCGCTTCATCCGTGTGAACTTGAACTGAACTGTAAACTTTCTTTCAGTCAAATTTAAGGGGAGTAATGACTCCTTTGGGACCTAAAAAAACATAATTTCATTATAAGAGTAAATAAGTCAACTTCACTTAAAAAAAATAGTAAACTACAAGAAATATAGTCGAATTACGTACTTCGTTTTATTTTGGTCACTTAATTATTAATTTTTTGGGGATTTAGTTATTCAACTTTTTAAAATTAAATATTTTAGTTACTTTCCCGTTAATTTTTATTGGCTTGGTAATGAAAATCTAACACTAACTGTTTATTGATATAACAATAAATTTATCCCTCCAAAATTTACATATTATATCAACTTGATCTTAAACCTAAAAAATTCAATAAATTTAACTATCAATATTTACAAAAATTATCATTTTAATCTTTCAATAAAAAAATAAAGGCTAAAATGAAAAAAAAAAAATAGTCAAGTAACCAAAATAAAACCAAATACATAATTGGATATCTATTCTTCTACTTTACCAAAAAACATACCTTTTTAGTTCTTTGATTTTAGATGTTTTTAGGGGTGAAAACTTTTATTTGAAATTTTTATTTATTTCAAGTTAATCAAACATTCAACTTTTTGAATAAATTCAAATAATTAATTTAGTTTTTTTATCAAATTTGAATTTAATTAAATTTCAATAATTTGGAAATTTGAATACTTTAAATAATAAAATGGTAAAAATGTTTTTTAAATCCCTATCAAATTTGAAAATGAATAAATTATCTCTCTAAAACATAAAAAAAATCTTCAAATAAAATATGAGAAAACTTTCCAATGTTTTATAACTATTATAATAGATTCAAAACAAATTAAAACTTATATAAAATTCTAATTTATATGTTAAATTGAAAACAAAATAATAAATTCGATACTAAAACAAATAAATTAGCAGATAAAGTTTTTTCATCTTAAATTATCCTATTTTATATTATTTTAAAAAATCTCAAATATATATTATCATATTTATGTACTCTATCTTAAAATTCAATTATATTATCTATCGTTTTAATTTGACATATTTATTTTCTGAATAAACTTCATTTTATTTTATTTTATTCGAAAAATAACTAAATTTATATTAAGATTATAAAATAATCAATTTAATTAGTTAAAAAAAATTTCAATTCAATTCTAGTCGAAATAATGATTTATCACTGTGGAAAATATGCCACGTGACACTCTATCCACAATTTTTAGGGTAAATTACAAAATAGCATTAAATTATTGTTTTTGTTCTATTTTAGTCACTAAACTATTAATTTTTTTATCTAGTCATTCAACTTTTCAAAATTAAATATTTTGGTCATTTGGGCTTTTTTATTGGTCTAATAACAAATTTAGCCCTCTAATGTTTACATAATATATCAATTTGATCCAAAATATAAAATATTAAACAAAATTAACTCTCAATGTTTACAAAATTTGTCATTTTAATTCAAATTCTAAAAAAAGCAATAAATTTAGCCCTCAAAATTGTAAAAATTTGTCCATTTAGTTCTAGGTCTAAAAAAATCAATAAATTAATTTTTAGTCCTTTATAGAAATTAACAAATTAAGCTTCTTAACCTAGAAATCTTAACTTTAGATTTCAAAATTTTATAATTTTATCCTACTTCAATACAAAATTTCTAACATGTCTTTGCCGTAAACTATTCTTATACACTTTGTTTACCAACACAACACACGGAAAAGGGAAAGAATGAAAGAAAGAACATCATGTAGTAATGATATTTAAAACATTACAATTAATGAAGCAAAGTTGATTATAATGACGCAACAACCAACAGATCAAGTTATAATAAAAAAAATCACCAAACAATAAAATTCAATACCCGAAATAGAAAAAAAAATGTGAGCTCAAACCATCTCCAACTTTAAAACAGAAGATAATATTATGGGAAATGGATTGTTTAGTTATAGATAATGTGAACTAAAATGACAAATTTTATAAACATCGAGGGTTATGTTTGTTAAATATATTATATTTAGAAACAAATTGAAGTAACGTGTAAACATTGAAGAGCTAAAATTGTTATTAGAATAATGAAAAATCCCAAATCAACTTTGAGCAACCAAATATTTGATTTCAAAAATTTTTAGTAATTAAATCAAAAAATTAATAGTTAATGACCAAAATAGAACGAAGGCGATAATTTAATAACTATTTTATAATTTACCATTTTCTTATTGACCAAATGTGCAAAACTTAAATTTTTTTTTTGCTCAATGATTAAATTGAATATATTAGTTTAATAGTTTATATATTAATTGTAAAAAAATAATTTAAATATTAATTTAAACATCGTGAACAAAAAATTTTATAAAAAAACATGTAATTTAATGGTATAATATTTAATGTGAAATTAATAAATTAAATATTTAAATATTTTATTTTATCCAGCTCGTGGTATTAAGATAATGAAACCGAAAGAGAAAATTTGAAATTTGAGTTTGATAATGAGATGTTATTATCTATACCAAATATAACTATTATTCATTTTTATCTGTTAAATATTAATATTTTATTAATAAAAAAGTGCCAGATTGTAATTCATAACTAATATTTTTAAAATTTCATAGGTGATTGAATTAATCAAGTTATTAGTTTGTCGATTTAATCAGTCCAATTAAAATTTATAGAAATGTTAAATAAAAAAATATTTGTAAAAACTCGATTCAATCAGTCATATTGATTCTCTATTTAATCAGCTCAAAGTTAGTCTCAGAACGATATCTCGATCAGTTTCCAATCCAATCGATCCAGTTTGGTTCAAACAATATTGCTCATGACCTATTAAGCTTTTGGGTTAATATGCAACTAAATATTTTAGTTTTTTCAATTTGATTTTCGGAGCTTTTTTGTCTCGATTAAATACTTAGTTTAATTTTATTATTCAAGTTGATATTTGAATTTTTTCTTGTCCATATTAAGCATTTATATTTTCTTATTAGAATACATGTGTCAAATATTTATTGGATCATATGATGTTACTTGATCTATATATCAAATTAAGCATTGAAATCATATTCAAGTATAAATGATATATTAACCCTTAAACTTTTATGCAAAACTGGTTATACGACATTTATGCCTACTTTTGGTTTCAAAAAACTAATTTTTATTTTATTAAAATTTAAAAAATTAAAAAATATATGTTTGGTTAAATTTTTAAAATTGATTCTTGAATAATGAAAATGAAAATACGTGAATTCTAAAAGAAAATACGTAAAAAAAAATAAACGTTGTAAACTTGAAATAGTTAAAAATAATGGTTTTAAATTTAAATGTAATTATTTTTTAATTTTTTTAAAAATTTGATTAATTTTATAATTTATATTTATTTAAAAAATAAAATGCAAATTTTTGTCATGTGGCACACTCTTACAACTCCGAAAAAGATTGTCATTACTCTGTAATGGTTGACCGTTAACTTTAACAGTCAAATGGCTTAATTGATTGAAAATGTAATATTTAAGGGCCCAATTGAGTGAAAAAAATAAAATATACGAATTTAATTGATTTTTTTGAAAAGTTCAAAGGCTTTCAAGATCATTTATATATATATATATATAATAAAATCTCAAACTCACATATTTACACAGTCACACCCACACACAATGTATTTAAATTACTATACAATCATGACATATAAATCAATCTCACGGTTGTGAAGATATGATAAACATCTTTAACCAACAGGTTAAATGTCGGGGGTTCAAACCAAACAAGCAAAGACCAACAAAATATTCTAGTTTCTCATTTTTTTTAATAATTGTGGAGAGGGAGTAGGGATGAGGTTGCTAAGGACTAAACTCAAGCTTTTATGCTACAACACAAATATTTTTATTATTAAAAATAAACATATAATAAGATTTGAATCCATATTAATTACATTAATAAAATAAATTAACAAAAATACTTTTCAATTAAACTTAAATATAAAAATATTATATCCGAGCTTACTTAATATTGATAAACCTAAGCATAAGAATGATCCAAGTGAGTTCTCACAAACACTTCTAAGCACAAATATAGCTTGTTTCTAACTTTACCATTGCTCAAGTTCAGTTATGATAAAAAGAAAAACTAAGGACATGGATGAGAATTTTGAAAAGTGATTTTCAAAATTTTAAAAAATAAATTTAAAAGAATTTTAAGTCTCTATTCAAATTCAAGTTAAAAAGCGGTTTTTTAAATTTACTCAAACTATTATTTCATTTAATATACATGATTTTATTATTTAAAAAATTCAAAATTCAAAATATAAATTTTATTTAATTTATATATATTTAAAATTTTCTATTATTAAATTTTTTACACAAACATTGATATTCATATTGCATGTTTATATATATATATTTTTTAATATTATTTTTTTATAATTTGTTTACTATTTTAAATATTATTTTATGGATGTCCATAACTCTCAAGTTATAACTTCTATTGTAGCAACCCTTCATTTATGAGATTAACCCCCTCATTTATTATAAAAGTAATAGAAATGTTATTTAATTTATGTATTAATGAAGCACTTAAGTAAGCTTCATTTATTTATGTTATATACTTATAAATAGGATCCTACGTGAATGAAAAAAAAATAAAAGAATTTTTTTTACCAATTTGATCTATTGTTTATTTTAAGTGTTTTTTTTTATTTGATTATTTTATAACACGTTATTAGCACGAGTCTCTACAAGTTCATAGTTAAGTTCACGTAATTTCGATTTTATATAATTTGTTCGTATAACTCCCGTTAAAATATATACGGTATACATATTTTCATCATTCTTTTATTTTATTTTCTAGATGAAATATTTGCTTTGGATAACATTTGCACATTTACTTTTACAACTCAAATGTTATAATGACAATTATATATACATGTTTTTTTTATCAAAAGAAGTTTCAATTAATGTAATTTGTGTTAAGTTATGATTATGATTATTCCTCTGCATGTCAATATTTGACATACATATTATTATTTAGAAAATTTGGTATATATATATAATTGACTTATTTTACGATTGAGAATTCTTATCATTTTACTAATTTCTTTTATTTTGATTCAAGTGATTATAATGTCAAATCTTGCCAAACTTGAATTTACGGTCTTAGACATATCAGGCAAGAATTATTTGTCATGGGTGTTAGATGCTGAAATTCACCTAGATGCTAAAGGTCTAGGAAATACTATATTAGCATATAAAGAAGCTTCTAATCAAGACAAGGTAAAAACAATAATTTTCATCCTTCATCATCTACATGAAAGATTAAAAGTGGAATATCTCACTGTGAGAGACCCTCTTAATTTGTGGAATTATTTGAATGAAAGTTTTGACCATCAGAAAACAATGATACTCCCTAAAGCTCGTTATGATTGGATGCACTTACGGTTGCAACATTTTAAGACTGTAAGTGAATACAATTCAAAACTTTTCAAAATTAGTTCTCAACTAAAATTATATGAAGAAAACAAAACTGATGAGGACTTGTTAGAGAAAACATTTTCAACCTTTCATACTACTAATGTGCTCCTGCAGCAGCAATATCGTGAAAAAGGTTTTAAAAGGTATTCTGAATTGATTTCATGCCTTTTAGTGGTTGAACAAAATAATGAGTTGTTAATAAAAAATCATGGAATTCGTCCCACTGGTTCTGCACCATTCCTTGAAGTGAATGTAGCAGTACACAATAATTATGAACATAGAAAATATAGAGGTCGCAATTGCGACTGTGGTCGTGGACGTAGTGGGGGACATAGTCGAGGATGTACTAGATCGTTATCATGGTGGTCATAATAATGGTACTACTAAACACCAAAAAAAGAATAACAATGAAGGACAAGAAAGAGGTGGTTAAAATATTCCTTCAAATATTATTGAGAATTTATGTTATTGATGTGGTATGAAGGGGTATTGGTCACGTACCTGTCGTACGCCTAAGTATTTAGTGAAACTTTATCAAGCATCCATTAAAAAGAAGTGAAATAATTTGGAGATAAATTTTATATCCCAAAATAATGATGAAATGGAGGCAAAAGATGAAAATATTCACTATGACCATGCCTACGAGGGTGATAAATTTCATGACCTTAATAATATAATTTACCTAGATATGACAAATTTATTGGAGAATCATTAGAAAAGTTGATGTTATTTTGACTAGGGGTAAGCATTCGATCGAATCGAATGAAAATTTTTTGAGTTAATCGAGTTTTCGAATCCTATTTCATCATCCTAATTCGATTTGAAATTTTTACGAATCGAGTCGAGTGAGATAGAATTCGAATCGAATCGAATCGAATATATTTGTTCGAGTTAAATTAAGAAAATTAATTTGGTGTTGTTTAATTTTATGTAATTTAAAAAAAATATATTTTATTTAAAGTTTTTAAACATGACTATACAACGAAAAAATTGAAATAAATAAGTGAAGAAATCCAAGTAAACAATGACAATACAATAAGATTATAATAAAAAAAATAAGCAAAAGTTCAAGTAAACAATATAAATCCAAGTATAACACAATAATATTATAAAAAAACATAAGCAAAAGTTCAAAATACAGTAAAAACCTACACGGCAACACTATTCCAAACAATAAAACAAAAAATAAAAACAACACAACAAAAGTCAAATAAATGAACAGTAATAACACAAAATCATTGTAAAATAGCTTAAACTTTTTTTTTTTTGAGAGTTTTAATTTAGGGTTTTTTTAGGAAGAAAAAATAGATTTTAAATTTACAAAGTTAATATATTCAATTTTTTTTCCAAATAAAAATTAAATAAGTACACCTAACCATAATAATAATAAACAAAAAAGAACAATAAATTTGGACACAAAAAGGAGTTGTTTATGAGTATTATTTAATAATAAAATTATATTTGAGTTTAAAAATATTTGGGTTTAGTTTATGAGTGTTTTTGAAGAATGAAATTATATTTGGGTTTAAAAATATTTGGATTTAGTTTGTTGATGAGTTTTAAATATTAGAGGAAAAGTTGGATAAGATAAATGGTTTGGGTTTTGAGGGAAAATGGATATAGTAAATTGGGCTTGGGTATTGGGTTTGGATAATATAAATTTAAAATTAAAAATAATATAGTTTTATTCGATTTATTCGAATTATTTGAATTCAAAAATTAAACCCGATTCGAACTCGAAATTCGAAAAAAATTCAACTTGATTCGTTTAACTCGAATAACTCGATTCGAATAATTTGAAATTCGAAATTTTTTCGAATTTTTCAATTCGAATCGAGTTTTGCTCACCCCTAATTTTGACATTTTCATGTTGATTTAAGTATGCTTTATTTTCTTAGATAAATAATAATTTATATATTTAATAAATATTTGCAATGTTTCTCATATTATATTTTGTTTATTTTTATGAAGAATATGAATATTCAACAAAGTTTCGTTGGACCCAAAATCAATGGAGATATGTCTCTTGCAGATAGTGCTACAACACACACGATACTCAAAGATAAAAGATATTTTTCTCATTTGACAATAAGTGATGCCCATGTTAATACAATATCGGGTAATTCAAAACTTATTGAGGGCTCCGGAAGAGCTATTATTTATTACCTAAAGGTACAAAAATTGTCATTGATGATGCTTTATATTCCACTAAGTTTCAAAGAAATTTATTGAGTTTTAAAGATATTCGTCTTAATAGATATCATATTGAGACTATGAATAAGAAAAATATTGAATATCTATACATTACAAATGTTAAATATGGAAATAAATATGTTTTGGAAAGGTTACCTTTTTTTTCATCAGGTTTATATTATACACATATTAATTCAATTGAGACACATGTCACTACAAACCAGAAGTTTGTAGAACCACATATTTTACTCTTTGGCATGATCGATTAGGCCATCCCGGATATATTATGATGTGAAGAATAATCGAGAATTCAATTGGACACCAATTAAAAAACCAAAATATTCTTGAATTCAAAGATTTATCTTATGTTACTTGTTCTTAAGGAAAATTGATTATTAGACCATCACCAACTAAAGTTGGGATTGAATCTCCTGTATTTCTAGAACGTATTAAAGGTGATATATGTGGACCCATTCATCCACCATGTGAACCATTCAGATATTTTATGGTATTAATAGATGCATCTACTAGGTGGTCACATGTGTGTTCATTATCGACTTGCAACTTGGTGTTTACGAGACTACTTGCTCAAATAATTCAATTAAGATCACAATTCCTAGATTATGCAATCAAAACTATTCGTCTTGATAATGTTGGTGAGTTTACGTCCCAAGCTTTTAATGATTATTGTATGTCAATTGGGATAAATGTTGAACATCTTGTAGCTCATGTTCACAAACAAAATGGTTTAGCTGAATCGTTTATCAAATGCCTCCAACTAATAGCTAGGCCATTGCTTATGAGAACAAAATTCCCTATTACAACTTGGGGATATGCTATTTTGCATGCAGTAACACTTGTGTGCTTCAGGCCAACAAGTTATAATAAATACTCCCCATTACAATTGGCTTCTGGTCAAGAGCCAAATATTTCACATCTTAGAATTTTTGGATGTGCAATATATGTTTCAATTGCTCCACCACAACGCACAAAGATAGGTCCTAAAAGGATGTTGGGTGTAACACCCCCTAACCCTAAATCGTCGTCGAAACAAGGTTACAGGGTATTACCAGACATATCAGACAACTTACAAATAATAAATAAATAATTGATGAACATACTATAAAATAATCATAAAATTCCTTAATTGGACCTTCGAGGCTCAAAATACGTATTAGACGAGAATTGGGACTTGTTTTGGTGCTCCATAGATTTTTCGTAATTTTTTTTTCAAACACGATATAACCCCATTTATAAACATCTAACCTTCCCTGCAATTTCAACCCGCAACCAAAATAATTTATACTCAAATTCATCTAAATCCTAATCATTTCATTAATATATTAATTCAATAATTAAACATTCTTAATATTATTCAAAATTTACTAATAGCTTTATTCATTTTTCATTCAAACATAATGCCAAATTTTATAATATACTCTTTACCATTTTATTAAACTAATATCAAAATATAGTATATATATATATATTATATATATATATTTTACAGCCAACATTACGAGCATATACATGTAACTTATACAACACCTAGTACATGCCACTTTTACCAAAAGAGGAGAATTACATCACCGAGTTTTTACTGAGGTCGGGATCGATCTGGATGCTGAACCAGGACCTTAATTTCTACTAACCTAAGCACGGAAACAACCGTACGCTTGAGTATTTCATACTCAGTGGTATTACTATAATTCAAATTATAAATAATCAAATAATTTTCACATGATCAATCATATAATACATGAACACATATTATCTTAATTTATACATCACTTTCATTCCATATCAATATCAAATCAATTTAACCATTTCATTCTCATTTCTCAATTTCATCACATATCACTTTATATGCCTCAATTTTTCATTTCTATTCAAAATTTTTTTCACATTGTTTACCCCTATTAACAAGACTTGGATATTGGCGGATACATTGATCCAACCAAACACACCAGAATGGCACCCAGTGCCTCATCGGATAGTTCGAAGCAATAAAGTGACACCCAGTGTCTCATCGGCCTAGCTGAAGCAAAGTGGTACCTAGTACCTCATCGAATCTATCCGAAGTAAAATAATGACACCCAGTGTCTCATCGACTCAAGGTCGAAGTATCCTGAACTCTTCCAATCCTCTGGCATGCCAACTATATCCGACTCAGCCCGACTAGTTAATAGAGACTTTCAATTTATAATTCATATCACTCTCAATTTCACTTATTAAATATAAATATCGAAATAAACATTAAATAATGAATCATTTAAATTATAGTAATACAAACTCAGATTTCGTGATTACTCCTCAATAACTTTATTTTTTCCTTTTTGTGCAGATGCTTCGGGTTCTTTGCTAGCTAAAAAAATAATAATAATAATTTACACTATTAATTACAACACTAATTTATAATAATAATTGAATTTCTATCCAATTTATACCTTAAATCCAATTTAGTCCTAATTAACTAATTTATTTTTCTAACTCAATTCATACTTTATTTTTATTCAATTTCCTTCCATATTCTACTTAACTATCTAATGTTCATAATGAAACCCTAATTTAAAATTTATTTCAATTTAATCCCTCTATCACAAAACTTATAGCTTCTTTTACAATTTAATCCCTTTATCAATGCTAACTTGAAATTCATTCAATTAAATCCCTAATTCACTATTTTGTTCAACATGAACTATGTTCAAAAACCTTAAAACTTCCAAGACCTCAACTTAATTTCATCAAAACTTTGTTCTAAAGCTTCTAAAACATCTAATTTAAGAGAAAATGGCTTAATTGACTTACCAATTAAAGATTAAAGCTTCAAAATCCTAGTTTCCCCTTTTTCTTTTTCCTTCCCTTTTCTTTCTCCCCTGTTTCGTTTAAGCCTCTGTTCTTCCTTTTTTTTTTTTTTTTTTTCTTTCTTTATTCTTTTATTTCTTTTATATATATATTAGTTAATAATAATATTAATAAATTATAAATTCTATTTATTTAAATAATAAGTAAATTAATATTTATTTTACAAATGTACAAATATAATTTTTACACATGTATATTTTATTATCATACATTTGGCTTTAATATATACATATATATTTCATTAATTTAATAAAATAATACCAATTAAATAATAATTTATATTATTATATTATAATATTAATTAATAATAATTTAAATCATAAAAAATCTTTAGATTTTTCTCATGATTTGCCGCCTCAAATTATGCAATAGGCATAATTGCCATTTTAGTCCCTCTTTCTTTGTTTTAATCTATAATTAGGCTTTCACCCCTTATTCAATTTAGTCTTTTTTACTAATTACTCTAAATTAAACTAAATTCACCTAATCAATGACTAATTATACACACTACCAAACTCATAATTACTCCTAATAATTATTTACGAACTCGGTTTACTAAGACGAAGACTCTATAACTCACTTTTTCGGTGCCCGTGAATTTAGGTCATTACATTAGGAATATATGTTGGTTATGAATCTCTTTCTATAATTAAGTATATTGAACCATTAATTGAGATTTATTTACTGCACGATTTATTGATTGTCATTTTGATGAAACAAGATTCCCAACATTAGGGGGATAGAAAATACAATTGGTAAAAGAGATTACTTGGAATGGATCATCATTATCTCAATTAGATCCTCGTGCAAATCGATGTGAACAAGAAGTTCAATGGATCATACATTTGCAAAACATCGCCAATCAACTGCCAGATTCATTTACTAACCTAAAGAGAATTACAAAATCTCACATACCAGCTGAAAATGCTCCAGTATGAAATGATGTCCCAATAGGGCAAACTGTTAGTGCAAAAGACAGTAATCCACGCCTAAAGCATGGAAGACCAGTCGGTTCCAAAGATAAAAATCCTCGTAAAATAAAAGGAGCAAATAATCAAAATGGTTATATTATAGAGACAAGTGCCCAAGAAGAGGTCAAATGTATAACTAATCAAAAAACCCCAGAAGAAGTTCAAGTACTTGAAAATGATGATAACAAAGAGATCTCAATTAGTTATGTTACTTCTGGAAAAAGATGAAATCGAAAAAATATAGTTGTCGACAACAATTTTACTTTTAATGCTGCTATTGAAATAGCAAAAACAAATGAAGATCCTGAGCCTAAATCTATTGAGGAATGTAGAAATAGAAAAGATTGACCAAAATGGAAAGACACAATTCAAGCAGAATTAAATTCACTTTTTAAACATGAGGTTTTTGGACCTATAGTCCAAACACCTAAATATGTAAAGCCGGTAGGATATAAATGGATATTTGTGCGAAACAAAATGAGAAAAATGAAGTCGTAACATATATAAAGCACGACTTGTAGCACAAGGATTTTCACAAAGGCCTGACATTGATTATGAAGAGACATATTCTTCTACAGTGGATGCAATCACGTATAGATACCTTATTAGTCTGGTAGTACGTGAAAAAATTTGCATTCGTCTAATGGATGTTGTTACAGCCTATTTGTATGGTATACTTGATAGTGAAATTTATATGAAAATCCCAGAAGGATTTAAAATCCCTGAAGGATATAGAGTTTCTCGAGAATATTGCTCAATCAAATTAAAGAAAAGTTTATATGGATTAAAACAATCTGGATGTATGTGGTACAATCGTCTTAGTGAATATTTGTTAAAAGAAGGTTATAAAAATGATCCAATCTATCCATGTGTTTTTATAAAAAGGTTTGGATCAGGCTTTGTGATAATTGCTATTTATGTTGATGATCTAAATATTATTGTAACTCCTGAAGAGCTTCAAAATGTAGTAAATTATTTAAAGAAAGAATTTGAGATGAAAGATCTTGGAAAAACAAAATTTTGTTTTGGCCTACAGATCGAACATTTAAAAGATGGAATTCATGTTCATCAGTCAACTTATACGGAAAAGGTCTTAAAGAAATTTTATATGGATAGAGTACATCCATTGAGTACCCTGATGGTTGTAAGATCGTTAGATGTGAATAAAGATCAGTTTCGTCCTTGCGAGAAAGATGAAGAGTTTCTTGGTCCTAAAGTACCATATCTTAGTGCCACAGGGGCATTGATGTATCTTGAAAACAATAAAAGACTTAATATAGCTATCGCTGTAAATTTGTTAGCAAGATTTAGTTCTTCTCCAACACGTAGATATTGGAATGGAATTAAACAAGTGTTTAGATATCTCAGAGGGACCATTGATATGAGATTATTTTATTAAAATGATTCAAAATCTCTATTAGTCGGTTATGTTGATACTGGATATTTATCAAATCCACATAAAGGTCTATCTCAAACGGGATATTTATTTACATGTGGAGATACTGCCATATCATGGTGTTCAACAAAGCAGGCATTAGTTGTCGCCTCTTCAAATCATGCTGAAATAATTGCAATGCATGAGGCAAGCCGAGAGTGTGTTTGGCTAAAATTATTAACCCAACATATCATGAAGATATGTAATTTCCCTTTACAGGAAAAGATACCAACTATCTTATACGAAGATAATGCAGCATGTATTGTTCAATTGAAGGGTGGTTACATTAAAGGTGACAAAATGAAACACATTTCACCAAAATTATTCTTCACTCATGATCTTGAGAAGAAAGGTGACATAGAAGTTCAACAAATTCGTTCTAGTGATAATTTAGCAGATCTTTTTACAAAGGCGTTGCCAACTTCAACATTTGAAAGACTACGAGACAAGATTGGAATGCGTCGACTCAAAGATATAATATGATGTTGACATTAGGGGGAGTCTAAAACACGTACTCTTTTCCTTTAACCAAGGTTTTTTTCCCACTGGGTTTTCCTGGTAAAGGTTTTTAACGAGACAACTTGTAATAGGAGATTGTGTACTCTTTTTTTTTCATTAGGTTTTTATCCCACAAGGTTTTTTCTAATAAAGTTTTAATGAGGCACAATTTTCTCTAATGGACATCCAAAGGGAAGTATTATAAATATTACTTTATGGATGTTCATAACTCTCAAGTTATAACCTCCATTGTAGTAACCCTTCATTTATGAGATTAACCCTCTCATTTATTATGAAAGTAATAAGAATGTTATTTAATCTATATATTAATGAAGCACTTAAGTAAGCTTTATTTATTTATGTTATACTGAATGTCAATTACTTATAAATAGGATCCTACGTCAATGGAAATAAAAGAGAAAAGTCTTTACCAAGTTAATCTATTGTTTACTTGTTTTTTTTTTATTTGATTATTTTATAACATTTACCACATTAAAGCTCAATAATCTATTTTTTAAATAGCTATTTATCCAAACACTATAATTTCTTTGAATGAATTCTAAAATACTATATTTTAAAATCCTCTATCCAAAACACTTTAGCTCATTCATCTATTTTTTTTCTCGTAAATTCGTTTAGATTATTTGGTAAAAAAGACACCCAATTTCATGAAATTTGAATTAAATACATTTAATTAATGATTTATCAGCACAACTAATAAAATGTTAAGACTTTAATTAACAATTAAATTCGAGTTTTATCTTATATAAATTATAAAGTAAATTACCCTTTTTTTATTTTAAATAGGGTTATTTTTATTTTCGATTAATTTAATTACCATTATTAAAAAGATTGAGTAAACTACCCGTTATTTACTCTAAATAAAATTTTTCTTATCTTTTTATCCGTTACTTACTCTAAATAAAATCATTTTTTTGATTAATTTAATCACTGTTATTAAAAAGATTAAATAAATTATCGTTATTTATTTTTAATAGGATCATTCTTATATATTTTATTTAATTTAATCACTGTTATTAAAACCATTAAGTAAACTGCCGTTACTTACTCTAAATAGAATTATTCTTTTTTTTTATGGTTAGTTTAATCACTCCTTTTAAAAAGATTGAGCAAAGCAAATTTTCACTTCCTTTTTCTTTAATTTTTTCAAATTTCCTTTTCTTTTCCTCCACAAACCCTAGCAAGTCGCCTATTTTATTGTTGCTACTGCCATATTTGAATGGTCTAATTCTCTAGCCAACACTGTCGTTCATCCATTCTTCTCACTCTTGTGTTTCTCTTACGTTCTCGTTTGTTCTTTTTTCTTAAACCCCTTAACCGTCACTTCTTTCTTCACTGTCGTTGTCGTCAGCTGCTTCATTTCCAGTGACGAAACAGACCAAAAACACCACTTTTGTATACTCTTCTCTTCTCCAATATATTTGGTTTAAATTGAATGTGAAATTAGGACTGGATATTGATGGAGTCGAGTCAAAATTTTTTAATTGGTTAAGTTGATGAATTATATTTTAATAATCGAATTTAATTTAAATTTTTTCAAGTTGAATAAATTTAAGTAAATTTTTTTAATAAATTTTAATTTTTAATTTAAAAAAAAGTAAACTTTTAATTTAATAGATTATTATTTACTCAAATTTTCAAATAATTCAAATAATTCGATTAATTCGAATAATTCAAAATTTAAATTTTTATCGAATTTTTAATCGCATTTTATTTATCCAAAGAAATCCCTCAACAATATCATTTAAACCGAAACCAAGAGCTCTCCGAATTTACCATACACTCAGGCAAAAAAAAAAAATTGGAGTGACGCTTTGCTCAGATCAAGCCATCTGTATCCCATGACAGTAACAATTAAAGAGTATCTTTATAAAATAAATAAATAAAAAGAGAAGTCTGAAAAAAATAGAAATAAAAAGAAGTGAAAATTCCAGCTAAGCATTTGATTAATATTTTTTAGGGGTGAAGTGATCAATACGGTGACTAAAAAGATAAATTAATCAAGAGAAACTAACAAATAGTTTACTGTAGAGATAAATCCGATACCTTTCGCCCAATCAAACGACCCTCGTTAGTTACCGGTTGTTATTATCATTCTTCCTTAAACGACGCAGTTTCAAACAAACACCCTGAATTTCAAATTTCTCTTCTTTCACAGATCTGAATACCTTATCGTCTATGCTCGAGATTTGATTTTGAATTTTTGTCACCTGGTCCTTTGTTTCATTTATAATTTGCTACATAATAAACTATGCAGTCCGTACCATCGCAAGCAATACGCCCTCTATCTCTCAACGCTTCTTTGTCATCTTCTCGTCTCCCTTTCTTCTCCT
Organism: Kokia cookei; assembly: GCA_039519145.1. Taxonomy (NCBI): domain Eukaryota; kingdom Viridiplantae; phylum Streptophyta; class Magnoliopsida; order Malvales; family Malvaceae; genus Kokia; species Kokia cookei. The sequence continues at coordinate 45,223,857 of CM076908.1, read as the reverse complement.
TCTCACTCCCTATTTTCCACAAATTCAAAATCAACCACTCAAATTACAATAAATCACAACAAGTTCCTTTGTTTTTGACGCTACGATGTTGTAGTTCGGGCTCTGTAACTGCCAAGCCTTCTTCGGAGCTTCGTCGGAATCGTGATGTTCAAGAACCCGACGAAAAGGTTGTTGCTCTTCGCCGGTTATTTTCCAAACCTGGAATTGGTATTGATGCCTATATCATCCCTTCTGAGGATGCTCATCAGGTTCGATTCCTCTTTCTTTTTTTCTGTAGTTTTTTTTAATGCGTAAATGACATGATTGGCTTTGTTTATGCCGCTTTTGGTTGTTTCGAATGCTGCTTAAAATTTGGTGCAAGCCAAGCTCAAAGTTGTAAGAAGCTTTCGATTTTGAAGTTCAAACTCCATTCGAACTAAAAATGCCTAAGCTCGCCTGATTAGGATTAAAATTTGAGCTCGATTCTTGAGACTTCAAATTCAATTATTAATGTTAGAATTCCAGTTTTAATTCAAATTAAGAATTTTCAATATTAATTAAAAAAACTACTAAGCTTTAGAGCTACTTAAGCTAATTATTAGTATATTTGAGTTCAGTTCGTTTAATGCTAAAGTTGCTATAGCACGAGCTCACTTGATAGTTACTGAGCTGAATTCGGATCTTTTTAAAGCTAAATTCGATAAGCTTGTGAGTATAAAAGTCTCGATCAAGCTTCCTTTTTAAAGTTTGAACTCTATCTGAGCTAAAAATGCTCAAGCTCATTCAATTAGACTTACGTACCAGTAAAAGATGAGCTCCATTCTGATTCTCATGCCCGAGTTTAAACTCAATTATTTATGTTTGAGCTCAAGTTTAAGTTTAAATTAAGAAATTTCAATACTAGTTTAAAAAAAAGGCTCAATTAAGCTATCGTGCTCTTTGAATTTAGGATGCTCGATTTTGCTTGTCCAATGGCTGAAGTTGCTTGAGCTCATTTGATAATGACAAAGCTAAATTCAATTTTTCTTTTTTCAAGTTAAACTCGAGTAACTTACGAGTACAATTATCTCATACTTTAGCTACTAAAAATAGTTTTATATGAATGGGGTTAAATGCTATGTGAAATGTTGTTCGAGAATTTAGATAATAAATTTATACCTTAGATGAATGAGATTAACATTGTTTGGCCTCTTACGTGGCTATGAACTGTCACATATTTCATCATGTACTACATATGTATCTTCGCTTTTTTATACATCAAAGTAGACATCACTTTGATGTATTTTTGTATGTTTTTCTCTGTTGATCTCAACTAGATTTTGGTGGTTTCATTAACTTCAGATTTTTAAAGTATAATTTAAGTGCTCCTCTGTACTATTTGATAAGCTAAAGAAATTGTTGATTTTAAGATTAATTGTTTGGTATGCTACTGAGTAGTTAAACGTTTAATAAATTTTCTATTGAATTTTTAAAGGAAATATTTTTAGTTGATGGGAGTTAAAAAGGAAAGAACAGATTGTTAAAGAAGTTATTTCTAAAAATGATTAATCAAATATATCGATAATCATCAAAACTATATTTGATGGTTTATCAAACACACTAAACTTCATAGTGTGACAAATGTTATGCAGTTTTACCACTTCTTAGCCTTATTGGAAGTATCATCATTGATGATGATTAGGCTTACTTGAAGTTTATGTCAATTCTAACATCTGTTGCAATTAGTTTAATTGATTGTTGGCATGGTTTCCAGAGTGAGTTTATCGCTGAATGCTACATGAGGAGAGCCTATATATCAGGCTTTACTGGCAGTGCAGGGACTGCTGTTGTGACAAAGGATAAAGCAGCACTATGGACCGATGGCCGATATTTTCTGCAGGTTTCTTTTTTTTGACAAGCTTCATGAAGTCACTTTAAACAGGTTTCTATCTAATATAATGCACTATGGGTGGATATGTGTTGATAATAGTTCTTCCTTTATTCTGACTGTTTAGGCTGAGAAGCAGTTGAGCTCGAGCTGGATTCTCATGCGTGCTGGTAGTCTTGGAGTCCCAACAACTAGAGAATGGCTTAATGATGTTTTGTCTCCTGGTGGCAGAGTTGGCATTGATCCTGTAAGTAGTCTTTCAATCTCCTAAATGGCTGCCAATGTTTCTCTGACTTTTCATTTTTCTAAAAGCACCCATGCACGACATTTTTGTCCTACACATATTTAAATTTGGATGTGAGGGTATGATCCCTTGAGGACCATCCAAGTACATGGAAATAGTTCTGTGTCCGACATTCACAGTTGAGTGCAAATAACATGGATGGCTGCTACTAGCTTATCATTTGCAATCAGTATACTCATTATTCTTGCTTGGTTGTTTCTGATGATGTCTGATAATTTGAAGGGATCAGTTTCTTTTTTCTCATGATGCCGCAAAAGAACTGAAGGAGGCTATATCACAGAAGAATCTCGAGTTGGTTTACTTGTATGATTTAAATCTCGTGGATGAAATATGGAAAGAATCAAGGCCGAAACCCCCAAGCAATCCAATTAGAATACATGATATGAAATATGCTGGTTTAGATGTGGCATCCAAATTATCTTCCTTGAGGGCTGAACTTGTTGGCGCTGGTGCATCTGCAATCGTTATATCCATGCTCGATGAAGTTGCCTGGTTGCTGAACTTGGTACTTTTTATACTCACACATGGTTGTTATTTTTGTAGAAACAAACATGCTGACAGATACTGTTTTGTCAAGATTTGTCAGAATGATTGTCACTTTCGAAGATTATTCAATTTTCTTGAACTATCCATATTTGACACTTGTGTTTAATGCTTATCTGAACATGGTTTGGGTGATATAACTCTCCAAATATACAGAAAATGTTCAAAAAAATTGAAATGACCCAAACCTCATCTGACACTCACACCCGAGCCCAAGTAAAGTAGCATTCAATCATTCCTATAACTTTAAATTCTCCATCCAAATAATACCTTACATCTTGTTTTGCAGAGAGGAAGTGATGTCCCACATTCACCTGTTATGTATGCATACTTAATTATGGAGGTTGATGGGGCGAAATTATTTGTAGATAATTCTAAAGTCACCAAAGAGGTGATGGATCATTTGAAGAATGCAAGCGTAGAGTTAAGGCCTTATGATTCCATCCTCTCTGAAATAAAGAGGTATGTATGTTTTAGGTGCCTCTTTTTTCTTTTGAACTGACCATTTTTTGTTTGCAAATTAGTTCACTAGCAAACTAGCACATCTTTCATGGAGCAGATTTTCTCAAGATTTGGTACATTTTCATTTAGACTTCATAGACTATCTTGTTTGAAAATATGTAATATAAAATGCAGAAGCAGTCCAGCAATGATGTTTATTGTATCCAAGATTGCAAAAAAATTCAATTAGATCTAGCCTTAGCCAATTTTGCCAGACCTGCTAAGGCAAACTTATTTTGGAAATAACTATAGGCTCTTTTTTCAGACTTGCTGCTCAAGGCACTAAACTGTGGCTTGATACATCATCTGTTAATGCTGCTATTGTGGAGACGTTCAAGTCTGCTTTGGATAAATATCGTACAAACCATGCGAGTAAAGGCAAAATAAAGAATAAGAGATATGATGAATCCAATGGTCTCTCAGAAGGTCCTTCTGGAGTTTATATGCGATCCCCAATCTCCCTGGCAAAGGCCTTGAAAAATCCCGCTGAATTAGAAGGAATGCAGAATTGTCATTTGAGGTAATTGATTTCTCCATGAAATAGTAATACCGGTGAAAGTTAAAGTCCGAGAAACAGTTGTAATTTGAGGTTATTCTTTTAACAAGCCTCAATTTCTTCCTAGTCTTATCTTCTGTTTCCTTCTATGAGCAAAGAGGACATCTACCTTTGTCTATAGACATGCATGCTGTAGCCTGTCTTTATGAAAACTGTCTACTTTAGCACAGCCAAAATTCATCGTCTGCAAGAAAAGATAAATGTCGATAAAGAACTTTCAAGGATTATGTTTATCATGATATACATGCAGGGATGCAGCGGCTTTGGCACAATTCTGGTGCTGGCTGGAAAAGGAAATTCATAACAATGTGGAACTTACAGAGGTAGATGTTGCAGACAAACTTCTTGAATTCCGTGCGAAGAAAGACGGGTTCCTAGATACAAGCTTTGATACAATAAGTGGTATATTAATCTTGATTACCTGTTTCCCAACTTTAGACATTCCAGTTTAAGGTCATTTTAATTTCTTGAATGCTGGAAAAAGTAAAATTGCCACGCTTAGTTTTTATGTTGTAGGGGAATATTTGCACTAATAAATTTAGAAACCAAAGATCGACTCTGGTTAGTTTATAGTTCATTGTTAACATTTAGAATGATAATGCAGGCTCAGGTGCAAATGGTGCTATTATACACTACAGACCTGAAATAGGAAGCTGTAGTATTGTGGATCCAAATAAATTGTTCTTATTGGATAGTGGAGCTCAATATATTGACGGAACAACCGACATAACAAGAACAGTACACTTTGGTGAACCAACTGCCAGGGAAAAAGAATGCTTCACCCGAGTTCTAAAGGTGTGGGTTTTATATTTGATCTTGTTGGTAGCATAGAAGCCCCGTGTATGTGTCACATAAGAGATTGACACATATGCCAAAATTTTCTATCAAGTTATTTGAAATACTACAGAATATTGGAAATTCTATGTTGCTTCAACTCTTCATATTTTAAAAAAAAGTAACTGTACATCTAGACACGGGTAAGAAGATATGGGCTCCAAAGACCCACTAAATACATGGAAAAGCTTAGAAAAATGAATGTACCAATGTTGAACGCATATCCGTTCTGACACTCACCCTCAAGTCCGAGTAATATAGGATAAATTTGCTTGTAGTTTGTGAGATCACAACAGCCTATATCTCTCAGAATCCCTTCTTTTTCTGGTTCTCATCTTTCTCCTTTTCGTTTTGTAAAATGTAAAACCAGTTACAAATAAATGGGGCATGATATTTGATAATTTTTACACATCCTACGATTACCTTGCATGATATGATTCTCATTGCTGTTATACTTCTAAGGAGTACCTAGCTATGGTTTAAATTATTTCGGATTTCCCCGATACACCATCAAATTGCAGGGTCACATTGCTCTTGACCAGGCAGTATTCCCCGAAAACACTCCAGGTTTTGTGTTGGATGCATTTGCTCGCTCTTCCCTTTGGAAGATCGGACTTGATTACCGCCATGGTATTTCTCCCATCTTTCTGTTAGACTTCTTACACTATTAAAAGCGTTGCTGATTAATTGATCATGACTTCATTGTCTTGCTCTTAAATGCAGGCACAGGACATGGTGTTGGAGCTGCATTGAATGTTCATGAAGGCCCACAAAGTATTAGCTATAGATATGGAAATACAACTCCCCTACAGAAAGGCATGATTGTTAGCAACGAACCTGGTTATTATGAAGACCATGCTTTTGGCATTCGAATTGAGGTAAAAAGTAATCTGGCCATAATTCTTTATCCTTAAACTCTACATTAGCTACAATAATTCTGGCCGGTTAATTCTCTTATGAATTCATTTAGGTTAAAATATGCCGTAAGTCCCTATACTCTTCACAAAATTGGAATTTTGGAATGTAGTCCTTGTACTTTTATTTTCAGGAATTTAGTCCCTTTACTTTTCAAATTTTAAAAATTTATGATTCAATTGTTTTTTTTTTGGTGAATTACAAACAACGACTAGCGTGACTTAACCCAAGTCACACCTGTGGTGGTGAACACCTTTGACCATCAAGCCGATACACAGGGTTCTAGATTCAATTTTAACACGGTTTTTTTGTTAAATTTGTTGATGAGACATTTTGAAATAAAAAATACTCACATGATAGTCATGAAACCAAATAAATGATCTTGTAGTGAACCTGAATTTAACAAAATAATTTTAATAATGTTAACAATTAGATTTGAATTTTGAAATCAGAAAAGCATGACTAAATTCCTGAAAATAAAAGTACAAGAACTAAATTCCAAATTCGTGAAGAATACAGAGCACAATATCATGTCTTAGCCATTCATTTATAACTGTTCCAAAACCAAAATTCTAGACGGTCCACGGCCATGCGCTATACTTGATTTGGATTACATGGAGATTAAAAGTTAAAAATGTTTATCAAACTTTGAGCATTAGTTTATAGTTTATCTTATGAGGAACCCCTAGTTGCTGCTTTAGAAGCTTGTTCATAACATTTAATTAGCCTAATAGAGATTCATTAACATGGGCTCTTTTCATCATGCAGAATCTCCTCCATGTGCAAGGGACTAATACACCGAATCGTTATGGAGGAATCGAATATCTTGGATTCGAAAAGCTAACATTTTTCCCCATCCAGGTATACTATTGATTTCCTTATACCATTATATATGAAACCTGTGCTTCTCTGAGTCTCCGATTCATCAGTTTTCTTCAAGTATCTTTAAACTGTGTCTCACGTATATCTGAACAAGAGTATTAGGATCTGAGCAAATGGAGAACTTAGGAAAAAATCGAAAAAATATATAGAAGCTCAATGAAAATAATTGATCTGGACATATTGTATTTGGTTGGGGTCGCTTTTTCTATGGCATTTGATTTTGATCGGTTTGGCTATGGAATTCAACTGGTTTTGGTTTGACTTGAAAAAATTAGATTCCAAAACCAAATCAAATAGAACTCTTACCATTTGTAATTGAACAAACTTGAGTGCAAATTCTATTACCTGGAAATGGCTTCACCTCAAATTATGGTCTCTTGTGTGCCAAAACAGACGATTCAATTAAAAGATTTTCTGTATCAGAGATTTCATTTTTCTGGGAATTTTTTACTATTTTCAGGAAAAGCTATCACAGCATTTCCTATAGAGTCTCTTTCCTAGCTTCTAAATATGGTAAAAATTGATTTTGTTTAAAGCCTCTCCAGGCCCCTACATTAAACCATGAAAGAACCCAGAGTTTGTTTTGTTAGGATATGGGTTTATGTTCAGTCATTGCTTCATAAGCAAGGAGATGTCAGCATTTTTAATGCCATACAGCAGCTTGCTTGTCCTTCACCGATGCATTAAAAGCCAAACTCATTGACTTGGAAACAGGGGTCTTTCTGGGTTTACATTTCCTATTAGCCCCTAACAAGAGAAGGTGGAAGTGACCCGGCAGCTTTAGCAAAAGCTAGCAGAAAGTCAGTAGTGGAGTGGAGCTAGCTCCTCAACTGTTTGTCTATTTGTTTATATAGGTTACCATCGAACATACTCCTCAACAGCCTTCCACCATGACTTCTCAACCTTCTACTGACGATAACCGTTCCATGTTTACTTCCAAAATGCTCATTTTTTCAAAGTCATTCTTCAGGAAACTATTACACATGGGATACTTGTAGGTATTTCTTTCTTCTTTTTCTCCTTTTCATATTTCTACTTTGTAATCAGTTTCACTCATGTAGTTTATTGACCATGACCGTATATGGTTATTATGAGAGGATTCCTAAAAATTTTGTGAGAAAATATGGAAACCAACTGTCAAGCCCTGTTAAGCTTGGGGGCCCCAGTGGTGCAATATGGCAGGTGGAACTTACAAAGACTACTGATGAAAAGGTGCAGTTGCAAAATGGCTGGTGAGAATTCGTAGAGCATTACTTGCTTGAATTTGGGTCTTTTGTGGTCTTCAGATTTGAAGGGAATGATCATTTCCATGTCCTAATTTTTGATAAAAATGCTTCGGAGATCGAATTATCCCTATACTAGCACTGCAGATGATGATGGTGATGGGCATAATCATATATATCGGTTGAGGTTTGTGATGAAGTGTCAAGCTTAGCCAGTAGTAAAAACGAAGAGAAATCAGATTTGCCATGTCCACTCCCTCAAAAGAAAATGAGAACTGGTTCCAAGTTGAAGTATTCACCTTCACATATATGATTCCAACTCTAGAAAGATTAAGCTTGGGAATCTTGAGAAAAACAAAAAGTAAAGAATGCATACCACCAACTAGTCCTACAGAACTGGGTGGGTTTTTGTTTTTCTCGAGATTTCCAAGCTTAATCTTTCTAGAGTTGGGAGTCATCAATGCTAATGTGTGAAGGTGAATACTCTAACTTGAAACCAATCCTCATTTTCTTTTGAGGAAGTGGACATGGCAAATCTGATTTCTTTTCGTTTTTCCTACTGGCTGAGCTTGACACTTCATGACAAACCTCAATCGATATATAATTATGCCCATCACCATCATCATCTTCAGTGCTAGTATAGAGATATTCGATCTCCGAAGCACTTTTATCAAAAATTAGGACATGGAAATGATCATTCCCTTCATATCTGAAGACCACAAAAGACCCAAATTCAAGCAAGTAATGCTCTGCGAATTCTCGCCAGCCATTTTGCAACTGCACCTTTTCATCAGTAGTCTTTGTGAGTTTCACCTGCCATATTGCACCACTGGGGACCTCAAGCTTAACAGGGCTTGACAGTCGGTTTCCATATTTTCTCACAAAATTTCTAGGAATCCTCTCGTAATAACCATAAACAGTCATGGCCAATGAACTTTATGAGTGAAACTGATTACAAAGTAGAAATATGAAAAAAAAAGAAAGAAATACTTATGAGTATCCCATGTGTAATAGTTTCCTGAAGAATGACTGAAAAAATGGGGAGTTTTGGAAGTAAACATGGAACGGTCATCTTCTGTACAAGGTTGAGAAGTCATGGTGGAAGGCTGTTGAGGAGTATGTTCAATGGTAGCCTACATAAACAAATCGACAAACACTTGAGGAGCTAGCTCCACTCCAGTACTGACTTTCTGCTAACTTTTGCTAAAGCTGCCGGCTCACTTTCACCATCTCTTGTTAGGGGCTAATAGGAACTGTGAACCCCGAAAGACCCCTGTTTCCAAGTCGGTGACTTTGGCTTTTAATGCGTCAGTGAAGGACAAGCAAGCTGCTGTATGACAGTAAAAATGCTGACATCTCCATGCCTATGAATCAATAACTGAACATAAACCCATACCCTAAGAAAACAAACTCTGGGTTCTTTCATGGTTTAATGTAGGGGCCTGGGGAGGCTTTAAACCAAATCAATTTTTACCATTTTTAGAAGCTGGGATTCTATACGAAATGCTATGATAGCTTTTCCTGAAAATAGTATAAAATTCCCAGAAAAATGAAATCTCTGATACAGATAAAATCTTTACTTTTTTAACCACGATTGTATCTGGCAGTGCAGACTAAGTTGGTCGACGTATCTTTAATCTCCAATGACGAAATAGAATGGCTCAACAATTACCATTCAGAAGTCTGGGAAAAGGTCGGTATCTTCACATATGCATTATACACTCCTTTATCCTAACTATTTGCAATAAGAGGTGCTATCTGTTCTGTTTCGACAGACTCCCTTATTATTTGTCACGTTCGTCTCTCTCTTGTGATGGTAACTTATGGTCTTTTTCAGGTTTCGCCATTGGTGGAAGGTTCAGCTCGTCAATGGCTATGGAACAATACACGACCAATTCACAAACAGTGAATCCAGTCCTGAAGTTCTCCCATTTGCAAAAATTGAATCGTTTAGTTTGTTTCCTCCACTAGATTGCTATTGATTTGGGGACTATTACATTTTGTATAGTGCATCGCATTTCAACACATGTAACCATAGAGGCCCCCCTAATGCTCAATTTACTAGTGGGTATATAAAACCTACTTAGGTTTAACTTTTTTGTCACAAAGGTCTGAAACTAAATGGAATAATTGGTCATAAATGTTACGATGTGATATTATTAATTTTAATATATATAAAAATCACGTTCAAATCTACGCCCTCTTCAATTAAATTCATTATTGTAATAATAATAATACCAACCAAATTGACTTAATCACTTTTAAATATTGATATAGATGAAATAGTTAAGGGAACATATTCTGTGCAGATTGTATCCAACAATCAATATTTTTTATTTTTAATAAATGTTCTAAAATTTAAATTGTTGGACCAGTTTCAGGATTGCACTAAATTATAATAAAATAAAAAAATACTTTGATATAACCTATTACCAATATTTTAATATGTAAAATATAAATTTTAAAAAATTAATAAATTTTTTTTATCAAATGTAAATAAGCATATTTAAATCACATTTTTATATTAAAACCACTATAACCATAATCATTACAAATCGAAATATACAATCTTAATATTTGTAATCAATTCCAAAAATAATAACTTTATACCCATTATAAAATACCAAATTAGTATTGCTTCAAAACTTAATAAACTAATCTCATTACACCTGTAACTTAACCCAAATTTAAAAATCTTATCTGATTAATCCGAACCCGATATAAGAATAAAAAATACACATATTTATCTAATTAAATCCAATCCTAAAGCAATTCAAATTTAAAATAATTTAAATTCGAAATTATCTAAACAAGTAATCCGAAAGGATTAATCTATAAAGATCTAACATGAAAAATCCAACTCTCAAACTCAAACCTAAGCCCCAAAACCATAATTATCTAAATTTTTTTATAACTTAAATCTATCAAAATCAAAACCAACCCACTTAATTCACATGTCTAGATTTCAATGTTTTAACGCCCAATTCACCAATAGTGCACGACATAAAAATAAAAAGTGCACGAATTTATCTAATTAAATCCAATCCTAAAGCAATTCAAATCTAAAATAATTTAAATCCAATATTATCTAAACAAGTAACCCAGAATGATTGTAATCTATAAAGATCTAACATGAAAAATCCAACCCTCAAATTCAAACCTAATCCCAAAAACCGTAATTAACAGAAATTTTTATAACTTAAATCGATCAAAATCAAAACCAACCCACTTAATTCACATGTCTAGATTTCAATGTTTTAACGCCCAATTTGCCAATAGATCTTAGAACAATGCTAAGTGCTATATTTCGATTTGCAATCCAAATACAAGACCAAATATCCTAAATTAAAAAAAAAATTATTTAGTAATAAATATGAATATACATTACAACAGAGAATTGCATTGAAACACTCGTTTTTAAACATGACTATGAATTAGCCATCGAGCATGCACGTAAAACTACGACAATAACAATCATCGACGTCAATATTTTATTGAGTACAAGTGGAATGGGTAAAAGGTCGTTACCTTTTTGAATTTGTTTTTGCTCATTTAATTGAAGTGGAAGCCAAACTTATAGTTTCGAGGGTGCCGGTTCGGATGTTGAAAGCTCAGCATACATGTTGGCTATGGCTTTCGCAAAATACTCCTTGGCTTGAGATCGCTTGATCTGGAAAATAAATAACAACCATAAGCTTTCAATGAGTTAAAACTTTTACCTGATTTCTTGTTGACATTCGTAAGATAAAAACAAGACATTCTACTCGGGTTTAACTCAATTATTGTCAAATTAAGGACCGAATTTGAGTATCTTAATGCTCGACTTAAGGAGCTCACAAGCTTGATCAACTCTTTTAAATGCATATATTTTCCTATTTTTATCTAAAATTTTCGACTCAAATTTAAACTCTAACTTGAGCTCGAGCACTAATAATTGAGCTAAAAATCGAATGTGAAATCGAGCTCATTTTACGAGTTCAATCGAGTGAGCTCAAACAGTTCAATTTTTATTTCGAAGAGATCTGAAGTTTTCAAAAAAGAAACCCAATCAACCTTCAAACATCGAATTTCAATACAACTTGAGCTCAGACAGCTCCTCCGCACCCTAGTTGAGATATACTCCAAGATCCTATTTCTGTTTCATTCCAATTTCTTCATACATTCAGAAAGTATTGATGCTCAAGCAATATTGCAATTAAAGTCCTTAAAATATGTGCGCCGATACACATTCTAACACGGATACGAAATTATGATCATACGAAAAAAAACCCCCAAAAATTTGAATATAAATTTTAACACAGCGGTAAACAAAGAATGGCATATTACCTTGAATGTTGGAGTGAGAAGGCCATTTTCCAAGGTGAATTGTTCAGGCACCAAAGTTACAGCTTTAGCAAATTCAAAGCCTCTTAACTGCATTTTTATCAAGGAATTCAAATAAATTAACAGGCCTTCCTAAGAGAAGGGATGGTAAAAAATCATTTGCTTAGTAAATTACCTGTGCTTCCCTTCCCACATCATCCATCTCAGCAAGAACAGCCTTCCTTGCTCTTGGATCATTGCACAGCTGTCCTAAATCCTCATCCTGTAAAAATGCATTAAAATGAACCTTAAAACGATTAGAGAAACTCGAATTCATTGTCTGACTTTTCATTTTCTTTTTTGATGTTTTTGTGTTTGATGCATAATCATTATTCAAACATGAGTATCAAATATAGATCCGTCAAGAATTCTCTAAATACATGAAAAATTTGAACATACTTGTGACTAACAATCACAGGTGAGTCCTAGTAACGTAGAACCAATGATCTCAAAAGTTGAGTAATGGGTCTTGTAAATCATATAATCCCTACTCTAAACAATCGCAGTGGACTTGAACTGTTTTTATCATTGTTGATGAACTAAATTATAGCCGATATTATCAATTTATTTCAGAATTTTTTCCCCAGGAGTTTGTTTTATTCAATATAATATTTATAATATCGATTTGTCTTTTGAATATAAATATCAACAGCATGGCCTGAAAGCTATGTTTTTAGACTCAGGAGGAGTTATTTGCCCGATACATTTTTCATACGTGTAAAGGATCATATTCTTTTTCCTATGTTCAAATATGTGTACAGTATACAGGTGTCGGACATGGGCACAAGGAAAATGAAGAGTCAAGTAAGTTTTGGAGTCTTGAACTTCCGAAGGTAAATATGGAAGGACAAGAGAAACACCTGGATACCCTCAGATGCAGCCCAGTCTCTAAGAACATCAGGTTCCACTGCAACTACCGCTACTAAAGATGAATTGAAACTATCACCTATAAACATATTAAGCAGTCAGGAGAATGTACACTCGTGAAATTCAATAGCAATTTAGAATCTATTTCCTTACCGTATACAAAACATTGTGCAACAAATTTGCATTTCGCATATACATTCTCGATCTTCTCCGGTGCTATGTATTCTCCCTGTGCCAACTTAAATATGTTCTTTTTCCTGTAACGAATTAATGAACATGGTCAGAAAAAAGTTTGGAAAAAGATAAACTGCCATGGATAGAAATGACCAAAGCAGATGATTCATCACTGAAGAAGATCAACATTATTCTCGAGTGTTCAAAAAGGTTCTTCTAGCAACCGAATGCAGCCAACACATACTCAAAACATGCACAAACAAGACTACTAATAAAGCACAATTACTGTCTCAAATAAAAATATGTAGATATCTAGATAATATATCACAAGGTGTTATTCGTATATAGACCTCGTATAATATGAGAATTAAGGTTAAACAAATATGACCTATCAATAATCTTGAGACGACCTCCGGGTAACCACAAACCAATGTCTCCTGTATGAAACCAGCCATCATCATCAAATACTTCTCTCCTGTTCAACCAACAAGGCAACCGAGTCTATTAACATTTGCTGCTAAATAAGGCAACAAAATATAACAACGTTGGGAAGATGATTACGTTTGGACTTCATCCTTGTAGTAGCCCCGAAAAACAATAGGACCTCTCACACAAATTTCCCCACGAGGATATGGCTCATCCTCAGAGGTGTAATTCATTTCAGGAACATCTACAAGTTTCACTTCTGCGAAGACAAAAATGGATTTTAACAAAATATAAAGGACCTTGATGATCAAATGAAACAAGATTCATGATGATAAAAAAAATTCCAAAATCAGATGAGCTCTAACCAATAAGTTCTTCATTTTAAAACGATTAGCATTTAGATACCCAGAATTTAAAGCTAGAGACTCTCAGCTGTCCCTAAAGTTCAACTTGTAATATTTGGTAATTAATGTGTCCAATTTATCCACCTGGAATGTGATATATTGATTTTATCCATATTTAAAAGTTTTCACCTGAAAGAAACCAAGGATACTCACCACAGGCAGCATGTGGAGACCCAACATGACCAGCTAAGACGTCCCCTACATCCATCAAGGTTATGATACAAGAAGTCTCTGTCATGCCATAGCCCTCAATTAACATACAGCCAAAGCACCTGCAAAATACTTTCATATCAAAGACGAGGAACATAAAGCTACGCCAATTCAGTTTTTATCTTCACCATATCATGATCAAATCGTACCAGTGATGCTGATTTGAATGGATATGGCCTATCGACCTTTACAGTGCTAACAAAATGCTCAGAGACAGCAGTCATGTACAATTGTCTCATCTAAGAAAATTGACTTACACTCTCAAGAAGTCCATTACATCAGGAGACAGAGGGGAAGCACCAGATCCCAGAATACGTACTCGACCTCCAAGCTTTTCCTTTATTTTATTGAAGACCAATTTGTCCCAAATTGGCGACGCATTCCTTCCTGGAACAATTGTAGGAAGCACATGCAATTGGATAGCTAAACATGAGGCGGGGACACTGATAGAATTTACTGTTTTATGCTTCACATTCTCTCATTAACTTGCTCTTTGATCATATCAATATGATGTACCAGAAAATTATTGAAAAAAATTACACTAAAGAAAAAAGGAAAACTCATTTATTAGCTTGGATACCATTCATGATGGCTTGCCTCTTGGAATTGTAAGCAGCTCTAAATAGCCTCTCCTTTAAAGCACCAGAAGTGCTGACAGCATTGGTGATTCTGTGCAGCGAAATGATTTAAATAAGAATTGATAAACAAAAAATTTGCAATCAATCCACAATCAACCATTATCATACCCAGCATAGATTCGATTATATAATCGAGGCACACTGCAAAATATAGTTGGTCTAAGAGCAGTTAAATCATCCATCAGTTTCAAATTGTCCTGCAAACAAGAAGGGCATAGACTTCATAAAACTCGTATGAAGACCAAACCAGACTAGTAATAATTTCGAGCAGTAAAGAATTGGGAAGAAAATGATGTCTGTTTTACCCTGGACCAAAGTTTTGAATTGGACACAAACAAAAACACACACCCCACCCCCCCCCCCCCACCCCCCACCCAAAAAAAAAAAAAAAGAGAAACAAACAGACAGATGCCCATCTTAACTTTTAAGTCCATCGATCGGAAACTGCATATCTGAACTTTTATCCCATTATCTTCTATTTATGAATGATGCAAAATTGAAAAAGAAAGAATCATTATGGTTTACAAGTGAAGATAATATAATAACAATGTCACACACCCCCTGGTAGAAGCCAACCCCAACGCCATTGTTGCAACAGATGACTTGGTTTGATCGTTCATAAATGTGCGCCAAAGGAAGATAGGATATGTAACTATAAAATGAAAACATTAATCAATAGAGAAACAATAAGCAATATATCTTAACAAAAAAAAATTGTAAGTTTGCATTATATCAGGTGATAAATTGAACAGTGAACTCACACGTCTGAGGAATAGAATTTCACTTTTCGGCAGAAAGCAGAAGCATTTGCAATTAAATTTCCATGTGTCAAGACAACTCCCTTTGCAGAGAAAACAAGCAGTATATGTTAGGCAGCAAAGAATGTGAAGGCATGCAAGGGAAACTAGCAGGAGAAGCCCAACATCAAAGTTATCATAAGAATCTTACCTTTGGTGTCCCTGTGGTACCACTGGTGTAGCATATTGTCGCAACATCATCAGGCTTAGGAGGGCAAAATGGCTGCAGGTTTCTGCGGCCCTAAAAGAAAATCATTTAGAATAAGTTGATGTAAACTAGAAGCCAAATTAAATAGGCAGATCTGCAATTTCAGTCGTATTTAGATGACTTGATAAACTAATTATAGATCCTGTACTATAATATAACCACTTCGTCAGTAATCAGGGAAAGTGTCACAGAAATCAACATTCCAAATAATTTGAGGAAAAAAATATAAGTTCTGAAAAACAACATGATCTTATTATCAGCACTTACAACATAAAGCATGTGTAGCAACATAAAATATAAGCAACATATTGAAAATGGAATGATTAAACTTAAAAAAACACAAAGAACTATTTTTATACCTGACCAAGTAATTTTAAATATGACACGAGCTTCACACCAGGTGTTGAGGGGAGTGAAGGTAAGTGTTCATCAGCTCCTCCCACCACCTGCATAATAAAAAGTGCCGAGAGAAAAAACATGCTTAGTGGGGATAAACTTCTGACAGACATAGTTTTGTTATGATTCTATAAAGAGATTCTACAAGTACATACCACTATGAGATGTACAGATGGAATTGAAGATATGAAACTCAACAGCTGCAAATATAAGAGAAAATGAGATGAGCAGTATATTTTAAATCAGAAGTTAATGCAATAAGTTTTACAAGGTTTTATAGCAAGTTGAAAACTAGTATGGTGCAAAACATAGGTCCACAACTTTATGGTACTAAAAAAAGCAACCCACCGTATTTAAAGTTTCCGGGACACAAAAAATAGCTTTAATGCCTGAATGGTTTACAACAAACTTAACTGCATCAGGACCTGCAAAAGAGCAGCACACTGTTAGAATTCGGCTACAAAGAATTAAAAGAATTAATTAACCAGTCAAAAGCATACCTAGAGTGTCGTATAGAGGAACTGAAATATATGAATATGCTGCACAAGCATGATCAACCACCAGCCACTCGGGTCGGTTTATAAAATAAAGTCCAACACAAGCTCCCTGTTCCAGAACCAGAAAGTAAAAAATGAAACAACAATATCAATAATTAAACATTAGAACAGCAAGAAATTCTATGTGTAGGAAGCTAATATGTTCCGAGTAAATCCACAGTTGGATAAAGACGGACTGTAAAACATGGGAATCCAAGTTCCTCGAAGCAACTTACTTGTTCTAACCCATAATACCTAAGACCAGAACCTATAGCCTCCCGAGCTGTGGCTGCTTCTCCAAATGTCATCCACTTATACCTTCGTATGAAAAGCGTAATTAACAGAATCATACAATTAAAATTCCCGTATTAATTCTGAATAAAATTGAATTTTGAACTTTTTAAAACAAAATACTTATATAACTCACTCCCCAACTGTTCCATCCACCCGAATCCGCGATCCCAAGTACTTGTAATCTCTATAAGTCTCCGCAGCATGTCTAAGTAACCGAACATTGAAAAACATATAATAAGTGTATAGAACTTTATAATTAAAAGGAGCAATCACAGGAAAATATCTCACGCAAAGTTTTCATGCAAAGTCCCGATTTCAGGATGATCATCAAACCGACTCAAAAGCTTCATCGGAGACTGAGCTGATCTGCGGAAGCAAATTCAACATTTTAAAAAAAAAATTCAAAAAGAAAATGAGAAGCAGAGTGTAGCAAGAAACAGAGACCTGTAAACATTCCATTTTCCAGTTTGCAATTTCTCAGGAAGAACCACACTATACTGTTTATCTATAAAAACAATTATAAGCCAAAAAAAAAAATGAGAAAACAAAGATTAAAGTGATAAAAGAGAATAAGATTAATTAACTCATATAGCATGATGACCAAATCAAAATAAGCCATCAACCAAAAAATTTCTCAATATTTAACTTGAAAATACATAAAATAAGAATAAGAATAAGATTAATCAACGTATATACATTAAGAATAGATTAATCAACTCATATACTATGATGATCAAATCAAAAACTTCAATTTTCTGGCCATTTAACAACGAAATTAAACAAAAAAAAAAGAAATCAAATCAGTAACTGTACGTACGAACGAAAGAAAGAAAGAATAAGATTAATCAAGACGCTACCATGATCAAATCAAAATAAGCAACCAATATAACTTCGAAATACATAAAAAAAAAAACACGAAAGATCACGTCGTCAACTTTACATAATGTACGATCAAATATACGTTTAGTGACTTGCAGAGTACCTACCAACAAAGAACGGTGGAGATGAAGAGGAGGAGGTAACATTACGGCCGATCAAGGATTCATCCTCGGCGGCGGATACGGCGGAAGGTAGGAGGTGAGATTGGATAGCGTTGAGGCGGCGTTGAGCTGGAGATTCCATATTTCACGGCGGTTTCTTTTTCAGCGGCAAAATGAAATAGAAAGAGAAAATATGTAAAGTCGGTAACGTAACGAGAGAAGCAAAAGTTTGCAAAAATAATTGTACTTTGTTTTTGTTTTTTGGGGGTTTTAAGTAATTGGAAAAATATATAAATATTCCAAAGAAAAAAACCGGATGGGCACACTTTTCAAGACAAAATGGCTGATGATGACGTGTCTCTTAAATCCTACGTCAAAGGATAACTTTTTTTTTTCTTCTTTTATTCTTCCACTATTTTGGAAATTATTACTTTAAAAATAGTGAGCTTTTCAAAGCAGGTAGTGAATGATGCTAACGTGATCATTGCGTGTACCGTGCACGTTAGAAATTATAATATTGTATGGACTTGGGGGTTTGAATTATAATTTGGGTTGTATTTTTATGAAGGGTTAACTAATGATTTTATTTTAAATTAATTTTGCTATAGCTAACCACCAAACAATTAGTCAAACACACTTTTTTCACTTCAATGTCTCGTGTTATTTTCTCTTTAAAAATATTTGGTAACAATTTTTTTTTGGATAAAAAATATCTCGTTCAACAAAATTATTGATAGATTTTTTTCACATTAATTGAGTTTTAATTACCAATAGTACTAGCCTACATATACCTACCAATATAGTACATGTGGCATCTTAAGATTTGGGAAGCCCATAAGTTAGGGCCTTATTTGCGTCAAATCTTCTTGTTAAAATTTAAAAATATAATTAAAATATTCGAAAATTTGAAGAACTTAATTTAAAACTTTCAAAAAAAAATAAAAGTTTAATGAGAATTAATAAAAATTTTGGAAGGATTTAATTAAAGATTTTAAAATATTTAAAAGATTTAATAAGAAATTTAAAAAATTTTAAAAGCCTAACTAATTTTTTTTTTAAAAGGAATTTCAAAAATTTGGAGGGGAATCGATATTATTCGCCTTTGAGCTCTAATGAGAGAAGTAATAAATTCTACTAACCTCTTAACTTGGTATCTTTGATCATTGTGTAACTCTTTATCTGTTTTTTACTTCGGATTTAATGAATTGTCTTGAAATATTATAACTTCTTTTATATATTAACAAGTTCCTAAATTTTAAAAATACTTAATTTAAATCTTTGAAGTATTAGAGCTTATTAATATGAGATGATGTATATTTAAAATATATAGATTAAATTATTCACCAAAAAATATATATAGATTAAATTATAATCATGTATGTATTTACTGTATGAAGTGAACAATTAGGACTAGAAGTGTTTAAAAAAATTATATTGTTAATAAATTTTGGAGGGTTATTTTTTAGTTTTTAATATTTATATTCAAACTATTCATATAGTAAGTATATACGTGCTTACAATTTGATTGATACATTTTAAAAGTATTTCAAGATCAATATTTTATTTGAGTTGATATTTAATATTTAAATTAACGGTTAAATTGAGAGAATGATTTGATTGATATTATATTAATGTTTTAAATATTCAATTAGAATAATTTGTACAATCTTTGGATCAAATTTAAATATTAAGTCATAATTTGAAGATGTTTGATACAATTAACTTTTATAAATTACTTTAGTAAGAGTGTTTTCAAAATTATTTTGTTTAGAATGGTTAACTACACAAAATGTCTTCGACTATCATGTGAATTTAAATTGATTTTTAAACTTAAAAAATGCTCTAATTGATACTTAATATATCAATATTATATCAATCAAATTTTTTTATTATTCTAACAGATAATTTAGACATTAAATATCAATTTAAATTTGATACGAATTATATTTAAAATACACTCATCAATTTGTAAAAATGTATATATTTTATTGTATGAATAATTTAAATAAAATGTGTTAAAAAATTTTCAATAAAATTTATCGTATTGAAAACTTTTTCAGTAGCTGCCGTAAATTCTTATTAAACCACATTTTTAACCCACGTTATTTTGACATTTCTAACATAAGAAATAATCTGTCATTTCTTGACGAATTTTTTTTAATAATTTTAACGAGTTTTTAAATAAATACATATTAAAATTTTAGTAAACATTTAGTTATATTAGAGAAATGTTAAAATTATATAAATTTTGATTTAGTGTGAAAAATTGTATATGAATTTTTATTTGTGTAATTTTATATATAACATTTTTATTTGATTCAATTTTCATAAACAATTAATAACATTATTTATGTAATTTTTTTTTTATTTTTTTTATATAATACATACATAATTATATTTATCCGATATACAAAAAAAAATTGATGTACTCAAATTTTTTTAATATGTATAATTGTATAAAATCAAAATTTATGTATCAAATTACAAATTAAATCAAAGTTAACGTATAAATTTTATATTTGTCTTGTACAAATTATGCATAACATTTGTGATTTTAAAAAGATAATTTTAACTATATTTTAATTAATAAAAATAAGTAATTATAATTATTTTAATAAATAAATTGATGTATTTATTTTTTTAAAATATGTATAATTGTACAAAATCAAAATTTATGTATCAAATTACAAATTAAATCAAAATTAATGTATAAATTTTATATCTATCTTGTACAAATTAAGCATAACATTTGTGATTTTTAAAAAATAATTTTAAATATATTTTCATTAATAAAAAAATAAGTAGTTAATTATTTTAATAAATAAATATTAAAATTCAATTAACATCTAATTACAATATAATTAAAATCATATAAAAAATTTTGAAGCTAGGCAAATTCGTGGGCAAAACATTCTCAATATGACCAAAAAACCTACGCTAATTAGAATTTGTGTTTTAGCCCTTTTGGCAAAAAAAAAAAAAGAGAGAGAGAGAGGAGGAAATTGTAAACTTTATCCAATTTCTAGGACCAAAATACAAGAATGTAAGTATACAATTCTTGAAGGAACCTCCTTGTTCTAGAAATCACAGAAAATATGGAACAGAATAACAGAAGAATGAATGTATAGAGAACACAGCATGTTCACTTCTGGTAATTAATCCGTTTAATAGGGTAGCAACAGTGAATCGAATTCAAACCTTCATTCCTTATCGCAAGAATGTCGTAAAGGCAAAAACGACGACTTCCGGTAACTACTTTGAATACCTTTTAACTTTAGTGGACTCCACACCAACGATTTCCGTTGCAAAGCAACAACGGTCGGATGTCTTGGCTTCAATGAATCAGCTTGCGCGGCTGGAGGGCTCCCCATGAATTTGCTACTGCTTCTCATGGCTGCAGGTGATGTCTCCGGCAATGGAGAAAACAATCTAGAATACCTTGCTTTCCTGGGATCACGCGCCAATGACGGTCTCTCCATTGTACCAACATTGTTGAAACCCGAAGCAGACATGCGGATTGGTGTTGTCATGTGGGAGTCTGGACGGAGGGTAGCGATGGATACTCTTCTTTTAGGCTGAAGAACTTGTGTCTTGATCGGAGGTTTCACAGCAATGGAAGTACGTCTCGGTTTCAAAAGGTTTTTCGTGCTTGTCAGTGGTGCCATCACAGTTTTCGAGTTGTTTTCTTTGTCATCTGACGGTGGTACTGTTACCATGGACATTCTAGTTGCCTTTCCTTTTGTGGCCATAGGTGATGCTGGGGGCATGAAGTTGGTGATTCTTCGCAACGGTAACCTCAGTTTTGATGGACCAAGTGGCGGCTTTTTATCCGTTTTGGTATTCTCCGTCGCTTGTTTAAGAGATGGTCTTGTAGAAGCAGCAACAGCAAAAGCTCTGGATTCTTGCTTTAATCGGGTTTTCCGTTCCTCTGCTAACTGATTTTCTAGGTCACGAACCTGACATCAAACACGAAGAGGCAAAAACGTTTACGATCCAAAAAGGCAGTTCTACTCAGAGATAGCCGTTTCGATTTGTTTAATGTATGATTTACCTTTTCTTGGAGACTTTTGCATATATGTTCTCTGGCAGAAAGTCTCAACTGTAAGGACTGTACATTGTCCTGCAACTTCTTTGTTTCTTTGTCATCATGTTTTAACTTCTCTGCCTGTTAATTAATCAATAACCAAAGGTCAAACAAATTGAATACAGTGGAAATGTTGGAGGTAAACATTTATACTTCAATGATTTGTTATACCATTTGCTTGTACTTGTAAAGCTCGGTAAGGTCCACCTGTTTGCGGGCAGGACCGCTTTCAATCCCCCTAACTCGGCTAGCAAAGTTCAATGAACAAAGGGTCTCACCAAGGTCTGCACTAGACGGGCTGATCTGTACAAACATCACGGTCTTGCAATCTCCTCCTGCATTATTTCATGATTTTCCATTAGGCTACTAAGCTAGGTTCGAATAAAGGGAATCAACTTCCACTGGTACTATGATGAGATAAAGCTTACCTAGAGAGCTCTGTAGCATATGTGTGAGCTTTGAGTTCCTGGTTTTCCATGGAAAAGTAGAAAAAGTGTTGATGTTAGACATACTGATTTTTTTTATTTGGTTGTGCATGTAAGAAAGAGAGAGAAAGAGGGAGAAACCTGTAAGGAACATGGGCTGTTTTGGATGCAAGGGCGGAAATTACATCACCAAGCGCTGAGAGAGATTTATTAATGAACTGGGATTCCTTCAACCTTTCACCTTCAACTTCGATTTTTCCGACACGCTCACTGCCAGCCAAATCTACCAGCCATAGGTGGCTCTTAGTCTTTTGTCTATTTATCAAATTAGTTCCCCTTACAGTTACACGCAACAAGCTGCAAAGAGAGATTCTGGTCATTCTAGTTAAATGCGCCATTATTTCTCAGATAGAGTAGTTGAATAGTAAAAGTTTCCTATTATATCAGTAAAAGTCTGGCTTCTTAAACATAATTCAGAAACAAAACAAATAGAAACTCAGATATTACCAGTGAGAACGACTGCTTGATTCATTGGCATTGGTAGCTCCAACTGATCTGACCCGGTTTCCAGATTTTAGTAGCTCCCACACTTCCTCTGTACTGTAAACACAAGCTTCAACAAGTCCTGGAACTTCTTGTGTCCCTTCTGCTGCTTGCTTGATCTCCAACCTATATCAACATAATGAAGGACTTCAAATTAGGAATTTAATTACAAACCGGTTAGAAATTATGAGCTTATCTTCCAATCTTAATGGTGTCATCTTCTCTACTTATTGTCCCTAGGAATAGTTATTAAAGTTTGTGTCAACGGATTTCCTTCTTCATGTAGATACAAGTAAACAGATTGCATGTACGTGTCTGTTTTGCAACAAGACTAATAATTGGACAAACATGTATAAATTAGTATTAGGAACTAACTTTTTAGTAGGTTGGTTGGAGCTTTCTCCAAGGAGGTCCCTTATCTTTTCATTATAGACCTCCATCATGCTGACAAATAGTTCATATTTCATTACACCAACTCTCTCTCCAGCAACTCGAAACAACTCCTCCAATGTCCTGTAATTAACTCCTCTATTTTCTGGTGTTCCCTCCATAGTAAATGTCTTCCCAGTTCCAGTTTGCCCGTAAGCAAATATGCAAACATTATAACCATCCAATACAGAAGTTACTATGGGTTTAGTTCGTGCAAATACAGCATCTGCATTGTTAAAGAAACACAGAATTAAGAACATTAACTGTACTAGTTAAAGAGATCTCAGGTATGTAAACTCAGTTAAGAGATCTTAGGGGTTACCTTGGCCATCCTCAGGTCTAAATACATGGTCAAACTTGAATTGCTTCTTGATAGAATCAGAAGAAACTATCTGTAACTCAGTATCTTGGGATGAGTCAAATTCAACTACAGAGGAGGAACCATTCGCAATTTCAACTTGGTTTAGAGGTCTACATCTGCAGAAAACCCTGATGTTTCCTTTAAGCTCAATAATTTCGTTGTAAAGGCGCTTCCTCTCTGATGACTCATCCAGGTACTTCTTCTTCAGAAGTTCATATTCATTATCTGTACCAAAAAATAAGTAAAAGATCAATTCAAATAAAAACAAATAAAAATAATAAAAAAAGACCCAATACTCTGATCACTTACTGAGAAGCTGAAGAGTTCCTACAATGTCGTGACCAGGAAAAGACTTCACTTGATCAGACAAAATTTCATTCTCTTTCTTCAAATTCTATAACATAAAGTTACTGAAAGTCAACTCCTTGAACCATTAATGAGGACATACACAAGTAAAAAATAATAATTATACATATAAAGATTATGAAAAGCAGTATCCTGCTCTAATTTACCTGAACACTGTTACTCAAATTAATAACTTTCTGTATTATTGGAAGAGTTGGCCCCTGGGCTGGAGATATTTCTTGGTTCATGTTGGATATAGTATCTTCATCCATGGAATCGGTATTCTCTTCTAAAATTTCTAAAGAAACAGCCAATGCGCTTCAAATTAAAATTCTAAATACTCGAATACATAAACAACATAATTTCTCCCAAATTTGATCATTTCAACATGCAAATGCACCACTAAATTAAGAAAAAAACAGAAGCTTGCAACACATTTGGTAGCCAATAGAAGAAAATGCTTAAAATTCAACTTAATACATGCTCTACATATTCTTATATCTAAACTAAACAAGAAAAATCTCAAGAATCATCAATCACATTACAAGTACAATCCAAATAGGAAATTTCTAGGGTTTTAAACATGTAAAGACCATCCCTAATTGCTATTTTCTCTTCAAATTTAGATATTATTTCATAAAAATTTGCGTAAATGCTTTCTTCAAAGTAAAGAAAGAAAGAAAATGAAAATGAACTAACCAATGTGAGACTTAGGAGAAGGCTTATTCTCAACAGTTTGATCTGTAAAAAAAACCACAGATTTTCACAGATCAGAAAACTTGATAAAATAATTGAAAAAGAAAAAGAAAGAAAAATCAGAGCGCTAACCTTTTTCAAGAACGATCTGATCGCAACTCTCCGAGCACATTTCAACCATTTGATTACAAAAAAGAAGATCTCGATTATTTGAAAAAAGAAAATGAAAAATCAAGGGAGAAAATTAAAGGATTTAGGAAGAGAAATTAGGAGACTAGAAAAGGTATTAGATTGAGAAATTTTGAAAACAGGAAAGAAATGGCGAGAGAGATGGAGAAAAGGAGAGGGAGAAAGAGAGGGAGAGAGAGAGAGAGAGAGAGAGCTAAACTGAAGTGTTGAGTTTAAATTTTGAAAGGGAGGGTAGGGTTTTCGTTTTATTTGATTGGATTCAAAATGGAATAACTTGAGCCGTTGGATCTTCTAACGGCTATTTATGTATATAGTATTTTTATAAGAAGCATGTGCCTCGGGTTTTTAAAAATTTGGGTTTGGGTAATTTTAACCCGATTAAATTAAATTAGGGTTTTCACGGAAATAAGGTTTTTTAAGGCAGGGTGAATCTAGAGTGGTTAACAGTATCCGAGCTCTAAAATAAAAATTTTTATTTAAATTTTTTATAATTTATAAAATTTTAAATTAGTGAGTAAAATTTCACTTTTAAGTTTCCAAAAATTATAAAAATTAGATTTAATCTTTTAAAAATTATAAAAATATAAATTATTAAAATGATAAAATTATTTTTTTACTATTACAAAAACATATAATTTAATTTCAACTCCAAATTTTTTTTTTGATTTTATCCCTATTTTAAAATTTAAAGTTACAGTATAAATATATGTCTCAAACTAAAATAATCTAAACTATGAACTAATTAGCCAAATTAAAACCCACATATGACAACAACTAGTGGTAAGATTCGGAAATTTATACATTTTGATTATGTATAATGGGTCTCAAATTTGGATACTCAATACCTATAATTTTCGTCTTTGTCAATAATACCAAAATTTCGATTGCAAAAATTAGGGTTTATTTAATACACTGATTAAAGTTTTTTTTAGATCTGATCAAAGTTATTTAATTATTACTTTAAAAAAAATTATGTTTAACGTATTCTTTTACTAAATTCAAAAGATTATATATTATTGAGACTAAATTAACCGGATTAACTTATTTATAAATGTGTTTAATTACACTCAATATTTTTGAGTATTTATAAATATAAATATAGTACAACCATAAGTATATTACAATTATAAACTCATACATGATAATTACACAAATAAACGAAGAATTAGAGTACAACCAAATAAACTCATACATGATAATTGTCCATGATGAGACTGGAAACTAGTTTTATTTAAGGGTTGGACCACTCAATCAAACCCAAAGGGTCGCTCAAATTTTGAGAAAGTTTGAACAAAAATATTATGCATGAAAAATGAGCTTAAAAATTAAGTTTTTTTAAAATATGAGTCGAGTTCGAACTTATACATCTAAAGCTCGAACTTGACTCGGACCATTTTTATATTATAATATATTATATTACGTTATTTTATATATTATATAATTTATAACATATCAATAATATATATAAAAGCACAACTTAAAAAAAACTGATGAGAATACTTTTTATTTTTCATTATATTTTTAAAATCACATTTAAAAATAAAAAGTTTGAAGTAAAATAGAACTTGTGATAATTATACATATAAAAATATTTATAATTTAATAGAAATTGTGATTACTACACATTTAAAATTATTTTGAATTTAATTTACAATTATTAGTTAATTTTTTTTGCTAATTTTAAAATAAGATTATTACTTAAATGGAACTCTAAGCAAAAAATATAATAAAAAAATTGTGATAATTATAATTAGAATTATTAATTAAAAATTTTCAGGGATAAATCAAAATTATACATTAATTTTAGTTTAATATGTAATTATATACACAAACTTTAATTTGATGCAATTATATACTTAAAACTTTAATGCGACTCTAATGTATACTTCAAATTTTAATTTTAATTTAATCATAAATCAATCAAGATACCAGTTCGAAATAAGACCAGTTAATCAGTGAACCAGCCAAATCAACCCCGAATCAATTAAATCAATTTTCTTATTTTTTAGTAATTTATTTAATTAAATCAATTGAATAAAAAAATGATGATCTAACTAGTTCGATCATCAATCCAATTTTAAAAACTTCGGTTTTCTGTTGTAGTTTTAACGTGTTAAAATCTATGTTATTCGAACTCGGATCTGAATTATTTCCCCACACGACTATGTTATTCGGAGGATTCTTGGAGAGTATCTCATGTCAGAAAATATGACAAACCAATATTTCAAGAAAAAACATAGCCGAGCAATGAACATTGTAACAAAATGGCTAATAATCTAAGCAAAATTTTTTCATTACACAATTCAGTTGAACCATTTTCCTTTCTTCGACCTAATATTTCTACACATCAAACTTTTCCACCATTAAAACGACAGTAGATTTTTTGCAGGTTTTTTTTTTCTACGGAAAAGGATTTCTTATATGATCGGTTATGAGGGCGCGGAAATTTGATAAAAGCAAGGAATAGATGTTTCTAAGTAGATGAAATTATCATGTTTAGTGTGTCAGAGATAGGAGAATCTTCATCCTTAATTGGAGGCATTCTTCCTTGCAGCATATACGCGATAAGCTGCCAATCCAACAATGGCTACGGCAGCTCCAACTGTAAAAGGCAACACACGGCATTGAAAATGATTAACAATTCAGCATCATGAATATGACTATTGAGATAAACTATAAAGAGAGAAGTTAAAAGAAGGCGAGTCAGGGGAAGAAACGAAAAAAAAGAACAAGCAGTGACATTCAAGTCAAAGCAACTTTGAAGCAATACAAGGAGTATTATCCCCGATCCAAAAGCTTGCACATTAATCCTCTAAGAAGAGCACGGCCAAGGAAAAGTAAGCTGAAGTGTCTGAACATCCTGCGTAAGGCTTAAACAGAATCCTAACTAGATCTTGTCAAGGATATAAAGTTCACATCGTACCCAAGTTCAAAACACAAAAGAGAAAGGCATGCCCCGACTTATGTTACTTGGATGTGGAGTGAGAGTTAGATACGGGTATGTGTTTGGCACAAATCTTTTTTTAAAAGTTCATTCATATCTTTCGGAGGGTCTTATCCTCTATCCATGTCCAAATATGCATTGGACTTTAGACTTTCAGACAAGGGTACTTCGCAAAAAATTGATGTGTACAGAACAAGAAAATCTAACCATGGCGAACCATGTTTCAAGAACCCAAAGCTCCGAGTGCATCAAGAATGAAACAGTCATGGGATACCAGACTATCGGCATACCTGAAACAAACATGAGAGAACGGTTTATAAGTCGATGATACTGCTTCCGACTTCTGCCAGCCTCAGTTTCAGGAATGCTCAAATGAGGATGCTCAGCTGCATTTACTATCCTTCGGAATATGTTATCGAAATCACTCAATTTTGAGCTGATAGGTATAGGTGCCTCTATTCCCATATCCTGGCTAACCTGCAAAAGCAAAATTTGCAATGATATGCATTCAGTCCGGTTCTTCAAGAAGAAACTGCAATGAACTTGTTCTGCAATTACCCTATATGGCTAGGCAAACAATGACATAAACACATGTTGTACCTCTTCAATGACATTAGACCTGAAATCCGTGTATCTGTATCGTGTTCGTGCATTTTGCTATGTCAAAATTGTGTTTAAGTTAATTTATCTTTGTTTAACTTTGGCACATTAAAAATTCATTTTGAGACATTTTCATAGTAGTATCATTAATGTTTCAAATTTTTTTTTAAGTCTCAAGTCTAATATTGCTGGATCTAAATGAAATAAACAAAAAATTTAGAATTTTATGAGTACTCTAATACATTCTACTTATTCACTTAACCATGTAAGAACTTTAAATTATTTAGACCAAAAAATGAAAAAAAGGAACGCAAAATACCCTGGTAGAATCCTGTATTGCGGTCGGAAATGAATCCAGATCATCCTTAGCAGCAACAATGAGGCAAGGCACCTCATAACCAGTGTCTTCACCATGCCCGGCAACATCCACGAGCAATTCAGTTGCTCTCTTCCATGAAGACTCATCAGAACTGAAAAAGGCCAGACAATCATGACATAGCACTTAGCAAAAGGAACAAATACATGTGCATAATTAGGATCAAACACTGAAATCTTTTAACTTATAATAGCAGATACTTCTATATTTGAAACCCTAGTTTGAATTAAGCATGACTGTGATTTACCTGTCATGAACAAATACTGCTATGTCACAGACAGCCAAAGAATCTTTACTAGACAGTAGTTTTGCAACTCCATCTTCAGGGATTTCTCGCAAGACTAGAGTTTTCTTTATGCCCTACAAATGAAAAAGAAAATTACACTCAGCTAAAGAGCTGAAACATCAACACATCAAAGCAACAATGAAGTTAACCAAGGCTCAAAATTTTATCAACCTAGCTATATATAACTCAGTAATTGCTGTGCTAACTAAATGCCCAGAAGGATATGCCACGGAAACAATAAGCATTTATAAGCAAAAGTTCCAGGAGGAATTGCTTTGATACTGCAAGGAACATGTGGATTCTGATGGGTTACCATCTCAAAGAAATTATTTCATCTGAACCTTACGAAACATTTTTCTAGTATACCCGTGAAAACATGCTTTATGGTATAGAATCTAGAAGAGCAAGAAATGCAGATATGCTAAAGTTCAAGTTACTTCAGCTTAAGTCCCCAATCCTCGAAAGAAAAAAAGAAAACCCTGTGTTTTTGAGATACGGGCACGCTTTCAACATACAATCCCAAAACATGGCACATAGTTCAATGGAACTTACCCCAGGAAGTTCCACAACATTCACAGCATATCGGTCATCAATAGTTGGAGAATACGTATCAGAATAGGGCCTACATTACAGTAAATGAAGTTTTTCAATTTGGGGAAAAGAAATCTAGTTAATAGGAAAAAGTTTCTAATGAATACCTGCCAAGGAAAGAATTTATTAGCACAGATTTCCCAGCATTAGCCGGACCGAAAACAAAGCACTGGAAAACATTTCTTTCTGATTGTTGCTTCTTTCGATCTAGGCGCCTTCTCTTAGTCACATGGATAGCAGATGAAGGATCGCCAGGATATCCGATGTATATCAAGTTCTCCAAACTACGAGCTGGGTCTAGGAGTGTCATAAGGGCCCACTGCAGAGCACAACATAAATAATAAATTACAAGCACAAGCTGACATATATAATAGCCAAAATAAGAAGTAATGATCAACCCTAGCCAATCCACCCGAATTAAATAAAAACTGCAGTACAATATTTTCATTAGCAGCCACAAATGCTCATAGGGTTGCTATTCATTATTACCATAATGAATTAATCGTTGGACTGCAAAACTCAAAACAAGAACAAATCAAAGTTTTCATAAGACAATATGCATTAAAGTTTCCTCAGACATAGCATAGTCAACAATGAGTTAATTCTTATGATATTGCATTAAGTATGATATTCCCATTTCAAAAAGTGAGGAAACCATGAATACCTCTGACAGAAATGCATCAAGTGATAGCCCTCCCAGTGCAGTTTTTTCTGCAGCATCCTTATACGGTACATTATTCCAAGGGCTGAAGTTAAACAGAAAAAATGTCAAGCACTATCCACAACAGCATCCTGTTGGCAACTTATAATAATAGAGATTATCTATATGTGCAAAATACATAGTTACAAACACCTGTTTTTCTAAAACAAAATCCCCTCATTTAAGCAACTTCTTTACTTTCTATTTTGTCAGCAATAGCTTGTTATCATACTTTTTTTAACAGACCAAATTGGTATGCTCATCCACTCTCAAAGTTAAAAAAAAAAAAAAGGGGGGGGGCGGAAGTTGGGATGGAAAAAGACATTCCGGCCCTTAAATTGCCTTCTCAATAGGGCACATACTGCAATTTAATAGAAAGACAATGAACTAATATTATTTCAAATTGGGAATGATAATACCTTTCTGGAGCAGTTGAGAAAACATCCTCCACTTCAACTGGACGAAGGTTATTGTCCTGAAAAAGAATAATATTCAAGTTGTTAGAACGTCAAAAGCTTTAAGAACAAGTTAGTGCATTAATATTTGTAGACCAGATAATGTCAAAGGCAAGGTACATCAAACCAAAATAAACGTGAGAAAAGACTGAGACATACTAAGTCACCGTCAAACAATTCATAGATGCCCCTCAGGTATTCAATAGCTTCATTTGTCAGCTCCACACTCTAAACAAATTAAAAAAGAGAAGAGCAAAGAATCATGATGTCAAGTTTAAAAAATGCCACGGTAAAGCGTATATGATAACAAACCTAGTGCGTTATATTTCAAATAAGACAAAAATTGATCTAATATCAACCAATTTGGCACTGCTCATCTTAAATACAGCGAGGCATTCCATTGGTAATCAAATATATGATTATTAGAATAGTTATATCCAGGCATAGTAAAATTTCACTCTACAGCACATTGAATTATTACCAATTCTCGTATGTGCAATATTGTAAGCAAAAACAATGTGTTGGTCAATTCTACTTGGAAACACAAACACCAAAGGAATAACAGTTATAAATGCTTACTTCACTTTTTCATATAAAAATAATGTTCACAATGAAGCATTACCTGATCAGGAGCTCGTTTAACTGAAGAATGTGGAATTAGATCATCTGAAAGTTTGATATCATTGTTATATCCAAATTTCCTCAGGACAGTCCATGTAGTCTCAAGGCGACCTTTTTCTATGAATAGTGCATGAAGAAATAGGAAACCAGTCAATGTAAGACCACGTTCATTGACTCCTTCAACCATCTTATCTTGCACAACCCGTTTGACATCAACTATTTCTGAAGGTTGTAGTGGAGCATTGAAACATTTGACCTATTTTACAACAAATTATCAGATTTTTTAGACGCTTAAGTACAAGATATCTTAAGTTATCATTGAAAAAATGTTTTGTTTTGGGCTTAAAATTATAAGTATTCAACACATCAAAGCAGGGTTTGGGAATGTCAAAGGTGGGCAGAACAATCATTATTCATAAAACACTGAAGTCATTGCCCAAACAAGTCCTAACCACCATAAAAATAAAAGACAGATATAAGTCAAGGATCAAATGAGGAACCTGAAAATCGTTGAGTTCAGCATCACTAAGAGCACCATCCCTGTCATGATCACAGAGAATAAAAATTCGCTTCAAGGCTCTCACACATCGTGGCTTTAAAGTTTGTGATTCCTGATCAAATAGTGGGCCTGTTGGATGAAGCACTGCCTTTTGTGCATAGTAGAAAACCTCAGGAATCTACCAAAAAGGAGATACTTTAAAAGTTCAATCTCTGATAGTATTGATGTGTTCATTAGTATCAATTAGTGTCACACAGCTAACTACAATAATGCTAATTGTCACATATGTGCAAATCTGACAACAATTCACTCAAGAAGAAAAAACCAGGAATTGGTGCTACAACCAGTCTACATTTTATCAGCATTATATAGCACCAGAATTTCAAATTAATCTCCAAAAGAAACAAAAGACATATATATCCATACCTGAATGTGTTTATAAGCTGAACACTCAATACAAGTTTCAATCTCCCGAAACTGTTGCATTATCGGTGACATCACCTGTTCCAAGCTCACTTGCTGCTGATCATCTCTTAAATCCAGTTTACAGCCTACTACTATAACAGGAACTTTCACCTGCTCAACAAAAATTAACTTCAGTTTCATCAAAAGTAGATTCATGAAAGAAAAAAAAAAATATCCATGTGATCTACAAGGTGTACTAAGAAAAGATAATGGGCTATTAGGTATAGTAAAATCCTGACTGAGCCAACTGGCCTCCTGAAAGCATATTTAAATTCCTTTGAACCAGGTTCAAATGCTATAAATATGAAAAAGCAACAACATGATGATATTTTGTGATTTTTCCCTATATCCATAAGGCCACTTTCCTCATAACCATCAGCTTCTAGAGTTTGCTATGGGTCCTACACAGGCACATGAAGTATAATTAATAGCAGGCCAAATATTATTAAAAAGATATTAACAACTTAACTTCACCTTAACATGTTTTCTATCAAAAGAACAAACTATCACGAATAACAAGTACAAAATCAAATTAAGATAGAGAAACCTCTAATTGCCGAAGTTCCGGAAGCCAGTAAGTACTCAATCTGTTAAGGGTTTCAGGTTGATCACACGCATAAGTAAGCACTAGTGCATCAGCTCGCTTCAACTCTTCTGCTAGTTTACCTCTATCCTCCGGACTAAAAAAGGAAAAACAATAAAAGAAAACTTAAGGAAAAACATGACCATAATCAAAGTAAACAAGAACTTATCTTACCACATTCTGCGTTTTTATAATGCTATGCCTAAACTAAGTCAAAGCTAAAGCAAAATTTACAATTCTCTCACTACAAATTCATTTAAAATGCTACAATTACTGCAAGCATGGCCATAATCAAAGCAAACAAGATTTTATCTTATTACATTCTACTTCTTTAATGCCCTAAACTAAGTCGAAGCTAAAACTGTTACAAAAAAATATACAATTCTCTCAATATAAATTCATTTAACAAGGTACAATTAAAGCTCCAAATAACGCTAGAATTGCGTCAAATATATACAAAAATGAAAAAAGCAAGTAATGTAGAGAATAATTAATAGAAATATACTTAGCGGAGGTATCAATGATGGTGATGGGGACACGGTCGGGGTAGAAATCTTCCGGCAACCTTGTTGGCGGCAACAACCGGAGCACATTTGTCGGGAAAGTCTCCGCTGCGGCTGTTACAATCAAGCTCGACTTTCCAGTGCCTTGGTCTCCGGCCACCACGATTCGAACACCGGGCTTCCCTTCCGGATTCGAAGATTTAGCCATTCAGAAATAGAAAACTAAAAAATAAAAAATATAATAAGCAAATGAAAGAAAAAAAAACAAAGCAAAAACCCTAGTTGATCGAAGATGGAAGAACGTGAAGTGAAAATAGCTAAGCTACAGTGTCAAAAACGTAAATAAAAAGTGAGATGGAGGACAAAATTTTGGTTTTGAGAAACGATAAATGGAAGGGTAAGAGAGGGGCATGAAGGTAAATAACCTGATTATTGAGGTGGATAAAAGACGGAGGTTTACTGTGTTGGTAGCGGAGAGACGCCGCCGAAAACCCTAGGGAGAGGCGGCGGTGGCGTTGGAAGCGCTCCTTAAAAAAGAATTATAAATTTTGAAGTATATTTTTGTTTTATTTTAATTTATTTGTTTGAAGTGGAGAGTGGCCCATTTTCCATTGGGACGATCCTGGCTGTTCAATTTGAAGATTCATTTTGATAAACAATGCGATTAATTTCAATAAATTGAAAATAACAGTGATAGACCGGTAATTAAATAGGGTAGGTATGATGAGAAATTAAGTTTTTAATGTTTAATTTTTGTCAATTTTGTTTTTATTTGTTAATCTTTTCTCTAAAGATTTGAAATTTATAATCGAATTTTTAAGAAAATTGAATTGTTTTTTAAAAGAAATACGGATTAAAATGTTAATTTTTAAATTAGACAATTTGTATAATAATTTTTTTATTTTTATGAATTCATTTAATAAGCGTGAAAATAAGTTTGAGAGAAAAATTAGAGTTTTAATTTTTTTTTTAAAATAAAAATTTGGTTGCGATTTATAAAATAATAAATACTTAATTAAAAATTTACCTTTCTTATTCGTTTAAAATAAATGTTTCGATCGAGTAATCTTTTCGTTATCCTCAAGCTCACGTTTGTCGAATGTTCAAACAGAAAAATTTCCACAAAATTAGAGTAATTTTACAATTTCTCTAAACTTCTAGGATGAACTCTCTTTATATAATAGAGTTTAAAGAGTTTAATTATAATTAAACTTAATCATTTTAATATTAATTTAATATAATACTTATTAAAATAAATATTATATTAACTTTAATATTAAATCTATTAAATTAATAAAATATTTATCTACAATATAAATATCAAATTAAATCTAATAGTAAGATAATCGCTTTAATATTAAATTAATAAAATACTATTAAAATAAGTATTAAATTTAATTTAATATTAAAACTATTAAAATAATATTATTTTTAGAATAGTTAATTTAAAATTAAATTATCTGATAGACTCTCAGTACAAGTGCAATTCTTCCAGTGCTCAACCACCGTTGTCGATCATTCGTCGACCATTGAAATGTCGTCATCGTAGTCGTCGACACTGTCATGTTCGGTGGTGCCATCGCAGGTATGACACCCTCACGGCACCCCGAGTCGATTCGATTGTTGTCAATTAAGTTCAGACCTAGTGATGGTCAGATCGGTTCGATCCAACTGGTGTTGGACCGTCGACTCGTTTCACATACCAGACTTGGTTCGACCAGTTTTGGGTCTCGATCTCGAATTTAGGCTCTCAGGCCCAATTTTCAATCTCAAGTTCAATTACCCATTGAGCCAATTGTCTGACTTAAAATTTAATTTATGAAAATATCATATTTATTTTAATTAATTTGATTAGTTTAATTTTGTTTGATCAAAATTAATTTTCTCAAATATCATTGAGATTTTTCAAAATTAATTTTTCAAAAAAAAAATTAATCAAATTCTCTAGTTGAATAATTCTCATGACCGCTTAATTTAATTCCACATTAAATAAATCAACCAAATTAAATTATTTCTAAAGCCGTAGAATTTTATTCTAATTCAAATGCAAACCAATCGAGTTTTTGTTGAGCTAACAGAGAGACCAATCTAATATATACAATTAGGCTCTAGTAATTGCAAATATATCTAGAAGTATTGTTCCAATAATTCGCAATTTACTTAACCATGAAATCAGTCCACAAAAAATATCTTGATTGAAAACTCCTTATTATATATACTCTTTACGAAAACAATTTATCCAAATGTTTTGTCTAATGATTTTGTTATGTGTGTGCTACTCTCATATGATATCATTGATTACTTTGAATTAAATCCGTTTACTCAATATAATCTTATTTTATCTCATTGTCACCATTGTGTCTTCTTAATGATTAATATAATCATTGTCGACAAATAACTGTTATAAATTACTTGTTCGAGAACAAGCAACCCGTGGTCATATTTCATATTTATCAATTCACACAATGTCAATGAGAGGATATCGTTAACTCTTTAATCTAATTATGAATTTCATTATTTGCTAGTAAAGTCATGTTATCACAAGTTATGTACCCAACATATCGACTATGAGCTCGATCATCTTTAGAGCATAAGCCTCCACTTATATCAAAGCACGTGAGTTACATACGTATGATCAGTGATTAACTCAAGTAGAGACGCATTTAGAGGGGGCTGATAGGGGGCCTGGCGCCTTTAAAATGGTTATTTTGTCATTTTGGCCATTTACAAATTTAAAAATTTTAAATTAGTAAAGGTAAAATTATACTTTGGCCCCCCTAAAAATGGTAAAAATTTAATTTACTCCTTTAAAAATTATTAAAATATAGATAATTTAATTTCGCCCCCTAAATTTTTTTCCTGGCTTCGCCCTTGAACTCAAGATTTAGGTAAATCACACCACGAACATCACAAATGAATTAAGTCACAAACAAATTCAGAATTAATTCATCTTGAGTCCAGTCAAATTTATTATTCTTTCAATGAATACATTTATATCTCTACTCGTGGAGTCAACTGCTCTGGTTGGCAAGATTAGTCATCTCCTCAATTAGAATTGTAGACGACATAATAATCTTTCTAAATATTTAAATCAAATGTTCATTTTGATTTTTTTATGGATTACGAACTCGTTTAAATTATCTACTGAAGTAAGTTGTCTTTCTCGCAATGTAATGTTCTTATTATACCACTTATCATCAGTCTGAACTTAAATAATCAATGAATTAATATTTATTTGTCACAATTTTACTATACATGTAAAACATGAAAAACAAAAACACTAAAGACATAATAATTAATGTCAAATTAATTTTATTTATTTATTCATTGTTCAAATATATAGAAAATAATTACACGTTTATGGACACATTTCCCAACAAATGTGATATATAAGATAAGTAGTGTAATGTCAACATGAATTATACATGGATTGTCATGTGAATTGTCACGTCAACATCGTTAAAAAGTTAATATTATTAACATTTTTGTTTAAAAACAATTTAAATTTATTTAAAAATTAATAATTTAATTTAATTAGAAAATAAAAATTAAATTAATAAAAATGTAAGCATTAACAACTAAATTTGCTAGAATTTATCATTGTACAAATAGGATATTACAAGATAAGTTAACATATACATTCAGTTATGATTTTTGGAATTTGTACAGTCGCCTTTAATTCTTTCTATTCATTTTCCAACTCTTAAAGGGATTATGACTTAAAAATAAAAAGGGATAAATCCTAAAATTATATATAAACTATAGTTTAATGTATAATTGTATATATGAATTTTGATTTTGTGTAATTTTATATAAGAAATTTTAATTTAATTCAATTATTATAAATTATTAATATAATTATTGATATAACATCATTTTATGTTTATACATTACATTCATAAATAATTATATTTATCCAATATAAAAATAAATTGATGTATTTATTTTTTTAAATATGAATGATTAAATTAAAATTAAAGTTTCAAGTATACATTTGAACCGCAATTAGAGTTTTACGTTTATAATTACATCAAATTAAAGTTCATGTATACAATTACACATTAAACCAAAATTCATATTTTGAGATTTATCCCAAATAAAAAACATGGCATAATTTAATTGGTTAATTTTTTTAAATGGCAATTAAATTGTGGACAAACGTTTGAATTTTTTAGATATTTAATTAAGATAAAAAAATTAAGTATCAAAAATGAAAAAATGAGTATATTTTAGAGACCAAACTATGGATTAAGCCATTTAAATTAAAATATTTGGTTTTATAATTAGATTGAATTTGAAGAGTGGATCAATTTATTTGGTTTAATGATTTTGGTACAAATTGTTAGGAAATTCTAAAAGAGATTTCGCTCAATTTGTTTTTATAATATTATTTAATTAATGTTATACACTAGTGATCACTAATCCGAGTCTTAGATAAAATTCGAGTCACTTCTTTGTGATCTGAGTAGGTCTCACCAGACAATTAAGTGCGAGGCGAACCGCAAGAGGACAACAAGACAAGTTCGCGGACCTAACTCACAAGGCAAGGGAAGGCCACAATCCCAATTTGCATATACATAAGAAGCTTGCAGAAAGGATTGCGTGCTCCGCAGGCAATTCAGACATGTGTTCAACAGGTCCAAAGCCCACTCGAATTGTCAGTTTTAAGAATAGGAATGATCGCGTGCTCCGTAGACCACTCAGACACGTGTCAAGCAAGACTAGAGCCTACTCAGAATGTCAGTTCTAGGGACAAAGAATTTCAGTACCAAGAACAGTAGAATCAAGACAAAACAGTAACGTCATATCATGAGCTATAATGACATGTATAAATACCCAAATGTTCCCATAAACAAACACGAGATAATATGACTCAACAATTAGTAATTTTTATATGAATAGTAAATATGCTTATTTTGGGATAAATTGGTTAGCAATTTACAATTAGTTTACTAAAACAAATAGTTTGAAATATTGTTTCATTCACGGTTTAGGAACTATACTTAAATTAGGTTTTTGTTAGGTAGTTTTGATGGATACTCATAGATAAACTGCAACTCTTCTGTGTATACTTGCACTTTTTTTTTTGTTGTTGTTAATTTTGTATGTGTTGCGGAAACGGAAAGATTACGGCTTAAGAATGTTGTCAATTTTCGTATCTCGGTGTCTGATAAGGATCTTTGTTTTTGTTTTGCTTGCTTGCTTGTCTTCCAATGGCCAATCAACTCAAGAATCCCATTCAAGAATTAAAAAGTCGGATTTTCCAAAGGATTTTCTTTTTGGAGCATCAAATTCTTCTGCGCAGATTGAAGGATCAACTAAATAAGGAGGCAAAGGATCAAGTGTTTGGGATCAATTTATTCGAGAATTTTGGGACAGAATAATAGACAAAAATAACTTGAATGTAACTTCTGATTCATATAACCGCTACAAGGAAGATGTATCGATTTTGAAAGATCTTGGCATTAATTCTTATAGATTTTCCATAGCTTGGATAAGGATTTTGCCTCAAGGAAGTTTGAGTGGTGGAATAAATCAAGAGGGTATCAATCATTACAACAGTTTCATTGATGGGTTGATTAAAAATGACATTAAACCTTTTGTGACACTTCTGCACTTCGATCCGCCAAAAGCCCTTGAAAACAAATATGAAAGCTTCTTAAATCATAGTATTGTGAATGATTTCAAGGACTATGCTGAAATCTGTTTTAAAATATTTGGAGATCGAATTAAATATTGGATTACAATTACTGAGCCACTAATTATGGCTAAAATGGGGTATGCCATGGGAGTGGCTCCACCGGTTAGATGTTCAGACAGGAATATGTGTCTCAATGGTGATGCAGGCACTGAACCTTACATTGTTTCCCATAACCTTCTGCTTGCCCATGCAACAGCTGCTGATCTTTACAATAAGTATGGGGCAATACAAGGAGGACAAATTGGAATAACCCTTAATTCTCATTATTATGAGCCATATTCAAACACATCCCTTGATAAAGAGGCAGCAAAAAGAGCCATGGATTTTGAGTTGGGATGGTATATGGAACCATTAATGCAAGGAGAATACCCAGAAATCATGAGAAGTTTGGTTAAAGATAGGCTACCTGTTTTCACTGCAGAACTTGTTAAAGGATCTTTTGATTTCGTTGGAATAAATTATTATACTTCAAGATATGCTAAAAGCATTCCACCTAATCCAAGTGCACCAGCTAGCTACCTGGTAGATCCAAATGTAAATGTCTCGATCGACAAAGTTGGAGTCCTTATTGGTCCAAATGCAGAAGGGAGTATGTTCTTGTACGTCTATCCCAAAGGACTTTATAAACTTTTGAATTTTATAAAGGAAAATTATAGCAAAAACCTTGCAATTTATATTACTGAGAATGGTTATACAGAAAAAAGCAACATTTGTGTGCTATTCTCCGAAGCACAAATGGATCACATTAGAATTGAATTTGTTCAAAAACATTTGTGTCAACTCGAAATTGCAATAAAAAATAGTGTGAATGTCAAAAGATATTTCTATTATAGTTTATTTGATAGTTTTGAATGGGACGAAAGTTATACCGTCAGATTTAGATTTCAAGACTCACTCGTTCACTTATAAAATCTACTAAATAGTACCGTGATTTTATTAAAGATGTAAAGAAAATAAAAATTCCAAAGATCAATCTCTTTTTTAAATAATAGCATAATAAATAAACATGCAAATATTGTTCATGTGTATTGAATTATTTATACATTTTAAATAGATTTATTTAGTAATTGAATTATTTGATAGCTTGAAACACATTTGAATTTATGCAATAGTTAATTATAGATGTAAAAATTAGAGGTGTTCAAACAGTTGATTCAGTTATTAATTGAATTTTATATATTTTTATCTTTTAGTTAAAATAAATATAAAACATATAAAAAAATACATTGTTAATGTTCATTTTCATTTTTTTAATAGTTCAAAAAATGTTATATATAAAAAATGGTGAGTCTTATCGATTTAAAAAGTTATCTAAACTCGTGCATTTATGTAGATTATAATTATAAATATAAATTATAGATTTATTATAAAATATTTATACTAAATTATATAGTATTTATTATTAATTACTTATATTTGATTAACTATCATAACCAAGAGTATATATTTAATGTTAGAATACAATCCAACAAATACGAAATACTAGAATAATAAAATAAAATTGCTTAGAATGTTTTTTCTTTTTGTTAATTTTTCTAGTATTCATATTCTCAAATACCTTTTTGGACTAAAATATTATATATAATATTTAATATTTTTTGAGAAATTAATATTATATAAATGTATAAATACAATTTATACCGTCAAACATAATATAAAGAATTACAATCTAATTACATTTTATCATCAATCACACATCTTGTAATTATAAAAAGATGCAATTACTACATTAAAAATTACACTTTCACCTAATTACTCTACAATATCGAGACACACCGCATCCCAATTCTTACTTACAAAGTACACTTAAGTGCTTCTATTAGACACAATTAGATGGGATCCACTAATTACATTATTACCCGAACAAAAATAATTAAGCAATTATACTTTAATCCAATTACTAAGCAAACATAAATATTCAATAGATAATGTCATTTTAATCAAATTCAACGAATTTCAATTTGAAAGAAGTCATTCTAATTTATTTTTGAATATTATAAAAAATACAAATACCGGACCGACTATCAACTCTATCCACACTTGCTCACACTCGTATCCGAGTAACATAAGTCTTCAAACATAACATCCAACAAACTTTCCTACATCTAAAGAAAAAAGATATATATAAAAGCATTGATGTTATAATGGTTAAAAGTTAAAACCTTATTGACTTTTAACTTTCAACAGCAAAGACAACACAAACTGATGCAGAAACTAATGTACAAAGGAGAATAGAAACAGCTACAACATTGTTTTCTGTAGCAGTAGTTTTTCTTCATTTCGGTTTAACTAGAAAATGGCTAATCCGAAAATGAAGTGTACAGAAAACGAAAAGGGAAAGGAAATAACTATAACATCGATATAATATGCTTCATGTTGTTATTCGAAGAGAATCTTATTAGGACTAAAATATGGGGACTGAAAATTAGGAAGAATGATCAAAGGAAATTTGGGCACCTTTACCACCAATTCCGGCTGTGAAACACTGGAAACCGAATGATCCGAGCTCTTCCACTAGTTTGTCGATGACTTCTCCTGATATGTCTGATTCATGTTATCAAGGGAACAAGTGACAGAAAGCAGCAAACTATTGATGAAACTATAAACAAAAACGGATCAAAGTCAAAATATCGTGTAGTAGTTTCTTATCAAACCCTATCTTATCCAAACGAGCCTCTGCCCCTTTAGGTGGGAAACAAGACCAAATATTCATTTCTACGGGCAGAGAGACGCAAGGGAAAGCATTTTATTGCAACGAATTCAAAGTCGTTTATCTCATCAAAACCATCAGTCATAAGTAATGAAAGAATTGGCAGAGGCATTAATAAACAAATTTAAAAGAACAGTAAAGAGGATACGGGTTGGCAAAAGTGTTAGCACGCAACCTCCGCCACCTGCTCCGGTCAGCTTGGAAGCTAGCTTATACTTCATTGATGTCTGAAGAACATTTTCTATCGACGTATGGCTAACACCTATAGAGAGGAGCAAACCCTGATTCATTTCCATCAATTCTCCGAGCTTCTCTTCATTGGCAGATAAATATAGATCATCCACAGCATGTGACTGGATGATGGTAGACCATTCATCGCTGATAGCTTCAATGGCATTTAACACGGAACACATGGCATCGGGATGCCTTGATTTCCTTGCCGTAACATTAGCAACCAAAGCCTTTGTATCCCTCCCGACTTTAGTGTTGGTAATGAGCATTCTCAGTGGCATATTGGAATCGATGCGTGTCATAACACCGGATTTGAATTTTATCACATTTCCTGTTCCATGGAAACCATAAATTACTAAAATCACATAGATATTGATAAACATATCATGCATTTATGAGGTAATATAGCAGAATTTGCTTAGGCTACTATAAATCAGTCTTCACTCTGTCCAACCTTTCCTTTTAGATTACCGATGTTACCAAATTGGGTCTAAAATTAAAATTTGTTCCGATGTACTTGGTCCAGGATAGTGATGCATATGATGGAGGGTCCACAAATTAATTGTTAAAAGAATTTGAAGACAGAAAAACTATTTAATGAGTTTATTTAAACAAGTTGGATACCAAATGTGCTAACTGTGTTGTCAACTCCGGAGGGTCTTCCGTGAATTATCTTCTCCCCTTCGAAAGCCCACTTATTCACCAATTCGGCCTCGGTCTCCTTAAATGTAGACCATCCTTTTTGGCTTACGTCCAATTTCAAGGAATCTGAAAGAGCTAATAGAGCTGCTGAGAGAGAAACACAATATGCAGCCGATGAACCCAGACCCGCACCCACAGGAAGCTCAGAAGAAACGATGACTGTAGCCGGCTTAAACCTGGCTCATTGAGTCAATATGTCAGAAACTAGATCATCAAGAAGAAAATTTTAGTTAAAATAAAAAACCATAACTGGATACATACCCTAATATAGAGGTGCACAACCAAAGAAACGCATAAACCCCAGAAGCAAGTCCGATCTTTGTCTCGGGGAAACTTTGCTCATCAACAAGAGTGGCGAGAGATTTAATGGTCTCCAGTGAGCATGATGTGGGTGTCGAAGAAAATGGAGAACC
Source organism: Kokia cookei (assembly GCA_039519145.1). Lineage (NCBI taxonomy): Eukaryota > Viridiplantae > Streptophyta > Magnoliopsida > Malvales > Malvaceae > Kokia > Kokia cookei. The sequence continues at coordinate 45,180,509 of CM076908.1, read as the reverse complement.
TAAGTGAGATAGCACTTCCTTGATTCTTCCGACTGACCATGAAAAGTCTAATCCGAAGTCATTGAACTGAAGTTTTACTGTATCATCGTCTTCTATGGAAAAAAATACAACAAAATGAAACAAAGATACAAATATTAGATTGCAAGACGTTATGGACCTTATCAAAGTGCCAAAAATTATACAAATAAGAAACCAAAATGGATCAATTGACCAAGAATTGTCATGACAAAATCAAATTTCAACTTATAAAAATTCAAGAGAGGATACTTTGATCAAAGCTTGACAGCATGTCATTATCGACATATAGTTTGATTGTAGGTGATCAAATAAGGAAATATCTTAAAAGAAAAGGTTTTTTAGTTCTACTCATGCACTGGAACTTATGGTTTTTAAACTCCTAGCAACACTTATCAAAAACACATTGATATTAATAGTAAATACCGGGAAAAGGCAAGAGGGGACCGTTTGCAGATTAGTTCATGCAAATGAGTAAGTTAGCAGCCAACTATAAGCACTTATCAAACTAGAAAGTTCACAAAGCTTGTCTGTTTCCCACAGGCTTGACACGCCCCATCAAATAAACTGCACACTTTGAAATTGGTCAAATCCGGCGTGTTAGATCAGCTCTATCTTGGAAACATCATTTTCACATAGTTTTCTCAAAAGATAAGAGCCAGTAAACACATCCAAAGAAACATTAGCAGAAAAAAACCACCAAATCCGGTTTATTGGATCGTTATTAAAAGCAAACTATAATCAGCTCGATCTCCAAAACTTCGTTCACAAATACTTGGTTGGTTCATAGATAAGCACCAACAAACACACCTTTTAAAGCAACATATGCAAAAATCAAACATACCTTTACACGATTGTCTTCCAAAACAAACAATAAAAAATCCATAACTCATTAAAAGCAAACTATAACCAAAGTGATCTCGGAATCATTTTTCCTGAATACTTGGTTTTCATGAAATATAAAAATGGCCAACAAACACATCCAAAGCAAAATTTACGAAAAAAAAAAAAAAACAAACATATCTTCGCACAATCGATTCCCCAAAACAAATCATAAAATCCAATTTATAGGATCCTCATAATGAGTTCAATCTCGGGAATCTTGTTTCAAGATACTTAGATTGTTCAAAAGATAAAAACCAATATCTACAAAAATGAATCTCTTTTTCCTCATTAAAAGCAGACCATAATCACATCTCAATCTCAGAAACTTCGTTCCAACATAGTTTGCTCAAAATATAAGAACTAAAAAATTCTTGAAGCAAACAAACTTCAAGAAAGGCAAATAATGTTGATGACTTCAAAATTTTGCTGAACCTACATAATCTTCCAATTAATAGCTAACCCAATCAAAAAAAATTTAAAAACATCAAATTCAAACCTATAAAACACCAAAAACAAATAATAATTTAGCAACAAATTCATATAAAAAAAGGCTTGTAACACTGGAATAAAACTCCATATAGGCTAAAAAAGGAATCTACCGAAACATTTTACACAATCTAAGAATAACCCAACTCAAAATATCTTTAATTTCATAGAATTCAACCCGAAAATCACCATTTAAAAAAAATACATAACAATTAAATGAATGGAAGAAGAGAAACAGAAAGCTACCAGAACGAAGACGAAGAGAGACAACAGTGTAGAGATCAATGGAGGAAGCAACGGCAGTATATCCATGAACCACAGCATGTTCACCGGAGAGAATGATCTTCCCTGGAGCTCTGGCAGTTACCTCCATTTTCAGTTTTTTTTAAATTAAAAAAATGTTGAATTTGAATTTTTTTAGTTGATGGTTCGAGTTACAATTTGGGAGCAAAATTGGTGTCGAAGGTTGGATCAGTGAGTGAGAAGGAAACTAAGGAGTTCGTCGATGCAGTGGGCTTTAGACGAGGAGAACGTTTAAATAACGTCGGCGTAACGGTAACGCCGCCGTCAGAGGAAGCTGGATTTGGAGGGGGCGGAGAAAACCGAGTTAAAAAGAAATGGGACTTTACGCGCCATTTAAATCAACCTAAATTCCTGTCCTTGTTTGGTTTGTTTGTTTTATTCCCAATTTTTTTTTATCACTTAAGATTGATGCCATACCCACGCGACTCGCTGGTACGTGAACTTCTCAACTTTCAGTTTGGGATATTTCATCTTTGTACTAATAATGGGATAATATAATTTTTGGCCCCTGACCTTGGCAAGTAGATTCATTTTGGTATCTGTTCTTTTTTTTTAACTTTGGCACTTTAACTTGACAACTAAGTACATTTTGATACTTAAACTTGAAAAAAAAAATTTTGATGATATGGCATATCATCACTTAAAAATTAAAAAAATTATATAAATTTTCAAGTGTTGAAATAGTACAATATCAAAGTGTCAATTTTAGTTCCTTAATAACCAGACTAGTGATTGAACAAATTGGACCATCAGTTCCTGATTCGTCCCGTTCGACTTTCAAACCAACAATAATTAAAATTCATAAAAATTTAAAATTAAAAATATTTATTTTACCAACTCCACCTATTCAACTGTCGATTTTTGTATTGCTTTTTTATTTTTATCAATTTCAAGCAATTTATGAGTCAATCGGTTCAACACCTTTGTTCAAACTATTATATCGACCAATTCTCAATTCAGAAGATTCGGAAATGTTCCGGTAACAGAGATCATATCACCAAACCTTAACAGAATCTAAGTTCAATGACCAAAATGGATACATAACTAAACAAGTACAACATGACAAATTCAATCTCTATATTTTTAGATTTCAAAACTCAAATCTAATTGTTAACCTCGTTAAATTTATTTTATTAAATTAACTAATGTAATATTTTAAAATAGAAAAATACTCACCTAATAATTATGCAATAAAAAATATGACATTATAATGAACCTGAATTTAATAGAATAATTTTAAAAGTGTTAATAATTAAATTTATATTATTAAATCTAAAAAATGGATAAACTAATTTTTTTTGAAATAAAAATAAAGAGATTAAATTCGATATATATGAAGGTACATAAATGGAAACATATTTTACCAATTTTTTCTTTAATTTTTTTGGTAAAAAGTCCTCTTTGGTCTCTTAATTTTAATAATAAGCAAATTACTCCCTTTAAAAAAATTAAAGCAATTTAACCACCATTAATTTTAAAAGTAAGGAACTAAGAACAACTAATACACCATTAATGTTTTTAGTCAATTGTACATAATTTTGATTGGTATAATAACAAATTACCCTCAAAATTTATAAATCTTGTTAGTTGATATATATATTCGAAACTTTTTTTTGAAATTTTTAAACGTTTTAGATAATTTTTTATAATCAATATCAAATTGATAAATATGAAATTATTAATGACTTAATTTATTATCATACCAATTAAAATTATGTATAATTGTCGGAAAATATTAATGTTGTGATTAATTATATTTAGTTGTTCACTTTCGAAATTGATAATAAGTAAATTATTTTAATATTTTGAAGGGGCCAATATGCTTATTATCAAATTTAAGAGGGACTGGAGATGGATTTTTACCAATTTCTTATTGCATTTGTAATTCACGTGCTTGAAAGTCCATTCAGAGATAAAAGAACAATTTTCTAAAAAAAAATAATATTAGTATTTTGAGGGTAAAAAACCAACCCACACGTTCCACAGTCAAGTCCAATTTTAAACATGATTCAATGTTGGCATGTTCATAAGAGCCACCTACCCCAAAATAATATATAAAATAAAAAATCAACGTTTTATTTCATACGATTCAATTTAGTCACTTAAAAACGTTTTAATTATTATTTTTTATATTTAATAAATAAATAGTTTTTAAAAAATCGTCATTCTTTTTCTTTTATCAAAGATAATAGTGTTTGTCATGATATGAAAACAACTTGAAAAAATCATTAAAACGTGATACAAATATACGAAAATTTTAAAATTCATATAATATAAATATTAAGTTATCAAAAAATATATTAAAATATTAAAATTCATCAGTCGATTTGGATTGATGTTGTTTTAAATTTTATATGTTTTTTTTTTCACTGTTTAATAAGTTTTAACTTTTAGAAGTTTTTGTCTATTATTGTAGTATGTTGTTTAGTTTTAATTTTACGATTAATTTTAAGGTTGATTTTGTAGTCATCATATCTAGTTTAATGGATGTTCGGTTTTTTATCGATTTATGCTTGTCGTTTTGGACCATTCAAAGTTGATTTCCTTACAATTAAGTGCTTGCAATCACTCTTGATATGTTGTGCTTGAGTTGTGACAAAACTAATTGTCAACGTGTAGTAATGTTCTATTGATGCTAAAATTAAAGCTGAAGCTTTTATTGTGTTGATAAAACTTATCTTTTAACGCATACAACATGTATTTGTAATTCCTCAAATTATATAATCTCATTCATTGAATAAATTAATGAATTTCAATTTTTTTTATATATATATATATATAATTATTATACTAAAAAATCATCAATGTAATACAAAATTTATGAAATATTAGATTTTAAATATAGGAGGATGGGAAAGGCAAGGTTTTCAAAATTAAATTAGCAATCGAATTGGTTAAATTATTGATTTATTGGTCTGATTAATTTAATTTATTTGATTAAAATTTTATAAAAATAAAAAATTCGATTTAATCGATTTTTTAATTCTGTTTAATCAGTTAATACTAACTCATGAATTAATTATCCCAACCACCCAACATTTTATTTCGAACCGATACCTCAATCTATTTTTAATCCAACCGATTTGGCTCAAAAATCATGGAGAAATTATAGGACCCAATCAATGTTTTATACAATCAACCTCACTCTAAAAGAGTCCATTTGTCTCTCCAAAATTTGATGTGATTGAGAGATAGTTACATCTATAACAACACTTGTAATACCTATAACAACATTTGAGATTAATAGAATATTTGAATTTTTAAATTTTTAAAACTAAATATTATATAAAATTAATAATATTAGTTAATGAAATTGATATCTTATTTTTAATAAAATTTATTAATGCAAATCAATTTATTATAAATTATTTTCATTTAATATTTTTTATAAATTTAAATATTTTTTAAAATAACATCTTAATTAAAATTTATTGTTTTTATTTTACTAAAAATAAAACTAATTTTATCAAAATTTGAGATAAAACGTTGCTATAGATAAATAATTTAACAGATAGTATATTTTAAAGAAATGTTATTACATAGCTCTTTCAATGTTGGCTTTTTAAATTAATTATTAAATAATCACTTTATCAATGTTTTACTTTTTATATTTTAAAGGATAATTTTTAAAATTATACGTAAATTTTAATTTTATTTATAACAGTATATATAAAATTTTAATTTTATTCAATTTTCACATAAAACCAACAATTTATCCTATGCGACACCATTTTCCTTTTAAGTTACGTAGAAATTGATTATTGACTTTACTAAACTAAAAAAACGAAATAATAAATTTTAATGTTTCCCTGTAAATTTAAATTATGTTGTTTTTATTTCTGGATATAATTTTAATCATTTTTCATATAAATTTAAATTATTTTCCATTGTATAATAATATAACATGCATTTTTAAGATAAAAAAATTATTTTTAAAATTTTAGCGAAAATAGTTTAAATTTATTCATTCGCATTTTAAATTAATAAAATATTATATTAATAATTTTCACATAATATAAACGCCGCATAAATAACGGTGCCAATAGATATAAAAATTAAATTAAAATTAAAAATTTTTACACTAAATTAAAATTAATGTATAATATTATATATTAAATTTATATTTATGTATAGTTTTCGGATTTGTTCCATATTATAACCCGCTAACTTGTCTTTAAAAATCCGACTTAAAAATTCAATTATTTTTCATTTAATTTTTATTATATTTTAATGCACGTGTTTGAAAGTCTCTTGGGAGATGAAAGAAAATTTTACTAATCTTCTTTATTATTAATATTTTGAGGGGAAAAAAATCAACCCATGATATCACTAAAATAAGTCCACAATACAAGTCAATATTGAACATAATTCAATGTTTGCACCCTTTAAAAAAATACAAAAAATAACAACTACGTTTAATTTCATGTGATTGAAAATAGTCAGTTATAAGCAGTTACATTTTTTTTTTTATATTTTATATTTAATTATTAATATATTGTTTTTAAATTAAATATAAATTGCCATTTTTCGCAAGAGCTGATAATATTAGACATGGTAGCAACAACGTAAAAAAATTATTTTTTTAGAAATTACTAATGACCAGAAGTTGACAATGACAGTGTTCAAATCGAGATGCCAATAAACACTTAATTAAAAATTATTAAAACTAATATAAATAGAAAATATTAAATTTTATATAATATAGATTATTAAGTTATACAAAATTATATGAATATATAATATTTAAAAAATTATTATATTGAAAGTTGCCAACAACCTTATAACCTAATAATGAAAGCATTATGTTGTATGTATGAGAATTTGAATTTAATTTAAAAAAACTTCGTTTTCTTTTTTCAATTATCAAAAGAATTATTATATTAAGAGTTGATAGCATCAAACATCCTCAAATTATGACTCTCATTGAAATTAATCTCTAAAATTCAAAATATTCTAATTACATCTTTAAATTATTAGTATTATATTAATCAAGTCTTTCAATTAAAAATTATTAATTTAACCGTTAATAACATATCAAATATTATATGACATAATTTAAAATAAAAAAAATTAAAAAAAAGTAAAATATTGCAAAACTTTAAAAGTGAAAATTAAAAATAAAATAAAATCGATAAAAGAGGGAGGGAGTTAAATTTTTTTTGTAAAAACTTCGAAATTTCAAAAGTAAAATTTTTATATCATCAATTTTTAAAAAATTCATTTTTTTTCTTTAAAGTATTCATTTAGAAATTAATTTGATAATTTTAATAATGAAAATTCTAGAATTTTCAAATTTTAAAAACTAATTTAAAATAAATATTACAATTTAAAGACGTGTGATGAAATTAACTTAAATTTATAAAGACAATACAAACATTATATTTTGACTTTTGAGTATTAGAGGAAGGGGAAAGGATAGGGACCTAACCAATGTTTAATGCTATGCATAATTGATATATTATTAATTCAATAAATGTATTAAACATTGGCGTCTTAAATTAAATTTTTAAATAAATTTTTAATTTATGAAATATCCAAATCAATTAGTCAATATTGTGTTGCTTTGAAAATCTTATAGGTTGGTCAAAGAATTTATATATAATTTTTTGAAGGTAATACTAAATATTAGAACAATTTAGACTTTGGGATTTTCAAGATAAGGTCTTGGGATTGGAACTTTGAAATAAAGAGAGTGATTAAAATGGGTAATATGATAAATTGTCTTTAAACTAATTCATTCTATTCAAGTAAGTCCTTATACCATTTTTTAATTAACTAAGATTTTAAATTTTGTTTTATTTTTATTCATTAAAACTTTTAGAGAAAGGCTAATAGTCTAGTATGTCACCATTCATTATATTTCTCTTCAAGGGCTAAGAGACTAATTTAAGAGTCTTTTGAGTTAATATCTATTTTGGTATCTGAATTTGGGTTTGGGTTCAAATTGGTACTTAAGATTTTTTTGTCCAATTAATTTAGTACCTAAAATTCATTTTGGTCCAATTAGGTATATGAACTTGGCTTCTTAGTTAAAATTGGCACCTGAACTTTGCTTCTTGGTCTAAATTAGTATTTACAGTGAATGGCTTACTTGAATCAATTTGAACTATGAAGCCAAGTTCAAGTACTAATTTAAATGAAAAAGTCAAATTTAGGAACCGAATTAGTCTAAAAATGTTTAAATACCAAATTGAACATTGAAGCCAAATTTAGATATCTAATAAAAAAACCTTAGGTATCCGTTTGAACCTTGAAACCAAATTCAGATACCAAAATGGATATTTACCCTTTTTTGGCATATTAACCTTTAAAAATTTAGATTTGATTGGTTGGTTAAATAGACAGGACTGAAAAAGTCGATCCGACAGTTCATACATATAAATTGAAATGAATATTTAGTGAACTGATTAAAATCAGTAAGGGTCGATAATTGATAAAAAAATAAGTTACAATTCAAGGTTAAAATTTGTTATTAGTCCCTATATTTTTAAAAATTGTGAATTTAATTATTATATATTAATATGATCATTTTAATCTTTTTACTTTTTTAATTTTAAAATTTCAATCATCATTAAACAATAATTATTAAATTCAATAAGTTGTGCTATATCTAAAATATAATGCGACAAACATATTATCATATGTATAATATCATGTTAACTTGTTGTTTTCACATATTACTCACTAAATATTCAATTAACGGATTAATGGATTAACAAATGTTATGTTATGTCAAAAATAAAAAAGTATAGAGACTTAAAATAGTCAAATTGAAGAATATTGATTAAATTTACAACTGTACGCATAATATAAAACTAAAAATTAAAATTAACCATTTGAAGCTAACTACGGTTGTTTAGGTCAAAACTAAAATTCTAAAATTTAAAAAATTATAAAAACTAAAATTAATCAAATTAAAACTCAAAATTTAAATTCACAATTTTTGTAAAATACAAATACTAATAACAAGATTTAACCAATAATTTTTTTGGTTAAGTTGATTTAGATTCCTGATTAATTTTGAATTTAGAATTATTCATGGTTCAAGTAGTCCAAATAATCTAATTTGAGTCGGATTTGAATAAAAAAATTTTGTTAATGGTAAACTTAAATTTATATACAAATGATTTATAAAATGTTTTTATATAAAATATATTTTATTATTTTTAAATAATAATTTAAAGGTTTTAGACAAGTCAATCATGCTCTAATCGTAGCTTTAAATTTCGTAAACAAATCGAGTCTCGATCTGACTCATCTCACGGACATTTCTTCTTGAACTTGAGATATTATGACACTTATGTTTTCAAATTTACCATTTCAATTAATACTTCACTTGATTTTTATATAAAAATTTTAATAAATAAAAATTTTACATAAAATTTTTATTTATATTGTGGGCATTTTTTGTTTTACGGAAAATAAAATGTTTTCTACAATTTTCTTCGTTTATTTTATGAAAAATAATTTGATCAATGGAAAATAGTTTACAGGTCAACAAAAAAATAAGTTTTTTTCTATAAATTAACTTACCTTTTTAAAAAAAGTAAGTCATTTAAATTTTTTTTTATTTTTATATAAAATTAAATTGAATCAAGCCTGACACGATTATATTAATAATAAAGTTTTATTTTCATTTTAAAATATTAATACCAAATATTATAACATTTAATATTATTAAAATACATATTTAATTATTTATATTTAATAATAAAATAAATTATTAATATAACTAATTATTTTATATAAATTATTTAATATTATAAATTTATTTCCATAATAAATTTTAACAATAATAACTTTATATTTTAAACAATATTCTTAATATATTATTAAAAATATTTATATTAATATTTTAATAATATATTTTAATTTATAAATATTAATAATAAATGTTTTATAGTATAAAATATGATTATTTTAATTACATAAATATGAGCATTTGTTTAGATAATGCTTAACTTCATTTATTGCTTTCAATTTTAATATGTAACTATTCACTCTTATATATGTAATTTATGTAATTTAAATTATGTTTTAATTAGGTATTGTTTATTATTAAATTTATATATGATATTAATTATTATTAAAATATCTTATTATTAAAATATTTATATTGCAATTGTTTCATTAAAAAAATTATTTGGACAATTTTACGGAAATTTATTCAAATACCAAAAAAATCAAAAATTAGATAAATAATTTATTTTCTAGAAATAATTTTTCAAAAATGATTTTCAATGAAACAAATGCAACCTTAATATTTAGTTTTTTCACTTGTCAATCCCCCATTTACTTCCGTGTGTGTTTGTGTGGATTTTTTAGTTTAAAATTAATTTTGGGGATTGGGAGTTATTAAAGTAATTTTATTTTGTTCGTAGTAGTTAGTACGTAAGTTAGTAAGTAATTTTATTTTGTTAGCAGTAGTAAATAAGTAATATAAATGAGTTTTTTACTAATTTAATATAAAAAAATTATTTACCAAAATGGGTTATTTACCAAAATGATACAAAATAAATATTTATATATTAAATTGGTATCTCCATCACATTTTCGTAATTAATGGGGTGTGGATACCATTTTGGTATATAAATATTTATTTTGTATCATTTTGATAAATAACCTATTTTGGTATATAAATATTTTTTTGTACCATTTTGTTATTTAATTATTATTTTTGTATTATATTGGTAAAAAATCATAAAAATCGTACAACTTAATAATTTATGTATCGAACTAATTGATAAATTTTATAACAAAAAATTTACCTACTTAATAACCTCCTAATCCCCAAATTAATTTTAAACTTAAAAACTCACACAAACACATACACACTGTTAAATGGAGGACTGACAAGTTGCAAAACACCCCTTGATGCCGTCACTTGATATCCCTCAAAGGGTGCCGTCACTTGATATTTCTCCATCTGTGTCAAGTTTTTTTTCCTCGTATATTTTACATGTATAATTTATCCCTTTGGTGCCGCCACTTGATAACCTTTCACAAATATAATATTATTTTTTTATTTTTTAATATATAAATTTAATTAAAAAATAAAAAAATTCGTATCGAAAATACTCATTGGTGCCGGCATTTGAAAGCTTTCCACCTAACTAAACATACCATTTTAGTAATTAATGGGATGATGTGTTATTTTGATAATTAATTATTTTTTTATATTAAATTTGTAAAAAAAACCCCTCATCACTTGTTGCTGACCACTGCATCCAAGTCCTTCAAAATGTGAAAGTCGTCCAAAATTGGTTTAATTCTCCAATGGATTGCGAACCGTTTGTTTTCAATGATTTTTCGAATAAACTTGTCACTGTATTTAAAAAAACATTGGTTATCTGCCCAATTTAAAATTCAACTTATTCGAATGAGATCCAGCCTATCGAACTGGGCTGGACTGGAATTTATCTTTGAATTATCAGACAAATAATGGGGCTTCAATAAGCCACAAAAAATTTGAAAAAGAGAGAAAGAATTCATGATGGAGTTCAACCGCTCATCCGCCAAAAATTGTTCCTCCTTTCATCTCAAAAAAAAAAAAAAAATGAAAAATCAATATTAAAGATTAACGTTGTAAGTTCCAATTTCTTTCTCAAAATTTCATTTTAATTTTTCTTTTTTTTCACCAATCCATTTTCGAGAACAATGGAGAAGAGCATTCAATTAAAATCCCAAATCCTTCAGTACAGAACCAATATTTTCTTAAACCCATTTCTCGAATCCACCATTTCTCTTCAAACTTTCAATTGTTCATGGAAATCTCCCATTTTCACCGTTTCTCCTTTGCTTTCACCCAAAACTCAGATCCAAAAACCAATTATTTGCGCAAGAAGAAGCAAAAAAAGAAATGGGTCTGACAGATCGGCTAAGGTCGCACTCGAGTTGATCTCAATTTTGGCTTCGAATCTCAGGATCTTGCCTCAGCCGTTGGATCTGATCGTTCAAAATTTAGTTGCTGCAAATGAAGGAGGGCTTGAGTTTTTGAACGGCTTCAATGGAGTAAGATTTAAAGGATGGAAAAAACCATCAATGCGAAGAAGAAACGGGAAGAAAAATTTAGGGTTCTTAGTAATTTTAGGGTCTTGTTTTCTTTGCTTGTTGTTTGGGAAAGAGATAAGTAGTGATTTGCTCTTTGGAATCTTAGGGTTCATCTTTTTTGTGTTTGCATTGATTAAGGAGTGGAGAAGTGGGTTTAAAGCTTGGGTTTTTGGGGTTTGTTGTGTTGGGGTTTCTGTAGGATTGGGATTAAGGGGAAATGAAGCAATGAAATGGATTAGAGAAATTAGGGTTCCTTCATCTTCTTCTTCGGTGATGGAGATTGAAAGGAGAGGCAAAAGAAGAAGCAAATGGGCATTTTAAGAGGGAAAGCTTTCCATTGTTCATTGAAATTTTCAGTTTATTTCTTTTATTTCCTTCATCTTTTTTTTTTTTTTGGCATTAGAGGATTGAAAAATGTATTATTTTTTGGTACAAAATGAGGTCTCAGTATCTGATAGTAGAATAAATTGCCGGAAATTATTCGAGTTAAATTTTGAGGAAATTTTTTAATTTTGTATTGCGAAATTTTGTCTTGTGTATGGTAATTTTTTGGTTTGGGTTGCATGTGTTGTTTTTTTTGCTATCATCATCAGTGAAGACGAAACAAAGGGTAAAACACACTTAGATTATTAAATTATTAATAAATTTATATTTTGATCATTTAATTTTAAAAATTTTATAAATTTAAAAATTTATAAAATAATCATTAAATTATTCAAACAAATTAAATTTTAAAATTACAATTATATGATCTTATATGTTTATACAGCTTACATAGCTTACATCATTCGAGAATTTTTATTCTCTTTCACTTTCACAATTTAATTCTTTTTCATTAAACACAATTTAATTTGTTTTCATTAAACAATTTTAAATGTTATAAATTTACAAATTAAAATTCAAACAGTTTTTATTTTCAATATTTGACATTAATCTTTAGATCAATTTGAATCTAAAGTATATTTTTTAAATCTACAAATTAAAATTCAAACAATTTTCATTTTCGATCTTTGACATTAATTATTAGGTCAACTTAAATATAAAATATATTTTTTAAATCTACAAATTAAAATTCAAACAATTTTCATTTTCAATCTTTGACACATTGATTGTCAAATTAACTGAATTTAAAATATATTTTTTCTATTTGCCGATCGTCGCTTAAAACTTATTAACTGAATTTAAAAAAAAAGCAACTTAACAACCTAATGATTTAAATGAAAACTTTTAAATAATTCAATAATTTAAATAAATTTTTTTGTATAATTTAATGATTATTTTATAACTTTTTGAAATTAAGTAACTCAAAAATAAACTTTTTAATAGTTTAGTGATCTTATGTATAATTTATGTATTTAGAAGATAGTCAAATGATAAAAAAAAAAAAAAAAAGGCGGAGAAAAACATAATTTTACCATTCTTGAGCGTAAGTTTGATTCTGAAAATTTCAAGTGAAAATATTCAACAGGCTCATTCAATGGACTCTAAAATATTTATACCAACTATTTTATTTTAAAAATAAGAATAAAACAAAAAACAAAGTCTGGATAAATCTATTCCATCAAATATTTATACTAACTATTTGGTTCACATTTTCTAAACTCATGCTTAAAGCATAAATAGAGTATATTACCAAGTTTAATGCAGGGGGAAGAAAAAGCCATAACCATTGCTCTTTGAGCCTTCTCAGTTACTTTTACCTTTCTTCACAACGGCTTCAAGCAATCCATTAGCTAAACGACTAGTAACTTTTTCGGGATCGACAGGACCAGGTAGCTCGAATGAAACAGTGAAGTCTCCAGATGGGCATAGATTTTGGGTTAGCATATGGAAGACTTGATTGTTCCTGACTACAAGTTCCTCACCGGTTGTGGTGATCCCTTTGATTAGCACTTTTCCATCAGACTCGATGTCACAGCTGAAGTCTTCTGCACTCGTAAAATCGACAAACACGGTTATCATTTGCGGTAAAATTATGAACTTCAACCCCTAAGGCTTGTAATAGAGGTTTAATGGCATTAGGTGAAAAACTGCAGTGCAAATCAATTATCAAAACATCATTTTATTTTGAGGGATTAGACGGTAAAAGTATCATGGAAGCTCCTGTACTAGAAGTCGGACTGTATTTTGCCCCCTCACTCAAAAAATGGGCAAATTAGTCCATTTATATTAAATCAAAAAGCAAACTGGAGCTTCCGTTATAATTGTCATCCATGTCTACTTTTAGAAACAATTCATGTATGTCAGCATGATGTGATGTACACGTGACATGCCATGTATTATTGTCTAATTATTTCATCAGCCACACCAGCTTTTAACAATACAAATGTATGAAAGTTTTAACAGAAACGACCAATACGCTCTTTGAACTAACATTCAGGGACTAATTTATCCATTTCTTGCCATGATACTTTTACCAAGATTAGACATACATTTTAACCTTATGTTGCCCTGATACGTGGCATGCCACGTATTATTGTCTAGCACCTGAATCTCATGCATATTGAAAACATGAGTATCGAGATATGATCCTCCAAGACCTTCTGAAATCTGAATACATGTAAAACTTAGGGCAAAATCGTCCACATCGGACCAGTGATTTATACGCATCACATGAACCATTTGCCACTATCCTTTCCTCTCTTAAACAAAGAGTGGTAAGGTTTTTTTTTATTTATTTAATAAGGTCAATAAGCATTCTCAATCCTCTTTCAAGCAAATAATAGATCATGAGTAGGGTTATTAACCTAGAAAAACTTACTTTTATCCATTGATACTCCAGGAAGGGAGACACAAAAATAGTACGAATCCTCTAATACACCGATGTCCACTAACCCTACGATCGGTCCCATTGTTCCGGTTGCTGCAGCTCCAGTCAAAGCAACTCCATGTTTGGTACTAGCCAAGACACTATCCAAATCCTCCTTGGTTGTTTCAGAGGGCAGAAATATCATAGCAGGACCGACTGTTTCTGTATTCTCTTCAGGTGAGGCAAACTTATCATCGGGATTTGTCGGGCCAACATATGGCACACAGTTGAGAGGAGCTACATCAAGAACTAGTTGCTGGGGATTTGTGCGCTCAATATTTTCATCATTTTCACTTTTAGACCTGCCAGAAGACAAATAAGCAGCCAATTTTGCAATGAACACAAGCAATACTTACGTTACAATCATGATCTGTAACGTCAGTTCTTTTACCTCAAATATTCTGTTTCGGATTGGTTTTTGTGAATGCAAATCTTTTTTATTTGCCATAACAATTGTTTTTGGAAATAAAAGATACTCTTCAAAGCAAATCATTTTATCCAATAAACGAAATCTACAACATCATTAAGCATCATTGGGCTTATTACTGATAACTATGTTTCCAAAGTGTAGTACTAGGTGATGTTTAGTCAACTCTTTAATGAATCCAAATCTTTATCATATGCCTTACGGAATCGCTCTGCATGCATCAAGTAGCATCTACGTGATGAACCGCAAAAGCCAGGATTTTGACATTTCGGGGTCAAAACGGATTCGCAAACACACTAGGTTTATCAACTTGTTTTAGTCTATGTTGCTCCTAATTTTCATTTTTCTTTAAGTATCCGTATCTGACACATAGATATAGAGATACAGCCTCTAAGATCCTCCAAAAACATGAAGAAACTCAGAGAAATCTGACCATAAGTTCATAACCATAGCTGACACTCATGACTCCGAGTAACAAAGGTTTAATCGTTCTTATTTTAGGGAAAAATTCAGTCCTAGACAAGAAAAAAGAAAGAAAGAAACTTTCATTTGGCAGGGACAAGTCAATAAACAATACCCTTAATTTTTCAGAAGAGTATAATCTTGGTTTTCAATAGAAAAGCTTAAATTAAGCGGTATTAAAAATTCCCGAGAAAATGAAAAATTAGGCCTATAAAACCCTAGAAAACCTCTCTAGAACAGATTGTTTCCAAGAAATCCAAACCCAAGATCAATCATGTAGAATCACAAACACTTTAAATCAAGATAGTTCGATTCATTTGTCAAATGAAACTAAAAACTAAAATGTGAACCAACAATAACATGAATAAAAAACCCTAAAGTAACCCACGATCATGATCGATACTTAGTATCATATCCAAAACCCAGAAAGAACATTGCTTAAACTATATATATTAGAATTTGAAAAAAAAAAAAGAAGAAGAAGAAGAAGAAAGAAAAAAAGAAGAATTCAAAGCTTTACCTTTTCAGATTAGCCTAGTGCATCAAATGATACATGTAAACAACATGCATGAGAATGTTGAAAAGGTTTTTACCTTAATGGAGAAGCCATTGAAGAGTCACCTGACATGAACGAAGCTAAATGTGAGGGAGTTTTTACACTTTAAAATGGTTTCTTTGCCGTATGAGAGAATTTGTTTCTTTGGGTTGGGCCGCTGGTTTTTACACGTGAGTTGAGTCGCCTCGTGGATTGAATTTTTTTCGGTTTTTTTTTTATACACTTGGATGATTTTATTATAAATTGTTTTTTGTATTAATATTTAGGAAAATTATTCTTTAACCACGTTGAAAATATTTACAAGTGTTTTATATGTGTATAAAGTATGTGTTTGTTAAATGATTAATAAAATATAAATAAATATTATCATCTAATCATATCAGTATATTCAAAAAAAAACTTTATAAGGTGTAGTAAAAAATAAAAATATATAACATTTATCAAACTTTCAATCTACTTGTAGATATATCTCATCATAGTGGTTTGGTTCGAAGGGCAAAATATAATTTTGAAAAATAAGTTTAGATAAAAAAAGAGATTTTTTTAAACATGTCGGACTTCAGATAAGTTTTTTATTTTTTTTTCTTTGACCTGACTTGAATTTACAAAAAAAAAAAAATTGCTACTTTTTATTGTTGTTTTAGTAGTTTTAATTGCTATTTTGTCATTACTTTTGTGTCGTTTCGCTATTATATTACTATTATTTTATTATTATTGTTTGAATATTGTATAGCTATTATTTTCTTGTTCATTTTGTTATTATTTTCGAGGTATTTGCTTGTGAAGTTTGACCTATATTAATGTTTTTTAAATATAAATATTTTTTAAATTTATTTTAAATTTGTTGGGAAATATTTATTTTAATGTTTTTAGTGTATTTGATGTATTATATTTTAAAATTTATTTTTATATAAAAATAATAATATAAAAAAATTAGTACAAGTGGACCGGATTCGATTTTTAGCATTTTTATTCAGATAAGATTTAAGCAAAATTTTAAACTCATTTTTCGGGTCGATCCGAACCTGAACTTAAAAAGTGGACCTAGAATTCTATTGATGTTAAAGTTACCTTAATATTTTTATATTTTTTAATTCCATTTTAATTAGAAATAATTTTTATTACCGAATGTCAATTTGAATGGTTATATTTTTAAGTAAAAAAATTGAATAATTATTTTTTATATACTAAATTAAGCTTTTTGTTTTTATTTTTGTCAAATTTTGTAAAATGTCCTAATTTGATTATTTCTAGTTCTTCCATCTTTGAAAACGTGTTTTTTTAATTAATCATTTCGGTAGCATATTTTTGTGATGTATTTTGTTAAATTTGAATGATGGAAAATAACATTTAAATTGAGTTAGTGACTTCGAGTTGAATGGAATGACAAATTCAACTTTGACATAATACCTCATTTCACAATCAAATTCGACTAAAAGGCTACTAATAATAAGCATTCTTTCAAATAATTAAACAAATAAAAATCAGCAGCAAGTGAGCGAAGGATTTTAGTAAGAATAAGCTATTAAAATAGTTATATTTATTTGTTTTAAGTTATATTTTAGTTATTTATATTTGAAATATTACATTTTAAGCATTTATATTATCATTTTGTCACGAAATAGTCATTCTGCCGTTAAAATTTATTACCTCTCAAATGACAATCCGACGTGACAGTTAAATGAGTTTTAAATGTTAACGTGCATGTTCAATCAAACGATATCACTTATGTTTGAATTTAGAATATTCAATTAATTAAATTTATTTAATTAAAAATCAATTATTTATTTGGTTGGACATGCATGTTGACATTTAAAACTAATTTTATTTGTCATTTCGAATTACCGTTTGGGAGGTAATAGATTTTAATGAGAGAGTGACCGTTTTGTAACAAAACGATCACGTAAGTTATTAAAACGTAACATTTCAAACATAAATGATTAAAATATATCTTGAGACAAATAAAAATGATTATTTTAATAGTTTACCCTTTCAATAATTATGATTAGATAATAACCGTAATTTTTAACAAGTGAAAACTCCACTCTATTATTTAACTCTCGCATCATGCGCCATTTTACTATCAAAATTTACTAAATTCTACCAATAACAAAACATATTTCAATAATAGTTAATCAAATAAAAGCTAAAAAGGAACCCAATTTCTTGATCTGATGAATAAGAGTGTTTATTGTCTCAGGTGTGGCTTGAGTTTGGATTGCGTCAGCTGCGTTATTGTTAAAGCTTTACCCTCCTATTGTAATTAAAAAAAAAAAGCTAAAAAAAATTGGAAAATCTTGAAGGACTTTACCATTTATGATCAGACAATAATCTTGAAGGAATTATTTTTTTAATATTATTATTATTTAAATATGACTTGAACATAGATTACACTTGGTATGATGAATATCTAAATTATCAAGTTAATACACGAGTTCATTAAATCTACTTTTTAATTGGTTTATAGGATAATTATTTTAAAGTAATGAGTATAATTTAATATAAATAGAAGTCTAACTTAATATCAATATGATTGCTAATTAATTGATAATTTCTAGTGTCATTGATATGTTTATTTTTTATTACAATTAATTAATATTACTTATTTTTAAGAGGTTGAATCCATCTTCAAACTTGTATAGTTCAAATAAATAAAAATTAAAAAACATTATTGATATGATCTTCTCTATTATTAATAATTAATGAGTAAATTACACAAAGAATCACCTAACCATGAGAGTATTTCTATTTTGACCACACAACTATCAAATTTTTTCTTTAATCACTAACATTTTCAAAATTTGATTTCTTTTGTCACTCTGCTGTAAGTCAACAATAAAAGTCTAATGTGTCCTTTTTTATTAGCATAATAAAAAAATGGGATAAATCTCAAAATGATACACAACATTAATTTAATGTGTAATTATATATATGAATTTTAATTTGGTGCAATTATACACGTGAAGCTCTACTTGTTGTTCAAATCTATATATGAAACTTTTAATTTTGATTTAATCATACACATTTGAAAAAATAAATACATCAATTTATTTTTATATTGGATAAATATAATTATTTATTTATGCAATATATAAACATAAAATGATGTTAAATCAATAATTGTGTTAATAATTTACAAGAATCAAAATCAAATCAAAATTTCATGTATAAAAATGTACAAAATCAAAGTTTATGTATACAATTGCACATTAAAC
Organism: Kokia cookei; assembly: GCA_039519145.1. Classification (NCBI taxonomy): domain Eukaryota; kingdom Viridiplantae; phylum Streptophyta; class Magnoliopsida; order Malvales; family Malvaceae; genus Kokia; species Kokia cookei. The sequence continues at coordinate 45,161,301 of CM076908.1, read as the reverse complement.
CATAATTCATGTATAATTTAGGTATTTATCCCTAAAAATTAACTCTCTAATGTTTACAAAATTTATCAATTTGATCCTAATTTTAAGCAAATAAATAAATAAATAAATAAAATTGTTTAATTGGACAAAAAATACTAAGATGTATATGTTATCTTATCACATGTTTAAGAAAATAAGCTTCGCCTCCATCAATAACAACAACAACAAAAAAGTTAATGCTGAGACTTGAAATACATATTTTGAAAAGTAGAAAAGCTAGAAATTAAAGGTTAAAATATGTTGTTAGTACTTATATTTTGATAAAATTTAAGATTAAAAAGTTATTAATTAAGTCATCTTCTCCTATACTTAAAAAGTTAAAATTTATGTCATCTTATTTTTTTTTTTAATTTAAAAATTTTAGTCCAATAAATAATTAATATAGTTAGTATTTCTCGTCAAAATTTATGAACTTGGTACGTTGATGAAGTTATATTCATATTATGTGATAAATGATTGCTAGAAAATAAACATGTTAAATTAATAATTTTTATTAAAATACCAACGACGATGATAATTGAATTAAAATTTTCAAATTAAAAGAAATAAGAAAATTGAATTTTTAACTTTTAAAATATAATAATTAAATTTTATAAAAATACAAAGATTAATACCATACTCTAACTAGAATTAAATTATATTAAAAAATTAAATAAAAAAAGAGAGAGCATATCAGTAGAATTTGATTTTTTTTTTCTTATATTGATTTGTATAGAGAATAATTTTTTAAAAAAAATAGACATCATATCGTTATGGATGTTATATACAATCAATTTTTTCTTTAACAGTTTTAAGATTCGGCTACTATAAAGTGGTGATTGTTATAAAGAGGTGGTTGTGCGAAATTAGGAGGTTGGTAAGGGAGCGGCCCTCTAAAACGAAAAATTTTCTATTCCTTTTAAAATTTTAAATTAGTAAAAGTAAGCACTTTGCCTCCTAAAAATATAAAAAATTGATTTAATTATTTAAAAATTATAAAGATATAGACTATTAAAATGATGAAATTGTATTTTTATTATAATAAAAATTACAATTTAATTTTGCTCCGTATTTTTTTTTTTTGATTTTGTCCCTACCTATAACATGTTATAAAAAGAAAATATTGTAAACTTACGATAGAATTTATATATTAATTTCTATCAAATAAAAACAATGAAAATTATATTAAAAAGATAAAGAAAGTAAAAATAAAATTAACAAAATTAAAAGACGTGTACTACATGCATGCATTATTAATTTTATGCATATTTTATCTTACATTCTTTCACATAATTAATTATAAAATTCATCAATCTAACAAGTCCAATTAATCAACATGAATTATCAAATTAAATTCATCAATTTATTATGAGTTATTAAATTCAAATAATCTATTTATAAGTTTATGAAATTCCAAATTCATAGTAGAATATTTAATTAGGGAACTTAATAGTTTATTAAATTGATATCTTTAATTCTATTTGTTAAAGTTTTTTTTTCATTTAATAAAATATTATTAATAAATTTTTCATATAAAATTTAAACATTTTATTAAAATAATATTTTAATTATGATCATTTTTATTTAATAAATTGTAATTAATAATTTTTTTTATATGAAATAATTATAATTATAGTTAAAATTTTAGGTTATATGTTATTATAAGAAACTAATTTAATAAAAAATGTACTTCACAGCTATGGTTGTTGCTATTACAAGGAGAACGATTGTTAACTTATAAGGAACCCAACAACTGGCTACAGTGGAAAAGAGGATGTTGTTCATCCTAGAAGACCCGAGTTTAAGCACTTGTGTATGCAAAGTGTGTACGCGTTGACAAAGGGTTAAAAAAGTATAAACATATACTACCATGTAATCACACCAATATATTAAAAAAACAAAAAAATGCTAACATAACAAATGATTGTTACATAGAGGAACACCAAAATAGTTTGATTAGGGTTTAATATAACATTTGGTATTTGAACTTGATATTTTTTTTTTAATTTGGTACATAAATTTTTTTGGTCTAATTTGGTACTCAAACTTGATACTGTTTCCTAACTTGGTACCTAAACTTGACACTTTTTTTAAGTTGATACTTAAACTTTTTGAAATCCAATTTGGTACCTGAACTTGACTTTTTTTTTTAATTTGATACTTAATATTTTTTTAATATTAATTCGTTAAGCATAGCTCAATACATATTTTTAACATGAATTTTATCTAAAATTGACAATATTTTTTGTAGCATAACAAAAAAATTTAGCACTATTATTGTTTTACGTAATTTTTATAATATTTAATAAATTTAGGTACCAAATTGAATTTTAAAAAAACTTAGGTACCAAATTAGGAAAAAATACCAAATTTAGGTACCAAATTAAATCCAAAAAAATTTAGGAACCAAATTAAGAAAAATTGTCAAGTTCAAGTACCAAATTAAGAAAAACTATCAAATTAAGATACCAAATATTATATTAAGCCTTTGATTAATCCTATTAATCTCAATATTGCCATTAAACTCATTCAAACAGAAAAAATAGTTTAAAATATGTTGTTTGTACTTGTATTTTGATAAAATTTTATACTTAGTCTATGTACTTAACAAATTAAGTGTTTTTATTTTTTTTTATTTAAAAATTTCAATCTAATCATTGATATTGTTAATATTTTATCTCAAAATTTATCAACTTCACATTGATTAAACTATTTTCATATAATGTGAAATATGATTGACAAAAAATAAAGATGTTAATAAAATTTGATAAAAACTAGCAATGATGATAATGATTAGACTAATATAAAAAAAAAGAGTTAAATTTTAACTTTTTAACGATAAGGACTAAATCTCAAATTTTGTCAAAGTACAGTACTAATAGCACATTTTAACCCAAAAAATAATATTGGGTTCAATCACATCAGAACAAACCGAGCATACTGTCGACACCAGAGGCCTTGTATGGTATCATAGAAATCTTTAGAGAGAGAGAGAGAGAAAGCAGTAAAAACTTTTCCATATATAGTGTTTTTTTCTAGTTTGAGGTTGCCATTTTCGGGGGCTTAGAATTAGAAAGCAAAACATAAACAATGGGAATTTTTTGGGGTTCAAAATTGAATTTGACTACTAAAGAACAGGGCTATAATGTCATAGAAACCATTTCTAACTTTCTTTTCTTCTCCCTTTTGTTTGGTGTCTCTCTCTTTCTCTTACTTGCTTTGCTTTCTCTCTGTCACGTTGTTGTTTGGTTTGGTTTATTTGCTTGTTTTGATAGTGTTCATGGCTGACATTAATGACCAGAAACAAGCTACTTTAAGGTTTGTATGCCTCATGTCATCGCTTTTGAGAATGTCTTTTAAACAATTGCTTGTAAATGAGTTCTTACTTTGCTTTCTCCTTAGTTTTATTGGAATTTTTTTTTTCGTATTTTATCTAATGGTTGGTGAGTGGTATTTTCAATGGCTTCTTCCATTTGATTTCTTTTGGAAAATATATGAAAAATGTATAGATCTTTGTTTTTTCATTGTGCTGTTTCTGTCTTACAAAGAAGATTGTTGGTTGTCATTCCCATTTAAGTGGTGATTTCTAGTTTTATTTTTGGGGATTTTCTACACATACATATACATGATAAACATGCATTTTTGGTTATTTTCCTTCATGAATTTTCCCGTTTTCATCATTTCCCATTTTCCCATTATTTTCATCTTTTGGATTTTCAAGTTTTCATTGGCGTGATTATGATTTTCTTTCTTTTTTCTTTTGGTTATTCAACAAATCATTTTCTTCTAAGTTTATAATTATCTCCCCCATAGCAAAGTCACCTACAAACATAATGAGACCAGCACAGATCCTGATTTCTAGCATTTTATTTGGATTATTGATTTGTAATGACCATTGATTTCTTCCAGTTCGGACTCCATGGATTCAGGCGATAGGCCGGAGCAGAACTTCGAAGATATGCTTGTTCAAGCAAGACATAGAAGACAAGAGGCTATGATTTCTTCATATGGATCAGCCCATGGTAGTTATCTAGCTCTCTTTATGTGGTTCATGTGTTTCAGTACTTCAAGCTCTTTACCACTCTTTGTTTCTTATTGCATCGAAGAATTAGGGGGCCTCAACGCCAAAATGGAGAAACAAGACAGATCGTCTCCGAAAGGAGTTATAGATGCTTGCTTTGAAGGCTCAGAATCCAGCACAAATTCACCTGATAATAGCCCGCACGCAGTAGTTAGTTGCACAGGTTCGGTAGCACTTTCTAACTGGAAAAAACTCTTCCAATTATGGAAAAAAAGATCGAAAAAGCACTTAGCTTCGATCCCCATTCTCTCTGCATCGAAGCGAACAAGAAAGAGCAGCAGGAGGATGGAAGAGGATCCTATGATGGAAGAACTGTGCAACTTCAAATCTTCTTTACAAAACTTTAGCCTACCCGAGCTCCGAGCTGCAACTGACAACTTTAACCGCGGTATGCAATTAATTTCAAGGCTTCAAATACTTGCTACAACAGTATATAAGGTTATTTTTCTTGTAGAAAACATAATCGGAATGGGTGGTTACTCGATAGTCTACAAGGGTTGTTTGAAAGACGGAAGGTTTGTCGCAATAAAACGTGCCACAAAAGGGACATCGGATGAGATGACAGCCGCCTTCCTGAGTGAGCTTGGCATTATAGCTCATGTAAACCATCCGAACACCGCTACATTGATTGGGTGTGGCGTAGAAGGAGGAATGCATCTTGTTTTTCAGTTATCTCCATTCGGAAGTTTGGCATCGGTTCTTTATGGTTTGTTCTTACTATTATGCATTATTTATCTCAAGTATTTATTATCCAATATATATGAAATCTTGTGATGCTCTTGACTTTATCCAGGATCCAAAGGAATACTAGATTGGAGTAAAAGATATAAGATTGCTTTGGGTACGGCCGATGGCCTCAAATATCTTCACGAGAGTTGCGAAAGGCGGATTATTCATCGAGATATCAAGGCTGAAAACATTCTGCTTACTGAGAATTTTGAGCCTCAGGTACTTCTTAAGTCTTACATTCATCGGCTACACCGAATTAAATGTTTTAATAACAGATGGCCGTGAAAGATTTGCAAGAATCCAGAGTGTATGGAGTCCAAAACACACATCTATGTCATTCATGATACAAAGAAATCATGAAACTGCTACTCCAATATTAAGTAATCCAGGTTATCTATGTGAACTAGCTACTATATATATATTGAAATGATCTATGCATCCTTCGTCGCCAAAATCTATATCACTATTTTCTTTGAAAATTTTCAGTAATTTTGCAGGACATGGTTTACTTCACTGTCCCTGTTGCTATTTACATACTAAATCAAAAGAACATATAGTTAGAGGAATGGAGATATAGACGACCATGTGTATTTTTGAGCTTAGGGTATTTCAACTGCAAAAGGATAAGGATTTCTATTTGCTAAACTCTGAAACTTTTCAATGACATACATTGGATCACCTACTAGTAGTTATTTTTTTTTTTTTCTCCATTTCTCCTAGTTAAACTGGTCAAATTATATTGGTTATGTTGCTGTCCTAGATTATGGTTGTTATACCGGATGCTTTCATTAAGCGCGGGCGAGCCTCGTGCAAGCTCTAATCTTTAGATCATAAATTTGGCAACTTTGGATCGAGCCACTGCGAAGCGTATGTGAGATATTGATTACTTTCTTCCTTTGTGCTCACTCTGCTGGTGGCTGCAGTTATGGTGAAAGCTTTGTGTATTACACGTATTTTAGTTATGAAAGTAGAGTTTTCCGATTCCATATCCTGCCGAGAGACATGCAGGGGTGTCAGTTTCGTGCTTTTCTTTGTTAATTATAAAGCAAGTTATGTATAAGAACTAAGTTTATGACAGTTGTTTTATAAAGCTCTTAATGATATGATGTATTACCATTCCCTTTCTTCCTTCTATTGTTTGATTATGTTGGCCGATTTCTCATCCAGATTTGCGATTTCGGCCTTGCAAAGTGGCTACCAAAACAGTGGACTCACCACAACGTATCGAAATTTGAAGGCACCTTTGGGTTTGTAAGCCTAAAGTCTCTGTATCGAGTTAATAAATACTTCTTTGGTAACGCTAACAGATTTGTTTCTCGAGATGCAGCTACTTGGCTCCTGAATACTTCATGCACGGCTTAGTTAATGAGAAAACCGATGTATATGCATTTGGAGTTCTACTTTTGGAGCTCATTGCGGGACGGAGAGTTTTAGATGATCGACAACAAAGCATCGTAATATGGGTACATTTCCTCAAGATGAATTTGATCCCTCCAACCATATCGTTAAAAAAATGGTTACTTATACTCTTTTGATTCTTGTAGGCAAAGCCTCTGCTTGATAAGAATGATATTAAAGGGCTCATTGATCCTTCCCTAGGTGATGATTATGATGTAAAGGAAGCAAATCGCATGGTTTCGACTGCCTCTCTGTGCATCGAGCACTCTCCTATTCTTCGTCCTCAAATGAGTCAGGTTCGTGCTAGATTTTGAAGTTTTCAAATATTTGTTCAATGTTATGATTTGTGTGTTTGTTCATGTTCAATGGTAGCATCCGCTTGTCGGACTGTTATGCTGTAAATCAAGCCATTAAGTAGTAGGTACAAGAATGAAACTCTTGTTGGTGACCTAAGGACAATAACATTTTCATACTGGTGCTCTCGTTTTCGGATGACTGTTGAAGTTGGTATGACTTTTAAGTGTTTATAACTGGTATTGAAGTGCTCGATTTTAGGGGTGAGCATTTGATCGGTTTGAAAATTTCAATTGTTTTGTTTTGGCATAAAAGAGATGTCTTGGTCTTTGACTCATGCTTTATGTCTGTCCTTAAAATTCACCGTAAACCATTTTTTGTTTACGAGAGAAAAGCGCTGCAAACAAGTGAGATGGGTACATTGCGAACATCATAAATAACGAAGTTAACTGAGTTTGTTTTTGTTGCAGGTCGCAGTACGCCTGAGGTGTGATGGACACCTTGCAAACTGTTGTAAAAAATCCTGGAATCGATCAATCCGAAGAACATACTCGAACGAACTCCTCGATGCACAAGAATACAACTCAACAAAGCATCTAAACAACATCGATCAGCTTCGGAAAATTGATTTAAGTTCTTGAAAGCTACTTCAGATTCTTAAAAGCTACAAGTATGAAGGTTCACCGAAAGCCCTATGGCAGCAAACAATTTGATGCTGTTCTCCATGGTGGTCGGTGTACCGGTTTGTAGTTAATTGAAAACCGACTCAATTTTTATTCTTCTGAATTTCATGCCACACTGAATTTTCAAAATGAAATTATTTATGCCGACAGTTACGACCGTTATTTTACAACCTCTTCATTTACTAGTATATGAAATTATATACATATACAGTTATGATAAACATGATTTGATTTGAAAATGCACCTGCCATCTCGGTTTCAATTTCGGCTGGATAAAATCCACATAAAAAAGACTTTGATTTTCGATGCATGGCACAATTTTCTGGATCCACCATGAATGCACCAATACGGAGTTTATTCCACGACATAGTATATCCACTGGAATGTACTCGCTTTAAAGACTAGAATGTTGTAAATATAAGAAGTTCAAACTGATACACGAGCCGTGTTCATTAATAAATATCCAGAATCCAAGTAATAAATCCGATGACCTGAATCCGTAATTTCCAGTAAAACAATGGAGTGGTTAGTGACCTTGATGTGCCCACTAACTTGAAAACCCTGTCCACTTAAAAGAAAACAACTACTTGGGACGAAAGGAATATGCTGTTGGCAGGCAATTGAACTCGATTGAGAATGCTCAACTATGACAACCGAGAAATGGTCGTTAATCTTGCAGATATCCTTTGTCCTCCAAGTAAGTAACTACCTCCCCAGCCATGGCACCAGGTGTGGGACAAACTCCATCTTTCTGATTTAGTTCTATCTATAAAGGAGGAAAACGATTACCCGTAAACTAGCAGTATTTGGATCAGAATAATAGCCTAGTTATAATTCTCAATGCCGCCATTAATAGTTTTCGTAACCGACTAAACACATACCTCACAGTTCAAAGGCGGTTCGTAAGGATCATCTATGCCAGTAAAACCTGCAAAAGTAACGCAATTAGCTGGTAAAGGATAAATGAGGAATCATCTTCTACAATTCATCCATTTAAAAAAAATAACCATGAATTTCTATGTGACAATGCGTATATATTGCTGTTAAAATGAAAGAGGCAACTTAATGTTAATGAATGTATGAAGGCAATTGAGCACACCTTTAATCTTTCCAGCACGGGCAAGCTTGTAAAGACCTTTCGGATCTCGCTCTTCACATAATGCTAGGGGCATATTCATGAAAACCTACGGGTGTACAAAGAAAAAAGCATTTCAACTTAAGTACAAACAACATAAGCAAAGATGACAACCATTTAGAAGGAGCTTGCCTCGATAAAAGAATCCGGCAACATTGCTCGGCATGCATCACGGTCTTTCCTATATGGAGATATTAGACTGGCAATGCAGATTAAACCAGCATCTGCAAAGAGCTTTGCCACTTCACCTGAATTAGAAACAACTTGAAATGAAATGAAATTAATCAAAGAAGAACAGTGCCTAACCGGGCTGTGCTAAACCATTTAGTCATAAAAATCCAAGTTACTCGGACCCCAAGGTGACTGCTGGATATGGGTATACTTAACTTTTTTTCTAAGTCTTTTCATATCTTTGGAGAATCATTCCCTCCTATTGTGTCAAATATAGGTACTTTAAGGAAAGTGAAGAACCGGAGCAACAAAGGCAACAATCATATACAGTAATAATACAGTGTTTAATAACAATTAAACTGCAGATAGCTGAACGTTTGCCACGATTTGCGATCATATATTACAAGTCTTGCTTGCTGGACAAAACTATTTACATAAACCAAACACGTTAGCTATATATAGACTTCTACTTCTCAACATACTTACCAACCCTGCGAATATTTTCTGTTCGATCTTCAGCCTTGAAACCAAGATCCTTGTTTAATCCGTGCCGAATGTTGTCCCCATCAAGTATGTAAGATAGCTTGCCTCTTGTATGAAGTTCGCTACTTAGTGAACATGCAAGTGTGCTTTTACCTGAAACATGATCATTGGATCTAAGAAGCATTTTTCAAAATTGAAATCAGGATGAAGCAAAGCAAGCTGATAATTGTTTTAAGTTTCAAGCAATGGGAATCGTAGCTCGGAAGAAAAAATAAAAGCACGGAGGAGAGATAAACCTGATCCACTGAGACCAGTGATCCATACAACACAACCCTTTTGGTTAAGTAGCTTCTGCCTCTCAAGCTTCCCAACAGGCGATTCTTGCCAAAATATATTCGCTGAATTTCCCACAGTCGACATCTTAAGTTCCCTAGTCTTCAATTCTCTATGAATACGAGAAGTAAACACAGAATCATTAGACAACAACCAGATAACCATACACCAGACAACACTACTTAAAAATAGTATGAGAGGTTATAGTGTCAATTGTATATACAGAAGCCTCTCTAAACCTCAATACTTAATAGCTACGATACTCAGACTCAGGTGTCAGTATCGAATACTTGAAGCCCTCTTAGAACATCTACCCTCGTATCCATATCCAGATATGGTTGGATCAGAGAAAGGTAGCTTCATAGTTTATACAAATTCATAAAATGTTCTTAATTTTCTAAAAATTAAGCTGCTGAAGGATACATAAACTTGATTTTCATTTTTCCATTTCAGTCACATTGTTCCAATCAGTACCTGGAATCTTCTAAAATATGTTTCAAATCAATAAAGCATGCTTATTTCTTCACAAATCTTTTTAATCCTACACATCATAGTGAGGGAAGCAAATCTCCACCATTAAACAGCTAATGGAACAGGCAAAACAACAAACACAGAAAATGCATCTTTTATGTATCTATAAAATAATAAAAGATGAACAACCCAAATCATTTCGTAGCAGAGTTGTTATGATCTGACAGTGATGACTTCCACAAACCCCAAAAGGAAAATGCTTCATCATTTACATATAAACCCCAAAAAAGGGTGCATGTTTTTAAAAACTACCCATCACATGAAAGTACGTAACAAAGAGGTTGGCAAGTACCTGAGAGAGAGGACAAAAATTGAAGCCTGATTGAAAGTTGAAAGCTTAACAAGTTTGTGTTTTTTTTTTTTTTTTTTTTTTGGGGGGGGGGGGGGGTGGGGTGTGGGTTTGGGGGAGTAAAAAGCAAACAAAAGAGAAACCAATTTTATTATTTTAGTTCTTGACCAAAAATATATATTATTTTAGGAGCTTAAGACGGCATATACATAGGAAAGAAAGTAACAAAGGTACGGTTTTCTTCAGGGATAATGACAGATTTTACTATTAATATTTACATGTTTTTTTTAATTGTATTTTTGAGTTTTTTTATCATTAATTTTTTTTTTTCAAATTTTTTTAAACATATTTGTTGAAATTGCCTTTGAAAAATAATTAAATAAATAAATAATAAAATAAAAAAAGATTAAAACCTTGAATCATGTATTATTTATTTTATTATTTTTTTAATGTAATTATTTTATTGGGTTATTTAAGTAATAAATTATATCTCATTAAAAATATTCCACATATGAAATTTCATATCATCCCATTAATTTTTTTAACAGTAGTTTTATTAAATATGTTAAAAAGAAAGTTTGAAAAAAAGGGTAAATTGTTAAAATAGTCCCTTTTATTTATCTCAGATTATATTTTAGTTTTTTATGTTTGAAATGTTACGTTTTAATCACTTTCGTTATCGCGTTATAACACTTTAATCAGCAAGCCATTAATTATCATTAACAGGTAATGATAAATTGATGTATCACGTTAAATCATCATTTCAAATAAAAATTTTAGGTTAAATTCTATAATTGATCCTAATATTTTTTTCATTTTTAATAATTTAATTTTTTTCATTTTTATTCTTTTAACTTTCTTTTTTTTTTTCTTATGCTTCTCCCTTTATTTTTTCTCTTAGTCATTTCTTTTAATGATTTTTTTATATTTTTTATTTATTAAAATTACTCCACAAACTTATTTCGCTCGAAAAAATATGAAGTATTTTATCCAACAATAAAACTATTTGTCATTAAAGCTACCCACTAAACCATTAAATTTACACATTATACAAAGCATTGAAGTAATTATGACAAAATGAAAAAGAAAAAGAGGAAGTAAAGATGTTGCCAAATACAAAGCATTTAAAAAAAAAAAAAAAAAATCACGTGTCTCGCAGCTTCCTCTTTATTTCTTCCCAAACAAGCACTCTGATCTCAAAGCCTTCATCTTTTTCTCATTCATTATTTTAAGTTGTTCATTTCAATTTTGTTTCGACTTATTTTTCCATTGGAATTATTTGGTACTCATTTTCCTTTGTATAGTCCTTATATTAAAATCATTTTCGACGTCCAAGAAGCAAATAGCAAACGGCAGGCGGCTGTAATAACAGCAAAGTAGCAAACGGCAAAAGTCATGTAGTAAAAACAAATTTAATAATTTATTTGATTTTTTAACTTTATATTTTTATTTAATTTTTCATCTTTTTCAATTTTTAAATTTATGTTATTTATCAAATACTTAAAAATCGACGAAAATTTTATTTTTTGTTAATTTTACTGACATTTATATATGTGAATTGATATGTAAATATCATGTCAGTAATTAATTGATTTTTAAATTTTAAAAAAATTATAAAAATATTTTAAAATACTTTTTATGATTTTAAAATTAATTAATTGTTCACATGACAATTCACATGCATGTCATGTCATTAAAGTTAACAAACGTTAACTTTTTCATTTATTTTAAGGTGATTTGATGAATAATACAAGTTTAAGAGTTAAATAAAAAACTAAAATGATTTTTATTTTTATTTTTATTTTGTAAAATTGGAGGGTAAATAAATTATTATCACAACCAAAATCTAGTTCACCCAATCGATTTCTATTTTTGTTTTTACTTTTTAGATCATTTTAAGGTTCAAATGTAATGAGAATTAAATGGGTTACAGATTGGGTAAAAACCAAAATAAAATTGGGCCAAAACCCGAAAGGCCGAAACATTAGCCCAAACTAATTTTAATTTTCTATTTTTAATGATTTGAATTGATTCAATTAAAACAAGGTTTAAAGCATTGATTTAATCATTGAACCAGTTGATTTCAATCAATTTGATCGATTTGCCTAATCTGATTTTAATAACTATGATTTATTTTTGTTATACTCGTAACTTGATAAGAATACATGGTAGAACAAGCGCTGGCTTGTCATTGACTCTCCACTAAGAATAGTTAGGGACTGCCCGTGAGGGTAACCCTCCACTTAACATCCTTAAAGGTGACCCTTGCTCAAAACCATCTGTAAGTGACTTTCCGCGAGTCTTACTTGGACTACTACCTTAAAGACTATTTGCGTCAAAATCTATTTTGGACCATTTAGGTATAATAATTTTGAACAATCTCGATAAAAAAAAATATTAAAATAAGATCACACAATACTACATATGACGACAACTGATTTGTAACAGCTTTATAACCCGATCAATCACATGTTGTCAACATCATGGCACAATGGGATAGGGTATACCCCTATATGTACCCCATAGTATGAGAGACAAATTATCTCCTTCTTCCTCGAGAAAAACCCTAGTGTTCCTCCTTTTCTCCTCAGCCTCCTATTCTGACTCTCCACCTGGCATAGATGAGCCAACTTCCTTAGCTTCATCACTTTCTCCTCCTCCTCTCTTCCCTTGTTGATATTTGTATCAACAAATTTTAATGTTTTTATCTTTTACTATGATTAAGATAGAATTATTGTAGTTTTTATAACTCAATTATAAATCATTACAGTCACAAATAAACGATTTAATGTAATCAACGAAAACCTTTCACTGCAATCAATATTTTTAATCTCCGCTCCATTATCCTTTTGCAAATAGATTATTTTTCCTTTGAACACAGAAGGCTGAGAATTTTTTAAACTGATTTTTCGGTATTCAATAACCACATTGAGTTATAACTAAATTTATAATCGGATCGAACTCTTAAACAAGATTAAAACTCACCGAATACTGTTTTCTCTATCCACAAAATTCGATAATTTATTCAAAAAGAATTAAACTCTAATATAGAAATAAAATTTGCAGGAAATTCAGTTCATCAACCAAAGATTCTAATTAGATAAATTTTCATTCATAACACATGGTAAATCTACAATAATTGAAAACTTTTCATCTCTTTAGATTCAAATTTCCCCATCTTTGAAAACAGCAACAACAAACTCAAATTCTCATACATACATTCATACATATTGAATAAGAAAAAAAAAAAAAGTTTAGACATAATTATACAATTCAATCAAAAACTGTCAAGAGCTCTTTAATTTCTCATCATTCTTCAATTCCTTAAAATTCCTCCACAAATACCTTCCACTAGCCATATCAACAAATACCCAGAATCCATTCTTAACCATCTGGAAATTCAATAACAGGAAAAAAAATTACAATTATTTTAAATAATATAATAATATGAACATGATAAATATAATTATACGAACACGAATACGTACCATTTTGAAACTGAAATCTTGTTCATTCTTGGCAACAATTTTCCTTGAATCTTCAGAAACCCCATCATCGGCATCAACCGATGAACCCGCCGCCGTTCTCCAAGCGAAATACCCAGCTAAAATCGCCGAGAAAAACACCAACAAGAACCTCATAGGACACATGTTTTTCGATTTTTTTTCTTCAATGAAAGAGAAAGATTTGGAGATTCTAAATACACCCAGAATTTTTTTCTTTGTTTATGTGATGATAGATTGGAATTATGAAGAATGTAAAGGCAGAAAGCTGAAAATTAAAGAAAAAAATGGTGAGGATTTTTTTTTTGGAAAAACGCCAGAGAATGTTAAAAGTGCTTAAATGATACATGGGGGAAAAAAAAACGCGTTTGCTGGAGATTGAAGTTTTCTCCTCAAAAAAGGGTTTTTGGTATATTACAAAGTCAAATGATGGCTTACCAACTCCATTAATAATTTGATCGTCATTTTATCGATTTTCAGTTTTGGGTTTTAGCAGGAAAAATGAAATATTAAATAATAGCTTTGAGTTTCTAGAAAAAAAAAGGAGAATATCAACCAAAAAGGGAAAGGAGAACCCTAATTTGTTTCTAATTTAAGATATTATTATAAATTAAACCCTTAATATTTGCATTTTTATCAATTAACTCTTATTTTTTTAAGTTAAATTTGACCCTTAATCTTTTAAAAAAGATCGAATTTGATATTAACCTTTTAAAAAGAATCGAATTGTTATTTTTTAACGAAAATATTGATTAAAATATTAAATTTTTAAATATGATAGCTCTCATGACAATTTAAATGTACTTTGTGTTTTTTTTTAATTTTGATGAATTTTTTATTTTTATTTTTGAACATTTTATAATTTTAAATTATTTTTTACGTGAAATATAAGATAAATTGTGTTGTGTCAATATGTAGTATACTTGAATTCAAGGTGAAGCCAACAATTCATTATTAGGTGCCAAAATAAAAATTTAAAAGTTTGGAGGCTAAAGATAAAAAATTTGTTAAAAAATACTTAAATTGGATACTTAATAACTAAAAAGGACTAAAAAGGATATTATTCTCTTTAACTAAGGGAGGAGGACAAGGTCATTGCCTACCCCTCTAACTACACCCTTACTTGGTCTGTAATGTTAATCTCGTTAAATAATTAATTGTTTAATCAATATTTTTCATTAAAAAAATAATTTAACTTTTTAAAAAAAAATTAATAATTAAATTTAGTTTAAAAAATAAGAATCAAATTAATAAAAATATATAAACATCAAATACTAAATTTATAATTATATCATAATTTAAATTATTAAAAAATGCTCAATATCCCTATAATATTTCTACAATCATTAAAATATATAAATATTAATTAAAAACGACGCTAAGGGAGCAAACAAGAGCTTTGTCCTCGAATAAAATATAATTTTCAGTCCCTTTAATTTATTTGAAATTATAAATTAATATAATGATAAATTTATATTTTAATTTTTAAAATGATAAAACTTTAATTTAATCCCTTTAAAAGATTTGACGTAACAAGTTAATATAATGATAAAATTATATTTTGATTTCGTCCCTGATTCAAATTCGAGTTTTACATATACAATTACAAAGCATTCATAATCTCACTCAACTCTTAAATAAGAGGATAAACACGTTTGAACGTACTTGAATTTACATCCTCTCATACCGACAAGTGACAACAACGTCGATGTCAACCGAGTTAAGATCCAATCAATTTCAATTTCAATTTCAATTTCAATATTTAAATATGTCATGAATAAATTTTATTCAATTTTTTTCTCGATTCTTTGCATGCTATTCGTTGTGTTGTATAAATACTAATATAAAAATTTATATTTTAACGGATTTATAGAATTGGTTTATGAGTTAACTTGAGCTTGGTCCGAATTGTGCTTAGATTAATATATACATATATATATATATATTTATATAAATAAGTAAAATTTAGGCCTATTCAACAATGAACCATAGAAAATGTCAAAAAGAGCATGAGGCTGCCATTTTCTAAATCTCCCAAGAGAATTTCTTTTCTTACTAAAATTAAAATGACCTTACATTTTTTTTCTTTCATTTTAGGTATTATTAATTGATATTTATAGGCAAAAATTAAAAATGATTTATTATTGCGTTTTGAAATAAATATTATATACACATTAATTACACTTTTCTGATATTTTCCCATCTTTAGTTTTTTATTTATTATTTATTTTATGAGTAGAAATGGACAAATATGATCAGCCCAAGTTTTGCATATCCATTCAATTATTAACTACGGCTTATTCAAAATCATTGCTGCAGAGAACAAAATCCAAAGGCATTAGGCACCCGGGGTTTTTTTTTTAAATAACCCACATTTTTTAATTACTTATGAAAATAATTCAATTTAAAAATTGTGTATGTAAATGATTCGATTTTTATTGGTGTCACCTGACAAATTAACAATAAATAATCTCCCATGATCGGTCAGTGATTGCATTTTTAAAAAAATAATTTTTTAATGATGTCATTTTACAAATTAATAATATCAAATTGAAGTGTGATTATATAAAACGTTCAAGGATCTGAAAAAGCAATTACTCTTTTTAAATTAATTAAAATGTGATTATATAACACTATACAAATCGAATTATTTACATCTATGATTTTTAAGTGAGATCATTTTCATAATTAATTAAAAAATTTAGTTTACTTGAAAAAAAAAAAAAAAAAGCCTTAGGCCACACGGTCATGTTTGACTTTTAGCATTGTTGGGTAGTACCAGTCGATAAACATGACTTTTTGCATTGTTGGGTGGTACCACTCTGTACTTTTTGACTTTCATAACTACTAAGTTGGGCAATATGACAATATGATTTCAACTCTCTTTGAAATTTAGATTTCCCACTTATTCAAACTTTGTTATTTCTTTAGAGGTAAATTTAGAGAAAATTTTAATAGGTTAAAATATTAAATTATAAATTTTTAAAATGTTAAAATATAAAATTTGTTTTATATTAATATATGATTTTACTATTTTTTATGGAATTAAATATATATATTTTATTTTTGAAAAGGTTGAAGCATAAATTTTTTTTATATTAAATTTATAATTTGGTTATTTTTAAAGATTAGACCTTCAATTTTATATTTGAGAGTCGAATATTAAAAATGATATTATTGAAAAAAAACAATCTCAAATATGAATCATAAAATAAACAAAAAGAATACCAAAAAAACAAACTAAATAAATAACTCATAATTATTTATTATTTGAACCCGACACTCAATTCAAAAATCTAAAATTAAAATTGTCGCTAATCTAAATTTAACTCAATTTTATAAATTGAGTCTTAGTTCAATTAGTATGGGTATTGTTGTCAATGCAGGAAGATGTGAGTTCGAGTGCGCTAAAAACATTATCTTCCTATTTATGGATTGAGAATAAATTATGAATAGCTTGAAGTATTATATAAAAAAAAACAAATATTATCAGAATTTATAATAAAATTATTTAAAAAAATTTAATTCAATTTCGATTTGACAGACTTTCAAACTCTATTGTTTGGATGTTATTTGAGAATGATTTAATTATTATTAAATCAAACTGGAGCAATCAAAGTAATAGTCTTACGTATCTCGTTCAAAAACAGTCTTTTAAGTATTATAATAATTCAGTAGAGAATCTCATTTCTTTAGTATATAATTTAATTTGTATAAAAAAAAAATTTGAAGTAAACAAACGGTAAAAGGACGAGTTCAAAATTAAGGGTCAGTTTAGCATTGTTTTTTAGAAGTATTTTTGAAAGATGTTTTGAAAAAATAATTTTGAAAATTATTTTTGAAAAGTTTGATTTAAGATTTAAATGTTTAGTATAACTGTTAAAAAGTGCTTTTGAGAAAAAAAAATATCTATTTTAGACATGTGTTATAAAATAATAAATAAACATTTAAATAATGTTCAAATTAGTTAATATTAAGATATTTTAATAAGAATATAGAAAATAATTTATTATATTTTGTTATTAATATTTTAATATATAAAATATAAATTTTAAATATTTTTTAAACAATTTAATTAAAGAAGAGAAAGTACCATGTGTTGGAGGGGTAAAAACATAATTGAGCTGTCAAAAATGTTTCTGGAATGGAAAAGCTAAAAATTTTAACTTCTCAATCTAAAGAAAATTGCTTTTGAAAAATCAAAATTTTCCTTCAAAAGTTGTTTGTTTAACATTACTTTTGATTCAAAAGTGCTTTTAAAAAACATTACAAAAACGTAAATTCGTTCTTTTAAAAATTTTTGCAATTCATTTTAATTTTAAAAGTAAGTAATTAAAAATAATTAATTACATATTAATGTATTTCATTAGTTGTACGTAAATTTGATTAATATAATAATAAATTTAACGTTTTGATGTTTATATATTTTGTCATTTTAACCTTAATACTAAAAAGTTCAATAAATTCAACCTCAACATTTACACATTTATCAAATGTTATAAAATAAATTTGTTAAATTAAAGTCAAATTGACGAAATGTGCGAACTTTGAGATCTAAATTTATTTCTATACCAACCAAACTCATGTATAATTGATGAAAAACATTAACTTTATAATTAATTATCTTAATTGCTCATTTTTTAAATTTACAAAATTAAATTGCCTCATTTTTTAAAGAAACTAATTTACTCAATTTCAAAATCCAAAGTGTTGAAAATGTCATTTTACCAGAAAAAATAACAATCATTTTGAAATTAAACTCAAAGTGTATAATAATTGAGTTTAAATTTAATACATAAAAAACAAGACTCTAAGCTAAATTTCAAACCTCAAGCTACCGATTAAAATTTTGCTTTATTGATATGAATATTGTTACCAATGTAAGAGAATATGAATTCAAATATGCTAAAACACACTATCTTTCTATTCACGAGTTGAAAAAAATTTATGAGTAGTTTTAAAGATTGTGTCAAAAAGAACAATTATGTTCAGAATCTATAATGAAATTGTTAAAAAAAAAATCAAAATCAGAGTAGAACAGTAGAACATAACCTATCGTGGAGAGGGGAATAAGCTGGATCACCAGCATGGATCATAAGCTTGGTTATGGGCACTTTCGATAAACAAAAATACGAAATGAACGTATCTGTGTCGAACATGCTACAGTCGCAATTAAGTTCGGAATCAAATTTTCGAAGTTGAATGCCCGTGACATCGGAAAAGGATCAAATAAAAGGGCATTGGTACTGTTACAAAATGTTACTACTTTAAAATCTCCCTCGGCCTCTAAAACCACCACCACGGCCACCGCCCCTAAAACCACCCCTGCCACCTCTTGGAGCACCCCTTCCACGAAATCCACCACCTCCACCACGGCCTCCACCTCTAAAGCCACCTCTGCCTCCTCCACGACCACCTCTTCCACCACCTTGTGATTGTCCCCTACAACATTACATAGTGTGATATTATGAGGCATAACCAATTATATGAACTTCAGTAAACTACCAATTTCACATCAAAATGTAAATTTTAATTGAAGCATATGAGGATGGCAATGGGTCGGAAACCCGCACTTAACTTGAATCTAGCACCCAAAACCAAACCCTGAAACAAACAACTCCTCCCAAACCCAGAACCTCCCAATCCTTAAACACCATTTCCAAAAATCTACCAACTAAGCCAAATACTTGCGACTAAGTTTTAGTTAAAGAGGGGGTACTTTAGTAAAAATATTGAGTCGAGGCAAGGTGGATTTTATCTAAAACCACCCCCAATATGCCCTGAAAGTTTCAGCTAAATAACTAACATGCCTAGCCGCTGAACTCGATTGTCAGATAAAAGAAAGACCTATAAGGTGAGGTTGAAACCTGAAAAGTTGGGTTATTTTTCCTCATCGGGGCAGGGTGGATTTTATCTAGAACCACCCGCAACCTGCCCTGAAAATTTCAGCTAAGAAGCCAACATGCTAGCCTCCAAACTCGATTGTCAGATAAAAGAAAGCCCTATAGTGTAAGGTTGAAACCCAAAAAGTTCTATTGTTTCTCCCATATAAGCTTGGGCAAGGTGGATTTTATGTAGAACCACCCCCAACCTGCCCTGAAAATTTCAGCTAAGAAACCAACACGCTAGCTTCCAAACTCGATTGTCAGATAAAAGAAAGCCTTATAGGATGAGGTTGAAACCCAAAAAGTTCGACTGTTTCTCCCATATAAGTTCGGGCAAGGTGGATTCTATCTAGAACTGCCCCACAACTTGCCCCGAAAATTTCAGATAAGAAACCAACATGCCTAGCCTCCGAACTCGATTGTGAGATAAAAAAAAGACTTATACGGTGAGGTTGAAACTCGAAAAGTTCGGTTATTTTTCCCCATGTAAGTTCGGTTGAAACTCGACAAGTTCGGTTATATAATCTCAAAACAAATCCAGGACACAGGCATGGGTAAAATAAATCAAATCAAAGCAAAGCAATTTTGTGACAGTAAATGAAAGAATACAAGGAAAAGCAAACATACTTTGGTTGTGGAAGAAATCTAGCAAGAGGCAAAAGTTTGCCCGGGTCAATATAGAACTTATCGCCAGCGGTGTACGAGGTAGCTACAATTCCTTCCAGCAGCTTAATTGAAAAATACTGCAACAAGCAAGAATGCAAATAAACCAACATGCATATGAAAGTCCAGAACATTTAAGAACAATGCATCAAAAACTAGCATTAGAACTCACAGATTCGTTGATAGGACCAAAGATTTCATCAACTTTCCCGATCTGGGTCTTGTTTTGCAGATAGATATTAGCATTAAAGAAAGGTATTTTCTCATTGGTCAGCTTTGTCACTGCATCACCCTCACAAGCATGAAGAAATGTAGATACCTCTGCATAAATGACAAACAAAAGAAAGTCAAATTATTGTCCCGATTGACACCCGTATCAGACATACTTTCAGACAATTTTCAAAATGAGATCCTGAGGTTCTTTAAGAAATTAGACATACCAATGTCCGAAATACTTGTATCTTAAACTCACACTCAAGTTCGAGTAACATAACAAAATAATATCTTTTACAGCTAAGTAACCAAAATAATAACTTGCACTCACATCTGAGCTCTTATTTGCAACAAAATCACTGCTTTTATCCCTAATTTTGAAATTAAATTAAAATTTCTAAGCATCCAACAAGACATGTGTGTGTGTGTATAGACGATGCAAAGGGGAATGGGAGAAAAATCGTAAATAAAAAACGCAGCTACTTAGTACTTACTCCTCACTGCGTCAAAATGGGGTTTCTTTTATTATTTCTCTCATTTTCTTAGCATCCAACAAGAAAACCAAAAAACCAATTACCAAAAAAGGGAAAAAAACACTAACCTACTACTTCAGCAGGAGGGCCTTCATCACGAAACCCACCGCCACCACGTCCACCACCGCGACCAAAGCCTCCTCGGCCACCTCCTCTCCCTCTGCCACCGTCCCTGCCGCCACGGAACCCTCCGCCTCCTCTCGGTGGTCGCATGGATTTTGCCTTCTTATCACACTCTCTGTTTTGCTTTTCCGAGCTCTGGCTTCCAAGGGCTTTTTCTTCTGAAAGGGTTTATACTTGAAGAAGTAAAAAATGTAGGAAACAGGAGAAGTAGGGTTTTGCAGTTTCTTAGTGTAGTAAATTACTAAACTATCCTTTTAGTTAATTAATTTAGATTAATTGAGTTCATGACTCATGAGTAGTCGAAATTTGTCTGAATTTTTATAAAATTTTTACTCAAATTTATAGGAAGAATTGAACCGGTTCAATTAATTGATTTTAGTATAGGATAATTTTAAAAATTTAAAATCTATTTTAATTGTCAGGTCGGATTGTTATTTAAGAGGTAATAAATTTTAATAATAGAATGATTATTTCATAATAAAATGATAACGTAAATGATTAAAACGTTTTCAAAAATAAATGATTAAAATATAATTTAAGATAAATTAAAATAATTATTTTAGTAGTTCACCCATTAATATTTGTATACTTAAATAACTAAAATAAAATAAAAATGGTTTAATAAACTAAAAAAAGATAAGTGCTAAAAACTTGAGCAAATTTTGCAGTACTGAAATTTTCAAGTTTTGAATTTATATTTTTAAATTATTTGATATATTTTAACAATTATTTATTTTACTGATTTGTTATCGTCAATATACTCATAGTTCTAAAAATAAGCAATAATTTATTTTAATATTTTAGTCAATTTATTTTTGATATAATGTACATGAATTAATTTATGCATTTTTTAATAGAGGGGTAGAATGCAATTTGACTGTTAGTATAATGCTTTCATGGTACTTTTACCCACGTTTCAATTACTAAAATTTTCAAAATCATTTTTTTAAGTGTAACAAGTACAATACAGTTATAAATACAAGTCCGAGTAACAAGTATCAAATTATTACAAATGAACTATCCAAGTAATCACCGAGTAGAATCAAACTATTACAAGACAATACTAACAAACTAAAAATCCATACTAAAACCAACAAACTAAGCTTAACTAGATTAAAACTTCCATGCATGATGGGCACAAAAACCTACACATATAATTGCGAAAAATAAATCTCAAACCTGAATACTATTTACTACATATTAAACTATTTGACCAATCCTTCTATTTTTGAACCATTTATTTTTTTTAAACTTAACATTCCCCTCTATATTTTCATTTTTCTTAAAAAAATTTGCATTTTTAACAAAATTTAGTACAAATTATGTACATTGAATTTTTTCCGATTCAGAAAATTTAAAAACGTTCTTTCTTTAACAAACGTAAAAAAAAGAAAAGAAATTATTGTCTTCTTTTCCATCTTACTACTTGATTTTTTTGTATTATTTCAACAAATACTTTTTAAGTATTATATATACATGATTCTATATGTACATTATTATATTTACAAAATATATAGAAGATAAATTTGAAACAATTTTACTTTCAATTAACATTATAAATAAAAAATTAAGAATGTCAATTAAAATGTATTATTAAATATTTAATTTAAATATTTGTTAAATATGGAATTTATTATAGAAATTAAACCTATCGGCTTACATTTTTTTTCGATTTTTAATAAATATGCTTTTCTTTGAGAAAAATATTAAGTAATTAATATTATCTTTTATTTAATAAAAATAAAAATTTAAATTATCATTACATTCCTACTTGATAGAATCAAGTTCCATTAAAATGATAACATGAAAAATCATCAAACACTAACTAAAAATAATTGATAAACAAAGTTTTAAAAACCAGATTTATGGCTAAATCAGAAACCTTCTCAATTATTGACTCAATCACCTCTAGTAAAGGAAGATAGGATTAAAAACTTATAATGAAATTATTAAAAAAAAAAAACAGAACGATATTAACAAAATAGTAATATACTAAATGAATATATGGCAAATTGTACAAAATAACTTGTAAACATTAAAAGAGTTGTTATAAATATACAGATTATTAAGAATGGGAAAGTGCTGGCATATTTCCTCAGGTGAGATTTTCCCAGTTCAAGAACCAGCACTGCAAATTTACTTGCAGCCATTATGATAATTCTCAAAAACAAAAAAAAGACAGCTTACCATGATGAAATTTATGCTTATAACAGAAAACTGCTCAAGGAATTTTAATTCATTTCTTGAATTTCTCTCTTTTCTATTTCTATTTTCAAGTTTTCCCCTTTTTACATTCACATATGAGAAGACTATATAGCAGAATTAACCGAAATCGAGACGAAAGATACTCGACGGCTTTCAAACCATGAACTCATTTTCTTTTCTTTTTTCTTTTTGGTTTATAAGTCAGAATGTACAGACCGGGATTAGCGAACTGTCCGCCCATAACAAATCGATGCAATGTAAAGATTTTTTGCCCATTTTTCCTGCAACATGAAAAACCAAACCAATGATCAATCATCGTATAGATGTTAAAAGGATATCGAGGTGCGAAAATAGGGTATACCCACCTTTACATGGGTGCTGGGAAAGGCAGTTGTACGGAGCGTTTCCTGAGTATCATCTGTCGTTTTTCGTTTTGGAATGCTAAGTATGAAGGCGGCTTGATCCACAGTTGCAGCCATTGATGTTATTCTGTAACCACTCTCCCATCGCCGGTGTATTCCTTCACTTGGATATAAGAAGTCGAGCTCCACAACCTTGAATGGTTGAAATAAATGCAAAACGACGCAGAAGTAGATACTTCAGAAATGGAGGACAGTCGAAAACAGAAGATACATGTAAAGATCGAAAGAAAGGAATACCTGATCAGAGAATCCAGCGTTCCTTGACATTACCACAGCCCAGCGAGTCCCAGCGGTTGTCATTGATGTTACATAAAAGCCTTCTTTCCACTTCTTGTTTATCCACTTGAACGGAAAAGATTCGCTCACTTTGTAGGATTGCTGGGTGTAAGGAGTCCCTACGAAATCACAGAATATCAATAATAGCTTAGTGATTAGATGCTCAATATGATTTACAGGCTTCCAATATATAAGAATCTCGGGTATGCTTGTAGCAAATTGCTTTCACTGATCTCATCCACAACCCACAAGCTTGATATTACTTTCTTTCTAAAGGTTAATTACAGAAAATAAGCCGTAAAAATTAATGGTCTTTGCATTTTAAACCAATGACTCGAGCTCTAGCCTTGAGGAGGAAACATAAACTGCAAACTTTTTCATATTCACATCAGTACTATGTTTAATCTCGGTAAGATGTGATCTTATATGACTGTTAAAAAGGTAAAGTTTTCTAGTTTCAAAGTCATCAAAAAAGAAATATATTTAGTATGTAATAACCAACCTTTCGACATAACAACCAAGGAACTCCCGTTATTTGCCCCAGCTACCGAAGTAATATAGTAGTTCCTTTCCCACTGCTCCATAATCCAATCCTGATAAAATCGAGTTGATATTAGAAGTCCAGAGTAAGTAAAAGAAAGGCGCATAAAGCAAGCATAAATATGAACACCAATTAGAGCCTTAGAATGATCACCTTGTGTAAAAAGACGGTCGACAATTCATAAACCTGGGAAGAGAAACCAGTTCCCGCATCCATGATCAGGGCCCAGAGATTAGCTGCTGAAGCCACACAACTAATAAACAAACCATCTTCATTACCCTTACTCACATGTTGGCTCAATCTCAAATCCGCTACATTGTAGTGATATCTACAAGATTGGTAAAAGGCTAAAGGTCAGATGGACACCGGTTGAGAACATACCAAAGACGAGCCAACTCTAGGCAAAAACAAAAATTAAGCATCATAGTTGAATATCTCGTATTTCACGGAAAGAGGTATGCACCGGAAAACAAACATCAAGGAGAGGCAATCTAATTTTAATGGACCACATGCAAACTTTGAAATGAGTATTCGGGTCTTTTGTCATTTACTTTAGTTTTGGCCAGTCGCTGTAAAAGTTTAATCATCAAAGACAAGACACCATTAATGAAAGTTGTTAAGCATCAATCGAATCTAAAACCGATTGAAAATAGGAGGAGGAATCCAACTTGCATATAAGACCACTGCATACCCAAGACTTTTAATAGATGTAGGATAACATCACTTAATACTCCCCCCTAAATGCAGCTCAACAAGGGCTCGCATGTGGAGGGGCCGATACCATGTTATGCATCAACCATAAAACTAATTGGCAATAGGTGGAGGGGCCTGACTTGAATATAAGATCATACCACAAACATTAAGGATTGGAGATAAAGTAAAATATGAGCATTTCACAACAATAAGTAGTAGAAATGGATACTATATTTAACAAGAGATGCAATTTTACCTTTGCTTCATAGGACGATGAGCATTGTAAATCGAAATCCACTGAGTAGCAGCATTACCTATTCGTACTTTTTTCTTAGGTTGCTCATCTTCTTCCAAGTTAATGAGTATTCTTCCCCTCTTTTGCCCAATCTGTTTATACAAAAGGAAACCAAGAAAAAGGTTTTTAATTGAACAACCTATGAACTGATTTAATTGTGGGAAAAGACATAACAATCACCTTAAGAGCTCCATCAATTCTAATTGGTTGCAATGGTGTGCATGGTTCAATTAGGCTTTCAAAGAAGGATATGAGCTTGGCATAATTGGGCTCCTCATCAAACTTCATATTTGAAACAGCTTCGAGGAACTGCTTAAATGGTGCAGGACAAAAGCAACACATCAACTCGGGTGAAGTGGCCATCTTTTTCTTGCAAACCAGAAAACTCTTGTTATCCCCCTGTGAAGCCCCCAAAAAAGGAGAATGGTAAAGAGGAATGAAGTAAATCAGATTAGGTAAATCCATAGTTGAAACAATGAAACAAACCTGATAACCCTGCCATGGTAACCGCCCTTTTAGAAGAAATACCAATGTGTATGCCAAAGACTCGAGGTCATCCCTACGACTTCCAGTCCGACCTAAATGTGCATGTACACTAGCATATCTAATTGTTCCCCTGATAAAAGAAATATCAAGGATATTAGCACCAAGTATAAGCAATACCCTCTTATGTTTAAAGCAAATGGTCCACAAACCTGAATACATCAGGCCTCTGATCATAATCAACATGTTGACCAGAGCGTGCATCTTTCCATCTAGAAGCTGATCCAAGAATGCAGGAGGCAGATAGCAATTAATACCATTAGCAAATAGCATTTATTCCATCTCGGTTAGACAACATGAGAGAAAATTATAATCTCGTAGAGAAACTTCCCATTGAAGAAGAAGAGAACACTAGCAGTTAACTATAAGCGCTCATGGTAGACACGGCAAAAGGGAAGTCGGGACCGAGGATAATTTACCTAAACCAAGATCAATAAGATATAGCTTCTTCTCATCAGCCGATCCAGGTCGACCTAGTAAAAAATTCTCAGGCTTCACATCCCCATGCACGAACCTTATTTCAAGCAGACAATAAACAATCAGTTGCAACAATGCAAAACGGAAGGATGAATTTAATGATGTGCAGAAAGTTCAGATATGACATACCCTTTTAAATGAAGCTTTTCAAGAATTGATATTGCCTCCACTGCTACGCAGGCAACCATATTTGGAGACATCCTGTCATATTACATGTTACAAATATGAAAGTGTATCGCAGAATCATGTAGACATGCCTTGGATATGTGCAACAAAGACAAAAGAGGAAGATTCTATTTCTTACGATTGTCCTAAAGAATTCCAAACATCCCAAAGACTAGGACCGAGCATATCCATCACCTGAAAAACTCATTATGTTCTTTAAGATGCATTAAGTAATTCGGGTGTTATGACGTAAAGGAGCACGGAATAAAAGCTCACCAGAACGTAGAAGTCTCCTTGGATACCCTTGTGATGCACCCAAGGAACTCCATAGCACCCGTTTAGGGTACTTTGCATTTCGTAAGGACATCAAGAGAAAAAAAGTAAGAATTTAGAAGCTGCACTATGTAGAAACAAAAGCTTGACTCAAAGTTTTAGGATTATAAATGCCATACTTGTACACTTGCCACTCGTAAGGCGGACCATAATTGCAACCTTTACTGTTTCGGTGCTCAAGTTTCAAGGCTACCTGTTATTAAAAAAATTTCACATCATCACATCCGCGTGGTTTGATCTGGAAAACCCTTAAGCATGGGAATGAGTTTCTCGAACATACCTCAATTGCATCTGGTCCAGTTCTACCACTACCACCACTTACCCTTCGGCCAACATAAACCTGGCCAAAACCACCCTTACCCAATTTCCTTTCTACCTTATATACAGGAGAATTACTCACTTGTACCTGCAACAAAAAATAAAAATGCTATGCAGTCAAGAGCTGTGTTGAGAGAAACAACAAAATAACCTCATACGTTATAGTTGGTAAGAAAGTTAAAACACTGGTTCCCTCACTTTCATGAACAATAGAAGTAGAAATAATTAGCCAATTAGTTGAAGCATTTTTGAAATGCTGTTATGAAGGATACGAAAAAAACAAAACTGTATTCAACCAGTTTTGTTGCCAAAAGTAAGGTGTCCCGGGGATAAGCAACTTAATATGGAAGATTTAAGTAAAAAATAAATATATTTAAAAAGGAAACATATGGCAGACACTTTGGAGATACCCTTTCAGGAACCGGGGTTGTACTAGCTTCTTCATCAACTCCAACTATTTTGTCAGCACTCCTACCCTCCATTGCAATATCTTTATCTGCCACCACCTCTACTCGGTTAAAAGCCGCCGGCTCAGCAGCAACCAAAGGTAAAGCCCCAGGAAGAACCTGACAAGGTTCGGGGTCTAAATCTATCAACCTAACGCCCCGGCCTCTACCAGCAGCTGTTGGCCTTGTAGGTACCGCAACTGAGGGCCCTTTGGCTACACCTGCAGCATTACCCCTCCCTCTTCCACCAACTCTCCTCCTGGTTCGGTTTTGAGCAAGCAGTACACAATTCTCCGGTTGATCAACTGGTTGAGGGTGAGGAGGAGGATGCTGAAGATCATCAATGCGTTTTGATCTCCGGGCTCCACTTCGCAAATCTGGCATCTTCACCCCATGCAATTCACATTCCAATTAATTCGTCGGTATCCCCTTCAAATCTTCTGTTAACAAAAAAGTAACCAACTTTGCCAATAAAAGAAACCAATAAACACATAACACAAGCAAAACGCTACATATTAGGAAAGCTCTCATATAATCAATGTAACTATATATGGAACTTTTTTAACATACACTCAGAATAAAAACTAGTTTATATAAGCCCTGTCTCTCATGACATTACCAGATATCAAATTATAAACAATAATAATACAATCAGTGAGCAAATCATATCAAAAGAGGAAACAAATAATTCTTCCACTAATCACCCACTAAGTAGCTATCTCAAATAGACTATTTAGCAAATAGTCTTTCGAAATAAATCAATTTTTTTGCCAAGAACAGACTAGCTATAAAGCAAATGTAGCTAAAAACAAACAAAAATCAACGCAAATTCATTCCATATTTGATAAAAAAAATCCCAACTTCGTCGATCATTGGTATCAGTCATTTCAATATCAAGCAAAAAGAAAAAAAAACAATAATTTACAATAAAAATAAACAATCTTTTGATCAACCATATTCATATTTCATTACCCAAAAATATGATTCAAAAGATAGAAAAAATTCAAAACATCACACAAAAGCTTTCCATTTTATAATCAGTTTAAACCAGATTTTAGTAACCAAACAATCTCTAATCTGATCATTCAACTGTTCATCAAAAACAAATAATCAAAAGTAAAACCGATCATCAAACAAACTTTAAAAAAATTACAAGATCGGTTACCTCAAAAAACGTGATGGGTCAAGCTCCGATTCTTGATGAAATATTCAGAAAATATATTTTTGGGGGGTTGATTTAGAAATACACCCAGAAATAAAAATCAAGACTTGGAAAAAGAAAAGGTATGCCAAAAATTAGGGTTATCGAAAGATACAGGAAAAACCAATTTTTTTGAGAGATTGATTGAATAGAAATGTAAGAGAAGATTGAGAAAACAAATTTTATTATGTACGGGTGAGGGTCATCTGTGTGTCAAATAATATTAATAATAATAAATAAATAAATTTATATTATTTTAGAGTATTTTGATTTTTTAAATAAATTTAAATAATTTGCATAACCTATAATATTTGAATTGATAAATAATACTCAATTAAAATTTTTTCTCTCGAAATATTTTATATATTTTAATTTTATTAAGCATTTTTGTTGTTTTTATCAAATTGAATTAGTGTTATAAATTAATTAGACATCAGAACAATATTAATGACATGAAAAATAATTACAGTACATTTAATAATTTTAATATTATGTATTTAAGTGTTTAAATTTTATTTTATTAACAATTTAATTTGATTTTTTTAATATAATATATATTGTATGTATTATCATTAATTAATTTCAAATAATATATTTTATTATTTATTATAGATAATTTTTAAACATACTTCCACATTTTAAACACGTAATTTTTATAATGTTTGTGATAAAATTTTTAAGTCGGGAAAGTGTTTGAAAGGCAATTTATTTAAAATAAAAAAAGCTGAAGTATAAATAGAATGATGATTGCAATTTGATACTCGTGAAATTTTTTATGTAAAATATAGTCAATAAAATACAAATTTTGATAAAATAGTACAATTAAATATTTAAATCATACAAATTTTGATAAAAGAGTACAATTAAATATTTAAATTATGATATTTTAAGTTTAAATTTTATTATTTTATTTATTTTTATAAAAATATTTTAAAAACAAAAATCCCTCAATTATATAACTTATTTTTGTAAAAGTAATGGTTTTTTAATACTTTTCAATTGAGTTAATATCTCTTTAATTCGTTACACAAGTTTAAATATTTAAACAATATTATAAATTTACACTATAGTATATTTTTATTTATTTATTTGAAAATCATAATTAAAATGTATTCTTTATAAATAAAAATAAATAAAATCTGTCTATAATATTATTTAAGTGTGATAAAGTTGTTATATGAGTCAACACAACATCAATTCGATTTAAAAATACTAAAAAATTATAAATGTTGAGATTTGAACTCATCGCAAGAATTTATTAAAAAAATTTCTTTATTACTAACAATTTCTTTTAATATTATGATATGATTATTGAGAGTATCTGTTCAATACTTTTTTAACCCTTTGACAAGGCACACACATCTTACACACACAAGTACTCGAACTTAAGACCTTTAAAATGAATAACATTCTCTTTTCTACTGAAACCACTTGTTGG
Organism: Kokia cookei; assembly: GCA_039519145.1. NCBI lineage: Eukaryota > Viridiplantae > Streptophyta > Magnoliopsida > Malvales > Malvaceae > Kokia > Kokia cookei. The sequence continues at coordinate 45,130,883 of CM076908.1, read as the reverse complement.
GTTCAACTATTTTTTATCTTAATTTCATATATGTTGCATATGTGTTATTGTTGTTGTTATTTTCAAACTTTACGTTTCATTATTTATCGTATGTTATTTTTAAGTGGATATTTATGTTCTAAACTTAGGGGTTTTGGATGCATACATCTGTAATAGAATTTCTAGTAAGATATAATGAAAATGGTTGATTGATTTTGTATTACTTATCACCTGAGTCTCAATTGAATTAAATTTTTTTGAAAAGTTTTTATAAAGTAACAAACAATGGCTACATTAGGCATATATGTCGAAAAAAATAGAGAAATGCGTCAAAATTTATGATATTTAGGGAAATAGACCAAATTTTTAGAGAGAGTGAAAACGCGTCTAGCTAGATAGATTTTCTTCTTAGTTGGATGAAAGCACGACCTACTGGAAGTGCTTTCTTGACAAGTCGACAAAAAATGCATCCTTCCTGTTGGACGTATTTTCACTTTTTATATTCTTAGTCAATTGACTTTTTCTAGGTTATGGTTTTTTAGGATTTAAGGTTAGATATTTTGGGAGAAATATTTAGGTTTTGACTTTCTCATATCTCCCGTACCAGTAGATGTTGTCAATTTGTACCAAGGACTTACAGTACTGAAATGCTTCTTTGCATTGCTCGAAAGTCCAAAAGAATCGATCGAAAACTCTTTTCCCAAGGACCAAACGTGTCGGTTTTGATTGCCAATATTTGTAGTCAATATGGCTACACGCCATTGTACTACAATGCATGGGTTGCAAAACAAAAGGCTATGGGGAATATGCATAATGGGTGGGACAAGTCATACAATGATTTGTGGCCATGGTGTTAGGTACTGGCTCAATATGTACCAGGTTTCGTAATCGATCTACAAACAAAGTTTGCGTCCTGTCGCGACCGTTTGGTCTATGGGAAAAGAGTTTTCCATCAATTCTTTTGGACTTTTGATCAATGCAAATAAGCATTAGTACTGTAAGCCATTGTCTAATTGACAACATCTCCCTATATGAGAGATATGAGAAAGTCAAAAAACCCTAAATATTTCTCTCAAAAATTCCAATCTTAAATCTAAAACCCAAAACTTTAACTCTAAAAATAGTCAACCGATCGAAGAGAAAGAAAGTGAAAACACGTCTAGCAAAATGGACACGTTTTCCGCTAACTTGTCAAGAAAACGCTTCTAGCATACGCACTTTTACCCAACTAAGAAGAAAATGTGTCCAACTGAATGCGTTTTCACTTTCTCCCTTCAAAATCGATTTATTTCTCTAAATATCACAAATTTTGACCTATTTGCCTAGTTTTCTTTTCAACATATATGCCTAATTTAGCCAACAAACAATAGTGTGAGAATATTTTTATCTATTTATATTTTATGTAAAATCTATAAAAACACACATAATAAAATTTGGACTTAAAATATTATAATCTTTAACATCATTTTACTATTTCAATCGAATCCTCATTTGTTTGTATTTTTTATATTAATATTTTTTACATATATACTATGCTCCAATTTATTTTTAAATTTACTTTATCAATTTAATAATTAAAAATTTTCTTTTGGTAGAAAAATTATAAAATATAATATTTTTATCATTTCATGGTTAAATTCAATTTAAAAGATAGCGTATGTCTGATTCTTTTGGCCTCTAAAAAATAATTTTTTATAACATATAAAAAAAATCAAGATTAAGTACAATTAATTCTAAATAAAGCTGTCACTTTAGTAACTTTATGGATAAAGATAGTATAAAACAGTTATTTATATCATTTTTCAATAGTTTAATGTTATATTATTATTTTTATCCTAAGTTTCAAATTTTTATTTTGAAAAAAATTAAATTCAAATAAAAACTTTAAAATTCAAGATAAAATTATTGATGTGACATTAAATTATTGGACAATGATATTATCCTGTTTTATACAATCCTTTTTCGTCATTTTATTGATGCATCCTTGTAATGGATGGCGAACTTGATGACAGTGTATCTTCATTCCTTTCATTAAACTATGTACATCTAACTAGGGGTGTAAATGAACAAAACATTTGATAAACTGTTCGTAAACCGTTTGTATAACATTCGTTTATGTTCGTTTGCTAAGTTAAATAAATGAATATGAACAAAATTTTTATTTTCGTTTCATAAATGAACGGACAAGATTAAATGTGTGTTCGGTTTGTTTATATTCATGAACAAACTCGTTTAAAAGCTCGTTTATTTATTAATGATATTTTCTTATAAAAATATTAAAATAATATTTGTGTGTATGTATTCATTAACATTGTTCGTGAACATGTTCAATTATATGTTCATGAACATGTTCGTGAACATGTTCGATTAAGTTAAATGAACATGTTCGTGAACATTAAACAAACGAATATGAACACACATAATTCTAAAAAAACAAACATGAACAAAAATTTGAAATTCTTAACGAACACAAACAAATTTAAAGATAAACAAACGAACATGAACAGAGATTTATCCGTTCAAGCTCGATTCATTTATAACCCTACATCTAACATGATTAACTGTAGATGCCAAAGAATAGAAACCTTCGGTGGCCAAATGTTATTTCATTTGTTAGTAGTGTTGTCTATGCACACAGAAGGTAGTATTGCAAAGTGTGGGAGTTAAAAAATAAGTTTTAATTTTTCTTTTAAACGATAGTAAAAATGTAATTTCATCATTTTAATAGTTTATATTTTTATAAATTTTAGAATATTATCATTTTATCATTTTTGGGAGTCAAAATGTAATTTCACCATTACTAATTTAAAATTTTATAAATTATAAAATGCCTAAATAATTTTTTTATTTTTTTATTTTAAGGAGTTAAGGTCCTTGTAAGTCCCCTTTGGCTCTGCCAATGATTGTAGATAATTCTTAATTTGATTTATTTACACATCGAAATGCAGAAGCTTTAAGGTCACAAGACTTATAATGTAACGAGATCCAATATTGTCATGTCACTTTTTGTTATGGTTTGTGCTAAAGTGGTTAACGGAAGAAAACTACATGTACCAATTTTAGAGCTACATTAAAAAATGATGTATAATTCAAGGGATAAATAATTATTTAACCCTTCTAAAAATTATTATTGATTTAAAATAGGGATAAATATCAAAACTATACATAAACATTGATAAAATGTGCAATGTTATACATAAACCATGAATTTTTGTAATTTTAATAATAAAAATTTGATTTGATTAAATTTTTACAAATCATTAAAATAATTATCAATACAAAATCATTTTACATTTACAGATTGTATATACAAATAATTAATATTAATCTAATATGAAAAGAACATGACGCATTTTTAAAATATATATTGTTAAATCATAATTAAAATTTTATCTATAAATTTGAACCACTTTCAAAATTTGATGTTTATATTGTTCAAAAAATGTTTTATTTATATAATTACACCAAATTAAAATTCATATATTAAATTGCAGTTTTAAGAATTATCCCTTTAAAATATAAATATATCTTTTACATAAATGTTTTATATATCTTTTACATTTTTTTTTCAATTTCACAATAGTCTACTAAATTTATATTTCTCATTACATACAAATCCTTTGAAATCTAAATCACAACTTTAACACAAGTATAATAATAAATTTCGTTGTTAAAATTTATTTATTTTTGATCATTTTAATTTTAAATTTTTAAAAAATAATTAAATTGTTTTTTTTTTTATGGAAAAGTGACTAAAAATATTAAAATTTAAAGATTAAAAGTTAGAAGTGATTTTAGAAAGGACCAAAATGACAGTAAAAGTAAATATTAGAGACTAAATTTGTAACTTTTTGAAAATCTTAAATCTATGAATTTTAGAAAGGAAGAGCTTATATCTAAGACAAACCTTTATAGAAAGTGTTTTAGGGTTTGCTGACTTACATTTCCATTTTGCTATTTCCTGCTTCAAGACCAATTCAAGTTCCATTTCCCCCATTTCTAGGGTTTGGATTTTTTAATCTACCCTTCTTTGATTAGGGTTTGTGCAAAAAAAGAAGAAAAAAATGGCGTTCTCAATGCAACCTTATGGCATGCAATCGATGCTTAAGGAAGGTCACAAGCATCTCTCTGGTCTCGATGAAGCGGTTCTGAAAAACATTGATGCTTGCAAGCAACTCTCAACAATCACCCGCACTTCCCTCGGCCCCGACGGTGCCCTTTTCTCTCTTCGAATTTCTTTATTAATTGTTGTTTTTAATTTGAATTCCGCTTTGTTTTCTGTTTGAAATTCGGATCAATTGTTTTAATGTACTTTAGGTATGAGTATGATTTTTATTAATCATTTAGATAAGCTCTTTGTTGCCAGTGATGCCGCTACTACTGTTCTGTTTTTTTTTTTTGAAATCCGGGTTGATCGTTCTTTTTGTAATGCCTTATTTGCTTTAATTTTCTGTTAATGTTCTTCAGGTATGAATAAGATGGTTATTAATCATTTAGACAAGCTCTTTGTTACCAATGATGCTGCTACCATTGTTAATGAGCTTGAGGTTCAGCATCCGGCGGCAAAGATATTAGTTCTGGCGGGTAAGGCTCAGCAAGAGGAAATTGGTGATGGGGCTAATTTGACAATTTCTTTTGCGGGGGAGCTTCTCCAAAATGCCGAGGAGCTTGTTAGGACTGGCTTGCATCCGAGTGAGATAATCAGTGGATATACTAAAGCAATTACCAAGGTTTGTCCTTTTCTCTTTTAAGTGACATAAATGACCTGAGTATTGTTAATTTTGATGATAAATGTGTTGTCATTTTTGCATCTTTTTTTGTGTGTTTTAATCTTTGTAGACACTTGAGATTTTGGAGGAGCTTGTAGAGAAAGGTTCTGAAACTATGGATGTACGGAATAAAGAGCAAGTTGTTAGTCGAATGAAAGCTGCTGTTGCTAGCAAACAATATGGACAGGAAGATATATTGTCTTCCCATATATCTGATGTAAATTTACAACTCTTTGCTCTCTGTGTAACCAATCAATTATTCTAGAATCTGTTGCCTTTTGAAGGATAACATAATTGCATTTCTTTCTTTTATTTTTTCGTGTCATTAGGCTTGCATCCAAGTCTGCCCCAAGAACCCTGTGAACTTTGATGTTGATAATGTCCGTGTGTCAAAGCTCGTTGGAGGAGGTTTGCATAATTGCACAGTAATTAGGGGAATGGTTTTGAAAGGTGATGCTGTGGGAAGTATAAAACGTGTGGAGAAGGCAAAGGTAGTTTTTTTATTCTATTTATCCATTTTAGATTGATTTAAGTTATACAAAGCTGCTTGATAGTTTTCACTTGGCCAAGTTAAAGGTCTCGTTGCTTTTTGACTTGTATTGTTGTGTTCACTTCGTGTTAGGTGGCTGTGTTTGCTACTGGTGTTGATTCATCTGCAACTGAAACAAAAGGAACTGTTTTAATTCACTCTGCTGAGCAGGTAAATTATGATAATCTTTTACTTCTTTTTTTAAGTAGGAGATTGTATGAAAGAAGCAACCGATAGAAGGAACATTGTTTTGAATGCGTTCTTGTTATTTTGAAATCTGTGGTTTGGGGCCCAATGATTTTCTTATCTCATGCTGTCTGTCTTTACATTTTGTGAATTGGTTTAAGGTGCTTTTGTTGGTCAAATATTCTAAATGTGGAAGGCTTCTCTTGATTTTTTTTTTCTTACAGCTAGAGAATTATGCAAAAACTGAAGAAGCTAAGGTTGAGGAGCTCATTAAAGCAGTTGCTGATTCTGGTGCCAAAGTTATCGTTAGTGGTGGAGCAGTTGGGGAAATGGCATTGCATTTCTGTGAACGTTACAAGTACATCAAGCTTCTTCCCATATTTCCGACTCTTTATTTTGCTCTCTCTTGTTTTGATTTGATATTAAGCCCATGATGTTGAATATGATGTGTTGATAGATTAACCTACTTTTTGGATTCAAAATTATTTCAATTATTTTGCACTCTTGGTCATCATCTCTGATATGTGATTTTATTTGTGCAGGTTAATGGTCTTGAAAATCAGCTCAAAGTTTGAACTACGACGCTTCTGCCGCACAACAGGCACTTCTGCTCTTGTGAGCATTCTATTTAGATTATGTTATAAGAAAAAATTCGCATCTTTTGATTGCAATCTAATGGACCTTTAATTCTTCTGACAGCTGAAACTCAGCCAACCAAAGCCAGATGATTTGGGATTTGTTGATTCAGTTTCAGTTGAGGAAATCGGTGGTTCTCGGGTATGATTGAAGAGGTGGCTTTAGTTATATTTGGTTCCTTGTCCTTGCCTCACTCTATTTTGCCTTTGCCAATTTAATGTAGGTCACTGTTGTGAGAAGTGAAGAAGCGGGTAACAAGGTTGCCACTGTGGTTCTGCGAGGAAGTACTGATAGTATATTGGATGATCTCGAAAGAGCTGTTGATGATGGAGTGAATACATATAAGGTTTTTTTTGCTGATATTTTTCTTTGAATGCCATATAAACCTGATTAAATTCTTTTATTCTCACCTGCTGAAATTGTCTTTTCCATTTTTTTTGGATGTAAGTACCAAGGAAATAATCATTATCCCAGTCTTAATGCCCATGCATTTTTGGTCAGGCAATGTGCAGGGATAGTCGTATGGTACCTGGAGCTGCTGCTACAGAAATCGAGTTCGCGAGAAGACTGAAGGAGTTCTCCTTCAAGGAAACAGGGTAATTTGTTTTTTTCCGTGTGCTTTCTTAATGCATAATGCCATCCTGCATGTATTGATTCATATTTAAGCTGCATGTTTATGCATTACACATGCATGAATGACATGAACATATTTGTGGCTTGATGGCATTCTACCCGAGGTAGTCAGTACCGCACAAGTCAGTATGACCGGAACCGGTGCGGAGCAGACCACCATGATTCTTCCTGCTGAACAACTAGGTATTCAGGCATAGTGCTGGAGAGGTGTCAATTGAGCAACTTTTGCATTGTTGGCTGTCAAGTTATTTATATCTTGCATTGTTCATGTTCATTCTGATAGCTGCATTGGGAATCTCCTGGAGGTTTTTGGGATTTATAGTAGATTAGATGAGTACTAGACGAAGCTATTAATATTAAGTACGGGATATTTTGCAGATTGGATCAGTATGCCATTGCTAAGTTTGCTGAAAGTTTTGAATTGGTACCGAGAACCCTGGCAGAGAATGCTGGACTCAATCCAATGGATATCATTTCTAAGTTGTATGAAAAGCATGCATCTGGAAATGCTAAAGTGGGCATCGACTTGAGGGGAGCTGACTCTGAGGATGGTGTTTGCAAGGATGTCTCAACTATGAATATTTGGGACCTTTATGTCACTAAGTAAGTCACTATTTACAATTATTTCTGGCTTAGGTCTGTTCTCTTTTGCATCGAAAATTAAACTCCGATTCTTTTATGATATACAATTGTTGACTTCTTTTTGTCAGGTTTTTGGCTCTCAAATATGCTGCAGATGCTGCCTGCACTGTGTTGCGTGTAGATCAGGTAATTTACTGGAGGCAGAAAGCTTGAAAATGAAAATCACACTTAAAATAGTTTGGTGATGGGATTAGGTTCTCATGCAAAGCTGTATTTGTTGCTTAGGATCACATCTGTATTTCATTTTGCTAACATTTTCTTCCACTAAGCTCAGTAATGCCGTTGATTCAATGTTTGCAGATTATCATGGCGAAACCAGCTGGAGGTCCAGCGAGGAGAGATCAACCTGCAGGAATGGATGAGGACTAAATCTTGCATGGTATGATTGATTTCTCATCTCTTGTATCTCATCACCCTTATTCGGACTTTGTTTAGGCATCTATTTTATTTTTAGATGCTAAAACGAGCTTGAAAGAATTTTGCATGTGATTTTAGAATTTTTACTGTGGGTAGTAGTGGTGATCTATGTTTTTAGTGTATTACCGTAACCTATATTAGGGCGTGGGGTAGGGAGTTAGAAGATCGTCTTATTCATTTCTTTCTCGATTTTGCATGGATATCATAGCCTATATTACACGAGCCCATTCATTTTCTGTAAGTACCTATATTTAACACGTATGTTTGATACATATCTAGATATGTATATAAAGGGATTACATCAATTTCGGCTGAATCAGTTTATTTAAACAGATTTTATAAAAGGGATTACATCAGTTTTGGTCAAATTAATTGATTTGAATAGACTTTTATGCATTCTTAGTGAGAGAGGATTTATTGGTCCTTCACTTGCACGATCCTTTGAGCAGACTTCCATGTTTTTTTTGGTCTAAGGGATGAACATAAAAGGTAGATGTAAGTGAATATATATATATATAATGAAAATAAAAATTTAATAAAAAAATGAGACTAAGGAAAATGTACATATTTCAATTACGTAAAAATGAATGAATTAGGGGACTAAAATTTTAAATGGTATAAAAAAAACTATGTTATCAATATTTTAGATATGCATAGAATATGCGGTCGTGTTCAATATGAGTACGAAATTTTTTTTTAAAATTTTTTGATATATAATGGAAGGATCATATCTCATAGGTAGATAAGTCTATAATGATTACTTTAAATGAAATAAAAAATAGAAACTAGATGTGTGAAAAAACTAAAAATTAATAGGAGTAGGTTGGTTAAGTTGTTTACCACAGTTAATGCTTCTTCCCCGATTGGCCCATTATAGATTTGAAATTTTTTTGCATCCCTCTTGGTTGCGGCCCTTCTTCCTCCTCTTCATCGTAGATATTAGGTTTTTCGTTTTATGTGAGAAGTGCTATCTACCGATCCATGGTTGTGAGCAGAGTGTTGGTGGATGTGTGGAGAAGATGGAGTGGTATGGCACTGCAACTCTTTTATTTCTTCCAAATCTTTCTCATACACTATTTTAACACCACACTTCTTCTCCTTAACACAAGGATATATAAGATGAGTTAGTTCTTACTCTATTTCCCTTCCATAGTTGTTTAATATGACTATATGGTAAAAGAAGTGCGACAAGGTTGTCTGGTTGGAAGCTTGAAGGCAAGAATCTTAAAGGACATCCTGTCCAATCTAAAAGCCGTAGTTCATTAGAAAGATATTTGAGATCATCACAATTTGATTCACAAAGCACTTTGAGCAATTTCAAGTTTTTCAGTTTCGAGAAGGTATCGACACTCAAATTAAGCTTCTTGCTCGATTCCCTAATAATCATGAACAAAACAAAAATGAGCTTCAAAATATACAAAAACATTCAATACCTAAAAGCTACGCTTCATCGGTATTTTTTTTTAAGTACCCATATTCGGTACTTATATGTAATGCATATCTGAATATGGTATTGAGATATGATTGAATATATTAGACGATACTTTATCCGATACTTACATTCATACTTTTAATCACCTAAGCATAAAATATAATATTGAAAAATTAAACATTAAGGGTGTATTTGGTTGCGTGAAAAAATGAATGGATATGAGAATGAAATGTGCTTGGTAAGAGAAAAAGTGAGAAAAAAAATAAAAAGGAGAGATAATCATTTATGTGTATTTTTTTCTACCATTTATTGTCGATGATCATGCCTTCAACCACTTCAGTAGCCTAAAAGTAATCAAGAATAAACAATAAGAACATAAAATAAATGGTCTAAATTGTATGATAAAACTTTTGAAAATTCACATACATGTTCAACATTATCACAATCTTTTGGTCGAAATATAGTAAATACAATATTTTCTAATGAGAGTTATTCAATAAAATTAAAGCTACTCAATGTCACTTAAGGATCAATATATAACCCAATTAGAGTAAGCTTTGGATTTACACCATATATTGTTAAAAGAAAATACTGTATATAATTTTTGTTGAATGATTTACCGTGTTTTTTGTTAGGACATGATGGACATCTCTTTCCTTCCACAATCTACAACGTTTTCCAGGTTCATCAACACATTTTTCTTCAACAATTTTTCTTCCCATTTCTTGCAACAAGGCATGCATCCACAAATATTGGTTATTATCACTGACTTTTATGAGAGATTTCTTAATGAGAACATCGATTCCAATATCTGGGAAAAACTCACAACCATCTAATACTTTCATTACAAAATCTTTCATCTCCCCATTGAAAAAGCATGCTATATCTAGAAATATATTCTTCTCCCTTTCTTCCAATCCATCAAAGCTGATTCTTAGTGTGTCAAGAATTTCTTTGTTAGAATCTCGTTTAAGCCTTTCGATTGCACTTCTCCATTGAGCTAAATCTCTACCGCACAAAAAAGAACCCAAGACTTCAAGAGCTAAGGGGAGGCCACTAGCATAACGTACAACATCTTCACTGAGTTCAATGAAATCAGCTTTCAGCACCGTATCACTATCAAAAGCTTTCAAATCGAAAAGCCTAAGTGCATCGTCGTGATTCAGGGTTGCAGGCTTATACACATCATCGATTCGATAAGTTCGGAGCAAATGTTCATCTCTTGTTGTTACAATGATCCTACTTCCTAAACCGAACCAATCACGCCTTCCAACCAAGCATTTCAAGTGTTGTAGGTTATCAACATCATCAAGAACAGCAAGATGTTTTTTACTAGACAATCTATGACTAATTATGGCATTCCCTTCATGAACATTGAAAAGGTTGAAGCATTCATCCGGAAAGATTTGAGAAAGAAGTTGTTTCTGTAAAGAAACAAGTCCATGTTTGTTCGAAACTTCTCGAATATCAGCAAGAAAGCATTTAACTTCAAAATGAGGTAACATTTGAGTGTAAGCAACCCTTGCAAGAGTTGTTTTACCGATGCCACCCATTCCGCAAATTCCTATAATGCGGACGTCATCTTCTCCAATATTTATTTCCGAATACAACTCCTCCAAACGTAAGCTAATTCCAACCAACTCATCATGAACAATTGGATATGTCTGACATAATTTTGCTGATATCTTCTTAACAATATCTCCGATAAACTCTGATTCATTCCTACAATGAAATAAAAAATTGCTTCTATCTTTCAAATGCACTTTTTCATTTTTTGGTTCAATATAGTCGGAAGCAAACAAAAAGCAAGAATAAGACAGTAAGATATATTATAGCTTCAAAATACACAACTTGCTGGTTTGTTGAAATATGGGAAGTCTCAATTAAACACAAAGTTATCAAAAATAACTTGCAATCCAAAAAAACAACAATTTTTTAGTCATTAAAACTAGGAAATAGAGAAGAAAAGAAAGAGATACCTATTATTTAAATGCCATCCCTTGATATTAGCCACTTCAGTCAAAGCATTTCGCCACTTTTGGATCTTGTCTTTATTTTCTTTGTATCTTTCTTCGTGTTTGGCAAAGGCTTCTTCAACTTTTTCTTTTTGTTTTCTTAAATCGGATGGATCCACATCGTAGAAAATTGGAAATACTTTATGAGCCTTGTCATTTTTTTGTTTAACAATCCCCGCAAGCTCCTCCGAGCACCAACCTGAAAAGGTATAGGTTTTTGAAAAAACGATTACCGAGCACCATTATTGCTGAATTGCTTTGAAGAGTTCCGGTGCGATCTCTTCACCAGCCTCCAGCTTTTGGTTATCTATGAAAGTGACGATCCCACTTGTATTTAGAGCATGGTAGAGATGATCCGTAAAGTTCTTGCGGGTATCTTCACCTCTAAAACTCAAGAACACATCGTACTTCTTTCTAGAATTGGATGAGGATGTCAAAGGTAACGAGGACATGACGAGGTATGAGAAGAAAAATACATGTGGATGTAATGTTCAAACAGATGGCTCAATACCTCAGAAACAAAAAGTATATGAGCATGAGGAAGGAGAAAAACTGAAAATTTACAGGAAACGGGATTTTTCTAAGAAATTTCTGCATAGGTTTCCACCTTTTCCAAATGAATTTTGTCGGTGACAAATAAATTCGTGGGCCATAGATAAGCGTTAGATGATCTTTTCGAGAAGGCTCCAAGAAGGTGAGAGTTGACAATTGCAATAATTATAGAGTTTTAAGAGTTTTTTTGGTAAAAATACGTCACAAGTCACCATACTTTGTGTAAATGAAAATTTAGTCCCTAAATTATTAGTCATTAAAAAATGGATAAGTTTTTGTTTTGGTTACTCAACTAAAAAAAGTTACAATTTGATCATTGAACTTTTCAAAATTATTTTTTTGTCACCCAACTATTATGTGACACTTTTGTAGTTGGTATAATAACAATTTTAGTCCTTAAATTTTATACTTTTCTATCAATTTGACACTGATTATATATAAAGTATAAATTTTGATATATTTTTTTAAAAATTTATAGAACTCTAAAATTTTAAATTAAAACAGAAATAAATAAAAAATTTAAAAATAGATAAAGTGAGAGAAAAAGAGGGAAAATTGTTTTTAACCATCCTAAATTTTTCTTTGTATTATCTGTATAGAAATATCCAATATCAATTTTAGAAAAAACATAGAAAAACTAAAAATATAAGCAAAATTATTGGTTTTTTTTTTTAACATGGCTTTTTCGTTGTAAGAAAATAAAAAATAAAAATATAATTTGTTTTAACAGTTTGGATTTCTAAAAAATAATTTAAATGAATTAAAAAATTGAATTGAGTTTGAAAAACAAATTGTGGTATATATTGTTTTTTTTTGTTTTTGTTTTTTTTTTCTAAAAATGACATTAGAGTTAATTTCACAAGTCTTTGCAATATTAGTTTGAGATGTTCTTCAGAGGCATGAAACTTGACTTGAAAATATTATTAATCGGTTTCGAGAAACATTAATGACGCGTGTAATGATCTAATATTTTTTTTTAATTATGCTCTATTTTAATTTGTTATAGGATTCTTTTGAATAATAAATTTTTATATTTTTTGAGATTTTATATTTTTAGAGGTGACTAGTGCAACTTGAATCTAGATCACACTTGAAGTGGTGAATACCTTGACCATTAGGCCAACATACGAGATTCTATTCAATGCTTAATTTTAGTTTATCAATACTTCATTTTTCTGCACTTAATTTTTTTAGTTTATCAAATGGGGTTTTAGTTCAAAAATAGAGACAAAAATAATTTTAAGTAATAACTATTTAAAATAATAAAATATTTCTATTTATAAATTTGAATAGTTTATATTATAATGAAAATGTAATTAAAGAAATAATTAAAAATAATAGATTAAACTATAATGAAGTACAATTATATATGGATGTAAAGTGTGATTCAATACTTCATCAAACTTTATCTAATCAAATTTTTATTTAATTTTAATAGAAATAAATAAAAATATTCTCATATTCTAGTAAGAAATTATTAAAATAATTAGATATTGCTCATCTATAAGAAATAATAAATATTTTTCTCTCCCAAATATTAAGACATCGTGGCTGGCCCTTTCAGAAAAGGCAATCATCATTGGTTAGTGTTGGGAGACAACGAAAAATCTCTTTTTTACAAACATTTATAAGTGTCGATAAAAGACAAAATAGTCATCGGCATTGACTTTACTAGCAGTCATGAACCGCCGGCTATGCAGATGCCGGTAAAAATTTTCCGGTGGGCTGACCTTAGGTGTTGGTAAAGTGTGAATATCTGCCGACAAAAATTTTCTTGGCACTTTTAACCCCGTTATAGATAAGATACTTTTCAAGGCATTTGAAGTGCTAGCCAAAATTATGTTTATATTCAAAATTGAAATGTCAATTTACATTTTTTGAGGTATTTATAAGTTCTGAGAAAATTCATTTTCACGTTATAATTAAAAATTAAATTGCAAATTTCTTGAATGAACTATTATAGTATTTTGTTAATTTGAGACCATTATTAATTGCTTTAATCCACATTCATAAAAAGTATCATAATATTTGAATTTGTTAATCTTCACATCTATAATGTAAAAATCACTTACTAAAGTTCCACAAAATATCGTATTCCAAACAATGTGATAGTGTCACGAGACTAGAATTTATGTGCAGCCAAGGATGAACATGAAAATGAAACCTCCTTTGCTTTGCATGATAGTTGCATGGCCTTGATGAAAGCGATAGAAGGCTTAGAATCATTAATCTCGATGGCTTTTCTCAAAACTGATATCAGCCTGCACAGCCAAAGATGAAGACATGGTTGTGTGATGGAATAGAAGAGAATGTACAGATCCTAAAAACACTCGTGCAAGATTTTAGCTCAAATTGCAGATTATTTTCCTGGTAAATACACTTTCAGGAAATCTGCATCATATCACATCTTTCCCCAGCTTAAAAGAAGTTGAACTTGGTTTCTTCCTGACTGTATCAGATATAAATAGTGGAATTTGAGGTGATGATAATCGAATTTCTCAAGGATTGTTACAAAAAATATGGGACTTCCGAATTCATTAAAAAGGAACAAGGTAAGCAATTATAGACAGCAGAGATCCAAAGACAAAGAAGCACCAGGAAGTCGGAAGTTGTTCCTTGCTTAATTCTGTTGTTAAGGTGGAAATGATCACAGCATTGTTAAGCTCCTGCAACGTCTAAACAGAGGCAAGGGCCCTGTTTTTACCAACATCACTCGAGAAAAACACAAAATTGCTGGATAAATCCCAAACAAGTTAGATGTGTAAAAAAATATTCGTAGGAGGAGGTTGGTTAAGTAGTTTACCACAGTTAATGCTTCTTCCCCGATTGGCCCATTATGGATTTGAAATTCTTTTGCATCCCTCTTGGTTGCGGCCCTTCTTCCTTCGCTTCATCGTAGATATTAGGTTCTCGTTTTATGTGAGAAGTGCTATCTACTGATCCATCGTTGTGAGCAGAGTGTTGGTGGATGTGTTCAAAATTTGGAGAAGATGGAGTGGTATGGCACTGCAACTCTTTTATTTCTTCCAAATCTTTCTCATACACTATCCTAACACCACACTTCTTCACCTTAGCATTGTCATTAGCATAGAAGAGTGGGAAAGACACCTCAAGCTCATCGCATTTCTGATCTAAGCATTCTGTTGTCCATAACTTATTGGTTTCACAGTCACCATATTTATCCTCCATGGAAATTGGATATAATTGATCACGCGACCAATAACGAAAAAGAACGTGATCTTTCATTAAGGACTGGTTAAATTGTTTACCCAACAACCAGCCGCTCCCATCAATTAGTCGACGATTTCTACCTCGTAAAATAGATCCATCACAGCTGGCTTGTTCAGAATTTCTGCAATTGATAAATGCTGTACAACCGATAACCTCGAATTCCCTTGAAGCATCATCACCGACAAAAATGCAGCAACAAGCAACTCCAATCCATTGACTATCTTTCCGAAGGTTGATAGGTAGGGGTATCGTAATTGATGCGTCACTTGTTTGTTGGCTAAACCATTTTGGGATTTCACTTCCGGGCATAAAAATTTCAAACATATTTCTTAAATTTGCAAATGCCTGCAAAATAAAACACAAGTCATTTGGTAACTAAAGCCATAAATTCTCGAGCATGAGATTTTTTAAGGGAGAAAATAGAGATGAATCGACCTTAAGATGTTTTTTCAGCACTGTTAATAGATTGATATTCTCAGCCAATTTGACGCAGTTTATGGCTTTAAGGACAGCCAAATTCAGTAAATTGCATACTTTTGATGGACATGCAACTACTTCAAGTGAATAGCAATCATCTATATGCACCAGTTGTATACTTGTTGGAAGCTCAGGCAACGATTTAAGCATCTTGCAATTTGACAATTCTAGAAACCCAAGCTTCGAGAGCCGAGTAAGAGATGCAGGTATGCTGATGAAATTGTTACCACTAAGATCAAGATGCATCAAGGAGGATAGACCAGAAATATCACGTGGAATATCTCCTTCACAAAGATTGCAGTCCCTTAGTTTTAGCTCTCTTAATGAACTCAAACCTGACAACAAAGGCAACATCGGAGCTATAAAATTTGGTCGTGACTTATATGATGGACCCTTGCGCCCGTTGAAAGATAGAGTTTTAAGATTTTTCAATTGAAAAATGAAGGACGGTGGCTCTGTTATGCTTGTTTCACTCAAGTCAAGCTCTTCCAAAAACTCTACTTGCTGCAAATTCACCGGCAAATATTCAATTTCAAAACAACTAGAAAGATCAAGAGTTTTTAGATGTTCCATTTTCCCATCAATCTCCGGAAACCTCTCAAGACTTGAGCAACCTGAAAGAATTAATGTTTCAAGAGATTCCATTCCAATTTTGGTTGGAAGATTCCTAAGACTTTTGCAGTCTCTTAAATTCAAAAGTGTAAGCATCTTAAGCACTCCGATTGATGGATGGACATCTACTAATCTGGTACAACCTTCCATAATCAAAGCTTCAAGTTTTGGTGCTGTTGTGAAGTCAGGTGTCTTGATCAGGTTTTGGGACCCTTTGAGGTTCATCATTTTCAACTTATACAAGGGCTGTTGAAGACAATAATAAATTAGACAGAAAACATAATAATGCAAATTTTTGTTTCTTTTTTACCTTAATCAAAGTTTAGTCACTTATATTAGAATAAGCTAAAACACAAGGATATATAAGATGAGTTAGTTCTTACTCTATTTCCCTTCCATAGTTGTTTAATATGACTATATGGTAAAAGAAGTGCGACAAGGTTGTCTGGTTGGAAGCTTGAAGGCAATAATCTTAAAGGATATCCTGTCCAATCTAAAAGCCGTAGTTCATTAGAAAGATATTTGAGATCATCACAATTTGATTCACAAAGCACTTTGAGCAATCTCAAGTTTTTCAGTTTCGAGAAGGTATCGACACTCAAATTAAGCTTCTTGCTCGATTCCCTAATAATCATGAACAAAACAAAAATGAGCTTCAAAATATACAAAAACATTCAATACCTAAAAGCTCCGCTGCATCAGTATTTTTTTTTAAGTACCCACATTCGGTACTAATATGTAATGCATATTTGAATATGGTATTGAGATATGATTGAATATATTAGACGATACTTTATCTGACACTTACATTCATACTTTTAATCACCTAAGCATAAAATATAATATTGAAAAATTAAACATTAAGGGTGTATTTGGTTGCGTGAAAAAATGAATGGATATGAGAATGAAATGTGCTTGGTAAGAGAAAAAGTGAGGAAAAAAAAAAAGGAGAGATAATCATTTATGTGTATTTTTTTCTACCGTTTATTGTCGATGATCATGCCTTCAACCACTTCAGTAGCCTAAAAGTAATCAAGAATAAACAATATGAACATAAAATAAATGGTCTAAATTGTATGATAAAACTTTTGAAAATACTGTATATAATTTTTGTTGAATGATTTACCGTGTTTTTTGTTAGGACATGATGGACATCCCTTTCCTTCCACAATCTACAACGTTTTCCAGGTTCATCAACACATTTTTCTTCAACAATTTTTCTTCCCATTTCTTGCAACAAGGCATGCATCTGCAAATATTGGTTATTATCACTGACTTTTATGAGAGATTTCTTAATGAGAACATCGATTCCAATATCTGGGAAAAACTCACAACCATCCAATACTTTCATTACTAAATCTTTCTCCTCCCCATTGAAAAAGCATGCTATATCTAGAAATATATTCTTCTCCCTTTCTTCCAATCCATCAAAGCTGATTCTTAGTGTGTCAAGAATTTCTTTGTTAGAATCTCGTTTAAGCCTTTCGATTGCACTTCTCCATTGAGCTAAATCTCTACCGCACAAAAAAGAACCCAAGACTTCAAGAGCTAAGGGGAGGCCACTAGCATAACGTACAACATCTTCACTGAGTTCAATGAAATCAGCTTTCAGCACCGTATCACTATCAAAAGCTTTCAAATCGAAAAGCCTAAGTGCATCGTCGTGATTCAGGGTTGCAGGCTTATACACATCATCGATTCGATAAGTTCGGAGCAAATGTTCATCTCTTGTTGTTACAATGATCCTACTTCCTAAACCGAACCAATCACGCCTTCCAACCAAGCATTTCAAGTGTTGTAGGTTATCAACATCATCAAGAACAGCAAGAAGTTTTTTACTAGACAATCTATGACTAATTATGGCATTCCCTTCATGAACATTGAAAAGGTTGAAGCATTCATCCGGAAAGATTTGAGAAAGAAGTTGTTTCTGTAAAGAAACAAGTCCATGTTTGTTTGAAACTGTTCGAATATCAGCAAGAAAGCTTTTACATTCAAAATGAGGTAACATTTGAGTGTAAACAACCCTTGCAAGAGTTGTTTTACCGATGCCACCCATTCCGCAAATTCCTATAATGCGGAAGTCATCTTCTCCAATATTTATTTCCGAATACAACTCCTCCAAACGTAAGCTAATTCCAACCAACTCATCATGAACAATTGGATATGTCTGACATAATTTTGCTGATATCTTCTTAACAATGTCTCCTATGAACTCTGATTCATGCCTATAATGAAATAAAAAATCACTGCTATCTTTCAAATGCACTTATTCATTTTTAGTTCAATATAGTTGGAAGCAAACAAAAAGCAAGAATAAGACAGTAAGACATATTATAGCTTCAAAATACACAACTTGCTGGTTTGTTGAAATATGGGAAGTCTCAATTCAACACAAAGTTATCAAAAATAACATGCAATCCAAAAAAAAAACAATTTTTTAGTCATTAAAACTAGGAAATAGAGAAGTAAAGAAAGAGATACCTATTATTTAAATGCCATCCCTTGATGTTAGCCACTTCAGTCAAAGCATTTCGCCACTTTAGGATCTTGTCTTTATTTTCTCTGTATCTTTCTTCGTGTTTAGCAAAGGCTTCTTCAACTTTTTCTTTTTGTTTTCTTAAATCGGATGGATCCACATCGTAGAAAATTGGAAATACTTTATGACCCTTGTCAGTTTTTTGTTTAACAATCTCCGCAAGCTCCTCCAAGCACCAACCTGAAAAAGTATAGGTTTTTGAAAAAACGATTACCGAGCACCATGATTGCTGAATTGCTTTGAAGAGTTCCGGTGCGATCTCTTCACCAGCCTCCAACTTTGGATCATCTCTGAAAGTGACGATCCCACTTGTATTTAGAGCATGGTAGAGATGATCCGTAAAGTTCTTGCGGGTATCTTCACCTCTAAAACTCAAGAACACATCGTACTTCTTTCTAGAATTGGATGAGGATGTCAAAGGTAACGAGGACATGACGAGGTATGAGAAGAAAAATATATGTGGATGTAGTGTTCAAAGAGATGGCTCAATACCTCAGAAATAAATTAGAAACAGCAAGTATATGAGGATGAGGAAGGAGAAAAACAGACGAAAATTCGGGGGAAAACAAAGGACTTGTGTAAGAAATTAGAAACAAATGAATCTAACCGTATACTAATAGCTATGGAAGGGAGTAGGTGTGGAAATTGGGGGTTATAGATGCTCTTTCCGGGAAGACTCCAATTGTCAAAATGGAGCCTACAATTATTATTGTGTGTTGGACGGTTTGTGTTTTACTCTCTGTTTTTTTCTATATATATTATCATATTTAGTTGACCACATACGTGATTTTACGTATTTAATATTTAATTATCTTTTTAATTGTAATAATTAATATAAAATAATACTTTTTTATTTTAATTATTAAATATAAATAAAATATATTAATTTATCAATTCAAATATTACAATATAAATTTTTTAAATAATAAATAATGTATTTTTAACATATTCAAAGTACAATATAGTTTTCCTTTAATATATTTTCAAGATATGAGCATGAAGAAGGAGAAAATCAGATCAAATTTCCAGGGAACTACAAAGATTTCTGTAAGCAATTTCTCCGTACATTTCCTTTGTTTCCAAATGAAAGCGCGTAGGTGGGGAAATTGGGGGATGATAGATGTTGTCTCCAGGAAGAATCCAAGAAAGAGTCGACAAAATGGAGCCTACAATAATTCTAAGTAATAATTCAAGTGTTTTACACCATCATTTTTACTTTATAATTATTATGTATTAACTAATTGTGTTTTCCATGCTTAACTAGTTTGTTATGTAACATACATCTATTTTTATTTTATTTCATTAATTATATATTTATTTTATTAATTAGTCTAATTAATTATTATTTAAAGATATATGATTATTTATTTTATTTGTTTAAAAACATAATTTATGTAATGTAAAATAATTAAAATATTTTATTAGACTTAACACATAATTTGGTACTTGAATTTGACACTTTTTTTAATGTGGTATCTATGTTATTTTTTTGTTCAATCTGGTACCTATATTTGACAAAATTATATATTTTGGTACCGAGAATGAATGATGTTGGCTTTTTAGTGTTTAACTTGGGTGTTAGGGTTGGTTTGATGAAAAATAATAATTAACTTTCATAAAACTAATCCTAAAATCCGAATTAAATCACATTTATTTGACTGTATTTGATAAATTAAATGTAAAATTAAAAAAAAAATCCATAATTAACACTAAATTTATTTCATTAACAAAATCATGAAAAAAATTCAAATCTAATAATATTAACAATTAGCTTTCATTAAGTCAATCTTAAAACCTGAGTTAAACACTAAAAAATTAATGTCTTTACTTGTGTACCAAAATATATAATTTTTGTCAAATACAAATAACAAATTGAACTAAAAAATAACATGTATACCAAATTAAAAAAAATGTCAAACTCCAACCAAATCTAAATTGTGACAATCTTAAATAAAATTATTAACCGTAAAAATATGTATTTGAAGTAATGATATCTCGTACTCGTATTATGAGTAAAGATATCTAAAACAATTATTTTATGTAAACAACGTAAATGTGTAAAAAAAAAGAATTAATCGGACAAAGGGAGAAAGGATTGGATGACCCAGTTATGTCACATCATCCATATCTCTTTCCAATCATTTAATGATATGTGTACTAATTTTTTTATGTCATTCACATATCATTTAAATTATTTTTTTAACCATAAATTTCTAAAATCCCTAAAATCTCCCCTTTCCCCTACGTCTCCTCCTCTCCCTCTGTTTTATTCTTTTTGCCCTTTCCTCCTCTCCTTTTGTTTTATTCTTTTTGCTAATTTCATCGTTACTTTGGAGAAAATTTTATAGAAATCTTAGGTATGAATTCATCCCATTTTTAATTTATTTTCTTTTTTTAGCAAGCATGATATTTGATTTTTATTTTTTTGGGATTTTTCCATTCTCCATGACTATGTTTCTCCATTTTTCATTCTCCATTCTCCATTCATCCCATTGTTTGGGCCAACTATATTCGAGGCATAAAAGCTAAAAGTTCTGTTTTTAGGAGTGGATGAGAAAAAATACCCAGGAAAGCTTCCCAGAACTTATACACTTACACATACACATACTGATATAACATCAAAACTTACCTTAGCAAACTCACAAACCATTAACAACTCTCAGTTAAATCTTTTTATCTCATCACAATCCATTTCTTTAAGTTTTTTGTTTTTATTATTTAGAATAAAAAAAAGGAGATTTGGGGTTTGATTACAGTTGTAAGGTTGGGCGAACAAATTATCCAAGGACGAAGTAGTGGCTGAATGGAAGAAAGTGAAGGGAAAAATGTCACCACACATCCATTGTCACATAAGCGGAGGTTCATTGTCACATAGCTGATCCAAACAGTCATGAAGAATGGAGAAACACAGTCATGGAGAATGGAGAAATCTCAAAAAATAAAAATCAAATGAAGAAATCCCAAAAAATAAAAATTAAATATAATGCTTGCTAAAAAAATAGAAATTAAAAATGGGATGAATTCATACTTGAAATTTCTGTAAATTTTTCCCTAAAGTAATGATGAAATTAGCAAAAAGAATAAATCAGAAGGAAAGGAGCAGACGGCAGGGCAAAGGGGAGATTTTAGATATTTATGGTTAAAAAATAATTTAAATGATATGTAAATAACATGTAAAAATTAGTCCACATATCATTAAATAATTGAAAAAAGATATGGATGATGTGGCGTAACTGATTCATCCATTCCTTTCTCGAATGGAGGTGGTTAAATAGTTTACTACTATTAATGCTTCTTCCTCGACCGGCCCATTGTAAAATTGAAAACTTTTTGCATCCATTTCGGTTGCTGCCCTTCTTCCTCCGCTTCCTCGTGGACTTTACGTTTTCGTTTTATGTGAGAAGTGCTACCTACTGATCCATGGTTGTGAGCAGAGTGTTGGTGGATGCGTTCAAAATTTGGAGAAGATTGAGCGCTATGGCACTGCAACTCTTTTATTTCTTCCAAATCTTTCTCATACACTATTTTAACACCACTCTTCTTCACCTTAGCACGGCGTCCAAATCGATCTACGAAAGACAGCTCAAGCTCATCGCATTTTTTATCTAAGCCATCTGTTGTCCATAACTTATTGGTTTCACAGTCACCATATTTATCCTCCATGGAAATTGGATATAATTTATCACGCGACCAATAACGAAGAAAAAGGTGATCTTTCAGTATGGGCTGGTTAAATCGTTTACCCAACAACCAGCATCTCCAATCAATCCGTCGAGGATTTCTACCTCGAAAAATAGATCCATTACAGCTGGCTTGTTCGGAATTTCTACAATAGATATATGCTCCACAACCGACATATTCGTCATCCCTTGAAGCATCATTATTGACAAAAATGCAGCAGCAAGCAACTCCAATCCATTCACCATCTTTCCGAAGGTTGATAGGTAGGGGTGTCTTATTTGAAGAGTCACTTGTTTGTTGGCTAAACCATTCTGGGATTTCACTTCCGGGCATAATAATATCAAACATTTTTCTTGATTTTGGAAATGCCTGCAAAACAAAACACAAGTCCTTTGGTAACTAAATCCATAAATTCTCAAGTATGAGATTTCGTAAGGGAGAAAATAGAGATTAATCGACCTTAAGAAGTTTTTTCAGCAGTGTTAATGCATTGATATTCTCAGCCAATTTGAAGCAGTTAATGGCTCTAATGAAAGCAGAATCCACTCAATTGCTTACTTTTGATGGAATTGCAACTACTTCAAGTGAAGAACAACCATCTATCCACACATCTTCTATACTTGTTAGTAGCTCAGGCAACGATTTAAGCATCTTGCAATCTGACAATCTAATAGAATAAAGCTTGTAAAGTCGAATAATAGATGCAGGTATGCTGATGACATTGTTACCCTTAAGATCAATGAATTTCAAAGAGAATAGATCAGAAATATCACGTGGACTATCTCCTTCACAAAGATTGCAGTCCCTTAGTTTTAGCTCTCTTAATGAACTCAAACCAGACAACAAAGGGAACATCCGAGCAATGGGATTTGTCCTTCTGCCTTGGATTTCCTTGAAAAGAGAAGGCAATTTTGGTTGTAACTTATATGATGGTCCCTTGCGCCCATTGAAACACAGAACTTTAAGATTTTTAAATTGACAAATGAAGGATGGTTGTTCTGTTATGGCTGTTTCACTCAAGTCGAGCTCTTCCAAAATCTTTGCTTGCTGCAAATTCTCTGATAAATTTTCAACTCTATAACAGCCGGAAAGATCTAGAGTTTTTAGACATTCCATTATCCCATCAATCTCCGGAAACCTTACAAGACTTGAGCAACCCGAAAGAACTAATGTTTCAAGGGATTCCATTCCAATATTGGTCGGAAGACTCCTAAGACTTTTGCAATCTCTTAAATTCAAAAGTTTAAGGCGCTTAAGCACTCCAGTTGATGGATGAACATCCACTAATTTGGTACAACCTTCCAAAATCAAAATTTCAAGATTTGCTGCTGTTGAGAAGTCTGGTGTCTTGATCAGGTTTCGGGACCCTTCGAGGTTCATCATTTTCAACTTATACAAGGGCTGTTGAAAACAATAACAAATTTGAGAAGAGAAAACATAATAATGCTCTTTTTTTTTTAATCTTAATCAAAGTTTAATCATTTTATTAAAATAAGCTAAAACACAAGGATCATATGAGTTAATTCTTACTCTATTTCCATTCCATAGTTGTTCAATGCAACTGTATGGTGAGAGAAGCGCAATAAGGTTGTCCAGTTGGAAGCTTGAAGGCAACGATCTAAAAGGGCATCTATTCCAATTTAAAAATTGTAGCTCATTAGAAAGATATTTGAGGTCATCACATTTTGAGAGGCAAAGAACTTTAAGCAATCTCAATTTTTTCATCTTTGAGAAGGCATCAACACTCAAGTTGAACATCTTACTTGATTCCCTAAAAACCACGGGCAAACAAAAAATGAGCATTAAAATATACAAAAACATTCATTACCTAAAAGCTATGTTTCTCCAATATTATTTTTAAGGACTTTTATCCAATACTTATATCTAACACCTGCCCAAATATGAGCATTGATTTTAAGAACCGTGAAAGAACTTAATGATTAGGAACAAAAACGATTGTCAAAATGGAGCCTACAATTATTATTGTGTGTTGGACGGTTTGTGTTTTACTCTCTGTTTTTTTCTATATATATTATCATATTTAGTTGACCACATATGTGATTTTACGTATTTAATATTTAATTATCGTTTTTAATTGTAATAATTAACATAAAATAATACTTTTTATTTGAATTATTAAATATAAATAAAATATATTAATTTATCAATTCAAATATTACAAAAATTATACGATGCTTCTTTTGGTACGATAATTTTTATAATTTTTTTACAAAATTTATATTTCTTTACATTTTGTATAATTTTTTTAGGACTTTATAAAGTTTTATAATTTTTTTATGTTTCTATGTATTTTATAATTTTTTTTTTACGATTTTTATAAAATTTTACAATTTTTATATTTTTTTATAAATTTTAATATTTTATTTTTCACGCTTGTAATCAAGATTCGAATACGGATCCATCTAGGAAAACATGTACTGCCCCGTGTTGACGTCCGGACTTCCATGAGATTTATGGTTTGGGTTGAGAAGCAGCCACGAAGTCGACAAGTCGTCTCCACTTCTTCCCTGTTGCAGTCAGCATCTCCCTTGATGTAAGTCGAAGTCGACGACGGTAATATGCATGGATTCGATTACGAATTCCATTATATTTTAATTTTATGTTTTTAATTTATTTAAAAAACAAATTTTAGTCAAAAATCAACAAACAATTGCCACATATCGTGATCCAATGGGCTAATATGCCACGTGAATAATCTGTTGATGTAAGTCGGGTCGTCTTTTCCACCCGAGCATTTGCCTTGTAAATTTCAAGTGATATTAACGGCACGAATGCATAATGATTAATTTCACCATGTTGTTTTAATTACTTTCAGTTGTGTATGTTATATGTTAATACATTCCATATTTAGTTTAACATTATCATGTAACTCATGTTTATGTTTTTTTTTTTTTTTTTTTAAATATATATTACTTTTACACGTTAAAAATAATTGTAAATCCCCTGCTTTCAGTTCTAATAATAGATGAAAGCAGGGGTTATTGAGCCAAATTTTAAATGATGCTTTCCTTCTCTATGACATCATTCACTGAAATTTTAATTTGTTTCCTATTTATTTCCCAAATTTCCTGCT
The DNA here is from genome assembly GCA_039519145.1 of Kokia cookei. Lineage (NCBI taxonomy): Eukaryota > Viridiplantae > Streptophyta > Magnoliopsida > Malvales > Malvaceae > Kokia > Kokia cookei. The sequence goes on along the minus strand of CM076908.1, from coordinate 45,105,459 downwards.
TATTTCATGTTCAGTTTTCTCAATATTATAAAAAAAAAAGAACCTCAAAATTTTTCAAAAAAGCATTTAAACCCTTGCTGTTATTAAAAATTATAAAAAAAAATTTAGAAAAATTATTAAATTTTAATAAAAATATAAAATTATTAAAAAATTAGAAAATTTTTATTAAAATTGTAAAAACATAAAAAATTGTAAAACTTTACTGAAATCATACAAAAATTATAAAATGCTTCAAAAAATTCCTTTAACTGTTAATCGTTAAAGTTAACGACCCTTAGTTATTTTAATTAAAGTTATCACGTGTCGCAACACACCGACACATGTAGCCAAAAATGATAAAAAAAATAAAATTATACAATGCTTCTTTTTGTTCGATAATTTTTATAATTTTTTTACAAAATTTATATTTCTTTACCTTTTGTATAATTTTCTTAGAACTTTATAAAATTTTATAATTTTTTTATGTTTCTATATATTTTATAATTTTTTACAGTTTTTATATATTTTTTCTAATTTTAATATTTTGATTTTTTATTAAAATACAATAATATTTATAGCTTTTATTGATTTTAATTTTTTATAATTTTTAATAAAAGTAGGGCTTAATTGATTTTTTTTTTTTTTTTTAAGTTTGTGGGTCTTTTTCATGCATTTTAAAAGTTCAAGTACTCAATTGAGTGCAAAAAAAAAAAAGTAGGGGCTTAATGGCTTTTTTTGAAAAAGTTTGAGGGTCTTTTTGATGCATTTTGAAAGTTCAAGTATGCAAATGAGTACAAAATAAAAGAGGGGCTTAATTGCTTTTTTTGAAAAAGTTTGAGGGCTTTTTATATCCTTAAGCCTAAAATTTAATATGATAAATGTTAATTATGCAAGTACAAAAGATATTTTTCTACCATATTATTGGGTATGATACTATTCGAGAGAATAGAGTCAGACATAAGCACCAGTGATAGCTCACGAGTTCTTTGATTTGAGATATTTAAAGCTTTAAAATACAATTCAGAGAACATTTATTCTAAAAAAATTCTCATATTAACATCACCATAATATAACATAAAAAAAGGTTAGAACATATTAGCATACTGCAAACTTCATTACTTCCTTCGTAGGTAGAAATACTTTAAAGAGTACGTGAAAAAAAATCTTGATAATAAATTCATGTTCAGATGATGATAAAAAGTATATATAAATGTTAAAGAAGGAACCACTCAACAAATATGTAATGAAAACAAATAGATAAAATTACATTTGATTTTTATTTCTCTTGTTATTTTTATTAGTAACCGTATTATCGACTATTTTCTTATACTAACATATTACCTATGATGATCTAATTTTAATTTTTGTTACTCGTTTAGAATTTTTTATCATGCTAATATTTAATTCCTCTTAAATGAACCAAAAAATCATCTTTCATTTCTACTAAATGATCTTATCGAATTACGTTCCAACCAATTAGCTATTTGCATTCCTTTTTTGTTCCTTGTATAGGAGTTTTGGTTTTGTTTCTTTAACTAGTGGCATTTGTCGGGCGTAGTTAGGGGTTGACAAAGGCCTCAACCCCTTTAAAATGATTTTTTTATTTACATCCTTTAAAATTTTAAATTAGTAAAATTACATTTTGTTTCTTTTAAAAATAATAAAAATTTGATTTAATCTTTAAAAAATTATAAAAATATCGACTATTAAAATGGTAAAATTAAATTTTTACTATCATAAAAATTACAATTTAATTTTTACCCCTAATTTTTTTTTTTTGATTTCGTCCCATTTGACGGTTTGCTTTCCTCCTGACTTAACACTTCTTTAGTTTTGACTTAAGTGTTGAATTTTTGCTACTAAATTTTATAACTGCTGAATTTATATTAAAAAAATATTTGGTAAATTAATAAATATAAATACTGAATGTAATTCGCGGAACATAGCCAAACTCAACTTCCCAATCTTTGGCACATCATTCATGGATTGACCGTACCTCAAGAACCTTGCTTAAAGATGCAAAACCCCTCCGAATAGTCTCCACAAGCATCGCATTATCACACAATTCACCTCGATTTGTTTGTGCCCCTTGGACCACGCCAGCTTCATACTTTCTAGCATCGCTCACACCTCAATATAAAAAATCTCAGCCGTCCCTGTTACCCGTTAGCCATTGCCCATTTGAATCTCATTAGTTCGAAATCACAACTTTTATTAAATTATAATTATTTTTAAATTTATAATTATCACAACTATTTTATTTCAATTTTCTTCAACCAAATAATTATAGATTAAATATTATAATTATTTTTAATTATGAATTTAGTAATATAAAAAATAAACCACCTTTGGATCTTGTCTTTACGAAGCATAGTGATTTTTTTTCATTTCCCTAATTTTAAAATCAATATTGAGACATTTAGTAATATAAAAACCCTTAAACGTTGTCTCTTTCAATGATATAAGTATCACCCAATCTACAATCCTGCATGTCAAATCTCTTTAATATATTCTCAAGATATGAGGAAGTCAAGAACACATCGTACTTCTCTTTAGAATTGGATGAGGAAGTCGAAAGTAACGAGGACATGAGGATGGATATATGAGAAGAAAAATGTATGTGGATGTAATGTTCAAATAGATGGCTCAATACCTCAGAAACAAAGTAGAAACAGTAAGTATATGAGGATGAGGAAGGAGAAAAACAGATGAAAATTCGAGGGAAAACAAAGGACTTGTGTAAGAAATTTGTGTTTTTCTTGGTCAACTGAATCCATCTGTATACTAATAGCTATGGAAGGGAGTAGGTGTGGAAATTGGGGGTTGTAGATGCTCTTTCCGGGAAGACTCCAATTGTCAAAATGGAGCCTACAATTATTATTGTGTGTTGGACGGTTTGTGCTTTACTTCTATATATATTATCATATTTAGTTGACCACATATCTGATTTTACGTATTTAATATTTAATTATCGTTTTAATTGTAATAATTAATATAAAATAATACTTTTTATTTGAATTATTAAATATAAATAAAATATATTAATTTATCAATTCAAATATTACAATATAAATTTTTTAAACAATAAATAATGTATTTTTAACCTATTCAAAGTACAATATGGTTTTCCTTTATGTAGCTAATGTAAAATAATACTAATCAAAATATTAACTACTTAACATAATTGGCAACAACATTTTGACCTAGTGACAAAATCATTATTTTATAAGCATGAGATCTTGGGTTCGATCCGAAGCAATCCCATTTTCCTCCCAAAATATAAAAAATTGATATAGTTAATTCTATTTTACACTAATAAAATTAGCACAAATTTTTTAATTAATAATTTTAATTATTTTTAAATATAATTAATAAAGAGTATTCTCATCCGTTTAAAATTAGAGCTTCTATTAAACTATAATTATTTTTAAATTTATAATTATCACAACTATTTTATTTCAACCAATAATTTTAAATTAAATATTATAATTATTTTTAAATATAAATATAGTAATATGAAGAAAACATAAAATATATTCTCATCAATTCAAAATCATAACTTTTATTAAGTTATGATTATCACAACTATTTTATTTCAATTTTTTGACCAATAATTTTAAATTATAAAATATAATTATTTTAAATATGAATTTAGTAATATAAAGAAAGTATAAATATTATTCTCATAAGTTAAAAATTTCTTAATACTCTGTTCTTTTATATATATATATATTCATATTAAGTATTAAAATTGTGTTTTACGTGTCAAAGCATTTCACCACTTTTGGATCTTATCCTTATGAAGCATAGTGATTTTTTCCATTTCCCTAATTTTAAAATCAATGTTGAGGCATTGATGAAGATTAAGGACTTTTTAGATGGGTATTTATTTTCTGTGTGATGTGATTAGTTTTTTTATTTATTTATTTCATGTTACAGTATTATTATTGTATTTAATTTTACCGTCATCATTGTTCTACATTAATCGCATATAAACTCATCGTCCATTCAAAAGATCTTAAACTTGTCTCTTTTAATGATATAAGTATCAGCCGATCTACAATCCTACATGTCAAATCTCTTTAATATATTTTCAAGATAGGAGAATGAAGAAGGAGAAAATCAGATCAAATTTCCAGGGAACTACAATGATTTCTGTAAGCAATTTCTCCATACGTTTCCTTTGTTTCCAAATGAAAGCGTGTAGGTGGGGAAATTGGGGGATGATAGATGTTGTCTCCAGGAAGAATCCAAGAAAGAGTGGACAAATAAAGAGCTAAGAAGATTTTACATGCATAACGCACATCCATTGAGCACCTTAATGATTGTTAGGTCACTTGATGTAAATAAAGAGCCTTTTTGTCCTCGGGAAAATGAAGATTTTTCTTGGTCCTGAAGTACCATATTTAAGTGTTATTGATGCATTGATGTATCTTGCTAGTCATACATGACCTGATATATCATATGCTATCAACTTATTAGCAAGATTTAGCTCTTATCCAATCCGAAGACGTTGGAATGGGATTAAGCATGTTTTTCGTTAACTACAAGGTACAAGAGATATGAGTTTATTTTTTCCTAACCTACCTAAAACAGAATTAGTTGGTTTTGCATATGCAGGGTACTTATCTGATCCTCAGAATGCTCGATCACAAACTGATTATGTTTTCACATATGGTGGTACTGCAATTTCTTGACGCTCTATGAAACAAACAATTACTGCTACATTTGAGAAATTAATTTTCAACATTGGATTTCGTTGTCTCAAAGATCTTAAGTGAGGCTTACATGAGGGGAAATAAATTCACACTATATATATATGATTGTGATATATTATGTATCAAAAGATTATGTACTCTTTTTTCCTTCACTAGGTTTTTGTCCCACAGAGTTTTTCCTAGTAAGGTTTTTAATGAGGCATATCCTTTATACAATGAACATCCAAGGGGGAATTTTATGAATATTATTAAATGGACGTTCAACCTTTCATCTCCCTTAATCTTTAACTTTTCCTCTTCTTTAACCTTTCATATTCTTGTAACTAATTTTTCCTATTTATGTATATGAAGAGTCGAATCTCCCTATATATATATAGAGGAGTACGCTACTTGTAAATTGAATGAAAATATAGAATGCAATACAAATTCTCATATTCTCATAGACATCCTTTATCTATTGTTTTTGTTTATAACAAGGTGATTGTTTTAAAAGTTTTTAATCATAAATTTTTACCGGGGTACCGCTGAAATTTTCGTTTTAAAATAAATTCATTTAATTCATAATAAAATTATTTTATAACAAGAATTATTTTTAGATATTAAATGTAAATTTATTATTTCAAAATTGAAGATAACACATAATTAAATGATACCGTTGTTCTCATCGGACGTTGTGAGGGTATTAATATCTTTCTCACATGTAACTGTACTCTCAGTTCTAAAATTTGATTAATACCCTCCTTTGCTTTGCATGATAGTTGCATGGCCTTGATGAAAGCGATAGGAGGCTTATAATCATTAATCCCAATGGCTTTTCTCAAAACTGATATCAGCCTGCACAACCGAAGATGAAGACATGGTTATGTGATGGAATAGAACACAATGTACAGATCCTAAAAATACTCGTGCAAGTTGTTTACCACAATTACTGCTGCTTCCCTGATCGGCCAGTTATAAAATTGAAAATGTTTTTAATCCGTTTAGGCTGCGGCCCTTCTTCCTCTGTTCCCTCGTCGATATTACGTTTTCCTTTCACAAGGGAAGTGCTGCCTACGGATCCATCGGTGTCAGTAGAGTGATGATGGATATGTTCAAAGTTTGGAGAAGATTGAGTGGTATGGCACTGCACCTCTTTTATTTCTTCCAAATCTTTCTCATACATTATTCTAACACCACTCCTCTTCACATTAACAGAAGGAAAATCATCTGCGACTTGGAAACACATCTCAAGCTCATGGCATTCATGACCAGAGCAATCCATTGTCCATAAATTCTTGGTTTCCCATTCACCACAGTTATTCTCGAAGGATAATGGGTATAGTTTATCACGCGAGAAATAACAAATAAACAGGTGGTCCTTTGTTATGGGCTCCAAATATTCTCCACAAAAAGCAAAGCAATCCGATGAGATCCACCGATTATTTCTACCTTGAAAAACAGATCCATTATAACTAGATTGTCCAGAATTTCTACAATGGATATAAGCTCTACCGCTGACAAACCTTTCCTCAGGACCACCATCTTTGACGAAAATGCAGCAGAAAGCAACTCCAATCCATTGATTGTCATTCTGAATATTGAGAGGCAGAGGTATGTCAATTACAGAGCCGCCTCTCTGTTGGCTGAACCATTCTGGGATTTCATTTCCAGGTATAAAAACCTCAAACTCTTTTCTTGAATTCCCAAATGCCTGCAAATTAAAACATCAGTTGTTCTTGAATTTGCAAATGCCCGCAAAATAAAATATCGATTATAAAAAAAATAGATTAATCAACCTTAAGATGTGTTTTCAGCAATGTTATAACACTAATGTTCTCAGCCAATCTGTAGCAGTTTAAGGCTCTAACGTTAGCACCATACTCTATCCACTCAGTTTTCATTTTTGCTAGAAGCACAGGCAACGATTCAAGCTCTCTGCAGTTACACACTCCAAGACTTTGAAGATTGGAAAGACGAGTAAGAGACGCGGCTATGCTGGTGAATTTGTTTCCACTAAGACTAAGAAATCTCAATGAGGATAGACCAGAAATATCACTAGGAATATCTCCTTCACCCATATTGCACAGGCTGCAATTTGACAATTTAAGATATTCAAGCTTGGAGAGTCGAGTAAGAGATGTCGGTATGCTGTTGAAATTGTTACCCTTAAGATCAAGATGTTTCAAAGATGATAGACAAGAAATAGCACTAGGAATATCTCCTTCACCAAGATTGCAGTCCCTTAGATTCAACTCTCTTAATGAACTCAAACCGGATAATGAAGGTAGCATTAGAGCTATGGGATTCATCCTTCCTCTTTGGCTTAACTTGAAAAGAGAAAGGAAATTTCTTTTTAACTTAGACGGGCCCTTGCATCCATAGAAAGACAAAACTTGAAGACTTTTCAATTGAGAAATGAAGGATGGTGGTTCTTTTATGGCTATTTCATTCAAGTCAAGCTCTTCTAAAGATTCTGCTTGCTGCAAATTCTCTGGGAAATATTCAACTTTATAACAAGCAGAAAGATCAAGAGTTTTTAGGTGTTCCATATTCCCATCAATCTCTGGGAACCTTGCAAGATTTGAGCAACCCGAAAGAATTAAAGTCTCAAGGGATTCCATTCCAATTTCGGTTGGAAGACTCCTAAGACTTTTGCAGTCTCTTAAATTCAAAACTTTAAGTCTCTTAAGCAGTCCAAGTGATGGATGAACATGTACTAATCTGGTGCAACCTTCCATAATCAGAACTTCGAGATATGGGGCTGTTGTGAAGTCTGGTGTCTTGATGAGGTTTTGGGACCCTTTAAGGTTCATTATTTTCAACTTATACAATGGCTGTTGAAAACAATAACAAATTAGAGATAAAAGAGAAAACATAATAAGCTAAAACACAGGGATCACTTGAATTTAATTCTTACTCTATTCCCCTTCCATAGTTGTCCGATGCGACTATATGGTAAGAGAAGTACGACAAGGTTGTCTGGTTGAAAGGTTGAAGGCAGTGATTTTAAAGGATATTTTGTCCAATCTAAAAGTCGTAACTCATTAGAAAGATACTTGAGATCATCACAATTTGAGAAGCAAAGCACTTTGAGAAATCTCAAATTTTTCATCTTCAAAAAGGCATCAGCATTTAAATCGAGCATATTGCTCGATTCCCTAAAAACCATGGGCGAAACAAAAACGAGCATTAAAATATACAGAAACATCCAATACTATTTTTAAGGACTTGTATATGATATTTATATCTGATACGTGTCCAAACATGAATATTGATATATGATTCTCCAAGAATTATTTAAATAAATGAAAAGGCTTCTTTTTTTAAAAAATCACACATACCCATTTCAAACATATATATATCTATCTAACACTCACATTTGACTTTGAATTACCTAAGCCTTAGAAAACTAGAATTAAAATTTTGATTTATATTGGTGCAATGGTAATGCATAATTTTATTCAAGGTTACTAAACGAAACTATAACACATCATTAAAAATGAAATAAATTGATTTTATTTTTAAAAACTTTTGATGACATATTAAAATCTTGTACACTTAGGATACATTATCAATGCAATCAAATATAAGCAATGAATATTACTAAGGATATATCTCTATTGTGTTTCTTTTGAATGAGTAACGCGTCACTAGGTAAATTTCATAGATATAACATTAAATATAAAGCATTAAAAGTTTTTTTCCTTGATTTCTATTGGATACTTTTACCAAAAAAAAAATTGATAACAATATTAATAATACACGTCATAAATGTGTGTATATTTTTTCTTACTTTTTATTGTCGATTATCATCCCTTCAATTGTTTCTGTAACCTAAAAGAAGAAGAATAGAGAATAAGACAAAATTATAAATGATTTTACTTGCAATATAGTAAATAAAGCGTTTTAAATAAAATAAAACCTATCTAATGAGAGTGATTAATGAAATTAAGTACTTATTTCTATAAACCCTTATTAACAGTTATAATCGACAAAAGGAACTTATCTCAAAGCAATTGTACGTCACTTTTTTATGGACTACTAAATAAATAGATTGGACTAAGCTTTTTTGTTGATTAAAAATTCTATAAAAAAATAGTATGAATTTTTTGTTGAATGATTTACCGTGTTTTTTGTTAGGACATGATGGACGTCTTTTTCTTCCCACAACCTGCAACGTTTTCCAGGTTCATCAACCGATTTTTCCCTAACAATTTTTCTTCCCATTTCTTGTATTAAGCTGTGCATCCACAAACAGTTGTGTTCATCGACTTTTATGAGGGATTTCTTAATGAGAACATCTATTCCAATAGTTGAGAAAAACTCACAACCATCCAATACTTTCATTACAAAATCCTTCTCCTCTCCATTGAAGAAGCATGCTATATCTAGAAATATATTCTTTTCGCATTCTTCCAATCCATCAAAACTAATTCGAAGTCTATCGAGAATTTCTTTGTTAGAATCTCGTTTAAGTCGTTCGATTGCACTTCTCCATTGAGCTACATCTCTACCGCACAAAAATGAACCCAAAACTTCAAGAGCTAAGGGGAGACCACCAGCATAATGTACAACATGTTGAGAAAGCTCAATGAAATCATCTTTTGGCGTTGTATCACTATCAAAAGCTTTCAAATTAAAAAGCCTAAGTGAATCATTGGGATTCAATGTTGTAGGCTTATACACATCATTGATTTGATAAGATCGGAGCAAATGCTCATCTCTTGTTGTTACAATGATCCTGCTCCCTAAACCGAACCAATCACGCCTTCCAACCAAGCATTTCAAGTGTTGTATGTTATCAACATCATCAAGAACAACAAGAACCTTTTTGCTAGACAACCTACGGCTAATTATGGCATTCCCTTCATGAACATTGAAAAAATTGAAGCATTCATCTAGCAATATTTGAGAAAGAAGTTGTTTCTGTAAAGAAACAAGGCCACATCTGTTTGAAACTTTTCGAATATCAGCAAGAAAGCTTTTACATTCAAAATGAGAGGACATTTGAGTGTAAACAACCTTTGCAAGAGTTGTTTTACCGATGCCACCCATTCCGCAAATACCGATAATGCGGACATCGTCTTCCCCAATGTTTATTTTCGAATACAACTCTTCCAAATGTAAGCTAATTCCAACCAACTCATCATGAACAATTGGATATGTCTGACATAATTTTGCTGATATCTTCTTAACAATGTCTCCTATAAACTCTGATTCATGCCTATAATGAAATAAAAAATCACTGCTATCTTTCAAAGGCACTTATTCATTTTTAGTTTAGTGAATCATGAAATATAATACAGTTGGAAGCAAACAAAACGCAAGAATAAGACAGCAAGATCTGTTATAGCATCAGAATACACAGCAAGAATTACCTATTATGTAAATGCCATCCTTTGATGTTAGCCACCTCAGTTAAAGCAATTCGCCACTTTTGGATTTTGTTTTTATCTTCCTTGTACCTCTCTTGGTGTTTGGTGAAGGCTTCTTCAACTTTTTCTTTTTGTTTTCTTAAATCGGATGGATCCACATCGTAGAAAATTGGAAATACTTTATGCCCGTTAACATTTTTTTGTTGAACAATCTCAGCAAGCTCCTCCAAGCACCATCCTGAAAAGGCATAGGTTTCTGAAAAAATGATTATTGAGCACCATGACTGCTGGATTGCTTTGGAGAGTTCCGGTGCGATCTCTTCACCGGCCTCCAGCTTTGGATCATCCCTGAAAGTGATGATACCACTCCTCTTTAGAGCATCGTAGAGATGATCCGTGAAGTTCTTGCGGGTATCTTCACCTCTAAAACTCAAGAAAACATCGTATTTCTTTCTGGAAATGGATGAGGAAGTCGAAAGTAATGACGACATGACTATGTATGAGAAGAAAAATATATGTGGATGTAGGGTTCAAAATCAGTCGCTCAATACCTCAGAAACAGTAAGTACATGAGCATGAGGAAGGAGAAAACAGAAGATATTTACAGGAAACAACAAAGGACTTTTCTAAGAAATTTCTGTATAGGTTTCGCACCTTTTACTTTTCCAAATGAATTTATGTTGATGATAATACCTATGAAAGGGAGTCGGTAACAATAAATTCGGGGGCCATAGATGAGCGTTAGATGTTCTTTTCGGGAAGACTGCAAGAAGCTGAGAGTTGACAATTGCCGCTTTCTTTAATTACAACTAATATTTATAGAGTTTTAAGAGTTTTTTTTTGGTTAAAATTTGTCAAAAGTCATCGTACTTTTTATAAATTAAAAATTAGTCGCTACATCATTAGTCATTAAACTATGGATAAATTTTTGTTTTTGTCACTTAACTAAACAAAGTTACAATTTGATCATTGAAGTTTTCAAAATTATTTTTTTGACAGCTAACTATCAATTGACACTTTTTTAATTAGTATAATAATAATAATTTTAATCCTCAATTTTTATATTTTTTGTCATTTAACACTGATTATATATACAATAATAAAATTTGAAATTATTTTTAAAAAATTTAGAGAACTCTAAAAATTAAATTAAAATTTAAATTAAAACTGTTGAATCATAATAAAGTTTGGAAGCAAACAAAAAAACAAGCATAAGAAAGCAGGATCTGTTATGACATCAAAATACACAACTTCCTCTTTGGTTGAAATATTGAACTTTACAATTAAATATGTAGTAACTATATTTTTTTTGGGTCAAGCTGAGTTCAAGGGCGAATTTAGGGGACTGATAGGGGCCATCCCCTTAAAATGATTTTTTTTATTTAAATTCTTTAAAATTTTTTAAATTTATAAAGATAAGAGTGCATGTTGACCCCCTAAAAATCATAAAAAAATGATTTAATTCTTTAAAATTCTAAAAATATAAGCTATTAAAATTGTGAAATTACATTTTTACTGTCGTAAAATATTATAATTTAATTTTAACTCCCTAAAACAATTTTCTAAATTCTCCTTGATTAGGTTGGAAATTTATATTATTTTTATAAAATATTATTATTTCATAGTTTTTTTATTTATTACTAATTAGAATTATAGCTATTATTTATTAATAAAAACGAAAGACAAGAGTTAACGAAAGAGAATTAAAACAAGACACACTCACTGACAAACAAATAAAACAAGACAAAGAAAAAACAATAATTCAAGAAATAATTCAAATGGAGGCAAGTAATAATTCAAGTGTTTTACATCATCCATTTTACTTTATTATTATTAACTAATTGTGTTTTACATGCTTAACTAGTTTCTTATGTAACATACATCTAATTATTTTTATTTCATTTAATTAATTAGTTTATTTAATTATTATTTAAAGATTTATGATTATCTATTTAAAAATTTATATTATTTTATGTAATGTAAAATAATTAAAATATTTTATTAGACTTAACACATAATTTGGTACCTGAGTTTGACACTCTTTTCTAATGTGATACCTATTTTATTGTTTGGTTTAATCGGTAATTGTTTTTGACAAAAGTTATATATTTTGGTACCCAAATCTAATGATGTTAACCTTTTAGTATTTAATTCGAGTTTTAAAATTGATTTGATGAAAATACATAATTAGCTAATAATATTAGCAATTAACTTTCATCGAATCAACCATAAAACCTGAATTAAATCACACCAATTGGATTGTATTTGACAAATTAAATACAAAATTCAACAAATCCATAATTTACACTAAATTTATTCTATTAACAAAAATATAAAAAATTCAAAGCTAATGTTGAAGTTTGTCTCATATTAAGTCAAATTTGAGAAAAAATCTTCTAGTTAAACCCTGTTTATTTGTTTCGATTAAACTCTATTTATTTGATTCAGTCAAACTTTTATTAGTTTAGATTATTTTATTATTATTTGACCTAGAAATTTAGCCTATAAATAGGCTCTTTTACAACTTTAGAAAATATATCCATTAGAGATTAGAACTCGTGACACTTTTGGAATTTAGTGTTCGCGTTTTGAGGGTTCTTTGTTTTTGAATTTTTGGAGTTTAGTTTTTATTTTTATCTTTTATACTCTTCATACTTTTGTCATTATAGTAAAATTATCTTTACCCGTGATTTTTTTATTTTTTTCGGAGAGTTTTTTCACGTTAAATTTGTGTGTCTAATTTTTTAATTTCTTTCGTTATTTTTACTTGTTTGTTACTTAATCAGATCGATCTCTAATAACTAATATTATTAGTAATTAATTTTTATTAAATCCATCTTAATAACAATAAATCGGGGGCCATAGCTGAGTTAGATGTTCTTTTCGGGAAGACTCCAAGAAAGTGAGAGTTGACAAATGGTGCCTACTTTAATTGCAACTAATTATCATAGAGTTTTAAGATTTTTTTTTTGTTAAAATGTGCCTAAGTTTTTGTATTTTTTTATAAATTTAAAATTTAATCTTTATATTATTAGTTATTAAATTATGAATAAATTTTTTTATCATTTAATTAAAAAAATTACAATTTAGTCACTGAACTTTTTTAAATTTATTTTTTGTGGTTATACCCGACTATTAAATGATACTTTTTTAATTGATATAATAATAATTTTAATCTTTAATTTTTATACTTTTATATCAATTTGACTCTATAAAATAATAAAAATTGAAATTCTTTTTAAAAAATTTAGAGAACTCTAAAAATTTAAATTAAAATAAAAGTAAATAAAAAATTCATAATATAATTTGTTTTGACAGTTTGGATTTATGAAAAATAATTTAAATAAATTAAAAATTTGAATCGAGATTGAAAAAAAAATTGTGGTATATTTTGTATTTTTTTCTAAAAAATGATATGAGAGTCAATTTTACAAACCACTATAATATCAATTTTGGATGTTTTTTAGGAGCATGAAACTTGATTTGAAAATATTATTAATTTGGTTTTGAGAAACATTGAGGAAGCATGCAGTGATCTAACATATTTTTTGATTTTGTTCTATTTTTAATTTGTTATAGTATTTGATTGAATAATAATTTTCTATATTGTTTCCCATACATATTAGTTCTTCAAAAACAACATTTTTGAGGTTTTATTTTTCTATAATTTTATATAAAATCTATTATTTAAAAAAAAAAATACTTTTTACTTTTTTTTAATATTTTTATATAGAATTAGAGTCAAATTTAAAAAATATAAAAATTAAGAATTAAAATTATTATTTTACCAATTAAAAAACTGCCAGTTAATAATCAAGTGACCAAAAAAAATAATTTCTAAAATTTTAATAATTAAATTGTAATTTTTTAATTAAATAACAAAAATAAAACTCACTCGTAATTTGATGACAAATGATATATTTATTAGTCTAAAAATAGTGGCCTGGATTTAGCCGTAAGTCCCATTAGAACTTACGGACTGTGAGGTATCATTACGTAATCTATATAATATAATATTCACAAACATCATCAAAGAAGGCATTGGTTAAATTGATTAACTTAAAGTTTCGGAAATCATAGAATTTTAGGTTTTATTTCATCATACTAATATTTTATTACAAGGCATAGGTTTTATTTGCGTTGGTTGAGGAGATATCTAACTCTATTATTCACCAAGTATGGGGTTTTGGAGGTGACTATGAGTTTTGATGGTTTGCTACTTGCAACTAAGTGTAAATCAAGATAGATTTTTCAATGGAGATGAAATGATGCCTGCGAGATTCATGCTTGACAAATTCAGAGTGGTGACTCTGTGATGTCTGAATCCGTAGGTGACACCAATCTGATTTCAAATAGGGGAAGAAGTAAACCAATTTGTTGTTAAAAGGTTGTAAGGATCATGAGCTATACGAGAATTCAGTGGTAGAAGGGCAGATTGATCGGTGGTGATGTTGGGTGAATTCACAGACAAAATAGCCTCAAAGGTTGCTATTTGGCAGAGATTGAGATACACTGTAAAAACCAATTCCACCGATTACCCTCTTGGATTTCAACACCTGATGAGGCTCACACCCAAAAAAGTGCTCTAAGCTTCGATTTCAACATCAATCAATGTTGCGGATATAATGAGTACTAAATTATGGTAAATAAGAACTTTATTTGTACGATCAAACCAAAACAGGGGAAAAAGAGAAACTTATAAAATTAACTAAATAGGAGAAAACATCAATAATGACCGGTAAAGTGCGGGCAGAGGAGTCATGGTCAACAGATGAAGGGCAAGACGGGGATGAACTAGTAGCAACATAAGAGAACAATCTAGGACTGACAATAGACACACAAGTGTGCGTGACTGGTGGCTCAACTACCGGAAGAGTGGATGAAAAAAACCAGATGCCCCTGATGGCTGATGAGATGAGGAATCACTTCTTTTGGCAAAAGGAAATACATGTTCTTGAAACTTCACATGCCGAGAAATAAGACCCGTCCATGAGAGTCCATGCACTTGTACCCATGATGCATGGGACTATATCCCAAAAAGGTGCAAGGTGTACTTCGATGCTCCAATTTGTGCCTGTTGAAAGGGCGGATACGAGGAAAACATAGGCTACAAATACCATAGAAACGCATAATCTTGAGCATGATTGTATGGCTTCTCATGAGGGGAAATGTTGCTAAGAACCTTTGTAGGAAGCCTATTAATGAGATACAAGGCTGTTAGAAATGCATCAGACCAAAATCTACAAGGTAAAGAAACTTGTGTGAGTAAAGTGTCGCCAAGTTCCATTATATGTCTGTGTTTCCTCTCCACTTTTCCATTTTGAGACGACGAGTGAGGACAAGTCGAACGATATTGAATGCCACAATCATCCAAGTAAGAATGAAGACCTCGAAACTCGCCTCCTGAATCCGTCTGAATCGCAACAATAGAACTATTGAATTGATTGTGAACATGCTTTTGAAACAACTGAAATGCTTTGAAGGCCTACCTAAAGATCAATTTTCACTAACTCAAACGATTTGTGATACAGCGTTTGATGAGAAGAAAAAGAAGAAGATGCAAACCTTGTTTTGAAGGCTTTGTGACATAGAGAGAAGAATAAAACTCCCTTGGCTTCAATGCAGAAACAGTAATAAAGGGAGAATCCTAGTGAGAACAACAGGGGACAATATCCAGATGGCCACGATTTTTTGCATCTCAATCAAAGGTTTGAAAAGTTGGATTCTTTGAGGTGCCCATTCAATGGACTAACAAAACTGAAAAGAGGAGAAACTTATAAAATTAACTAAATAGGAGTAAAAAAAAAAAAAAATTGGAAAGGCTAGTGAAGTAGTCCACCGCAATTACTGTTTCTTCCTCTGTTTAGGCTGCGGCCATTCTTCCTCTGTTTCCTCCTGGATATTACGTTTTCGTTTTACAAGGGAAGTGCTACCTACGGATCCATCGGTGTCAGTAGAGTGATGATGGATATGTTCAAAGTTTGGAGAAGATTGAGTGGCATGGCACTGCAGCTCTTTTATTTCTTCCAAATCTTTCTCATACATTATTCTAACACCGCACGTCTTCACATTATTATTGCAAGGGAAAGACACCTCAAGCTCATCGCATTTATGATCAGAGCAATCCATTGTCGATAAATTCTTGGTTTCACATTCACCAGATTTATCCTCCAAGGATAATGGATAAAATTGATCACGCGAGAAATAACAAAGGAACAGGTGGTCCTTTGTTATGGGCTCGTCATCTAAAGCAAATATATCAGTTTGGACCCTTCGACGAATTCTACCTTGAAAATCAGATCCATTATAACTAGATTGTCCAGAATTTTTAGAAAGGATATAAGCTCTACCGCCGATCAACTTCATCTTGGAACCACCATCTTTGTCGAAAATGCAGCAGAAAGCAACTCCAATCCATTGACTGTCATTCTGAATATTGAGAGGTAGCGGTATCTTAATTCAAGATTCGCCTCTCTGTTGGCTGAACCATTCTGGGATTTCATTTCCAGGTATAATAACACTAAACTCTTTTCTCGCAAATGCCTGCAAATTAAAACATTAGTCGTTCTTGAATTTGGAAATGCCTGCAAATTAAAATATCGTTGGTTCTGTAACTAAAACCTTGAAAAAAAAAAGATTAATCAACCTTAAGATGTGCTTTCAGCATTGTTATCGCACTTGTGTTTTCTGCCAATCTGTAGCAATTAATGGCTCTAATGCTAGCATAATAACCTTTCCATGTTAGAAGCACAGGCAGCGATTCAAGCTCACTGCAATTTGACAATCTAAGATTTTGAAGCTTGGAAAGATGAGTAAGAAACGCAGCTACGCTGGTGAAATTGTTATCACTAAGATCTAGAATATCCAATGAGGATAGACCAGAAATATCACCAGGAATATCTCCTTCACCAATATTGCACAGGCTGCAATTTGACAAATCAAGAAAGTGAAGCCTCGAGAGTCGAGTAAGAGACGCCGGTATGCTGTTGAAATTGTTTCCCCTAAGAGCAAGACATCGCAATGAGGATAGACGAGAAATAGCACTAGGAATATCTTCTTCACCAAGATTGCAGTCGCTTAGTTTCAACTCTCTTAATGAACTCAAACCGGATAATGAAGGTCCTTTGGCTTACCTTGAAAAAGGAAAGGAGACTTCTTTTTAACTTAGACAAAACTTTGAAGAAGGATGGAGGTTCTTTTATGGCTGTTCCACTCAAGTCAAGCTCTTCCAAAGATTTTGCTTGCTGCAAATTCTCTGGCAAATATTCAACTTTATAACAACCAGAAAGATCCAGAGCTTTTAGATGTTCCATTTCCCCATCGATCTCTGGAAACCTTGCAAGATTTGAGCAACCCGAAAGAATTAAAGTTTCAAGGGGTTCCATTCCAATTTTGGTTGGAAGACTCCTAAGACTTTTGGAGTCTCTTAAATTCAAGAGTTTAAGTCTCTTAAGTAATCCAAGTGAAGGATGAACATCTACTAATCTGGTACAACCTTCCATAATCAGATCCTCCAGATATGGGGCTGTTGTGAAGTCTGGTGTCTCGATGAGGTTTTGGGACCCTTTAAGGTTGATTATTTTCAACTTATACAACGGCTGTCCAAAACGATAACAGATTAGAGAGAAAACATAATAAAACTCGTTATTATTATTAACCGTTTATATTAAAATAAGCTAAAACACAAGTATCAAATGAATTTAATTCTTACCCTATTCTCCATCCATAGTTGTTCAATGCGACTGTATGGTAAGAGAAGTATGACGAGATTGTCCGGTTGAAAGCTTGACGGCAATGATCTTAAAGGATATCCTATCCGATCTAAAAGTCGTAGCTCATTAGAAAGATATTTGAGATCATTACAATTGGAGAGACAAAACACTCTGAGCAATCTCAAATTTTTCATCTTCGAGAAGACATCGAAACTCAAATTGAACATATTGCTCGATTCCCTAAAATCATGTGCGAAACAAAAATGAGCATTAAAATATGCAAAAACTTTCAATATCCATTTCAAACATACGACTTAGGAAACTATAATTAAAATTTTGATTTATATTGGTGCAATGATAATACGTAATTCTATCAATGCATCAAATATAAGTACTTAATATTTGTAAGGATTTATCTCTATTGTTTCTTTTGAAAGAATAATGTATTGTTAAATAAATTTCATAAATATATTAAATATTAGGCATTAAAGGTTTTTGTCATTGATTTTTATTGGATACTTTTACCAAAAAAAAACCTAAAAGCTAAAAACTTTGAGCAATCTCAAGTTTTTCAGTTTCGAGAAGGTATCGACACTCAAATTAAGCTTCTTGCTCAATTCCCTAATAATCATGAACAAAACAAAAATGAGCTTCAAAATATACAAAAACATTCAATACCTAAAAGCTACGCTGCATGGTTTTTTTTTTTAAGTACCCACATTCGGTACTTATATGTAATGCATATCTGAATATGGTATTGAGATATGATTGAATATATTAGACGATACTTTATCCGATACTTACATTCATACTTTTAATCACCTAAGCATAAAATATAATATTGAAAAATTAAACATTAAAGGTGTTTTTGGCTGCGTGAAAAAATGAAGAGACATGAGAATGAAATGTGCTTAGAAAGAGAAAAAGTGAGAAAAAAAAAAAAAGGAGAGATGATCATTTATGTGTATTTTTTTCTACCGTTTATTGTCGATGATCATGCCTTCAACCACTTCAGTAGCCTAAAAGTAATCAAGAATAAACAATAAAAACATAAAATAAATGATCTAAATTGTATGATAAAACTTTTGAAAATTCACATACATGTTCAACATTATCACAATCTTTTGGTCGAAATATAGTAAATACAATATTTTCTAATGAGAGTTATTCAATAAAATTAAAGCTACTCAATGTCACTTAAGGATCAATATATAACCCAATTAGAGTAAGCTTTGGATTTACACCATATATTGTTAAAAGAAAATATTGTATATAATTGTTGTTGAATGATTTACCGTGTTTTTTGTTAGGACATGATAGACATCCCTTTCCTTCCACAATCTACAACGTTTTCCAGGTTCATCAACACATTTTTCTTCAAACACCAACTTGAAAAGGCATAGGTTTTTGAAAATACGATTGTCGAACACCGTGATTGCTGAATTGCTTTAAACAGTTCAGGTGCGATCTCTTCCCCGGCTTCCAACTTTGCATCATCTCTAAAAGTAACAATCCCAGGCCTCTTTAGAGCATTGTAGAGATGATCTGTGAAGTTGGTGCGAGTATCTTCACCTCTAAAACTTAAGAAAACATCGTATTTCTTTTTAGAAATGGACGACGAAGTTGAGGATAACGACAACATGAGGATGGATGAGAAGAAAAAGACATCTCAATCTAGTGATCAAAATCAGAAAGAAACTGGGAGAAATGGATATAGGAGGATCAGAAAGAGAAAAGCAGATCAAAAATAGATGAGGGATGATGTTCTTTCCCAGTAGGTGAGAGTTGAAGAACTGGAGACTAGTTTAATTAATTATAATTAATAATTAAAAATGTTGGACGGTTTGTATTTTATGTTGGATATATAATAGTGCGGTTGTTAGGGATTAGTATGCAATTATTAAATGAAGTTATCAATAGTTTATTAAATTACAAACGACACAGCCTTGGGGACATCTATCCACGGAGTAATCGATAGACTAAAACAATTTGACTCTTTAATTTTATAAAACAAATCATTTTAATTCTTCATTTAATTTTCCGAAATATTATAGATTAAATTCGAAACAAAATAAATGGTTGGTGTAATCGATAGTTATAGCAAGGGGATCAGGCGATTTTTATCAAATCAATATTGCAAGCGATCCCCACATATGGCATGTCCTGTTTTTTATTGCCAATTTTTTTTTTTGTGAGGAAATAGAAGCTGTATTTTGTTGGTACTAGTGGCAAAAATCACAGTCGAATCGAGGGATTGATTGGTGTTCATGGGAGACGTTATGTAATCTGAAGGAGGGTGGGGGATTGGGTTTTTGAAAACTAACGAAGTTTAATGTAGCACTTTTGGCCAAGCATAGGTGGTAGTTGATTTGTAATCCTACTTTCCAACTATCCTTCAATGCCGACACCTCAGCTTTCCAACGTATCCGACGTTCTTCTAATTTCTAGGGTCAACTTGTGTTACTCTTCTCTGTCTGCCACCTATCATTGCCAATATCCCACTTCCCATTACATCACTTTCTATCTCCTTCTCTCTATCCCTCCTCTGTGAATCCCACACGACCATCAAACTCTTCTGTGATTCCTATTTAATTTACTGTTTTTGTTTTTCTCTCTTCTTTTCTTAGAGTTGAAATTCACTTCGTCTGCGTCTTGCATTCCATTCCTTTACGTGCCCCACTTTTTCTTTTTCATTTTTATATAAAGAAGTTCGAGTTTATGAGTTGGGGTTGAATTTATATTTGGTGAAGACCATTATTTTGAAATGACTGCATGAATTGCATGTTTATGTTTAATGTTATATATATATATATATGAGAAAAAATTGTATGAATCAATGACACCACATTATTTGTATTTATTTTTTAATAATTTTATGTCACATCAGTATTTTTATTTTGAAAAAAAAATCAAATTCAAAATAAAAATTTTGAAATTACTGATGTGACATTAAACTATAGGAAATGAATAATATTCCTGTTTCATATATTATTTTTTTATATATAATATTTAAAGATAAGAGGTTTTGTTTGAAAGAGTAAAGTAAGATATTTAAAATTATAGTGTTTTAGGTTTAAATTACATATGATAGAATTTGAACCCACGTCAATTACATTAGTAAAATCTTTAATACGACTCATTATCTATTATGGGTTTTTTTTTTTGAATATACACTGATATAATTACATAGTAGTATCTATTCATACTTTCTTAACCATTTGATAAAGCACACACAGATGCTCGAACTCGGGACTCCTAGGATGAAAAACATCATTCTTTTCACTGGAGCCACTTGTTGGATTATTTTTAAACAAACATTTATATTCTAAATTTACGGTTTTAACGTACATAAGATCTCTAATTCTTTTTGTTTAAAATAAAAATTCATGCTTTGACCCTTATACATGTAGTAAAATTGAGCTGAATATAAGTAAGAAATTTGATTTTGAAGACTATTTGAATTTAATTCAATTAAATTTTATTTAGGTTTAAAATAAGATTAAACTATTTAAACCAAAGTTTTCAAAATTAGTTAGATGGTTGAATTGGTTAGTACATTCATTTTCAATTTTTAATTAAATAATTATTAAAAACATTAAAAAAAAAAATTCAATTCAACTATTAAATAAATCGTTTTTTAACTTGATTTAATTGATTCTAAATAATTCTCTGAAAAGCTAATTCAAATTTTTTTGCTTCGACCGATACCTCCATCAGTCTAACCCAATTCATGTTATGAAAGGGGAAAGAAGGTTGGAAATGGAAAATTAAGGGATATATAAATTGGGAAGAAGTATAGCAATTCAGATAGGTTTGATTGATTGGACAAAGATGGTTTGACAGCAAAAATGAAAGCAAAGAATGGAGAATGGATGAATGGTTGTCTTAAAATTGAATTTCATTTGTCTTACGTACGTCATTAGGATTCTCAACCCCATTACATTAACACCACCTAATTCTGATGATTTTTTTTATGATATTCTCGTAATAATAAGATTTCGTCAATTCTCGTATTGTTACAATGATTTCAACCCATCAAGTGAATTTTGAAGTGAACATTCGATGTTGTTAGACTAAAAATTAGGATACAACTAATTTTAATGTTAAAATAACGTACTATAGGAGTCGAACTTAAGTACTCAAAGACTCGGGACTTTAGCTATTGTCAATAATGCTAAAACTTCATTGATAGGTATCTAAATAATATTTTAAGTAGTTATATTTGGGGTAAACTATACAAATAGTGAAATTGTTATAAGTCTATACACTCCGAATTAGTAGGTAATGCTTAAATTACGACTATACTGGTGAAAGAACCTAATTGATATAATATTGATACATCTTTCCGCACATTTGCTATACTTGTTAGAAGCTCAGGCAAGGATTTAAGCATCTTGCAATTTGATAATTCAAGCATTACAAGCCTGCTCAGTTGAGTAAGAGCCAAAGGAATGGTGATGAAATTGTTACCCGTAAGATAAAGATAACCCAAAGAGGAAAGACCATGAATATCTGCTTCAGCAAGAGTGCACATGTTGCAATTTGACAAATTAAGAAACCAAAGCTTTGAGAGCCGAGTAAGAGATGCAGGTATGCTGATGAAATTGTTACCACTAAGATCAAGATCTGTCAAGGAGCATAGACCAGAAATATCTCGTGGAATATCTCCTTCACAAAGATTGCAGTCCCTTAGTTTTAGCCTTCTTAATGAACTCAAACCTGACAACAAAGGCAGCATCGGAGCTATGGGATTCGTCCTTCTTCCTTGGATTACCTTGAAAAGAGAAGGAAAGTTTGGTCGTGACTTATATGATGGTCCCTTGCGCCCGTTGAAAGATAGAGTTTTAAGATTTTTCAATTGAAAAATGAAGGACGGTGGCTCTGTTATGCTTGTTTCACTCAAGTCAAGCTCTTCCAAAAACTCTACTTGCTGCAAATTCACTGGCAAATATTCAATTTCAAAACAACTAGAAAGATCAAGAGTTTTTAGATGTTCCATTTTCCCATCAATCTCCGGAAACCTCACAAGACTTGAGCAACCTGAAAGAATTAATGTTTCAAGAGATTCCATTCCAATTTTGGTTGGAAGATTCCTAAGACTTTTGCAGTCTCTTAAATTCAAAAGTGTAAGCATCTTAAGCACTCCGATTGATGGATGGACATCTACTAATCTGGTACAACCTTCCATAATCAAAGCTTCAAGTTTTGGTGCTGTTGTGAAGTCAGGTGTCTTGATCAGGTTTTGGGACCCTTTGAGGTTCATCATTTTCAACTTATACAAGGGCTGTTGATGACAATAATAAATTAGAAAGAAAACATACTACTGCAAATTTTTGTTTCTTTTTTACCTTAATCACTTATATTAGAATAAGCTAAAACACAAGGATATATAAGATGAGTTAGTTCTTACTCTATTTCCCTTCCACAGTTGTTTAATATGACTATATGGTAAAAGAAGTGCGACAAGGTTGTCTGGTTGGAAGCTTGAAGGCAAGAATCTTAAAGGACATCCTGTCCAATCTAAAAGCCGTAGTTCATTAGAAAGATATTTGAGATCATCACAATTTGATTCACAAAGCACTTTGAGCAATCTCAAGTTTTTCAGTTTCGAGAAGGTATCGACACTCAAATTAAGCTTCTTGCTCGATTCCCTAATAATCATGAACAAAACAAAAATGAGCTTCAAAATATACAAACACATTCAATACCTAAAAGCTACGCTGCATCAGTATTTTTTTTTAAGTACCCATATTCGGTACTTATATGTAATGCATATCTGAATATGGTATTGAGATATGATTGAATATATTAGACGATACTTTATCCGACACTTACATTCATACTTTTAATCACCTAAGCATAAAATATAATATTGAAAAATTAAACATTAAGGGTGTATTTGGTTGCGTGAAAAAATGAATGGATATGAGAATGAAATGTGCTTGGTAAGAGAAAAAGTGAGAAAAAAAAAAAGGAGAGATAATCATTTATGTGTATTTTTTTCTACCGTTTATTGTCGATGATCATGCCTTCAACCACTTCAGTAGCCTAAAAGTAATCAAGAATAAACAATAAGAACATAAAATAAATGATCTAAATTGTATGATAAAACTTTTGAAAATTCACATACATGTTCAACATTATCACAATCTTTTGGTCGAAATATAGTAAATACAATATTTTCTAATGAGAGTTATTCAATAAAATTAAAGCTACTCAATGTCACTTAAGGATCAATATATAACCCAATTAGAGTAAGCTTTGGATTTACACCATATATTGTTAAAAGAAAATACTGTATATAATTTTTGTTGAATGATTTACCGTGTTTTTTGTTAGGACATGATGGACATCCCTTTCCTTCCACAATCTACAACGTTTTCCAGGTTCATCAACACATTTTTCTTCAACAATTTTTCTTCCCATTTCTTGCAACAAGGCATGCATCTGCAAATATTGGTTGTCATCACTGACTTTTATGAGAGATTTCTTAATGAGAACATCGATTCCAATATCTGGGAAAAACTCACAACCATCCAATACTTTCATTACCAACTCTTTCTCCTCCCCATTGAAAAAGCATGCTATATCTAGAAATATATTCTTCTCCCTTTCTTCCAATCCATCAAAGCTGATTCTTAGTGTGTCAAGAATTTCTTTGTTAGAATCTCGTTTAAGCCTTTCGATTGCACTTCTCCATTGAGCTAAATCTCTACCGCACAAAAAAGAACCCAAGACTTCAAGAGCTAAGGGGAGGCCACTAGCATAACGTACAACATCTTCACTGAGTTCAATGAAATCAGCTTTCAGCACCGTATCACTATCAAAAGCTTTCAAATCGAAAAGCCTAAGTGCATCGTCGTGATTCAGGGTTGCAGGCTTATACACATCATCGATTCGATAAGTTCGGAGCAAATGTTCATCTCTTGTCGTTACAATGATCCTACTTCCTAAACCGAACCAATCACGCCTTCCAACCAAGCATTTCAAGTGTTGTAGGTTATCAACATCATCAAGAACAGCAAGAACTTTTTTACTAGACAATCTATGACTAATTATGGCATTCCCTTCATGAACATTGAAAAGGTTGAAGCATTCATCCGGAAAGATTTGAGAAAGAAGTTGTTTCTGTAAAGAAACAAGTCCATGTTTGTTCGAAACTTCTCGAATATCAGCAAGAAAGCATTTAACTTCAAAATGAGGTAACATTTGAGTGTAAGCAACCCTTGCAAGAGTTGTTTTACCGATGCCACCCATTCCGCAAATTCCTATAATGCGGACGTCATCTTCTCCAATATTTATTTCCGAATACAACTCCTCCAAACGTAAGCTAATTCCAACCAACTCATCATGAACAATTGGATATGTCTGACATAATTTTGCTGATATCTTCTTAACAATATCTCCGATAAACTCTGATTCATTCCTACAATGAAATAAAAAATTGATTCTATCTTTCAAATGCACTTTTTCATTTTTAGTTCAATATAGTTGGAAGCAAACAAAAAGCAAGAATAAGACAGTAAGACATATTATAGCTTCAAAATACACAACTTGCTGGTTTGTTGAAATATGGGAAGTCTCAATTCAACACAAAGTTATCAAAAATAACATGCAATCCAAAAAAACAACAATTTTTTAGTCATTAAAACTAGGAAATAGAGAAGTAAAGAAAGAGATACCTATTATTTAAATGCCATCCCTTGATGTTAGCCACTTCAGTAAAAGCATTTCGCCACTTTAGGATCTTGTCTTTATTTTCTCTGTATCTTTCTTCGTGTTTAGCAAAGGCTTCTTCAACTTTTTCTTTTTGTTTTCTTAAATCGGATGGATCCACATCGTAGAAAATTGGAAATACTTTATGACCCTTGTCAGTTTTTTGTTTAACAATCTCCGCAAGCTCCTCCAAGCACCAACCTGAAAAAGTATAGGTTTTTGAAAAAACGATTACCGAGCACCATGATTGCTGAATTGCTTTGAAGAGTTCCGGTGCGATCTCTTCACCAGCCTCCAACTTTGGATCATCTCTGAAAGTGACGATCCCACTTGTATTTAGAGCATGGTAGAGATGATCCGTAAAGTTCTTGCGGGTATCTTCACCTCTAAAACTCAAGAACACATCGTACTTCTTTCTGGAATTGGATGAGGATGTCAAAGGTAACGAGGACATGACGAGGTATGAGAAGAAAAATATATGTGGATGTAGTGTTCAAACAGATGGCTCAATACCTCAGAAACAAAGAAGAAACAGCAAGTATATGAGGATGAGGAAGGAGAAAAACAGATGAAAATTCGGGGGAAAACAAAGGACTTGTGTAAGAAATTAGAAACAAATGAATCTAACCGTATACTAATAGCTATGGAAGCGAGTAGGTGTGGAAATTGGGGGTTATAGATGCTCTTTCCGGGAAGACTCCAATTGTCAAAATGGAGCCTACAATTATTATTGTGTGTTGGACGGTTTGTGTTTTACTTCTATATATATTATCATATTTAGTTGACCACATATGTGATTTTACGTATTTAATATTTAATTATCTTTTTAATTGTAATAATTAATATAAAATAATACTTTTTATTTGAATTTTTAAATATAAATAATATATATTAAGTCATCAATTCAAATATTACAATATAAATTTTTTAAATAATAAATAATGTATTTTTAACATATTCAAAGTACAATATAGTTTTCCTTTAATATATTTTCAAGATATGAGCATGAAGAAGGAGAAAATCAGATCAAATTTCCAGGGAACTACAAAGATTTCTGTAAGCAATTTCTCCATACATTTCCTTTGTTTCCAAATGAAAGCGCGTAGGTGGGGAAATTGGGGGATGATAGATGTTGTCTCCAGGAAGAATCCAAGAAAGAGTCGACAAAATAGAGCCTACAATAATTCTAAGTAATAATTCAAGTGTTTTACACCTTCATTTTTACTTTATAATTATTATGTATTAACTAATTGTGTTTTCCATGCTTAACTAGTTTGTTATGTAACATGCATCTATTTTTTTTTTCATTAATTATATATTTTATTAATTAGTCTAATTCATTATTATTTAAAGATATATGATTGTTTTTTTTATTTGTTTAAAAACATAATTTATGTAATGTAAAATAATTAAAATATTTTATTAGACTTAACACATAATTTGGTACCTGAATTTGACACTTTTTTTGATGTGGTACCTATCTTATTTTTTTGTTCAATCTGGTACCTATATTTGATAAAGTTATATATTTTTGATTTATAGAAATCTCAAGTATGAATTCATCTCATTTTTAATTTCTTTTCTTTTTTTAGCAAGCATGATATTTGATTTTTTTTTTTTTTTTGGATTTCTCCATTCTCCATTCATCTCATTGTTTGGGTCAACTATATTCGAGGCATCAAAGCTAAAAGTTCTGTTTTTAGGAGTGGATGAGAAGAAGCACCCAGGGAAGCTTCCCAGAACTTATACACTTACACATACTAATATAACATCAAAACTTACCTTAGCAACCTCACAAACCATTAACAACTCTCAGTTAAATCTTTTTTATCTCATCACAACCCATTTCTTTAAATTTTTTATTTTTATTATTTAGAATAAAAAAAAGGAGATTTGAGGTTTGATTACAGTTGTAAGGCTAGGCGAACAAATTATCCAGGGACGAAGTAGGGGCTGAATGGAAGAAAGTGAAGGGAAAAATGTCACCACACATCCATTGTCACATAAGCGGAGGTTCATTGTCACATAGCTGATCCAAACAGTCATGAAGAATGGAGAAACACAGTCATGGAGAATGGAGAAATCTCAAAAATAAAAATCAAATGAAGAAATCCCAAAAAATAAAAATTAAATATAACGCTTGCTAAAAAAATAGAAACTAAAAATGGGATGAATTCATATTTGAAATTTCTGTAAATTTTTCCCTAAAGTAATGATGAAATTAGCAAAAAAAATAAATCAAAGGGAAAGGAGGAGACGGCAGGGCAAAGGGGAGATTTTAGATATTTATGGTTAAAAAATAATTTAAATGATATGTAAATGACATGTAAAAATTAATCCACATATCATTAAATAATTGAAAAAAGATATGGATGATGTGACGTAACTGATTCATCCATTCCTTTCTCTCGAATGGAGGTGGTTAAATAGTTTACTACAGTTAATGCTTCTTCCTCGACCAGCCCATTATAAAATTGAAAACTTTTTGCATCCGTTTTGGTTGCCGCCCTTCTTCCTCCGCTTCCTTGTAGACATTACGTTTTCGTTTTATGTGAGAAGTGCTACCTACTGATCCATGGTTGTGAGCAGAGTGTTGGTGGATGCGTTCAAAATTTGGAGAAGATTGAGCGCTATGGCACTGCAACTCTTTTATTTCTTCCAAATCTTTCTCATACACTATTTTAACACCACTCTTCTTCACCTTAGCACGGTGTCTAAGTCGATTTACGAAAGCCGCCTCAAACTCATCGCATTTTTTTTCTAAGCCATCTGTTGTCCATAACTTATTGGTTTCACAGTCACCATATTTATCCTCCATGGAAATTGGATATATTTGATCACGCGACCAATAACGATGAAAAAGGTGATCTTTCATTATGGGGTGAAATGGTTTACCCAAAATCCTGCCGCCCCACCCTTTAATAACTCGACGATTTCTACCTCGTAAAATAGATTCATCACAGCTGGCTTGTTCAGAATTTCTGCAATGCATATATGCTGTACAACCGATAAGCTCGAATTCCCTTGAAGCATCTTCATTGACAAAAATGCAGCAACAAGCAACTCCAATCCATTGACTATCTTTCCGAAGGTTGATAGGTAGGGGTATCGTAATTGAAGAGTCACTTTTTTGTTGGCTAAACCATTTTGGGATCAGGCGATTTTTATCAAATCAATATTGCAAGCGATCCCCACATATGTCGTGTCCTGTTTTTTATTGCCAATTTTTTTTTTTTTGTGAGGAAATAGAAGCTGTATTTTGTTGGTACTAGTGGCAAAAATCACAGTCGAATCGAGGGATTGATTGGTGTTCATGGGAGACGTTATGTAATCTGAAGGAGGGTGGGGGATTGGGTTTTTGAAAACTAACGAAGTTTAATGTAGCACTTTTGGCCAAGCATAGGTGGTAGTTGATTTGTAATCCTACTTCATTAGTAGCACGTGTTTTGAAAGTAAAATATTATGCAAATAGTGAATTTTTAAAAGCGGAGTTAGCGAGTCAACTTTTGGCTATATGGAGAAGCATTTAGGCAGCACAAGGGCTCTTGTTGAAGAGGAGTAGCTGACAAGTTGGTGATGGAAAATCAATTCCAGTTTGGGATATTGCCTGGTTGCCTGGAGACAGACCCTACATAATTAGATCATCACGAGTTAATGAGGTAAAATTTGTGGCTGATCTGATTGACGAGTAGAGTGGGATGTGGAAGGAGAGTGTAGTCAGCATCACCTTTAATCAACAGGAAGCTAGGAGAATACTGAGTATCCCGTTGATGCAGTACGGGTTATCGGACAAGTTGAAATGGTGTCCCAACAAATCTGTCGAGTATACGGTGCGCAGTGGGTATCGGCTGTTGTTGCAGGGCTTTCCAGGAACTGAGAATGATTTGTACAAAGACAGATTCAAAAAAGCGGACTTTTACAGACAATTATGGCAAGCAAAGGTGTAAGATAAAATGAAAATTATAACCTGGAGAGTTTTACATAATCATATACCTACAGATCTAATTTGCAGGTTAGAAGGCTAGTAAATGATGTTGTATGTTTGCGTTGTGGAGAGGCGGCAGAGACTGCTTTTCAAGCATGACAGCACAGGTATGCTTCACAGAACATAACTTGCACATAAACAAGCTGACTTATCATCTAAATCATCACTTAAACATAAACAAATCAGCTAACTAGTTTTAATACATCAACAAAACCAGATACAAACTGAACTAGACTAGTTTGCACGTAACAAAAAATCAGCTGCATGGTTGATCACCAAAATCCTTGCTGCTGCATTACTGGCCAACATTCAACATATTCTCCACCAACAGAAAAGAAGCTGGAACTGACGCTTTGAGGATTTTTAACTTGAAGAACAGATCCATTATTACTAGATGGTCCAGAATTTCTATAATGGATATAAGTTGTACTACCGATGACCTTTTTCTCAGAACCACCATCATTGGCGAAAATGCAGCAGAAAGCAACACCAATCCATTGACTGTTATCCTGAATATAGAGAGGTAGAGGTATCTTAATTGAAGATTCGCCTCTCTTTTGGCTGAACCATTCTGGGATTTCATTTCCAGGTATAATAACATCAAACTTTTTTCTTGAATTCGCAAATGCCTGCAAAATAAAACATCAATCTTTCTTGAACTTGCAAAATAAAATATCAGTGGCTCTGTAACTAAAACCGTGAAAAACAGAGAGAGATTAATCAACCTTAATATGTGTTTTCAGCAATGTTATTGCATTGATGTTCTCAGCCAATCTGTAGTAGTTAGTGGCTTTAATCAGAGAACCATAACTTATACACCACTCGCTTGTCATTCTTGCTTGAAGCGCAGGTAATGATTCAAGCTCATTGCAATCTGACACTCCAAGCTTTTTTGAAGATTGGAAAGATGAGTAAGAGACGCAGCTACGCTGGTGAAATTGTTACCACTAAGATCAAGAACTCTCAATGGGGATAGACCAGAAATATCACTAGGAAAATCTCCTTCACCAATATTGCACAGGCTGCAATTTGATAATATAAGATATTCAAGCTTGGAGAGTCAAATAAGAGACGCCGGAATGCTGTTGAAATTGTTTCCCCTAAGATCAAGACATATCAAAGAGGATAGACGAGAAAAAGCACCAGGAATATCTCCTTCACCATGATTGCGGTCCCTTAGAGTCAACTCTCTTAATGAACTCAAACCGGATAATGAAGGTAGCATTAGAGCTATGGAATTCATCCTTCCTCTTTGGCTTACCTTGAAAAGAGAAAGGATATTTCTTTTTAACTTAGACGGACCCTTGCATCTATCGAAAGACAAAACTTTAAGATTTTTCAATTGAGAAATGAAGGATGGTAGTTCTTTTACGGCTGTTTCACTCAAGTCAAGTCCTTCCAAAAGTTCTGCTTGCTGCAAATTCTCTGGCAAATATTCAACTTCGTGACAACCAGAAAGATGAAGAGTTTTTAGATGTTCCATTTTCCCATTAATCTCTGGAAACCTCGCAAGATTTGAGCAACCCGAAAGAATTAAAGTCTCAAGGGATTCCATTCCAATTTTGGTTGGAAGACTCCTAAGACTTTTGCAGTCTCTTAAATTCAAGAGTTTAAGTCTCTTAAGCAGTCCAAGTGATGGATGAACATCTACTAATCTGGTACAACCTTCCATAACCAAAACATCGAGATATGGGGCCGTTGTGAAGTCTGGTGTCTCCATGAGGTTTTGTCTGTAGGAGGATCCCGAAAATGTCACGAATGTTACTAGCTCTCGATACAGTGACCACCCTAATTCAAGGGCTGTCGAAAACAATGTTATTACCTCCTTGAATGCTAATAGCATTCGTGACACTTTCAGGGTCCTCGTACTGATGGGTGTAGTCTCTTAACTGTGCCGAGAGCTTCAAGGAACTTGATAAGCAATTTAAGGCTGATTATTTTCAACTTATACAAGGGCCGTCGAAAACAATATCAGATTAGAGAGAAAACAGAAAACATAATAAAGCTTATTTTTATTGTTATTATTTTCATCTTTTTCAAATTTTAACGGTTTATATTAAAACACAAGGATCATATGAATTTAATTCTTACTCTATTCCCCTTGCGTAGTCGTTCAACGCGGCTATATAGTAAAAGAAGTGCGACAAGGTAATCCGGTTGAAAGTTTGAAGGCAATGATCTCAAAAGATATCTTGTTCAATTTAAAAATCGTAGCTCACTAGAAAGATATTTGGGATTATCACATTTTGAGAGACAAAACACTCTGAAAAATCTTGAATTTTTCATTTTCGAGAAGACATCGACACTCAAATTGAGTATCTTGCTTGATTCCCTAAAAATCATAAACAAAACAAAAATGAGCATTAAAATATATAAAAATATTCAATACCTAAAAGTTATGTTTCTCCTATACTATTTTTTAAGGACTTGATCTGATACTTATAGTTAACAGTGTCCAAATATGAGTACTGATATATGGTCCTTCAAAAACTCTTTAAATACATGAAAAAGTTTTTTTTTTTTTTTTTTAAAAAAAACTTTATAAACAATATTAAGATTTCAGTTAATTGAGCAAAACAATATAACATAATACATGAGGTAGAATTGCCTGGAAGAGTAACTTAGTTCATGATGTATTAGGTGAGTCTTGGAATGGTAGGGTTAATAATTATATATTAAAACTTTAGGTAGTTAGTTTAGTTAGGTTTTTTTACATCAAAAAAATATGTAAGTACTTACTATTTGCCAAGATGTATCTCTATCATTTCTTTTGAAAGAGTAATGTGTTGCTAAATAAATTTCATACATATAACATTAAATATTAAGCATTGAAGGTTTTTCGCTTTAAAATAAGGGTAAAGTATAAAAATAATCACTTTTGTTTGCTTCAGATTACATTTTAGTCACTTATGTTTGAAATGTCACGTTTTAATCATCCCAGGTGGCAATCCAACTGGATGTTAAGTACCAACTTAAATTTCCAAGCGAGCTGAAAATAGATTAATTAATTAAAATTTTTAAACCCTAAACCTTAGTTGAAAAACTGTTAATCTCCTCTCTTTTTTAGTTTTCTTTTTCATTTGATTGTGAATTTTTTTTATTCAACATAGAAAAACAAAAGATGGATTCAATGGAGGGTCCGAGTATGTCTTCTTTGCATCCTTCTATCTCTTCACATCCTAATATTTATATTTTCCAGTTTTTTCACGGTTCTTAAGTAATTAGTTTCTCAACCCGATTTTTTTTTTTTATTTGAATCGGCTTGTTTGTTCACAATCCCTTTGTGGGTATTCCATATTTTTCTTTCTTACAACTAATTTTGTGGTGATTTTTCTTATTGCAGTTCTTGAATAAAATGTTCATGAATAGCAAGGTAAATTAACACAAATCAGTAGTAAAAAAGAAAAATCTGGAATACCCACAAAAGAGATTGTGAACAAACAAGCCGATTCATATCAGAAAAAATCGGATTGAGAAACCAATTATTCAAGAACCGTGAAAGAACTGGAAAATATAATGATTAGGAACAAAAACGATTACCCTCTTCTTATTTGCTGGCAACCACTTGATTTTAAGTCTTTGAACATAAATTTGTCGGCAAAGAAGACATACCCGGACCCTCCATTGAATCCATCTTTTGTTTATCTATGTTAAATGAAAAATTCACAGTTAAATGAAAAGGAAGACTAAAATAAGAAGAGACGGAAAGAAAACTAAAAAAGAGAGAAGATCAACGGTTTTTTCAGCTAAGGTGTAGGGTTTAAAAATTTTAATTAATTAAATTTATTTAATTAAAAATCTATTCTCGTCCCATTTGAAAATCCAAGTTGGCACTTAAAATTTAGTTGGATTTCACCATCTTTCGATCTTTTCTCTAGCTTTCTTATATCTCTTTCCATGCTTCGCAAAGTCCTTTTCAACTTTTTTCTTCTAATTTCTTAAATCGGATGGATCCACATCGTAGAAAATTGGAAATACTTTATGTTTCTTATCGTTCTTATGTTTAACTATCTCAGCAAGTTCCTCCAAGCACCAACTTAAAAAGGCATAGGTTTTTGAAAAAAAACGATTACTGAACACCATGATTGCTGAATTGCTTTAAAGAGTTCAGGTGCAATCTCTTCGCCGGTCTTCAACTTTGGATCATCTCTAACGGTAACAATCCCACGCCTCTTTAGAGCATTGTAGACTGATCTGTGAAGTTTTTGCGAGTATCTTCACCTCTAAAACTTAAGAAAGCATCGCTTTTCTTTTAAGAAATAGAGGAAGTTGAGGGTAACGACAGCATGAGGATGTATGAGAAAGAAAAAGATATCTCAATCTAGAACTCAAAATCAGAAAGAAACTGAGAACAATGGAGATACGAGGAAACGAAAGAGAAAAGCAGATGTACAAATAGATGAGGGACGGTGGTATTTCCAAGAAGGTGGCTTATTTTAAATCATATGTAATAATAAAAAATGTTGGAGGGTTTGTATTTTACGTACTTAACAATTAAAGAGAAATTGGTGTCACCTTTACCAATTACTTCTTATCACAACGACAAAGCAATTTCCTTCCACTGAATATAAATAATATTGGACTAGCAAGCGTATGAAATGGACCAACCACGATTCTCTCTGATAATGCATTGTTGGATCATGCTTGACTTTTCCTCCTCCATCTGCAAATATCAACAAGGGTGGGTTCAGTTTCAATGGTTACTTGAAGGTCGATGGAGGTGCAAGTCTCGATTCAAGTGGGCTCTTTAAACTTACTAATACTAACATCCGACTAAGAGGTCATATCTTCTACTGGAATCCTATCCAGTTTAAGAACACATCTGCAAAATAGAATAAAATCGGTTGAAAAATGGGAATAAATCCCGAAACAAAATTAATCAACAAAATCAAATATAGAATAAAATCTGTTTTTAAACGTCGGGAATAAATCTCGAAACAGAATCATTCACATAATTCTTGTTTGGAAATAAAATCCAAATAGAATAAAATCAGTTGAATAGCGAGAATAAATCATGAAACAAAATTATTCAACAAAATCAAATATAGAATAAAATCTATTGAAAGTAGGAATAAATATCGAAACAGAATTATTCACTTCATCCTAGATATTAGGTTCTCGTTTTATGTGAGAAGTGCTATCTACTGATCCATCGTTGTGAGCAGAGTGTTGGTGGATGTGTTCAAAATTTGGAGAAGATTGAGCGGTAGGGCGCTGCAACTCTTTTACTTCTTCCAAATCTTCCAAATCTTTTATTTCTTCCAAAAGCTCATCTATAAGAAATAATAAATATTTTTCTCTCCCAAATAGCCAGACATCGTGGCTGGCCCTTTTAGAAAAGGCAATCATCATTGGTTAGCGTTGGGGGACTACGAAAAATCTCTTTTTTTACCAACATTTATAAGTGTCGATAAAAGACAAAATAATCATCGGTATTGACTTTACTAGCAGTCATGAACCGCCGGCTATGCAGATGCCGGTAAAAATTTTCCTGTGGGCTGACCTTAGGTGTTGGTAAAGTGTGAATATCTGCCGACAAAAATTTTCTTGGCACTTTTAACCCCGTTATAGATAAGATACTTTTCAAGGCATTTGAAGTGCTAGCCAAAATTATGTTTATATTCAAAATTGAAATGTCAATTTACATTTTTTGAGGTATTTATAAGTTCTGAGAAAATTCATATTCACGTTATAATTAAAAAATAAATTGCAAATTTCTTGAATGAACTATTATAGTATTTTGTTAATTTGAGACCATTATTAATTGCTTTAATCCAAATTCATAAAAAGTATCATAATATTTGAATTTGTTAATCTTCACATCTATAATGTAAAAATCTCTTACTAATGTTCCACAAAATATCGTATTCCAAACAATGTGATAGTGTCACGAGACTAGAATTTATGTGCAGCCAAGGATGAACATGAAAATGAAACCTCCTTTGCTTTGCATGATAGTTGCATGGCCTTGATGAAAGCGATAGAAGGCTTAGAATCATTAATCTCGATGGCTTTTCTCAAAACTGATATCAGCCTGCACAGCCAAAGATGAAGACATGGTTGTGTGATGGAATAGAAGAGAATGTACAGATCCTAAAAACACTCGTGCAAGATTTTAGCTCAAATTGCAGATTATTTTCCTGGTAAATACACTTTCAGGAAATCTCCATCATATCACATCTTTCCCCAGCTTAAAAGAAGTTGAACTTGGTTTCTTCCTGACTGTATCAGATATAAATAGTGGAATTTGAGGTGATGATAATCGAATTTCTCAAGGATTGTTACAAAAAATATGGGACTTCCGAATTCATTAAAAAGGAACAAGGTAAGCAATTATAGACAGCAGAGATCCAAAGACAAAGAAGCACCAGGAAGTCGGAAGTTGTTCCTTGCTTAATTCTGTTGTTAAGGTGGAAATGATCACAGCATTGTTAAGCTCCTGCAACGTCTAAACAGAGGCAAGGGCCCTGTTTTTACCAACATCACTCGAGAAAAACACAAAATTGCTGGATAAATCCCAAACAAGTTAGATGTGTAAAAAAATATTCGTAGGAGGAGGTTGGTTAAGTAGTTTACCACAGTTAATGCTTCTTCCCCGATTGGCCCATTATGGATTTGAAATTCTTTTGCATCCCTCTTGGTTGCGGCCCTTCTTCCTTCGCTTCATCGTAGATATTAGGTTCTCGTTTTATGTGAGAAGTGCTATCTACTGATCCATCGTTGTGAGCAGAGTGTTGGTGGATGTGTTCAAAATTTGGAGAAGATGGAGTGGTATGGCACTGCAACTCTTTTATTTCTTCCAAATCTTTCTCATACACTATCCTAACACCACACTTCTTCACCTTAGCATTGTCATTAGCATAGAAGGGTGGGAAAGACACCTCAAGCTCATCGCATTTCTGATCTAAGCATTCTGTTGTCCATAACTTATTGGTTTCACAGTCACCATATTTATCCTCCATGGAAATTGGATATAATTTATCACGCGACCAATAACGAAAAAGAAGGTGATCTTTCATTATGGGCTGGTTCAATGGTTTACCCAACACCCAGCCGCTCCCATCAATCTGTTGACGATTTCTACCTCGTAAAATAGATCCATCACAGCTGGCTTGTTCAGAATTTCTGCAATTGATAACTGCTGTACAACCGATAGCCTCGAATTCCCTTGAAGCATCATCATTGACAAAAATGCAGCAACAAGCAACTCCAATCCATTCACTATCTTTCCGAAGGTTGATAGGTAGGGGTATCGTAATTGATGAGTCACTTGTTTGTTGGCTAAACCATTCTGGGATTTCACTTCCGGGCATAATAATATCAAACGTATTTCTTGAATTTGCAAATGCCTGCAAAATAAAACACAAGTCATTTGGTAACTAAAGCCATAAATTCTCGAGCATGAGATTTTTTAAGGGAGAAAATAGAGATGAATCGACCTTAAGAAGTTTTTTCAGCAGTGTTAATGCATTGATATTCTCAGCCAATTTGAAGCAGTTAATGGCTTTAACGACACCCGAATCCACTAAATTGCATACTTTTGATGGACATGCAACTACTTCAAGTGAAGAGCAATCATTTATCCGCACATCTGCTATACTTGTCAGAAGCTCAGGCAAGGATTTAAGCATCTTGCAATTTGACAAATTAAGAAACCAAAGCTTTGAGAGCCGAGTAAGAGATGCAGGTATGCTGATGAAATTGTTACCACTAAGATCAAGATCTGTCAAGGAGCATAGACCAGAAATATCTCGTGGAATATCTCCTTCACAAAGATTGCAGTCCCTTAGTTTTAGCCTTCTTAATGAACTCAATCCTGACAACAAAGGCAGCATCGGAGCTATGGGATTCGTCCTTCTTCCTTGGATTACCTTGAAAAGAGAAGGAAAGTATGGTCGTGACTTATATGATGGTCCCTTGCGCCCGTTGAAAGATAGAGTTTTAAGATTTTTCAATTGAAAAATGAAGGACGGTGGCTCTGTTATGCTTGTTTCACTCAAGTCAAGCTCTTCCAAAAACTCTACTTGCTGGAAATTCACTGGCAAATATTCAATTTCAAAACAACTAGAAAGATCAAGAGTTTTTAGATGTTCCATTTTCCCATCAATCTTCGGAAACCTCACAAGACTTGAGCAACCTGAAAGAATTAATGTTTCAAGAGATTCCATTCCAATTTTGGTTGGAAGATTCCTAAGACTTTTGCAGTCTCTTAAATTCAAAAGTGTAAGCATCTTAAGCACTCCGATTGATGGATGGACATCTACTAATCTGGTACAACCTTCCATAATCAAAGCTTCAAGTTTTGGTGCTGTTGTGAAGTCAGGTGTCTTGATCAGGTTTTGGGACCCTTTGAGGTTCATCATTTTCAACTTATACAAGGGCTGTTGAAGACAATAATAAATTAGAAAGAAAACATAATACTGCAAATTTTTGTTTCTTTTTTACCTTAATCACTTATATTAGAATAAGCTAAAACACAAGGATATATAAGATGAGTTAGTTCTTACTCTATTTCCCTTCCACAGTTGTTTAATATGACTATATGGTAAAAGAAGTGCGACAAGGTTGTCTGGTTGGAAGCTTGAAGGCAAGAATCTTAAAGGACATCCTGTCCAATCTAAAAGCCGTAGTTCATTAGAAAGATATTTGAGATCATCACAATTTGATTCACAAAGCACTTTGAGCAATCTCAAGTTTTTCAGTTTCGAGAAGGTATCGACACTCAAATTAAGCTTCTTGTTTGATTCCCTAATAATCATGAACAAAACAAAAATGAGCTTCAAAATATACAAACACATTCAATACCTAAAAGCTACGCTGCATCAGTATTTTTTTTTAAGTACCCATATTCGGTACTTATATGTAATGCATATCTGAATATGGTATTGAGATATGATTGAATATATTAGACGATACTTTATCCGACACTTACATTCATACTTTTAATCACCTAAGCATAAAATATAATATTGAAAAATTAAACATTAAGGGTGTATTTGATTGCGTGAAAAAATGAATGGATATGAGAATGAAATGTGCTTGGTAAGAGAAAAAGTGAGAAAAAAAAAAAAGGAGAGATAATCATTTATGTGTATTTTTTTCTACCGTTTATTGTCGATGATCATGCCTTCAACCACTTCAGTAGCCTAAAAGTAATCAAGAATAAACAATAAGAACATAAAATAAATGGTCTAAATTGTATGATAAAACTTTTGAAAATTCACATACATGTTCAACATTATCACAATCTTTTGGTCGAAATATAGTAAATACAATATTTTCTAATGAGAGTTATTCAATAAAATTAAAGCTACTCAATGTCACTTAAGGATCAATATATAACCCAATTAGAGTAAGCTTTGGATTTACGCCATATATTGTTAAAAGAAAATACTGTATATAATTTTTGTTGAATGATTTACCGTGTTTTTTGTTAGGACATGATGGACATCCCTTTCCTTCCACAATCTACAACGTTTTCCAGGTTCATCAACACATTTTTCTTCAACAATTTTTCTTCCCATTTCTTGCAACAAGGCATGCATCCACAAATATTGGTTATTATCACGGACTTTTATGAGAGATTTCTTAATGAGAACATCGATTCCAATATCTGGGAAAAACTCACAACCATCCAATACTTTCATTACCAAATCTTTCTCCTCCCCATTGAAAAAGCATGCTATATCTAGAAATATATTCTTCTCCCTTTCTTCCAATCCATCAAAGCTGATTCTTAGTGTGTCAAGAATTTCTTTGTTAGAATCTCGTTTAAGCCTTTCGATTGCACTTCTCCATTGAGCTAAATCTCTACCGCACAAAAAAGAACCCAAGACTTCAAGAGCTAAGGGGAGGCCACTACCATAACGTACAACATCTTCACTGAATTCAATGAAATCAGCTTTCAGCACCGTATCACTATCAAAAGCTTTCAAATCGAAAAGCCTAAGTGCATCGTCGTGATTCAGGGTTGCAGGCTTATACACATCATCGATTCGATAAGTTCGGAGCAAATGTTCATCTCTTGTCGTTACAATGATCCTACTTCCTAAACCGAACCAATCACGCCTTCCAACCAAGCATTTCAAGTGTTGTAGGTTATCAACATCATCAAGAACAGCAAGAACTTTTTTACTAGACAATCTATGACTAATTATGGCATTCCCTTCATGAACATTGAAAAGGTTGAAGCATTCATCCGGAAAGATTTGAGAAAGAAGTTGTTTCTGTAAAGAAACAAGTCCATGTTTGTTTGAAACTTCTCGAATATCAGCAAGAAAGCATTTAACTTCAAAATGAGGTAACATTTGAGTGTAAGCAACCCTTGCAAGAGTTGTTTTACCGATGCCACCCATTCCGCAAATTCCTATAATGCGGACGTCATCTTCTCCAATATTTATTTCCGAATACAACTCCTCCAAACGTAAGCTAATTCCAACCAACTCATCATGAACAATTGGATATGTCTGACATAATTTTGCTGATATCTTCTTAACAATATCTCCGATAAACTCTGATTCATTCCTACAATGAAATAAAAAATTGCTTCTATCTTTCAAATGCACTTTTTCATTTTTAGTTCAATATAGTTGGAAGCAAACAAAAAGCAAGAATAAGGCAGTAAGACATATTATAGCTTCAAAATACACAACTTGCTGGTTTGTTGAAATATGGGAAGTCTCAATTCAACACAAAGTTATCAAAAATAACATGCAATCCAAAAAAACAACAATTTTTTAGTCATTAAAACTAGGAAATAGAGAAGTAAAGAAAGAGATACCTATTATTTAAATGCCATCCCGTGATGTTAGCCACTTCAGTCAAAGCATTTCGCCACTTTAGGATCTTGTCTTTATTTTCTCTGTATCTTTCTTCGTGTTTAGCAAAGGCTTCTTCAACTTTTTCTTTTTGTTTTCTTAAATCGGATGGATCCACATCGTAGAAAATTGGAAATACTTTATGACCCTTGTCATTTTTTTGTTTAACAATCTCCGCAAGCTCCTCCAAGCACCAACCTGAAAAGATATAGGTTTTTGAAAAAACGATTACCGAGCACCATGATTGCTGAATTGCTTTGAAGAGTTCCGGTGCGATCTCTTCACCAGCCTCCAACTTTGGATCATCTCTGAAAGTGACGATCCCACTTGTATTTAGAGCATGGTAGAGATGATCCGTAAAGTTCTTGCGGGTATCTTCACCTCTAAAACTCAAGAACACATCGTACTTCTTTCTGGAATTGGATGAGGATGTCAAAGGTAACGAGGACATGACGAGGTATGAGAAGAAAAATATATGTGGATGTAGTGTTCAAAGAGATGGCTCAATACCTCAGAAATAAATTAGAAACAGCAAGTATATGAGGATGAGGAAGGAGAAAAACAGACGAAAATTCGAGGGAAAACAAAGGACTTGTGTAAGAAATTTGTGTTTTACTTGGCCAAATGAATCTATCTATATAATAATAGCTATGGAAGGGAGTAGGTGTGGAAATAGGAGGTTATAGATGCTCTTTCCGGGTTGTCAAAATGGAGCCTACAATTATTATTGTGTGTTGGACGGTTTGTGTTTTACTCTCTGTTTTTTTCTATATATATTATCATATTTAGTTGACCACATATGTGATTTTACGTATTTAATATTTAATTATCTTTTTAATTGTAATAATTAATATAAAATAATACTTTTTATTTGAATTATTAAATATAAATAAAATATATTAATTTATCAATTCAAATATTACAATATAAATTTTTTAAATAATAAATAATGTATTTTTAACATATTCAAAGTACAATATAGTTTTCCTTTAATATATTTTCAAGATATGAGCATGAAGAAGGAGAAAATCAGATCAAATTTCCAGGGAACTACAAAGATTTCTGTAAGCAATTTCTCCGTACATTTCCTTTGTTTCCAAATGAAAGCGCGTAGGTGGGGAAATTGGGGGATGATAGATGTTGTCTCCAGGAAGAATCCAAGAAAGAGTCGACAAAATGGAGCCTACAATAATTCTAAGTAATAATTCAAGTGTTTTACACCATCATTTTTACTTTATAATTATTATGTATTAACTAATTGTGTTTTCCATGCTTAACTAGTTTGTTATGTAACATACATCTATTTTTATTTTATTTCATTAATTATATATTTATTTTATTAATTAGTCTAATTAATTATTATTTAAAGATATATGATGGTACTGCAATTTCTTGACGCTCTATGAAACAAACAATTACTACTACATTTGAGAAATTAATTTTCAACATTGGATTTCGTTGTCTCAAAGATCTTAAGTGAGGCTTACATGAGGGGAAATAAATTCACACTATATATATATGATTGTGATATATTATGTATCAAAAGATTATGTACTCTTTTTTCCTTCACTAGGTTTTTGTCCCACAGAGTTTTTCCTAGTAAGGTTTTTAATGAGGCATATCCTTTATACAATGAACATCCAAGGGGGAATTTTATGAATATTATTAAATGGACGTTCAACCTTTCATCTCCCTTAATCTTTAACTTTTCCTCTTCTTTAACCTTTCATATTCTTGTAACTAATTTTTCCTATTTATGTATATGAAGAGTCGAATCTCCCTATATATATATAGAGGAGTACGCTACTTGTAAATTGAATGAAAATATAGAATGCAATACAAATTCTCATATTCTCATAGACATCCTTTATCTATTGTTTTTGTTTATAACAAGGTGATTGTTTTAAAAGTTTTTAATCATAAATTTTTACCGGGGTACCGCTGAAATTTTCGTTTTAAAATAAATTCATTTAATTCATAATAAAATTATTTTATAACGAGAATTATTTTTAGATATTAAATGTAAATTTATTATTTCAAAATTGAAGATAACACATAATTAAATGATACCGTTGTTCTCATCGGACGTTGTGAGGGTATTAATATCTTTCTCACATGTAACTGTACTCTCAGTTCTAAAATTTGATTAATACCCTCCTTTGCTTTGCATGATAGTTGCATGGCCTTGATGAAAGCGATAGGAGGCTTATAATCATTAATCCCAATGGCTTTTCTCAAAACTGATATCAGCCTGCACAACCGAAGATGAAGACATGGTTATGTGATGGAATAGAACACAATGTACAGATCCTAAAAATACTCGTGCAAGTTGTTTACCACAATTACTGCTGCTTCCCTGATCGGCCAGTTATAAAATTGAAAATGTTTTTAATCCGTTTAGGCTGCGGCCCTTCTTCCTCTGTTCCCTCGTCGATATTACGTTTTCCTTTCACAAGGGAAGTGCTGCCTACGGATCCATCGGTGTCAGTAGAGTGATGATGGATATGTTCAAAGTTTGGAGAAGATTGAGTGGTATGGCACTGCACCTCTTTTATTTCTTCCAAATCTTTCTCATACATTATTCTAACACCACTCCTCTTCATATTAACAGAAGGAAAATCATCTGCGACTTGGAAACACATCTCAAGCTCATGGCATTCATGACCAGAGCAATCCATTGTCCATAAATTCTTGGTTTCCCATTCACCACATTTATTCTCGAAGGATAATGGGTATAGTTTATCACGCGAGAAATAACAAATAAACAGGTGGTCCTTTGTTATGGGCTCCAAATATTCTCCACAAAAAGCAAAGCAATCCGATGAGATCCACCGATGATTTCTACCTT
The DNA here is from genome assembly GCA_039519145.1 of Kokia cookei. Lineage (NCBI taxonomy): Eukaryota > Viridiplantae > Streptophyta > Magnoliopsida > Malvales > Malvaceae > Kokia > Kokia cookei. The sequence goes on along the minus strand of CM076908.1, from coordinate 45,062,330 downwards.
GAAAAACAGATCCACTATAACTAGATTGTCCAGAATTTCTACAATGGATATAAGCTCTACCGCTGACAAACCTTTCCTCAGGACCACCATCTTTGACGAAAATGCAGCAGAAAGCAACTCCAATCCATTGATTGTCATTCTGAATATTGAGAGGCAGAGGTATGTCAATTACAGAGCCGCCTCTCTGTTGGCTGAACCATTCTGGGATTTCATTTCCAGGTATAAAAACCTCAAACTCTTTTCTTGAATTCCCAAATGCCTGCAAATTAAAACATCAGTTGTTCTTGAATTTGCAAATGCCCGCAAAATAAAATATCGATTATAAAAAAAATAGATTAATCAACCTTAAGATGTGTTTTCAGCAATGTTATAACACTAATGTTCTCTGCCAATCTGTAGCAGTTTAAGGCTCTAACGTTAGCACCATACTCTATCCACTCAGTTTTCATTTTTGCTAGAAGCACAGGCAACGATTCAAGCTCTCTGCAGTTACACACTCCAAGACTTTGAAGATTGGAAAGACGAGTAAGAGACGCGGCTATGCTGGTGAATTTGTTTCCACCAAGACTAAGAAATCTCAATGAGGATAGACCAGAAATATCACTAGGAATATCTCCTTCACCCATATTGCACAGGCTGCAATTTGACAATTTAAGATATTCAAGCTTGGAGAGTCGAGTAAGAGATGTCGGTATGCTGTTGAAATTGTTACCCTTAAGATCAAGATGTTTCAAAGATGATAGACAAGAAATAGCACTAGGAATATCTCCTTCACCAAGATTGCAGTCCCTTAGATTCAACTCTCTTAATGAACTCAAACCGGATAATGAAGGTAGCATTAGAGCTATGGGATTCATCCTTCCTCTTTGGCTTAACTTGAAAAGAGAAAGGAAATTTCTTTTTAACTTAGACGGGCCCTTGCATCCATAGAAAGACAAAACTTGAAGACTTTTCAATTGAGAAATGAAGGATGGTGGTTCTTTTATGGCTATTTCATTCAAGTCAAGCTCTTCTAAAGATTCTGCTTGCTGCAAATTCTCTGGGAAATATTCAACTTTATAACAAGCAGAAAGATCAAGAGTTTTTAGGTGTTCCATATTCCCATCAATCTCTGGGAACCTTGCAAGATTTGAGCAACCCGAAAGAATTAAAGTCTCAAGGGATTCCATTCCAATTTCGGTTGGAAGACTCCTAAGACTTTTGCAGTCTCTTAAATTCAAAACTTTAAGTCTCTTAAGCAGTCCAAGTGATGGATGAACATGTGCTAATCTGGTACAACCTTCCATAATCAGAACTTCGAGATATGGGGCTGTTGTGAAGTCTGGTGTCTTGATGAGGTTTTGGGACCCTTTAAGGTTCATTATTTTCAACTTATACAATGGCTGTTGAAAACAATAACAAATTAGAGATAAAAGAGAAAACATAATAAGCTAAAACACAGGGATCACTTGAATTTAATTCTTACTCTATTCCCCTTCCATAGTTGTCCGATGCGACTATATGGTAAGAGAAGCACGACAAGATTGTCTGGTTGAAAGGTTGAAGGCAGTGATTTTAAAGGATATTTTGTCCAATCTAAAAGTCGTAACTCATTAGAAAGATACTTGAGATCATCACAATTTGAGAAGCAAAGCACTTTGAGAAATCTCAAATTTTTCATCTTCAAAAAGGCATCAGCATTTAAATCGAGCATATTGCTCGATTCCCTAAAAACCATGGGCGAAACAAAAACGAGCATTAAAATATACATAAACATCCAATACTATTTTTAAGGACTTGTATATGATATTTATATCTTATACGTGTCCAAACATGAATATTGATATATGATTCTCCAAGAATTATTTAAATAAATGAAAAGGCTTCTTTTTTAAAAAAATCACACATACCCATTTCAAACGTATATATATCTATCTAACACTCACATTTGACTTTGAATTACCTAAGCCTTAGAAAACTAGAATTAAAATTTTGATTTATATTGGTGCAATGGTAATGCATAATTTTATTCAAGGTTACTAAACGAAACTATAACACATCATTAAAAATGAAATAAATTGATTTTATTTTTAAAAACTTTTGATGACATATTAAAATCTTGTACACTTAGGATACATTATCAATGCAATCAAATATAAGCAATGAATATTACTAAGGATATATCTCTATTGTGTTTCTTTTGAATGAGTAACGCGTCACTAGGTAAATTTCATAGATATAACATTAAATATAAAGCATTAAAAGTTTTTTTCCTTGATTTCTATTGGATACTTTTACCAAAAAAAAAATTGATAACAATATTAATAATACACGTCATAAATGTGTGTATATTTTTTCTTACTTTTTATTGTCGATTATCATCCCTTCAATTGTTTCTGTAACCTAAAAGAAGAAGAATAGAGAATAAGACAAAATTATAAATGATTTTACTTTCAATATAGTAAATAAAGCGTTTTAAATAAAATAAAACCTATCTAATGAGAGTGATTAATGAAATTAAGTACTTATTTCTATAAACCCTTATTAACAGTTATAATCGACAAATGGAACTTATCTCAAAGCAATTGTACGTCACTTTTTTATGGACTACTAAACAAATCGATTGGACTAAGCTTTTTTGTTGATTAAAAATTCTATAAAAAAATAGTATGAATTTTTTGTTGAATGATTTACCGTGTTTTATGTTAGGACATGATGGACGTCTTTTTCTTCCCACAACCTGCAACGTTTTCCAGGTTCATCAACCGATTTTTCCCTAACAATTTTTCTTCCCATTTCTTGTATTAAGCTGTGCATCCACAAACAGTTGTGTTCATCGACTTTTATGAGGGATTTCTTAATGAGAACATCTATTCCAATAGTTGAGAAAAACTCACAACCATCCAATACTTTCATTACAAAATCCTTCTCCTCTCCATTGAAGAAGCATGCTATCTCTAGAAATATATTCTTTTCGCATTCTTCCAATCCATCAAAACTAATTCGAAGTCTATCGAGAATTTCTTTGTTAGAATCTCGTTTAAGTCGTTCGATTGCACTTCTCCATTGAGCTACATCTCTACCGCACAAAAATGAACCCAAAACTTCAAGAGCTAAGGGGAGACCACCAGCATAATGTACAACATGTTGAGAAAGCTCGATGAAATCATCTTTTGGCGTTGTATCACTATCAAAAGCTTTCAAATTAAAAAGCCTAAGTGAATCATTGGGATTCAATGTTGTAGGCTTATACACATCACTGATTTGATAAGATCGGAGCAAATGCTCATCTCTTGTTGTTACAATGATCCTGCTCCCTAAACCGAACCAATCACGCCTTCCAACCAAGCATTTCAAGTGTTGTATGTTATCAACATCATCAAGAACAACAAGAACCTTTTTGCTAGACAACCTACGGCTAATTATGGCATTCCCTTCATGAACATTGAAAAAATTGAAGCATTCATCTAGCAATATTTGAGAAAGAAGTTGTTTCTGTAAAGAAACAAGGCCACATCTGTTTGAAACTTTTCGAATATCAGCAAGAAAGCTTTTACATTCAAAATGAGAGGACATTTGAGTGTAAACAACCTTTGCAAGAGTTGTTTTACCGATGCCACCCATTCCGCAAATACCGATAATGCGGACATCGTCTTCCCCAATGTTTATTTTCGAATACAACTCTTCCAAATGTAAGCTAATTCCAACCAACTCATCATGAACAATTGGATATGTCTGACATAATTTTGCTGATATCTTCTTAACAATGTCTCCTATGAACTCTGATTCATGCCTATAATGAAATAAAAAATCACTGCTATCTTTCAAATGCACTTATTCATTTTTAGTTTAGTGAATCATGAAATATAATACAGTTGGAAGCAAACAAAACGCAAGAATAAGACAGCAAGATCTGTTATAGCATCAGAATACACAGCAAGAATTACCTATTATGTAAATGCCATCCTTTGATGTTAGCCACCTCAGTTAAAGCAATTCGCTACTTTTGGATTTTGTTTTTATCTTCCTTGTACCTCTCTTGTTGTTTGGTGAAGGCTTCTTCAACTTTTTCTTTTTGTTTTCTTAAATCGGATGGATCCACATCGTAGAAAATTGGAAATACTTTATGCCCGTTAACATTTTGTTGTTGAACAATCTCAGCAAGCTCCTCCAAGCACCATCCTGAAAAGGCATAGGTTTCTGAAAAAATGATTATTGAGCACCATGACTGCTGGATTGCTTTGAAGAGTTCCGGTGCGATCTCTTCACCGGCCTCCAGCTTTGGATCATCCCTGAAAGTGATGATACCACTCCTCTTTAGAGCATCGTAGAGATGATCCGTGAAGTTCTTGCGGGTATCTTCACCTCTAAAACTCAAGAAAACATCGTATTTCTTTCTGGAAATGGATGAGGAAGTCGAAAGTAATGACGACATGACTATGTATGAGAAGAAAAATATATGTGGATGTAGGGTTCAAAATCAGTCGCTCAATACCTCAGAAACAGTAAGTACATGAGCATGAGGAAGGAGAAAACAGAAGATATTTACAGGAAACAACAAAGGACTTTTCTAAGAAATTTCTGTATAGGTTTCGCACCTTTTACTTTTCCAAATGAATTTATGTTGATGATAATACCTATGAAAGGGAGTCGGTAACAATAAATTCGGGGGCCATAGATGAGCGTTAGATGTTCTTTTCGGGAAGACTGCAAGAAGCTGAGAGTTGACAATTGCCGCTTACTTTAATTACAACTAATACTTATAGAGTTTTAAGAGTTTTTTTTTGGTTAAAATTTGTCAAAAGTCATCGTACTTTTTATAAATTAAAAATTAGTCGCTACATCATTAGTCATTAAACTATGGATAAATTTTTGTTTTTGTCACTTAACTAAACAAAGTTACAATTTGATCATTGAAGTTTTCAAAATTATTTTTTTGACAGCTAACTATCAATTGACACTTTTTTAATTAGTATAATAATAATAATTTTAATCCTCAATTTTTATATTTTTTGTCATTTAACACTGATTATATATACAATAATAAAATTTGAAATTATTTTTAAAAAATTTAGAGAACTCTAAAAATTAAATTAAAATTTAAATTAAAACTGTTGAATCATAATAAAGTTTGGAAAGCAGGATCTGTTATGACATCAAAATACACAACTTCCTCTTTGGTTGAAATATTGAACTTTACAATTAAATATGTAGTAACTATATTTTTTTTGGGTCAAGCTGAGTTCAAGGGCGAATTTAGGGGACTGATAGGGGCCATCCCCTTAAAATGATTTTTTTTATTTAAATTCTTTAAAATTTTTTAAATTTATAAAAATAAGAGTGCATGTTGACCCCCTAAAAATCATAAAAAAATGATTTAATTCTTTAAAATTCTAAAAATATAAGCTATTAAAATTGTGAAATTACATTTTTACTGTCGTAAAATATTATAATTTAATTTTAACTCCCTAAAACAATTTTCTAAATTCTCCTTGATTAGGTTGGAAATTTATTTTATTTTTATAAAATATTATTATTTCATAGTTTTTTTATTTATTACTAATTAGAATTATAGCTATTATTTATTAATAAAAACGAAAGACAAGAGTTAACGAAAGAGAATTAAAACAAGACACACTCACTGACAAACAAATAAAACAAGACAAAGGAAAAACAATAATTCAAGAAATAATTCAAATGGAGGCAAGTAATAATTCAAGTGTTTTACATCATCCATTTTACTTTATTATTATTAACTAATTGTGTTTTACATGCTTAACTAGTTTCTTATGTAACATACATCTAATTATTTTTATTTCATTTAATTAATTAGTTTATTTAATTATTATTTAAAGATTTATGATTATCTATTTAAAAATTTATATTATTTTATGTAATGTAAAATAATTAAAATATTTTATTAGACTTAACACATAATTTGGTACCTGAGTTTGACACTCTTTTCTAATGTGATACCTATTTTATTGTTTGGTTTAATCGGTAATTGTTTTTGACAAAAGTTATATATTTTGGTACCCAAATCTAATGATGTTAACCTTTTAGTATTTAATTCGAGTTTTAAAATTGATTTGATGAAAATACATAATTAGCTAATAATATTAGCAATTAACTTTCATCGAATCAACCATAAATCCTGAATTAAATCACACCAATTGGATTGTATTTGACAAATGAAATACAAAATTCAACAAATCCATAATTTACACTAAATTTATTCTATTAACAAAAATATAAAAAATTCAAAGCTAATGTTGAAGTTTGTCTCATATTAAGTCAAATTTGAGAAAAAATTTTCTAGTTAAACTCTGTTTATTTGTTTCGATTAAACTCTATTTATTTGATTCAGTCAAACTTTTATTAGTTTAGATTATTTTATTATTATTTGACCTAGAAATTTAGCCTATAAATAGGCTCTTTTACAACTTTAGAAAATATATCCATTAGAGATTAGAACTCGTGACACTTTTGGAATTTAATGTTCGCGTTTTGAGGGTTCTTTGTTTTTGAATTTTTAGAGTTTAGTTTTTATTTTTATCTTTTATACTCTTCATACTTTTGTCATTATAGTAAAATTATCTTTACCCGTGATTTTTTTATCTTTTTCGGAGAGTTTTTTCACGTTAAATTTGTGTGTCTAATTTTTTAATTTCTTTTGTTATTTTTTACTTGTTTGTTACTTAATCAGATCGATCTCTAATAACTAATATTATTAGTAATTAATTTTTATTAAATCCATCTTAATAACAATAAATCGGGGGCCATAGCTGAGTTAGATGTTCTTTTCGGGAAGACTCCAAGAAAGTGAGAGTTGACAAATGGTGCCTACTTTAATTGCAACTAATTATCATAGAGTTTTAAGATTTTTTTTTTGTTAAAATGTGCCTAAGTTTTTGTATTTTTTTATAAATTTAAAATTTAATCTTTATATTATTAGTTATTAAATTATGAATAAATTTTTTTATCATTTAATTAAAAAAATTACAATTTAGTCACTGAACTTTTTTAAATTTATTTTTTGTGGTTATACCTGACTATTAAATGATACTTTTTTAATTGGTATAATAATAATTTTAATCTTTAATTTTTATACTTTTATATCAATTTGACTCTATAAAATAATAAAAATTGAAATTCTTTTTAAAAAATTTAGAGAACTCTAAAAATTTAAATTAAAATAAAAGTAAATAAAAAATTCATAATATAATTTGTTTTGACAGTTTGGATTTATGAAAAATAATTTAAATAAATTAAAAATTTGAATCGAGATTGAAAAAAAAATTGTGGTATATTTTTTATTTTTTTCTAAAAAATGATATGAGAGTCGATTTTACAAACCACTATAATATCAATTTTGGATGTTTTTTAGGAGCATGAAACTTGATTTGAAAATATTATTAATTTGGTTTTGAGAAACATTGAGGAAGCATGCAGTGACCTAACATATTTTTTGATTTTGTTCTATTTTTAATTTGTTATAGTATTTGATTGAATAATAATTTTCTATATTGTTTCCCATACATATTAGTTCTTCAAAAACAACATTTTTGAGATTTTATTTTTCTATAATTTTATATAAAATCTATTATTTTAAAAAAAAAATACTTTTGACTTTTTTTAATATTTTTATATAGAATTAGAGTCAAATTTAAAAAATATAAAAATTAAGAATTAAAATTATTATTTTACCAATTAAAAAACTGCCAGTTAATAATCAAGTGACCAAAAAAAATAATTTCTAAATTTTTAATAATAAAATTGTAATTTTTTAATTAAATAACAAAAATAAAACTCACTCGTAATTTGATGACAAATGATATATTTATTAGTCTAAAAATAGTGGCCTGGATTTAGCCGTAAGTCCCATTAGAACTTACGGACTGTGAGGTATCATTACGTAATCTATATAATATAATATTCACAAACATCATCAAAGAAGGCATTGGTTAAATTGATTAACTTAAAGTTTCGGAAATCATAGAATTTTAGGTTTTATTTCATCATACTAATATTTTATTACAAGGCATAGGTTTTATTTGCGTTGGTTGAGGAGATATCTAACTCTATTATTCACCAAGTATGGGGTTTTGGAGGTGACTATGAGTTTTGATGGTTTGCTACTTGCAACTAAGTGTAAATCAAGATAGATTTTTCAATGGAGATGAAATGATGCCTGCGAGATTCATGCTTGACAAATTCAGAGTGGTGACTCTGTGATGTCTGAATCCGTAGGTGACACCAATCTGATTTCAAATAGGGGAAGAAGTAAACCAATTTGTTGTTAAAAGGTTGTAAGGATCATGAGCTATACGAGAATTCAGTGGTAGAAGGGCAGATTGATCGGTGGTGATGTTGGGTGAATTCACAGACAAAATAGCCTCAAAGGTTGCTATTTGGCAGAGATTGAGATACACTGTAAAAACCAATTCCACCGATTACCCTCTTGGATTTCAACACCTGATGAGGCTCACACCCAAAAAAGTGCTCTAAGCTTCGATTTCAACATCAATCAATGTTGCGGATATAATGAGTACTAAATTATGGTAAATAAGAACTTTATTTGTACGATCAAACCAAAACAGGGGAAAAAGAGAAACTTATAAAATTAACTAAATAGGAGAAAACATCAATAATGACCGGTAAAGTGCGGGCAGAGGAGTCATGGTCAACAGATGAAGGGCAAGACGGGGATGAACTAGTAGCAACATAAGAGAACAATCTAGGACTGACAATAGACACACAAGTGTGCGTGACTGGTGGCTCAACTACCGGAAGAGTGGATGAAAAAAACCAGATGCCCCTGATGGCTGATGAGATGAGGAATCACTTCTTTTGGCAAAAGGAAATACATGTTCTTGAAACTTCACATGCCGAGAAATAAGACCCGTCCATGAGAGTCCATGCACTTGTACCCATGATGCATGGGACTATATCCCAAAAAGGTGCAAGGTGTACTTCGATGCTCCAATTTGTGCCTGTTGAAAGGGCGGATACGAGGAAAACATAGGCTACAAATACCATAGAAACGCATAATCTTGAGCATGATTGTATGGCTTCTCATGAGGGGAAATGTTGCTAAGAACCTTTGTAGGAAGCCTATTAATGAGATACAAGGCTGTTAGAAATGCATCAGACCAAAATCTACAAGGTAAAGAAACTTGTGTGAGTAAAGTGTCGCCAAGTTCCATTATATGTCTGTGTTTCCTCTCCACTTTTCCATTTTGAGACGACGAGTGAGGACAAGTCGAACGATATTGAATGCCACAATCATCCAAGTAAGAATGAAGACCTCGAAACTCGCCTCCTGAATCCGTCTGAATCGCAACAATAGAACTATTGAATTGATTGTGAACAAGCTTTTGAAACAACTGAAATGCTTTGAAGGCCTACCTAAAGATCAATTTTCACTAACTCAAACGATTTGTGATACAGCGTTTGATGAGAAGAAAAAGAAGAAGATGCAAACCTTGTTTTGAAGGCTTTGTGACATAGAGAGAAGAATAAAACTCCCTTGGCTTCAATGCAGAAACAGTAATAAAGGGAGAATCCTAGTGAGAACAACAGGGGACAATATCCAGATGGCCACGATTTTTTGCGTCTCAATCAAAGGTTTGAAAAGTTGGATTCTTTGAGGTGCCCATTCAATGGACTAACAAAACTGAAAAGAGGAGAAACTTATAAAATTAACTAAATAGGAGTAAAAAAAAATAAAAAATTGGAAAGGCTAGTGAAGTAGTCCACCGCAATTACTGTTTCTTCCTCTGTTTAGGCTGCGGCCATTCTTCCTCTGTTTCCTCCTGGATATTACGTTTTCGTTTTACAAGGGAAGTGCTACCTACGGATCCATCGGTGTCAGTAGAGTGATGATGGATATGTTCAAAGTTTGGAGAAGATTGAGTGGCATGGCACTGCAGCTCTTTTATTTCTTCCAAATCTTTCTCATACATTATTCTAACACCGCACGTCTTCACATTATTATTGCAAGGGAAAGACACCTCAAGCTCATCGCATTTATGATCAGAGCAATCCATTGTCGATAAATTCTTGGTTTCACATTCACCAGATTTATCCTCCAAGGATAATGGATAAAATTGATCACGCGAGAAATAACAAAGGAACAGGTGGTCCTTTGTTGTGGGCTCGTCATCTAAAGCAAATATATCAGTTTGGACCCTTCGTCGAATTCTACCTTGAAAATCAGATCCATTATAACTAGATTGTCCAGAATTTTTAGAAAGGATATAAGCTCTACCGCCGATCAACTTCATCTTGGAACCACCATCTTTGTCGAAAATGCAGCAGAAAGCAACTCCAATCCATTGACTGTCATTCTGAATATTGAGAGGTAGCGGTATCTTAATTCAAGATTCGCCTCTCTGTTGGCTGAACCATTCTGGGATTTCATTTCCAGGTATAATAACACTAAACTCTTTTCTCGCAAATGCCTGCAAATTAAAACATTAGTCGTTCTTGAATTTGGAAATGCCTGCAAATTAAAATATCGTTGGTTCTGTAACTAAAACCTTGAAAAAAAAAAGATTAATCAACCTTAAGATGTGCTTTCAGCATTGTTATCGCACTTGTGTTTTCTGCCAATCTGTAGCAATTAATGGCTCTAATGCTAGCATAATAACCTTTCCATGTTAGAAGCACAGGCAGCGATTCAAGCTCACTGCAATTTGACAATCTAAGATTTTGAAGCTTGGAAAGATGAGTAAGAAACGCAGCTACGCTGGTGAAATTGTTATCACTAAGATCTAGAATATCCAATGAGGATAGACCAGAAATATCACCAGGAATATCTCCTTCACCAATATTGCACAGGCTGCAATTTGACAAATCAAGAAAGTGAAGCCTCGAGAGTCGAGTAAGAGACGCCGGTATGCTGTTGAAATTGTTTCCCCTAAGAGCAAGACATCGCAATGAGGATAGACGAGAAATAGCACTAGGAATATCTTCTTCACCAAGATTGCAGTCGCTTAGTTTCAACTCTCTTAATGAACTCAAACCGGATAATGAAGGTCCTTTGGCTTACCTTGAAAAAGGAAAGGAGACTTCTTTTTAACTTAGACAAAACTTTGAAGAAGGATGGAGGTTCTTTTATGGCTGTTCCACTCAAGTCAAGCTCTTCCAAAGATTTTGCTTGCTGCAAATTCTCTGGCAAATATTCAACTTTATAACAACCAGAAAGATCCAGAGCTTTTAGATGTTCCATTTCCCCATCGATCTCTGGAAACCTTGCAAGATTTGAGCAACCCGAAAGAATTAAAGTTTCAAGGGGTTCCATTCCAATTTTGGTTGGAAGACTCCTAAGACTTTTGGAGTCTCTTAAATTCAAGAGTTTAAGTCTCTTAAGTAATCCAAGTGAAGGATGAACATCTACTAATCTGGTACAACCTTCCATAATCAGATCCTCCAGATATGGGGCTGTTGTGAAGTCTGGTGTCTCGATGAGGTTTTGGGACCCTTTAAGGTTGATTATTTTCAACTTATACAACGGCTGTCCAAAACGATAACAGATTAGAGAGAAAACATAATAAAACTCGTTATTATTATTAACCGTTTATATTAAAATAAGCTAAAACACAAGTATCAAATGAATTTAATTCTTACCCTATTCTCCATCCATAGTTGTTCAATGCGACTGTATGGTAAGAGAAGTATGACGAGATTGTCCGGTTGAAAGCTTGACGGCAATGATCTTAAAGGATATCCTATCCGATCTAAAAGTCGTAGCTCATTAGAAAGATATTTGAGATCATTACAATTGGAGAGACAAAACACTCTGAGCAATCTCAAATTTTTCATCTTCGAGAAGACATCGAAACTCAAATTGAACATATTGCTCGATTCCCTAAAATCATGTGCGAAACAAAAATGAGCATTAAAATATGCAAAAACTTTCAATATCCATTTCAAACATACGACTTAGGAAACTATAATTAAAATTTTGATTTATATTGGTGCAATGATAATACGTAATTCTATCAATGCATCAAATATAAGTACTTAATATTTGTAAGGATTTATCTCTATTGTTTCTTTTGAAAGAATAATGTATTGTTAAATAAATTTCATAAATATATTAAATATTAGGCATTAAAGGTTTTTGTCATTGATTTTTATTGGATACTTTTACCAAAAAAAAACCTAAAAGCTAAAAACTTTGAGCAATCTCAAGTTTTTCAGTTTCGAGAAGGTATCGACACTCAAATTAAGCTTCTTGCTCAATTCCCTAATAATCATGAACAAAACAAAAATGAGCTTCAAAATATACAAAAACATTCAATACCTAAAAGCTACGCTGCATGGTTTTTTTTTTTAAGTACCCACATTCGGTACTTATATGTAATGCATATCTGAATATGGTATTGAGATATGATTGAATATATTAGACGATACTTTATCCGATACTTACATTCATACTTTTAATCACCTAAGCATAAAATATAATATTGAAAAATTAAACATTAAAGGTGTTTTTGACTGCGTGAAAAAATGAAGAGACATGAGAATGAAATGTGCTTAGAAAGAGAAAAAGTGAGAAAAAAAAAAAAAGGAGAGATGATCATTTATGTGTATTTTTTTCTACCTTTTATTGTCGATGATCATGCCTTCAACCACTTCAGTAGCCTAAAAGTAATCAAGAATAAACAATAAGAACATAAAATAAATGGTCTAAATTGTATGATAAAACTTTTGAAAATTCACATACATGTTCAACATTATCACAATCTTTTGGTCGAAATATAGTAAATACAATATTTTCTAATGAGAGTTATTCAATAAAATTAAAGCTACTCAATGTCACTTAAGGATCAATATATAACCCAATTAGAGTAAGCTTTGGATTTACACCATATATTGTTAAAAGAAAATACTGTATATAATTTTTGTTGAATGATTTACCGTGTTTTTTGTTAGGACATGATGGACATCCCTTTCCTTCCACAATCTACAACGTTTTCCAGGTTCATCAACACATTTTTCTTCAAACACCAACTTGAAAAGGCATAGGTTTTTGAAAATACGATTGTCGAACACCGTGATTGCTGAATTGCTTTAAACAGTTCAGGTGCGATCTCTTCCCCGGCTTCCAACTTTGCATCATCTCTAAAAGTAACAATCCCAGGCCTCTTTAGAGCATTGTAGAGATGATCTGTGAAGTTGGTGCGAGTATCTTCACCTCTAAAACTTAAGAAAACATCGTATTTCTTTTTAGAAATGGACGACGAAGTTGAGGATAACGACAACATGAGGATGGATGAGAAGAAAAAGACATCTCAATCTAGTGATCAAAATCAGAAAGAAACTGGGAGAAATGGATATAGGAGGATCAGAAAGAGAAAAGCAGATCAAAAATAGATGAGGGATGATGTTCTTTCCCAGTAGGTGAGAGTTGAAGAACTGGAGACTAGTTTAATTAATTATAATTAATAATTAAAAATGTTGGACGGTTTGTATTTTATGTTGGATATATAATAGTGCGGTTGTTAGGGATTAGTATGCAATTATTAAATGAAGTTATCAATAGTTTATTAAATTACAAACGACACAGCCTTGGGGACATCTATCCACGGAGTAATCGATAGACTAAAACAATTTGACTCTTTAATTTTATAAAACAAATCATTTTAATTCTTCATTTAATTTTCCGAAATATTATAGATTAAATTCGAAACAAAATAAATGGTTGGTGTAATCGATAGTTATAGCAAGGGGATCAGGCGATTTTTATCAAATCAATATTGCAAGCGATCCCCACATATGGCATGTCCTGTTTTTTATTGCCAATTTTTTTTTTTGTGAGGAAATAGAAGCTGTATTTTGTTGGTACTAGTGGCAAAAATCACAGTCGAATCGAGGGATTGATTGGTGTTCATGGGAGACGTTATGTAATCTGAAGGAGGGTGGGGGATTGGGTTTTTGAAAACTAACGAAGTTTAATGTAGCACTTTTGGCCAAGCATAGGTGGTAGTTGATTTGTAATCCTACTTTCCAACTATCCTTCAATGCCGACACCTCAGCTTTCCAACGTATCCGACGTTCTTCTAATTTCTAGGGTCAACTTGTGTTACTCTTCTCTGTCTGCCACCTATCATTGCCAATATCCCACTTCCCATTACATCACTTTCTATCTCCTTCTCTCTATCCCTCCTCTGTGAATCCCACACGACCATCAAACTCTTCTGTGATTCCTATTTAATTTACTGTTTTTGTTTTTCTCTCTTCTTTTCTTAGAGTTGAAATTCACTTCGTCTGCGTCTTGCATTCCATTCCTTTACGTGCCCCACTTTTTCTTTTTCATTTTTATATAAAGAAGTTCGAGTTTATGAGTTGGGGTTGAATTTATATTTGGTGAAGACCATTATTTTGAAATGACTGCATGAATTGCATGTTTATGTTTAATGTTATATATATATATATATGAGAAAAAATTGTATGAATCAATGACACCACATTATTTGTATTTATTTTTTAATAATTTTATGTCACATCAGTATTTTTATTTTGAAAAAAAAATCAAATTCAAAATAAAAATTTTGAAATTACTGATGTGACATTAAACTATAGGAAATGAATAATATTCCTGTTTCATATATTATTTTTTTATATATAATATTTAAAGATAAGAGGTTTTGTTTGAAAGAGTAAAGTAAGATATTTAAAATTATAGTGTTTTAGGTTTAAATTACATATGATAGAATTTGAACCCACGTCAATTACATTAGTAAAATCTTTAATACGACTCATTATCTATTATGGGTTTTTTTTTTTGAATATACACTGATATAATTACATAGTAGTATCTATTCATACTTTCTTAACCATTTGATAAAGCACACACAGATGCTCGAACTCGGGACTCCTAGGATGAAAAACATCATTCTTTTCACTGGAGCCACTTGTTGGATTATTTTTAAACAAACATTTATATTCTAAATTTACGGTTTTAACGTACATAAGATCTCTAATTCTTTTTGTTTAAAATAAAAATTCATGCTTTGACCCTTATACATGTAGTAAAATTGAGCTGAATATAAGTAAGAAATTTGATTTTGAAGACTATTTGAATTTAATTCAATTAAATTTTATTTAGGTTTAAAATAAGATTAAACTATTTAAACCAAAGTTTTCAAAATTAGTTAGATGGTTGAATTGGTTAGTACATTCATTTTCAATTTTTAATTAAATAATTATTAAAAACATTAAAAAAAAAATTCAATTCAACTATTAAATAAATCGTTTTTTAACTTGATTTAATTGATTCTAAATAATTCTCTGAAAAGCTAATTCAAATTTTTTTGCTTCGACCGATACCTCCATCAGTCTAACCCAATTCATGTTATGAAAGGGGAAAGAAGGTTGGAAATGGAAAATTAAGGGATATATAAATTGGGAAGAAGTATAGCAATTCAGATAGGTTTGATTGATTGGACAAAGATGGTTTGACAGCAAAAATGAAAGCAAAGAATGGAGAATGGATGAATGGTTGTCTTAAAATTGAATTTCATTTGTCTTACGTACGTCATTAGGATTCTCAACCCCATTACATTAACACCACCTAATTCTGATGATTTTTTTTATGATATTCTCGTAATAATAAGATTTCGTCAATTCTCGTATTGTTACAATGATTTCAACCCATCAAGTGAATTTTGAAGTGAACATTCGATGTTGTTAGACTAAAAATTAGGATACAACTAATTTTAATGTTAAAATAACGTACTATAGGAGTCGAACTTAAGTACTCAAAGACTCGGGACTTTAGCTATTGTCAATAATGCTAAAACTTCATTGATAGGTATCTAAATAATATTTTAAGTAGTTATATTTGGGGTAAACTATACAAATAGTGAAATTGTTATAAGTCTATACACTCCGAATTAGTAGGTAATGCTTAAATTACGACTATACTGGTGAAAGAACCTAATTGATATAATATTGATACATCTTTCCGCACATTTGCTATACTTGTTAGAAGCTCAGGCAAGGATTTAAGCATCTTGCAATTTGATAATTCAAGCATTACAAGCCTGCTCAGTTGAGTAAGAGCCAAAGGAATGGTGATGAAATTGTTACCCGTAAGATAAAGATAACCCAAAGAGGAAAGACCATGAATATCTGCTTCAGCAAGAGTGCACATGTTGCAATTTGACAAATTAAGAAACCAAAGCTTTGAGAGCCGAGTAAGAGATGCAGGTATGCTGATGAAATTGTTACCACTAAGATCAAGATCTGTCAAGGAGCATAGACCAGAAATATCTCGTGGAATATCTCCTTCACAAAGATTGCAGTCCCTTAGTTTTAGCCTTCTTAATGAACTCAAACCTGACAACAAAGGCAGCATCGGAGCTATGGGATTCGTCCTTCTTCCTTGGATTACCTTGAAAAGAGAAGGAAAGTTTGGTCGTGACTTATATGATGGTCCCTTGCGCCCGTTGAAAGATAGAGTTTTAAGATTTTTCAATTGAAAAATGAAGGACGGTGGCTCTGTTATGCTTGTTTCACTCAAGTCAAGCTCTTCCAAAAACTCTACTTGCTGCAAATTCACTGGCAAATATTCAATTTCAAAACAACTAGAAAGATCAAGAGTTTTTAGATGTTCCATTTTCCCATCAATCTCCGGAAACCTCACAAGACTTGAGCAACCTGAAAGAATTAATGTTTCAAGAGATTCCATTCCAATTTTGGTTGGAAGATTCCTAAGACTTTTGCAGTCTCTTAAATTCAAAAGTGTAAGCATCTTAAGCACTCCGATTGATGGATGGACATCTACTAATCTGGTACAACCTTCCATAATCAAAGCTTCAAGTTTTGGTGCTGTTGTGAAGTCAGGTGTCTTGATCAGGTTTTGGGACCCTTTGAGGTTCATCATTTTCAACTTATACAAGGGCTGTTGATGACAATAATAAATTAGAAAGAAAACATACTACTGCAAATTTTTGTTTCTTTTTTACCTTAATCACTTATATTAGAATAAGCTAAAACACAAGGATATATAAGATGAGTTAGTTCTTACTCTATTTCCCTTCCACAGTTGTTTAATATGACTATATGGTAAAAGAAGTGCGACAAGGTTGTCTGGTTGGAAGCTTGAAGGCAAGAATCTTAAAGGACATCCTGTCCAATCTAAAAGCCGTAGTTCATTAGAAAGATATTTGAGATCATCACAATTTGATTCACAAAGCACTTTGAGCAATCTCAAGTTTTTCAGTTTCGAGAAGGTATCGACACTCAAATTAAGCTTCTTGCTCGATTCCCTAATAATCATGAACAAAACAAAAATGAGCTTCAAAATATACAAACACATTCAATACCTAAAAGCTACGCTGCATCAGTATTTTTTTTTAAGTACCCATATTCGGTACTTATATGTAATGCATATCTGAATATGGTATTGAGATATGATTGAATATATTAGACGATACTTTATCCGACACTTACATTCATACTTTTAATCACCTAAGCATAAAATATAATATTGAAAAATTAAACATTAAGGGTGTATTTGATTGCGTGAAAAAATGAATGGATATGAGAATGAAATGTGCTTGGTAAGAGAAAAAGTGAGAAAAAAAAAAAAGGAGAGATAATCATTTATGTGTATTTTTTTCTACCGTTTATTGTCGATGATCATGCCTTCAACCACTTCAGTAGCCTAAAAGTAATCAAGAATAAACAATAAGAACATAAAATAAATGGTCTAAATTGTATGATAAAACTTTTGAAAATTCACATACATGTTCAACATTATCACAATCTTTTGGTCGAAATATAGTAAATACAATATTTTCTAATGAGAGTTATTCAATAAAATTAAAGCTACTCAATGTCACTTAAGGATCAATATATAACCCAATTAGAGTAAGCTTTGGATTTACACCATATATTGTTAAAAGAAAATACTGTATATAATTTTTGTTGAATGATTTACCGTGTTTTTTGTTAGGACATGATGGACATCCCTTTCCTTCCACAATCTACAACGTTTTCCAGGTTCATCAACACATTTTTCTTCAACAATTTTTCTTCCCATTTCTTGCAACAAGGCATGCATCTGCAAATATTGGTTGTCATCACTGACTTTTATGAGAGATTTCTTAATGAGAACATCGATTCCAATATCTGGGAAAAACTCACAACCATCCAATACTTTCATTACCAACTCTTTCTCCTCCCCATTGAAAAAGCATGCTATATCTAGAAATATATTCTTCTCCCTTTCTTCCAATCCATCAAAGCTGATTCTTAGTGTGTCAAGAATTTCTTTGTTAGAATCTCGTTTAAGCCTTTCGATTGCACTTCTCCATTGAGCTAAATCTCTACCGCACAAAAAAGAACCCAAGACTTCAAGAGCTAAGGGGAGGCCACTAGCATAACGTACAACATCTTCACTGAGTTCAATGAAATCAGCTTTCAGCACCGTATCACTATCAAAAGCTTTCAAATCGAAAAGCCTAAGTGCATCGTCGTGATTCAGGGTTGCAGGCTTATACACATCATCGATTCGATAAGTTCGGAGCAAATGTTCATCTCTTGTCGTTACAATGATCCTACTTCCTAAACCGAACCAATCACGCCTTCCAACCAAGCATTTCAAGTGTTGTAGGTTATCAACATCATCAAGAACAGCAAGAACTTTTTTACTAGACAATCTATGACTAATTATGGCATTCCCTTCATGAACATTGAAAAGGTTGAAGCATTCATCCGGAAAGATTTGAGAAAGAAGTTGTTTCTGTAAAGAAACAAGTCCATGTTTGTTCGAAACTTCTCGAATATCAGCAAGAAAGCATTTAACTTCAAAATGAGGTAACATTTGAGTGTAAGCAACCCTTGCAAGAGTTGTTTTACCGATGCCACCCATTCCGCAAATTCCTATAATGCGGACGTCATCTTCTCCAATATTTATTTCCGAATACAACTCCTCCAAACGTAAGCTAATTCCAACCAACTCATCATGAACAATTGGATATGTCTGACATAATTTTGCTGATATCTTCTTAACAATATCTCCGATAAACTCTGATTCATTCCTACAATGAAATAAAAAATTGCTTCTATCTTTCAAATGCACTTTTTCATTTTTAGTTCAATATAGTTGGAAGCAAACAAAAAGCAAGAATAAGACAGTAAGACATATTATAGCTTCAAAATACACAACTTGCTGGTTTGTTGAAATATGGGAAGTCTCAATTCAACACAAAGTTATCAAAAATAACATGCAATCCAAAAAAACAACAATTTTTTAGTCATTAAAACTAGGAAATAGAGAAGTAAAGAAAGAGATACCTATTATTTAAATGCCATCCCTTGATGTTAGCCACTTCAGTAAAAGCATTTCGCCACTTTAGGATCTTGTCTTTATTTTCTCTGTATCTTTCTTCGTGTTTAGCAAAGGCTTCTTCAACTTTTTCTTTTTGTTTTCTTAAATCGGATGGATCCACATCGTAGAAAATTGGAAATACTTTATGACCCTTGTCAGTTTTTTGTTTAACAATCTCCGCAAGCTCCTCCAAGCACCAACCTGAAAAAGTATAGGTTTTTGAAAAAACGATTACCGAGCACCATGATTGCTGAATTGCTTTGAAGAGTTCCGGTGCGATCTCTTCACCAGCCTCCAACTTTGGATCATCTCTGAAAGTGACGATCCCACTTGTATTTAGAGCATGGTAGAGATGATCCGTAAAGTTCTTGCGGGTATCTTCACCTCTAAAACTCAAGAACACATCGTACTTCTTTCTGGAATTGGATGAGGATGTCAAAGGTAACGAGGACATGACGAGGTATGAGAAGAAAAATATATGTGGATGTAGTGTTCAAACAGATGGCTCAATACCTCAGAAACAAAGAAGAAACAGCAAGTATATGAGGATGAGGAAGGAGAAAAACAGATGAAAATTCGGGGGAAAACAAAGGACTTGTGTAAGAAATTAGAAACAAATGAATCTAACCGTATACTAATAGCTATGGAAGCGAGTAGGTGTGGAAATTGGGGGTTATAGATGCTCTTTCCGGGAAGACTCCAATTGTCAAAATGGAGCCTACAATTATTATTGTGTGTTGGACGGTTTGTGTTTTACTTCTATATATATTATCATATTTAGTTGACCACATATGTGATTTTACGTATTTAATATTTAATTATCTTTTTAATTGTAATAATTAATATAAAATAATACTTTTTATTTGAATTATTAAATATAAATAAAATATATTAATTTATCAATTCAAATATTACAATATAAATTTTTTAAATAATAAATAATGTATTTTTAACATATTCAAAGTACAATATAGTTTTCCTTTAATATATTTTCAAGATATGAGCATGAAGAAGGAGAAAATCAGATCAAATTTCCAGGGAACTACAAAGATTTCTGTAAGCAATTTCTCCATACATTTCCTTTGTTTCCAAATGAAAGCGCGTAGGTGGGGAAATTGGGGGATGATAGATGTTGTCTCCAGGAAGAATCCAAGAAAGAGTCGACAAAATAGAGCCTACAATAATTCTAAGTAATAATTCAAGTGTTTTACACCTTCATTTTTACTTTATAATTATTATGTATTAACTAATTGTGTTTTCCATGCTTAACTAGTTTGTTATGTAACATGCATCTATTTTTTTTTTCATTAATTATATATTTTATTAATTAGTCTAATTCATTATTATTTAAAGATATATGATTGTTTTTTTTATTTGTTTAAAAACATAATTTATGTAATGTAAAATAATTAAAATATTTTATTAGACTTAACACATAATTTGGTACCTGAATTTGACACTTTTTTTGATGTGGTACCTATCTTATTTTTTTGTTCAATCTGGTACCTATATTTGATAAAGTTATATATTTTTGATTTATAGAAATCTCAAGTATGAATTCATCTCATTTTTAATTTCTTTTCTTTTTTTAGCAAGCATGATATTTGATTTTTTTTTTTTTTTGGATTTCTCCATTCTCCATTCATCTCATTGTTTGGGTCAACTATATTCGAGGCATCAAAGCTAAAAGTTCTGTTTTTAGGAGTGGATGAGAAGAAGCACCCAGGGAAGCTTCCCAGAACTTATACACTTACACATACTAATATAACATCAAAACTTACCTTAGCAACCTCACAAACCATTAACAACTCTCAGTTAAATCTTTTTTATCTCATCACAACCCATTTCTTTAAATTTTTTATTTTTATTATTTAGAATAAAAAAAAGGAGATTTGAGGTTTGATTACAGTTGTAAGGCTAGGCGAACAAATTATCCAGGGACGAAGTAGGGGCTGAATGGAAGAAAGTGAAGGGAAAAATGTCACCACACATCCATTGTCACATAAGCGGAGGTTCATTGTCACATAGCTGATCCAAACAGTCATGAAGAATGGAGAAACACAGTCATGGAGAATGGAGAAATCTCAAAAATAAAAATCAAATGAAGAAATCCCAAAAAATAAAAATTAAATATAACGCTTGCTAAAAAAATAGAAACTAAAAATGGGATGAATTCATATTTGAAATTTCTGTAAATTTTTCCCTAAAGTAATGATGAAATTAGCAAAAAAAATAAATCAAAGGGAAAGGAGGAGACGGCAGGGCAAAGGGGAGATTTTAGATATTTATGGTTAAAAAATAATTTAAATGATATGTAAATGACATGTAAAAATTAATCCACATATCATTAAATAATTGAAAAAAGATATGGATGATGTGACGTAACTGATTCATCCATTCCTTTCTCTCGAATGGAGGTGGTTAAATAGTTTACTACAGTTAATGCTTCTTCCTCGACCAGCCCATTATAAAATTGAAAACTTTTTGCATCCGTTTTGGTTGCCGCCCTTCTTCCTCCGCTTCCTTGTAGACATTACGTTTTCGTTTTATGTGAGAAGTGCTACCTACTGATCCATGGTTGTGAGCAGAGTGTTGGTGGATGCGTTCAAAATTTGGAGAAGATTGAGCGCTATGGCACTGCAACTCTTTTATTTCTTCCAAATCTTTCTCATACACTATTTTAACACCACTCTTCTTCACCTTAGCACGGTGTCTAAGTCGATTTACGAAAGCCGCCTCAAACTCATCGCATTTTTTTTCTAAGCCATCTGTTGTCCATAACTTATTGGTTTCACAGTCACCATATTTATCCTCCATGGAAATTGGATATATTTGATCACGCGACCAATAACGATGAAAAAGGTGATCTTTCATTATGGGGTGAAATGGTTTACCCAAAATCCTGCCGCCCCACCCTTTAATAACTCGACGATTTCTACCTCGTAAAATAGATTCATCACAGCTGGCTTGTTCAGAATTTCTGCAATGCATATATGCTGTACAACCGA
This sequence comes from Kokia cookei, assembly GCA_039519145.1. NCBI lineage: Eukaryota > Viridiplantae > Streptophyta > Magnoliopsida > Malvales > Malvaceae > Kokia > Kokia cookei. Next base: position 45,039,995 of record CM076908.1, on the reverse strand, counting down.
TAAGCTCGAATTCCCTTGAAGCATCTTCATTGACAAAAATGCAGCAACAAGCAACTCCAATCCATTGACTATCTTTCCGAAGGTTGATAGGTAGGGGTATCGTAATTGAAGAGTCACTTTTTTGTTGGCTAAACCATTTTGGGATCAGGCGATTTTTATCAAATCAATATTGCAAGCGATCCCCACATATGTCGTGTCCTGTTTTTTATTGCCAATTTTTTTTTTTGTGAGGAAATAGAAGCTGTATTTTGTTGGTACTAGTGGCAAAAATCACAGTCGAATCGAGGGATTGATTGGTGTTCATGGGAGACGTTATGTAATCTGAAGGAGGGTGGGGGATTGGGTTTTTGAAAACTAACGAAGTTTAATGTAGCACTTTTGGCCAAGCATAGGTGGTAGTTGATTTGTAATCCTACTTCATTAGTAGCACGTGTTTTGAAAGTAAAATATTATGCAAATAGTGAATTTTTAAAAGCGGAGTTAGCGAGTCAACTTTTGGCTATATGGAGAAGCATTTAGGCAGCACAAGGGCTCTTGTTGAAGAGGAGTAGCTGACAAGTTGGTGATGGAAAATCAATTCCAGTTTGGGATATTGCCTGGTTGCCTGGAGACAGACCCTACATAATTAGATCATCACGAGTTAATGAGGTAAAATTTGTGGCTGATCTGATTGACGAGTAGAGTGGGATGTGGAAGGAGAGTGTAGTCAGCATCACCTTTAATCAACAGGAAGCTAGGAGAATACTGAGTATCCCGTTGATGCAGTACGGGTTATCGGACAAGTTGAAATGGTGTCCCAACAAATCTGTCGAGTATACGGTGCGCAGTGGGTATCGGCTGTTGTTGCAGGGCTTTCCAGGAACTGAGAATGATTTGTACAAAGACAGATTCAAAAAAGCGGACTTTTACAGACAATTATGGCAAGCAAAGGTGTAAGATAAAATGAAAATTATAACCTGGAGAGTTTTACATAATCATATACCTACAGATCTAATTTGCAGGTTAGAAGGCTAGTAAATGATGTTGTATGTTTGCGTTGTGGAGAGGCGGCAGAGACTGCTTTTCAAGCATGACAGCACAGGTATGCTTCACAGAACATAACTTGCACATAAACAAGCTGACTTATCATCTAAATCATCACTTAAACATAAACAAATCAGCTAACTAGTTTTAATACATCAACAAAACCAGATACAAACTGAACTAGACTAGTTTGCACGTAACAAAAAATCAGCTGCATGGTTGATCACCAAAATCCTTGCTGCTGCATTACTGGCCAACATTCAACATATTCTCCACCAACAGAAAAGAAGCTGGAACTGACGCTTTGAGGATTTTTAACTTGAAGAACAGATCCATTATTACTAGATGGTCCAGAATTTCTATAATGGATATAAGTTGTACTACCGATGACCTTTTTCTCAGAACCACCATCATTGGCGAAAATGCAGCAGAAAGCAACACCAATCCATTGACTGTTATCCTGAATATAGAGAGGTAGAGGTATCTTAATTGAAGATTCGCCTCTCTTTTGGCTGAACCATTCTGGGATTTCATTTCCAGGTATAATAACATCAAACTTTTTTCTTGAATTCGCAAATGCCTGCAAAATAAAACATCAATCTTTCTTGAACTTGCAAAATAAAATATCAGTGGCTCTGTAACTAAAACCGTGAAAAACAGAGAGAGATTAATCAACCTTAATATGTGTTTTCAGCAATGTTATTGCATTGATGTTCTCAGCCAATCTGTAGTAGTTAGTGGCTTTAATCAGAGAACCATAACTTATACACCACTCGCTTGTCATTCTTGCTTGAAGCGCAGGTAATGATTCAAGCTCATTGCAATCTGACACTCCAAGCTTTTTTGAAGATTGGAAAGATGAGTAAGAGACGCAGCTACGCTGGTGAAATTGTTACCACTAAGATCAAGAACTCTCAATGGGGATAGACCAGAAATATCACTAGGAAAATCTCCTTCACCAATATTGCACAGGCTGCAATTTGATAATATAAGATATTCAAGCTTGGAGAGTCAAATAAGAGACGCCGGAATGCTGTTGAAATTGTTTCCCCTAAGATCAAGACATATCAAAGAGGATAGACGAGAAAAAGCACCAGGAATATCTCCTTCACCATGATTGCGGTCCCTTAGAGTCAACTCTCTTAATGAACTCAAACCGGATAATGAAGGTAGCATTAGAGCTATGGAATTCATCCTTCCTCTTTGGCTTACCTTGAAAAGAGAAAGGATATTTCTTTTTAACTTAGACGGACCCTTGCATCTATCGAAAGACAAAACTTTAAGATTTTTCAATTGAGAAATGAAGGATGGTAGTTCTTTTACGGCTGTTTCACTCAAGTCAAGTCCTTCCAAAAGTTCTGCTTGCTGCAAATTCTCTGGCAAATATTCAACTTCGTGACAACCAGAAAGATGAAGAGTTTTTAGATGTTCCATTTTCCCATTAATCTCTGGAAACCTCGCAAGATTTGAGCAACCCGAAAGAATTAAAGTCTCAAGGGATTCCATTCCAATTTTGGTTGGAAGACTCCTAAGACTTTTGCAGTCTCTTAAATTCAAGAGTTTAAGTCTCTTAAGCAGTCCAAGTGATGGATGAACATCTACTAATCTGGTACAACCTTCCATAACCAAAACATCGAGATATGGGGCCGTTGTGAAGTCTGGTGTCTCCATGAGGTTTTGTCTGTAGGAGGATCCCGAAAATGTCACGAATGTTACTAGCTCTCGATACAGTGACCACCCTAATTCAAGGGCTGTCGAAAACAATGTTATTACCTCCTTGAATGCTAATAGCATTCGTGACACTTTCAGGGTCCTCGTACTGATGGGTGTAGTCTCTTAACTGTGCCGAGAGCTTCAAGGAACTTGATAAGCAATTTAAGGCTGATTATTTTCAACTTATACAAGGGCCGTCGAAAACAATATCAGATTAGAGAGAAAACAGAAAACATAATAAAGCTTATTTTTATTGTTATTATTTTCATCTTTTTCAAATTTTAACCGTTTATATTAAAACACAAGGATCATATGAATTTAATTCTTACTCTATTCCCCTTGCGTAGTCGTTCAACGCGGCTATATAGTAAAAGAAGTGCGACAAGGTAATCCGGTTGAAAGTTTGAAGGCAATGATCTCAAAAGATATCTTGTTCAATTTAAAAATCGTAGCTCACTAGAAAGATATTTGGGATTATCACATTTTGAGAGACAAAACACTCTGAAAAATCTTGAATTTTTCATTTTCGAGAAGACATCGACACTCAAATTGAGTATCTTGCTTGATTCCCTAAAAATCATAAACAAAACAAAAATGAGCATTAAAATATATAAAAATATTCAATACCTAAAAGTTATGTTTCTCCTATACTATTTTTTAAGGACTTGATCTGATACTTATAGTTAACAGTGTCCAAATATGAGTACTGATATATGGTCCTTCAAAAACTCTTTAAATACATGAAAAAGTTTTTTTTTTTTTAAAAAAAACTTTATAAACAATATTAAGATTTCAGTTAATTGAGCAAAACAATATAACATAATACATGAGGTAGAATTGCCTGGAAGAGTAACTTAGTTCATGATGTATTAGGTGAGTCTTGGAATGGTAGGGTTAATAATTATATATTAAAACTTTAGGTAGTTAGTTTAGTTAGGTTTTTTTACATCAAAAAAATATGTAAGTACTTACTATTTGCCAAGATGTATCTCTATCATTTCTTTTGAAAGAGTAATGTGTTGCTAAATAAATTTCATACATATAACATTAAATATTAAGCATTGAAGGTTTTTCGCTTTAAAATAAGGGTAAAGTATAAAAATAATCACTTTTGTTTGCTTCAGATTACATTTTAGTCACTTATGTTTGAAATGTCACGTTTTAATCATCCCAGGTGGCAATCCAACTGGATGTTAAGTACCAACTTAAATTTCCAAGCGAGCTGAAAATAGATTAATTAATTAAAATTTTTAAACCCTAAACCTTAGTTGAAAAACTGTTAATCTCCTCTCTTTTTTAGTTTTCTTTTTCATTTGATTGTGAATTTTTTTTATTCAACATAGAAAAACAAAAGATGGATTCAATGGAGGGTCCGAGTATGTCTTCTTTGCATCCTTCTATCTCTTCACATCCTAATATTTATATTTTCCAGTTTTTTCACGGTTCTTAAGTAATTAGTTTCTCAACCCGATTTTTTTTTTTATTTGAATCGGCTTGTTTGTTCACAATCCCTTTGTGGGTATTCCATATTTTTCTTTCTTACAACTAATTTTGTGGTGATTTTTCTTATTGCAGTTCTTGAATAAAATGTTCATGAATAGCAAGGTAAATTAACACAAATCAGTAGTAAAAAAGAAAAATCTGGAATACCCACAAAAGAGATTGTGAACAAACAAGCCGATTCATATCAGAAAAAATCGGATTGAGAAACCAATTATTCAAGAACCGTGAAAGAACTGGAAAATATAATGACTAGGAACAAAAACGATTACCCTCTTCTTATTTGCTGGCAACCACTTGATTTTAAGTCTTTGAACATAAATTTGTCGGCAAAGAAGACATACCCGGACCCTCCATTGAATCCATCTTTTGTTTATCTATGTTCAATGAAAAATTCACAGTTAAATGAAAAGGAAGACTAAAATAAGAAGAGACGGAAAGAAAACTAAAAAAGAGAGAAGATCAACGGTTTTTTCAGCTAAGGTGTAGGGTTTAAAAATTTTAATTAATTAAATTTATTTAATTAAAAATCTATTCTCGTCCCATTTGAAAATCCAAGTTGGCACTTAAAATTTAGTTGGATTTCACCATCTTTCGATCTTTTCTCTAGCTTTCTTATATCTCTTTCCATGATTCGCAAAGTCCTTTTCAACTTTTTTCTTCTAATTTCTTAAATCGGATGGATCCACATCGTAGAAAATTGGAAATACTTTATGTTTCTTATCGTTCTTATGTTTAACTATCTCAGCAAGTTCCTCCAAGCACCAACTTAAAAACGCATAGGTTTTTGAAAAAAAACGATTACTGAACACCATGATTGCTGAATTGCTTTAAAGAGTTCAGGTGCAATCTCTTCGCCGGTCTTCAACTTTGGATCATCTCTAACGGTAACAATCCCACGCCTCTTTAGAGCATTGTAGACTGATCTGTGAAGTTTTTGCGAGTATCTTCACCTCTAAAACTTAAGAAAGCATCGCTTTTCTTTTAAGAAATAGAGGAAGTTGAGGGTAACGACAGCATGAGGATGTATGAGAAAGAAAAAGATATCTCAATCTAGAACTCAAAATCAGAAAGAAACTGAGAACAATGGAGATACGAGGAAACGAAAGAGAAAAGCAGATGTACAAATAGATGAGGGACGGTGGTATTTCCAAGAAGGTGGCTTATTTTAAATCATATGTAATATTCAAAAATGTTGGAGGGTTTGTATTTTACGTACTTAACAATTAAAGAGAAATTGGTGTCACCTTTACCAATTACTTCTTATCACAACGACAAAGCAATTTCCTTCCACTGAATATAAATAATATTGGACTAGCAAGCGTATGAAATGGACCAACCACGATTCTCTCTGATAATGCATTGTTGGATCATGCTTGACTTTTCCTCCTCCATCTGCAAATATCAACAAGGGTGGGTTCAGTTTCAATGGTTACTTGAAGGTCGATGGAGGTGCAAGTCTCGATTCAAGTGGGCTCTTTAAACTTACTAATACTAACATCCGACTAAGAGGTCATATCTTCTACTGGAATCCTATCCAGTTTAAGAACACATCTGCAAAATAGAATAAAATCGGTTGAAAAATGGGAATAAATCCCGAAACAAAATTAATCAACAAAATCAAATATAGAATAAAATCTGTTTTTAAACGTCGGGAATAAATCTCGAAACAGAATCATTCACATAATTCTTGTTTGGAAATAAAATCCAAATAGAATAAAATCAGTTGAATAGCGAGAATAAATCATGAAACAAAATTATTCAACAAAATCAAATATAGAATAAAATCTATTGAAAGTAGGAATAAATATCGAAACAGAATTATTCACTTCATCCTAGATATTAGGTTCTCGTTTTATGTGAGAAGTGCTATCTACTGATCCATCGTTGTGAGCAGAGTGTTGGTGGATGTGTTCAAAATTTGGAGAAGATGGAGTGGTATGGCACTGCAACTCTTTTATTTCTTCCAAATCTTTCTCATACACTATCATAACACCACACTTCTTCACCTTAGCATTGTCATTAGCATAGAAGGGTGAGAAAGACACCTCAAGCTCATCGCATTTCTGATCTAAGCCATCTGTTGTCCATAACTTATTGGTGTCACAGTCACCATATTTATCCTCCATGGAAATTGGATATAATTGATCACGCGACCAATAACGAAAAAGAAGGTGATCTTTCATTATGGGCTGGTTATATCGTTTACCCAACAACCAGCCGCTCCCATCAATTTGTCGACGATTTCTACCTCGTAAAATAGACCCATCACAGCTGGCTTGTTCAGAATTTCTGCAATTGATAAATGCTGTACAACCGATAGTCTCGATTTCCCTTGAAACATCATCATTGACAAAAATGCAGCAACAAGCAACTCCAATCCATTCACTATCTTTCCTAAGGTTGATAGGCAGGGGTATCGTAATTGATGCGTCACTTGTTTGTTGGCTAAACCATTTTGGGATTTCACTTCCGGGCATAATTATATCAAACATTTTTCTGGAATTTGCAAATGCCTGCAAAATAAAACACAAGTCATTCGGTAACTAAAGCCATAAATTCTCGAGCATGAGATTTTTTAAGGGAGAAAATAGAGATGAATCGACCTTAAGAAGTTTTTTCAGCAGTGTTAATGCATTGATATTCTCAGCCAATTTGAAGCAGTTAATGGCTTTAACGGCACCCGAATCCACTAAATTGCATACTTTTGATGGACTTGCAACTACTTCAAGTGAAGAGCAATCATCTATCCGCACATTTGCTATACTTGTTAGAAGCTCAGGCAACGATTTAAGCATCTTGCAATTTGATAATCCAAGCAATTTAAGCCTGCTCAGTTGAGTAAGAGCCAAAGGAATGGTGATGAAATTGTTACCCGTAAGATAAAGATAACCCAAAGAGGAAAGACCATGAATATCTGCTTCAGCAAGAGTGCACATGTTGCAATTTGACAAATTAAGAAACCAAAGCTTTGAGAGCCGAGTAAGAGATGCAGGTATGCTGATGAAATTGTTACCACTAAGATCAAGATCTGTCAAGGAGCATAGACCAGAAATATCTCGTGGAATATCTCCTTCACAAAGATTGCAGTCCCTTAGTTTTAGCTCTCTTAATGAACTCAAACCTGACAACAAAGGCAACATCGGAGCTATAAAATTTGGTCGTGACTTATATGATGGACCCTTGCGCCCGTTGAAAGATAGAGTTTTAAGATTTTTCAATTGAAAAATGAAGGACGGTGGCTCTGTTATGCTTGTTTCACTCAAGTCAAGCTCTTCCAAAAACTCTACTTGCTGCAAATTCACCGGCAAATATTCAATTTCAAAACAACTAGAAAGATCAAGAGTTTTTAGATGTTCCATTTTCCCATCAATCTCCGGAAACCTCACAAGACTTGAGCAACCTGAAAGAATTAATGTTTCAAGAGATTCCATTCCAATTTTGGTTGGAAGATTCCTAAGACTTTTGCAGTCTCTTAAATTCAAAAGTGTAAGCATCTTAAGCACTCCGATTGATGGATGGACATCTACTAATCTGGTACAACCTTCCATAATCAAAGCTTCAAGTTTTGGTGCTGTTGTGAAGTCAGGTGTCTTGATCAGGTTTTGGGACCCTTTGAGGTTCATCATTTTCAACTTATACAAGGGCTGTTGAAGACAATAATATATTAGAAAGAAAACATAATACTGCAAATTTTTGTTTCTTTTTTACCTTAATCAAAGTTTAGTCACTTATATTAGAATAAGCTAAAACACAAGGATATATAAGATGAGTTAGTTCTTACTCTATTTCCCTTCCACAGTTGTTTAATATGACTATATGGTAAAAGAAGTGCGACAAGGTTGTCTGGTTGGAAGCTTGAAGGCAAGAATCTTAAAGGACATCCTGTCCAATCTAAAAGCCGTAGTTCATTAGAAAGATATTTGAGATCATCACAATTTGATTCACAAAGCACTTTGAGCAATCTCAAGTTTTTCAGTTTCGAGAAGGTATCGACACTCAAATTAAGCTTCTTGCTCGATTCCCTAATAATCATGAACAAAACAAAAATGAGCTTCAAAATATACAAAAACATTCAATACCTAAAAGCTCCGCTGCATCAGTATTTTTTTTTAAGTACCCACATTCGGTACTAATATGTAATGCATATTTGAATATGGTATTGAGATATGATTGAATATATTAGACGATACTTTATCTGACACTTACATTCATACTTTTAATCACCTAAGCATAAAATATAATATTGAAAAATTAAACATTAAGGGTGTATTTGGTTGCGTGAAAAAATGAATGGATATGAGAATGAAATGTGCTTGGTAAGAGAAAAAGTGAGGAAAAAAAAAAAAGGAGAGATAATCATTTATGTGTATTTTTTTCTACCGTTTATTGTCGATGATCATGCCTTCAACCACTTCAGTAGCCTAAAAGTAATCAAGAATAAACAATAAGAACATAAAATAAATGGTCTAAATTGTATGATAAAACTTTTGAAAATTCACATACATGTTCAACATTATCACAATCTTTTGGTCGAAATATAGTAAATACAATATTTTCTAATGAGAGTTATTCAATAAAATTAAAGCTACTCAATGTCACTTAAGGATCAATATATAACCCAATTAGAGTAAGCTTTGGATTTACACCATATATTGTTAAAAGAAAATACTGTATATAATTTTTGTTGAATGATTTACCGTGTTTTTTGTTAGGACATGATGGACATCCCTTTCCTTCCACAATCTACAACGTTTTCCAGGTTCATCAACACATTTTTCTTCAACAATTTTTCTTCCCATTTCTTGCAACAAGGCATGCATCCACAAATATTGGTTATTATCACTGACTTTTATGAGAGATTTCTTAATGAGAACATCGATTCCAATATCTGGGAAAAACTCACAACCATCCAATACTTTCATTACCAAATCTTTCTCCTCCCCATTGAAAAAGCATGCTATATCTAGAAATATATTCTTCTCCCTTTCTTCCAATCCATCAAAGCTGATTCTTAGTGTGTCAAGAATTTCTTTGTTAGAATCTCGTTTAAGCCTTTCGATTGCACTTCTCCATTGAGCTAAATCTCTACCGCACAAAAAAGAACCCAAGACTTCAAGAGCTAAGGGGAGGCCACTAGCATAACGTACAACATCTTCACTGAGTTCAATGAAATCAGCTTTCAGCACCGTATCACTATCAAAAGCTTTCAAATCGAAAAGCCTAAGTGCATCGTCGTGATTCAGGGTTGCAGGCTTATACACATCATCGATTCGATAAGTTCGGAGCAAATGTTCATCTCTTGTTGTTACAATGATCCTACTTCCTAAACCGAACCAATCACGCCTTCCAACCAAGCATTTCAAGTGTTGTAGGTTATCAACATCATCAAGAACAGCAAGAACTTTTTTACTAGACAATCTATGACTAATTATGGCATTCCCTTCATGAACATTGAAAAGGTTGAAGCATTCATCCGGAAAGATTTGAGAAAGAAGTTGTTTCTGTAAAGAAACAAGTCCATGTTTGTTTGAAACTTCTCGAATATCAGCAAGAAAGCATTTAACTTCAAAATGAGGTAACATTTGAGTGTAAGCAACCCTTGCAAGAGTTGTTTTACCGATGCCACCCATTCCGCAAATTCCTATAATGCGGACGTCATCTTCTCCAATATTTATTTCCGAATACAACTCCTCCAAACGTAAGCTAATTCCAACCAACTCATCATGAACAATTGGATATGTCTGACATAATTTTGCTGATATCTTCTTAACAATATCTCCGATAAACTCTGATTCATTCCTACAATGAAATAAAAAATTGCTTCTATCTTTCAAATGCACTTTTTCATTTTTAGTTCAATATAGTTGGAAGCAAACAAAAAGCAAGAATAAGACAGTAAGACATATTATAGCTTCAAAATACACAACTTGCTGGTTTGTTGAAATATGGGAAGTCTCAATTCAACACAAAGTTATCAAAAATAACATGCAATCCAAAAAAAACAACAATTTTTTAGTCATTAAAACTAGGAAATAGAGAAGTAAAGAAAGAGATACCTATTATTTAAATGCCATCCCTTGATGTTAGCCACTTCAGTCAAAGCATTTCGCCACTTTAGGATCTTGTCTTTATTTTCTCTGTATCTTTCTTCGTGTTTAGCAAAGGCTTCTTCAACTTTTTCTTTTTGTTTTCTTAAATCGGATGGATCCACATCGTAGAATATTGGAAATACTTTATGACCCTCGTCAGTTTTTTGTTTAACAATCTCCGCAAGCTCCTCCAAGCACCAACCTGAAAAAGTATAGGTTTTTGAAAAAACGATTACCGAGCACCATGATTGCTGAATTGCTTTGAAGAGTTCCGGTGCGATCTCTTCACCAGCCTCCAACTTTGGATCATCTCTGAAAGTGACGATCCCACTTGTATTTAGAGCATGGTAGAGATGATCCGTAAAGTTCTTGCGGGTATCTTCACCTCTAAAACTCAAGAACACATCGTACTTCTTTCTCGAATTGGATGAGGATGTCAAAGGTAACGAGGACATGGCGAGGTATGAGAAGAAAAATATATGTGGATGTAGTGTTCAAACAGATGGCTCAATACCTCTGAAATAAATTAGAAACAGCAAGTATATGAGGATGAGGAAGAAGGAAAACAGATGAAAATTCGAGGGAAAACAAAGGACTTGTGTAAGAAATTTGTGTTTTACTTGGCCAAATGAATCTATCTATATAATAATAGCTATGGAAGGGAGTAGGTGTGGAAATAGGAGGTTATAGATGCTCTTTCCGGGTTGTCAAAATGGAGCCTACAATTATTATTGTGTGTTGGACGGTTTGTGTTTAACTCTCTGTTTTTTTCTATATATATTATCATATTTAGTTGATCACATATGTGATTTTACGTATTTAATATTTAATTATCGTTTTAATTGTAATAATTAATATAAAATAATACTTTTTATTTGAATTATTAAATATAAATAAAATATATTAATTTATCAATTCAAATATTACAATATAAATTTTTTAAATAATAAATAATGTATTTTTAACATATTCAAAGTACAATATAGTTTTCCTTTAATATATTTTCAAGATATGAGCATGAAGAAGGAGAAAATCAGATCAAATTTCCAGGGAACTACAAAGATTTCTGTAAGCAATTTCTCCGTACATTTCCTTTGTTTCCAAATGAAAGCGCGTAGGTGGGGAAATTGGGGGATGATAGATGTTGTCTCCAGGAAGAATCCAAGAAAGAGTCGACAAAATGGAGCCTACAATAATTCTAAGTAATAATTCAAGTGTTTTACACCATCATTTTTACTTTATAATTATTATGTATTAACTAATTGTGTTTTACATGCTTAACTAGTTTGTTATGTAACATACATCTATTTTTTTTTTCATTAATTATATATTTTATTAATTAGTCTAATTCATTATTATTTAAAGATATATGATTGTTTTTTTTATTTGTTTAAAAACATAATTTATGTAATGTAAAATAATTAAAATATTTTATTAGACTTAACACATAATTTGGTACCTGAATTTGACACTTTTTTTAATGTGGTACCTATCTTATTTTTTTGTTCAATCTGGTACCTATATTTGATAAAGTTATATATTTTTGATTTATAGAAATCTCAAGTATGAATTCATCTCATTTTTAATTTCTTTTCTTTTTTTAGCAAGCATGATATTTGATTTTTATTTTTTTTTTGGATTTCTCCATTCTCCATTCATCCCATTGTTTGGGTCAGCTATATTCGAGGCATCAAAGCTAAAAGTTCTGTTTTTAGGAGTGGATGAGAAGAAGCACCCAGGGAAGCTTCCCAGAACTTATACACTTACACATACTAATATAACATCAAAACTTACCTTAGCAACCTCACAAACCATTAACAACTCTCAGTTAAATCTTTTTTATCTCATCACAACCCATTTCTTTAAATTTTTTATTTTTATTATTTAGAATAAAAAAAAGGAGATTTGAGGTTTGATTACAGTTGTAAGGCTAGGCGAACAAATTATCCAGGGACGAAGTAGGGGCTGAATGGAAGAAAGTGAAGGGAAAAATGTCACCACACATCCATTGTCACATAAGCGGAGGTTCATTGTCACATAGCTGATCCAAACAGTCATGAAGAATGGAGAAACACACTCATGGAGAATGGAGAAATCTCAAAAATAAAAATCAAATGAAGAAATCCCAAAAAATAAAAATTAAATATAACGCTTGCTAAAAAAATAGAAACTAAAAATGGGATGAATTCATATTTGAAATTTCTGTAAATTTTTCCCTAAAGTAATGATGAAATTAGCAAAAAAAATAAATCAAAGGGAAAGGAGGAGACGGCAGGGCAAAGGGGAGATTTTAGATATTTATGGTTAAAAAATAATTAATATAAAATAATACTTTTTATTTGAATTATTAAATATAAATAAAATATATTAATTTATCAATTCAAATATTACAATATAAATTTTTTAAATAATAAATAATGTATTTTTAACATATTCAAAGTACAATATAGTTTTCCTTTAATATATTTTCAAGATATGAGCATGAAGAAGGAGAAAATCAGATCAAATTTCCAGGGAACTACAAAGATTTCTGTAAGCAATTTCTCCATACATTTCCTTTGTTTCCAAATGAAAGCGCGTAGGTGGGGAAATTGGGGGATGATAGATGTTGTCTCCAGGAAGAATCCAAGAAAGAGTCGACAAAATGGAGCCTACAATAATTCTAAGTAATAATTCAAGTGTTTTACACCTTCATTTTTACTTTATAATTATTATGTATTAACTAATTGTGTTTTCCATGCTTAACTAGTTTGTTATGTAACATACATCTATTTTTATTTTATTTCATTAATTATATATTTATTTTATTAATTAGTCTAATTAATTATTATTTAAAGATATATGATTATTTATTTTATTTGTTTAAAAATATAATTTATGTAATGTAAAATAATTAAAATATTTTGTTAGACTTAACGCATAATTTGATACCTGAATTTGACACTCTTTTTAATGTGGTACCTATGTTATTTTTTTGTTCAATCTGGTACCTATATTTGACAAAGTTATATATTTTGGTACCGAGAATGAATGATGTTAGCTTTTTAGTGTTTAACTTGGGTGTTAGGGTTGGTTTGATGAAAAAAAATAATTAACTTCCATAAAACTAATCCTAAAATCCGAATTAAATCACATTCATTAGACTGTATTTGATAAGTTAAATGTAAAATTAAAAAAAATCCATAATTAACGCTAAATTTATTTCATTAACAAAATCATGAAAAAAATTCAAATATAATAATATTAACAATTAGCTTTCATTAAGTCAATCTTAAAACCTGAATTAAACACTAAAAAATTAATATCGTTACTTGTGTACCAAAATATATAATTTTTATCAAATACAAATAACAAATTGAACTAAAAAATAACATGTATACCAAATTAAAAAAAATGTCAAACTCCAACCAGATCTAAATTGTGACAATCTTAAATAAAATAATTAACCGTACAAATATGTATTTGAAGGATGATATCTCGTACTCGTATTATGAGTAAAGATATCTAAAACAATTATTTTATGTAAACAACGTAAATGTGTAAAAAAAAGAATTAATCGGACAAAGGGAGAAAGGATTGGATGACGCAGTTATGCCACATCATCCATATCCCTTTCCAATCATTTAGTAACATGTGTACTAATTTTTACATGTCATTCACATATCATTTAAATTATTTTTTTAACCATAAATTTCTAAAATCCCTAAAATCTCCCCTTTCCCCTATGTCTCCTCCTCTCCCTCTGTTTTATTCTTTTGCCCTTTCCTCCTCTCCTTTTGTTTTATTCTTTTTGCTAATTTCATCGTTACTTTAGAGAAAAATTTATAGAAATCTCAAGTATGAATTCATCCCATTTTTAATTTCTTTTCTTTTTTTAGCAAGCATGATATTTGATTTTTATTTTTTGGGGATTTTTCCATTCTCCATGACTATGTTTCTCCATTTTTCATTCTCCATTCTCCATTCATACCATTGTTTGGGCTAGCTATATTTGAGGCATCAAAGCTAAAAGTTCTGTTTTTAGGAGTGGATGAGAATAAGCAGTTATATCTTTTTTATCTCATCACTTACACATACTGATATAACATCAAAACTTACCTTAGCAAACTCACAAACCATTAACAACTCTCAGTTATATCTTTTTTATCTCATCACAACCCATTTCTTTAAATTTTTTGTTTTTATTATTTAAAATAAAAAAAAAGCAGATTTGGGGTTTGATAACAGTTGTAAGGTTGGGCGAACAAATTATCCAAGGACGAAGTAGTGGCTGAATGGAAGAAAGTGAAGGGAAAAATGTCACCACACATCCATTGTCACATAAGCGGAGGTTCATTGTCACATAGTTGATCCAAACAGTCATGAATAATGGAGAAACACAGTCATGGAGAATGAAGAAATCTCAAAAAATAAAAATCAAATGAAGAAATCCCAAATAATAAAAATTAAATATAATGCTTGCTGAAAAAATAGAAACTAAAAATGGGATGAATTCATACTTGAAATTTTTGTAAATTTTTCCCTAAAGTAATGATGAAATTAGCAAAAAGAATAAATCAGAGAGAAAGGAGGAGACGGCAGGGCAAAGGGGAGATTTTAGATATTTATGGTTAAAAAATAATTTAAATAATATGTAAAAATTAGTTCACATATCATTAAATAATTGAAAAAAGATATGGATGATGTGACATAACTGATTCATCCATTCCTTTCTCGAATGGAGGTGGTTAAATAGTTTACTACAGTTAATGCTTCTTCCTCGACTGGCCCATTATAAAATTGAAAATTTTTTGCATCCGTTTTGGTTGCCGCCCTTCTTCCTACGCTTCCTCGTAGACATTACGTTTTCGTTTTATGTGAGAAGTGCTACCTACTGATCCATGGTTGTGAGCAGAGTGTTGGTGGATGCGTTCAAAATTTGGAGAAGATTGAGCGCTATGGCACTTGAACTCTTTTATTTCTTCCAAATCTTTCTCATACACTATTTTAACACCACTCTTCTTCACCTTAGCACGGCGTCCAAATCGATCTACGAAAGACAGCTCAAGCTCATCGCATTTTTTATCCAAGCCATCTGTTGTCCATAAACTTATTGGTTTCACAGTCACCATATTTATCCTCCATGGAAATTGGATATAATTTATCACGCGACCAATAACGAAGAAAAAGGTGATCTTTCATTATGGGGTGAAATAGTTTACGCAAAATCCAGCCGCCCCACCCTTTAATAACTCGACGATTTCTACCTCGAAAAATAGATCCATTACAGCTGGCTTGTTCAGAATTTCTACAATAGATATATGCTCCACAACCGATAACCTGGAATTCCCTTGAAGCATCATCATTGACAAAAATGTAGCGACAAGCAACTCCAATCCATTCACTATCTTTCCGAAGGTTGATAGGTAGGGGTATCTTAATTTGAAACTTTTTTCTGGAATTTGCAAATGCCTGCAAAATAAAACACAAGTCATTTGGTAACTAAAGCCATAAATTCTCGAGCATGAGATTTTTTAAGGGAGAAAATAGAGATGAATCGACCTCAAGATGTTTTTAAAGCAGTGTTAATGCATTGATATTCTCAGCCAATTTGAAGCAGTTAATGGCTGTAAAGACACCCGAATCCACTAAATTGCATACTTTTGATGGACATGCAACTACTTCAAGTGAAGAGCAATCATCTATCCGCACATCTGCTATACTTGTTAGAAGCTCAGGCAAGGATTTAAGCATCTTGCAATTTGACAAATTAAGAAGCTCAAGGTTTGAGAGCCGAGTGAGAGATGCAGGTATGCTGATGAATTGTTACCACTAAGATCAAGATATGTCAAGGAGCATAGACCAGAAATATCTCGTGGAATATCTCCTTCACAAAGATTGCAGTCCCTTAGTTTTAGCTCTCTTAATGAACTCAAACCTGACAACAAAGGCAACATCGGAGCTATGGGATTCGTCCTTCTTCCTTGGATTACCTTGAAAAGAGAAGGAAAATTTGGTCGTGACTTATATGATGGACCCTTGCGCCCGTTGAAAGATAGAGTTTTAAGATTTTTCAATTGAAAAATGAAGGACGGTGGCTCTGTTATGCTTGTTTCACTCAAGTCAAGCTCTTCCAAAAACTCTACTTGCTGCAAATTCACCGGCAAATATTCAATTTCAAAACAACTAGAAAGATCAAGAGTTTTTAGATGTTCCATTTTCCCATCAATCTCCGGAAACCTCACAAGACTTGAGCAACCTGAAAGAATTAATGTTTCAAGAGATTCCATTCCAATTTTGGTTGGAAGATTCCTAAGACTTTTGCAGTCTCTTAAATTCAAAAGTTTAAGCATCTTAAGCACTCCGATTGATGGATGGACATCTACTAATCTGGTGCCACCTTCCATAATCAAAGCTTCAAGTTTTGTTGCTGTTGTGAAGTCAGGTGTCTTGATCAGGTTTTGGGACCCTTTGAGGTTCATCATTTCCAACTTATACAAGGGCTGTTGAAGACAATAATAAATTAGAAAGAAAACATAATAATGCAAATTTTTGTATCTTTTTTACCTTAATCAAAGTTTAGTCACTTATATTAGAATAAGCTAAAACACAAGGATATATAAGATGAGTTAGTTCTTACTCTATTTCTCTTCCATAGTTGTTTAATATGACTATATGGTAAAAGAAGTGCGACAAGGTTGTCTGGTTGGAAGCTTGAAGGCAAGAATCTTAAAGGACATCCTGTCCAATCTAAAAGCCGTAGTTCATTAGAAAGATATTTGAGATCATCACAATTTGATTCACAAAGCACTTTGAGCAATCTCAAATTTTTCAGTTTCGAGAAGGTATCGACACTCAAATTAATCATTTTGCTCTATTCCCTAATAATCATGAACAAAACAAAAAATGAGCTTCAAAATATACAAAAACATTCAATACCTAAAAGCTATGCTGCATCGGTTTTTTTTTTTTAAATACACACATTCGGTACTTATATGTAATGCATATCTGAATATGGTATTGAGATATGATTGAATATATTAGACGATACTTTATCCGACACTTACATTCATACTTTTAATCACCTAAGCATAAAATATAATATTGAAAAATTAAACATTAAGGGTGTATTTGGTTGCGTGAAAAAATGAAAGGATATGAGAATGAAATGTGCTTGGAAAGAGAAAAAGTGAGAAAAAAAAAAAGGAGAGATGATCATTTATGTGTATTTTTTTCTACCGTTTATTGTCGATGATCATGCCTTCAACCACTTCAGTAGCCTAAAAGTAATCAAGAATAAACAATATGAACATAAAATAAATGGTCTAAATTGTATGATAAAACTTTTGAAAATTCACATACATGTTCAACATTATCACAATCTTCTGGTCGAAATATGGTAAATACAATATTTTCTAATGAGAGTTATTCAATAAAATTAAAGCTACTCAATGTCACTTAAGGATCAATATATATCCCAATTAGAGTAAGCTTTGGATTTACACCATTTATTGTTAAAAGAAAATACTGTATATAATTTTTGTTGAATGATTTACACCAAATCTGTTGAACGGCGGGAATAAATCTCGAAATAGATTTATTCAATTTTAATTTTTATTCTCAAACAGAATTCATTTTTCATCTTGCAATTTGATAATCCAAGCAATTTAAGCCTGCTCAGTTGAGTCAGAGCCAAAGGAATGGTGATGAAATTGGTACCCGTAAGATAAAGATAACTCAAAGAGGATAGACCATTGAATATCTGCTTCACCAAGAGTGCACATGTTGCAATTTGACAATTCTAGAAACCCAAGCTTGGAGAGTCGAGTAAGAGATGCAGGTATGCTGATGAAATTGTTGCCACTAAGATCAAGGTATATCAAGGAGGATGGACCAGAAATATCACGTGGAATATCTCCTTCACAAAGATTGCAGTCCCTTAATTTTAGCTCTCTTACTGAACTCAAACCTGCATAACAAAAACCAACATGAAGCAAACAGATTACAAATTAGAGAATGAAAACTGAATAAGCAATCAACACCCAGACATTACGCACCAAGGATGAACATGAAAATGAAACCTCCATTGCTTTGCATGATAGTTGCATGGCCTTGATGAAAGCAATTATAGACCGTAGAGATCCAAAGACTAAAAGGCACCAGGAAGTCGGGAAGTTGTTCCTTGCTTAATTCTGTTGTTAAGGTGGAAATGATCACAGCATTGTTAAGCTCCTGCAACGTCTAAACAGAGGCAAGGGCCCTGTTTTTACCAACATCACTCGAGAAAAACACAAAATTGCTGGATAAATCCCAAACAAGTTAGATGTGTAAAAAAATATTAGTAGGAGGAGGTTGGTTAAGTAGTTTACCACAGTTAATGCTTCTTCCCCGATTGGCCCATTATGGATTTGAAATTCTTTTGCATCCCTCTTGGTTGCGGCCCTTCTTCCTTCGCTTCATCGTAGATATTAGGTTCTCGTTTAAGGTGAGAAGTGCTATCTACTGATCCATCGTTGTGAGCAGAGTGTTGGTGGATGTGCTCAAAATTTGGAGAAGATGGAGTGGTATCGCACTGCAACTCTTTTATTTCTTCCAAATCTTTCTCATACACTATTCTAACACCACACTTCTTCAACTTAGCATTGTCATTAGCATAGAAGGGTGAGAAATACACCTCAAGCTCATCGCATTTCTGATCTAAGCCATCTGTTGTCCATAACTTATTGGTGTCACAGTCACCATATTTATCCTCCATGGAAATTGGATATAATTTATCACGCGACCAATAACGAAAAAGAAGGTGATCTTTCATTATGGGCTGGTTATATCGTTTACCCAACAACCAGCCGCTCCCATCAATTTGTCGACGATTTCTACCTTGTAAAATAGACCCATCACAGCTGGCTTGTTCAGAATTTCTGCAATTGATAAATGCTCTACAACTGATATGTTCGTCATCCGTTGAAGCATCATCACTGACAAAAATGCAGCAACAAGCAACTCCACTTCAGTAGCCTAAAAGTAATCAAGAATAAACAATAAGAAAATAAAATAAATGGTCTAAATTGTAGGATAAAACTTTTGAAACGAGAGTTATTCAATAAAATTAAAGCTACTCAATGTCACTTAAGGATCAATATATAACCCAATTAGAGTAAGCTTTGGATTTACACCATATATTGTCAAAAGAAAATATTGTATATAATTTTTGTTGAATGATTTACCGTGTTTTTTGTTAGGACATCCCTTTCCTTCCACAATCTACAACGTTTTCCAGGTTCATCAACACATTTTTCTTCAACAATTTTTCTTCCCATTTCTTGCAACAAGGCATGCATCTGCAAATATTGGTTGTCATCACTGACTTTTATGAGGGATTTCTTAATGAGAACGTCGATTCCAATATCTGGAAAAAACCCACAATCATCCAATACTTTCATTACCAACTCTTTCTCCTCCCCATTGAAAAAGCATGCTATATCTAGAAATATATTCTTCTCCCTTTCTTCCAATCCATCAAAGCTGATTCTTAGTGTGTCAAGAATTTCTTTGTTAGAATCTCGTTTAAGCCTTTCGATTGCACTTCTCCATTGAGCTAAATCTCTACCGCACAAAAAAGAACCCAAGACTTCAAGAGCTAAGGGGAGGCCACTAGCATAACGTACAACATCTTCACTGAGTTCAATGAAATCAGCTTTCAGCACCGTATCACTATCAAAAGCTTTCAAATCGAAAAGCCTAAGTGCATCGTCGTGATTCAGGGTTGCAGGCTTATACACATCATCGATTCGATAAGTTCGGAGCAAATGTTCATCTCTTGTTGTTACAATGATCCTACTTCCTAAACCGAACCAATCACGCCTTCCAACCAAGCATTTCAAGTGTTGTAGGTTATCAACATCATCAAGAACAGCAAGAAGTTTTTTACTAGACAATCTATGACTAATTATGGCATTCCCTTCATGAACATTGAAAAGGTTGAAGCATTCATCCGGAAAGATTTGAGAAAGAAGTTGTTTCTGTAAAGAAACAAGTCCATGTTTGTTTGAAACTTCTCGAATATCAGCAAGAAAGCATTTAACTTCAAAATGAGGTAACATTTGAGTGTAAGCAACCCTTGCAAGAGTTGTTTTACCGATGCCACCCATTCCGCAAATTCCTATAATGCGGACGTCATCTTCTCCAATATTTATTTCCGAATACAACTCCTCCAAACGTAAGCTAATTCCAACCAACTCATCATGAACAATTGGATATGTCTGACATAATTTTGCTGATATCTTCTTAACAATATCTCCGATAAACTCTGATTCATTCCTACAATGAAATAAAAAATTGCTTCTATCTTTCAAATGCACTTTTTCATTTTTAGTTCAATATAGTTGGAAGCAAACAAAAAGCAAGAATAAGACAGTAAGACGTATTATAGCTTCAAAATACACAACTTGCTGGTTTGTTGAAATATGGGAAGTCTCAATTCAACACAAAGTTATCAAAAATAACATGCAATCCAAAAAAACAACAATTTTTTAGTCATTAAAACTAGGAAATAGAGAAGTAAAGAAAGAGATACCTGTTATTTAAATGCCATCCCTTGATGTTAGCCACTTCAGTCAAAGCATTTCGCCACTTTAGGATCTTGTCTTTATTTTCTTTGTATCTTTCTTCGTGTTTGGCAAAGGCTTCTTCAACTTTTTCTTTTTGTTTTCTTAAATCGGATGGATCCACATCGTAGAAAATTGGAAATACTTTATGAGCCTTGTCATTTTTTTGTTTAACAATCCCCGCAAGCTCCTCCGAGCACCAACCTGAAAAGGTATAGGTTTTTGAAAAAACGATTACCGAGCACCATTATTGCTGAATTGCTTTGAAGAGTTCCGGTGCGATCTCTTCACCAGCCTCCAGCTTTTGGTTATCTATGAAAGTGACGATCCCACTTGTATTTAGAGCATGGTAGAGATGATCCGTAAAGTTCTTGCGGGTATCTTCACCTCTAAAACTCAAGAACACATCGTACTTCTTTCTAGAATTGGATGAGGATGTCAAAGGTAACGAGGACATGACGAGGTATGAGAAGAAAAATACATGTGGATGTAATGTTCAAACAGATGGCTCAATACCTCAGAAACAAAAAGTATATGAGCATGAGGAAGGAGAAAAACTGAAAATTTACAGGAAACGGGATTTTTCTAAGAAATTTCTGCATAGGTTTCCACCTTTTCCAAATGAATTTTGTCGGTGACAAATAAATTCGTGGGCCATAGATGAGCGTTAGATGATCTTTTCGAGAAGGCTCCAAGAAGGTGAGAGTTGACAATTGCAATAATTATAGAGTTTTAAGAGTTTTTTTGGTAAAAATACGTCACAAGTCACCATACTTTGTGTAAATGAAAATTTAGTCCCTAAATTATTAGTCATTAAAAAATGGATAAGTTTTTGTTTTGGTTACTCAACTAAAAAAAGTTACAATTTGATCATTGAACTTTTCAAAATTATTTTTTTGTCACCCAACTATTATGTGACACTTTTGTAGTTGGTATAATAACAATTTTAGTCCTTAAATTTTATACTTTTCTATCAATTTGACACTGATTATATATAAAATATAAATTTTGATATATTTTTTTAAAAATTTATAGAACTCTAAAATTTTAAATTAAAACAGAAATAAATAAAAAATTTAAAAATAGATAAAGTGAGAGAAAAAGAGGGAAAATTGTTTTTAACCATCCTAAATTTTTCTTTGTATTATCTGTATAGAAATATCCAATATCAATTTTAGAAAAAACATAGAAAAACTAAAAATATAAGCAAAATTATTGGTTTTTTTTTTAACATGGCTTTTTCGTTGTAAGAAAATAAAAAATAAAAATATAATTTGTTTTAACAGTTTGGATTTCTAAAAAATAATTTAAATGAATTAAAAAATTGAATTGAGTTTGAAAAACAAATTGTGGTATATATTGTTTTTTTTCTAAAAATGACATTAGAGTTAATTTCACAAGTCTTTGCAATATTAGTTTGAGATGTTCTTCAGAGGCATGAAACTTGACTTGAAAATATTACTAATTGGTTTCGAGAAACATTAATGACGCGTGTAATGATCTAATATTTTTTTTTAATTATGCTCTATTTTAATTTGTTATAGGATTCTTTTGAATAATAAATTTTTATATTTTTTGAGATTTTATATTTTTAGAGGTGACTAGTGCAACTTGAATCTAGATCACACTTGAAGTGGTGAATACCTTGACCATTAGGCCAACATACGAGATTCTATTCAATGCTTAATTTTAGTTTATCAATACTTCATTTTTCTGCACTTAATTTTTTTAGTTTATCAAATGGGGTTTTAGTTCAAAAATAGAGACAAAAATAATTTTAAGTAATAACTATTTAAAATAATAAAATATTTCTATTTATAAATTTGAATAGTTTATATTATAATGAAAATGTAATTAAAGAAATAATTAAAAATAATAGATTAAACTATAATGAAGTACAATTATATATGGATGTAAAGTGTGATTCAATACTTCATCAAACTTTATCTAATCAAATTTTTATTTAATTTTAATAGAAATAAATAAAAATATTCTCATATTCAAGTAAGAAATAATTAAAATAATTAGATATTGCTCATCTATAAGAAATAATAAATATTTTTCTCTCCCAAATAGCAAGACATCGTGGCTGGCCCTTTCAGAAAAGGCAATCATCATTGGTTAGTGTTGGTAGACAACGAAAAATCTCTTTTTTACAAACACTTATAAGTGTCGATAAAAGACAAAATAGTCATCGGCATTGACTTTACTAGCAGTCATGAACCGCCGGCTATGCAGATGCCGGTAAAAATTTTCCGGTGGGCTGACCTTAGGTGTTGGTAAAGTGTGAATATCTGCCGACAAAAATTTTCTTGGCACTTTTAACCCCGTTATAGATAAGATACTTTTCAAGGCATTTGAAGTGCTAGCCAAAATTATGTTTATATTCAAAATTGAAATGTCAATTTACATTTTTTGAGGTATTTATAAGTTCTGAGAAAATTCATTTTCACGTTATAATTAAAAATTAAATTGCAAATTTCTTGAATGAACTATTATAGTATTTTGTTAATTTGAGACCATTATTAATTGCTTTAATCCAAATTCATAAAAAGTATCATAATATTTGAATTTGTTAATCTTCACATCTATAATGTAAAAATCTCTTACTAATGTTCCACAAAATATCGTATTCCAAACAATGTGATAGTGTCACGAGACTAGAATTTATGTGCAGCCAAGGATGAACATGAAAATGAAACCTCCTTTGCTTTGCATGATAGTTGCATGGCCTTGATGAAAGCGATAGAAGGCTTAGAATCATTAATCTCGATGGCTTTTCTCAAAACTGATATCAGCCTGCACAGCCAAAGATGAAGACATGGTTGTGTGATGGAATAGAAGAGAATGTACAGATCCTAAAAACACTCGTGCAAGATTTTAGCTCAAATTGCAGATTATTTTCCTGGTAAATACACTTTCAGGAAATCTGCATCATATCACATCTTTCCCCAGCTTAAAAGAAGTTGAACTTGGTTTCTTCCTGACTGTATCAGATATAAATAGTGGAATTTGAGGTGATGATAATCGAATTTCTCAAGGATTGTTACAAAAAATATGGGACTTCCGAATTCATTAAAAAGGAACAAGGTAAGCAATTATAGACAGCAGAGATCCAAAGACAAAGAAGCACCAGGAAGTCGGAAGTTGTTCCTTGCTTAATTCTGTTGTTAAGGTGGAAATGATCACAGCATTGTTAAGCTCCTGCAACGTCTAAACAGAGGCAAGGGCCCTGTTTTTACCAACATCACTGGAGAAAAACACAAAATTGCTGGATAAATCCCGAACAAGTTAGATGTGTAAAAAAATATTCGTAGGAGGAGGTTGGTTAAGTAGTTTACCACAGTTAATGCTTCTTCCCCGATTGGCCCATTATGGATTTGAAATTCTTTTGCATCCCTCTTGGTTGCGGCCCTTCTTCCTTCGCTTCATCGTAGATATTAGGTTCTCGTTTTATGTGAGAAGTGCTATCTACTGATCCATCGTTGTGAGCAGAGTGTTGGTGGATGTGTTCAAAATTTGGAGAAGATGGAGTGGTATGGCACTGCAACTCTTTTATTTCTTCCAAATCTTTCTCATACACTATCCTAACACCACACTTCTTCACCTTAGCATTGTCATGAGTATAGAAGCGTGGGAAAGACACCTCAAGCTCATCGCATTTCTGATCTAAGCATTCTGTTGTCCATAACTTATTGGTTTCACAGTCACCATATTTATCCTCCATGGAAATTGGATATAATTGACCACGCGACCAATAACGAAAAAGAAGGTGATCTTTCATTATGGGCTGGTTATATCGTTTACCCAACAACCAGCCGCTCCCATCAATTAGTCGACGATTTCTACCTCGTAAAATAGACCCATCACAGCTGGCTTGTTCAGAATTTCTGCAATTGATAAATGCTGTACAACCGATAACCTCGATTTCCCTTGAAAAATCATCACAGACAAAAATGCAGCAACAAGCAACTCCAATCCATTGACTATCTTTCCTAAGGTTGATAGGCAGGGGTATCGTAATTGATGCGTCACTTGTTTGTTGGCTAAACCATTTTGGGATTTCACTTCCGGGCATAAAAATTTCAAAAATATTTCTTGAATTTGCAAATGCCTGCAAAATAAAACACAAGTCATTTGGTAACTAAAGCCATAAATTCTCGAGCATGAGATTTTTTAAGGGAGAAAATAGAGATGAATCGACCTTAAGATGTTTTTTCAGCAGTGTTAATGCATTGATATTCTCAGCCAATTTGTAGCAGTTTATGGCTTTAAGGACAGCCAAATTCAGTAAATTGCATACTTTTGATGGACATGCAACTACTTCAAGTGAAGAGCAATCATCTATATGCACCTGTGCTATACTTGTTAGAAGCTCAGGCAACGATTTAAGCGTCTTGCAATTTGACAATTCTAGAAACCCAAGCTTCGAGAGCCGAGTAAGAGATGCAGGTATGCTGATGAAATTGTTACCACTAAGATCAAGATGCATCAAGGAGGATAGACCAGAAATATCACGTGGAATATCTCCTTCACAAAGATTGCAGTCCCTTAGTTTTAGCTCTCTTAATGAACTCAAACCTGACAACAAAGGCAACATCGGAGCTATAAAATTTGGTCGTGACTTATATGATGGACCCTTGCGCCCGTTGAAAGATAGAGTTTTAAGATTTTTCAATTGAAAAATGAAGGACGGTGGCTCTGTTATGCTTGTTTCACTCAAGTCAAGCTCTTCCAAAAACTCTACTTGCTGCAAATTCACTGGCAAATATTCAATTTCAAAACAACTAGAAAGATCAAGAGTTTTTAGATGTTCCATTTTCCCATCAATCTCCGGAAACCTCACAAGACTTGAGCAACCTGAAAGAATTAATGTTTCAAGAGATTCCATTCCAATTTTGGTTGGAAGATTCCTAAGACTTTTGCAGTCTCTTAAATTCAAAAGTGTAAGCATCTTAAGCACTCCGATTGATGGATGGACATCTACTAATCTGGTACAACCTTCCATAATCAAAGCTTCAAGTTTTGGTGCTGTTGTGAAGTCAGGTGTCTTGATCAGGTTTTGGGACCCTTTGAGGTTCATCATTTTCAACTTATACAAGGGCTGTTGAAGACAATAATAAATTAGACAGAAAACATAATAATGCAAATTTTTGTTTCTTTTTTACCTTAATCAAAGTTTAGTCACTTGTATTAGAATAAGCTAAAACACAAGGATATATAAGATGAGTTAGTTCTTACTCTATTTCCCTTCCATAGTTGTTTAATATGACTATATGGTAAAAGAAGTGCGACAAGGTTGTCTGGTTGGAAGCTTGAAGGCAATAATCTTAAAGGATATCCTGTCCAATCTAAAAGCCGTAGTTCATTAGAAAGATATTTGAGATCATCACAATTTGATTCACAAAGCACTTTGAGCAATCTCAAGTTTTTCAGTTTCGAGAAGGTATCGACACTCAAATTAAGCTTCTTGCTCGATTCCCTAATAATCATGAACAAAACAAAAATGAGCTTCAAAATATACAAAAATATTCAATACCTAAAAGCTCCGCTGCATCAGTATTTTTTTTTAAGTACCCACATTCGGTACTAATATGTAATGCATATTTGAATATGGTATTGAGATATGATTGAATATATTAGACGATACTTTATCTGACACTTACATTCATACTTTTAATCACCTAAGCATAAAATATAATATTGAAAAATTAAACATTAAGGGTGTATTTGGTTGCGTGAAAAAATGAATGGATATGAGAATGAAATGTGCTTGGTAAGAGAAAAAGTGAGGAAAAAAAAAAAAGGAGAGATAATCATTTATGTGTATTTTTTTCTACCGTTTATTGTCGATGATCAAGCCTTCAACCACTTCAGTAGCCTAAAAGTAATCAAGAATAAACAATATGAACATAAAATAAATGGTCTAAATTGTATGATAAAACTTTTGAAAATACTGTATATAATTTTTGTTGAATGATTTACCGTGTTTTTTGTTAGGACATGATGGACATCCCTTTCCTTCCACAATCTACAACGTTTTCCAGGTTCATCAACACATTTTTCTTCAACAATTTTTCTTCCCATTTCTTGCAACAAGGCATGCATCCACAAATATTGGTTATTATCATCAACTTTTATGAGAGATTTCTTAATGAGAACATCGATTCCAATATCTGGGAAAAACTCACAACCATCCAATACTTCCATTAATATAAAATAGTACTTTTTATTTGAATTATTAAATATAAATAAAATATATTAATTTATCAATTCAAATATTACAATATAAATTTTTTAAATAATAAATAATGTATTTTTAACATATTCAAAGTACAATATAGTTTTCCTTTAATATATTTTCAAGATATGAGCATGAAGAAGGAGAAAATCAGATCAAATTTCCAGGGAACTACAAAGATTTCTGTAAGCAATTTCTCCATACATTTCCTTTGTTTCCAAATGAAAGCGCGTAGGTGGGGAAATTGGGGGATGATAGATGTTGTCTCCAGGAAGAATCCAAGAAAGAGTCGACAAAATGGAGCCTACAATAATTCTAAGTAATAATTCAAGTGTTTTACACCTTCATTTTTACTTTATAATTATTATGTATTAACTAATTGTGTTTTCCATGCTTAACTAGTTTGTTATGTAACATACATCTATTTTTATTTTATTTCATTAATTATATATTTATTTTATTAATTAGTCTAATTAATTATTATTTAAAGATATATGATTATTTATTTTATTTGTTTAAAAATATAATTTATGTAATGTAAAATAATTAAAATATTTTGTTAGACTTAACGCATAATTTGATACCTGAATTTGACACTCTTTTTAATGTGGTACCTATGTTATTTTTTTGTTCAATCTGGTACCTATATTTGACAAAGTTATATATTTTGGTACCGAGAATGAATGATGTTAGCTTTTTAGTGTTTAACTTGGGTGTTAGGGTTGGTTTGATGAAAAAAAATAATTAACTTCCATAAAACTAATCCTAAAATCCGAATTAAATCACATTCATTAGACTGTATTTGATAAGTTAAATGTAAAATTAAAAAAAATCCATAATTAACACTAAATTTATTTCATTAACAAAATCATGAAAAAAATTCAAATATAATAATATTAACAATTAGCTTTCATTAAGTCAATCTTAAAACCTGAATTAAACACTAAAAAATTAATATCGTTACTTGTGTACCAAAATATATAATTTTTATCAAATACAAATAACAAATTGAACTAAAAAATAACATGTATACCAAATTAAAAAAAATGTCAAACTCCAACAAGATCTAAATTGTGACAATCTTAAATAAAATAATTAACCGTACAAATATGTATTTGAAGGATGATATCTCGTACTCGTATTATGAGTAAAGATATCTAAAACAATTATTTTATGTAAACAACGTAAATGTGTAAAAAAAAGAATTAATCGGACAAAGGGAGAAAGGATTGGATGATGCAGTTATGCCACATCATCCATATCCCTTTCCAATCATTTAGTAACATGTGTACTAATTTTTACATGTCATTCACATATCATTTAAATTATTTTTTTAACCATAAATTTCTAAAATCCCTAAAATCTCCCCTTTCCCCTATGTCTCCTCCTCTCCCTCTGTTTTATTCTTTTGCCCTTTCCTCCTCTCCTTTTGTTTTATTCTTTTTGCTAATTTCATCGTTACTTTAGAGAAAAATTTATAGAAATCTCAAGTATGAATTCATCCCATTTTTAATTTCTTTTCTTTTTTTAGCAAGCATGATATTTGATTTTTATTTTTTGGGGATTTTTCCATTCTCCATGACTATGTTTCTCCATTTTTCATTCTCCATTCTCCATTCATACCATTGTTTGGGCTAGCTATATTTGAGGCATCAAAGCTAAAAGTTCTGTTTTTAGGAGTGGATGAGAATAAGCAGTTATATCTTTTTTATCTCATCACTTACACATACTGATATAACATCAAAACTTACCTTAGCAAACTCACAAACCATTAACAACTCTCAGTTATATCTTTTTTATCTCATCACAACCCATTTCTTTAAATTTTTTGTTTTTATTATTTAAAATAAAAAAAAAGCAGATTTGGGGTTTGATAACAGTTGTAAGGTTGGGCGAACAAATTATCCAAGGACGAAGTAGTGGCTGAATGGAAGAAAGTGAAGGGAAAAATGTCACCACACATCCATTGTCACATAAGCGGAGGTTCATTGTCACATAGTTGATCCAAACAGTCATGAATAATGGAGAAACACAGTCATGGAGAATGAAGAAATCTCAAAAAATAAAAATCAAATGAAGAAATCCCAAATAATAAAAATTAAATATAATGCTTGCTGAAAAAATAGAAACTAAAAATGGGATGAATTCATACTTGAAATTTTTGTAAATTTTTCCCTAAAGTAATGATGAAATTAGCAAAAAGAATAAATCAGAGAGAAAGGAGGAGACGGCAGGGCAAAGGGGAGATTTTAGATATTTATGGTTAAAAAATAATTTAAATAATATGTAAAAATTAGTTCACATATCATTAAATAATTGAAAAAAGATATGGATGATGTGACATAACTGATTCATCCATTCCTTTCTCGAATGGAGGTGGTTAAATAGTTTACTACAGTTAATGCTTCTTCCTCGACTGGCCCATTATAAAATTGAAAATTTTTTGCATCCGTTTTGGTTGCCGCCCTTCTTCCTACGCTTCCTCGTAGACATTACGTTTTCGTTTTATGTGAGAAGTGCTACCTACTGATCCATGGTTGTGAGCAGAGTGTTGGTGGATGCGTTCAAAATTTGGAGAAGATTGAGCGCTATGGCACTGCAACTCTTTTATTTCTTCCAAATCTTTCTCATACACTATTTTAACACCACTCTTCTTCACCTTAGCACGGCGTCCAAATCGATCTACGAAAGACAGCTCAAGCTCATCGCATTTTTTATCCAAGCCATCTGTTGTCCATAAACTTATTGGT
This sequence comes from Kokia cookei, assembly GCA_039519145.1. NCBI lineage: Eukaryota > Viridiplantae > Streptophyta > Magnoliopsida > Malvales > Malvaceae > Kokia > Kokia cookei. The sequence goes on along the minus strand of CM076908.1, from coordinate 45,010,093 downwards.
TTCACAGTCACCATATTTATCCTCCATGGAAATTGGATATAATTTATCACGCGACCAATAACGAAGAAAAAGGTGATCTTTCAGTATGGGCTGGTTAAATCGTTTACCCAACAACCAGCATCTCCAATCAATCCGTCGAGGATTTCTACCTCGAAAAATAGATCCATTACAGCTGGCTTGTTCGGAATTTCTACAATAGATATATGCTCCACAACCGACATATTCGTCATCCCTTGAAGCATCATTATTGACAAAAATGCAGCAGCAAGCAACTCCAATCCATTCACTATCTTTCCGAAGGTTGATAGGTAGGGGTGTCTTAATTGAAGAGTCACTTGTTTGTTGGCTAAACCATTCTGGGATTTCACTTCCGGGCATAATAATATCAAACATTTTTCTTGATTTTGAAAATGCCTGCAAAACAAAACACAAGTCCTTTGGTAACTAAATCCATAAATTCTCAAGTATGAGATTTCGTAAGGGAGAAAATAGAGATTAATCGACCTTAAGAAGTTTTTTCAGCAGTGTTAATGCATTGATATTCTCAGCCAATTTGAAGCATTGATATAATTTATCACGCGACCAATAACGAAGAAAAAGGTGATCTTTGATTATGGGGTGAAATAGTTTACGCAAAATCCAGCCGCCCCACCCTTTAATAACTCGACGGTTTCTACCTCGAAAAATAGATCCATTACAGCTGGCTTGTTCAGAATTTCTACAATAGATATATGCTCCACAACCGATTAACCTGGAATTCCCTTGAAGCATCATCATTGACAAAAATGTAGCGACAAGCAACTCCAATCCATTCACTATCTTTCCGAAGGTTGATAGGTAGGGGTATCTTAATTTGAAACTTTTTTCTGGAATTTGCAAATGCCTGCAAAATAAAACACAAGTCATTTGGTAACTAAAGCCATAAATTCTCGAGCATGAGATTTTTTAAGGGAGAAAATAGAGATGAATCGACCTCAAGATGTTTTTTAAGCAGTGTTAATGCATTGATATTCTCAGCCAATTTGAAGCAGTTAATGGCTGTAAAGACACCCGAATCCACTAAATTGCATACTTTTGATGGACATGCAACTACTTCAAGTGAAGAGCAATCATCTATCCGCACATCTGCTATACTTGTTAGAAGCTCAGGCAAGGATTTAAGCATCTTGCAATTTGACAAATTAAGAAGCTCAAGGTTTGAGAGCCGAGTGAGAGATGCAGGTATGCTGATGAATTGTTACCACTAAGATCAAGATATGTCAAGGAGCATAGACCAGAAATATCTCGTGGAATATCTCCTTCACAAAGATTGCAGTCCCTTAGTTTTAGCTCTCTTAATGAACTCAAACCTGACAACAAAGGCAACATCGGAGCTATAAAATTTGGTCGTGACTTATATGATGGACCCTTGCGCCCGTTGAAAGATAGAGTTTTAAGATTTTTCAATTGAAAAATGAAGGACGGTGGCTCTGTTATGCTTGTTTCACTCAAGTCAAGCTCTTCCAAAAACTCTACTTGCTGCAAATTCACCGGCAAATATTCAATTTCAAAACAACTAGAAAGATCAAGAGTTTTTAGATGTTCCATTTTCCCATCAATCTCCGGAAACCTCACAAGACTTGAGCAACCTGAAAGAATTAATGTTTCAAGAGATTCCATTCCAATTTTGGTTGGAAGATTCCTAAGACTTTTGCAGTCTCTTAAATTCAAAAGTTTAAGCATCTTAAGCACTCCGATTGATGGATGGACATCTACTAATCTGGTGCCACCTTCCATAATCAAAGCTTCAAGTTTTGTTGCTGTTGTGAAGTCAGGTGTCTTGATCAGGTTTTGGGACCCTTTGAGGTTCATCATTTCCAACTTATACAAGGGCTGTTGAAGACAATAATAAATTAGAAAGAAAACATAATAATGCAAATTTTTGTATCTTTTTTACCTTAATCAAAGTTTAGTCACTTATATTAGAATAAGCTAAAACACAAGGATATATAAGATGAGTTAGTTCTTACTCTATTTCTCTTCCATAGTTGTTTAATATGACTATATGGTAAAAGAAGTGCGACAAGGTTGTCTGGTTGGAAGCTTGAAGGCAAGAATCTTAAAGGACATCCTGTCCAATCTAAAAGCCGTAGTTCATTAGAAAGATATTTGAGATCATCACAATTTGATTCACAAAGCACTTTGAGCAATCTCAAATTTTTCAGTTTCGAGAAGGTATCGACACTCAAATTAATCATTTTGCTCTATTCCCTAATAATCATGAACAAAACAAAAAATGAGCTTCAAAATATACAAAAACATTCAATACCTAAAAGCTATGCTGCATCGGTTTTTTTTTTTTAAATACACACATTCGGTACTTATATGTAATGCATATCTGAATATGGTATTGAGATATGATTGAATATATTAGACGATACTTTATCCGACACTTACATTCATACTTTTAATCACCTAAGCATAAAATATAATATTGAAAAATTAAACATTAAGGGTGTATTTGGTTGCGTGAAAAAATGAAAGGATATGAGAATGAAATGTGCTTGGAAAGAGAAAAAGTGAGAAAAAAAAAAAGGAGAGATGATCATTTATGTGTATTTTTTTCTACCGTTTATTGTCGATGATCATGCCTTCAACCACTTCAGTAGCCTAAAAGTAATCAAGAATAAACAATAAGAACATAAAATAAATGGTCTAAATTGTATGATAAAACTTTTGAAAATTCACATACATGTTCAACATTATCACAATCTTCTGGTCGAAATATGGTAAATACAATATTTTCTAATGAGAGTTATTCAATAAAATTAAAGCTACTCAATGTCACTTAAGGATCAATATATATCCCAATTAGAGTAAGCTTTGGATTTACACCATTTATTGTTAAAAGAAAATACTGTATATAATTTTTGTTGAATGATTTACACCAAATCTGTTGAACGGCGGGAATAAATCTCGAAATAGATTTATTCAATTTTAATTTTTATTCTCAAACAGAATTCATTTTTCATCTTGCAATTTGATAATCCAAGCAATTTAAGCCTGCTCAGTTGAGTCAGAGCCAAAGGAATGGTGATGAAATTGGTACCCGTAAGATAAAGATAACTCAAAGAGGATAGACCATTGAATATCTGCTTCACCAAGAGTGCACATGTTGCAATTTGACAATTCTAGAAACCCAAGCTTGGAGAGTCGAGTAAGAGATGCAGGTATGCTGATGAAATTGTTGCCACTAAGATCAAGGTATATCAAGGAGGATGGACCAGAAATATCACGTGGAATATCTCCTTCACAAAGATTGCAGTCCCTTAATTTTAGCTCTCTTACTGAACTCAAACCTGCATAACAAAAACCAACATGAAGCAAACAGATTACAAATTAGAGAATGAAAACTGAATAAGCAATCAACACCCAGACATTACGCACCAAGGATGAACATGAAAATGAAACCTCCATTGCTTTGCATGATAGTTGCATGGCCTTGATGAAAGCAATTATAGACCGTAGAGATCCAAAGACTAAAAGGCACCAGGAAGTCGGGAAGTTGTTCCTTGCTTAATTCTGTTGTTAAGGTGGAAATGATCACAGCATTGTTAAGCTCCTGCAACGTCTAAACAGAGGCAAGGGCCCTGTTTTTACCAACATCACTCGAGAAAAACACAAAATTGCTGGATAAATCCCAAACAAGTTAGATGTGTAAAAAAATATTAGTAGGAGGAGGTTGGTTAAGTAGTTTACCACAGTTAATGCTTCTTCCCCGATTGGCCCATTATGGATTTGAAATTCTTTTGCATCCCTCTTGGTTGCGGCCCTTCTTCCTTCGCTTCATCGTAGATATTAGGTTCTCGTTTAAGGTGAGAAGTGCTATCTACTGATCCATCGTTGTGAGCAGAGTGTTGGTGGATGTGCTCAAAATTTGGAGAAGATGGAGTGGTATCGCACTGCAACTCTTTTATTTCTTCCAAATCTTTCTCATACACTATTCTAACACCACACTTCTTCAACTTAGCATTGTCATTAGCATAGAAGGGTGAGAAATACACCTCAAGCTCATCGCATTTCTGATCTAAGCCATCTGTTGTCCATAACTTATTGGTGTCACAGTCACCATATTTATCCTCCATGGAAATTGGATATAATTTATCACGCGACCAATAACGAAAAAGAAGGTGATCTTTCATTATGGGCTGGTTATATCGTTTACCCAACAACCAGCCGCTCCCATCAATTTGTCGACGATTTCTACCTTGTAAAATAGACCCATCACAGCTGGCTTGTTCAGAATTTCTGCAATTGATAAATGCTCTACAACTGATATGTTCGTCATCCGTTGAAGCATCATCACTGACAAAAATGCAGCAACAAGCAACTCCACTTCAGTAGCCTAAAAGTAATCAAGAATAAACAATAAGAAAATAAAATAAATGGTCTAAATTGTAGGATAAAACTTTTGAAACGAGAGTTATTCAATAAAATTAAAGCTACTCAATGTCACTTAAGGATCAATATATAACCCAATTAGAGTAAGCTTTGGATTTACACCATATATTGTCAAAAGAAAATATTGTATATAATTTTTGTTGAATGATTTACCGTGTTTTTTGTTAGGACATCCCTTTCCTTCCACAATCTACAACGTTTTCCAGGTTCATCAACACATTTTTCTTCAACAATTTTTCTTCCCATTTCTTGCAACAAGGCATGCATCTGCAAATATTGGTTGTCATCACTGACTTTTATGAGGGATTTCTTAATGAGAACGTCGATTCCAATATCTGGAAAAAACCCACAATCATCCAATACTTTCATTACCAACTCTTTCTCCTCCCCATTGAAAAAGCATGCTATATCTAGAAATATATTCTTCTCCCTTTCTTCCAATCCATCAAAGCTGATTCTTAGTGTGTCAAGAATTTCTTTGTTAGAATCTCGTTTAAGCCTTTCGATTGCACTTCTCCATTGAGCTAAATCTCTACCGCACAAAAAAGAACCCAAGACTTCAAGAGCTAAGGGGAGGCCACTAGCATAACGTACAACATCTTCACTGAGTTCAATGAAATCAGCTTTCAGCACCGTATCACTATCAAAAGCTTTCAAATCGAAAAGCCTAAATGCATCGTCGTTATTCAGGGTTGCAGGCTTATACACATCATCGATTCGATAAGTTCGGAGCAAATTTTTTTATTCTATGTATCCATTTTAGATTGATTTAAGTTATACAAAGCTGCTTGATAGTTTTCACTTGGCCAAGTTAAAGGTCTCGTTGCTTTTTGACTTGTATTGTTGTGTTCACTTCGTGTTAGGTGGCTGTGTTTGCTACTGGTGTTGATTCATCTGCAACTGAAACAAAAGGAACTGTTTTAATTCACTCTGCTGAGCAGGTAAATTATGATAATCTTTTACTTCTTTTTTTAAGTAGGAGATTGTATGAAAGAAGCAACCGATAGAAGGAACATTGTTTTGAATGCGTTCTTGTTATTTTGAAATCTGTGGTTTGGGGCCCAATGATTTTCTTATCTCATGCTGTCTGTCTTTACATTTTGTGAATTGGTTTAAGGTGCTTTTGTTGGTCAAATATTCTAAATGTGGAAGGCTTCTCTTGATTTTTTTTTTCTTACAGCTAGAGAATTATGCAAAAACTGAAGAAGCTAAGGTTGAGGAGCTCATTAAAGCAGTTGCTGATTCTGGTGCCAAAGTTATCGTTAGTGGTGGAGCAGTTGGGGAAATGGCATTGCATTTCTGTGAACGTTACAAGTACATCAAGCTTCTTCCCATATTTCCGACTCTTTATTTTGCTCTTTCTTGTTTTGATTTGATATTAAGCCCATGATGTTGAATATGATGTGTTGATAGATTAACCTACTTTTTGGATTCAAAATTATTTCAATTATTTTGCACTCTTGGTCATCATCTCTGATATGTGATTTTATTTGTGCAGGTTAATGGTCTTGAAAATCAGCTCAAAGTTTGAACTACGACGCTTCTGCCGCACAACAGGCACTTCTGCTCTTGTGAGCATTCTATTTAGATTATGTTATAAGAAAAAATTCGCATCTTTTGATTGCAATCTAATGGGCCTTTAATTCTTCTGACAGCTGAAACTCAGCCATCCAAAGCCAGATGATTTGGGATTTGTTGATTCAGTTTCAGTTGAGGAAATCGGTGGTTCTCGGGTATGATTGAAGAGGTGGCTTTAGTTATATTTGGTTCCTTGTCCTTGCCTCACTCTATTTTGCCTTTGCCAATTTAATGTAGGTCACTGTTGTGAGAAGTGAAGAAGCGGGTAACAAGGTTGCCACTGTGGTTCTGCGAGGAAGTACTGATAGTATATTGGATGATCTCGAAAGAGCTGTTGATGATGGAGTGAATACATATAAGGTTTTTTTTGCTGATATTTTTCTTTGAATGCCATATAAACCTGATTAAATTCTTTTATTCTCACCTGCTGAAATTGTCTTTTCCATTTTTTTTGGATGTAAGTACCAAGGAAATAATCATTATCCCAGTCTTAATGCCCATGCATTTTTGGTCAGGCAATGTGCAGGGATAGTCGTATAGTACCTGGAGCTGCTGCTACAGAAATCGAGTTCGCGAGAAGACTGAAGGAGTTCTCCTTCAAGGAAACAGGGTAATTTGTTTTTTTCCGTGTGCTTTCTTAATGCATAATGCCATCCTGCATGTATTGATTCATATTTAAGCTGCATGTTTATGCATTACACATGCATGAATGACATGAACATATTTGTGGCTTGATGGCATTCTACCCGAGGTAGTCAGTACCGCACAAGTCAGTATGACCGGAACCGGTGCGGAGCAGACCACCATGATTCTTCCTGCTGAACAACTAGGTATTCAGGCATAGTGCTGGAGAGGTGTCAATTGAGCAACTTTTGCATTGTTGGCTGTCAAGTTATTTATATCTTGCATTGTTCATGTTCATTCTGATAGCTGCATTGGGAATCTCCTGGAGGTTTTTGGGATTTATAGTAGATTAGATGAGTACTAGACGAAGCTATTAATATTAAGTACGGGATATTTTGCAGATTGGATCAGTATGCCATTGCTAAGTTTGCTGAAAGTTTTGAATTGGTACCGAGAACCCTGGCAGAGAATGCTGGACTCAATCCAATGGATATCATTTCTAAGTTGTATGAAAAGCATGCATCTGGAAATGCTAAAGTGGGCATCGACTTGAGGGGAGCTGACTCTGAGGATGGTGTTTGCAAGGATGTCTCAACTATGAATATTTGGGACCTTTATGTCACTAAGTAAGTCACTATTTACAATTATTTCTGGCTTAGGTCTGTTCTCTTTTGCATCGAAAATTAAACTCCGATTCTTTTATGATATACAATTGTTGACTTCTTTTTGTCAGGTTTTTGGCTCTCAAATATGCTGCAGATGCTGCCTGCACTGTGTTGCGTGTAGATCAGGTAATTTACTGGAGGCAGAAAGCTTGAAAATGAAAATCACACTTAAAATAGTTTGGTGATGGGATTAGGTTCTCATGCAAAGCTGTATTTGTTGCTTAGGATCACATCTGTATTTCATTTTGCTAACATTTTCTTCCACTAAGCTCAGTAATGCCGTTGATTCAATGTTTGCAGATTATCATGGCGAAACCAGCTGGAGGTCCAGCGAGGAGAGATCAACCTGCAGGAATGGATGAGGACTAAATCTTGCATGGTATGATTGATTTCTCATCTCTTGTATCTCATCACCCTTATTCGGACTTTGTTTAGGCATCTATTTTATTTTTAGATGCTAAAACGAGCTTGAAAGAATTTTGCATGTGATTTTAGAATTTTTACTGTGGGTAGTAGTGGTGATCTATGTTTTTAGTGTATTACCGTAACCAATATTAGGGCGTGGGGTAGGGAGTTAGAAGATCGTCTTATTCATTTCTTTCTCGATTTTGCATGGATATCATAGCCTATATTACACGAGCCCATTCATTTTCTGTAAGTACCTATATTTAACACGTATGTTTGATACATATCTAGATATGTATATAAAGGGATTACATCAATTTCGGCTGAATCAGTTTATTTAAACAGATTTTATAAAAGGGATTACATCAGTTTTGGTCAAATTAATTGATTTGAATAGACTTTTATGCATTCTTAGTGAGAGAGGATTTATTGGTCCTTCACTTGCACGATCCTTTGAGCAGACTAGCATGTTTTTTTGAGATATGCATAGAATATGCGGTCGTGTTCAATATGATTACGAAATTTTTTTTTAAAATTTTTTGATATATAATGGTAGGATCATATCTCATAGGTAGATAAGTCTATAATGATTACCTTAAATGAAATAAAAAATAGAAACTAGATGTGTGAAAAAACTAAAAATTAATAGGAGTAGGTTGGTTAAGTAGTTTACCACAGTTAATGCTTCTTCCCCGATTGGCCCATTATAGATTTGAAATTTTTTTGCATCCCTCTTGGTTGCGGCCCTTCTTCCTCCGCTTCATCGTAGATATTAGGTTTTTCGTTTTATGTGAGAAGTGCTATCTACCGATCCATGGTTGTGAGCAGAGTGTTGGTGGATGTGTGGAGAAGATGGAGTGGTATGGCACTGCAACTCTTTTATTTCTTCCAAATCTTTCTCATACACTATTTTAACACCAATCTTCTTCACCTTAGCACGGCGTCTAAATCGATTTACGAAAGCCGCCTCAAACTCATCGCATTTTTTTTCTAAGCCATCTGTTGTCCATAACTTATTGGTTTCACAGTCACCATATTTATCCTCCATGGAAATTGGATATATTTGATCACGCGACCAATAACGAAGAAGAAGGTGATCTTTCATTATGGGCTGGTTAAATCGTTTACCCAACAGACAGCCCCTCCCATCAATCTGTCGACGATTTCTACCTCGTAAAATAGATCCATCACAGCTGGCTTGTTCAGAATTTCTGCAATTGATAATTGCTTTACAACTGATAACCTCGTATTCCCTTGAAGCATCTTCATTGCAAAAAATGCAGCAACAAGCAACTCCAATCCATTCACTATCTTTCCGAAGGTTGATAGGTAGGGGTATCGTAATTGAAGAGTCACTTTTTTGTTGGCTAAACCATTTTGGGATTTCACTTCCGGGCATAATAATTTGAAACTTTTTTCTTGAATTTGCAAATGCCTGCAAAATAAAACACAAGTCATTTGGTAACTAAAGCCATAAATTCTCGAGCATGAGATTTTTTAAGGGAGAAAATAGAGATGAATCGACCTTAAGATGTTTTTTCAGCAGTGTTAATGCATTGATATTCTCAGCCAATTTGAAGCAGTTTATGGCTTTAAGGACAGCCAAATTCAGTAAATTGCATACTTTTGATGGACATGCAACTACTTCAAGTGAAGAGCAATCATCTATATGCACCTGTGCTATACTTGTTAGAAGCTCAGGCAACGATTTAAGCGTCTTGCAATTTGACAATTCTAGAAACCCAAGCTTCGAGAGCCGAGTAAGAGATGCAGGTATGCTGATGAAATTGTTACCACTAAGATCAAGATGCATCAAGGAGGATAGACCAGAAATATCACGTGGAATATCTCCTTCACAAAGATTGCAGTCCCTTAGTTTTAGCTCTCTTAATGAACTCAAACCTGACAACAAAGGCAACATCGGAGCTATAAAATTTGGTCGTGACTTATATGATGGACCCTTGCGCCCGTTGAAAGATAGAGTTTTAAGATTTTTGAAAATATTGTATATAATTTTTGTTGAATGATTTACCGTGTTTTTTGTAAGGACATCCCTTTCCTTCCACAATCTACAACGTTTTCCAGGTTCATCAACACATTTTTCTTCAACAATTTTTCTTCCCATTTCTTGCAACAAGGCATGCATCTGCAAATATTGGTTGTCATCACTGACTTTTATGAGGGATTTCTTAATCAGAACGTCGATTCCAATATCTGGAAAAAACCCACAATCATCCAATACTTTCATTACCAACTCTTTCTCCTTCCCATTGAAAAAGCATGCTATATCTAGAAATATATTCTTCTCCCTTTCTTCCAATCCACCAAAGCTGATTCTTAGTGTGTCAAGAATTTCTTTGTTAGAATCTCGTTTAAGCCTTTCGATTGCACTTCTCCATTGAGCTAAATCTCTACCGCACAAAAAAGAACCCAAGACTTCAAGAGCTAAGGGGAGGCCACTAGCATAACGTACAACATCTTCACTGAGTTCAATGAAATCAGCTTTCAGCACCGTATCACTATCAAAAGCTTTCAAATCGAAAAGCCTAAGTGCATCGTCGTGATTCAGGGTTGCAGGCTTATACACATCATCGATTCGATAAGTTCGGAGCAAATGTTCATCTCTTGTTGTTACAATGATCCTACTTCCTAAACCGAACCAATCACGCCTTCCAACCAAGCGTTTCATGTGTTGTACGTTATCAACATCATCAAGAACAAGAAGAACCTTTTTCCTAGACAATCTATGACTAATTATGTCATTCCCTTCATGAACATTGAAAAGGTTGAAGCATTCATCCGGAAAGATTTGAGAAAGAAGTTGTTTCTGTAAAGAAACAAGTCCATGTTTGTTTGAAACTTCTCGAATATCAGCAAGAAAGCATTTAACTTCAAAATGAGGTAACATTTGAGCGTAAGCAACCCTTGCAAGAGTTGTTTTACCGATGCCACCCATTCCGCAAATTCCTATAATGCGGACGTCATCTTCTCCAATATTTATTTCCGAATACAACTCCTCCAAACGTAAGCTAATTCCATCCAACTCATCATGAACAATTGGATATATCTGACATAATTTTGCTGATATCTTCTTAACAATATCTCCGATAAACTCTGATTCATTCCTACAATGAAATAAAAAATTGCTTCTATCTTTCAAATGCACTTTTTCATTTTTTGGTTCAATATAGTCGGAAGCAAACAAAAAGCAAGAATAAGACAGTAAGACATATTATAGCTTCAAAATACACAACTTGCTGGTTTGTTGAAATATGGGAAGTCTCAATTAAACACAAAGTTATCAAAAATAACTTGCAATCCAAAAAAACAACAATTTTTTAGTCATTAAAACTAGGAAATAGAGAAGAAAAGAAAGAGATACCTATTATTTAAATGCCATCCCTTGATGTTAGCCACTTCAGTCAAAGCATTTCGCCACTTTTGGATCTTGTCTTTATTTTCTTTGTATCCTTCTTCGTGTTTGGCAAAGGCTTCTTCAACTTTTTCTTTTTGTTTTCTTAAATCGGATGGATCCACATCGTAGAAAATTGGAAATACTTTATGAGCCTTGTCATTTTTTTGGTTAACAATCCCCGCAAGCTCCTCCGAGCACCAACCTGAAAAGGTATAGGTTTTTGAAAAAACGATTACCGAGCACCATTATTGCTGAATTGCTTTGAAGAGTTCCGGTGCGATCTCTTCACCAGCCTCCAGCTTTTGGTTATCTATGAAAGTGACGATCCCACTTGTATTTAGAGCATGGTAGAGATGATCCGTAAAGTTCTTGCGGGTATCTTCACCTCTAAAACTCAAGAACACATCGTACTTCTTTCTAGAATTGGATGAGGATGTCAAAGGTAACGAGGACATGACGAGGTATGAGAAGAAAAATACATGTGGATGTAATGTTCAAAGAGATGGCTCAATACCTCAGAAACAAAAAGTATATGAGCATGAGGAAGGAGAAAAACTGAAAATTTACAGGAAACGAGATTTTTCTAAGAAATTTCTGCATAGGTTTCCAGCTTTTCCAAATGAATTTTGTCGGTGACAAATAAATTCGTGGGCCATAGATGAGCGTTAGATGATCTTTTCGAGAAGGCTCCAAGAAGGTGAGAGTTGACAATTGCAATAATTATAGAGTTTTAAGAGTTTTTTTGGTAAAAATACGTCACAAGTCACCATACTTTGTGTAAATGAAAATTTAGTCCCTACATTATTAGTCATTAAAATATGGATAAGTTTTTGTTTTGGTTACTCAACTAAAAAAAGTTACAATTTGATCATTGAACTTTTCAAAATTATTTTTTTGTCACCCAACTATTATGTGACACTTTTGTAGTTGGTATAATAACAATTTTAGTCCTTAAATTTTATACTTTTCTATCAATTTGACACTGATTATATATAAAATATAAATTTTGATATATTTTTTTAAAAATTTATAGAACTCTAAAATTTTAAATTAAAACAGAAATAAATAAAAAATTTAAAAATAGATAAAGTGAGAGAAAAAGAGGGAAAATTGTTTTTAACCATCCTAAATTTTTCTTTGTATTATCTGTATAGAAATATCCAATATCAATTTTAGAAAAAACATAGAAAAACTAAAAATATAAGCAAAATTATTGGTTTTTTTTTTAACATGGCTTTTTCGTTGTAAGAAAATAAAAAATCAAAATATAATTTGTTTTAACAGTTTGGATTTCTAAAAAATAATTTAAATGAATTAAAAAATTGAATTGAGTTTGAAAAACAAATTGTGGTATATATTGTTTTTTTTTGTTTTTGTTTTTTTTCTAAAAATGACATTAGAGTTAATTTCACAAGTCTTTGCAATATTAGTTTGAGATGTTCTTCAGAGGCATGAAACTTGACTTGAAAATATTACTAATCGGTTTCGAGAAACATTAATGACGCGTGTAATGATCTAATATTTTTTTTAATTATGCTCTATTTTAATTTGTTATAGGATTCTTTTGAATAATAAATTTTTATATTTTTTGAGATTTTATATTTTTAGAGGTGACTAGTGCAACTTGAATCTAGATCACACTTGAAGTGGTGAATACCTTGACCATTAGGCCAACACACGAGATTCTATTCAATGCTTAATTTTAGTTTATCAATACTTCATTTTTCTGCACTTAATTTTTTTAGTTTATCAAATGGGGTTTTAGTTCAAAAATAGAGACAAAAATAATTTTAAGTAATAACTATTTAAAATAATAAAATATTTCTATTTATAAATTTGAATAGTTTATATTATAATGAAAATGTAATTAAAGAAATAATTAAAAATAATAGATTAAACTATAATGAAGTACAATTATATATGGATGTAAAGTGTGATTCAATACTTCATCAAACTTTATCTAATCAAATTTTTATTTAATTTTAATAGAAATAAATAAAAATATTCTCATATTCTAGTAAGAAATTATTAAAATAATTAGATATTGCTCATCTATAAGAAATAATAAATATTTTTCTCTCCCAAATAGCAAGACATCGTGGCTGGCCCTTTCAGAAGAGGCAATCATCATTGGTTAGTGTTGGGAGACAACGAAAACTCTCTTTTTTACAAACATTTATAAGTGTCGATAAAAGACAAAATAGTCATCGACATTGACTTTACTAACAGTCATGAACCGCCGGCTATGCAGATGCCGGTAAAAATTTTCCGGTGGGCTGACCTTAGGTGTTGGTAAGATGTGAATATCTGCCGACAAAAATTTTCTTGGCACTTTTAACCCCGTTATAGAAAAGATACTTTTCAAGGCATTTAAAGTGCTAGCCAAAATTATGTTTATATTCAAAATTGAAATGTCAATTTACATTTTTTGAGGTATTTATAAGTTCTGAGAAAATTCATATTCACATTATATTTAAAAATTAAATTGCAATTTTCTTGAATGAACAATTATAGTATTTTGTTAATTTGAGACCATTATTAATTGCTTTAATCCAAATTCATTAAAAGTATCATAATATTTGAATTTGTTAATCTTCGCATCTATAATGTAAAAATCTCTTACTAAAGTTCCACAAAATATCGTATTCCAAACAATGTGATAGTGTCACGAGACTAGAATTTATGTGCAGCCAAGGATGAACATGAAAATGAAACCTCCTTTGCTTTGCATGACAGTTGCATGGCCTTGATGAAAGCGATAGAAGGCTTAGAATCATTAATCTCAATGGCTTTTCTCAAAACTGATATCAGCCTGCACAGCCAAAGATGAAGACATGGTTGTGTGATGGAATAGAAGAGAATGTACAGATCCTAAAAACACTCGTGCAAGATTTTAGCTCAAATTGCAGATTATTTTCCTGGTAAATACACTTTCAGGAAATCTCCATCATATCACATCTTTCCCCAGCTTAAAAGAAGTTGAACTTGGTTTCTTCCTGACTGTATCAGATATAAATAGTGGAATTTGAGGTGATGATAATCGAATTTCTCAAGGATTGTTACAAAAAATATGGGACTTCCGAATTCATTAAAAAGGAACAAGGTAAGCAATTATAGACAGCAGAGATCCAAAGACAAAGAAGCACCAGGAAGTCGGAAGTTGTTCCTTGCTTAATTCTGTTGTTAAGGTGGAAATGATCACAGCATTGTTAAGCTCCTGCAACGTCTAAACAGAGGCAAGGGCCCTGTTTTTACCAACATCACTCGAGAAAAACACAAAATTGCTGGATAAATCCCAAACAAGTTAGATGTGTAAAAAAATATTCGTAGGAGGAGGTTGGTTAAGTAGTTTACCACAGTTAATGCTTCTTCCCCGATTGGCCCATTATGGATTTGAAATTCTTTTGCATCCCTCTTGGTTGCGGCCCTTCTTCCTTCGCTTCATCGTAGATATTAGGTTCTCGTTTTATGTGAGAAGTGCTATCTACTGATCCATCGTTGTGAGCAGAGTGTTGGTGGATGTGTTCAAAATTTGGAGAAGATGGAGTGGTATGGCACTGCAACTCTTTTATTTCTTCCAAATCTTTCTCATACACTATCCTAACACCACACTTCTTCACCTTAGCATTGTCATTAGCATAGAAGGGTGGGAAAGACACCTCAAGCTCATCGCATTTCTGATCTAAGCATTCTGTTGTCCATAACTTATTGGTTTCACAGTCACCATATTTATCCTCCATGGAAATTGGATATAATTTATCACGCGACCAATAACGAAGAAGAAAGTGATCTTTCATTATGGGCTGGTTCAATGGTTTACCCAACACCCAGCCGCTCCCATCAATCTGTCGACGATTTCTACCTCGTAAAATAGATCCATCACAGCTGGCTTGTTCAGAATTTCTGCAATTGATAACTGCTGTACAACCGATAGCCTCGAATTCCCTTGAAGCATCATCATTGACAAAAATGCAGCAACAAGCAACTCCAATCCATTCACTATCTTTCCGAAGGTTGATAGGTAGGGGTATCGTAATTGATGAGTCACTTGTTTGTTGGCTAAACCATTCTGGGATTTCACTTCCGGGCATAATAATATCAAACGTATTTCTTGAATTTGCAAATGCCTGCAAAATAAAACACAAGTCATTTGGTAACTAAAGCCATAAATTCTCGAGCATGAGATTTTTTAAGGGAGAAAATAGAGATGAATCGACCTTAAGAAGTTTTTTCAGCAGTGTTAATGCATTGATATTCTCAGCCAATTTGAAGCAGTTAATGGCTTTAACGACACCCGAATCCACTAAATTGCATACTTTTGATGGACATGCAACTACTTCAAGTGAAGAGCAATCATCTATCCGCACATCTGCTATACTTGTTAGAAGCTCAGGCAAGGATTTAAGCATCTTGCAATTTGACAAATTAAGAAACTCAAGCTTTGAGAGCCGAGTAAGAGATGCAGGTATGCTGATGAAATTGTTACCACTAAGATCAAGATCTGTCAAGGAGCATAGACCAGAAATGTCTCGTGGAATATCTCCTTCACAAAGATTGCAGTCCCTTAGTTTTAGCCTTCTTAATGAACTCAAACCTGACAACAAAGGCAGCATCGGAGCTATGGGATTCGTCCTTCTTCCTTGGATTACCTTGAAAAGGGAAGGAAAGTTTGGTCGTGACTTATATGATGGTCCCTTGCGCCCGTTGAAAGATAGAGTTTTAAGATTTTTCAATTGAAAAACGAAGGACGGTGGCTCTGTTATGCTTGTTTCACTCAAGTCAAGCTCTTCCAAAAACTCTACTTGCTGCAAATTCACTGGCAAATATTCAATTTCAAAACAACAAGAAAGATCAAGAGTTTTTAGATGTTCCATTTTCCCATCAATCACCGGAAACCTCACAAGACTTGAGCGACCTGAAAGAATTAATGTTTCAAGAGATTCCATTCCAATTTTGGTTGGAAGATTCCTAAGACTTTTGCAGTCTCTTAAATTCAAAAGTGTAAGCATCTTAAGCACTCCGATTGATGGATGGACATCTACTAATCTGGTACAACCTTCCATAATCAAAGCTTCAAGTTTTGGTGCTGTTGTGAAGTCAGGTGTCTTGATCAGGTTTTGGGACCCTTTGAGGTTCATCATTTTCAACTTATACAAGGGCTGTTGAAGACAATAATAAATTAGACAGAAAACATAATAATGCAAATTTTTGTTTCTTTTTTACCTTAATCAAAGTTTAGTCACTTGTATTAGAATAAGCTAAAACACAAGGATATGTAAGATGAGTTAGTTCTTACTCTATTTCCCTTCCATAGTTGTTTAATATGACTATATGGTAAAAGAAGTGCGACAAGGTTGTCTGGTTGGAAGCTTGAAGGCAATAATCTTAAAGGATATCCTGTCCAATCTAAAAGTCGTAGTTCATTAGAAATATATTTGAGATCATCACAATTTGATTCACAAAGCACTTTGAGCAATCTCAAGTTTTTCAGTTTCGAGAAGGTATCGACACTCAAATTAAGCTTCTTGCTCGATTCCCTAATAATCATGAACAAAACAAAAATGAGCTTCAAAATATACAAAAACATTCAATACCTAAAAGCTACGGCGCATCAGTATTTTTTTTTAAGTACCCACATTCGGTACTTATATGTAATGCATATCTGAATATGGTATTGAGATATGATTGAATATATTAGACGATACTTTATCCGACACTTACATTCATACTTTTAGTCACCTAAGCATAAAATATAATATTGAAGAATTAAACATTAAGGGTGTATTTGGTTGCGTGAAAAAATGAATGGATATGAGAATGAAATGTGCTTGGTAAGAGAAAAAGTGAGAAAAAAAAAAAGGAGAGATGATCATTTATGTATATTTTTTTCTACCGTTTATTTTCGATGATCATGCCTTCAACCACTTCAGTAGCCTAAAAGTAATCAAGAATAAACAATAAGAAAATAAAATAAATGGTCTAAATTGTAGGATAAAACTTTTGAAACGAGAGTTATTCAATAAAATTAAAGCTACTCAATGTCACTTAAGGATCAATATATAACCCAATTAGAGTAAGCTTTGGATTTACACCATATATTGTTAAAAGAAAATACTGTATATAATTTTTGTTGAATGATTTACCGTGTTTTTTGTTAGGACATGATGGACATCCCTTTCCTTCCACAATCTACAACGTTTTCCAGGTTCATCAACACATTTTTCTTCAACAATTTTTCTTCCCATTTCTTGCAACAAGGCATGCATCCTCAAATATTGGTTATTATCACTGACTTTTATGAGAGATTTCTTAATCAGAACATCGATTCCAATATCTGGGAAAAACTCACAACCATCCAATACTTTCATTACCAAATCTTTCTCCTCCCCATTGAAAAAGCATGCTATATCTAGAAATATATTCTTCTCCCTTTCTTCCAATCCATCAAAGCTGATTCTTAGTGTGTCAAGAATTTCTTTGTTAGAATCTCGTTTAAGCCTTTCGATTGCACTTCTCCATTGAGCTAAATCTCTACCGCACAAAAAAGAACCCAAGACTTCAAGAGCTAAGGGGAGGCCACTAGCATAACGTACAACATCTTCACTGAGTTCAATGAAATCAGCTTTCAGCACCGTATCACTATCAAAAGCTTTCAAATCGAAAAGCCTAAGTGCATCGTCGTGATTCAGGGTTGCAGGCTTATACACATCATCGATTCGATAAGTTCGGAGCAAATGTTCATCTCTTGTTGTTACAATGATCCTACTTCCTAAACCGAACCAATCACGCCTTCCAACCAAGCATTTCAAGTGTTGTAGGTTATCAACATCATCAAGAACAGCAAGAACTTTTTTACTAGACAATCTATGACTAATTATGGCATTCCCTTCATGAACATTGAAAAGGTTGAAGCATTCATCCGGAAAGATTTGAGAAAGAAGTTGTTTCTGTAAAGAAACAAGTCCATGTTTGTTTGAAACTTCTCGAATATCAGCAAGAAAGCATTTAACTTCAAAATGAGGTAACATTTGAGTGTAAGCAACCCTTGCAAGAGTTGTTTTACCGATGCCACCCATTCCGCAAATTCCTATAATGCGGACGTCATCTTCTCCAATATTTATTTCCGAATACAACTCCTCCAAACGTAAGCTAATTCCAACCAACTCATCATGAACAATTGGATATGTCTGACATAATTTTGCTGATATCTTCTTAACAATATCTCCGATAAACTCTGATTCATTCCTACAATGAAATAAAAAATTGCTTCTATCTTTCAAATGCACTTTTTCATTTTTAGTTCAATATAGTTGGAAGCAAACAAAAAGCAAGAATAAGACAGTAAGACATATTATAGCTTCAAAATACACAACTTGCTGGTTTGTTGAAATATGGGAAGTCTCAATTCAACACAAAGTTATAAAAAATAACATGCAATCCAAAAAAACAACAATTTTTTAGTCATTAAAACTAGGAAATAGAGAAGAAAAGAAAGAGATACCTATTATTTAAATGCCATCCCTTGATGTTAGCCACTTCAGTCAAAGCATTTCGCCACTTTAGGATCTTGTCTTTATTTTCTTTGTATCTTTCTTCGTGTTTGGCAAAGGCTTCTTCAACTTTTTCTTTTTGTTTTCTTAAATCGGATGGATCCACATCGTAGAAAATTGGAAATACTTTATGAGCCTTGTCATTTTTTTGGTTAACAATCCCCGCAAGCTCCTCCGAGCACCAACCTGAAAAGGTATAGGTTTTTGAAAAAACGATTACCGAGCACCATTATTGCTGAATTGCTTTGAAGAGTTCCGGTGCGATCTCTTCACCAGCCTCCAGCTTTTGGTTATCTATGAAAGTGACGATCCCACTTGTATTTAGAGCATGGTAGAGATGATCCGTAAAGTTCTTGCGGGTATCTTCACCTCTAAAACTCAAGAACACATCGTACTTCTTTCTAGAATTGGATGAGGATGTCAAAGGTAACGAGGACATGACGAGGTATGAGAAGAAAAATATATGTGGATGTAGTGTTCAAAGAGATGGCTCAATACCTCAGAAACAAAGAAGAAACAGCAAGTATATGAGGATGAGGAAGGAGAAAAACAGACGAAAATTCGGGGGAAAACAAAGGACTTGTGTAAGAAATTAGAAACAAATGAATCTAACCGTATACTAATAGCTATGGAAGCGAGTAGGTGTGGAAATTGGGGGTTATAGATGCTCTTTCCGGGAAGACTCCAATTGTCAAAATGGAGCCTACAATTATTATTGTGTGTTGGACGGTTTGTGCTTTACTTCTATATATATTATCATATTTAGTTGACCACATATCTGATTTTACGTATTTAATATTTAATTATCTTTTTAATTGTAATAATTAATATAAAATAATACTTTTTATTTGAATTATTAAATATAAATAAAATATATTAATTTATCAATTCAAATATTACAAAAATTATTAAATAATACTTTTGGATTTTGTTTTTATCTTCCTTGTACCTCTCTTGGTGTTTGGTGAAGGCTTCTTCAACTTTTTCTTTTTGTTTTCTTAAATCGGATGGATCCACATCGTAGAAAATTGGAAATACTTTATGCCCGTTAACATTTTTTTGTTGAACAATCTCAGCAAGCTCCTCCAAGCACCATCCTGAAAAGGCATAGGTTTCTGAAAAAATGATTATTGAGCACCATGACTGCTGGATTGCTTTGGAGAGTTCCGGTGCGATCTCTTCACCGGCCTCCAGCTTTGGATCATCCCTGAAAGTGATGATACCACTCCTCTTTAGAGCATCGTAGAGATGATCCGTGAAGTTCTTGCGGGTATCTTCACCTCTAAAACTCAAGAAAACATCGTATTTCTTTCTGGAAATGGATGAGGAAGTCGAAAGTAATGACGACATGACTATGTATGAGAAGAAAAATATACGTGGATGTAGGGTTCAAAATCAGTCGCTCAATACCTCAGAAACAGTAAGTACATGAGCATGAGGAAGGAGAAAACAGAAGATATTTACAGGAAACAACAAAGGACTTTTCTAAGAAATTTCTGTATAGGTTTCGCACCTTTTACTTTTCCAAATGAATTTATGTTGATGATAATACCTATGAAAGGGAGTCGGTAACAATAAATTCGGGGGCCATAGATGAGCGTTAGATGTTCTTTTCGGGAAGACTGCAAGAAGCTGAGAGTTGACAATTGCCGCTTACTTTAATTACAACTAATACTTATAGAGTTTTAAGAGTTTTTTTTTGGTTAAAATTTGTCAAAAGTCATCGTACTTTTTATAAATTAAAAATTAGTCGCTATATCATTAGTCATTAAACTATGAATAAATTTTTGTTTTTGTCACTTAACTAAACAAAGTTACAATTTGATCATTGAAGTTTTCAAAATTATTTTTTTGACAGCTAACTATCAATTGACACTTTTTTAATTAGTATAATAATAATAATTTTAATCCTTAATTTTTATATTTTTTGTCATTTAACACTGATTATATATACAATAATAAAATTTGAAATTCTTTTTAAAAAATTTAGAGAACTCTAAAAATTAAATTAAAATTTAAATTAAAACTGTTGAATCATAATAAAGCAAATTTACAATTAAATATGTAGTAACTATATTTTTTTATAAATTAAAACAAGCATAAGAAAGCAGGATCTGTTATGACATCAAAATACACAACTTCCTCTTTGGTTGAAATATTGAACTTTACAATTAAATATGTAGTAACTATATTTTTTTTGGGTCAAGCTGAGTTCAAGGGCGAATTTTGGTTGTAACTTATATGATGGTCCCTTGCGCCCATTGAAACACAGAACTTTAAGATTTTTAAATTGACAAATGAAGGATGGTTGTTCTGTTATGGCTGTTTCACTCAAGTCGAACTCTTCCAAAATCTTTGCTTGCTGCAAATTCTCTGATAAATTTTCAACTCTATAACAGCCGGAAAGATCTAGAGTTTTTAGACATTCCATTATCCCATCAATCTCCGGAAACCTTACAAGACTTGAGCAACCCGAAAGAACTAATGTTTCAAGGGATTCCATTCCAATATTGGTCGGAAGACTCCTAAGACTTTTGCAATCTCTTAAATTCAAAAGTTTAAGGCGCTTAAGCACTCCAGTTGATGGATGAACATCCACTAATTTGGTACAACCTTCCAAAATCAAAATTTCAAGATTTGCTGCTGTTGAGAAGTCTGGCGTCTTGATCAGGTTTCGGGACCCTTCGAGGTTCATCATTTTCAACTTATACAAGGGCTGTTGAAAACAATAACAAATTTGAGAAGAGAAAACATAATAATGCTCTTTTTTTTTTAATCTTAATCAAAGTTTAATCATTTTATTAAAATAAGCTAAAACACAAGGATCATATGAGTTAATTCTTACTCTATTTCCATTCCATAGTTGTTCAATGCAACTGTATGGTGAGAGAAGCGCAATAAGGTTGTCCAGTTGGAAGCTTGAAGGCAACGATCTAAAAGGGCATCTATTCCAATTTAAAAATTGTAGCTCATTAGAAAGATATTTGAGGTCATCACATTTTGAGAGGCAAAGAACTTTAAGCAATCTCAATTTTTTCATCTTTGAGAAGGCATCAACACTCAAGTTGAACATCTTACTTGATTCCCTAAAAACCACGGGCAAACAAAAAATGAGCATTAAAATATACAAAAACATTCATTACCTAAAAGCTATGTTTCTCCAATATTATTTTTAAGGACTTTTATCCAATACTTATATCTAACACCTGCCCAAATATGAGCATTGATTTTAAGAACCGTGAAAGAACTTAATGATTAGGAACAAAAACGATTACCCTCTTCTTATTTGCTGGCAACCACTTGATTTTAAGTCTTTGAACATAAATTTGTCGGCAAAGAAGACATACATGGACCCTCCATTGAATCCATCTTTTGTTTATCTATCTTAAATAAAAAATTCACAGTTAAATGAAAAAGAAGACTAAAAAAGAAGAGACGAAAAGAAAACTAAAAAAGAGAGAAGATTAACGGTTTTTTCAGCTAAAGTTTAGGGTTTAAAAATTTTAATTAATTAAATTTATTTAATTAAAAATCTATTCTCATCTCATTTGAAAATCCAAGTTGGCACTTAAAATTTAGTTGGATTGTCACGTAGGATTACCGTTAGAGAGATAACGGAACTTAACAGCAGAGTGATCACTTCATAACAAAATAATAACATAAGTGATTAAAACGTAATATTTCAAACATAAATGACTAAAATGTAACCCGAGGTAAACAAAAGTGACTATTTTTACAGTTTACCCTTACAATAAATTCATTTCATTCATAATAAAATTATTTTATAACAAGAAATATTTTTAGATATTGAGATTCATTAGTTCAAAATTGAGGATAACACATGATTAAATGATATGTTTTTGTTAACCGAGTGTTAATACCTTCGTCACATGTAATTGTACTCTTAAGCTCAATTTTTGTTTCACATACCAAAAATTATTTTTTGATAAATTTTAACTTAATTTTAAAATTTTATTAAAGAGATATATTTTTAAGTGATGAATCACACTTAATAAAAAAAAATAGTGATAACTCTATTTTTTTTTTATAAAAAACTTAATCTAGCGAACCTAAATAGAGTGAGAAAAGAGAATAAAAAGAAAGCTTATTTTTGTTGTTATTTTTCTATCTTAAGCTAAAACATTAGGATCGGGTGAATTAATTCTTACTCTATTTCCTTTCCATAATTGTTCAATGCAACTGAATGGTAAGAGAAGTGCAACAAGGTGATCTGGTTGGAAGTTTAACGGCAAAGATCTTAAAGGATATTCTATCCAATCTAAAAGTCGTAACTCATTGGAAAGATATTTGAGATCATCACAATTTGAGGGGCAAAGGACTTTGAGTAATCTCAACTTTTTCATCTTTGAGAAGGCATCAACATTCAAATTAAATGTCTCGCTTGATTCCCTAATAACCATGAGAAAAAAAAAAGAGCTTCAAAATATACAAAAGCGTTAATACTTAAAAGCTATGTAGCAAAAAAAAAATAGACTGAATGTAGCAAAAAAAAAAAAACTTAAAAGCTATGTTGCCTTGATATATTTTTTAAGTATCTTATTTTTAAAACCAATGTCGATAATGGCGATAGAACGATTGCAAAACAATAAGAAAAGAAAATAAGAACACATAGATTTTACGTGAAAAACCCTTTCGATAAAAATCACAGGCAAAGGAGGAGAAATTCACTAATGTTTTAAACGTATAATACAAGTGGAGTTTCGACTACATCTATTTAAAGGTTTAAAAACCCTATTTCAATCAATGTTAAATAGAAGAACTGTAGTTCTATACGGATTCAACTTGTGCAACATGTCATTCGCCCCCACAGATCCCCTTATTTTGCCTTTGTATTTTATTTCTTTAACAAGTGACAAGATTCGAGTCACACAACTCTAACATTTATAATATACTTGTATTTGACGTATATCTAAATATGGGCATTGAGATATGACCCTTCAAGAACTCTTTATTACATGAAGAAACCTTTTGAAAAAAATGAACATACTAGAACTAATATTTTTATTTATATTTGGCGCACTTGAAATCTATAATTTTATGCATTATTTGAGAACCAAATGAAGACATGTAATTAAGGATGAAACAACTTAGATCTATTTAAAAATAATAATAATTACATGCTATAATCTAGTTTGTATATTGTCAATGTATCAAATATAAGCGTTTAATATTCATAAAAAAAGAGCCCAATGAGTGGCTCCAGTAGAAAATAGGATGATCTTCATTTTAGGAGACCCAAGTTTGAGCGTTTGTGTGTGCAAGGTGTGTGTGCGTTATCAAATGATTAAGAAAGTTTAAACATATACTACCATGTAATGACACTAGTATATTCAAAAAATATTCATAAGAAAGAAACATCTCTCTATTTTTTTTTGGAAGAGTAATGTGTTGCTTGATAAATTAATAAATTAGAATTTAAATATTAAGGGTTTTTTGTATTGTTTTTATTATATTCTTTTACTAAATAAAACTAAATAATAATTGTTGGGGATCGACTTGATTAAACAACGAACAATTAAAAATAACGGAAGAAATTGAGAAATTGAACACAAATTTAACGTGGAAAAACCCCTTCGAAGAGGATAAAAAACCACGGGCAAAGATAATTTTACAATAATGACAAAAGAACGAAGAGTACAAAAGATGGAGATAAAAACTAAATCACAAAATCTCGAAAATAAAGAACCCTCAAAACGTAAACACTAAATTCTCCAAAAGCGTTAAAAGTTCTAAATTGTAATGGGTGTATTTCTAAGGTTGTAAAAGAGTCTATTTATAAGCTAAATTTCTAGGTCAAATAATAATAAAATAATCTAGATTAATAAGAGTTTAATTGAAACAAATAAACAGAGTTTAATTGGAAGATTATTTCTCAAATTTGACTTGAAATCTGAGTTATACTTCAACAAACCTCCGCCTTGACTCGTATTTCCATAATGCCATCTTTGTCAAAACCCGTCACGGGCATATCTTGAACTATGTAAGGAATTATTGAGTCGAATTTGTGCTTAGAAGCTGGAAGACTTCTAGCCTTCAACTTGTGCACTGTTAAATCAAAACTAACCTGAGTCTGATTTTCACGAACACAGTGCCTTAACTTTTCAAAACCTTCATCCAAAAGAGAACCTCTCTTCAACGAAACAATCATACATTTTTCCATCCTATGACCAAGTTATCTCTGCTCCAAATGAGCTGACTTCGACTCCATAACGGACAAGGGAAGTTCGATTTCACCAATCACTGTAGAACCTTCCAAAATATAAAGACTATCGCTCTTTTTACCTTTTAACAAAAAGAGAGACCTATGAGACACTTTAATGCCACCAGACTCGATGTTGATCTTACAACCTTTCGAGTCTAAAATACTCAAGGAGATGAGATTCTTTCGTAAATCAGGTACATACCTAACATCTGAGAGTGTCCTAATTGTCTCATCGTGCATCCTAATTTTAATAGTACCAGTATCGATTACCTTACTAGATGAATCGTTTCCCATGCGCACAACTCCACCTTTAACCGAACTATATGTGGAGAACCATTCTCTGTCGGGACACACGTGGAAAGAACATCCTGAATCTAGGATCCACTCGGATGTAAGCTCAAAGCTTACGCTCGTTGACACTAGCAAGAAATCATCACCGTTTCATCAGCCAAATTAGCACCAGCTACATCTTCCTCATTACTCTCAGCAGCCCTTTTACTTTGTAGTTTGTAACAATCTGCTTTGACGTGACCTAACTTCTTACAATAGCGAAACCTTTTGTCTCGTTTCTTTGATGCTACCAAAACGGAAGCTTGCTTATCTGTCTTGCTATCTGAACCAAATTCATTGTCAAGTTTGTCTTTACTTAACAATTACCCCTTCATATCCTCGAACGAAAGTTTGTCTCTACCATAAATCAAGGTCTCCTTAAAAGACTTGTATGAAGGAGGTAAAGAACACAACAATAGCATAGCCTGATCCTCATCGTTAATATGAACCTCAACATTATTTAAATCATTTAAAAGAGTAATAAATTGACTGATGTGATATCTAAGAAGCTCACCTTAATTCATGCGAAACGTAAATAGATGTTGTTTCAGCACTAAATCGTTAGCCTGAGACTTAGTCGCATAAAGATTTTCTAGCCTTTTCCACAAGGAGGATGAGGTCTTCCCCATCAATACCTCTTGCAATACCCTATTCATGAGGCACAACTGGATTGCAGACAGGGCCTTTTCATCAATCTCTTTCCATTCTGATTGATTTACATTATCGGACTTTTTTTTGATAATGACCTTTTTCAAGTCGGTCTGAACTAGAATTGCCATCATACGAACTTGCCACAGATTGAAATTTGTGACACCATCAAAGTTCTCAATATCGAACCTTATTGTTGTCATCTTTGAATGGTTGATTTGCGGAAATCAAACTAGCTTTGATACCACTTGTTGGAGATTGATCCGATTAAGCAACAAACAGACAAAGATAATTTTACTATAATGGAAAAAGAACGAAGAGTATAAAAGATGGAGATAAAAACTAAACCCCAAAAACCCGAAAACAAAGAACTCTCAAAACGTAAACACTAAATTCTCCAAAAGTGTTAGGAGTTCTAAACTGTAATGAGTGTATTTCTAAGGTTGTAAAAGAGCCTATTTATAAGCTAAATTTTTAGATCAAATAATAATAAAATAATCTAAACTGATAAGAGTTTAATTGAAACAAATAAATAGAGTTTAATTGAAACAAATAAAAAGAATTTAATTGAAAGATTATTTCTCAAATTTGATTTGAAATACGAGTCATACTTCAACAATAACAATATTTATAATGCACATTGATAAAAGTGTATATATATTTTCTTACATTTTATTGTCGATGATCATGCTTTCAATCACGTTCGTAGCCTAAAAGTATTCAAGAAAAAAAGAATATGATGACAAAATAAATGGTGTAAATTGTACACTTACGTTTAACGTTATTATAACCTTTTGGTCAAAGTATAGTAAATAAAGTATTTTAAATAATGTAAAATATTTACTAATAAGAGTAATTCAATGAAATTAAAGACTTATTTATACAAATCCTTTTGGTCACCTTTTAGGGATGGCTATATAGATGAATTAGAATAAGCCTTAAGTTTATCTTATTATATTGGTTAGAGGTTCAATAAAAAAAAATAGTATGTAAACTTTGTTGAATGGCTTACAGTGTTTTTCGTTAAGACATGATGGACATCCCTTTCTTCCCACCATCTACAACGTTTTGTCAGGTTCATCAACATATTTTTCTGTAGTAATTTTTCTTCCCATTTCTTGCAACAAATCATGCATCCACAAATGTGTTTTGTTCATTGACTTTTATGAGAGATTTCTTGATAAGAACATCTTCAATTCCAATATCTGGAAAAAACTCACAACCATCCAATACTTTCATTACAAGATCTTTCTCCTCTCCCTTGAAGAAGCATGCTATTTCTAGAAATATATTCTTCTCCCTTTCTTCCAATCCATCAAAGCTTATTTGAAGTCTGTCGAGAATTTCTTTATTAGAATCTAGTTTAAGTCTTTCAATTGCACTTCTCCATTGGGAAGTATTTCTACCGCACAAAAAGGAACCCAAAACTTCAAGAGCTAAGGGGAGACCACCAGCATAACTTACAACATGTTTAGAAAGCTCAATAAAATCTTCTTTTGGTATTGTATCACCACCGAAAGCTTTCAAATTGAAAAGTTGAAGAGAATCTTTAGGATTCAACGTTGCAGGTTCGTACACATCATCAACTCGGTAAGATTGCAACAAATGCTCGTCTCTTGTTGTTATAATGATTCTACTCCCTAAACCGAACCAATCACGCCTTCCAACCAAATATTTCAAGTGTTGTATGTTATCAACATCATCAGGAACAATAAGAACCTTTTTACGAGACAATTTGTGGCTAATCACGACATTCCCTTCATGGACATTGAAAATATTGAAGCATTCATCGAGCAAGATTTGGGAAAGAAGTTGTTTCTGTAAAGAAACAAGTCCACATTTATCTGAAACTTCTCGAACATCAGCAAGAAAGTTTTTACCTTCAAAATGAGGTGAAATTTGAGTGTAAACAACCCTTGCAAGTGTTGTCTTACCGATGCCACCCATTCCGCAAATTCCTATAACGCGGACATCGTCTTCCCCAATATCTATTTTCGAATACAACTCCTCCAAAGATAAATTAATTCCAATTAACTCATCATGATGAACTGGATATATCTCACATAATTTTGCTGATATCTTCTTAACAATGTCTCCAATAAATTCTGATTCATGCCTAAAAATAAAATAAAATTTTTAACTCTCAATAAATCAATTAACGTAATATAGTTTGGAAGCAAACAAAAAGAAAGCAAGATCTGTTACGACATCAAAATACACAACTTGCTCTTTAACTGAGATATGGAAATTTATAATTAAACACATAGAATTATAAAAAATTATATATATATATATATGTATATGTATATAACATGTAATCCAAAAAGTAACAATTTTGTAGTCATAAAACTGGAAAATAGAGAAGAAAAGAAAAACTACCTATTATTTAAATGCCATCCCTTGGTGTTAGCTACTTCAGTTAAAGCATTTCGCCACCTTTGGATCTTCTCTGTATCTCTCTTCGTGTTTGACAAAGGCTTCATCTATTTTCTCTTTCTGTTTTCTTAAATCGGATGGATCAACATCGTAAAAAACTGGAAATACTTTATGACCCTCCTCATTTTTTTGTTTAACAATCTCAGCAAGCTCCTCCAAGCACCAACTTGAAGAGGCATAGGTTTTCGAAAAAACAATTACCGAGCACCATGATTGTCGAATTGCTTTGAAGAGTTCAGGTGCAATCCCTTTGCCGGCCTCCAGTTTCGGCACATCCCTGAAAGTGACGATTCCATTCCTTTTTAGAGCATCGTAAAGATGATCAGTGAAATTATTGCGAGTATCTTCACCTCTCAAACTCAAGAAAACATCATATTTATGTCTAGAAATGGATGGGGAAGACATGAGAATGTTTGAGATGAAAAAGATATCTCAATCTGGCGTTCAAAATCAGAGCAATATTTCCCATAATTTATTTTCCCAAACGAATATGGATAATATTTACAAATGAGTGATGGATGTTCTTTCTAGTAATAATCCAAGAAGGTGAGAGAATTGACGAAGTGGAGCCTACTTTGATTATAAGTAGTGTTTAAAGTGTTCGACGGTTTGTGTTTTGATAAAAATATCTTTGATCCTTTTCAATTTATAATTTAGTTTCTGGGAATTTCCAAAATGAATAATTAAAGATAATATTAATAATTTTAATTAATTGTGCATATTATTTATTAAATTTCCCAATTTTTTAAATTTATGTATAATTAAATGTTACATATTTGAACAATCAAAACTTTGAAATCTCTTTCAGTAGAAAGAAAGTTTAGCAATTAAAACCATAAAACTCAAAATTTTGTGTATTGACCTGATGATTAAGAGTGTCCATTGTCTCAAGTGTAGCTTGGGTTCAAGTTGCGTCAATCGCGATATTATTAAGACTTTATCCTCCCTTTGTAACTCACCAAAAATAACCATAAAACCAATTAATGAAAAAACACCACCAGACTCTGAGGGATTCAGTCAAATTTTCAAAACCAATTCATAAGACTAGCAAATGTGAAATCCACGATCAATCCTGATAAATTCTTCAAGAACGAGCAGAGCATACGACCATTGCCTCATTGAAATCCTGGCCTGCTACAAACAGCAGAAAAACAGCAAGACCCCAAGCAAATTACCAATAAGCTCTAAAAATGGAATTCCTTGACACACCAGCTTTCACTAATGCTTCCGCCATCCCATTCTTTCCTCTACTCGTGACTCTAATCTGAAATTCAGCCATTCGCTTTCAACATCAGAGCCATAGAATTCATCCTTCCCCTTTGGATTACCTTGAAAAGAGAAGAAAGATTTCTTTGTAACTTAGATGGTCCCTTGTATCCATTGAAAGACAAAACTTTAAGATTTTTTAATTGAAAAATGAAGGATGGTAGTTTTTTTATAGTTGTTTCACTTAAGTAAAGCTCTTCCAAAATTTCAAATTGTTGTGAACTCTCTGGCAAATTTTCAATTTTATAACAGCCATAAATATCAAAAGATTTTAGGCATTCCATTTTCCCATCAATCTCTGGAAACCTTACAAGATTTGAACAACCCGAAAGAATAAATGTTTCAAGAGATTTCATTCCAGTTTTGATTGGAAGACTCCTAAGTTTCTATTCCAATTGTTGTGGTTTTATTTGTTGTGATCATAGGGGTGATCATAATGGTGAGAGGTTTGTATCTATAAAGTACAAGGGTGAAGGAAACGATCAAGATGTATGTGATTAGGTAGGTTCACCTTGTAATTGGTGAAAAAAGTACATACTTTTAACTGAGTTAAGCTTCGTAGACATAAAGTAATTGAACTGCGTAATCATCTTGTTATGTTTTATGTTTTTTTTTTTTAATTTTCTTGTTTAGTGCCTGAAAAAGTGTCAACCAATTTAGACACCAATTTCTTATTGCTGTGTCTCTATTAGCAACCCCTTCTTGCTAGCAATAGTAATTTTTTCAAAACCATTTACATTTTTATTTCTTTATTAATGATTCATTAGTTTTTGTTTTTAAAAAAATAGTTTCTTTTAGAAGGGCAAGGATGAATGTAAACTTTGACCTCAACTTAAAATTGTTTTGATATAATGGCTAGAATTATTTATAGTCTTTTTCCAACTCGCTTAAATCCACTAAGATCTCTGAAGGTCCGCCCGAAAAATGGGAAGGTTTGGACAAAAATATAAGCCCAAAAAATGGGCTTAAACAAAAAGTGAGACCCATTTTCTAAATGGGTCGGGCCTCGGGTAAAAGTTTTTTGGCCTGGATCTGGGTCCAGCCCGGCCTGACCCGACCCGAATAAATTAACCATTTTTAATAAAAAATTATTGTTGTTTAGATGCTATTTTTTTTTACTGTTTTGGTTGCTTTTTTGCTGTTTTGGCGTTATTTTTTTACTGTTTTGGTGCTTTTTTTACTGTTTTGATGTTGTTATTTTTGTTGTTGTTTTTGTTGCTATTTTTGCTATTATTTTTGGTGCTATTTTTGTTGTTGTTTTGCTATTTTTTTGCTGCTGTTTTGGTTGTTATTTTGGTTGTTTGGATGTTATTTTTATGCGTTTTTACAATTGTTTCGTTTTTTTAATATTATTTGAATATTGTAGAACTTATGTTTTATTGTTAATTTTTCTACTACTTTATTCGCAACTATCTTAATATAAAGAATTTTTAATGTATTTTAAAATTGTTTTTTTAATGTTTTTAAGTTTATTTGATATATTATATATTTTTAAAATTTGTTATATATAATAAAATAATCTAAAAAATTAATATGGGCCGGGCTGGGTTGGGCTCGAGCTTGATTTTTATAATTCGGATCGGGCTTGGATAAAATTTTAGACCCATTTTTCGAGCCGGCCCGGGCCCGAGTCTAGCAATTGGGCCTAAAAATTTGTTGAAGTCTGGCCCAAACCCGACCCGACCCGACCCACGATCAGTTTCAAATCCACTACCTCCTACATTAACAACAATGTCAATGTCAACTTAAAACTTGAATACAAATGATTTATCACTACACTTGTGATTCAATTGCATATAAAACTTGTTTTATATATAGTTTAGTTATATTTTAATTGATTTAGTTAATTTGGTACAATGACGTATTTAATCCATCAATATTATAAAAAAAAATTTATCCCTCCATTTGATTTTTTGCCTCTCTTTAATCCTCGAACTCGTGTTATTTTTTTTTGTCAAATCATTTCAAAAATAGATGAAAAAGCTAACAAACATTAATTTTGCTGATGTGGACATATATGTGAATGTTAGATCAACAATTAATTAATTTTTAATATTTTTTAATTTTTAAAAATTTTATAATTTATATATTTTAATTTTTTATAAATTTTTTAAATAATTTTAAGAACTTTCTATTTTTTTGGAATTTTTAAAAAATTAATTAATAAGGCATTATGTGATTTGATTTTTACCCAATCCTACTGTTTTAGCTTCCATTAAAATACTGCAGCTCTACCAACTTGTTTACAAGTCCATGCCACAATAATTCACATTTATCACCCTCAATAATTGCACCAAAGCCAATTCTATTGCTTGCCCCACCAAAGCCAACGTCCACATTTATTTCCACCATACCATTTCTTTTTTTCTAATAAAGGAGTTTCAAAGTTCGATTCTAGTGAACCCTGTGTATTGATCTGACGGTTAGGATGTTTATTGTTTTAAGTGTAGTTTGGGTTTGAGTCATGCTAATCATGTTGTTGTTAGGACTTTATTCTCCTCTTATACATAATTCACAAAAAAAAAAAAAATTTGATTCTAATAGTTTGTGAAGTCTAATTATTTTTTAATATTTTCTTTATTTTTTAACATTTGCATGTATTTTGGTTGTATTACAAATATGTAAGCTTGTTGAAAATTAGTATCGTACTCAATTGCTTAGAATGTTTGACTTGTCAACTAAAATGATTAAATATATAATTATTTAATTTATTCTAATAAATATGACAAATAACATAGGTGGTATGTCAGATATGAATAACAGGGTGTTACATGGTGCCAAAGAAAATGCGCACTTTCCTACCCATCAAATCTGCATGGTGACAGTTTTCGTATGTTGATGTTGGTAATTTATTCAACCTTATTTTTGAGCTGTGATAATTACTTTGTGAATATTTAGTCTGTTATGGAAGATCATGCTACTATGAAGTACAAATATTGGTAATTGATTTGGATTGAAATTTCTCATTACAATCTCGTGGATTATGGACTTGGGATTGGATCGTGATTCTTCTGATGAGCTGTCAAGAGTCCATCTTTATTTCATATGTTATTATTATATTGTTTTATTAGGGTTGTATTAGATCTTCTACTGTAAGCAAGTCTCGAAATAAATATCTATACATTTGAGAAACTTGCCTAGGAAAATGTGTTGATATATTAAACACTTAATCTATTATTGAGAGAATATTTGTGTAAGAGTGTTCTTAGAGTAAAACCTATTGTTGTAGTTTTACTTGTTGTGATCATATGTGGTGATCATAGTAGTGAGAGGTTTGTGTCTTTAAAGTGCAAGGGTGAAGGAAACGATCAAGATGTGTGTGATTAGGTAGATCCACTTTGTAATTTTAGAAAGAATATATACTTTTAACTGAGATAGGTTCCACAAATGTAGGGTAATTGAACTGCATAATCATCTTTGCGTGTTTTGTGCGTGTGCGTGTGTGTGTGTGTGTTTTTGTTTTTCTTGCTTAAAGAAGTGCCCACCAACTTAAGCACCAATTTCTTAGTGTTGTGTCTCTATTAGCAACACCCTTCTTGCTAGCAATAGTTTTTTTTTCAAAACCATTTACATTTTTATTTCTTTATTAATAATTCATTAATTTTTGTTTTTCAAAAAATTAGTTTTTTATAAGGGCAAGGATGAAATTAAATTTTGATGTCAATTGAAATTTCAAGTGTTTTGTCTCATAGGCCTTATGAGTAGATAGGCCTCACGAGTAGAATACTTGAGTATACGTCGAGATTGGCACTTACAATTTTAGAACAAGACAGCTAGAAACCACCAAAATCTTGTCGTAAGGACATAGGTTCGACCAGAGACTTAAGGTATTAGCGGTCGAACTGCCATTTAAGAACGGCGAAAGACGCATAGAAGGCCAACAGCTCAGATAAGGCGTTAAAGTCTGAGTATAAACAGAGAGTTAAAAGCATTTTATTTTCTTTTAAAGATTTTACCCCAATTAAGAAGAGGCGAGATATAAAATTTGGTAGTAAAGAAACTCACTAAATTCAATCGAACTTACAAAAATTTTGACATGTGATTACAAGATCTGCGGAATAAGGAACTCGAGGATGAACCAAACTAGACCGTGTTGGATCAATGAACACCGTTAAAAAAATGTCATGCATATAGAAAGGGGTACCTTTAGATGCTTCGCCTCGAGGTGGAACATATTGTAGTTATGAAGATCCTTTAGAGTTGGAGTTTGAAGATAGTAAACTTTTGTTTTAAAATTTTAAGGATTTTGTTATAAGCAAATAGTTAATACTTAATAAAGTCTGTCTTGTAATTTATCAATCTTATAATTTGATATTTAATCCAAATCGACCCATTTGTGGCACACCACACTCAGATTCGGCAGTTGGGTTGGGTGAGAATGTTATAGAACGGAATGAATAGAAATAGAGAAATGAGAAATATTCAGAAAATGATTATGGTTTTCTCTGAAATGGAGAAATGGAATTATTTTGAAAATAAATGTGGTTTCTCAAAATGAAAATGGAAATGAAAATGAGAAATGATACATTTGCAAATGTACATGGATTACTTATAAATTATCAAAAGAATGAGTTTATATTTTTTAGCAGTTTTAGAGCTCGAAAATGAAAATAAAGCATTCGATCGTAATGAACAAATTGAGTTGTGAAATATTAAATATATTTCTTAAAATTTAATAGGAGTAAAATGGTCGTAATTTTATTTGGGTAAAATAAGGGTGAGAAATTATTTAATTAAATATAATTATTGAAGTTTATTTTGATAATAAAAAAAATAAATATTGGATTGGATTGAATTATAAAATATTTGATTAAAAGTTCATAAAGTACTAATAATTAGATCCAATATAGAAAACACCCCAAAGCCCCTTATGTAATAAAAGATGGATGGCAAACCCTGTATATTCAACTAGGGTTGCCACCCCCTACATCCCATAGTTAAACTAGGATTTCATTTTACTAGTGAAAATAAACTTTTACAACTAAACAAGGTTTCTACTTTCTCTAGGTGGCACTGGTTGAGCATAAAACACAATTGTTAGAGATTATTACTCTGTTGAAAAATAAAGAGAGTTTTATTCTTAACTATTAAATATATTTTTTTCCTAGAATGACAATTTTACTGGTTTTTATTTGAGAAAAAGAGAATTTTCGTTTTCACCCCAAAAATAAACTTTTTTTTCTAGCTTTGTGTTGTGATTCGATTGGTTCGAACCCATACTTGAAGTAGTTCATGGTACGAGAATAGCGAAGAAGATCGATTGATTGAAAGCCGAAAAACATCTAGAATCCGTGTATCTGAAAACACAAGTATGATTTCAGTCTAAGGTTTACTAGTATAAATATCACAATCCGTGTTGATATTCAAAATTTTAATTTTGGTTGTGCAAGAAAATATTTTTCAAACCGAATTTTTTCCAACAATTAAGTAGGTTCATTTTATAATTATTGAAAAGAGTACATACTTTTAATTGAACTAAACTCCACATATGTAAGGTAATCGAACTGCGTAATCATTTTCGTGTATTTTTTTGTTTTTCTCGTTTAGTGCATGAAGAAGTGCCCACCGACTTAGGCACCAATTTCGTAGTGTTGTGTCTCTCTATTAGCGAGGCCCTTCTTGCTAGCAATAGTATTTTTTTTTAAAAACCATTTACATTTTTATTTCTTAATTAATAATTCATTCATTTTTATTTTTCAAAAAATAGTTTTGTATAACGGCAAGAATGAAATTAAAATTTGACATTAACTGAATTTTTTTTTTTACAATTTTTAAAATTACTCATAATTTCTTTCCAACCTTTAAAAAGGAGGATAACACGTTTCAATTTGCTTGAACTCACATTCTTCTACACTGACAACAATGTCATTGTCAACTTAAAACTTGAATACAGATTATTTATCACTTCACTTGTGATTCAATTACATATAAAAATTGTTTTGTTTATAGTTTAGTTATATTTTTAATTGATTGAAATAATTTGGTATGATGACATATTTAGGCTTCCAGCATTACAAAAAAAATGTCTTTTCGAACTTGAAATTTTTTTGTCAAATCACTTCAAAATGAATGAAAAAATTATTAAACGTTTAACTTGATGACATGTACATACATATGGATGTCAAATTAAAAATTAAATATTTTTTAATATTTTTTGAATTTTTAAAAATTTTATAATATTTATTTTTTATTTTTACAAAATTTTTAAATAATCTTAATAACTTTCTTTTTTTTTTGGAACTTTTTTAAAAATAATTAATAAGTCATTATGCGATTTGATTTTTACCAAACCCTACTATTCAATTTCCAGATGTATAGGTAAATATAGGATTTTCACATGCTGAGAAATTTGTATAAA
The DNA here is from genome assembly GCA_039519145.1 of Kokia cookei. Taxonomy (NCBI): domain Eukaryota; kingdom Viridiplantae; phylum Streptophyta; class Magnoliopsida; order Malvales; family Malvaceae; genus Kokia; species Kokia cookei. The sequence goes on along the minus strand of CM076908.1, from coordinate 44,974,155 downwards.
TGCTTCAACATAGGAGCTCTTTGCCTCACACCAATTCATCTCATTTCGTAGGGTTTCCAACATACATAATTACTAGCTAACCAAATGTCTTCATCAAAGCTTCCTTCTTCAACTCATGGATCCATGTCCAACCAGAAGCCTCCCTCAGCCAACTTTCATCCTAACATTTGGGGGGATATTTTCCTTTCATCTCCATCAACGGTAAAGAGTTTAGAGACATATGAGTGTCTGCGCATGAGTAAATATCTTTATTGTATCTGTATTTTTCGTGTCTAATCAGTGGTTAATCATGTCATGTCTAACATACTGTTTAACTTAAATCACATATATACAAGTGTTTGTATTGATTTCGTATTGTGAAACATGTGATATAGTTTTGTTCATGAAAATCTTGTCCTGCATTACAATTTTGCAGAACGTTGATGCTACAACTAAACTACAACATGAAGAACTGAAAGAAGAAGTAAGGAGGATGATGAAGGTAGTCATGGATGATGAGTTACTCTACAAATTGCGTTTGATTGATACAATCAAACGGTTGGGTGTGAGTTACCATTTTGAAAGAGAGATAGAGGAAGTATTGCTCAATATTTATGAGCATGACTATGAAGATGACCAAACTCTCGGGATTACTTCTCTTCAATTTCGATTGCTTAGAGAGAATGGATTTGGTGTTCCTTGTGGTGAGTCCATTTTCCTTCCTATTTTTTTATTGTTTGGACAGCTAATTAAATCGGTTTGATCAGTTAATTCGGTTTTAATTGAATTATGAAAACCCTTATCATGCACACACTTACCATGCTTTTTTTTTTTTGCATTTATAAAAATGATTAGTTTTCAGTTTTAGTCTAAATAATTTTATCCTAATATTTTTGTAATGTTATTAATTACTCTAAATAATTAATATAATTAAATTTTCAATTAAAACATTACGTAGTTTTATATGATTTTAACATAATTTAGGATTTTTAACATATGGCTTGCCATTTATTTTAGTTTCGTGTCGCTTTTTCTTGACATTATAAGACAATGGTCACAGTTCAATTTTGGTCTCTAGACTATCTTGAAAGTTAAGATTTAATTTATATGCTTTAATTTTTGACATAAATTAGGTCATCTACATTTATAATGTCATTAGTTAATCTAAATAATTAAGATTGTAAATCATTTCAATCAAAATGTTAATATCAATTTTTCTTAAGAAAAATGTTTCAACAAACAAAGTTATTTTATCATGACGATTTTGAATAAGTGCTTTTAAGAAGAAAAAAAATCCTACTAAGTAATTTTAACGTTATTTTTATTGTTACATGATTATTAAGTGGATTTTTTTTAAATTCAAAATGTCACTCCAGAGAATTTAATAGAAAATTTTTAATAATTGTAACAATTGAACCTGAATTTTTAAATTCGAAAATTAGATAACTATGCTCTTAAAAATAAAAATAGAAGACTAAATTCCATATGTACAAAGCATATAGGGATCTAATGTATATTTTAATCTTCAAATTTTTACTCTTTAATTCAATCCAAATAAATAATTAACCCAACACGAAATGTGACTCCGAGTCCATAGTAATTTTGGTTAAAAGCCCTATAAAATTCGCTACATGTAACTTATTTTCCTATAATAATAAATTATGGTGATGACCACGACAACTACGATGATGATGATGAAAATCTTTGTAATCTTATGAATCTTAATTTTTTTTCTTCGTGTTATATTTCTCTTTTTCCTACGAAACTTTGCTGTTGAGAGTTCAAATTTTAGATTTAATTTCTGTGCATTACAATGATTAATATAATAATATCTTATTGGGTTGAGAAGAATGGTTCAACAAGTTCAAAGATGATGAAGGAAACTTGAACATGTCCTTAACAAGTGATGTGAAAGGCTTACTAGAATTATATGAGGGTGTGCATGGGGAAGATATACTTGAAGAAGCTCTTGGTTTCACCAGCAGTCATCTAGGTTTAGCCAAAGCTGCTGGCACTATCGAGTATCCCCTTTCAGCCTTAGTCTCCCATGCTCTTTACCAACCCATCCACAAGGGCTTGCCAAGGTTGGAGGCTAGGCGATTCATTTCCACTTACCGAGACGATGCTTTACATAACAAAACGCTGTTGAAGTTTGCAGAGTTGGATTTCAACTTGTTACAAATTTCACACAAGGAAGAGCTAAGCAAGATCTCAAGGCAATAAATTACTCCTTCAACATTCAATATTGATTGTTTATACTAATTTAAAAGGACTAATTGACACATAATAATGAACTATAGTTTTGTTTCAGGTGGGGGAAAAGTTTAGAGTTACCTACAAAACTACCTTTTGTTCGAGATAGATTGGTAGAAGCTTACTTTTGGGCATTGGGGGTGTATTTTGAGCCACAATACTCTTTTGCTAGGGAGATATTAGCGAAAACAATGGTCATGACATCAATAATGGATGACATATATGATGCATATGGCACACTTGAAGAACTTCAACTCCTCACGAATGCAATTAAGAGGTTAGCAACTTATATATTTGATTCAATTAGTTCATGTAATCATGTATAAAAAACATTATTCAATGTGTTTGATTTTGAACTATTCTACAATTGATTTTTCAGGTGGGATGTTGATTATGTAGACCAACTCGCAGAATACATGAAATCGTTTTACAAGCCATTATTAGATCTTTACAAAGAAAAGGAGGAGGCAATGATTAAGCAAAGAAAACCATAAAGTGTCAAATATGCAAAAGATACAGTACGTTGGTACCTTATCCCATTTTAGTAACCCTTTTCATATATATAATATGAGGAAATGACAAATATAAGTAGGGTTGGCAATGAGACCCCATCCAATTTTTATATCTCCTACCTTGACACCACCCCAAACATGATTTTATTTGAAATTTTATATATATAAAAAAAGAATTTCTCAACATACTCAACTCACCCAAAATTATTAAATAATTTTTATGTTGTATTACATTTTACAATATCAAATAAAATGCATATTATAAAATCATATAAAAAATTAAAATATCTAACTAAGAAATTTAAAAAAAAAAATCTTACAGAAGTTTAAAAAAATTGTAATTAAAATATATAAAATTAGTTATGAAATTAAAAAAAGGTATTTTGCTAAAAAAATTTGGTAGAAAATAACAGCAAATTGCAATTAGGTCAAATAACACTTAACTTTTGGAGGGATGTTACAATCAATTAACAATAACCTTTGAACAGATAATGACGGTTCATCAAACACACATAAACTCATAAAATTAGAATTTGTATACTTAGTCATATAAGCTGCAACACTATTATATGCCCTTAGAACATGACAAACTCTAAAACCTTATCTTTGCCCAAACTCTAAAATTTTAATTAAAAACCTGTTTTCGATGTCTCCAAATTCGATTTTCATAAAAAGAAAATATGTTTTCTAGGTTGGATCGAAACATATGGATTTGGGTTATTTGATTATCCCTAAATATAGATATATGCTTAACACGAATATATTCCATTTTATAAAAAAATTATATATGAAGGATTATAAGTATACTTATATAGTCTAAACTTGAAAATTTATTATGACCTAAAGGTACTGACTTCCTTTTTTTTTCTTTTTCCTTTTTATAGTTTAAACAATTGAGTGAATGTTATTTTGTGGAGGCCAAATGGTATAATGAAAACTTTGTACCAACAATGGAGGAGTATATGAGGAACGCGGTTTTATCTGTTGGCTATATCATGTTAACCGTTACATCTTTTATTGGAATGGAAGATTTTGTGACACCTGAGATTTTTAATTGGGCATCTAAGAACCCTAAAATCCCTGATGCTTCTTCCATTGTAGGTCGTCTCATGAATGATGTTACTTCACATAAGGTACCTTTTTCGAATTTTGCAAGAGTATTTTCAATAACTTATATTTGATGAATAAAACTAATATAAATATGTAGTTTGAGCAAGAGAGAGGGCATTGTGCATCAGCTGTTGAATGCTACATGAGAGAACATGCAGTTTCAGAAGAAGAAGCATGTAGTGCATTGAAGAAGCAAGTGGAGAATGCTTGGAAAGATATAAACCAGGAAATGATATTCAGTGAGATATCCAAAGTTGTTCCAAGGCCGGTTCTTACACGAGTTCTTAATTTTACAAGATTCATCGATTTCATTTACAAGATTGGAGATGAGTGTACACATGTTGGGAAAAATGCAAAAGATGGGATAACTTTTTTGCTCATTGATCCAATCTCAGTCTCTTATTGAGGAATTAAGACTCTATATCATCTAACGATCCATTTCGTGTTTGTGTTGCCTTTATATGTTATATTGTGTTTAAGATGTTATTTAAATCCTAACATCTCAATAATCCATAGTGCATTTTGTTTTTTTTCTCAATCGATAGAAATAATTTAATAAAAATAAAAAGACGTTGGTAAATGCCAACCTCTTTCAAAAACAAAGAGATTACGAAAACTCTAAGAATAACCATTCGCTTTAAAGCACACTCGATTTGAGACATCCAACACCAACGCAAACAAACTAATAGCCAGCGAACATCAATCACTACTAGGCTTTAAATAACAAGTGATGCAAACATATTGGGTTAAAAATAATAATAGTGCAGTTGTTAGGAATTTGTACGCAATTATTAAATGAAGTTATCAATAGATTATTAAATTACATAGCACAGAGCCTTGAGGATATCTAGCCACTGAGTTATTAATAGATTAAACCTATTTTTTTTTGCATAATGATTTATTCACCCTTCAATTTTATAAAAAAATGTATTTTAGTTTTTCATTTAATTTTTTCATTTTTTTTTATTTTGAACTTGTATTATTTGTTAAATCACTCCTAAAATAGATGAAAAAAAATTAATTACTACTATCGTGGTTGAATATTGGATCGAGACCACTGAACGAATTTTGGACGGTTTAGACTGTACTCCTGAGCAGAAACTTAAGAGTGTCGAATCATTGTTAAAGGATGAGACATATCGAAGGTTGCAATCAAGGATGAGACATTCAAATAAAAATATCAAATAGACGAATTGAAGTTGTTGTTAATAAGAAATTGGTCTATTTGATATTTTCAATTGAATTTTTTTTATGTAAACGTAATGAATGCAAAAATTCACAACTTAGAGGTGAATATTAAATTGTTTAATAAATTAAAATTTTATTTTTAGTAGACTTAAATATTGAGTTAATTAATGAACCTAGCATGGTGGGTTCAACTTTTCTTAGATTTTAATTAGAAGACTGTGTTTGGGGTTGGGTTTTGCACCATATACACTTTTCCCCAACTTCTCTATATTCCTTTCCACTTTTTTATTATGGGGGTTGATTGAAAATTTGTGGAAGTCGGCAAATTGGAGGATGATGTAACTCGGATCTCCCTTACGATATCATGAAACGTATAAATTGGACGTTTACGATGGATAGATTGAATTCAGATACGAGCAGTTTATTATTATGGGAAAGGGAATATATAGGCAATCCTTATGGGGTGAGCGTTAACCTTGAAGAAGGGAATGAGTTATGAGACAAGCCATTTTCTTAAAGAGGCTACTACGATAGACGAGCCTAATCAGGCGAGCGTTTGCCTTGAAGAAGGGAATGTGATGGACGAGCTTGATGAGACAAGCTTTAGGATAATTGAGCCTGATGAGGCGAGCTTTTAGTCTTGAAGAATGGAATGTGATGGGTAAACGTGTTCAAGCCACGACTTGTTTGAGGGGTTTATCGACTCTTCAATCTCGACACTTCAAAAATTTCTCTTCAAAGAATCCGCCATCCATCAACAAACACATGCTCTTTTTTTTTTTAACATATTTTATATATTCATAGCCAGCATTACCAGAAAATAATTCATCTAACAGCCAATTAGTAATTCATTCAATTTTGGAACACCATTTTTGAGACAGATATTTATCATTTAGCCTATAAATTAACCCACTGAAGAACATTTTGAGTTCCCGGGGAATTCAATAAACAAAAAAAGTCCTAAAAAGAGCAAGGAAAAAAAAAAGTTAATAGTCGACGTACAGATACAAGGAAGATTAAATAATCAGAAAACAAAAAAAAAATCAATCTCATTTAAGGTTTCCTTGTTCAGTCCATTTGGTGTACAGGAAACCGAAACCAAGTGTTCCGATCGAGCTTGTCGGTATTTTGTATTTGTGCTGAACAACGACACCACACCCGGAAACTGCTTCATCAGGTCGTGCCGATCTTCTGTGGCTGTTAACATAGAGACAATAAAGTTCAAATTGTTAGAAGTGGAGTTCCATTCAAGATAAAAAAATTGAAAGGTCAATCACTTAATAAAAGATGAGACTTGATTGTTTGTGTTCAAGTTTGATCTCGACTCGACAATGATGGAACCGAATTCGAGTTCGAAAACCGATAATGTGCATACCTTCTTTAGAGGCACCTTATTTCCGCTTGGTGCTGCTGGTTTCAATATCTCAAAGGAGCAAACAAGAGCTTCGTCAATACTCAATAGAGCACCAGCATTGTCAAAGTCTCCACCATAGTTTGGGGCCGAAAATATTGTTACTAATTTCCTATTAGCGAAAAACTCATACCCATCCTCCACAACCTGCATTTCAAAAACTTTAGATTAATCTGAACCCGAAAATTTTCGACTGACACTATTTTTTTAATAGTATATGTAGACATAAGTACGGGGATACGACCCTCCAAATGCATTGAAAAACTTAGGAAAATGTTCAATATACCCATATTCGGAATGTAACTATATCCAATATTCACATTCGAGTTCAAGTAACAGAGGTTAACTTAGATGATTTATTCAATAAGTTCTAAGAGGTGACATCCAATAAATTTGGATTTCGAGCTGTTACAACCTTTAAAACTTGGTCTATAAGGAAATTGGCTTACTTGGTCTATAAGTCAACTGATCTTATAGCATTCTTTGTGCCATAAGGAAATTGGCTTACTTGATCTATATGCTAGCTTAGACCAATACGATGCCGAAATTCAAATTTTAATATTTGCAATCCCTTCCATTATCCACAAGCCATTAGAACCTTCTTTGCAACGAAAAGAAAGAAATCACTTACTTGATGACCTCGGCAAATGAGGTCAAGGTCATTCTTCTCCAAAAACTTGGCAACAACATCGGCTCCAAAGGTGCATGAAATGCCTCGATCACTGTCCGCCCAACCCTCGACGTTGGGATTAGGATCGGACCAAAGAAGATCACAGAGAAGTCCACCATCGGGCACTTCGGTCGGCCTCTCGATTTCCTTGATCTGATTCACATTTTCCAAATCAGGAGACAACCCTCCATGCATACAAAGTACCTTCTCATCAATGAGTGCAGCCACAGGCAAATTGTTAAAGCAGTTGGTAAAAAGTTTCCAAAGACTAACGTTAAATCTCCTTTTACACTCATCATAAAACCCATAAATCCGATTCACCTTTGCATCTTCATGGTTCCCTCTCAAGAGAAAAATCCTGTCGGGGTATCTTATTTTATAGGCTAAAAGCAAACATATTGTCTCCAAACTTTGCTTGCCTCGATCCACATAGTCCCCAAGGAACAAATAGTTTGCACCCGGGGGATACCCACCGTATTCGAATACCCTCAACAGATCTTGGTATTGTCCATGTATGTCACCTATAAAAATGACTTACAATATTAGAAATTTCCATTGATAAAAATGATTCATCTCAATTCTTACATTGTTAAAAGTTCCCACATTATTAGAACTGCCAAGATATAGGGTTAATTGCACCATATACTTTCTCGAGCTATGGTTTATATCGGTAAAAAGACCTTTCAAGTCCCTCCCAATTTCAAAGTTAAGAAAATTCAAAAAAAAAAAAAATTAGAGCAATTTAATCCCTGTCAATTTTGAAAGTAAGCAATTAAGGACAATTAATCATGGTGTTAATGTCTTTCATCAATTGTGTATAATTTTGATTGGTATAATAATAAATTTATCCCTCAATGTTTACATTTTTTTTTTAATTTGGTATTGATTCTAAAAATTCAACAAATTTAGCCTCAACATTTACACATTACAACATTATTGCGGGCAAAATTTGTTAAATCATTATCAAATTGATAGAATGTATAAATTATGAGAGCTAAATTTGTTATTATACCAATCAAATTTAAAGTAAAATTGATGAAAAACATTAACGTTATGATTAATTGTCCTTAGTTGCTCAAGATCGAAATTGATAGGGATTAAATTGCTCCATTTTTTTTACAGGGACCAATTTGCTCAATATCGAGATTGAGATGGGCTGGAGAAGTCTTTTTACCATTTATATTCTAAATTAGTTCTTGGATTTAACAATAATCTAGTTAAGTCTTCAAAGTATCAATATCGTACCGAACAGATCTTTCCTTCAACCTAGTCATTAGCTTAGGCATTAAATGCCTCAAATTTGATATTCAAACATGTGAATCAAATTATAAACACAAGTATACTTGCTAACTGAATAGGTTGATCTAACATGCTAAGAAAGATTTATCTCAAAAAAAAATGCTAAGAAAGATTGATATTATTCGTTTATTTGACTTGTTAGATTCAAGTTATCCATGGGTATGTACACATGTATTTATAATTTGATTCATGTGGTTTAAACTTGTCCCACATAAAATCTAAATTGATATTTAATGCATAAATTAACGCTAAACTAAAGGAAAAACCTGACAATAGTGATAAATTGAGTATTCAATTTAAAATGTTTTGAATTTCAAGAATCAATTTAAAATCAGAACTATAATATGAGTATCCTTTGAGAAGATCAGCCCAAAAATTATGTAAATACTAACATCCAAAAATTTATTATTTAATTCCTTTTTTAGCTCAGACAACCTAAAATTCTAAGAAAAAAAGGACTCAATTGCTAGATAATCAACATTCTCAAACTTTTTCAACCAAATTGAATGGAAACAAACTTGGTATAAAAACCATAAAATTTAAGTTCTCAAACATTGGGATTGTTATCCAATTTCCATGAACCATACAATTCAAATGAGAAAACCAAAATGAACCCAAAATTTGGCTTAAAAAAATGGATGCATTTTGAATAGTAAAATAGAGAGAAGAAAGCTAACCACAGATTCTAATGGGAGCTTTAATCTGAAGCAGATTAGGCTCAGAAATGAAGATTTGACGAGCATTAATACAAAGTTGACGGATCTCTCCTTCAGAAAGTTGAACCTGTTTGCCTTCTTTCCCTTCCAATAACCTTCGTATTATATCATCCAACACTGCTTGATCCATGATTCCCTCCATGGTCATCATCACCCCTTTTTTTTTTTCTTTTTCCTTCAACAATTCACCACCGAAACAAAAAAAAAAAATTCTAGTTCAATTCTTACAATTAATATATGAGAAAAAATGGGTTTTCGATGATGAATCGAAAGGAGTTGAAACTATTAAGATTGAGAGAGATAGAGAGGAAAAAAAGGGTAAAAAAATGAGGATCAAAAGAACCAATCTTTACAAAAAAAGGGAAATATAAAAAGGATTAAAGAAGATAGACATTGTAGAGTAATTCATGGAAGTTCGTTGTTTTCATTTTCTCTCTCTCTCTATGTTCTTTTTTTTAATATTTATTTTAGTAAATTTTTATTTTTATTTTAATCTATGCCAAGAAAAGATTGAAAATGGCCAATAACATTAGTTTGAAACATTCAAACTTGATAGGGCAGATTAGGGGTTTTTAGATGGAAAATGTTTGAATAAAAATATTAAATTTTGAATAAAAATATAATATCTGTTTAATTTTTGGTAAAACACATGCAATTCTAAGTGGAGTTATTATTAGATAAGTCGTTGCATGTTTGTGATATAGTAAAGCATGGTTATTTGAATTGAATTGGATTGGTCAGTTAGATTAAAATTTAGTCGAGGTATCAATTTAGATAAAGGTTTCATACTGGTAGAGTGATGATTCCCTATGGATCAGTTAAATCAAGCTAAAAAATCAATTGAACCGATAGATGAATTAGTTTTTATTTTTTTAATTTTTAATAATTTATTTAAGTGAATCATCTGATTGATTGGATCGACGAACTGATGATCTAACCAATTCAACTACCAAAACAACTAACTTGATTCTAAAACCTTGTAATAAAGTAGTAGAGTATCATTTATATGAATAAGCTTAATATTAAGGAATTAGGTTCTAAAGGAGAAGATAGAATTTTCTATCGATAATTAGAGTTAGAATATAATTCAAGCTCCATACAGAAAAAAAAAAAAGTCATTTTTTTTAAGATATTGAAATATTGAAATGTTTATATTTTGCAATATTCATAATTTTTCTATATATTCTCTCATTCTTTTGAGTTCTGATCAATGTAATTGTTTTTTTTATTATTATATATAATTGTAAGTATTCTTATCTATTTTACAATTTAAATTTAATTTAATTTGAATTGAAAATGATATTCAGATAAAACTCTCTCAATATTCACGATTTCAAAATTTAAATTTAGTACAAATATACGGTAAGAGTTATTAATGCAATTATTACAAATAAAATTCGACAATTCTATTTTATAAAGAAATGTCGGTGATTCAAATCCAAACACCCATTGCAACAAAGAGCCGAGTTCAACACAAAGAATTAAATGTATAGGCTTCATGGAAAATTAATCAACTATCAAATGTATCTGAATGATGATGGTTTAATCATACATGTGATTAATGTAAATAGAAAAATTGAATCCATGTTGGTATGATGGTTACAATGTTTACCGTTTCGGATGTGGTCTGAGTTCGTGTAACGTTAATTGCATTGCTGTTAAGGTTTTGTCCTCCTCTTATAATCAACCATAAAAAAATATAAATAAAAAAATCAAAAATTGATTTAGAAATATAAAATTTATATCTCAAATTCATATTATTTTTGTAACATATAATTTCTCAATTATATTATTTTAATTCCTAAATTCATTATATTTTAAAAATAATATAATTAATTTAATGCATTTTAATTATTAAATGCAATTATATGTTTTTTAAATTAAATATATATTTTTAAAAAACTTACAAATACAATTATAATTGCAATTACAAATAATACACTTGAATAATTATAATAAGAATCAAACATTACAAAATATTATGATAATAGAATATATATAATGTAGACCATAATAAATTTTGACAAAATTTATATATAGCTAGATTTTTTTTTTTTTTGAAAATATTAGTATGATTACATGATAATATTTGTTCATATTTTTTTAACCCTTTGACAAGGCACACACACCTTGCACACATAGGTACTCGAATCCAAAACTCTTAGGATGAACAACATCCTCTTTTCCACTGAAACTATTTGTTAAGTTCTATATATAGTTAGATTTAAATAAGAATATATCTAGAAAAGACTCTCGACATAAATCAACCAAAATTTGTTATATTAACCAAAAACAAAATTACTTATTTATCAGCCTTTAAAAATTAAGTTTATTACAAATATAAGGTAAACTTATTATTTTCAATTTTTTTGACATTTTTTCATAGCCAAATATTTGAAGTTCATAAAATCACTTTTTCTTTTCATTTCTAAGTTTTTTGGTTGGAAAACCTATGTATTTCTAAATTAAAAATAAAGAAATTATACTAATAGTCGTTCAATTATTAGTAAATTTCTTGTTTGATCATCGAACTATTTAATTTTGTCTTGTTTGGTCAAGAGTTGGCTAACAGTGACAATTTTTAAAATTAGCATAATAGCTACTTTTTTTTTTTTGTGAATTACAATAACAGGGCAAAGCTTGAATAATAAATACGATTAATGCGACTCAAACTCAGGCCATACCTGAGGCAGTGACCACTCTTGACCATTAGGCCATCACATGGGGTTCTGCATAATAGCAATTTTAACCATCAACATTTATACATTATGTCATTTTAGTCTTGATTTTAAAAATTCTAACCCTCAACATTTACACATCGCATAATTTGATCTTTTTTTCCTTTGTGACCCTTTCACCTAAAAAACTTAAAGAATAAATTTATCAGCTAAATTTGATAAAAAAAATATATACAAAAAATGAAAACATCCAAAAATCCAAGATAATAATTTATATTTGTTAGCTTTGATATTCTAAGCTTTTTTATGTAACAATATTTAAGATAAATTATATATATATTCTAAGTCATTTTGTGAAAATATGGTTGACAATTTTATCAAACATTTTCAAAGCAATTTTAAGGTTTAAAAAATATTTTTTAAGATTTTTTTTCTCTGTGTTTTCATGCCAAGTGGGTTACATAAGCCAAAGGGTGCAGTACTTGTCAAGCAGTATGCCTACTAATAAAGAGGTATCGAACACTTTTGGTGAAGGGTGCAATACCTATCAAGCAAAGCCCTTGTTTGGTATTCTTCACTACCCCAGTATCAGACCCTTAATGATGGGTACTGCACTCTCTCAGTTGGGTGCAATGCTCGTGGCTCAATAATCATATTTTGAAGAAAGGAACCAGACCCCAAAGGTTAGGTACCGATACCTATGCTCTTGCAACTGAATTTAATGCTTGAATTAATTCTTCCAATGGCTCCAAATCACTCTCAACGACCATAGATGTCTACTAACTCATTAAGTGATAAAAATACAAGTCAAAGGCACATCAAGAAACAAAAGATGAACATCTAAACATAGAAATCAAGAGAAAAGCTTCCAATTCTTTATTTCCTCATTTTCTCTTGTACATATATCTTAGGTGCTTATTGTTAGATCATTTTATTATTCTCATTTCCATTCTTTGAGAGAGAGCTAACACTTGTAAACACACATTTGAGAGATTTTCATTGTTTATATCTTTTCTTTGTATTGAAATAGCTGCTTAAGATGTTTAAGGTATAAAACCTTAAGTGATTTGTAAAGGTTTATAGTTGAGTCTTGTAAAAGCTAGAGAGTTCTAGTTAAGCCGTAAAAGTTAGGAGGAATGTTCTGTCTTATCCTTGTGAAAAAGATAGGGATTATAAATGTTAGACATTTTCCTTGAAATGTAACAATTTAAGTATAGTGAATTGAAAAATCTTTGGTTGAGGTATACCAAGATAGTGGAGATAGATAATTGGGATCAAGCTACTAGAAATAGGATTTTCCATACTTTTCTTCTCTTTCCTCATCATTTAGAAAAGTTTTGCAAAGAACCTCAAAATTCCAATTCACATCCCTCTTGGTATTTTTGGGCCTAACATCTTCTCATTTTTTTTTTAAATTAACCCTCGGTGTCACAAAAAAAAAAAGTAAAACTACAAAAAAACAAAAGATGAAGTTACACAATGTGTAAATATTGAGGGTTAATTTTTTTAAAATCAAGATTAAATTGACATAATTTAAAAATATTGAGAGTTAATGTTGCTATTATGCCAATTTTAAAAGTTGCCATCATTAGACAGTCGCAAAGACAGATTTAGGGGGAAGCCGACCCCCAAAATGGAATTTTTGTTTTTTGGTCCTTTAAATTTTTAAAATTTTTAAAATAATAAAGGTGAAATTGTATTTTGCCCCCCCTAAAAATGATAAAAAAATTAATTTAATCCTTTAAAAATTATAAAGATATAGACAATTTAATTTCGGTCCCCTAAAAATTTTTTCTGGCTTCACCTCTGGACAGCCGGTGACCAAAAAAGACAAAACTGAATAGTACTTGGGTGACTATTTTATAATTTTTCATAGTTGAGTGACCAAAAAAGAAATTTACTAATAGTTGGGTGACTACTAGTGGAATTTACCCAATTAGAAAATTATAATAAAAAGAAAAGAAGGAAATTGGGCTTTTTGCATTTGCGATGCATGCTAGGAGAATTTGGCATTTACAAAAAAGGTTAATTCTATCATACATCCTCAAAGTATACGCCAAATTCAAAATTGATCCTTAAAATTCAGAATGTCTCAAATGAATCCTCTACTAATGTATCATTTCAATCAAGCCCTTCCTTTAATATATCCATAAGTTTCGATATTAAATGGTACTTTTAATCTAACGTGGTTCCCTTTTTAAATACATTTGAACTTACAGAATGGTCTAATTTAATCAATACTTTAACTTAAGGAATCAATCATGATATTTTGAAGTTTAGTAACTAATTTAAAATTGGACTCATACTTTGAGAAACTCTTGTGTAATTAACCGTTTGAAAAACAATAAACCTAGTAGAATAAAATTAAAAAAACATAAAAAATAATTAAAAATATGATATAAACACGATACAATACGGAAAAAGTTTAAAATTCAATGGTGACACAATCGCATATATATACACGCAATACGATTAGGAAAGGAAAAAGGTTCTCTCGTAGTCCGTGATTCTCAAAGAAATTTACTGTAAATTTCCAACCACATATATATATTTTTTAAATACAAAAGAGGATAAAATTTTAATAATAATACGATTAATGTGATTTGAATTTAAATCACAATTAAAACGATGAATATTTCAATTATCAATTCAACACACGAAATTTTTATTTTTTATTTTATCCGATAATTTATTATAAAAGCAATATCAATATTTTACTTCGACTCAATCTTTAAAATTATTGTTTAACATTTTAATAACTCAACATTTGATTTAATGCCACGCCAGCCATCATTATTATGCGGCAATATTATATTAATGGCAAAGTAACTTTAGGAAGGTGTTGCCCGTACAATTAAACCAATTGCTGCTAGTCTAGAAAATATGTATGTAATAAACAGACCTAGGAACCATTGAAAGAGACAATGGATGTATGAACAAGATATACCTGATATCTTGGAGAGCTAAATCAACACAAAAACAATGATGTTTTCAAATGTTGTAAGAATCTAACTTAGCTTTCTCAATTATCAGCTGCCGAATCAGATCGAACTTTTCATATTTATATCCCTCGTTAGAATGTTGGAGAACTCAGATGTATATGGCACTCCTTTAGGCTTTATCCAATCGTCACCGAAGAAGAACCTTGACGGAGTGAATCCAAGTGCGGTTATCGGCGAAAGTTTCTTAATTGCTGGCCATGAAACACGGTGGGTCGTGACGGAACCAGGTCCACAGTTGTTGTATTCGGAGTAATAGCTAGTGGTTAAGCCCCAGTGACCATCCCAAACTACCCACCCTTCGGGTTTAACCAAGTCGTCGATGAAAGTCTCCATTATTATCGTCCTCGAGAAGTTGCCCCATGGACGACCGAGGAAGGTCGGGTGTTCGTTTTTAAAAGGAACGAGCTCATCATCAGCGACAATCGTCGAGTTTTGAATGACGATACCTGTTGGTTGACGTTCTTCGAATCTGCCTTGTGCGGTGATTACGTTTTGTTGACCTTTCAATGGCTTACGGACCACGAATTTACAGTTTTGGAAAACGGCCGCCGCATCACCGAAGACGAAATCAATGGTACCAGAGATGGTGCAATCGCGGTAAAATTGGCGTTTGCTGTGAACGTAAAGTGTGTATTGGTAGCCATCGATGGAGCAATTATACAAGATAGCGAAATCAGATATCACCATTAAAGCAACAGCTTGGAGCTTGATGGCACCGGCTGTGTTTTCGAACCCAATGTTTTTGGCGAAGAAGAAATCGCCATTAACGGCTGCATAACAAATGAATGAGAAAAAACAAAAAAAAGAAAGAAAGAAGAACATTTGGGTTGTGGATCATACCGACAGTGGCGGTGTTGAAAGTATTGATGCCATCGGCGGCGTTAAGGTGACCGGTGATTCGGGTTTTCTCTTTCCCATCTCCGATTAGGGCAACGTTAGTCATGTTGTAACTGAATATGAGATTTTCCTCGTAAGTTCCTTCCTTGATGTATATGACAAAGGGCTTTTGAGCATTGAGGGGGATATGGCTCATTGAGTCCTTAATGGTATTGAAGTTTCCACTCCCATCCTTGGCCACAACAATGTTGGGTTTTAAGTTGGATGGATCATTCTCTATGATCCTATGCTTCCGGGGATCATTCTTTACCACGTAAAGCCAATCTGCACGTTCAAGAATATGTGGTTCTTTTTCTTGGAGTAGTCGTTGTTTATCGAGCATTTTTTGTGGTTCTGTGTGTCCAGAACCAAGGGCCTGTTTTTCTTTGGGTAGACTTCGTTTATCTAGCATTTCCGATGGCTTTTCATGCCCAGCAACATGGAGCTCATTTTCTAGCATTTTCAAGGAATCTTCGTGCTTAACAACATGGATCTCATTTTTTTGGAGTCCACGTCGTTTATCTAGCATTTCCCAGGGCTCTTCATGTCCATAAATATTTTCTTGGAGTCGACGTCTTTTATCTAGCATTTCTGAGGGCACTTCGTGGCCATCAACATGTTCTCGGAGTCGATATCTTTCATCTAGCATTTTCAAGGGCTCTTCGTGGCCATCAACATCTTCTTGGAGTCGACGTCTTTTATCTAGCATTTCCGAGGGCACTTCGTGGCCATCAACATGTTCTCGGAGTCGATGTCTTTCATCTAGCATTTCCGAGGGCTCTTTGTGCCCATCAACATCTTCTCGGAGTCGACGTCTTTTATCTAGCATTTCTGAGGGCACTTCGTGGCCATCAACATGTTCTCGGAGTTGATGTCTTTCATCTAGCATTTCCGAGGTCTCTTCGTGCCCATCAACATCTTCTCGGAGTCGACGTCTTTTATCTAGCATTTCTGAGGGCACTTCGTGGCCATCAACATGTTCTCGGAGTTGATGTCTTTCACCAAGCATTTCCGAGGGCTCTTCGTGGCCATCAACATCTTCTCGAAGTCGACGTCTTTTATCTAGCATTTCTAAGGGCACTTCGTGGCCATCAACATGTTCACGGAGTTGATGTCTTTCACCTAGCATTTCCCAGGGCTCTTCGTGGCCATCAACATCTTCTCGAAGTCGACGTCTTTTATCTAGCATTTTCGAGGGCACTTCATGGCCATCAACATGTTCTCGGAGTCGATGTCTTTCATCTAGCATTTCCGTGGGCTCTTCGTGGCCATCAACATCTTCTTGGAGTCGACGTCTTTTATCTAGCATTTCCGAGGGCACTTCGTGGCCATCAACATGTTCTCGGAGTCGATGTCTTTCATCTAGCATTTTTAAGGGCTCTTCGTGGTCATCAACATCTTCTCGAAGTCGACGTCTTTTATCTAGCATTTCCGAGGGCACTTCATGGCCATCAACATGTTCTCGGAGTTGATGTCTTTCATCTAGCATTTTCGAGGGCTCTTCGTGCCCATCAACATCTTCTTGGAGTTTACGTCTTTTATCTAGAATTTTCGAAGGCTCTTCGTGCCCATCAACATCTTCTTGGAGTTGACGTCTTTTATGTGGCCTTTTCAAGGTCTCTTCGTGTCCGGCAACATGAAACTTGTTTTCTTGGAGTCGACGTTGTTTATCTAGCTCATGTCCAGCAACAGGGAGCTCATTTTCTTGGAGTTGACGTTGTTTATCTAGCATTTCCGAGAGCTCTTCATGTCCATCAACATGGAGCTCATTTCCTTGGAGTAGACGTCGTTTATCTAGCATTTCCGATGGCTCTTCATGTCGGGTTATATGGTGTCCATTTTCTTGGATTCGACGTTGTTTATCTAACATTTCCAACGGTTCTTCATGTCCAGGAACATGTGGCTCTTCTCCTTGGAGGGGAGGTCGTTTCTCTAGCATTTCTGACGGCTCTTCATGTCCAGCAACAGGTGGCTCTTTTTCTTGAAGAAAACGACGATTCTCTATCATGGAAGACCAATCTATATGCCCAAGAAGCGGGGGTTCCTTTTCTTGGAGTAGATGATGTTCCCGAGAAATCTCATCTAACATGGAAGACCAATCAGCACGGTCGAGAACAGGAGGCTCTTTTTCTTGGAGTAAACGACGTTCCAATGGATTATTTTCATCTAACATGGTAAACCAATTGGCGTGACCAAGAACATATGCTTCTTTCTCTTGGACTAAATGATGTTTCCAAGGATTCTTATCCATCATGGAAGACCAATAGGAATGGCCAAGGACAGGGGCTTCTCTTTCCTCAAGCAACCGACGTCTTATACCTTGAAGTTTCAATTGATTAAATGCATCAGACAACTCACCCACTATCGCCAGCCCGATCCTGCTGAGCTTCATCGACATATTCAACGCCTTCTCCATCTTCCATCCGGTGACCGTCATCGTATTCTGGAATCCATCTAAACACGTCTGTTGATTGGTAATGGTAGCACTCAACAAAATCTTCAAATCCCCATAAATCTTATTAAAAACCACCACATCCAACTCATTAATCTTGCTAATTGACTTTTGAAACTCATATATAGAAAAAGTCAACAAATCCTGACAATTTTCCAAAGCCATTTTAGACTTTGGATCTTGCTCAACCCCTCTCAAAGTAGCCGAATTCTCAGCAGCCTGAGTGGCAAAATTCACCCCGGCCTTGAATGCTGCCTGCATAAGCTCTTTAACATCTGTTGAATTGCCAGCCTCTTTATGAAGTTGCTCTTCACATGCTTGCTTGAAATCAGTGGGTTTACAAATGGATTTGATTGCCTTCAATGAATCAGATATTTGATAATTTTGCTTGATATTGTTGGATTCTTTCTTGGAGCTCTTTTTGGTAAACCCAATCGACAAAGCAACCACTATGCCCACAAAGATCACAGAGCAAACAACAATGATTATGATTCTTTTCTTTGTTCCAAAATCTGTAAGTGCCATCTTTTTCAATGTATATACATATATTTCAATGCAAGTAAGAAGCAAATTTCAATGTATTTCAAAGGGAAAGTGATGAGAAAAAAATTTCCTTGATTGTAAGTTGAAAGGGGGGGGCCTAACAAGAGCTGCCTAATGTGAGTAAAAGGAACACCCAACTAAATTTCCTATCTCCTTTGAAGCCAAAATTTGCCTATTTTAGAATTTTGAGGTGATGAGCTAATTTAAGTTAAAATAGAAAGTAAACTTTGACTGGTTTTGGTTATTTTTAGGTATAAAGATGAGGTCTGGAAAAAAAAATGGAGAGAGTTAAACGAGAGAAATTAGGAAAGGAGAGGTCGCAACTTTTGCAAAAGGTTTATCCAAAACATTTTAACACTTAATTTAGCTAATTGATATCATTGAAAAGGTGTTTTGATTGATCGGCTTGTATTAATATTCTGATTGCAGTGTCATTTTTAATTTAAAAATGTGTATATTAATTCTTAAATATATCTTTTACATCATTGTTTAATAAAATGATCAATTTAAATTTATTCTTTTATCTAATGTAAAAGAGATAAAATACAATTTAAATCCTAATGCAAAGATCTTTATTGTATTTTTACCATTTTAGATGGAAATTGATTTTAGTGTAACTTTTGAAACTAATAACTCATTTTAAACCAAGAATAGTAGCCCAAATACTTAATATATAGTTTAATTTTTAACACTTTGTTTTTAATTTAAGTATAATCTTAATAATATATTTCAACATTTATGTAAATACAAATTTAATAATTTATTATCATATATATATTAATAACTCTCATTTAGAGTTATTTTAGTATAATTTGCATAGTAATTTAGGAGCAGGGTGAAGTCAAGAATTTTTTAAGGGACAAAATTAAATTGTAATTTTTATGATAGTACAAATATAAGTTTACCATTTTAATAGTCTATATCTTTATAATTTTTAAAGGATTAAATCAAACTTTTATCTTTTTAGGCAAAGTATAATTTTACCTTTACTAATTTAAAATTTTGAAGGGCCTAAATGAAAAAAATTCCATTTTAATGGGGGACTGGGCCCTTGCTAGCCCCCTAGCTACGCCCCTCTTTAGGAGGTAATTTTAGCATTTAGATTAGCTTTTAGGGTAAATTATACCAACAGTCACACAACTTTGATATTGGAAACAAACAGTCATCGGGTTTACATTTCAGTCCCTCATCTTTGAAAATGTGACAAAACAGTCATTTTTCACGTTTTTCATCACAGACGTCACGAAACAGTGACATAGCAATTGACGACATCAAGGGAGTGTGAAAAACATTCAGTTGGCCGATTACATTTAACAAAACAATCACTTAACTTTGAAAATGTGACAAAACAGTCATTAAAGTTATCGAAAAGTGACAAAACAGTCCTCTACTTACTATTCATTTTTCTCTCTTGAATTTTCTCGAAAAATTTTGGTAAAAACCTTGTGAGATGTGAAAGGAAAGGGAAGTCTGGGTGTTGTTCTATTTGACTCCAAAAATGGCTTCTTTGTACTGCAATAATCAGGTAAGAGATTCTTGTTTTACCAACGCACGCCATGGAAGATCATGTTTCAAAGCTCAAGCTTGTCTCAAAAAGATTCTTCATTTAATTTCAAGCAATCCCACCACCATGTGAAATTAACCCAAACCCTTTCAAGAAAAGAGGGTTCAATATTGATTTAAACTTGAGATTAGGTTCTTTTGTCGATGACGATGACAAGAGTGAAGAAAAATCTGATTGTTTTGCTAAGAATATTGTCGATGAAGAGAAAGCATGTACATGTGAAGCTACAGCGACAGATGTTTCTTCCGATGTTACAGATACTCAAAAAAGAGAAGAGTTTAAGAGCGGCACTGATGGTGAAGTTAAAGCTTCGACGGTGGCGTTTCATGATTCATTGGATTTGCTAATAGAAGCGACAGAGATGATTTTAGCCAGGGATTTTTACTTGAATGAAAATAAAAGGAAGTCGAAGAGATTGAAAAGAGTGGCAACGGTAACGACAACGACAGGGAGACAATGGAAAGGGTTAAAGATGATACGATTAACGTTGTGGAAGAAAGGTTGGAGGAATTTGAGGATATAGCGTCATCGGTGATTCGATCAAAGAGAGGGCAGAGTCAGGTTTTTCCACTAGGTTTTGGAGCCATGGAAGAAGCCAATAGGACTGTTTTGTCACTTTTCGATAACTTTAGTGACTGTTTTGTCACATTTTCAAAGTTGAGTGACTGCTTTGTTAAATGTAACCGGCAAGCTGGATGTTTTTCACACTCCTCCGACGCCGTCAACTGCCATGTCACTATTTCGTGATGTTTGTGACTGAAAACGTGAAAAATGACTGTTTTGTCACATTTTCAAAGTTGAGTAACTGTTGGTGTAATTTACCCTAGTTTTTATTGCATTTTATAGTTTTTAAACTAATTATACTTTATTTGAATTTTTCTTGTTTTTATGATATTGAGAGTTAGTTCGAGTTTACTTGCTATTTTCCTTTCTATATGGCAAGACTCAAATGAAGAATAGAGGAGTTGAAGCATGGAACATGCTCTTCAATTCAAAAATTTTCGTAGTAAGCAATCCACTCCATTGTAGTTTCTACGTTTGGTAGAGTGACGCAATTAAAAACCCTAAAAAAAGAGAGAAATAAATGAAATGAGAAAAAGAAAAAGAAATCACTTGGAGGCTAAAGAACAACTCTCTCACACCAAGGGAAACTTTAAGCTTGCCAAGACAATAAGAAAAAGAGATTAGAGCTCTAGGCACAAATTCTTCAACTATTTTCTCTCTAGATTATTTCTTTTCTACTTTTTGTTGATGCAAGTTTGTTTTGAATCTTTGTGTGGTTTTCTCAACTCAATATGAATCAAACTCTATTTTCTTAGAACAATAATGGATCATATTTCTTAATTATTAATTTATTTTCTCTTCGATTGTTTTGATCTTTAGTAATCTACTTGTCCAATCTCCAAGTTACATTAATTTGATAATCTTGATTTGCGTTGGAAGAAAAAAAAATATAGATCTAAACTAGATAAATTAGAATGAACTATAGTAGCTCGACGAACGAATTAATTTGCAGCTAGGATAAGAATATATCTGATGCATAATCAACTCAATAGGCTTGTTCTTAGTGACTTTTCTCAATATACATACCATAGGAATGTAGCTAGTAGGGAGGGTCTAGTTAATGCCATTGAATCCTGGGTTAGTAATTACATAGATTGAAAAATTGAATAAAAGTTAATTGATTACATGAAGTTAGAGTTCCAAGTCTTTAAAATTGATTGTGAAACATAGAAATTTTCATTGTTTTTGCTTGATAAAATCTTTATAATTTGCTTAGTTTAATTTTAGCAGTAACTATTTATTTTCTTGATTTGGATTAGATGAAATTGAATAGTTGGTACTTAGCAATTTAAAATTTGGTCTTCATGAGAAAAATATCTTTCTATCACTTTATTACTTATTCGACACAAACACTTGCGTAACAAATTTTTAATAATCAAGTTTTTGATGCGGTTTTCAGAGATCAAAACTTTAAGTTATATTTTTGCTAATATTAATTATATTCATTAGTAACCTGAGTCATTTTTTTTTTATGTCTTTGTTTGTTTATGTTTAGGTACCAAAAGATTGATGTGAAGTCATGTCTTATTATGATTATCATTGATCATTTGAAAATTCTAGGCCAGTGAATTATGCATCTAGGCAATCCTATAGTACTTTGGAACTAACCCCATGACCCTTATAATGCATTTAGGCAAGACCCTTATACTAATTTTTATTCTCAACCTCACTATTCTTGTAATTCTACCTTTGAACCTCATGATTTACACTTTTCTAGCTTTTGTCCCAATGATTTACCCTTATAATTTTTATTTGCTCCAAATAACATTGAATTAAGTGATAAAGAGAAGTTGTTGGATGTCCTACCAACAACATTTAGTTTCAACACTTGTTTTAGACCATGTATGTATGTATGCATGCATCACCTTGTAATATTCATTTTGAACGGCTAACACAACTTTTATACAATCCTGAGCTCACACGTTTTCGAAATGAAACCCGAGTTAGGTGGTGGTCGATTAATGATCTAAAATGTTCATGACTGTTCATATTTACAAATTCTATCAATTTAATCTTTAAACACATAAATAAATAATTATTATATAATAATGAAAAGTATATTTTTACGATAGTAAAAATGTAATTTTATCATTTTAATCACCTATGATTTATAATTTTTAAAGGATTAAATCAAATTTTTATCATTTTTTTAGGGCAAAGTGTAATTTTATCATTACTAATTTAAAATTTTATAAATTACAAAAAATTTAAATTAAAAATTTACCATTTTAGGAGTCCACTATGCTCCGCGACTGTTAATGACACTGATCTCTTAAAAGAATTTAATTGAAGTCCAAATTTTTACAGGTTAAATTTTAAAACAACTGTACTTATTTAAGTATAGTTTTAGCAGAATCTGTCATCATTCATTGTGTGATTATTTGTGTTTTTTAGTCACTGAATGTTGTTTTTGCTTCTTCCTTTTCCGTTCCCTGATTACTGAAGGCACAAGTCACTAATTTAATAATATTGTTTAGGGTAATGTTGTTTGGATTCGGGTGTGAATATTATATACAAATTATAATATAAATAATATTTTATATTTTATACTTTTTCATAATATATAATGATGATTTAATTATATGTGTTTAAGTATCTAATTGATAGAATTTGTAAATGTAGAGGGTTAAATTTATTGAATTATTTAGAATTAGGATCAATTTAATAGAATGTGTAAGTATTAAGGACTACATGTGTTATTATACCAGTTAGAAAAACACTTCCATTAACCATTTAATGGAGAATGACCAAAACAGAAATGATTTAAAACGTAAGTGACAAATTTGAAAATTTTTATAATTTGGTTACCAAAATAGAAACATGCTAATATTAGGTGACTACTTGTATAGTTTACCCCTTTTTAATTGTTATTACTTTACAAAATTGCCCTCATTAAATAAAAGATAATATTAATGTCTTGTTACATTTTCAATAATTTTATTATTAATAAATATTTGAATTTAATATTTATTAATATTTTCAATAATTTTTTTTTACCGCTTTAAATGTGATCTGAATTCGAGTTGCATTAATTACATTTGTTATTCGAGATTTATCTTATTGCTATAATTCATCCAAAAAAATTATAAATTTTTCCACCTTACGGGCATAAATTTAAGTGCATCATATAATCGGTAAAAAAATGGTAGCTATCGCTCCCATTTTTTTCTCAGCCAAAACAAGCTAGTCAATAAGACCCCGGAAGTCAGGAAAAGAACAAAATCGTCTACCCCTAATTTGCGACTCTTATTGTGCCTCTCCAGTTATTTACTGACACGTGTATCATATAATTATACACCAATTGAACTTTACTGTCAACATAAATCCCGTTTGTTTTGTCCTGCGTCAGAAAAGGAATTTCCTTTTTATATCCAAATTAGAAGTTTTCATGAATCAAGTCGGATCTTAATAAAATTTTAAGTTCGAATTTGGTTTGGCTCGAAGAAGGGTTTAAAATTTTTTTTAAGCTCAATCTGGATAAAAATATTAAAATATGGGTCCAATTCGGCTCCTCTCCGTGTTAAATTTTTTATATAAAAATTTTAAAAATTTTAATACATCAAAAACACTAAAATACATTAAAATAAATGTTTCCTAACAAATTAAAAATAAATTTTAAAAAATCTTTATACTCAAATAACATTAAGATATGTGCAACTTAACAAGCAAATGTCTCTAAAATAGTAACAAAATTAATCATAAAACAAGAGTTATGTAATAACCAAATAATAACAACAAAATAATAGTAATATAATAGTGAAATGACAACAAAATAATAGAAAAATAGAAGCAAAACAAGGTCAAAACAGTGGAAAAACAATAACAAAACAACATTTTTTTTTCTTTCTGTAAATTTGAGCCGGGCCGAGCTCAAGAAAAAAACCTTACTCGAGACTTGACCCATTTTCTAAATGGGACTTATTTTTTTGCTCAATCCTATCTTTTGAACTTATATTTTTATCTAAACACTTTCATTTTTCGGACTAACCAGGTGGTTTGGCCCATTGATTGGTATACTCCAAACCCATCGATCTCTTCCTTGTTGTAGAACTTTCAAAGCAATTTATTAAATTTTTCTAAAAAGAAATATTTAATTATTTATAATTTTATTTTATTTTATTAAATTATCTATTGATACGAGATATAAGATAAAATAATATCATAACACAATTTTAATATAAGAAAATAATACCATAACGACCTAAACTACATATGAATTGTAAAATATGACATCACATCAACATTGAATATCGCGTGAGCAATTAATAACTCTATTAAGTTTTTGTCCAATTTTATTAAATTCGACAAATTTATAGCTTTTTCCCGGAAAATTCAAGTTGGAATTTTGGGGTATTGGAAAAAAGTTCCTTGCCTATGATGTGGACAATGTTTTTATTTTAGCTTACTCTATCTCAGTACGGTACTATGGATACGTAATTCATATTGCGTTAGTTGTTATTACGATTTTACCTTTTTTTATAATTAAAAAAAATATAATTAATGCTAAACTGCCCTTGACATGAAATTTCTGGTAGACTATTATCCATTAAATACATTTTGTGGAAATTTGGGATCTTGGAAGAAACTTCTTTGTGCTTGATGTATGTGCACAATATTTTTGTTTTAGCTAAGCTTACTCTATATATTTAGCGTTGCAAGCAATGGTTGGTACCATTGCAACCATGAACAGTGTTACAGTTACCTTATTCCCATTTCTTCTTGCCATTGTAGCTATCTGTTTTAGCTTTTGTGATGCCACTTCCAATGTGCTTTGCATTGAAAGTGAGAGAAAAGCCCTTCTGAAGTTCAAGAATGATCTCGTTGACCGTTCAAACCGGTTGTCTTCTTGGGTTGAAGGTGGGGATTGCTGTAAGTGGCTCGGTGTCGTGTGCCATAACTCAACAGGCCACATCTACCAACTGCACTTGGCTGCTCCTCTTTCAGTGCCCCATTTTGATGCACCAGTTGCTGAATGGGAAGCTTTCCATCCATCAAAGAACAAATTCCCGCTAAGAGGGAAAATAAATTCTTCATTGCTGGAGTTGAAGCATCTCAGTTCCCTGGACTTGAGCAATAACAATTTTAGCAGCATACATATCCCGAAATTTTTGGGTATGCTGGGGAGTTTAACATATCTTAACCTCTCTCATGCACAATTCCGGGGAGGAATTCCTCATAACCTTGGGAATCTCTCAAAGTTGCAGTATCTTGATCTTGGAGGTAATGATCTCAAACCAAAAAGTCTTCAATGGGTTTCTGGACTTTCTTCCTTGCGGTACCTTGATTTGAGTTATGCGGATCTCCGTAATGCAACTGATTGGCTACAGGTAACATTCAAACATCCTTCATTGTTAGATTTGCACTTGTCAGCTTGCAGTTTGGAAGATGATCCATCCTCGATCAGTGTCAATTCTACAAAATCAAAGGTTGTTCTTGATCTTTCTGAGAACAACTTTTCTTCAGTACCTATGTCGATATTTGGTCTTCATGGTCTTGTGTCCATTAATCTTAGTGGCAATTGTTTGGAAGGCCCAATTCCAGATTACTTTAGGAACATCTCATTTCTTGAAGTTCTTGATCTAAGTGGGAACTCACTCAATTCATCCATACCCAACTCTTTGTTTGGTTTAAATCATCTTCAATTCATTAATCTTTCGGGCAATGAAATTGATCAAGACGTATCAAAAATCCTTTTGAGTCTGTCTAGATGTTGTTTGGGTTCCTTGGAGTCATTCGACATGGCACATAACCGACTTTCTGGTCATTTAACTGATCAACTTGGCCAATTTAAAAATCTAGCTTACCTGTCCCTTGCTCGGAACAACATTTCTGGTCCCATTCCTTTGTCAGTAGGGGAGTTATCATCTTTGAAGTTGTTTGATGTTTCAGAAAATCAATTAAATGGTACTTTTCCTGGCTGTTTTGGACAACTGAAAAGTTTGGAAACTCTAAATTTGGGGTGTAACCGAATGGAAGGAGTTGTATCAGAAACCCATTTTTCTAATCTCACAAGATTGACAACTCTAGCGGCCTCACAGAACAGGCTCAAATTTGAACCAAACTCAAGCTGGATTCCCCCGTTTCAATGTCGAATTATCAAACTGGGTCAATGGCAACTTGGCCTGAAGTTTCCCCGATGGTTAAAATTCCAAAAGAATTTATCTGTTTTAGATATCTCGGATGCAGGAATTTCGGATAGCTTGCCCACTTGGCTTTTGAACTTGTCAACACAATTTCAATATGTAAACCTTTCCTGTAATAACCTTACTGGAGGGATTCCATATTTGAACGTGACAGAAATTGTTGACTTGAGTTCAAACCGATTCACAGGTCCACTGCCAAGAGTATTCCCAACGTTACAATTTTTAATTTTGTCAAATAATTCATTTTCAGGTCCGCTTTCTGAATTAGTTTGTAATTCATTAAAAAAGGGACTGATGAGAATTCTTGCCATTGAAACAAATCATCTCTCTGGACAAATCCCAGATTGCTGGAATCATTGGCAAGGTTTGGGTTACTTAAATTTGCAAAACAACAATTTGACCGGGAAAATCCCATCTTCTTTGGGACAGTTAAATCTCTCAGTGCTAAACCTTCGTAGCAATAGCATGTTTGGAGAATTACCATCTACGTTGCGACATTCTACGAGTTTGATTATGCTTGATGTCAGTGACAATCATTTCAGTGGAAGTGTACCAGCATGGATTGGGGACAAGCTCTCAAAACTTGAGATTCTAAGCCTTCGATCGAATAGCTTTGACGGCCACATTCCTCAAGAGATTTGTCAACTTCAATCTCTTCAGATCTTGGACCTTGGCCATAACAACATTTCAGGAGCTATTCCAAAATGTTTTAGTAATTTGAGTGCAATGGCTAACAAAAGCAACCAACATTGTTATATGTTGCAGTGGTCGAGTATCAGTACTAATTTCTTTTATTTGAGTGCATTATTAGTGCTGAAAGGACGAAAGGATGAATACAGTACCACACTCGGACTTGTTACGAGCATCTGCCTTTCAACTAATAGACTCATCGGAGAAATCCCAAAAGAACTTGGAAGTCTCGTTGAGCTACGGTCGTTAAATCTATCAGGGAATCTCCTAATAGGAAATATACCAGACGAAATTGGCAACATGGAATTGGAATCTCTTGATTTGTCGATGAATCAATTGAATGGTGAAATCCCTTCAAGTTTCTCCAATTTGAATTTCTTGAATCACTTCAATGTGTCCGACAACAACTTGACAGGACGAATCCCAACAAGCACTCAACTTCAAAGCTTTGAAAACTTATCTTACATGGGCAATCAACTTTGCGGACCTCCTCTCACTGAGAACTGCACCACAAAAGGTTTTTTAACTAATGTTGCAAATAACGGAAGTAGTAGTGAAGGAAGTAAAGTGAATTGGCTTTATGTCAGCATAGTTCTTGGCTTTGTAATCGGATTTTGGGGTGTAGTGGCTCCCTTGTGTTTCATCCGGTCTTGGCGACATGCATACTATCAAAAGTTGGATCATGTTGGTCGAAAGCTGTATGTGTCTTGGGCTACTATGGGTATATAGTTTGATGGGAAAAAAATAAGTATAATTAAGTTATGTGTGTTTGTAATTGATTATATAGGATTCGGATCTTAAATCTATTAAATGCCACAGATTACATGAATTAGTTAATCTAAACTTCGAGTTTGGATTTAATACTCGGTGCTTGATTCATGTTTTTCCTTTTGCAAAAATAAATGGCATTTGTAGCTTGTATAATTTTTTTGAACTTAAGCTTTGATTATGTATGATTGTGTTTAATTGTATTTAAATAATGAAAATGTTGTTGGGTTAAAGAGTGCATATCTTGTCCTCAAAATTTTTTTATAGAAAATTTTGTGAGGAACTCATAGAATCCTATCGGCCTTTCAGTCATTACTTTTCTTTCTAGTGGAGCCTTTTACTCTAAGATTGATGTGTTAGCTAAAAAAATTTAAAGTCTTTTGAGCAATCAAATGTGACAAATACTCGTTAATTGATTAAAAAAAAAAAGCAAAATAAACTGAAAACTTGAAAAATATAATTTTTATTAATGAAAATGGTATGAAAGCTATTAAATTAAAAAGATATTAGTGATGGTTTTTCTTCTTTGCTTAGTGTATATAATGAAGAAAATATTAGCAAGTAAACAGAGCATGCCGTGGGAGTGGGACTTACTCCATGGACTTTGTTGACTTGACTTACGTTAGGTAGAGAAAAATAGTAGCCAACTCAAATGGATGATTGAATTTCATATTAGAATGTAACTAAAGACAAAAAAATATTAGGATTAAATTTATTATTATATTTAATATAAAATATTTTTAAAAAATATCATAATTTTAACAAAGGAATTGTTTTATTCTTTCATTTAACGTGTCTAAATTAATTTATCCATTTTCATAGATGTCTCGAAATGTAATCCAAAATTTCAAGGAAATATTCAACAGACTATAAAATAATTCTTGTGGAAAATTGAAGTTGGAAATTTGGGGCGTTGGAAGAAAGTTGATGTATATGGGAAATATATATATTGTTTTTTTTTTCGATAGAAATAAACAGTATTAAGCGAAAACAATAAAATCAAGCAATCCTGTTAAAGAAATCACTTTCAAACTTCAAAATCTCTTGAATAGAAATAAGAGGATTCTCGAAAAGCGTCAGGCCCAATGGATTATAATATACACATTTCGTCAGTCAATCTGCAACTATATTCTGAGATCCAGGAATGCGTCGAATTCTTATCTTCCAATCCTGTTTGGGAAAACTATTGATTAATCATAACTCTGTCAGATTACTACTGGTGGAGCTGCCTGCTAGTAAGAACTCCACAAGAAGTGCATTATTGCATTCGATCTCCAATTGTTTATAACCTTTCTCCCATGCTATGCGTAGACCTTCAAGAATCGCTCGAGCTTCAACACAAAATACCATTTTTTTTTCACTTTGAATGAGTAACCACATAACCATTTTCCATCTGCGTCTCTACACCTCCAATTGAAGTGTTATCATCATTCAATGACATTGCGCCATCCGAGTTCATCTTAATCCATCATTTGTTAGCGAAAAACAGATTATTTTAACATGAATGACTAGTATGAGCAATTATTTCAATAAGAGTGACTAAATTAAAAAAAAAAAAAAATAACTAAAATAAGATAAACTGTATTTTTGTATGACACTCGATGTAGTTTACCGTAAAAAAAAATATCTTAGCAATTGTATTGGTTACAAAAAAATTTAATCTAAATTTCAATAAAAATTCACTAGTTTAATCCATCAATTTTCCTTTTTGGAAAAATAGAAAGAAGTTGAGAGCATATCAAACATCATAAAGAAAAAAAAATTAAATAAACCGTGGGAGTGGAAACAATGTTTTTTTATAAATTAATTTATTTTCAATAAATATTTAAGGGGAAGTAGTATTCGTTTTCAAAATTTTGCTTAATATTAGCCAAACATGTAGAAAAAATAATGTTATTCAAATTTCATGCCTTCCTTTTTCTTTTCTTTCTCCTTTCGCTTTTAATTAAGATCTCAAAGTCTTAAACAACGTGAGAGTGGGACTTACTTCATAGACTGTAGTTGAGTTGACCTACTTCTCAACTTTCTTTCTATTTTGTTTCTAAAATTGTGAAATTTAAAGTTTAATTAAATTTTACTTTACGTGTTGATTGAGAATTAATTTGATTGACATCAATATTATTGTCAATAAAAAAAGACATGAACTTAATCGTGTTTAAATATGTTTCCACAAGCAGGGTTGGGAAAATATTTGGTTACAGTATGTATATAAGGTATAGTAAAAAAATTAAAATATAACAGGACACCTGAAAAAATTATAACTATGCTTGTAGAATTATGATGCGTCGTAAACCAATTAAAAACTCGACTAAAACAAGTGCACCTATTAATTAATAGTATAGCTATGGTGAGTAAAAATATCGTTCCACGAGGACTTAAAGTACTAGTAGTTACTGTCTTTCTATTATTTAATCGAATAATTGGAGTGATTAGTTAAAAACTAAAATTAACTAATTAAATTAACTAACGAACACAATAAAAAACAAATTTGGAAAATAATCGAGTAAACAACTAAAAAGCGAAATAATACCCAGAAAGAATTCACCTAGATTTTAATTGTTAATACTAATCTAAAGTACGTAATTTCTTCACTTAGTCTCTTGATCCGTAGAAATTCTTAAATTATGCTAATATCTCTTTCGAGAGTAAGAGCAACTAACTCTAAATTGATTAATTGAAATTTCTTTCTAATTAAAACCTTTATTATCGCATTAACACGATCTATGGATCCCCTAATAGATTTGATTCTAATCCAATAAATTTATGTCATTTTATTTTTAGGATTGCATACAACTCTACTCAATTACGCAAGATCTACTCTTAAACATGGTTTATTCCTCCTCTAATTTAAGCACATTGAAAATGGATCAATAATCTAAAGGTATTAAATAGATTAACTTGAAATTCAAATTAGGACTAGAAGTTTAAAAGGTGATGGAGTTCGTATCCTAATTTGAATTTTGAGGAAAGATAAAATATGAATTCTAGTTAGGATTAGATTGAGATGAGTTTTTAAGTTTTACAAACTTTAGAGGTGTCATTGTAATTTTTTCCAAAGTTGAGAGTATTACTACAATTTTTACCAAAGTTGGGGCACCACCTGTAATTTCCCCACTTTAGCCAAATTTAAAAGAAAAAGAAAGGGGGAAACATGATTCAAACCCCAAATTTAATTATATTTCAGCTTCAACTTACCTAATTTTTTTATTACCTTATACATTTATCTAATTTTTTTAACTTATTTAACCTATAGTTTTTTTTAATGCTCTCCTATTTCAGTTTATATAAAATAATCAATATTCATAGTCAATACTCACTATTAATATTTTAATTCACTTTTATCCTTTTTCTAGTTTTTCTAACTCTCTAAATTTTAGGGTGTTACACATTGTGCATTAGGTCAAAAGCTAAATTGGTCTTTCTATTAAAAATACATTCATATCGACTTTTAAAAATTACTCCTTGTATATCAACATGAAATACATATGACATGTCACAAGTAACTGTTTGGTTATTTTGTTAGCTGCACAAATTTTTAATAATTGAAATCGATGAAATTTTTAACAGAAATGACCAATTTACTCTTTAATGTAAGACTAATTTATTTATTTTTAAAATAAAATGGATAAATTACAATCTTAACTAATAACAGCCTCTATGGCAATATTAGCAAAGAGACGAACTATGGCTTGGACGTGGGAGTGGGACTTACTCCATAGACTTAGTTGAGTTGACCTGCTTCTCAAGTGGAATTTTAAAGCTTTTTTTTTTTTCTCAATCAATTAAAACAAAATAAAGCATTGACCAGACAATACAAATACTGCAGAATGCAGCCAAGACAGCAAAAGGAACATCCACCCGAAAACGGCTCGCCATAGCCCTGTCCAAAAACAGAACAAATCCGAACCCAATAGACTCCTCGATCCTATGTCTTCCCTGCTTTCACCCTGCCCAAACGTCCTCGAAAACCAAATTACCAATAAGCTTTAAAGAGATGATTTTTAGATAAACAGGATCTTGCCAACAAGCTGGCCAAGCTGTTCTTTTGGCGACTTGTGACCACAAACTTAACCTCCTCAAAAAGCCGAGTTCCTCCTTCAATATCCGCAAAAACGTCTCTCAGTGACCAAGGTCTTAATCTGTAAAATTTCAAACAATCTAAAACACAACTCTGCTCAAACTCAACAATCAAAGGAACATTCACCTTACGCATTTCTGCAATATATAGAGCAAAGAAAACGAAGTTTATGTCAATTGAAAGCTATTTTGATGTATCATTTTTCTTGGGATAATGCTTTTTTACACCCTTGTACTTTGGCCCATGTGCGAGAGTGGTACCTGAAGTTTCAAAATGTCTAAAGTGGTATCTGAAGTTTAATTCCGTTACACATTCCGGTACCTGGCTCTAACGGTATTTATTTCTGACAGATTTTTACACGTGGATCATTTATATTGCGACACGTGGCAGATGGATCGACAATGGATTTCATGGATTGGGGGTTTTGCAGTGGAAATTTTGGTTGCTATTTGGGTTGGGTGTTAGCTGTGGTGGTTTATGGAGGATTTAGATGGAAGTTTAGGGTGCGAGATGGTGAAGATTCAGTGGGGGAACTGGGGGTTTGGTTTGGTTATGGATTTTTTGGAGCGGAAATGGTCAAATGGTAATGGTGGAGATGGCATATAGGAGGGAAAGGAGGAAAACGGCTGAGATTCTTTGGGGACTGCCTTAAGACAAGACAACTGGGCTGGAATTTGGGGTTGTGATGAACACCATCTTCACCTTTGCAATAGAATGAAATGCAACACTGCAATTGAAATTTGGTTTACTTGAAGTTAGCTTTGGGGGAAGGGAAAATTGCAAAACGGCCCTTCCCTCATCTGCCCGTTGAAATAATCTTCAGCTCGCACTTAGCACGTGTCGATCCGTAATTGGTCCACGTGGCAAAATCTGTCAGAAATTAACAGCGTTAGTGCCAGGTACTAAAATATATAACGGAATCAAAGTATAGGTACCACTTTGGACATTTTGAAACTTCAGGTACCACACTCGCACATAGACCAAAGTACAGGGATGTAAAAAGGCATTATCCCATTTTTCTTTTAAATAGCCAGTAAATCGTGGTGTAGGATTTATTCTATAGACTTAGCTGAGTTCGAATAAGAATTTTTATTAAAAAATTCTAATCAGTATTTTCAATATTAATTTTATTGTTAAGTGAATATATTTTTTAATTTAAAATGTTACATCATTAAATTTAAGAGAATAATTTTAATGGCAATAATTATTGGATCATAATTCTTTAAATTTAAAAAAATATAGAGACTTAAATTCTTGAAAATAAAAATACGAGACTAAAATCCAAATGTATAAAATATATAACAACTTAGAGCATATTTTAACCTTCAAAGTTTTACGTTATAAACTAGATGCTTTTATAATGCTACAGAGAAATACTTTAGGTATTAACAATTCCATTCTTGATATTTTTGAGCTCTAAGCAAAATAATAAAATGGGGTTTTAATTTTTTTAAAAGTTGAAGAAAAATATTTGTAAGTCCCATAAAAGTTGGCAAAACAAATTTTACTCTTAAAAGTTAAAATAAAAAAAATTGGACCCTTTAAAAACTAAATAACAATATTTTGGATCTCTTTCAACCTTGAAGCCTGGATGGCCGCACCTCCAGAGTCGGGCTTGAGTATTAAAATGGTAAAAAAAAAAAATTTGAATAATATGCCGACTAAATTTATTAAAAATTAAAATGGTAAAATTGAGAAACATTCCAAACGAAATTAAATGGTAGCAGAAAAATAATAAAATAAAGAGAAAAATAACGAAACATCAGGCCAACAAAACACTTCCAGTGAGCTGCAACAACAGTGATGAGATGAAACACAGGAGAAAGGAAGCAGGAAACAAAACTCTTTGTCTCTATCCACGTACACGCTTAAGGATCGAATAGGAGTGGTGAAAAAAACCAACACTTTTGCAGGCTGCTTCACAAAACAAATTTAATTACATCGACAAACGAACCACAAAAGGGGATGAAACCACTGAAAGATCACCTATAACCGCAAATCAGAGCCGAACGTTGTGAGAAAATTATCCACAAGCACAAATCTACCACGAAATTAGACGAAAATGTGTCATAAGGCAGAAACGTGCCACAAGGCAGAGAAAAAGCGTGTCACAAAGGAAAATAAAAAGAACTGAATATAAAAAAGAAAGGGATAAAAATATTGATAGTTGACGATCAGCATTAAAATAGTGGTTAGGGTTGATTTATTTAGCCTTCAGCTTACACAAGAGCTATTTTTAAATGGTAAAAAAAAATAGATTTATTACCAAAGTAAGGATTCACTATGATAAGTTTACCTAATATTAGCAAAGAAATAGACCATAGGGTGGGAGTGAGAAATACTCCATAGACTTAATTAGTTGATTTGACCTGCTTCTCACCTTTTATTTCTTTTTAAACTTCCGAAAATTTAAAGCTTGTTAATTTCTATAGAGAAAAACTAGGGAGAAAAAAAATAAAGTGTCAAATTAGTTTTTATATGTTAATTCAAAGAGAAAATTTGTCATTATATTGAATCCAACGAATGGTTCCAGTGGTTAAGAAGATGTTATTCATCCTAGGAGATCCGAGTTCAAGCACCAATGTGTGCAAGGTGTGTGTACGTTGTCAAAAGATTAAGAAATATAAACAAATACTACCATGTAATCACACCAGTATATTCAAAAAAAATTGTCATTAGATTAAAATTTCTATTCATTTCGTAATAGTCTTTGTACATTAGCTTAAATTAGTCCTTATATGCCATACGTCACATATAATTGTAGAACTTTGACTGAATTTTATAACATTTCCTTAATTTAGTAATCGAAATTCATATTACATTTTGGTGGAAAATTAAATGCAATTAATTAGAAATTTCCCTTGATAGCAAATTTTGTGGAAATTAAATGCTTTTTGTAGAATTTTGGGGTTTGAGAAGAAACTTCCTTACCGCAATTTGGGGTTCTGAAATTTCCGATAGACTATTACCAATTAAATGCATTTGTGGAAATTTGGGGTAATGTATGTGCACAATATTTTGTGGAAAATTAAATGCAATTAATTAGAAATTGGCTTAAACAATAAAATGATATTTAAATTATACTGGTTTTTCTAAATTGGTACTTAAATTGTTTTTTTGTCAGAACTGATACTTAAATTATTAAACTGTTATCCATTTTATCTCAACTGTTTTCCTTTATATACAACCAAGGTTTTTTTATTTTCATTTTAATCCAAAAAAGCAGTGCATTTATCACTAATCACTCCCACTATAAAACACCATCAATTAACATGTCCATATTAATGAATTAATTCTTTTACTTAATTTATTTTTTATTTAATTAATATGTGGAGTAGATTAAGAAACATAACTTACAAGAAAGTAAAACGACGGCGGCAGTGATAATGGCGGTAATGCCTAGTGAATGTACTGAACCCCTTACGAGTCCCATCGGGCAATTGGCGATGAATTTATCAAACTCGGAGCTCCGAGAGATGGCTTATGAGATCCTCGTTGGAGTGTGTCTGAGTTCAGGCAGGAAATTGTTGAGTTACGCGTCAGATTCGAAGAAGAATTCGAAAATTGTTTGAGTTCAGGGAGTGTGTAGTTCTATCTTAAGGTGAACAATTAGGATTTACTACATGTGGTTCAAGTTTTAGAGTTGAGGTACTTAAACCAACAGATTCTTCGATCCTCACCCATTACAGGTTCATACGGGAGAGTTCGGTTTAAGGAGACACATTTCCCATATGTTTTCACAGAAGTGAAAACTTTACGAAAACATAGGTACGGATGTAATCCCGAAAGCAATTCACTATCCTGCACGGAGGTGAAAAACCTCACGAAGGAGTAGCTTTCCACTTTCACTTAAAGGGTGTAGTAACAGATGCAAATGAATTCGAGCTTATACTAGCAGTAATATTATCACGGTATCACATAAAAAAATGCAGAGGATCGCATATTAATTTAAGCCAAGTTTTTTAATTTTTAACAAAAAGACCCAAGAAAAATCAACTTTCAGCTTGACTCTCTTATTTTTCTCCAGTGGAGTCGTCAAGTTGTCGAAACGTTTTTGAAAAAGCGTCCCGACTTTTAATTTTTTAAAATCGAAAATGGGAATCGCCACCAATCATTTTATTTTGTGTGATTGGAGCACCTTAAAACATTTTTAATTTGTAAAGAAACAAATAGGTCTTCGAAATCCAAAAAATGAGTTCGAGAGACGATTACGTGGGAGGAAGGATTAGCACTTTCACACGCCCAAAATTAGTACCAAATCGATCATTTTTAGGGTCTAAATTGTTAAAAGTTTGAAAACTCGAGAGTAGATTAAAATACAATCCTTAAATACATGATCGTTGAGTTTTTTATTATTTTAAAAAGAAAAAGAATACTTGATTATTACGATTTGAAGAAAAGACACACTTAATAAGTTAATGTATGTCTTTCGAGTCATAAAATATCAAATTTAACCTTTGATTTTGAAATTTTCATTTTATCAAATATAAATACTTATCATTTTATTAAAAAGGGATAAAAAATTATAATATATGCACATACAATAATAATATATGACAAGGTGTAAACATATATAATGATGAATACATGATAAAATGACAATAGAGGCGTTTAGTGCATGAAACAAATAAATTAATACATTAATAATCTAGGAAAGTAACACGAATTTACTAAGAAAATAAATCAGAACAGTGACAATAGGATGAAAAAAAAAACAATTTAAAGAGATAAAAAGAAAAAAGGTTTCAAAACAAATTTCTTTAAAAAAGGGAGTAAAAAGAAATTTTTAATCTTCAAACTTATTTATCTAATTTTTTTCTTTTAACTTATTTAACCTATAATGTTTTTTAATGCTCTCCTATTTCAGTTTATATAAAATAATCAATATTCATAGTCAAGACTCACTGTTAATATTTTAATTCACTTTTATCCTTTTTCCAATTGTTCTAACCCTCTAAATTTCGGGTGTTACATGTTGTGCATTAGGTCAAAAGCTAAATTGGTCTTTCTATTAAAAATACATTCATATCTACTTTTAAAAATTGGTTCTTGTACGTCAACATGAAGTACACTTGGCATATGTCACAAGTAACTGTTTGGTTATTTTGTTAGCTGCACAAATTTTTAATAATTAAAAGTGATGAAATTTTTAACAGAAATGATTAATTTACTTTTTAATGTAAGACTAATTTATTTATATTTAAAATAAAATGAATAAAATACAATCTTAACTAATAAGATCCTCTATCGTAATATTAGCAAAGAGACAAACTATGGCGTATACGTGGGAGTGGGACTTACTCCATAGACTTAGTTGAGTAGACCTGCTTCTCAAGTGGAATTTTAAAGCTTCTTAATTTCTCAAGTTGAAAGCTATTTTGATGTATCATTTTTTTTAAATAGCCAGTAAACCGTGGGTGTAGGATTTATTCCACAGACATAGGCTCCATTTGTTTAATTGAAAATGGTTTTCGGAAAATGATTTTTAGAAAATGAATTACTTTTCTGGAAAAGTTAATATTTTCTGGTGTTTGGATGAATTTATGTGAAATATTTTATCTTGTTTGGTAGATTTCCTGAAAATATTTCATGAAAATTATTTTATAAAGTTGCATATGTAAAATATATTAGGGGTATTTAGGGTATTTTTAATTTTTAATGATTATTATTTATTAAAAATAATTATTCAGTTAAATAATTATTTTCTATAATTTCAATTTATTTTTAAAATATAATATTTCATTTTAAAAAAATTTTTATCAACAAAGATAAATGAATTGAGTTTTTTTTTTTTAAATAATATTTAATATACAACGTTCTAATTGCCTTTGTAGAGGCTCAATTTTATCCGGACTTAAAAAGTAAAACCAAAAAAAAAAAAATTAAAGTGTCCATTTACAAATTCAATCAAATAACCCAAACAAGCACAATTTCTAAACAAACCTAAACCCAATTACCCAACAAGTCCAATAAGCCCACTATCTTAAAAAATCAGAAACCTTAAATGATATAGGGTTCCTTCAACACCACACCGCCCCTTGGCCACCCTTCGGCCACGTCAACGAGCACGCACCCCAAGACACCACTCCTCGAGGCCTGCCACCATCGCTGCCACCATGTGGCACCTACAACAAAGAGCAAAACAAGCAGCAAGGAACAGATGCAAAAAAAAAAAAAAAACTAAGACAAAAGAATAGTGCATCATGTAAAATTTTTTTGCTATAAAGTCATCATCTCAGATTTGTAATAGGGGGCTCTCTTCTTCTATTCAAACGAAGAACAAAACAAAAAATCAATAAAAAGTTCATACATTACATTTGATGCATTGGTATTTTTTCGTTTCAAAATATACATGCACACAAGCATTTACGAAAGCAATAGATATCAAGGAGCAACATTTGAACACAATAATCAAGAGTTTACCTTCTAAGGTATATCATTGTATTATACATATATATTTTTATTTCTACCTACTTCGAAAGTAGATGTATATGCATATATGTTTATTTTTTTTTTTTTTTTTTTAAATATGGCAAAAAAAAAACAAATAATATAAAATAGATTTAAAAAAAGAAAAATACAAAAAAGAATAATTGAATAGAAATCGAAAGGGCATTTGAAAGGTAGATCTACTCTTACATATTTTTATTTTATTTTTCTACTTCGAAAATCACAATAATAAACAACCAAATCTCAGAAAATAGCAAGCAAACTTATTTCTTTTTTTGTATACATATATACATATACTTTTATTTTATATTTATTTTTTTTAGTTCGAAAAATAAAGAGGGGATAAAACAAAAAGATTTAAAATTTTTATTTCTTGTTTTTTGAAATAAAAATGAAATAAAAAAATCTACTTTTAAAAGAAAAAGAAAACCCAAAGATTCGAACTTTACCTTATTTTTCGAAGCTTTGGAGTCGGATTTGGGGATTTTTGACTCTAGATTTGGAATCGGGGCAAAAAAGAAGAAAGATGGTGTTTTCAGGGTATTTTTTCGGTCACCTCGGCAGATGGCGGCGACAATGGCGGTGACAGTGGCAGTCGGCGATGGCCGACGATTGGAGAGGCATAAAAAAAAATGGAAGAAAGAAGGGAGAGAGAGTTGAGAGGTTTTTTTGTGTTTTTTTGGAGAAAGAGATGAAAAAATGAAAGAAAATATGTTAAAAGGGCGGTATATAGCCTCCCAAAACGATGTAGTTTTGGGAGTAACTTAAACACTCCAAAACTACGTCGTTTTGATGCTTCATGGTTGATTTTTTAAAAACAATGGGATATTTATCCCTTGGTCCTTCCACGTTACGCCTTCCTTCAATTTCACCCTTTTCACATTTTTTATTTATTTTAAAATTGCTAATTAATTTCATTTCATTTTCAATTTAGTCCTTAAAACTTTTTGAAGCCTAGGAAGCTGCCACATGTACTTTTTTAGTTTATTTCTACAATTGGTCCTTCCTTTTCTTTATTTTGTTTCAATTCCATCATCAATTCAAATTTTGATTTATTTTAAATTTGCCAGTAATTTTAAATATTTTCAAATTGGTCCTTTCACATCTGAAAGCTTGAGAAGCTGCCACGTGTCACCTTTTTTTGGATTTATTGCTCAAGAGGTCCCCAAATTTTTTCAAAATTATATTTTAACCGCCAAACTTTTCCAAAATTACATTTGACCCTAAACTTTTCCAAAATTATGTTTTAACCTCAAACTTTTCCAAAATTACATTTTAACCCTTAAACTTTTCAAAAAATATATTTAGACCCCTAAACTTTTCAAAATTACATTTTGAACCCAAACTTTTCCAAAATTATGTTTTGACCCCAAACTTTTCCAAAATTATGTTTAACCCCCAAGCTTTTTCAAAATTATATTTTAACCCTTAAACTTTTCCAAAATCACATTTTGACCCCCGAGCTTTTCTAAAATTTCATTTTCATCTCGAGTTCTCCGAAACTTCGTTTTTGACCCCGTTTGTTTTGTTTCTTTTCTCTTTAATATTCATACACAAAATTTAATTATCATTCTTTTGTATTTTGTATTCTATTAATTTTATGTATAATTTTTGTGCATTTATTCATCAGCTTAATTATTTTATTTTGTGTTATTTTTGCTATTAACTGGCCATTCATATTTAATTTACACGTTCATTTTCAAAATTATTTTCACATACAAATAAATCTTTAAACCGAGGCAATATTCTTTTCGTGTGGAAATCTCAAAAAATCGTGCCCTAAAGTGCTGGGTGTGATTTTTCGTATAATCTGCACAATCAAATATCCTCTTCCAAACTTTTCAAATGACCCTTAATTTCAAGATTCCAAGAACGTCGTGCCCTAACGTGTCGGAGACAACTTCAATTTTTCGAGAAATTCGAAACACGGGTATTTTCCCTCAAATCTAATTTTCGAAAATCATGTGAAATGAATTATGTGTAAAAAGATCATATTTTAAACTTCGCTTAAGATTTCAAAGTTTAACACACAAAGACTCGAAAGTAATCGATATGGTACCAATTTGGGCGTGTAAGGAAACTAATCCTTCCTTACACATAACCGACTCCCGAACTCGTTTTTTGGATTTTCTAAGAGCAAAATAATTTTTAAAACAGATTTTAAGCGTTTTAAGGTGGTCTAATCACACCGAATAAAAGATTGGTGGCGACTCCCATTTTCAATTTTAAAAAAATAACAATAAAAGTCGAGACGAGTTTCAAAAAATGTTTCGACAGTCTTATGACAAATTCACCTTCCTAAAATTAGGAGTGAGCATAATCCGATTCGATTCGAAAAACTTGATAAAAAATTCAAATTTTAAATTAAATAGTATGAGTTATTTGAGTTAATCGAGTTATTCGGATCAACTCGAATAAAAAATTAAATTTTTCGGTTTAACTCGGATACAAATTACATAATTCGAGTTATCCGAAAATCCGAATAAGAAAAGGAAAAACTACGTCGTTTTGATAAATATTTACCCTTTCTAAAGTTAAAAGTCAAAACCATCAAGTTAAAAGGTAAAATTATGTCATTTTGATAAATGTTTACCCATTAAATTAAAAAGCAAAATCATTTTATTGTTTATGTAGTTAAATGATCTTATACTTTGTTTACTAGTTAAATAATCAATCCATGTAAACGCAACATTGAGTATAAATAATAGGATTTGTTAACTCGACTCGACTCGATTCGAAATTTTTTTACTTGATTCGATTCGATTCGAAAAAATTTCAAATTAAATTCGGTTGCAAAAATAGGATTCATCAACTCGACTAACTCGAAATTTTTTGATTCGATCGAATATTCACCCCTACCTAAAATCATATTTAGGTATTCACAATGTAAAATTCAAATAACGTAATTTTAGGTAAGATTGAAGTAAAATCATATTTTTTGATTCATGTAGTTTTGGGAGTAACTTAAACACTCCAAAACTACATCGTTTTGATGCTCCATGCTGATTTTTTAAAAACAATGAGATATTTATCCCTTAGTCCTTCCACGTTACGCCTTGCTTCAATTTCACCCTCCTGGTCCTTCCACGTTACGCCTTGCTTCAATTTCGCCCTTTTCACATTTTTTATTTATTTTAAAAGTGCTCATTAATTTCATTTCATTTTCAATTTAGTCCTTAAACCTTTTTGAAGCCTAGGAAGCTGCCGCATGTCCTTTTTTAGTTTATTTCTGCAATTGGTCCTTCCTTTTCTTTATTTTGTTTCAATTTCATCATTAATTCAAATTTTGATTTATTTTAAATTTTCTCAGTAATTTTAAATATTTTCAATTTGGTCATTTCACTTTTGAAAGCTTGAGAAGTTGCCACGTGTCACCCTTTTGGATTTATTGCTCAAGAGGTCCCCAAACTTTTCCAAAATTACATTTTGACCCTCAAACTTTTCCAAAATAACATTTGACCCCAAACTTTTCCAAAATTATGTTTTAACCCCAAACTTTTCAAAATTACATTTTGACCCTTAAACTTTCAAAATTACATTTTAACCCCAAACTTTTCCAAAATTACATTTTAACCACAAACTTTTCCAAAA
This sequence comes from Kokia cookei, assembly GCA_039519145.1. NCBI lineage: Eukaryota > Viridiplantae > Streptophyta > Magnoliopsida > Malvales > Malvaceae > Kokia > Kokia cookei. Next base: position 44,931,618 of record CM076908.1, on the reverse strand, counting down.
TTACATTTTGAACCCTAAACTTTTCCAAAATTATGTTTTGACCCAAAACTTTTCCAAAATTACATTTTAACCCCTAAGCTTTTCCAAAATTACATTTTAACCTTTAAACTTTTCCAAAATCACATTTTGACCCTCGAGCTTTTCCAAAATTTCATTTTCATCCCGAGTTCTCCGAAACTCTGTTTTTGATCCCGTTTGTTTTGTTTCTTTTCCCTTTAATGTTCATACACAAAATTTAATTATCATTCTTTCATATTTTGTATTCTATTAATTTTGTGTTATTTTTGCTATTAACTGCCCATTCATATTTAATTTACACGTTCATTTTCAAAATTATTTTCACATACAAATAAATCTTTAAAATCGAGGCAATATTCTTATCTTGTGAAAATCTCGAAAAATCGTGTCCTAACGTGCTGGGTGTGATTTTTCGTATAATCTGCACAATCAAATATCCTCTTCCAAACTTTTCAAAGGACCCTTAATTTCGAGATTCCAAGAACGTCGTGCTCTAACGTGTTGGACACAACTTCAATTTTCCGAGAAATTCGAAACACACAGGTATTTTCCCTCAATTCTAATTTTAGAAAATCATGTGAAATGAATTATGTGTAAAAAGATCATATTTTAAACTTCGCTTAAGATTTCAAAGTTTAACACACAAAGACTCGAAAGTAATTGATATGGTAACAATCTTGGGCGTGTGAGGATGCTAATCTTTCCTTACACGTAACTGATTCCCGAACCCCTTTTTTGGATTTTCGAAGACCAAAATAATTTTTAAAACAGATTTTAAGCGTTTTAAGGTGGTCCAATCACACCGAATAAAAGATTGGTGGCGGCTCCCATTTTCGATTTAAAAAAAATAACAATAAAAGTCAAGATGCGTTTCAAAAAACGTTTCAACAGTCTTATGACAAATTCACCTTCCTAAAATTAGGAGTCAGCATAATCCGATTCGATTCAAAAAACTTGATAAAAAATTCAAATTTTAAATTAAATAGTATGAGTTATTTGAGTTAATCGAGTTATTCGGATCAACTCGAATAAAAAATTAAATTTTTCGATTTAACTCGAATACAAATTATATAATTCGAGTTATCCGAAAATCCGAATAAGAAAAGGAAAAACTACGTCATTTTGATAAATATTTACCCTTTCTAAAGTTAAAAGTCGAAACCATCAAGTTAAAAGGTAAAATTATGTCATTTTGATAAATGTTTACCCATTAAATTAAAAAGCAAAATCATTTTATTCTTTATGTAGTTAAATGATCTTATACTTTGTTTATTAGTTAAATAATCAGTCCATGTAAACGCAACATTGAGTATAAATAATAGGATTTGTTAACTCTACTCGACTCGATTTGAAATTTTTTTACTCGATTCGATTCGATTTGAAAAATTTTCAAATTAAATTCGGTTGCAAAAATAGAATTCGTCAACTCGACTAACTCGAAATTTTTTGACTCGATCGAATAGTCACCCCTACCTAAAATCATATTTAGGTATTCACAATGTAAAATTCAAATAACGTAATTTTAGGTAAGATTGAAGTAAAAAGACCAAAGAATCCATGCATGAAATATTTACTAGGAAACTGCAACTTCAAATAGTTCATGCAATCAAACCATACGTTTATTATTACAATTCCAAGCAAGATTCATGTACATCATCATTCATCTCGTAATATTGATTGTGGATTGGTGATTCATGATATGATTGGTTGAAGCCTTGTGTTTGAAGAAGGGCTTGGTTTTATTCTATTTGCCCTTTTTGATTCTGTTTGCTTTGGATAAAGATTCATTATACCAAATCTAAAACTAACATCAATATAATCATTTGAAGTGGTTGCGGCAAGCTCTTATAATATTGCCTGCCAAAATCAACTTTCAATCATTCAAAGTTTTCAACCAATTCAATCTTTTCTAATTTTGCTATTCTTTTCAATATTATCATTTAATTCACTCATCAAATATCCAGACTTATTCATTTCATCAACAGTTTAGGATAATTTTCAATATGTTAGTAACAAAATAAAATCAAATTGGAAAGTGCAGTTAAAAAGCCTCAAATCTAAAAGCTAATATATCTCCCATTTACATTAACATATGTATGTATGTATGTACGTATATACCCACCCACCCTATATCTGTTATTTACAGATAAAACTCATCATGTTTTACTATGAATATTCATTCCAACTTGGAAAATGTTCTTCTTACTTTAAGAAATTGTGTTGCTCCATTTGAGTCATCTGTCCACCATTCACCGAGTCAAACCGACTCCGATGAAAGCTGCATTAACAACACAAGGAATTAAACAAGTATTAGACACTCATATGAACTCAGATATTTTCAGTTACCTTCCATCCATGCCAATAATCATGGTAGTGTTCTTTTGTTGTCCAAAAGCAACAATGCACCGGGAACCTTCAGGCAGCCGGAATTGAGCCACCGACCACTCTGAGCTGAAATATTTCAGCAAAAACACCTACATAAATTTCAAAATATCAAATGAGCTTGACAGATAAAAGACAACAATTGTCAGTCACATAAAGTTAGTCAATAGTCCCTTTGTTTCGGTGTAGATATATACTTAACCAAACCCAAAAACAAAGCAAAAGTTCAAAATCAGATCAATCTCTGGTTTAGAGTTTCATAGAACAAACAACTTTTACAATGCGAGGGCTTGTACCTTTCAAAATAGAAAGGGATGATAAAGTTGATTGATTAGAAAGAGGTGATTCCAATGCACTAGTTGACCTATCATCCCCCAAAACTACTGAATCAACCTTGAGGCTAAAGAATAGATTGCAAAAAAGTACACTAGCCAACAGCTCAAAACAAAAATATCATTACTAGTTGCCACCAAGAAACCAAAGTCATCAGACCAACAAGGCATCTGCTCCAAAACTAACCCAGATCATTTGTAGGATAATAGAATGCATGCTTTTTCAAGGTCTAGAATATGCAAAAACTAACCCTAGAGTTTGTAAGGGATATCATAATTGATAACCATATTGACAGATGGAATGTCAAGTCCTTTACTAGCAACGTCAGTACAGACAAGAACAATACACTCTCCAGACTTGAACTTCGAAAACAATCAATTGTTCCGCTCTGGATTCACCTCGTTTAAGACCTCGTTCGGCTCACACTTGACGGCTGATTTGAATACGATTAATATAAAGAAAGTATTAAGTTATGATCTAACGACATCTAAATTTTAGATATTATTATAGATACTAACTAGTATCAATAATTAACTCTATTATCTATCTTGGTGGACTTGAATTGCAAATTCATCCTCAACATGTTCATTGGAAAATGACTAAATCAAACATATTCATAAACTGGCACCAAAACCATGTTTAGCCTACATTTCAGTACAAGCCTTTTGTGAGTTTTCACAGGCAAACCACCATTGAAGTTGCCATTAAAACACCTAAAGCAAACAATATCTCTACTTTGGTTACATGAATGAAACTGCAATCCAAACCCATTTGATATTATAGCAAAAGAAGCTGAATTCCTCAACAATTCCCCCAAAACTAAGTAATAATCAAATTACATGAGCAAACCTCCATCTTAACTATTTAACAAATAGACCATTATTTGGTGTACCAATAAGAAAATATAAAAGACCCATTTCAAGTTTGAAGCTTGAAATCAGAAACAGATATTTTAGAGAAGCACAAAAACAATAAAAGCTAATGAAAAGAACAATTTTTAGTAAATATTTTGATGAAAAAAAGAAAAGAAAAGAAAACTTGATCTAATAAAAATAAAATACTCACAAGGATGTTCTTAGGAACTTCAAGGTAGTACCCTTGTTTCTCAAGCAAATCAACCAAATCTCGATTCCTTGAAAACCCACCAAAAAACAGATGTAAAAAAGCATAGATAACTAATGAAAACAAAGAAACCTCAACTTCTAATCCAAGAAAGCATTGAACAGATGAAAAAAAAAAACCCATTTCGGGTTAGGGTTGCAACAAAGGGGAAAGGAGGAAGCGGAAGGGGAAAGGGAAAGAGGGTCTTCTTGCGGGGATGTGCAAAGGAAGAGACTGTAAAAAGTCTTACAGAAAAAAACTCCGTAAGACATTTTCCTAAATAAACCTCTTATTTCCCCGTGTTTTGGAGAATGTTTTACATGAGGAGTTAATTTTCCAGCAAACAAACATGGTAGAAGAAGGAAAATATTTTTTAGAAAATCAATTACTGTCCAACAAACGAAGCTTTAATTGAATACGAATAAATATTTTTAATAAAAAATTTTAATCAGTATTTTCAATATTAATTTTATTTTTAAGTGAATATACTTTTTAATTTTAAATGTCACATCATTAAATTTAATAGAATAATTTTAATGAAAATAATTATTGGACCTGAATTCTTTAAATTTAAAAAAATAAAAATTAAATTCTTGAAAGTAAAAGTACGAGATTAAATTCTTAGGATGTTACAACATTCAAATAATAACCAAACCGAAATTTAAAAAATTTGAACCAAACACTACCGCTCAAAATGATTTTCGATTTTCTCGATTTCTTTAATAACCCTAGCCCTTGGTGGACAATATTTTTGTTTTAGCTTACTCTATACATAATATTACCAAAATACGGGGTCACTATGGTAAATTTACCAAATATTAGCAAAGAAACAAACCATGGGGTGGGAGTGAGACTTACTCCATAGACTTAATTAGTTGAGTTGACCTGCTTCTCAACATTATGTCTCCCTAAACTTGTGGAATTTTAAAGCTTGTTAATTTCCACAAGTAGAGAAAATTACGTTATTTACACATTAAATAGAGAAAGAAAAAAGAAGTTTATGTAGGAAACAAAGAGATTTTTCTTAAATGAAAATGCCTTGAAAGCTATCGTGATGTATCAATTTTGTTTTAAAAAATAAACCGTGAGAGGGGTTTTTTTCCATAGACTTAGTTGAGTTGGAACTAGTGATTTTAAGAAGGAAAAAAAAAAACTCTAATCAATATTTTAATAATTTTATTATTACAGGACTATTAAGTGAATTTTTTTTAAAAAAAAATTAAATGTCACACCATTAATTTTAATAGAATAATTTTAATGGAAATAACATTGGACCTGAATTTTTAAAACAAAAAAATATAAGAATTAAATTCTTGAAAATAAAAGCACGAGACTGACATCTAAATGTAAAAAGTGTATAGCGACCTAGACCATATTTTAACCTTCAAAATTTTACTTTATAATTTGATACAAACAAATAATCAACTTAACACGATGCTTGAAAACCATGCTACTGTATATATAAAAGTTTGGATAAATCTTAATTATACATAAACTTTGGTTTAATGTGCAATTATATACATGAAATTTGATTTTGTGCAATTTTATACGTGAAATTTTGAATTGATCCAATTCTCTCAAATAACATCATTTTATGTTTATATATTGCATACATAAATAAATATATTTATCCAATATAAAAATAGATTGACATATTTATTTATTTAAATGTATATGATTAAATCAAAATTAAAGTTTCCAATATATATTTAAACCACAATAAGAGTTTCACGTGTGTAATTACATCAAAATAAAATTTATGGCAATTACATATTAAATCAAAGTTTATGTATAATTTTAAAATTTATCCCTATAAAAAATTTATGTTTGTCTATAAAGAGAAAGTTAAGAGTTAAATAAAGCAGGATAAATTGATTTATTTCCAATAAATGTTTAAGGGCATGAAATATCTTTATACAAGTTTGAATTACTATTGGTTTTCAAAATTTTGCTTAATAATAGCAAACACATGGAAAAATAATGTTATTCAAATTCCATGTCTTCCATTTCCTTTTCTTTCTCCTTTCGCTTTTAAAACCTAAAAAGTCTTAAAGAACGTGGGAGTGAGACTTAATTCATAGACTTTCTTAATTTAGTTGGCATCGACGTTATTATTAATGAAAGAGGATGTAAACTTGAGCGTGCTTAAATGTGTTTTCACAAGCAGAATTGGGAAAATATTTTATACACTATGTATTTAAGGTATAGTAAAAATATTTTTTTTTAAAAATGTGTAAAAGAAATGGGATACACTATGGATTTAAAAAGTGTACTGTCAGGGTATCAAATACTCACCCAAAAAATTATTCAAAATATATCAAGAGTAATGATAATTCAGGTTGGATTGGTTTTGAAGAAATATTTCAATTTATCTTATAGTATTTTGGTTTTCTAAACTCAAATCGAATCGAATTGAATATAAAAAAGAATCGAATCAAAACTAATCGAATTTCATCAATCCAAATGGGGGTTGCTAGCAAGAGATGCTGCTATAATGCTATAGAGAAATACTTTAGGTATTAAAATGACCAAAATATTAACAAAATTTAATTTGACTCCTATTAGAGAGTCACTATGATAAGTTTACCAAATATTAGCAAAGAAACAAACCATGGGTTGGGAGTGAGACTTACTCCATTAACTTAGACCATGTTTGGTGGGGGAATAAAATAACATTCCCCTTATTCATTAAATGATAAATCATTTATTTATTTGGTTGAACGTAATATTCATTTAATGGAATGGTTAGTACTTTCCTATTACTTATCTTCTCGTAATAACAAAAAAAAATTAATTTTTAGATTAGTCCTTTGAAATTTGGACTCAAAAATTATAAAAATATAAAAATAAAATATTTAAAATATTTTATTTTAAAATATAATTTAAAATAAAATTAATCGAATGTTATTAAATTATATATTTTTATTTTTATTAAATCATGTTTAACAATAATTATATTAAAATATGATTAAATTATTTATTATCATTTTCATTAAATTATATTTAATAACAATAACAATAATCATCTATCTAAAAAATTCTGCTATGGGTACTCTAGTCATTTTAATTTTTTTCTTATATTATTATAATATTTATTACATTCAACAAAATATAAAAATATTAAAACTATAAAAATACAAGAATACAAGAATACTATGATCATATTGCTTAATGTTAGCAAAACATATAGCAAAAATAATATTACTCAAATTTATTTATTGACAACATTACTTTTTTTTTTAATATACTGGTGTGATTACATGATAATATCTATTCATATTTTCTTAACCCTTTGGCAAGGCACACACACTTTGCACACATAGACACTCGAACCCGAAACCCCTAGGATAAATATAATCATTTTTTCCACTAGAACCACTTGTTGGGTTCATTGACAACATTATTTATCTTCTTCTAAAGCTCAATTTTTGTTGGAAAAAGTAAAAAGGAAATTATTTCTTTAATTTAATAATTGAAACATATTAAATTTTGTTACTTTATATATTAATTAGTAATATAAGTTTTTCTTCCTTCGATGATTTCATCTTTCTTTTCTTTTCATTATTAGTAAAAAGTCTATTTTTAATGCAATTAATTAGAAACTTCCCTTGATACCAAATTTCCTACAGACTATTATCAATTCAATGTATTTTGTGGAGATTTGGGGTTTTGGAAGAAACTTGATTGCGCAATATTTTTTGTGTTTTAGATAAGCTTACTCTATATATTTGGAGTTGTGAGCAATGGCAATTGCAATTGCAACCATGACTACTCGTCTTCCAATTTCCTTATTCCCTTTTCTGCTTCTCATTCCCGCTTTCTGTTTTACCATTTCTCATGCCAATTCCAACCTACTTTGCATCCAAAGTGAGAGAAAAGCTCTTTTGAAATTCAAGAATGATCTTATTGATCCTTCAAACAGCCTATCTTCATGGGTTGAAGGAGGGGATTGCTGTAAATGGGTTGGTGTCGTCTGCCATAACTCAACAGGCCACGTTCATCAACTACACTTGGCTGCTCTTTCACCTTACGAGCAGTCAGCCCTAGGAGGCAAAATAAATCCCCTAGGAGGCAAAATAAATCCTTCACTGCTGGAGTTGAAGCATCTCACTTCCCTGGACTTGAGCTATAACAATTTTAACAGCATACATATCCCGAAATTTTTGGGCATGCTGGGGAGTTTAACATATCTTAACCTCTCTTTTGCACAATTCCAGGGAGCAATTCCTCATAACCTGGGGAATCTTTCAAAGTTGCAGTATCTTGACCTTGGAGGTAATTATCACAATCAAAAAGGTCTTCAATGGGTTTCTGGACTTTCTTCCTTGTAGTACCTTGATTTGAGTGGTGCGGATCTTTCTAAAGCAACTGATTGGGTACAGGTAACATTCAAACTTCCTTCTTTGTTAGAGTTGCACTTGTCATCTTGTGATTTAGAAGATGATCCATCTTTCATCAGTGTTAAGTTTTCAAAATCACTGGTTGTTCTTGATCTTTCTGCGAACAGCTTTTCTTCAGTACCTAAGTCGATATTTAGTCTTCATGGTCTAGTGTCCATTGATCTTAGTGGCAATCATTTGGAAGGCCCAATTCCAGATTACTTTGGGAACATCTCGTTTCTTGAAGTTCTTGATCTAAGTAATAATTATCTCAATTCATCCATACCCAACTCCTTGTACAGTTTAAACCGTCTTCAGTTCCTTAGTCTGACTGCTAACCAGTTACAAGGAACAATCTCGAGTGCCATTGGAAACTTGAGCTTTGTTACTCACCTTGATCTTTCTTTTAATTTTATGTTGGAAGGAAGATTACCAACCTCTCTGGAATATCTGCGCAAATTGAAGAAGATGGATCTGTCATATAATAAAATTGAAGGTGGAATATCAGAAATCCTACAGAGTTTGTCTACATGTTGTTCAGATTCCTTAGAGTCATTGGATATGACCAATAACCAACTTTCTGGCCATTTAACTGATCAACTTGGACAACTAAAAATTCTATCTTACTTGTCCCTTGCTCAAAACAAAATTTCTGGTCCCATTCCATCATCGATAGGGGAGTTATCATCTTTGAAGTTGTTTGATGTTTCAGGAAATCAATTAAATGGTCAAATTCCATTGTCTATAGGGAAATTATCATCTTTGAAGTTCTTTTATGTTTCAGAAAATCAATTAAATGGTACTTTTCCTCTATGTTTTGGACAACTGGAAAGTTTGGAAACTCTGGATTTTGGGTATAATCTATTGGAAGGAGTTGTATTAGAAATCCATTTTTCTAATCTCACGAGAGTGACAACTCTGGCAGCATCACACAATAGGCTTAGATTTGAACCAAACTCAAGTTGGATTCCCCCATTTCAATGTGAAAACATCGAATTGGGTCACTGGCATCTTGGCCCAAAGTTTCCCCATTGGTTAAAATTCCAAAAGAAATTGTTTTCTTTGGATATCTCTGATGCAGGAATTTCAGATATCATGCCCACTTGGTTTTTGAACCTTCCCACTCAATTTGAAAATTTAAATCTTTCCTTTAATCAACTTATTGGAGGGTTTTCATATTTGAATGTAACGAACTCAATTGACTTGAGTTCAAGCCGCTTTACAGGTCCATTGCCAAAAGTACTCCCAAGTTTGAGACATTTATTCTTATCAAATAATTCATATCCCTTTCTGAATTAATTTGTAATCCATTATTAATTGGGATGGTAACTCTTTACATTGATTCAAATCTACTCACTGGAGAAATGCCAGATTGTTGGAATAATTGGGACCTTTTAGCTTATTTAAATTTAGAAAACAACAATTTGACAGGGAAATTCCCACCTACTTTGCTATATAATACAGATCCTTTTTTGATAAACTTTCGAAACAATAGCATGTTTGGAGAATTACCCTCCACATTGCGAGATTCTCGGAGTTTAGATATGCTTGATCTTAGTGAAAATCATTTCAGTGGAAGTATACCAGCATGGATTGGTGATAAGCTCTCGGATCTTGTGATTCTAAATCTTCGGTCAAATAACTTTGATGGTCATATTCCTCGTAAACTTTGTGATCTTCAATTTCTTCAAAACTTGGACCTTTCCCACAATAACATTTCAGGAGTTATTCCAAAATGTTTCAATAATTTAAGTGCTATGGCCACAACAAACAAAACCCATAATGAAGTTTCTGCACCGATAGACATTGACTATTACCATATTTATTTTAAAGAATTATTGGTGTTGAAAGGACGAGAGGATGAATATGGTAGCACACTAGGACTTGTCGCCAGCATGGATCTTTCAGCTAACAATCTTACAGGAGAGATCCCCAAAGAAATTGGTAGTCTCGTTGGACTATTGTCTTTAAATTTTTCAAGGAATCTCCTAACAGGAAATATACCAGACAACCTTGGCAACATGAAGTTGATGGAATCTCTTGATTTGTCCATGAATCGACTAAATGGTGAAATTCCTCCAAGTTTCTCCGATTTGAATTTCTTGAATCACTTCAATGTGTCCTACAACAACTTGACAGGACAAATCCCAACAAGCATTCAGCTTCAAAGCTTTGACAACTTGTCTTACGTGGGCAATCATCTTTGCGGACCTCCTCTCACTAAGAACTGCACTTCAAAAGGTATTCCAACTGATGTTGCAAATAATGGAAGTAGCAATGAAGGAAGTAAAGTGAATTAGCTTTATGTCAGCATAGTTCTTGGCTTTGTAATGGGATTTTGGGGTGTAGTGGCTCCCTTGTTTTTTATCAGGTCTTGGAGGATTGCATACTATCGAAGGTTGGACCATGTTGGTCGAAAGCTGTATGTGTCTTGGGCTACTATGGGTATGTATTTTGATGGGAAAAAAAGTAGGTATAATTGATGCATAGGGGTAGGTGTGCTGCTACATGATTGTTTTGTGCTGAAAGATTAGTTTTAGCGTCTGTCCTTTTTTTGGTCTCATCAGTGTGCCAACAAGGCAGCCCACTCATTTGGGTGAGTAGCTTTGTTATATGTAAATCACATGAAATGGGATGCTTTTTCACTTGCATCTTTTTTGAATAATGTTGAAATTATGTCTTTTGCTGATACGAATGAGGATTGCGGATAATAGGTTCGGGTGTATGGGGTGAGCCTGTTACCTCGGGTTTAGTAGTCCTTCTCCTCTTTGTGTTCGCTTTTGTTTTGTGATTTTCTCATTAATGAATTTATTCTTTAAAAAAAACTAGTAATTTTAGAAATGCATTAAAATAGAAGGGTAAACTACACCTAAGGTCATTCTAAAATAGGGATTGTCCTATTTTGATCACTTAATTTTTTTTTCAATTAGTCACTTTAATTAAGATAATTGTTCGAATTAATCATTGTTGTTAAAAATTCTGTTAATCCACAAACAAATTGTTGATATGACATATTAGCCAATTGTATGATGACACATGACATTTTCTTTTGACTTTTGACAAAAACTTAAGAACCTCTCTATAATTAATCCAATCGCCTATCAATTAAATGCTTTTTTCCTTTTTGGAAATATGGGTCCAATGTAGATTTGATAATGGGCCGGTCCATTCGATTTGACCCGAAGGTTTGCCCAAAAAATGGAAGGGTTTGAACAAAAATATAGGCTAAAAAAATGGACTTGGACAAAAAGTGAGGCCCATAGAAAATGGGTCAAGCCTCGGGTAAAATTTTTTTGGCTCAAGCCCGACTTGACCCGACCCGAATAAATTAATCATTTTTGATAAAAAATTATATTGTTGTTTTGGTGCGGTTTTTTTTACTGTTTTGGTTGCTATTTTTTTACTGTTTTGGTGTTGTTTTTTACTGTTTTAGTTGCTGTTTTGGTGCTATTTTTTTACTGTTTTGATGTTGTTATTTGTTGCTGTTTTTATTGCTATTTTTGCTGTTATTTTTGTTGCTGTTTTTGTTGTTATTTTTGTTGTTTTGTTGTTATTTTTGCTGCTGTTTTGATTGTTATTTTGGTTATTTGGATGTTATTTTTATGTGTTTTTACTATTGTTTCGCTGTTTTTTTTAATATTATTTGAATATTGTAGAACTTATGTTTTATTGTTAATTTTTCTACTACTTTATTTGCAACAATCTTAATATAAAAATTTTTAATGTATTTTAAATTTGTTTATTTTTTAATATTTGTTTTAATGTTCTTAAGTTTATTTGATATATTATATATTTTTTAAATTTGTTGTATATAATAAATAATCTAAAAAAATTAATACGGGTAGGACTGGGCCGGGTTCGAGCTTTGATTTATATAATTCGGGTCGGGCTTGGACAAAATTTTAGGCCCATTTTTTTGGGCCAGGCTGGGCCTAGCAATTAGGCCTAAAACTTTGTTGAAGCTTAGCTTGAACTCGACCCGACCCGATCCACTATCAACTCTAGTCCAGTGTATCTGAACAATCTTTTTTTGTTTTGGCTTACTCTATATATTCCCAGTTGCTAGCCATGGTTGGTACCATGCTATCTATCCCCTGCCCCTCTTGGTGCTCCAATAAAGGCAATTAATTGACACATAAGCATTTAAAAGCAATGGATGATAGGATACAAACCGATAAAAGTATCATATCAGTCCTTGTATTATATCTTAAACTGCATTTTGATCTTTCTATTGAACAAAATAAAATACCGTATATATATATATACTAAAAGCAAATTAAGCATGCAACTTATGGTGACAATCTTATGTCTTAAATGATTTGTTAGAAATAAAGTAGTAATAATCTAATGAAATTGTAGAATACCGTAAAGAAAAATAAAGAATAGAAAAAAATTCAGAAACATAAACATAATGTTGTACTGTCGAATAGAATTGAAAATCAAAAGAAGAATTTTGTAGAGACCTGTGTGAACAGTTTCCTTACAGATTCAGTCGCTTCTTTGGTGCTAGAGAAATGTTGGTCAAACTGTCTCCTAAGATACAACAACGAGATGAGTATGATTGTAGTGATCAACGAACTGTAATCTAACTTTCTGTTATCACCAAAAACAAGTTCGAAATATGCAGGAAAAATGTCTCGAAATTTTGCATGAAAAATAGAAAAAAAAGTTGTCTTTTTTTTTTTTTTTTGCAAATTATTTCAGTTGAAATAAATATTCAAAATGAAAGAACTTTTAGAAAATTTGACTAATAAAGTCATTAACGTCCGTGGATTAAGGAATTATTAAATCAATCAATTTAATATTTTCTGTCGAGGAAAAATAAAATTACTATTTTGAGCTAAAATATTTGTAAGCCTAAAAAGGCTTGACTAATCTAGACATTTAACAGCCCACCTTGTGCAAGTGCACTCCCAACCACAAAAGATTTGAATTTGCAACCCTTATACATGAGAGACAACTTAAGCTTAGTTATTCAATAATTAATAAGTTGGTTTATATATATAAACATATTTCACACTTGATATCTAACCAATGTGGGATTTAAGCTTTTCATTTTCCTCAACATAATTCACAAGTGGCTTACTTTGAGCATCAATTTTTCGTTCATCACTCAACTATTTGAGCATATAATATACCGTTGTAAATGTCTCATGAAGTAGAATATAAAACCTTAATTTTATTATTCAAATTTCCACCTTTACCAATCGAGATTATGACTCAAAGTTTTCAAAAATCCATCAACATAAATTACATGGGGCACTCTTAATATTAACATGTTTATTAAAGATAAAATATTAGAAGTGTTTAAATAAATAATTAATACAATTTTGATTAAAATAAGATATTTTATCCAGTAATAAATTTGTTGTTTAAATTAAATAAATTAAAATTACAAATTTATACAAATAAATAATCACATTAATGTTGATTGAGTGTTAGCTGGATTGACATTAACATTATTGCTAGTGCAGAAGGATGTTGATTTGAATGCGTTCAATTACATTATCCTCCTATTAAGGATTGGAGAGTGACTATGACTAGTTCTAAATATTGTGTCAAAAAAAAAAAAATGATAAAAACCTTATAAATGGATAGAAATCTCCTCTCTAGAAAAATTCTAAATTGTTGGAATCTTCCATTTTTGAGATTTTTAAATTTAGGAAACAACAATTTGACCTGGAAAATCCCACCTTCTCTGAAAGATACAAATCTTCTAAGACTAAACCTTGAAAAATAGCATGTTAAGAAAATTACCATCCTCGTTGCAGTATTTTTCGAGTTTGGTCATTCTTAGTCTCAATGAAAATCATCTCGGTGGAAGTTTACCAGGATTGGAGACAAGCTCTCAAAACACAAGACTTGTGGTTTTGAGCCTACGATCAAATAAACTTGATGGCTACATTCCTCATAAATTTGTGCTCTTCAAAACTTAGACCTTTCCCATAACAAGATTTAAAGAGCTATTCCAAAATGTTTCAGTAATTCAAGTGCAGTGGCCACAAAATTTAAGCATGATGCTGCTTAGTGGTAGTGCTATTTCATCTGATCGCCTCTTACATTTGAGTGCATTATTGGTGCCGAAAGGATGAGAGGATGAATACAGTATCACACCAAGACTTGTTATCAGCATAGATATTTCAGCTAATAGTCTCACAAAAGAGATCCCTGAAAAAATTGGAAGTCTCGTTGAGCTACAAACATTAAATTTGTCAAGGAATCTCCTAAGAGGAAATATTCCAAACAACATTGTCAACTTGGAGTTAATGGAATCACTTGGTTTGTCAATGAATGGACTGTATTATGGTGAAATCCCTGTAAATTTCTCTAATTTGAATTATATAAATTTTCAATTTCATCGTTACATTTTAGATCATTTCAATATTGATCACTCTCCATTAAATGGTTAAGGGAAGTGAAGACATGGTATTTTTCTAACTAGTAAAATAACATATTTAGTCATCAATACTTACAAATTCTATCAATTTGATCCTTAAACACGTATAATTAAATGATTATTATGTAAGTATGAAAAAGTACAAAATATAATACTATTTAAGCGGCCTTATTAAATACAAAATTTATAGGCACAAGACTCAGAATGATTGAAGTTTCTGTAAATTTCTTTGCTGCCAACATGGCAACTTTAGTTGTCTCCGCATCAAGAATTACCGAACTGTAACCTTAATCTCCTCAAAATCACGTTCCTTAGCAACTTAATCACACTAATCTCTTAAAAGCAAAGAATTTAATTGAAGTCCAAAGTTTAAAACAACTTTACTTATTAAAGCGTAGTTTTTAGTAGAATCTGTCATCACCCATTGAGTGATTCTTGGCCACTAAATTTTGTTTTTTGTCATTACTTATGGGAATGTAACTCTCTAGGGAATGTCACATTCCGAATAAACAAAAGGTTGAAAAGGATAGAGGGTGGAAGCAATGGTGAGATGGAAAATAATTCAATGTTTGGCCCATTGAGTTTTGGTATTTTTTAATTTAAATTAAAAATATTAGCATTTGTGATGCCAATTACGACGTACTTTGCATCCAAAGTGGGAGAGAAGCTCTTTTGAAATTCAAGAATCATCTTATTGATCCTTCAAACAGCCTATCTTCATGGGTTGAAGGAGGGGATTGCTGTAAATGGATTGGTGTCGTCTGCCATAACTCAACAGGCCACGTCCGCCAACTGCACTTGGCTGCTCCCCTTTCACCTTACGAGATTTTAGCCTCATATCTCTCAGGTAAGGTAGCCAAAACCTTCTCCACAATTCTACTTTCACTGAACTGGTCTCCAAGCAACCTTACTGTTGACAACTGCCATTATTCTATCTGTGTACTCCTTTATTGTTTCACTCTCCTTCATCTTCAGATTCTCAAACCCCCCTTTTTAAGTTGATTAGCTGTTGTTGCCTTGTTTTTTCAGTGCCTTGAAACTCTTCCTTCAGCTTGTCCAAAACCTATTTTGGAGTCTCACAGGTCTTGATTCTTATAAAAATCAGATTTGACACACAGTTATGAGTGCATGACATTGCCTTGTATTTCTTAATCCTATCATCAGAGTGTTGCCTGATTTTAGCTACTGTGAGATTGGCTCTAAGTGGTGGTGGTTCAACATCAACATTTCCCACAAGTCAAGTGCTTGGAGGTAAGTCTTCATTTTTACTACCCAAATGTGGTAGTTTACCCCAGTAAACTGTAGTGGTGGAGCTAGAGAGTATCCTAAAAAAGACATGAAATTTTTTTTTAAGGTTGACAGCAAATAAGGTCCTCTAAGAAGCAAGCTGTTGATACCAATTGTTGAATAAATGACAGAAAAATTAAAATCAGCATTGACTTGTGCTTGAAAACTCAGTTTCTTTTAAGAGAAACAAAACCAGAAAAAAAGAAAAAAGAGAAAAAGTAAAGAATGATAAAAAAGTTCTAAAAATTTCATTGATTAATTGAAGATATAACATTACAAGAAATGATAGTAAGAACAATAGGATAGGGACAAAATCTGCATTATATAAGCAGATTTTCTGCAGGAAAATATGGTAGATTTTCTGCAGTAAAATATGCAAGACAACATGGAAAAATGTCCCTAGCCTAGCTGACTCTAAGTTCAATGCTGCATGCAATCTACATTCAACAATCTCAAACCAGAAAGTCTTCAATTGGTTTCTGGACTTTCTTCCTTGCAGTACCTTGATTTGAGTTATGCAGATCTTCGTAAAGCAACTGATTGGCTACAGGTAACATTCAAACATCCTTCATTGTTAGATTTGCACTTGTCATCTTGCAGTTTGGAAGATGATCCATCCTTGATCAGTGTCAATTCTACAAAATCACTGGTTGCTCTTGATCTTTCTGAGAATAACTTTTCTTCAGTACCTATGTCGATATTTGGTCTTCATGGTCTTGTGTCCATTGATCTTAGTGGCAATTTTTTGGAAGGCCCAATTCCAGATTACTTTAGGAACATCTCATTTCTTGAAGTTCTTGATCTAAGTGGGAACTCACTCAATTCATCCACACCCAACTCTTTGTTTGGTTTAAATCATCTTCAATTCCTTAATCTTTCGGGCAATGAAATTGATCAAGACATATCAGAAATCCTGTTGAGTCTGTCAAGATGTTGTTTGGGTTCCTTAGAGTCATTGGACATGGCACATAACCAACTTTCTGGTCATTTAACTGATCAACTTGACCAATTTAAAAATCTAGCTTACCTGTCCCTTGTTCGGGACAACATTTCTGGTCCCTTCCTTGTCAGTAGGGGAGACAGGGATGTTAGAAAATCAACTAAATGGTACTTTTCCTGGATGTTTTGGACAACTGGAAAGTTTGGAAACTCTAAATTTGGGGTGTAACCTATTAGAAGGAGTTGTATTAGAAACCCATTTTTCTAATCTCACAAGATTGACAACTCTAGCGGCCTCACAGAACTGGCTCATATTTGAACCAAACTCAAGCTGGATTCCCCTGTTTCAATATCGAATTATCAAACTGGGGCAATGGCAACTTGGCCCGTAGTTTCCCTGATGGTTAAAATTCCAAAAGAATTTAGCTGTTTTAGATATCTCCGATGCAGGAATTTCGGATATCTTGCCCACTTGACTTTTGAACTGTCAACACAATTCAATATGTAAACCTTTCCTGTAACGACTTACTGGAGGGATTCCATATTTGAACGTGACAGAAATTGTTAACTTGAATTCAAACCGATTCACAGGTCCATTGCCAAGAGTATTCCAAACGTTACAATTTTTTATTTTGTCAAATAATTCATTTTCAGGTCCGCTTTCTGAATTTGTTTGTAATTCATTAAGAAAGGGACTGATGAGAATTCTTTCCATTGAAACAAATCATCTCTCTGGAGAAATCCCAGATTGCTGGAATCATTGGAGAGGTTTGGGTTACTTAAATTTGGAAAACAACAATTTGACCGGGAAAATCCCATCTTCTTTGGGACATTTAAATCTTTCAGTGCTAAACCTTCGTAGCAATAGCATGTTTGGAGAATTGCCATCTACGTTGCAACATTCTTCGAGTTTGATTATGCTTGATCTCAGTGACAATCATTTCACTGGAAGTGTACCAGCATGGATTGGGGACAAGCTCTCAAGACTTGAGATTCTAAGCCTTCGATCGAATAGCTTTGACGTCCACATTCCTCAAGAAATTTGTCAACTTCAATCTCTTCAGATCTTGGACCTTGGCCATAACAACATTTCAGTAGCTATTCCAAAATGTTATAGTAATTTGAGTGCAACGGCTAACAAAAGCAACCAAAATTGCTATATATTGCAGTGGTCGAGTACAAGTTCTAATTTCTTTTATTTGAGTGCATTATTAGTGCTGAAAGGACGAAAGGATGAATACAATACCACACTAGGACTTGCTACGAGCATGTGCCTTTCAACTAATAGACTCATCGGAGAAATCCCAAAAGAACTTCGAAGTCTCGTTGAGCTACAGTCGTTAAATCTATCAGGGAATCTCCTAATAGGAAATATACCAGACGAAATTGGCAACATGGAATTGGAATCTCTTGATTTGTCGATGAATCAATTGAGTGGGAAAATCCCTGCAAGTTTCTCCAGTTTGAATTTCTTGAATCATTTCAATGTCTCCTACAACAACTTGACATGACAAATCCCAACAAGCACTCAACTTCAAAGCTTTGAAAACAAAGATTAAAAGAAAAAAAAGGCAAAAAAAACCTGAAAACTTGAAAAAAAAAATGTTTATTAATGAAAATGCCATGAAAGCTGTTTTAATATATTAAAATTAAAGCTATTAGTGATGGTTTTTCTTCTTTGCTTACTGTATATAATGAAGCAAATATTAGCATGCGGTGGGAGTGGGACTACGCAAAAGTCATACCTTTAATGTCGCTTTAAATAAAATAACTAAAAATGAAAGCTTTAAGGTTTTGTTTTCCGCGGCAAACTTAACCGGAAGTTTTCCAAAAATGTTATGGTACGCTTACGCTTCTAGTAATTTTGTTATGATTTAAGAAACACAAATAAAGTTGGTTTCTATTAGGCTAAAGGATTTGTCTCTTTTTCGAATAAGCAATGTAACCTTCATAATTCGACTGTAACGTCTAGACCTGATGTAAGGTATTACACCAAAAGTGAATAATACAGTCTTAAAACAACTTTTCTTGTGTGAAATTAATGGTGAAAAAAGGTGGCCAAAATTCATGTTTGAACAGAAGTGTAAAAAGCAAGCCAAAGCATGAAAAACACCAATGCAATATTAAAATAATTCACGTTTATTTTATAATAATAAAAGTTAGGTTAGTAAAAAGAAAAAGAGGAATGCATTGTTCATCCTTTTCATTCCTATTTCCTCCATGGCTGAATGTAGAGAGAAAGAAATCTTGAGCTTCCCAATTTCATTTCTTTTGCATGTAAGTCCAAACTTAGTTTATTTTTTGTAAATTTTATATTTTTGAGATCATTGTAGATTAATCTATTTAGTCCAAGTATTAAATCGGAAAACTATTAAAGGGTTTATAAATTCCCATTGATGATTTTTAAGCTTTTTGATTGATAAATGGTAGATTTTGAAGCTTAAAAATGAAATAGGACTAATTTGTAAAATGAATTTTGTTAGCTTTGAGAATAAGGACTAAATTGTGAATATATCAAATTTGATATAAAATTTCTGTAACTTATGTTTCTAGAGGTTATAGAAGAATGAAATTGAAATCGGGTTGTAAAACAGGGCTTAAATGTGAAAGATATGATAGTTTTGGTTTTAAGGACTAAATTAAATAAAATGCAAAACTTTAGAGAAATTGTGTAAAATGAAATTAAGTTGTTAAATACCTCAAAATAAGTTGTTATAAGATAATTTGAGCTGATGTTTAAAATAAATTACTGTTTAAATAAAAAATTTAAAACCAACCAATAGAAAATCGAGGAAAAGGAAAATTTTCATATTGTCCCTAGCACTTCAAGTAATGATACGCACACGGATGGGGTGAAATTTATTAAATTTCATTCAGTGAAGCTGCCAGTTTTAAAATTTGATAAATCAGTAGGCTTGCGACGACTTTTTGGATGAGATCCAAATATTTTTGGGTTGAGATTTCTTCATGACGTTAGAAGATTTTAACAACAATGACTAATTCGAACAATTATTTTAATTAAAATGAATAAATTGAGAAAAGAGTTAAAGTGACCAAAATAGGACAATCCTTATTTTAGAATGATCTTAGGTGTAGTTTACCCTTATACTTTTATGCATGCCTAAAATTACTAATTTTTTTTAGAGAAAAGAAATTCATTAATGAGAAAGTCACAAACCAAAAACGAAAACAAAGAGGAGACGAACTACTAAGCCTGAGCCAACAAGCTCGCCCCATACACCCAAACCTACTGTCCACAATCCTCATTCATATCAACATAAGACATAATTTCAACATTCTTCAAAAAAGATGTGAGGGGAAAAGCAACCCATTTCGTGTGGTTTGCATATAACAAAGTTACTTACGCATGTGAGTGGGCTGCCTTCTTGGCACACTGATGAGTCCAAAAAAGGACAGATGCTAAAACTAATCTTTCAGCACCAAACAATCATGTAGCAGCACAGCTAGCTCATATGCATAGATTATACATGCTTTTTTCCCCATCAAACTAAATGCCCATTGTAGCCCAAAACCCATACAGTTCACCACAATTATGGTCTAGCTTACGATAGTATGCAATCCTCCAAGACCTACCGAGAAAAAAGGGAGCCACTACACACAAAAATCCCATTACTAAGCCAAGAACTATGCTGACATAAAGCCAATTCACTTTATTTCCTTCACTGTTACTTCCATTATTTGTAACATCAATTGGAATACCAATTTAGGGGTAGTTCTTAGTGAGAGGAGGTCCGCAAAGATGATTGCTCATGTAAGACAAGTTTTCAAAGCTTTGAAGTTGATTGCTTGTTGGGAATTGTCCTGTCAAGTTGTTGTAGGACACATTGAAGTGATTCAAGAAATTCAAACCGGAGAAACTTGGAGGGATTTCACCATTTAGTCGATTCATGGACAAATAAAGAGATTCCATTAACTCCATGTTGCCAATGTTGCCTGGTATATTTCCTATTAGGAGATTCCTTGAAACAGTTAAAGACAATAGTCCAACAAGACTACCAATTTCTTTGGGGATCTCTCCTATGAGATTGTTAGCTGAAAGGTCCATGTTGGTAACAAGTCATAGTATGCTACCATGTTCATCCTCTCGTCTTTTCAACACCAATAATGCACTAAAATAAAATTTGTAAAAAATTGAAAACAAAGTATCAATTTTGTTTTTTGTGACCATTGCACTCAATTTACTAAAACATTTTGGAAGGGTGCCTGAAATGTTGTTATGGGCAAGGTCCAAAATCTGAAGAAATTGAAGATCACAAAAGTTGTGAGGAATATGACCATCAAAGTTATTTGATCGAAGGCTTAGAACCACAATGCCAGAGAGCTTATCACCAATCCATGCTGGTACACTTCCACTGAAATGATTTTCACTAAGATCAAGCATAACTAAACTCCAATAATTTCGCAACGTGGAGGGTAATTCTCCAAACATACTGATAAGTGTTAAAAGTAATATGTTTTTATTTTTAAGCTTAACAAAACTCCAAGAATTTCGTAACGGGGGTGATTATTCGATGTTAATTGTGAATTTGAAGCTTTTAATCCTTTAAATTCATCTTTTAATGCTTAATAGAGCACTTGGGAACAAAATATTCGAAAAACGGAGCGAGCTACAACAACCACACGAGTTGACCCATTTCACATGACCTACCACATAGCCATGTGATAGTCCATGTTGATTTCGTAGTTTTGCACTCTAAACGGTAGAAAATCACGGTTTTTTTAGGTTTCTCGAGCATTTGAAGACGTATGTATGACAAAAATAAGAAGAGTGAAGAGGGTCGTCATAGAATATTTAAGAAAACAACTCAAAAAGCATCATTGAAGTCGATTCTGAAACAAATTTTCTTTAAAATCGAAGATTCCAAGTTGATTTCTTAAGAAATTATCATAAGTGGGACTTACTCTATATCCAAAATGAGAAACAATAAATGCTTTTTGTGGAAAATTGGGGTCTTGGAAGAAATTCCCTTGTCCCTAATGTATGTGAACAATATTTTTGTTTTTCCTTACTCTATATAGGTAATAGTATGTATATGTAAATTCATTCTTTTTTATATAAACTAAGGGTTATATTTGAATGGTAAAGTGATTTTTTTTTTTGCTTTAAATGAAATTTATTGATTAGTTTTTTGGTTAGAAATTTTTTTAATTAGTTCAACAATCATTTTGTAACATTTTGAATTTTAATGACCTTGGGTGTCGTGTAGCCTTAACAAAATTGGAGCGGTTAAGCAGTTGAGTTTGATTATGCTTGATCTCAGAGACAATCATTTCAGTGGAAGTGTACCAGCATGGATTGGGAACAAGCTCACAAAACTTGAGATTCAAAGCCTTCGATCGAATAACTTTGACAACCACATTCCTAAAAAGATTTGTCAACTTCAATCTCTTCCTTGGACCTTGGCCATAACAACATTTCAGGTGCTATTCCAAAATGTTTTAGTAATTTGAGTACAATGGCTAACAAAAGCAACCAAAACTGCTATATGTTTCAGTGGTCGAGTATCAGTACTAATTTCTTTTATTTGAGTGCATTATTAGTGCTGAAAGGACAAAATGATGAATACAGTACCACACTAGGACTTGTTACGAGCATGTGCCTTTCAACTAATTGACTCATAGGAGAAATCCCAAAAGAACTTGGAAGTCTCGTTGAGCTACGGTCGTTAAATCTATCAGGGAATCTCCTAATAAGAAATATACCAGACGAAATTGGCAACATGGAATTGGAATCTCTTGATTTGTCGATGAATCAATTGAGTGGTGAAATCCCTTCAAGTTTCTCCAATTTGAATTTCTTGAATCACTTCAATGTCTCCTACAACAATTTGAGCACTCAACTTCAAAGCTTTGAAAACAAAGATTAAAAGAAAAAAAAAGGCAAAAAAGACCGAACTTGAAAAAGAAAATGTTTATTAATGAAAATGCCATGAAAGCTGTTTTAATATATTAAAATTAAAGCTATTAGAGATGGTTTTTCTTCTTTGCTTACTATATATAATGAAGAAAATATTAGCATGCGGTGGGAGTGGGACTACACAAAAGTCATACCTTTAATGTCGCTTTAAATAAAATAACTAAAAATAAAAGCTTTAAGGTTTTGTTTGCCGCTGCAAACTTGACCGGAAGTTTTTCGAAAAATGTTATGTCACGCTTATGCTTCTAGTAATTTAGTTATGATTTAAGCTATTAGTTATGACTTGTTGTCAGCATGGATCTTTCAGCTAACAGTCTCACAGGAGAGATCCCCAAAGAAATTGGTAGTCTCGTCGAACTATTGTCTTTAAATTTTTCAAGGAATCTCCTCACAGGAAATATACCAGACAACATTGGCAACATTATGTTGATGGAATCTCTTGATTTTTCCATGAATCGACTAATTGGTAAAATCCCTCCAAGTTTCTCCGATTTGAATTTCTTGAATCACTTCAATGTGTCCTACAACAACTTGACAGGACAAATCCCAGCAAGCACTCAGCTTCAAAGCTTTGACAACTTGTCTTACGTGGGCAATCATCTTTGCGGACCTCCTCTCACTAAGAACTGCACTTCAAAAGGTATTCCAACTGATGTTGCAAATAATGGAAGTAGCATTGAAAGAAGTCAAGTGAATTGGCTTTATGTCAGCATAGTTCTTGGCTTTGTAATGGGATTTTGGGGTGTAGTGGCTCCCTTGTTTTTTATCAGGTCTTGGAGGATTGCATACTATCGAAGGTTGGACCATATATGTGATAAGTTGTATGTGTTTTGGGCTACTATGGGTACGTAGTTTGATGGGAAAAAAAGCATGTATAATTGATGCATATGAGGTAGGTGTGCTGCTGAAAGGTTAGTTTTAGCGTCTGTCCTTTTTTTGGTGTGTGCCAACAAGGCAGCCCACTCACTTGGGTGAATAGCTTTGTTATATCCAAATCATATGAAATGGGATGCTTTTCCACTTGCATCCTTTTTGAATAATGCTGAAATTACGTCTTTCCTTGATACGAATGAGGATTGTGGACAGCAGGTTCAGGTGTATGGGGTGAGTTTGTTGGCTCGGGTTTAGTAGTTCGTCTCCTGTTTATGTTCGCTTTTGTTTTGTGATTTTTTCATTAATGAATTTCTTTTTAAAAAAAAAACTAGGGTAATTTTAGACATGCATGAAAGTAGAAGGGTAAACTACATTTAAGGTCATTCTAAAATAGGGATTGTCCTATTTTGGTCAGTTTAATTTTTTTTCAATTTAGTCACTTTAATTAAGATAATTGTTCGAATTAATCATTATCGTTAAAAATTCCATTAATCTACTAACGAATTGTTGATATGACATATATGCCAATTGAATGATGACACATGGCACTTTCTTTTGACTTTTGACAAAATATTAATAACCTCTTCATAATTAATCCAAATCATTTTTTCCTCTTATCTGTTAATTATCTTAGATTGTGTTTTTTGGAGTCGGGTGAAGCTGAATTGAGGCCAATTATATTGGCTCTTCATATGATTATTGGATCGAGATGGAAAAATGCACAAAAAATCATTTTATTCAAAAATAAAAAAAAAACCCATTAAAGAATTAAAGAGAAATAAAAGTGGATCTAAAACTTGAACCCTGTAAGAAGTCAAAGCTGTTATATTTTTGTTTGTTGGGAAAGCTTTAATCTTTCACTCCAAAGAGTTAGAGGACACCATTTTTACTGGTCTCGCCTCCCATCAAACCCTTCACCTATATTAAGTCTTCATTTGAATCAGAACCCATTTCCTAAAAACTGTTTTACCATGAGATTGATAATCACCATTACAGAAACGGGTTTAAATTTGATTACAAAAGTGAGGTTTTGAAGCACATGAGTTCCCCCCAAAAATGAAGGATTTAGTGGAAAAGAGAATGCTGAAGATGAGTTCCACCACTAAGGGACCTACCCTTCACATAATAACACCATTAAAATCTTCTATCATATTTGCTACATATATTGTTCTTCCTTTTCAAATTGGCTGTCAACTTTATTTCTCTTTTTCTTCCAAAGCTCGATTTTTGTTGGAAAGAGAATGAAAATGGAAATGATTTCTTCAATTGAAATTCATATTACATCTGTGATTTTATATATTTAATTATTTTTCCTTCGATGGTTTCATCTTTTTGTTCTATTCATAATTAGCAAACAGGGTAAGGTGTGTATAGTCAAAATATGGGGCACCAATTCTAAATGCAACCAAGTAGAAACTTGCCTTGAAACGAAATTTCGAACAGCCTAACAATTAAATGCTTTCCTTTTTGGAAATATGGGTCCAATGTGTGTGAACAATGTTTTTTTTTGTTTTGGCTTACTCTTTATAATGAATCAATGAAATGAAATTTGGGAAAAAGAAAATATGGGTTGGCTCAGCAATCTGTCCAAACTCTTCCAGTAATTTGATGGAATTAATATCCCACTAAAAGCAATTAACTGACACATATGCATTTAAAAGCAATGGATGATAGGACACAAACCAGTAAAAATATCATATCAGTCCTTGTATTATATCTTAAACTGCATTTCGATCTTTCTACTGAAAAAATACAAAATCGTATGCACATACTAAAGCAATTTAAGCATGAAATTTATGGTAACAATATTATGTGTCACACTTAAATGAATTACGTATGGCACTCTTAAATATTAGCATGTTTATTAAAGATAAAATATTAAATGTGTTTAAATAATTAATTAATAAAATTTTTATTAAAATAAAATATTTTATTCAATAATATTAAATGGTAATTTGGGCTTAAGCCAATATGTGATCCGGATGATTATTGAATAAAATCATTCACCAAGCTAGACTCTTTAAATATAAGATTTTTGTAACTGAATTACATTAACAAAGATTGGTTGTGTTGATTCTTTTCCCCTCTTCTTTTTTATGCTACTTTTTTTCGTTCTAACTTTCGTTACAACGAACTTATTTATCAAACCTGCAAATTAATTATTTTTCAATTTCCAATTAAGTATATATTTATAAAAATATATACCTTTTCTACTTAATTAAAAAACTTACATTTTTTTTTTGGTAAATGAATAAGAAGTTCACATTATAATACTAAAAATAAAATTAGTAATTTTAGAAAGTAAATTTTTCCATATTATAAAAGCACTAATTTGATTTATTTTTAGTAATATGCCGCACTTTTCCCTTTCATTCCCATCTTTGTCTTTCTTTAAAATATTTTCTGTAAATTTGATGGCTCTTTTTAGGACTAGTTATTGTGGAATCATGTTAGATTTTTTTAGGGCAAACAATATAATTAGTCATCCAATTATATATAGTTTCAATTTTATCATAACGTTTTAGATTATTTTTGTTTTGGTTACTCTCCGTTAAATGGTTAAGGGAAGTTAAGAAATAGTACTTTTCTAATTGATATGATAACACATTTAGTTTTTCAATACTTACAGATTCTGTAAATTTGATCCTAATTCCGAATAATTCAATAGATTTAATTGCCCATATTTACAAATTTTATTAGTTTGATCCTTAAGCACTTGTAATTAAATTATTATGAAAAGTACAATATACAATATTATTTATTAAATTACATATATGGCCAATGGATGCCAGTGCCATGGAGGTCAAGGTCAAGGTCAAGGTCAAGGCGAAGGTTAAATTACTTGGAAATTTGGGATAATGATCGAAAGCAAGAGAAAAGAAGAGGATCAAAATTCAAAAGCAAAGGTTCCCACTCCCACCTCCCATGATTTTCGTTACTCGTTTCCCATGGAGGTCAAGGTCATGGTCAATTTATTGTTTGCAGGTATCATCGTCGTCTTTGGATGTTGGGGTGGCACCTAATGGTGGTAGTGACATTGAACTCGAAGTTCACGCGGTAATATGTATAGATTGGATAAAAAATCTTAATCAATATTTTCAATAATAATTTTAATTATTACAAAACTATTAAGAGTATTTTTTTTTTTTAATTTTAAGTGTCATACTATTAAATTTAATAGAATAATTTTAATGGCAATAACTATTAAACTTGAATTTTTAAATTCAAAAAATATAAAAATTAAATTCTTAAAAATAAAAATATGAGATTAAAATCCAAATATATGAAATTTATAGTGATTTAAAGCATATTTTAACCTAACAGAAAGCTTGAAATATGTACTAATGTATATATAAAAGTTTTATGGTTGTCATTAAAAAAAAGTTTTAAGAGTTAAATAAAGTAAAGGATAAAAATATTCTCGTTCAATAAATATTTAAGGGCCAAAATAATTATTATGCAAGTTTGAAGTAGTATTGATTTTTAAAATTTTGCGAAATAATAGCCAAACATAAAGAAAATTAATGTTATTCAAACTCCAAGTCTTCCATTTTCTTTTCTTTCTTTTTTTCTCCTTTAGCTTTTGAGACCTAAAAAGTCTTAAAGAAGGTGGGAGTGGGACGTGCTTCATAGACTTTTAGGGTATTGTAAAGAACTTCCTTCATAGCATCCATTTTGTGGAAAATTAAATGCAATTAATTAAAATTTTCAGACAGACTATTATCAATTAAATGCTTTTTGCTGGAAGAAACTTCCTTGCGCTTCATGTATGCTTTTTGTGTTTTAGCTAAGCTTACGCTCTATATAAGGAGTTGTGAGCAATGGTTGGTAGCACGCAATTGCAACCATGACAACTCCTCTTCCAATTTCCTTATTCCCTTTTCTTCTTCTCATTCCCGCTTTCTGTTTTACCATTTGTCATGCCAATTCCGACGTACTTTGCATAAAAAGTGAGAGAGAAGCTCTTTTGAAATTCAAGAATGATCTTATTGATCCTTCAAACAGGCTATCTTCATGGGTTGAAGGTGGGGAATGCTGTGAATGGATTGGTGTCGTCTGCCATAACTCAATAGGCCACGTCCACCAACTACACTTGGCTGCTCCTTCTCTTTCAGCCCCTGATTTTTACGCACCGCCAGCTGAATGGGAAGCTTACGAGCGGTCAAAACTACGAGGCAAAATAAATCCTTCAGTGCTGGAGTTGAAGCATCTCAGTTCCCTGGACTTGAGCTATAACAATTTTAGCAGCATACAAATACCAGAATTTTTGGGTATGCTGGGGAGTTTAACATATCTTAACCTCTCTCATGCACAATTCCAGGGAGGAATTCCTCATAACCTTGGGAATCTCTCAAAGTTGCAGTATCTTGATCTTCAAAGTAATGAACCGGGTGATTTTAAAGCAACAAGTCTTCAATGGATATCTGGACTTTCTTCCTTGCAGTACCTTGATTTAAGCTATGTGAATCTTTCTAAAGCAACTGATTGGCTACAGGTAACATTCAAACATCCTTCTTTGTTAGAGTTGCACTTGTCATCTTGCGGTCTTGAAGATGATCCGTCTCCGATCAGTGTTAATTCTTCAAAATCACTGGTTGTTCTTAATCTTTCTCAGAACTTGTTTTCTTCAGTACCTAAGTCGATATTTAGTCTTCAGGGTCTTTTGTCCATTGATCTTAGTCGCAATTCTTTGCATGGTCCAGTTCCAAATTTCTTTGGGAACACCTCGTTTCTTGAAGTCGTTGATCTTAGTTGGAATCATCTAAACGCATCCATACCCAATTCCTTGTACAGTTTAAACCGACTTCAGTTCCTTAGTCTTAGTGAAAACCAGTTACAAGGAACAATCTCGAGTGCCATTGGAAACTTGAGCTCTGTTACTCACCTTAATCTTTCTAATAATCATATGTTGGAAGGAAGATTACCAACCTCACTGGAATATCTTTGCAAATTGAAGGAGATGGATTTGTCATATAATAAAATTGAAGGTGGAATATCAGAAATCCTACAGAATTTGTCTACATGTTGTTTGGGTTCCTTAGAGTCATTGGATATGGCAGATAACCAACTTTCTGGTCATTTAACTGATCAACTTGGCCAATTTAAAAATCTAGCTTACCTGTCCCTTGCTCGAAACAAAATTTTTGGTCCCATTCCATTGTCGGTAGGGGAGTTATCATCTTTGAAGTTCTTTGATGTTTCAGAAAATCAATTAAATGGTACTTTTCCTCCATCTTTTGGACAATTGGAAAGTTTGAAAACTCTGGATTTTGGGTATAATCTATTGGGAGGAGTTGTATTAGAAACCCAATTTTCTAATCTCACGAGATTGACAATTCTGAAGGCATCACACAATAAGCTTAGATTTGAACCAAACTCAAGTTGGATTCCCCCATTTCAATGTCTAATTATTGAATTGGCCCACTGGAATCTTGGCCCAAGGTTTCCTCAATGGTTAAAGTTCCAAAAGAAGTTGTCTCTCTTAGATATCTCTGATACAGGAATTTCAGATGTCATGCCCACTTGGTTTTTGAACTTTTCCAGTCAATTTGAATTTTTAAATCTTTCCTATAATCAACTTACAGGAGAGATTTCATATTTGAATGTGAGATACATGATTGACTTGAGTTCAAACCGATTCACAGGCCCATTGCCAAGAGTAGTATTCCCAACTTTATCATATTTAGTTTTATCAAATAATTCATTTTCAGGATTTCTTTTTGAACTAATTTGTGATCCATCAAGTGGGGAATGGATGGAAGTTCTTTACATTGATAAAAATCTTATCTCAGGAGAAATTCCAGATTGTTGGAATCATTGGCAGATTTTGTGGCTTTTAAATTTGGAAAGCAACAATTTGACCGGAAAAATCCCACCTTCTTTAGGGCATAGAGATCTTTTAGTGCTAAACCTTCGAAACAATAACATGTTTGGAGAATTGCCAGCCACATTGCAAAATTCTTCAGGTTTGATGATGCTTGATCTTAGTGAAAATCATTTCAATGGAAGTATACCAGCATGGATTGGAGACAAGCTCTCAGGGCTGCACGTTCTAAGCCTTCGATCAAATAATTTTGGTGGCCATATTCCTCATAAAATTTGTGATCTTAAATATCTTCAGAATTTGGATCTTGCGCATAACAACATTTCAGGCACTATTCCAAAATGTTTGAGTAATTTGAGTGCAATGGCCTACGGAAGCAACCAAAACTACTTTATGATGGAACGGGTAACAGAGATCGGATCAAGTATTGGCACTTATGTTTTTGAAATCGAGGGAAGCAGCCAAAGAAACTATATGTTAGAGTGGCATGTTATGGGTAATAATTTCTTTTATTTGAGTGCATTATTAGTGCTGAAAGGACGAGAGGATGAATACAGTGCCACACTAGGGCTTGTTACCAGCATGGACCTTTCAACTAATAGTCTCACGGGAGAGATCCCAAAAGAAATTGCAAGTCTCGTTGAGCTACGATCATTAAATCTATCAGGGAATCTCCTAACAGGAAATATACGAGATAACATTGGCGACATGGAGTTGATGGAATCTCTTGATTTGTCGATGAACCGATTGAATGGTGAAATCCCTCCAAGTTTCTCCAATTTGAATTTCTTGAATCACTTCAATGTGTCCTACAACAACTTGACAGGACAAATCCCAACAAGCACCCAGCTTCAAAGCTTTGAAAACTTGTCTTACATGGGCAATCATCTTTGCGGACCTCCTCTCACTAAAAACTGCAGCACAAAAAGTATTCCAACTGATGTTGCAAATAATGGAAGTAGCGGTAAAGGAAGTAAAGTGAATTGGCTTTATGTCAGCATAGTTCTTGGCTTTGTAATGGGATTTTGGGGTGTAGTAGCTCCCTTGTTTTTCATCAGGTCTTGGAGGCATGCATACTATCGAAAGTTGGACCATGTTGGTCGAAAGTTGTATGTGTCTTGGGCTATTTTGGGTATGTAGGTTGATGGGGAAAAACATGTATAATTAAGTTCTTGAGTGTGGTTGTAATTGATTTATAGTATTCGGATCTCAAATCTATTAAATGCTACATTTTAAAAGGGATTACATGAATCAATTAATCTAAACTTCAAGTTTAGATTTAGTACTCCGTACTTGATTCATGTTTTCCCTTTTGCAAAAATAAATGGCATTTCAAGCTTTTATACTATTTTGAACTTGAGCTTTGATCATGTATGCTTGTGTTTAATTGTATGTAAATAATGAAAATGCTGTTGGGTTAAGGAGTGCCATAAGGTGGATTTTTACAAACTTTGTTCTGCCCATTAATTGATCAACTTGAATAGTTTAAAAATCTGAGTGTAATAAGGAGGAAACTTGAACAATAAGAGTGCAATAGTGTTTTCCTCCCAAAGAGCAGGTTTTAAAGGGACCCTAGACATTTGGGTGAAGATAATTCAGGATGTATTTAGTATCATGGATTGCAATCCCAAACCTCACCCTTTAGTTCTTTAAAATTATAGAACCAACTCTAAAAGAGGACACAAGACATCAATACATCAGAATGACCAGTTATTGATATAACAAGTGAGAGATCTGAATCTTCATCATCACACTCAGCTATATTTGATTCTAATACAACTTTTCCTTTATTTTTCAACTTTGGGCAATCCCCTCCGGTGTCCTTTTTCTCAACAGAAAGCACGCTCATCTTTATTTAGTTTAGCCCTTGACTTGGATCTCCCCTTTTGAACTTTACTCCGGGTGTGTGAACAACCCTGAACTACCAAAGCTTCTGCATCTCCAGTTAAATTTCTCTACTTTTCATTCTTTCTCAATTCGTAACTATATAAAGATGGATCAGTCTTCCCGTGAAGTAAAGTAATTTTGAGAAACACAAACTCTTCAGCAAGTGGACTTGAGCGTGCTTTAGCACGTTTCCAATGTATACAAGGTACAATAAAAACTTTTTTAAATATTGTCATGCCAAATTTTCAATGCAATTAATTAGAACTTCCATGAAAGGAAATTTTATTCAACAGATTATAATACTTTCTGGGGAAAATTCAAGCTGGAATTTTAGGGTATTGTAAAAAAAGTTCCTCACGCGTTAGGGGTGATAATAATTCAGTTTGGATTGGTTTTGAAAAAATAGTTTGATTTATCTTATGGTATTTTGGATTTCTAGACTCGAATTGAATTGAATATCAAAAAAATCGAATCAAAACTAATCGAATTCCATCTATTCAAATTAGATCGAATCAAAATTAATTGAATTCCATCCGTTTAAATTGGGTCGAATCATCGATTTTTTTTTTTTTACTTTTTTAAAAAAGTACTTCTTTATCAAAAAATTTAAATCGAAATTTTGGGAAAAATTTTCAAACCAAACACTACCGTTCAAAATGATATTTGATTTTCTCGATTTCTTTACAAATCTTAGCGTCTTGTGGACAAATTCTGTTGAACGAAAGGAATAAAATCCTGAAAAAGAATTGTTCAATTGATTTCTATTTGGAAATAGAAAATCGAATAAATTCTGTTGAACGGCAAGAATAAAATTTTGAAATAGAATTATTCAATTAATTTCTATTTGCAAATAGAATACAATTTTGCCTCGGTGTCTCGTATGTCTAAGATTAAAAAATGGTAAAAAAAATTGTCTTAAGATTGTTGCACATACGTTAGCAAACTAAACAGTAATGTAAAATATTGATTTAAATCACAAGATCGAACCAGAACAATATATATAAATCTGAAAAGTAGAAATTGGAAATAAAACAAGATCAAAATTGTGTACTCGTAAGTAGGCAGAAATCCGACTGATAGTTGAGGCATGTGTTCACAGTTTCCTTAAGATAGATTCGGTCGCTCCTTTGGTGTTGGAGAAATGTTGGTCAACTATCTCCCAGGATACAACAACAAGATGAGCACGGCAATAGCATGGCTGCAGTGATAAATGAACTATAGCCTAGCCTTCTTCTATCATCGAAAATATATTCAAAATATGCAGGGAAAAAGTCTTGAAATTTTTTCAGGAAAAATAGAGAAAAATTCAATATGTCTTTTCTCTTGCAGATTATTTCGGTTTAAATAAAATATTCAAAATAAAAGAACTTTTTGAAGAGATAAGTTTTGCTGAGGAAAAAAGAAAATTACGTATTGGGCTAAAATATTTGTAAGCTTAGAAGGGCCTGACCGGTCCGGAAATTTTATGTCACCCACGTCACACGAGTGCACCCCCAATCCTGGTGGGTTTGGATTTGCACCCCCTACGCTTGAGGGAAAGCTTTAGCTTAGTCATTCAATAACCACCAAGTTGGTTCACATAAATAAACATATTTCATACTTGATATTTAACCAATGTCGGAACTAAGCTTTCTATTTTCCTCAACATAATTCACAAGTGGTTTACTTTGAGCATCAATTTCTCATTCATCACTCAACCATTTTGAGCATATGATATACCATTGTAAAAGTCTTATGGGTTAGAATATAAAATCATAATTTTATGATTCAAACCTCTACCTTTATCAATCGAGAAGTTTCCAAAAATTCATTTTTTCCAACATATCTGTGATAAACTGTATGTGTTTTGGGCTTCTATGGGTATGTAGTTTGAATGGAAAAAAAGCCTGTATAATTTATGCATATGAGCTAGATGTGCTGCTATATGATTGTTTGGTGCTGAAAGGTTAGTTTTAGTGTCTATCCTTTCTTATGGACTTGTCGGTGTGTCAACAGGGTAGCTCACTCACTTGCGTGAGTAGATTTGTTATATGAAAACCACACAAAATGAGATACTTTTGCCTTTGCATCTTTTTTGAAGAATATTGAAATCATGTCTTACGTTGATATGAATGAGGATTGCGGAAGATAAGTTCGCATGTATGGGGTGAGCCTGTTGGCTCGGGTTTAATACTTTGTTTCCTCTTTGTGTTTGCTTTCGCTTTGTGACTCTCTTTAATAAATTTATTTTCTCTAAAAAAAATACTACTTTTAGACACACATAAATATACAAGGGTAAATTACACCTAAAGTCACTTTAAAATAGGGTTTATTTTATTTTAATCATTCTAATTAAAATAATTGTTTGAATTTGTCATTATCGTTAAAATTTTCATTAATCCACTAACCAGTTATTAATGTGGCATATTAACCAATTGAATGATGACAAGTGGCACTTTATTTTGACTTTTGACAAAAGCTTAAGAACCTCTCCATAATTAGTCCA
Source organism: Kokia cookei (assembly GCA_039519145.1). Lineage (NCBI taxonomy): Eukaryota > Viridiplantae > Streptophyta > Magnoliopsida > Malvales > Malvaceae > Kokia > Kokia cookei. Next base: position 44,897,775 of record CM076908.1, on the reverse strand, counting down.
AGACATTTTTTTCCTTTTCTCTCCTATGTGTAACTCAAAATGTAGAAACCTAAACAGGCATCTCAAAGCTACATGTCCTTCACAATTTTCTCAACAATGGATCTATGGCAACTATCAACAATAACCCACCATACAACCACAAATAATTAAAGAAGAACAAACATATATAAATAAGAATGGATCTATGGCATGGATAGGGCAAGGGCAAACGCTTCAACCTTTATAATTCGTTATATGCAGGCAATTTGAATTTTTATTTTCAACAGGTATCATTCTAGGAAAGATGCAGAGGATGTTGTTAAATACATTAGTGGGACAGTCCTTGATCGCCGTCAGATTCGTGTAGATTTTGGTTGGGGGTTTTATATATGTTCATTCTTCTTTAACTATTTGTGGATGTATGGTGGGTTATCATTGATAGTTGCCATAGATTCATTGTTGAGAAGATGGTGAAAGACAGGTAGCTTTGAGATGCGCTGTTTTGGTTTCTCCATTTTGAGTTACAGGGAGAAGAGAAATGGAAAAAATGTTTAGGATTAATTGGAGAGAGGTCGTAAGCTTTTGTCAAAAGTAAAAAAAAAAAAGTGCCATGTGTTATCATTCAATTGATTAATATACCGTATCAATAATCAGTTAGTGGATTAATAGAATTTCTAACAACAATAATTAGTTCAAGTATGCTAAAGTGTATTATGAGTTGGGAGGGGCTATGGGTGGTTTTAAGCATTGTGTTCAAAAAATTTTGTAATGGTGAGAAATAAATGCAGGGTTTTGAAAGAAATGACACCATGTTTTGTTCATGAATGATAGACTTGGCAGATAATTTCACAAAAATCTTAATGAACAAGTCTGTAGATAACCTAGCCCTATTACTCTTTGCCACCAAATTCCTAATTTATAACAAGAAGATCAAAAAGATCTCAATGGGTTTTCTTTCCAAATTTATTAACAAAACTCATAACTCGGTAATTGATATTGAAGGAAAAACAAAAACCAAAGATGAAGAAAAGCATATATTCATTGAAGGAAAGCCTCATGTGAAAGCTAAACTTGTTAAATAGAAATTGAAAAGACCTGTCAAAGGTAAGCACATGATGATCATAGCCAGTCAAAACCTAAATTCAATGAATGCTTAACTTAGCATAATAATTTGGACATAATTGGAAGGTTTAGCAAGTGATTAGCCTACATTAATTCAATCCATATATCGGCAAAGCAAACTAAAGATAATATGTAATGTAATTTTTTTAAAAATTTTATTATAGGTTTTTATTATATCTGTTTTTTTATACAATGCTTAGAACTGTTCATAGCCGCTCTCCAACCCATAAATAGGAAGATAATGTGCTTCAGCACACTTGTACCCACATCCTCCTGCATTGCAAACAATGCACATTCCAATCGAGTTAAGACTCAATCGACAATAATAATATGTAATTAACAAAGCTTCTTATCACTGTATTATAACGAAAAAAACGAAGTTTTGAATAATTTGAAAAACAAATGAACAATAGGATTGTTAAGTGTTTTTCTCTGTCTTCTTTAGATGGTAAAGCTGTATATTTATATGCTATGGTTACTGTTCATTGATGTGATATTTTAGGTAGGTTCTATGCACGTCAACACGTACCTTATTTTATACTCAACACGTGTTTATGCGGTCTCATACATGATCCCACATTTGATATCACAAGATAGTGTAAGTACCTCTCCTGTGAACACTTAGCATCATGCAAGTTCGATACGCAAACTCGATTTACAAGCTTGATATGCAAGCTCAAAATACGTTCCGTATAGAATCCGACTTAGATAAATTCCGATCGTGGTTCAGAAATATTAAGTATCATAACAAGGATACATACAAATCTTCAAAACAATAGCATGTTTGGAAACTTACCTTCCACATTGCAAATATTTTCAAGTTTGGTCATTCTTGATCTCAATGAAAGTCATTTCAGTGGTGACAAGCTCTCAAGACACTAGACTTGTGGTTTGAAGCCTACGATTAAATAAACTTGATGGCTGTATTCCTCTCTTCAAAATCTTCAAAACTTAGACCTTTCCCAAATCACGATTTCATGAGCTATTCCGAAATGAGCTGATCATCCTGCTATTTCATCTGATCGCCTCTTACATTTGAGTGCCACTTGCCACTTGTTATAACATGATTGGTTAAAAGATCTTTTACCGAATGTAAACAGTTGAATCAAAAAAATATAATAGAATAATAATTTGTGATAAATCTAAAAATTATACATAATTTAATGTACAATTGTATGCATAAATTTTGACATTTGGCATTTAGATGAAGTAGGTTTAAAATCTTTCCATTCATAATATTGTAAATATAAAAAAATAAAAATAAAATCATGTGATTGATAAAAAAAAAAAGTTAACCCAAAGTTTAATTTTCATATTTTGTTTTCCTTAAAAAAATTCAGATTTTGTTTTTTAAAAAGAGTTTAAGACACATAGATTAGGAAAAGAAATTTTTATATTTTTTTAGTAAAAAAAAATGAATAGAATTCACATTACACATGCAAATGGACCATCAAAACAAAATGTTTGATCCAAAAAATAATTCCACGGTAGTTTTTATTATTAATAGTATGGTTTATTCATGAATTTAGGAAATAAATCTCTATATTTTTTTAAATTTAAAAATTCATATTTAATTATTAACAACATTAAAATTCTTCTATTAAATTTATCATATATATTTTTTATTCAAAATCTTGATTTTTATCGGAAAAAATGAAAATTATTTCTTCAATTGAAATTCATATTACATCTGTGATTTTATACATTTAATTATTAATATAAGATGTATATAGTCAAAATATATTCAAAATTTGGGGCACCAAGTTGTAAATGCAATTAATTACAAACTTACCTTGGAAGGAGATTTCCAACAGCCTATCAATTAAATTCTTTTTTTTTTTTTCTCAAAATAATATATATATATATATATATATATATATTTTTTTTTTTTTTTTTTCTCTTCGTTAACAATTACAGAAAAAGGCCATGGATAGACCAAGCCAATCCAATCTCAAAAAACATGCTACAGACTCTAAACACGACCACAGCAGTAAAGCTGTCTCTGCACAAACTCTAGTTAGAATACATAGAAACAGGATTGAAACAACATTCAAACGAAGAACTTAACTCTCATTCTCGGCATTCACTCTCACCACCAAGCTTTAAAGATTTATGATCGTTTAATCCCTGCTATTGTCAGTACATACGCCATTTCATTCCCCATGTGTTCAGCTCTCCCAATTGACAGATATGATCTCTTCTCGAAATAATGTTAAGTGTTGTAACATTTCCAGAAAACAAAAATGCATTTAATTGATAGGTTGTTGGAAATCTCCTTCCAAGGTAAGTTTGTAATTAATTGCAATTACAATTTGGTGCCCCATATTTTGACTATATACACCTTACCCTCTTTGGTAATTATTAATAGAACAAAACAATCAAAGGAAAAAAAAACTTATATTAATAATTTAATATTTAAAATCATAGATGTAATATGAATTTCAATTGAAGAAATAAAATCACCGATGTAATATAAAATCGAGCTTTCGAAGAAGAAGGAAATAAAGTTAACGGGATATGAAGTAAATTTCACTCCCATGATATGACCTGCCAATTTGGAAAGGAAAAAAAAAAATGTAACAAATTTAATAGGAAAATATATGTAAATTTCACAGGATATCTTCATCACATTAAATTTAGTGAGAATATTAAGAAAAAGTTTTGAGAGAGCTTTAAGCGATTTTCGTGTTTTAGCTAGAGAGCTTTGTTTCTAAGGTTTAGGATTTGTTTTTTGTTATCTCCATCTTGTACTCTTTCAGATTATTTGATCATTTAGAGAAGTATTCTTTACCCGTGGTTGTTTATCCTCTTCATTGGAGGAGTTTTTCCACATAAATATTTGTGCCCAATTTTCTCTATTTGTTATTGTTCATTGCATATTCAGGTTGATCCCTAACAAATTGGTATCAAAGTTTTGTTCAAATTTTGCAATCGACTCGTTCAGGATGACAACAATGAGATTTGATATCGATAACTTCGATGGGATCACAAATTTTAGTTTGTGACAAATTCAAATGATGATAATTCTGATTTAGAACAGTCTGAAGAAGGTCGTTACAAGGCAAAAGTTCGTGGATACGAATCAGTTAGAATGGGATGAGCTTGATGAGAAGACTCTGTCAACAATTTAGTTGTGTCTCATGAACAATGTGTGGCAGGAGGTGCTTATAGAGAAAACGATAACAACATTATCGAGAAAATTAGAAACCTTATACATGACAAATTCTCTAGTTAATCGATTGGTGTTGAAACAACGCCTATACACATTCCGTATGGACAAAGGTGAGCACCTTAGGGGTCACATCAGTCAATTTGTTACTCTCTTGAACGATTTGAAGAATGGCGAGGTTAATATAGATGATGAAGATCAGACTATATTATTATTGTGCTCTTTGCCCCTTCATATAAGTCTTTCAAGGAGACTATGATTTATGGTAGAGATAAATTCTCTTTTGAGGATGTGAAAGGAAACTTGTTAAGCAAAGACAAACTCAACAATTAGTTTTATTCGAATAGCAAGCCTCGATTTTGGTTGCGAGAAGCAAGACTAGATCAAAGTCAAGGAATCGAGACAAGACATGTGACTAGTGCAAGAAGTTAGGTCACATTAAGACAGAGTGTTATAAACTGTAAAATAAGAACAAGAGTATAATAGTTGGGTTTTCAATGGTATCGAAAACAGTGATTTCGAGATCACAACTCCGATGAATCGAGTAAAAAATTTATTTACCTTAATATTTACGATGCCATTAGCATCACATTAAAATTTGAATAGGAAATTTTGATGTTAGATAGTGAATTGAGTAGAAAGGACTAAATCGTAAAAGGTACAAAAGTAGAGTTGATAAATTAGAAGGATTGAATGAACAAATAAACCAAATTATATTAGTGAGTGCATTATGATGTAAAATAATTGGGAATAGGTGAAATTAATTGAAGTTAAGCAAATGATTAACTAAATTAATTAAGAAAGTTTAATTATTTACAAAATTGTCCTTTTGTATATAAAGGAAATTAAAAGAAGAAAATAGAGAACAATTCACTTGTTTCTTCTTCTTTTACATGGCTAGGGCAAGAGAAGTCAGGGTTTTCATCCCCAAAAATTTGAGCTTTGATTTGAACTACTGTCTTGCTTCAGATCACGAAAAAGGGAAATTAGCGGAGTAGTCTCTAAAGTCTAATCGTAATTGCAAGTTAGTCAAGTAAGTTCGTATGTAAATTTTTACTTAACATTAATTGTATGTATATTGTCTTTGTTCAATATTTAGAAGCACTTGGAATTGAAAAGATCAAAAAAATGAAACGAAAGAGATAGTAGGCTTTATGCCGTTGAAAAGGTACCGACGGGGTACCGCATATGTTGTAAGTCCTCAATAGCTCGTGTGAGCATCATCGTGATTTGGAAAAGTGATATGAATCCTAAATGGATTATAGGTTCTTCTATGGCTGGGACTTATGATGTATGCATACTCTCGACAAACTCGTGTGAGCAGCATCGTCAGGGAACAATTTATAGACAGACACCATAACGATGGTTGGGGTACCGCATACGTTACGAGTCCTCGACAGCTCGTGTGAGCAGCATCGAGTATTGGTAACAAAAAAGTTACAGACAGGAAAGTGAAAGTTTGTAATTGACTCGAGAAAGCAATAGGACTATCCTGGCTTAGTTGAGTTATAGCTGCTTTATACAAATGTTTGGTAATTCTTTAAAACTATTGAAACTTACTAAGCTATGAAGCTTATCAAAGATGATGTTGTTTTGTAAATTGTTGTGCTGATTGAAGATCGGATCATCATCTCTTAGAAGTCACACTATCGTGGAGCTCGTTGGTAGTTTTTTCATCACTCGATCTTATGGCATGTACTAGGATGATATTATCTTTTGCTTTATGTAAATGAGATTGTGAAAACCTTGTTGTGTTGATGAAATGATGAATGTAGTAATACATGTTGTGCAAGTTGAAGTATAGACTTAAAAGTACTATGTAAGGACTTGGAATCTATGTTTTTTGTGTTGGCTTAATGCATATTGAAGTCATGAATGTTTTGAGTTGATAACTTGTGTTTGGCATGATTCTTGAAATTCTGCATACTTGTTTCGGTAGAACCCATGCATGTATCGGTAGAAGTACAAGGTGGGAGAGAGGTTGTTCACTGACTTGGGTTGTATCGGTAGTTGAATAGCAAGTATCGGTAGTTATGTGTTTAGAAGTATCATTAGTTAGTATACTTGTATCGGTAGAAGTTGTAGGGTGAGACTTTTAGCTCTCTGGAGTTTTTAGTATCGGTAGAAGAAATACTTGTTTCGGTAGAAGAGTCACTTGTATCGGTAGAACTGTCACTTGTATTAATAGAAGTCTGCACTATTCCTGAACTATTTATTGACTTGAAAACTATCGATACTTGTCCAACAAGTACCGATAGAAGTCTCTAAAAATGTCAGAATTGATCTTTTGCCCCTATTGAATTGTGTTTAAAATCAAATGACAATATATGATGTGTAAAGTGAATTTCTTTAATAAATAGACTGAATAATATGATGTTAAAGATGAAAAGTGAATAATGGATAGGAAGACGTCGAAATCCTAATAAGCGATGGTTTTCGGGTTTTGAGTGTTACAAGGAGAGCTGCTGAGAGCAACGAGAGAGAGGTAGCCGATGCTAGTGTGGCCAAAGACAAGGGTGACGATTCGTTGCTAGTGTCTACGACTGAAAGGTTTAAGCTTATGCCCAAGTGGATCCTAGATTCGTGGTGTTCTTAACATATGTGTCCCAACAAGGACTGGTTCTCCACATATAGTTCAATTGAAGGTGGAGTTGTGCCTATGGGGAATAATTCACTTTGTAAGGTAATCAGTATTGATACCGTTCAGATCAAAATGCGCGACAAGATTATTAGCCACTGTTAGGTGTTAGGCATGTGCCTCATTTAAGGAAAACCTTATCTCCCTAAGTATGTTAGACTCGAAAATTTGTAGAATCGTCATTAAGTCAAGCGACATTAAAGTATCTCATGGAGCTCTCGTTTTGATGAAAGGTCAAAAGATCGATAGTTTGTACACACTACAAGGTTCAACAATAACTAGTGCAACAACAATTTTCTCGTCTTTTACAGAGTTGGAGACAACTCAATTACAGCATATGTAACTTGGTCATATAAGCAAGAAAGGTATGACCATTTGAATAAGAGTCGCTCGGTTTCCAAGTTCAAGCACTGCTTGAATTTAGGTTAAGTATCTTGAAAAATCAAGTTAGGCACTTGATGGGGCTCGACATAGAAGGTTTGTGAAAATACGAGTCAAGGTGGAGATTTGTAGAGTGTATCTAGCATTTTAGGAAATTTTAGGCCCTTATTGCAACCCGTATTGTGACACAAGGACTTTAGAATCACAACACCAAAGTCAGCTGGGGACATCACGATGAGAAGCTTCCTGACATTGCGATGACGGACGACTTCTTGACACGCGAACGTGGATCTTATGACGTGTTTCCCACAAAAACCAGATTTATTATCCTTATTAAACTTTGCTATTTTTCCCAGTCGAACTCTAATTAGTCTAGGGATATTTTAGTCATATTAGCCGACAAAATTCAGCTTATAAAAGGGGCTTTAGTAACCCCAGAATTTATTACTCTTCATATATTCATCACAATAAATTCTTTTTGAATATAAAGAGAGAATTCTGAGTAAGCTTTAAGGGATTTTCGTGTTTTAGCCAAAGAGTTTTGTTTTTAGGGTTTGTTTTTTGTTATCCTATCTTGTACTCTTTTAGATTATTTGCTCATTTAAGGAAGTCTTTTTTACCCGTGGTTGTTTATTCTCTTCATTGGAGGAGTTTTTTCATGTAAATATTTATGTCAAATTTTCTTTATTTGTTCTTATGCGTTGCATATACGGATCGATCTCCAATGAAAAGGCAATGAAAATGAAAAGGCAATGAAAATTGAAAAGAGGTTAAATATATATCATGTTTCATTGATAGCCAAAATTGAAATTCTGTATAATTATAGAAAGTTGAAGAACATGGCACAATATATTTTAAGCATCTAATATAAGAGATTATGAGGCAATGAGTTGGAAGTAAGTGAATAGTGACAAAGAAGATGGACCCAAAGTGGTAGTCGGAGGCTAGCATCGTATTGATGGAAGATAAAAAAAAATTAAAATCATAAATATTGTTCACATGCATTGGACTCATAAATTGGATATCTTGTCCACTTTGGCTGCAGTTGTCTTTAATGTTGGCCAAGGAAATCTTTGATAGCATTTTGTTTCAGTTGTTTGTAATTTATTTATTTAGCTTTTATATTTAGCAAAATAAAGACTATAAGAGCATGTTATATATATTGATTGGAATATCATGTTATACATAATTGACGAAAAATAAATTATTAAGTTGATAAATTTTAATGAAAACTATCAACAATAATGATGATTGAATTAAGGTTATAAAATTAGATTTTAATTTTTAAAATTTATAAAACTAAAGATATTAATAGTCCATCATATAGCATTTATATTAGAAACAAAAAATGCATTTTGTGGAAAATTGGGTTCTTGGAAGAAATCCCCATGCTCCTAATGAATGTGAACAATATTTTTGTTTTTGCTTACTCTATATATGTAGTTGTTTTTGTAATAGTATGGATATGTAATTTCATTCTTTTTTATTAAAAAGCTAAGGGTTATATTTGAATGGTAAAATAATTTTTTTTTGTTTTAAATGATTTTTTTTAATAATTTTGTGATCATTTTTAATATTTTAAAATTTAGTGACCTTGGATGTCGCTTACCATTAACAAAATTGGAGCTGTTAAGCAACTGATGTTGGATGCCTAACTCTAACATGACATCTCTTGTGATAGTTCACAAGTATTTCATGTTTACATGACATTATTTTATCTTATATGTCACATTGTAAAAATTCAAAAAATATATAAAAAAAATAAAAAATCTAAAAAATTTAAAATATCTTATAATTTACTTTAATTATTTTAATTTCTAAAATATCCACTAAAGCGAACCTAAAAATTAATCTTCTGTGTTCTATAGACCCATTAAAGAGTAGACACTATATAATTTACTTTAATTATTATAATTTTATATTTTTTTATTATAATGTATTTAATATTGTTCTATGCATGAAGAAATAATTAAGGGGCCAAGCATCCATTTTGTTTGACTGAACTTTATAACATTTCTTTAATTTAATAATCGAAATTCATATTACATTTTGTGGAAAATTAAATGCAATTAATTAGAAATTTCCATTCATACCAAATTTCCGGTGCATTTTGTTGGAAGAAACTTCCTTGGGCTTCATGTATTTTTGTGTTTTAGCTAAGCTTACTCTATATATTTGGAATTGTGAGCAATGGCAATGGCAATGGCAACCATGACAACTCCTCTTCCAATTTCCTTATTCCCTTTTCTTCTTCTCATTGCTGCTATCTGTTTTAGCATTTGTGATGCCAATTCCGACGTACTTTGCATCCAAAGTGAGAGAGAAGCTCTTTTGAAATTCAAGAATGATCATATTGATCCTTCAAACAGCCTATCTTCATGGGTTGAAGGCGGGGATTGCTGTAAATGGATTGGTGTCGTCTGCCATAACTCCACAGGCCACGTCCACCAACTGCACTTGGCTGCTCCGCTTTCACCTTACGAGAAGTCAGCCATAAGTCCTTCACTGTTGGAGTTGAAGCATCTCAGTTCCCTGGACTTAAGCAATAACAATTTTAGCAGCATACATATCCCGAAATATGCTGGAGAGTTTAACATAACCTCTCTCATGCACAATTCCAGGGAGCAATTCCTCAAAACCTGGGGAATCTCTCAAAGTTGCAGTATCTTGATCTCGGGGTAATGATCTCAAATCAAAAAGTCTTCAATGGGTTTCTGGACTTTCTTCCTTGCAGTATCTTGATTTGATCTCTGCGGATCTTCATAAAGCAAATGATTGGGTACAGGTAACATTCGAACTTCCTTCTTTGTTAGAGTTGCACTTGTCAAATTGTGGATTAGAAGATTATCCATCTCCGATTAGTGTTAATTCTACAAAATCACTTGTTATTCTTGATCTTTTTCTGAACCGCTTTTCTTCAGTACCTAAGTCGATATTCAGTCTTCATGGTCTTGTGTCCATTGATCTTAGTGACAATTCTTTGGAAGGCCCAATTCCAGATTACTTTGGGAATATCTCGTTTCTTGAAGTACTTGATCTCAGTTGGAGTCATCGCAAGTCATCCATACCCAATTCCCTGTACAGTTTAAACCGTCTTCAGTTCCTTCGTCTGAGTGACAACCAGTTACAAGGAACAATCTCGAGTGCCATTGGAAACTTGAGCTCTGTTACTCACCTTGATGTTGCTAATAATAAAATTGAAGGTGGAATCGGATATCCTACAGAGTTTGTCTAGATGTTGTTTGGGTTCCTTAGAGTCATTAAGTATGACCAATAACCAACTTTCTGGCCATTTAACTGATCAACTTGGACAATGTCAAAATCTATCTTATTTGTCCCTTGCTCAAAACAAAATTTCTGGTCCCATTCCATCATCGATAGGGGAGTTATTATCTTTGGAAACTCAGGATTTTGGGTATAATCTATTGGAAGGAGTTGTATTCGAAACCCGTTTTTCTAATCTCACGAGGTTGACAACTCTAGCAGCATCACACAATAGGCTTAGATTTGAACCAAACTCAAGCTGGATTCCCCCATTTCAATGTGAAAGAATCGAATTGGGTCTTTGGTATCTTGGCCCAAAGTTTCCCTATTGGTTAAAATTCCAAAAGAAATTGTCTTATTTGGATACCTCCTATGCAGGAATTTCAGATGTCATGCCCACTTGGTTTTTGAACCTTCCCACTCCATTTGAATATTTAAATCTTTCCTCGGGGATGTTAGGCCTTTACATTGATACAAATCTACTCACTGGAGAAATTCCCGACTGTTGGAATCATTGGGAAATTTTAGCTTATTTAAATTTAGCAAACAACAATTTGACAGGGAAAATCCCACCTACTTTGGGATATGCAGATCTTTTTATGTTAAACCTTCGAAACAATTGCATGTTTGGAGAATTACCCTCCACATTGCGAAATTCTTGGAGTTTAATTATGCTTGATCTTAGTGAAAATCATTTCAGTGGAAATGTACCAGCATGGATTGGTGATAAGCTCTCGACCCTTGTGGTTCTGAACTTTCGATCAAATAACTTTGACGGTCATATTCCTCGTAAAATTTGTGATCTTCAATTTCTTCAAAACTTGGACCTTGCCCAGTAATTTAAGTGCAATGGCCACAAAAAACAAAACCAAAAATGGTTTTTTTGTGTCGTTTTACAAATTTTATTTAACTGCATTATTGGTGTTGAAAGGACGAGAGGATGAATATGGTAGTAGCATACTAGGACTTGTTACCAGCATAGACCTTTCATCTAACAGTCTCACAGGAAAGATTCCCAAAGAAATTGGTAGTCTCGTTGGACTATTGTCATTAAATTTTTCAGGGAATCTCCTAACAGGAAATATACCAGAGAACATTGGCAACATGGAGTTAATGGAATCTCTTGATTTTTCCATGAATCGATTAAATGGTGAAATCCCTCCAAGTTTCTCCAATTTGAATTTCTTGAATCACTTCAACGTGTCCTACAACAACTTGACAGGACAAATCCCAACAAGCACTCAGCTTCAAAGCTTTGAAAACATGTCTTACATGGGCAATCATCTTTGCGGACCTCCTCTCACTAAGAACTACACCTCAGAAGGTATTCCAACTGATGTTGCAAATGATGGAAGAAGCGGTGAAGGAAGTAAAGTGAATTGGCTTCATGTCAGCATAGTTCTTGGTTTTGTAATGGAATTTTGGGGTGTAGTGGCTCCCTTGTTTTTCATCAGGTCTTGGAGGATTGCATACTATCGAAAGTTGGACCATATCTGTGATAAACTGTATGTGTTTTGGGCTACTATGGGTATGTAGTTTGATTGGAAAAAAGCATGAATAATTGATGCATCTGCTCTAGGTGTGTTGCTACATGATTGTTTGGTGCTCAGAGGTTAGTTTTAGTGTCTATTCTTTTTTTGGACTTGTCGGTGTGCCAACAAGGCAGCCCACCCACTTGTGTGAGTGATTTTGTTATATGCAAACCACACTGAATGAGATGTTTTTTTTCCCTTGCATCTTTTTCTTGAAGAATGTTGATATTATGTCTTATGTTGATATGATCAATGAGGATTACGAACGGTAGGTTCGGGTGTATGGGGTGAGCCTATTGGTTCGGGCTTAGTAGTTCATCTCCTCTTTGTGTTTGCTTTTGTTTTGTGACTTTCTCATTAATGAATTTATTTCCTCTCAAAAAAAAAATAGTAATTTTAGACATGCTTAAAAGTATAAGGGTAAACTACACCAAAGGTCATTCTAAAAAAGGATTGTCCTATTTTTGTCACTCTAAAATAATTTTTTCTCAATTTAGTCACTCTAATTAAGATAATTGTTTGAATTAGCCACTGCCGTTAAAAATTCCGTTAATCCACTAACGGATTGTTGATTTGACATATTAACCAATTGAATGATGACACATGACACTTTCTTTTGAGTTTTGACAAAATCTTAGGGACCTTTTTATAATTAACGAAAACATTTTATTCCCTTATCTATTAATTACCTTAGATCGGATGTTAACCCATATCACTTTGATTTTGGACTACCCCCAGTATGCAACGAATCACTTAGTTAATTTGAATTTATTTTTAAACCATAGAGGGTTTGTTTTGAATTAATTATCAGTAAAAAAATTTTGGAAACTTACCTTGAAAGGAAATTTCCAATAGTCTATCAATTAAATGCGTTTTTCTTTTTTGGAAATTACATAATCAATTTTCAAAAAATAACAAATCAATTACCCACTAATTTAAAAAAAATCTATTTGAAAGAAGAGAAACAAAAAAATCAATTACTCTGCTAACTCTTTAAATATAGTATGTACAAAGTATGTATGTCACCAACTAGAGGTGTTCATGGGTCGGGTCGAACCAAATTCAGGTTGGATCTAAACATGATATTAACATACTTTATGCTCACTCAAGCCTAACTCGACTCAAAATATGGACTTAAAGTTTTGTCCAAATCCGTTCATATTTACAAAAGATTAACCTAAACTCATTTTAAACCCACACATATTATTTTTAACTTTTTAAAAAAAAAATTATTTTATTTTAATTTAATATTATACTTTTTATTTATTGAAATCTTTATATAGTCATCCTAACATTATTTTAGTGTTTATATTAGAGTGATATTATATATTTAGTATAGGTTAATTTTTTTAATATGTTCTAAATTACATAATATAAAATATTCTACACTTAAAAATAGGTCTGGCCGAACAAGGCTTAGACATCGAATGTTTAAGCCCGAGTCTAACTCATATTTTAAACAAGCCTAATTTTTTGCCTAATTTTTTTGTCCAAACTCAAATTCCGGGCCTAATATTTTTGTCGAAACCCTTTCAAATTTCGAGCAAACCTTTAAACATGAACGAATAACCCGACCTATAAACAAGTATAATTACCAACCATTACTAGCAACTGTGGACAAAAAATATCGTTTACATACATTGCACCCATATTAATTGATAGGTTGTTGGAAATTTCGTTTCAATTTAAGTTTCTAATTAATGGCATTTACAATTTGGTGCCCCATATTTTGACTATGTACACTTTACCCTATTTCGTAATTATGAAAGAACAAAAATGTGTAACTTCAAATTAAGTTTTAAATTAGTTATTGGATATTGCTAAGTTTATATTATTAGAGGTGTTAATAGGTTGAGCTGAGTTTATATATGATATTAGTACACTTTATTACCCTGTACTTCTACCGATACATCAATTCATATAACTACCGATACAACCCAAGTCAGTGAACAACCTCTCCATTACCCTGTACTTCTACCGATACATGTATAGGTTCTATCAGAACAAGTATGCAGAATCTCAAGAATTAAGCCAAGACACAATTTTAACATCCCAAACACATCCAACACAATTTATGCATTTAGGCCATCACACAACATACATAATTTCTAAGTCTTTACAAGCATCTCAAGTTTAAACATCTAAATTGTACTTCATTATATATACACAATCAACAAAGTAAAATTTCAACATCTTTAGTACATCAACAAAAGTTAATATCATCCTAGTATATGCCATAAGACTAAGTGATGCAAAAACTACTGACAGACTCCGCTATAGTGTGACTTCAAAGAGATGACGATGATCCAATCTTCAATCAATAAACGATCTACAAAACAACAACAATAACTGTGGTAAGCTTCATACCTTAGTAAGTTCGACAGTCTAAGGAATTACCAAACTTTGTAACAAGCAATAATGACTCGACTGAGTCAACATACTTCCATTGCTCTTGAGTTATTTCAACTTCTCTTTCTATTCGTAATTTTCAATTACCAGTACCTGATGCTACTCACACGAGCTATCAAGGAATCGTAACTTATGCGGTACCCCAGCCACCGGTAAGGTGTCTATCTGTACTGCAAACTGTTCCCTAACGATGCTGCTCACACAAGCTATCGAGAGTATGCATAAAACATAGTCCCAGCCATCGTAGGGCCTATAATCCATTTAGGATCCATATCTCTTTCCCCGAGTCACGATGCTGCTCACACGAGCTGTCAAGGACTCGCAACACATGCGATACCCCAGCCATTGCGTCAGTACTATTTCAACGGCATAAAGCCTATTATCACTTTCATCTCATTTCCTCGATCATCTTCAATGCTAGTACATTTGAATTGCTGAGCATCTACAATGTATATATATACAAGGAATATTAAGTAAGAATTACATTACGAACTTACCGGAATGGATTGCATTTCAAGTAGGACTTCAGGGACTAATCCGCCAATTTTCCTTTTCTGTAGTCTGTAGCACGATCGTAGTCTACATTCACAAATCATTCAAATTCTCATATTAAATCACATAATTTATTCATTCAACACAATTTAGGCCTTTCCAAAAATTTACGATTTTACCCCTACTAGTTTTCCTTTTATTCAATCTAGTCCTTTCAACACAAAACATGCAAAATAATGATTCTCTCACATAACCAACTATAGTCGAATTATCTAGGGTGTCTATTCAACCCTTCCACACATTTATTTTCACAACAATACTTGTAATTTCATAACTTTCACATTTTGATCCTTAAACCTTAATTTCATCAAAAATCCCTTTACAAAAAGATTTAACCCAAGCATCAAACAATCAAATATGTTAAAAGTTTCCAAGAACAAGCATTTTCAACAATGGCAAGTTTCATAACATTTGACAGATTCACAAATTGATTCTTTCAT
This sequence comes from Kokia cookei, assembly GCA_039519145.1. Lineage (NCBI taxonomy): Eukaryota > Viridiplantae > Streptophyta > Magnoliopsida > Malvales > Malvaceae > Kokia > Kokia cookei. The sequence goes on along the minus strand of CM076908.1, from coordinate 44,882,289 downwards.
AAGCTAGATTAAGCTATCACGGACTCAAAAACATAAAAATTACTCAAAACGGATAACTTTTGCTTACCCAAATCAAAGCAAAACCTTATTTTCCCTTGCCCTAGCCATGAGGAAGAAGAAGTAGTGGAAAATGAAGAAATTTTCACTTAAAATTTCTTTAATTTAATATATATACTAATGACAATTTTATAAATTTTAAGCGCATTGCTTGCAGGCATGCCAAACCTTCTGCTGCAAACGGATTAAATGACTGGTCATATCACGGGAGTGAGATTTACTCCATATTGTGACAACTTTATTTCTCTTCTTTTTGGAAAGCTCGATTTTTGTTGGAAAAAAATGAAAATGAAAACGTAAATTATTTTTCAATTGCAATTTATATTACATCTGTGATTTAATATGTTTAATTAAATTTTATGGTTTTTTTCCATAATTTTTTCCCAACAAATGTATATTTGGAAGAAGAGAAACACAAAAAATCAACTACTCTGCAAACTCTTTCTTTAAATATAGTAAATTGATAGTATGGTACCAATCATGGCTAGCAACTGCCAACAATAAAATAGTGTTCACATACAATATTGCACCCATATTTCCAGAAATGAACAAAGCGTCTAATTCATAGGCTGCTGAAAATTTCGTTTCAAGGTAAGTTTCTAATTAATTGCATTCACAATTTGGTGCCCCGTATTTTGACTATATACACCTTACCCTCTTTGGTAATTATGAAAGCAACAAAACCATCAAAGGAAAAAAAGCTTATACCAGTAATCAAATATATAAAATCACAAATGTAAAATGAATTTCAATTGAAGAAATAATTTCCATTTTCATTTTTTTCCAACAAAAGTCGAGCTTTCGAAGAAGAAGAGAGATAAAGTTTGATAGGATATGGAGTAAATCTCACTCCCATTATATGACCAGCCAATTTGGAACAATTTTTCAAAAAATAAATCCGGGTGAAACGAGAGTAGTAATCAATAAAAATAACGAAACACTAGAAGTGCTACTAGTAAAAAACGAAGTTGATTGTTTAGCAAGTTTACAATCAAGACATTTAAACGACTCAAATTTGGTGGATCCTAATAATCCACGAGACACTAATGGATGAAATCTACTTTCAGAGGCATGACTAAGTCAACGATGCCACTGAAGTAAAGAAGGTTGCAAGGTGGTGATAGTAGAAATATTTTTCTAAGGTAGATGCAGCCTAACGAGCTCAAATGATCTCCTCTTTTCCGGCCTGTTCCAAGAATCATTCCCGTAGTCAATCTTGCACCTAACAACTAGAGGAAGAAAAAATAATTGTAAGACCAAGATCATAGAGCTGTCCAATAGAAATGAGATTGAAAGCTAAGGTAGGAACACAGACCTACAAGTGTGATAGGTATTTGTGTATCATTAGCTATATGAACATGTGGAAGAGAGGAGGTAGAGACGTGTGGAGAAATTTTGTAACTTAGGTGTCATATGACTATAAAAGGTAGAATAAAAAAGTCAAGTAGAATTACCTGAAGTAATAGACAGGACGGAATGTGAAGAGGAACTAGAAGATAAAACTTGTTTCAGGATAGGTACTAAGTCACTTAATGAAAGGGAAGTAGAATCCGCAGAAGCAGTAGTAGCAACTGATGAACCAGGAATAGGAAAAACACTTTTGGAACTTGGAGATTCACCAACCTTAATAGTTTCACCAATCCGAAAGGGCTGAATCAAACAATCGCGAATAAGGTGGTCATGTTTATAACAGTAATGACACTCCACCTTAGGATAGAAGTAGAATTGATGATTGTTCTTATGACAGTTTTACAGAAAACATTACCAGGGCAAGAAATCTCCATTTTCTCCCTATTAGAGATTAATCAAATAAAAAAAAAAGTGAAGAAATTGGAGCATATCGACGGAAATGGTGGGAGTGGTTTTGTCAACGGAGTAGTCAATGGCTAAGAATGGCTAGAGTATAATGACTCGGCTTGGAGGCAACTCAATTAGGGGCAATAAAGGAAAAGCACGAGAAATAGAGGACAAAAGTAGAAACAAGACGAAAAGAGCATAGAAAAAAAAGTAGAACCTAAGCTTTTGATATCATATTACATTTTTTTTATGAATATAAAATTTTATTTAGATTTGAATTCTATTTTTTTTTTAATTTAAGAACCAACTAAATTATAAATAGGGAATAGAGTGACATGAATTGACATTTTCATTGTTTTGTAAAAACTCTCTCCCCATAATCAAAATTCTCTAAGGCTCTTAGCCTTTTGTTTCTTTTTCTTTCCAATAAAATTCTGTTTCATTAAACTTATGTTTTTATTTCCAAAAAGCATGAGTAATTAAACTCTTCTAGTCAAAGATTGTCAAGATTCCTCAAAAAGAGTTCATGAGGCTTAGAACTCGCACTTAACCTTTCTCAACGAGTATTCATCATTTCTCCGCATTACAAGACTAATGCTTCCATCCATGTCCTTCTAAAAGTAATATTTTCATCTTGTTCGAAGACGACTGCTTTGTATATTTTGAGAAGGTTGTACAGTTGGTTCACTAACTTACTATGTTAGAGGTCGTTGAGCCAAGAGACGAAATGGTGTGGTATTCACTATTGACAAATGATGATCTAGTGTAAAACAGTTTCACAGGAGTGACGGTTGGTTAGAGTCAAGTTCTTCTAGATCGCAAGGCTATAAACTAAAATGGAGCTAGTGGATGTAGATGTCCTATTCTACTATAACTAGTTTATTCAATTATGAGAAGAACCACCTAAAGGTCTATGATTGAACCAAAGGAGGATCGAGATAACTAGATGCTAGAATCCCTCAAATAGAGAAAAACTTTTTTCTCAACTTTGTTTTTTCACAAGTGCGGTTTCAATTTATTTAATCTCAACCCATTCATATTCTTAATTCTATTTTTTTTCCAGGTCAAACGTTTTTCTTGACATGACTATGCTCAAGATTTTGAAGAACAAAAAGTTGTAGTGATCCAATCTTTGAGGATTTTGTCGTACTTTTCTTATACTATTCTTTATGTTATTTCTTAGGGATATATATATATGGTAGTGATCAATAACACCTTGGAATTGAAAGGGATAAATAAAATTAAACAAAACTTTTTTTTTCCTTTTTGCTTATTGAAATGTATATAACGAAAGAAAATATTAGGGTAAAAGTATTATGGAGACCCTTGTACTATTAGTCAAATTGCATTTTACCTCATCTATTAAAAAATGATAGCAAATTAATCGTTGTATGCTAGATCAAAGAGCAAACTAATCCTTTTATTAAAAAGTTCATCCAGATCTACTTTTAAAAAATGGTCCTTATAAGTTAACATGAGGTACACCTGACATGTTATAAGTAATTTTTTGGTTATTTTGTTAGTTATACCAATTTTTAATAGTTGAAATGGATGAAATTTTTAACAGAAATAACCAGCTTACTTAACCTAACATACAAAGATACCCATTTTTAAAGTAAAATGAATAAATTGCAATCTGACTTTTAATAAGAGCATACGTGGAAGTCATCATATGCACATATTTTTATTGGTTTTTTTAAATAAAAAGATTAATTATCATCGAATAATATAACTTATTTTAATTGCAAAAAAATATATTCATATTTTCTTACACTGAGTTAATATCCAATTAACTCGTGAAATTAACTTGATCAAAAACTTAAATAATAATATAAATATTAAGTGAAATAACTATATAACTACAATTAGCTTTGTTTGAAGTGAATTAAACCAATAATTTACAAATCTAAAAATGTCGAATATTATAAATATTTGTGAATAAAAAAATTGTTTTCAATCCCAAAAACAGTAGTGGTGTTTGCTATATTGTTGTATTATTAATCAAGATATTTTGGAGATAACGTTATGGGAAATATAATATTTTGATATTTTCGTTACTCGTTTCCCATTAAAAGCATTCTCCAACTTTCATTGAAAAAAATACGAAAAACAGCTTCTTTTTCTGTATTCAGTGACTTCCAAATCCTTGCCTCATACTCTTAATTATTGCATGCTTAAAGGATATTGCGCCAATTCCGTTTCTTTCATTTCATTAATTCAAGTTTCATATGTGTATTATAGGGTGTAATAAAAAATAAAAATATTTATATGAAAATTGTGATATTTGTCGACCTCTTAACCGGTTTGTGGAGTTAAAGAAACTTTACTGACGGTGTATCAAATAATTACAATAATATTATGTAAACATTAAAAGGGTAAACTATAAAAATAGTCACTTTTATTTACCTCAGATTACATTTTAGTCACTTATGTTTGAAATGTTACATTTTAGTCACTTATGTTTGAAATGTTAACGACAATCCTACATGGCAGTCCAAATGGATTTTAAATGTCAACTTGGATATTCAGTTGTTGGGATGAAAATAAGTTTTTAATTAAATAAATTTAATTTCGACTGTCAAATAAGACATCCAAGTTGACATTTAAAACTCATTTGGACTGTCACGTAAGACCGCGAGGTAATGGAGCTTAATGGTAGAGTGATCACTTTGTAACAAAAAAATAATGTAATTGATTAAAACGTAACATTTCAAACACAAGTGACTAAAATGTAATTTGAAGCAAACAAAAGTGCCTATTTGTGTAGTTTACCCATATAAAAAAATGTTAAGTTGTCTACATTTAAAATTTTAATAAAAAATTGAAAATAATATGGACAAACCTAAAACATGCTTAAATTGAAAATAATTCGAGTTGGGTTCTTCATAATGCAAGACTACCGTGGTCTTGAATTGTGAACGCGTGTATCGCGATTAGACATTCGATAGGGGTTTGTTTGACAAGTCGTACCGGAACCGACTACGAAAGGAAGAATTAGTGGTTAGGACATTCTTAGCTGCTATAACCAACTTATTGTTTGGAAGAGAAAACACATTTTCAAGGATCAAATCGGAAACAGGAGCACACCAAGTCTGAGTCTAAGGCTAAGGCTATTTAATTCTAATTACAAATTTATATTTAATTTCTTATTTTATTTTGCAACCTTTTAAAATTGTTATTTCTGTTATCACAACATTTCCGACACCTCCTGATTTATTTATTTATTTTTCAGCAAGATAGTTTCAAGTCGTAGGCACGACTGTTGACATGACGGAAGTCCTACTCGAGAGAAAAACGCGAAAGTAGATTACAACAATCAGTCTCTATGGAATCGATCCTACTCCCGATATCACTCAACATCTTATTCCTCCTCCTCCGTCTATCTGTAGCCGTTCTTTTAATCAAATTCTACTTTGACAATGGAGATCAAAATACAATTTTACTTTTATTAATGCTGGCGACGAAAACTTCAAAAGATTGCAGGATAATAATTTGATACAAAATAAAAAATAAGGCAAAACAACCAGGAAGAAAATAATGTCAATAATATTAATAATAAATAATGCTAGATAACAATAAATAGATAATGGTGAGGAAACAAGAGGTTACCTATTTGAGATGCAATGCCTAAATAATGAATAATGAACAAAGTTGAGAATTATTTCAAAAGATTGTATTTTCTCAAACAGATTTTAGATGTAACAATGTTTAAATTGCAGAATTATTCTCCACGATAAATATACATATAGAAAAGTTGTTGCCTATTACCTTAATCATTGGAATATTAGTTGTGTTTAGTTTATTAACCACTTTCGTGCTATTCAACTTATTTAGCAAATAAATAAACCATGGGTTGGGTGTGAGACTTACTCCATACTCTTAATTAGTTGAGTTGAATGTCTTCCTAAGCTTGTTAATTTCCATAGAGAAAAAATAGAAAGAAAAAAAAAATCAAAGAGAGGCAAATAGATGGCCTTAAGCTCACCCTAAGAAGAGACCATGACAAGGTGATTATCCAATCGAACAGTTTAAAGACGATTAAGACCATATATGAAAGTAATTCGAGTCCTTCCAACTCTGTCCTAATCAGATAGATTCATCACATATTATCTCAAAAAGGTCAATGAATTTTAAGATACATACCTAGGGAGAATAATTAGCGTGCGAATTGTTTAGCGAACTTGACTTTCACAAAAAAAAAGGAGGACTTACAACTGTTTGAATTCCCTCCTAAAAAAGCTTTAGAATTTCTTGAAGCAGGAGGTGCTTTTATCCCTCAATCAATCCCATAGTTTTTATTCACCAAAAAAAATAGAAAAGTAGTTCTTTTATTAAAATTCTATCAATTCGTAATAGCCTTTGTACATTAGTTCATATACTTCAGCATAAAGTACATGAGGTACGTCACATGTAACTGTCTGTGTTAGTTACACCAAATCTTAATAGGTGAAATGGATGAAATTTGTGACAGAAAGGACCAATTTGTTCTTTAATCTAACGTACAAAGATTGTTTTGTTCATTTTTTTAAATAAAGGGGGTAAAATGCAATCTAACTTTTAGTATGAACTTCTATGATATTTTTACCAAATATTAGGAAAGAAACAAAGCATGGGGTGGGAGTGGACTTGCTCCGTAGACTTAATTAGTTGAGTTGGCCTTCTTCTCAACTTTATGTCTATTTCTCTTTCTAAACTTGTGGAATTTTAAAACTTGTTAATTTCCACATTATTTAAGTAGAGAAAAATACGTAACTATTACCCACAGTTAGAAACAATAAATGCTTTTCGTGGAAAATTCAAGCTGGAATTTTGGGGTCTGGTAAGAAACTTCCTTGCCCCTAATGTATGCGGACAATATTTTTATATAAACTAAGGGTTTTTTTTAGTTTAAATGAAAATTTTTGAATAATTCAATGATCATTTTTTAATATTTTAAGGTTGAATGACTAAAATGAAAACTTATTGGCATGACATGTTGTGTCATAATTCATAAGTATTTCATGTTTACATGACATTATTTTGTCTTATATGTCACATTCTAAAAGTTCAAAAACTCTAAAGTGTTTTAAAATTTCAAAAAATATATATATATATAAATTCAGAAATTTAAAAAATTTCTTATAATTTATTTTTTTGGTTTCTCAAGCTATTTACTTTAATTAAAACCCAGTGATTAATTCAAAGCATTCTATAGGTTGATTAAAGGATTGTATAATTTACTTTAATTATTATAATTGTAAACTATATATTTAATATAGGTTCATTAAGCTATCAGTTTTACCATTTGTCATGCCAATTCCAACATACTTTGCATCGAAAGTGAGAGAAAAGCTCTTTTGAATTTCAAGAATCATCTTGTTGATCCTTCAAACAGGTTATCTCCATGGGTTGAAGGAGGGGATTGCTGTAAATGGATTGGTGTCGTCTGCCATAACTCAACGGGCTACGTCAACACTTGGCTGCTCCTCTTTCAGAGCCTGATTTTGAAGCACCACCAGCTGAAAGGGAAGCTTACGAGCGGTCAAAACTACGAGGCAAAATAAATCCTTCACTGCTGGAGTTGAAGCATCTCAGTTCCCTGGACTTGAGCTATAACAATTTTAGAAGCATACAAATACCAGAATTTTTGGGTATGCTGGGGAGTTTAACATATCTTAACCTCTCTTATGCACATTTCCAGGGACCAGTTCCTCATAGCCTTGGGAATCTCTCAAAGTTGCAGTATCTTTATCTTGGAGGTAATTATCTTGATGATTGCGTGCAGGTAACATCCAAACTTCCTTCTTTGTTAGAGTTGCACTTGTCATCTTGTGGTTTAGAAGATGATCCATCTTCGATCAGTGTTAATTCTTGGAACCACTTTTCTGCAGTACCTAAGTGGATATTTAGTCTTCATGGTCTTGTGTCCATTGATCTTAGACACAATTCTTTGGAAGGCCCAATTCCAGATAACTATGGGAACATCTCCTTTCTTGAAGTTCTTGATCTTAGTTGGAATGATGTCAATTCATCCATACCCAACTCCTCGTACAGTTTAAACCGTCTTCAGTTCCTTAGTCTTAGGGATAACCAGTTACAAGGAACAATCTCGAGTGCCATTGGAAACTTGAGCTTTGTCACTCACCTTGATCTTTCTGGTAATGTGTTGGAAGGAAACTCTCTGGAATTTCTGTGCAAATTGAAGGAGATGGATTTGTCATACAATAAAATTGAAGGTGGAATATCAGAAATCCTACAGAATTTGTCTACATGTTGTTTGGGTTCCTTAGAGTCATTGAGTATGACCAATAACCATTTCTGGCCATTTAACTGATCAACTTGGACAATTTAAAATTCTATCTTACTTGTCCCTTGCTCAAAACAAAATTTCTGGTCCCATTCCATCATTAGGGGAGTTGTCATCTTTGAAATTCTTTGATGTTTCTAAAATCAATTAAATGGTCAAATTCCATTGTCTATAGGGGAATTGTCATCATTGGAGTTCTTTGATGTTTCAGAAAATCAATTAAATGGTAATTTTCCTCTATCTTTTGGACAACTGAAAAGTTAGGAAACTCTGGATTGTGGGTATAATTTATTGCAAGGAGTTGTATTAGAATCCCATTTTTCTAATCTCACCTGATTAACAACTCTTAAGGCATCACACAATAGGCTTAGATTTGAAGCAAATTCAAGCTGGATTTCCCCATTTCAATGTCAAATTATTGAATTGCGTCAGTGGCATCTTGGCCCAAAGTTTCCGAGTGGTTAAAATTTCAAGAAGAACTTGTCCTTTCTGGATATCTCTGATGCATGAATTTCAGATGGCATGCCCACTTGGTTTCTGAACCTTCCAACTCATTTTGAATATTTAAATCTTTCCTTTAATCAACTTACTGGAGGGATATCATATTTGAACGTGAGAGAAACTATTGACTTGAGATCAAACCAATTCAGAGATCCATTGCCAAGAGTATATGGAAATTTACGAAATTTAATTTTATCAAATAATTCATTTTCAGGATCTCTTTTTGAATTAGTTTTGTAATTCATCAATCGGGGAATTAATGGAAGTTCTTTACATTGATAAAAATCTTATATCAGGAGAAATTCCAGATTGTTGGAATCATTGGCAGGATTTGGAGCTTTTAGATTTGGGAAGCAACAATTTGACTGGCAAAATCCCACCTTCTTTAGGGCATATAAATTTTTCAGTGCTAAACCTTCGAAACAATAGCATGTTTGGACAATTGCCATCCACATTGCAAAATTCCAGTTTGATTATGCTTGATCTTAGTGAAAATCATTTCAGTGGAAGTGTACCAGCATGGGTTGGTGATAAGCTCTCAAACCTTTTGATTCTAAGCCTTCGATCAAATAACTTTGATGGTCATATTCCTCATAAAATTTGTGATCTTCAATTTCTTCAAAACTTGGACCTTGCCCACAAGGACATTTCTGGAGTTATTCGAAAATGTTTCAAAAATCTAAGTGCTATGGCCACAGATGAACTTTCAGAGAAGTATATACTTTCTGACACGTTTTATTTGACAGCATTATTGGTGTTGAAAGGACGAGAGGATGAATATGGCAGCATATTAAGACTTGTTTCCAGCATGGACCTTTCAGCTAACAGTCTAACAGGAGAGATCCCCAAAGAAATTGGTAGTCTCGTTAGGCTATTGTCTTTAAATCTGTCACGGAATCTCCTTACAGGAAATATTCCAACCAACATTGGCTACATGAAGTTGATGGAATCTCTTGATTTGTCCATGAATCGATTGAATGGTGAAATCCCTCCAAGTTTCTCCAATTTGAATTTCTTGAATCTTCAATGTGTCCTACAACAACTTGACAGGACAAATCCCAACAAGCACTCAGCTTCAAAGCTTTGACAACTTGTCTTATGTGGGCAATCATCTTTGCGGACCTCCTCTCACTAAGAACTGCACCTCAAAAGGTATTTCAACTAATGTTGCAAATAATGGAAGTAGCAGTGAAGGAAGTAAAGTGAATTGGCTTTATGTCAGCATAGTTCTTGGCTTTTTAATGGGATTTTGGGGTGTAGTGGCTCCCTCGTTTTTCATCAGGTCTTGGAGGCATGCATACTATCGAAAGGTGGACCATATCTGTGCTAAATTGTATGTGTTTTGGGCTACTATGGGTATATAGTTTGATGGGAAAAAATCATGTTGGTCGAAAGTTGGTATAATTTACTGGAGATTGGATTGAAGTGTGTTTTGATTATGTATGAATATGTTTTGTTGTATTTCAATAATTTACAAAGAAAATATCAATCAGTTGATTAGCTTAATAATTGAGTAGACGTGGCAGCCATAGATGTGGTCTTCTTCTCCTTGATCCTTCAAATTAGGAGTGACAAAAATAGTAGTAAATAGGATTAGGCAATTTTTTTTCCTGTCATTTTCTAACTGTTGCCAATGGATCTCAAGAAAAAACGAATTCAGCTGTTGCTCTTCATCCTTGGACTCATCCTTCTCAGTAAGACAGGTAACAACCTCTAAACGTCTTCGTTTTTGCATTTGGTCCGGAAAATAAAAGAAGTTGTAAATGTTAATTTCAAATTTTGTAAAATTTAGTGTACTTGATTCTTTCTCTTCTTTTTTAGCTTTTATGGATCAAATTGGTATCTCTCAATTTTGAATTATTCATATTCGATATTTATATCCAACACATTCAAACATGAAAAAGAGCATGTAATCATTCAATTTTGTATGTCTGTATGTATGGTTTTTAATTTTTTTTTCATTTTCTTTCATGTTATAGCTGATAAGTGCAGGAAATTGGCTGGGGAAGAGAAAGTGGTATTATCCCAAACAGGGAAATTTTCATTGTGGGATTGCTTTGATATGGGGGTTGGTTCCGTAGCTTGCGCAGTGAAAGAAGGTGTTAAACTTTATATCTACAACATCCGAGCCGCTCATGTCGAGAAATCAAAGAACTTTGCAATGCAGAAGGCATTACAGGACGCGATGTCACAAGGCCTGTCCTCCAAGGACGCGGCGAAACAAGCCGCAAAGGCTGGGAAAAAAGCGGCCAAGCTGGCGACTCAACAGGCCGAGCGCGTCACCGGTCCAATCATTTCATCCGGGTGGGACTTTTTTGAAGTTGTTTACTATGGTGGGACTATGTCGGAAGGGTTTTTTAGGGGTCAAGGAACATTGCTTGGTGCCTACGGTGGGGGATTTTTCGGCGAACAAGTGCTTGGGAAGTTTGGTTATCTTGTGGGAAGCCATTTGGGAGGTTATATGGGTGGTAGGATTGGATTGATGGTCTATGATGTGGCTAATGGAATACATTATGTGATTCGAATCATCGAGGGCAAAGAGTTCGATCAAAAATTGACAGATTCCGAGACTTGATTAATGACTGAGTTGTGAAGGATTCGGATTCAAATATACATTTGAATATATGGTGACTTCATGGTGTTTTAGGTTTTCCTTTTAATTAAGAAGAATATATATAGATAGATAAAGTTCAAAATTGTGTGTTTGTTTTTGGGGTTTCTTTTATTATAACCCTGAGGAAATTTTTTTTTTTGGATAAATAAATTGTATTATCCAAGAATCCAATAATCCACAACAATTAAACCGCAATTGTACAATAAGAACCTATACAAAACTAAAAAAACACAACAGATTACATCAATCAAAATCAGAAGCCTACTATTAATTTCTCGAATCCCATTGCAAACATAATCGGTTATTGACAAGATTTAAATCAATGGGACATTTATCATTAAGACGAAAACGCACGACATTTTTAACTTTTTTCAACAAAACTTCAACAGAATTAGAAGAATTCTCAAATAACCTGCTATTCCTTTCACACCAAAAAAAGTACATAACTGCATTCCATACCAACTTGAGCACTTTCAAACAAGAAGTTGCCGGTTAAATTTTTTAAGCCACGTACCAACAAACCTCCTAATGCCACACAAACCCAAAACAAGTTGCAACAAGCCTTGAGAATAGAAACACTCAAAAAAAAATATGGTTTCGAGAGTCAAAAGCATCAGAGCACGATAGATAAAAACTATCAGAAACAATATCATGATTAAACAATCTATCGCGAGTGAGAAGTCTGTTTAAGATTGTCATTTAAACAATTATAGTGTGTTTAGGCACGAACCTAATGCCTGATTTTTATATTGTATAACATAAAAACTCAATATATAACTTTTAATTAGAGATGTTCATGATTCGGATCAATGTCCGATTTTTTTAAATTTCCAATCCCAACCCTCCTAGGTCCATCCAAAAGTATTTTTCTATGTCTTTCAAAGTGATCTCATTCTTCTCTTGACTTATTTCACCATATCAACCTTCACCAAATTGAGATTAATAATTCTCTAAATTGAAAAATAAAAATATTATGGTGGTCTTCAATTTAAGTTAGAAAGAAATTTAAAAAAAAAAAAAAAAAGCACATGACATCCATTACAACATATCTTATATTGTTTACTTATTCAAAATGAAATGTAAGTTTAAAGTATTTCATAAAATGTTTAGAAGAAAATATGAAATTAAAGAGAAAAAAAGAACAAAAAATTCAGAGATCATATCTTTGGGTGTTTGTAAAAGGATATATGAATAGTGGGTAATTTTTAAAAATAAATTTAGTTATCTATTATGAATTTCCTAAAGTAATTTTTGTTCATGAGGGATGTTTTTGATAATTTTATTATTGAGTGAGTGAATGATTTTAACAAGATTATTAGTTCATATATTATGTGTAAGAATTGTGATTTGTATTCTTTGTATTTTTCTAGAGTTTGAAATTTTAGTTCTAATCGAATAATAACAATTAAATTCATTAATTTAAATTTTGTTATTTTTAAAATCTAATACTATGTCAGCTTGTTCTTTTAAATTAATATACTTACAAAAATGCCTAATGAAGGATTTAATTATTATTGTTTGAATTAAGATTTTAGTTTCAAATTTCAAAAATTATAAGAACTAAAAATGATCTAAATGAAAAACATGCAGTAAATCCACAATTTACCCATAAGACATGACTAATAGTAGAACTTAACCAAACAAAATTAAATACTATTGTTTGGATCAAAACTAAAATTTAAAAATTTTAAATGTATAAAAACTAAAAGTGACCATGTCGAAAAGTGTAGTGACTAAAATTGATCAAATTAGTATATAAAAAATTAAATTCACAACTTACACATAGTATAGGGACTAATAGCTAAATTTAACTTTTTAGTAATAATATTTAAAAAAAGGGATAAAGTAACATTTTGTCCATAATCTTGGAAACTTTTCTCACTTTGGTTCTTGAATTTTTTTTTTGGTCGTTATAAGTCTTAGGACGTGACAGTTTTTTCAATTTAATCCCTAAACTTAGATTTCGTTAATGTATGATAGCGTGGCACATGAGATTGTATCATGCCATCACTTGAAATTTTTAAAAAATATTTTTTATAAGTATAATATTTAATGGCTTAACATATATACTGTCCCCTAAAGTTCACAATTTTTCTCAAATTGGCCCCTAAACTTTATTTTGGATCGGATTGGTAACTAAGATTGGCATCCATTACACAAATTGGTATCTATGGTTAACACCGTTAGTTTTTTTTAAGGCTTAATATAAAGACTGACTCTTGAACTTGGCAACTTTTCTTACATTGGCCCCTAAACTTTTTTTTGTATCATATTGGTTCCTAAAGTTGACACCTGTTACATAGATTGGTCCCTACACTAACACAGATTGTTTTTGAAGAATTTGTTGATATGGACAAGTATAGAGGCAATATGTGGAGAAATAAGGAGACGACACGTGAATTCATCTTTAATCATTTTTAAAAATTTAAAATAAAAACTTTATAATTTTGAAAAAGAATTCAAAAAAAATAAATTTTTAAGAGATATTATAAATTATAAAATTCAAAAAAATTAATATAAAAATTAAAAATTAAGTTAACATTAACGTTTAAAAGCTTACTCTTTAAATTTTCAACTTTAAAAATAAAAATAATAAAAAATATTTTTTTAAAATCTAAAAATTTATAACAAATAAAATTAAAGTATACACAAAAAAAAATTTAAAAAGTTACAGAAAATGGGAAAAGAGCAAAAAAAAAAAAAAATATTTGACTAGGAGTTGACCAAAGTTAACCGAGCTTGATTTGCTTTGACCAACGCTCATAGGGAGTTGACCAACATCAACAGGTCAATTTTTGTTTCTTTAATATTTAATTTTTTTAATTTTTCAATTTTATATTTTTACAATTTCTTGTAATTTACTAAAAATTTAATCAAATTTATTTTTTATTTTTTAAACATATTTAATTTTTGGGAATTTTTAACTATATATATTTAATTTATATATATTCTTTTTTTGAAATTTTATAATTTATATATTTCTTTTAGTTTTTAACAAATTTAAATTTATTTCAAAATAAATTTTTTTAAAAAAATTAAATTTAGTTAAAAATGAATTTATATGTCGTCCCCTTATTTTTCCAAGTGTCAATTCCATGCTTGTTTACATTAACAAATCTTTAAAAAATGGTGTTATCAGATACCAAACTTAGAAACCAATATGATGTGAAGAAAAATTTAGGGGCTAATGTAAGAACAGTTGGCACATTGCGGACAAACAAATTTAAGGATTGAATTGGTAAAAGGACTATTAAATGTAATGAGAGCTAAAAAAATTAGGAGGGAAAAGACCCGGGTTCTAATCCGATGGATATTGGAGCAGGACCCGTTTTGATAAAGGATTAAGAGCAAAGTTCGCCCCTATTATTTTTGTAGGATCAACCACATCGCAATTTAGCTCTGTTTTTCTTTCATATACCGATCCAAACCCTTAATTCAGGATGAATGTGAGTTATTCCTTGAATTATCTTCAAAGCCCATTTTTATTATCTTTAATGCAACTCTTTTCATTCAATATAACATTTACTTTAACCCCTTTGTTTCATTTGTTTCTTGTGCAGTTCATGGCTTTAAAACAACCTGAAATAGCTTACTTGGTTCTGAATCTGACTCCCGAAGGACTCTGTATGTTTTTTCATCTGATTTAATTGAACTAGGGTTTTCTTTGGTAATTGGGCATTTGAAAATCTTCCCTTTTTTTTTTACTTAAATTTTGTGTAGGTACCCATATGTGACTGGAACATCAGTTGTGGCTTTAAAGTATAAAGATGGGATTTTAATGGCTGCTGATATGGGAGGTCAGTTCATTCACTTTCATTGGCTTTTTATCTTTTTTCTGAATTGTTCATTTTCTTTTATGTGTTTGAATCATTGATGTTATAGGGAAGTAGATTATGCTCTTTGAATATGGTATGCGAGTGAATGACTAAAGAGTTTAGGCTTAGCTTCAAGAAGCATTGATCTGAAGCCTTTTTCTTATGCTTTTTGTGGGTTAAAATACCGTAGAGTCCCCTGTACGATTGCATTTTGTACCCTATTAAAAAAATGGCAAATTAGTCCTTGTGCATTAGATTAAAAGGGAAACTGATCCTTCTATTAAAATTTCCATCCATCTCTACTTGTAAAAAAATGGCCACTGCACACCAGCTACACATGGCACGCCAGGTATCACAGTTTTTAGCAGTACAAATAGATACTTTTAACAAAAAGGATCAATTTGCTCTTTGAGCAAATGCACAAGGACTAATTTGCCCAATTTTTTTAGCGAAGGGGCCAAAATATAATCTGACTCTTAGTATAAGAGCCTCCATGGTACTTTTACGTTTTTGTCTGTGTTTATGGATTTGTGATATGCATGTGGATCATTGTATGTTCCTTAATATTCTTCAACCCTTTAATGTTGTATATAATGTTGTTTATAGGATAGATGGTTCGGTTAGCCGATTCAAGTGTTGGTAAGTAGCCTAAGAATTGTCAGTTAAGGTAATGCCTTGACTGAGGTGAAAGGATGTTGTTGAATGTGTGTTGGATGTGTCTAACACAAAATATTCAATTTTTTTTCTGGTCTATGTTTCGTTGTTGTTGGAGGGTCCTTGGAGATCATATTCCCAATCCCCATACCTTTGGCCAAATATCTCTCAGAAACAGGCATTAGACACATGTGCTTAAAGAAAATGAAGAGTTGTAGCAATGTAAGTTGAAGCAGTTTCGCATAGATGCTAGATTACCTTAAAGAGAAACGGCATGGAGTTGGAATGAACGAAATGATCTTTCACATTAAAATTCAAGTCTTTACTCTTCTTTTATTAGATGCACTACTTCAAACCTGTAATGTCCAGTATGTACTTCTAACGAAAAATACATTTCTGCCTATATCATTTGGCCCATGTATGCTTTGCTCATTTTTGTTTTTGGTTTACATCACTTCCTTCTTCTTTTGATCTATAAGTATGCCATTTCAAGTACTAGTATATGTTTGTTTGATCGTAGCAATTTCACTATCTATCAAATACTCCTGTTTAATGACTCTGTTGAATGATAGGTTCATACGGATCCACCCTGCGGTACAAGAGTGTGGAGCGAATAAAGCCTATTGGCAAGCACTCTCTTCTAGGTGCAAGTGGGGAAATCAGTGATTTCCAAGAGATTTTGCGTTATCTCGATGAGCTTATGTAAGTATCAATTAAGAAATGATACACTTGTATTTTGGTTATTCTTTCATGAGCTTTACTATTCCTTTTTTTCTCCACAATTCTCATTTGGGTTTTGATGGTTGACGTGATATTTATTTGAATTCTGACATAAAATCGATTAATGTAGCTTGTATGACAATATGTGGGACGATGGCAACTCGTTGGGGCCTAAAGAGGTGCACAATTACTTGACTCAAATTATGTATAACAAGCGTAACAAGTTCAATCCACTATGGAACTCCCTAAACAAGTATCTTGGAACGGTATGCTTGAAGTTATATCTTTCTCCGAAGTGAGCTTGTTGCGGTTTCAGGTTTTTTAACTTACCATTTTATAACTACAACTCTTAAGGTCAGTATGATTGGTGTAAACTTCGAGGACAATCATGTTGCTACCGGATTTGGTAATCACCTTGCACGGCCAATTCTTCGTCAAGAGTGGCACGAGAACTTGAGCTTCAAAGATGGTGTTAAATTACTGGAGAAAAGCATGCGTGTTCTCATTTATCGTGATAGATCAGCTGTTAACAAACTTCAGGTTCATATTTTCCTTTTAACATGCCAACTCCATGTTTTGGATAAAAGCTTCTAACCTGTGCTACTATGTTGTTTCGAGTTTTTATTTTCTCTGATTACACGTCTCCAAAACATTTATCAACGATATGGAGATACAATCCTTCAAGTATCCTCCTAATGTTGAAGAACAATTGGTAAAAGTACTATAGGTGCCCTGTACTAGGAGTCAAATTTCATTTTTCCTCCTTTTACTCAAAAAAATAGGCAAATTAGTCCCTATACATTAAATCAAATAGCAAATTTAAAATTTTCATCCATTGGCTGACGGAATAAGTAGATAGTGACACATAGCGTGCTAGTGTACCTCATGTTGGCATAAAAAGGCTAGTTTTTAACATTAGAAATTAATGGAATTGTTAAAAGAGGAATTAGTTTGCTCTTTCATAGGGGTCTAATTTATCATTTTTTTAGTAGAGGAGGCAAAATGCAATTCAACTTTTAGTATAAGAGTCTCCATGGTACTTTTACCGAGAACAATTTTTGCAGTGAAATGAAGATTCAATAGTTCAACTAGTTAAATTTAGGTTGAAGTCTTTCACACGACAGCTGATATTCGATCCTTCACAAACGAAAGCACAATTTTATTGTTGATGTTTCATGTATTTTAAATCCAAATTTGCAGATAGCTAAGATCACCGAAGAAGGTGTGACAATTCACCAGCCCTATTCATTGAAGACTTACTGGGAATTCTCCGCATTCGAGAATCCAGCTCAGGGTGCCATAGGATCATGGTAAAACTTCAATGGTATATTAAAAAGAACATGAAACAACCAAATTAGGAGGCTAAAATAAAAATGATTGATGCATCTTTATGTTGATGGAGACTTTTTAGCTTGTGAGCTTTGATGCAATTTTATGATTCTTTACAGCAATTGTGAAAGTAGATGATGTTTCCTTTATTTGATTTTTTTTATTCCTGTTCGATATATATATTTGAATATGATTACGGGATATGATTATTCAAAGGTCTTCAAAATTTTCAAAAAATGTTTTTAAAAAATTAAATACATGTGTCAAAGATGTACTTATATCTAGAGCTGATCATAGGTTTAGTCAAGTTTGGTTTGGGTCAATACAAAAAATTCAAGCTTGAACCCAAAAAGTAAGTTTCAATTTTTGTTCAAGTAATTTGAATAAAAAATGCTAAATTCAAGTTTAGCTTGATCTGATTATATTATTTTTTTAATAAGTTATTTTTTATATAAAATAATTTTTTTCTAATAAATTAGAAATATATAAAAAAAAGTATTTATATTTAAATAATATTTAAGTAATGTTTTGATGATTTATCCACTCGTGTTCAATCAGTATTTGGACATGTCCCTTTTCAAAAGAAAAATTGAAGAAAGAAATATTTTTAAATTTATGATTGTGTCATTTAAGGGTGACGTCATCCTTGACTTCCTTTTTCCCTCTCTGGTAATTGTCTTTCTCCACCGCACCTCTTCTCTTCCACTCACTCTTCTCGGTTGTAGATTTTTTTTAAATATTTAAGTAAATAATTTAAACTCAAAAAATAAATAATAAAAAAATTAAACTTATTTAAAAATAAATTAACCTTAATATAAACACTCAAAGTTGGAACCTAATTTACTTTCTATATTTATAATATAGAATATTATGTTATTTTTAAATGTATTGTAAATCTTATGTCACATTTTGAATCAAATTATATTATTAACCTCACTTTGGTCCTTCACGCTTTCTTCATTTATCAATTTAGTCCTTTTAACATTAAAAAATAAATAATCAGCCTTCGAACAATATTGTCCACTAAGTGTCAAATCATCCAAATATTTTCAATAAAATCTCAAAACTTGTAAAAATTACAATATATAACTATAAAAATAAAATAAAAATTAACAAAATTAAATATTTGACAAAATACTACTATTTAATTCGAAATTATATTAAACCTAATTTTAACTGAATGGTATTTTTCTTTTATAAACTTATAAATATCGAATTCAACTTAAGGGCCAATTAATAATAGTGACAATTTTAATACTAATTAAATTTTAGTACTAAAATATTTTATATAAAATTAAAGCCAAATATTTAAAAATATATATATTAGAAAGGCTCAGAGAGTTGCTATCTCTGCTCAACGAAAAGCTTTTAGAAAGCATTTCTCATACAAGAGGTGTCAGAAATTATAAAAGCACTCTTCATCTTTGCCTTCTCATCTTTAATTTTTCATAAAAAAAAATTAAAATTTTAATATTTTACATAATTATTGTAATTTATTTATATTTTTTAAATCAAACAATGACAGAAAATATTAATATGGATCAGAGTTCTGGCTTGGAATCTCTAACGATTTAGAGAAAAGAATCGCACAGTTAGTTCAGCTTCGATCATCTGGGGAAATAATCATCACTTCCATATTGACAAATAAAGTCCATTTAACACAGTTTAAAATATATATATATTTTTTTAAAAAGTACTTGGAAAAGATGAAGATGGATCAGAGTTCTGGCTTGGAATCTCTAACGAATTAGAGATCTAAAAAATCGCACAGAATGTTCAGCTTCGATCATCTGGGGAAATTATCATCACATCCATCTGAATCTAAATTAAAAAAAAAAAATTGGAAAAATGCAGGGACATCTGAATGCATAAAAATTACAGGAAAATGAAATCAAAATGCCAGAATCTCAGCCCCCAAGAAATTCCTCTCGGCAACGTACAGCGCTGAAGTCGCTATATAGATTAGAAGCGCAACAGTGACTCTAATTTGTTGCCTTTTCCCCTCTCTATTTCCATTGATTTTTCATGTCAAAAATCTAAATCTCATGGTTTAACAAAGAAAAAAGAACAAAATCGAAATCGAAATTGAAAATTTGCAAAAAGAAATGAAAAATATGAAAATTTTGTGATAAAACGGCAATTTGGCGGCGGAGGAATGTGAGGCGAGCTTATTAACGGATGAGATATGGGGATGAGGAAGCGCGGGTTATAAATAGGGAAAAAAGAAAGAAGAGGAGAAACCCTAATTTAGGGTTCAATGAGTGTGTAAATTACTTTATTGCCCATTGTGGATATATGAAACTACGAGAGTAGCCGCCTTACTAAACGCCCACCATTAAAAAAAGGGACGAGGAAGTTATAATGGGCCAATATAATCGTAAACTTAGGGCTCTATTTAATATTGGGTAAATTTACATTTTGGAACATGAACTTAGTTTCAGAGTTCAAATTGGTACCTAAACTTGGCTTCAATTTGAATTATGAAGTTATGTTCAAGTACCAATCTGAACCAAAAACCCATGTTCAGGTACTTAATTGGATCACAAACTTCGATTTTGTTACAATTGTACACCTTAAAAAATAAATACATCATTTTTTTTACATTTGATAAATAAAATTATTTGTGCATGCAACATATAAACGTTAAATGGTGTTACATCGACAATGGTGTCAATGATTTATAAAAATTAAATCAAATCAAATTTTCATGTTTAAATTTGCAGAACATCAAAATTTATTTATAATATTGCATATTGGACCAAAATTTATATGTAATTTTAATATTTATCCTTAAAATTTTATATATTTTATAATTCAAAATAGGTGAAAAAATCGCTCAAATTCTTATATTGTTCAATCCCTTTACTTAAAAATTAGCAAAATAATCCTTATGCCTTTACAGAAAGAGCAAGGAGAAGGTCATTTGTTAAATTTTTCATTTGTTTGTTCCTTTAACCACTAACATTGAATTTTAAATTCTTCTTTCTTATTAAATGACTTGAATTAAAATTATATTTCACAGATCATATTGATACCGGTCCATATTTACATATATAACTGAATTTTTTGGCATAATTTATCCCATTTTATAGTTTATGATTTCTTTTAGAATGATTGTCTCTCTCTCAATTATGTTCGAACTCCAGACTTCAAATTTGATCGATTAATTTTTCTTTGATAAATATCCCAAATGTTTTGCTTCCATTATCTTTCAACTAATTCACCAAAATCTAAAAAAAAACAAATAGAAAACATTAAAGTAATTATCAAATACATTTAAAATATTATATATCGAATTTATTTTCATTTTATTGAAAATAAAATTTTTTAATAATTTATCAAACAGCCCCTAAGAGAAATGCTATTTCATTTTTTATTGTATTTTAATTTTATTATTTCTACATAATTTAATGTTCAAATAAATTATATATTTGTTATTGCATGTCTCATAGTACTTGTCTAGTTGCTTAAGCTACATAAATAGGAAATCCTTGTAATCTTTCCACTAATATCTTAAAAAAAATTAAAACATGATGTAAATATAATATCAACACGATACAATATGAGCACATAAATATATTAAATTAATTATTTTAAAAAATTGAATATACATATAAACATTAGAATTGTCTATGGGTCGAGTCAGGCCGAATTTGAAAAAAAAAAATTTAGGTCCGATTGATAGGTTTGGGTCCAATCTGGAAAATAATTTTTGCCTAAGTTTAGCCCATATTATTGTACATGCTAAACTCGGGCCTGGATCGATTGACTTGTATTAAAACCTATAGTATCGATACAATAGGAAATGTACCGATACTTGCTACGAGATATCAATACGTTGAGGAGGGTATTGATACTTAGTCAATTTTTCATTAATTTTCAAAACACTGAACTTTAAAACAGTAACGATACCAAGTAGTGTATCAATACTTTTGTGAAAGGTATTGATACTTTGTTAAGGTATCTGAGCCAAAAAAGTTTACCCGAAATCATTTTTTTGTTCAAACTCTCTCACTTTTTGAATGGACCAAGTGGTTCAGCCCTTGAACAAGTCTAATACACACAAGTCTTTTAACATATATATAGAAATACAAGATAATACATGCATATGTAAGACTACTTATATATATGAATTATGTGTGGGTGAATTAATTTAAGTTAGATTAATCCGCTCATGTTTGTAATTATTAATTTTGATGACAACGGTTTATATAAATTAGGGTAAATTATAGTAGTAGTCATCTAAGTATGAAAAATTAAAAAATAATTATTCAATTATTTAATTTTGTTTTTTTTTATCATCCAATTATATTGAATTTTTGGTGTTTTCATTTTTACATTTACTAATTGATGATAAAAAAAAGATAAAATTGAATAACTGAAAGACATTTAGTAACTTTTCATATTTGCGTGACAAAAAAAATACTAATAATTGAGTCAACTTTACTATAATTTATATTTAAAAAACTGTGGTTTATCTATATTTATGTTACGTAATTAACAAATATATCAAGTAAAAACAGGTCATTGATTTTGACGATCAATACTTTAAAATTTCCGACCTTATGATTAATTTGACTTCCATTAAAAGTTAAAAAGTTTTTCTTAAGATGCTAATTAGCAAAATATTCGAATCTTTTCTAATTGGTAAAGAATATTCTAAGCATTAACTAAACACTATTTTTGAAATCATTATCATTGTTTAAGAAAACAAAAATTTTGCTGAATGAGTCTTAATTCGATTGATATGAAAATTATTGTAAATGCAAGAGAATGTGATTCGAGTGTGTTAAAGCACATTATCTTCTTGTTTATGGGTTGGGAAAGGACTATGAATAATTTTAAACATTATATCGAAAAAAAACAAATGTAATTAAAACCTGTAACGAGATAATTAAAAAAAATATCTTAATATTTCTTGTCTGGTTAATTCAACAATCAAACTTAGAGACAATTACTTGAAGACAAAATATTTGGTCTCATCTTTTTGTTTGCAAATAATAATGTTCACATCTCAATTTGATTTACATCAAATCAATTTTGAATAGCTCAAGCTATTGAACGAATAAATTTAAATATTTTAATGTTTAATCAAATTTCAATATATATAAGCAAAGTCCAAGAAGTAGCAATTGGAAACAAAGGGGAATATGTATGTGACAAGGGCTCTTTCAAATTATAGGAGGAACGCGGTCGAGCTTCCGGCAGCGGCGCCGCCGCACTCGGGTATATTGGTATTGAGAGGGCGAGAAGGAGCGGATGTAGAAGAAGGAAGAGGGCTTTTCCAAAACGGGTACGCGAAAGGATTATTGAAGAAACTTCCGCTGCCTTCGAATGCCATGCTTATCAACACAGACTCGGATTTCGGAGAGTATTTCTACTTCATCCCTGTTCTTCATCAACCCTTGTCTTCAAATCGCTACTATGTCATCCATGCTGATGGAAAATACAAAGGGTAAATCATCCCAATCTCTTTTTCTTTTCTTTTTATTTGTTTTTAAACTGGGGGTTTATTTTAAAATTCGATTCATTCAATTATTTTTAAAGAAATACAGTTATGTTATTTGTTTTGTCGGTTTAATACATTTGATTCAAGAAAGTAAAAAATTGAATTTAGTATTAGCTCAATTGACAACCGTTATTGTAACCTAAGAAAAAGGTTAAAATATGTAAGTTTTTGTACTGAATTTAGAATTTAAACTCTTTACTTTTTATATTTCAAAATTTAAGTCTAACTGTTAAAATGGTTAAGTTTATTTTGTTAAATTCAAGTTCATTACAATATTTTTTTTAGTTATATCGCTATCAAATGTTTTTGAAATCTGAAAGATAAAAACACTAAATTCCTAAAAAAAACATAAACTCAATTCTAAATTTATAAATAGAACATATTTAAAAAATATATTTTAACTAATTTCCTAAAGAAAATTAACGAACACCAAATCCACTTTGATAAGGTAATTAGTTTGGATTCAGGTGAAATATTTATATAATTTTTTATTGTAGATAGAGATTGTAATAAAGCAAGATTGGGGCGAATATTGTTAAATTCACCACCGCTCCATAGTTGATATGCTCACCACCATTCCGATTACGTTATGGATGTATAATCTTGAAAATTATTATTATTTTCATTCCATGAATCTAACCAAAAAATCCTCTTCCATCCCCGCCCTACCTCATCCCACTCGCTTCAATTTAATTTTTACTACTTATCGTTAATATTTTCCATCTTTTTTAAAGTCAAGTAAATATTTAATCATAATTATTTAAAAAATATATTTAAATATAAATATATGATTTCTTTTATATTACGTTATTACATTTTTACCTTTTAATAGTTTATATATACAAGGATAAAATTAAAATTTTATATAGTGGAGCGGAACAAGATAGGGCAAATAATTATTGTAATTGCTCCGTATCCACTATCCAAAAAAAAAAATCTATCTCGTCTCGCATCCACTTTTCAAAAGAAAAAATCCACCCGATTCGGAGAGGAGCGGTTTGAAATTCATCGGACGGTTCAGTTTTACCATTGTTATTTGAATATATAATATATTTATTATAAGTCGGTTAATTCATTTGAGTCTTTCATTTCAAAAATTTTTTATATGAAAGATAAAAATACCCTTAAAAGGATCTAATTTATTTTATAAAATGAAAGTATTTTCATTTTTTACCAGTTGTGCTGATACCCGATTAATTCGCGAAAGTAATTAGCTTTATAACAAGTATAGATTTAGCATTGCTTAGCTTTTTATTATGATTGAAATATTAAAAACACTTTCAACATCAGATCAGCTGTTAAGTGTTCAACCGAAGATGATATGAGTTACTGTTGCTCAAGAAGGATCATACTAGACATTGAACCAAAACCCTTTGATCATAGGGATCAATACCAACAGTTCAGGATCTGCAGTGATGATGTTGGTCATTTTTACGCAAAATCCATTGTTCCTCACAGTTTTTCCCCCAGTTTTCTACGGTTCAAATTCACCCTTTTTGTGAAAAACAAGAGGGTACATCACTTGCAAGACGATGCTCGAGGGCTCGACAACTCGATCCGGTCACGGCTCCCGGAACTCGATTCCGGGACAAACATGATTATCGGGAAATGGTATACCCCTTTCGTGTTCGTTAAAGAAAGTAGCATGATGAGAGTTCAAATGGAGAAATCATTGTTTTACATAGTGACATTAGAAAAGTTATGGGAAAAGATATGTTCATGGGAGAATGATGGGAGTAGTAAAGGGGATGTTATGGCATTGAATGTTGAGATAAAAAGGCAAGTTGATTTCTTGTTTGGGGTTGAAGTTTTGAGAGGGAGTGGAATGGATAATGAAGGGTTTGCTTGGTTTAGATATGGTGGTGAGGAATTAGGGTTGAGTTTGGCGGTTTTGGAGGGAATGAGGTGGTTGGAGGAGGTGGAGGGGTGGGTTGATGGGGTCGAGAGGGTTGAAAGAGTGGTGGAGATTGGTGGTGGGTGGAGGAGAATTGATTGTTATGTGTTGGTGGAGAGGTTTGCCTTGAGAAGAATGGATGGGACTTTGGTTCTTAATTGTGATTTCAGGCATACCCATGAGATTAGAACTAAATGGGAATGGGAATGGGAATGGGAATGGGAATAGGATTAATATACTTTTTGTGCAATTTGGTTTTTTTTTTTTGTTAAAATCTTTCAGAAGTTTTTGTATTTTTTGAAAATTTGAAATTTAGTCCACATATTTTTATCTTTATAAATTTAGTTTATTTATTTTTCAAATTTTAAAATTCAGGTCCAATTATTAACACTAATAAATTTCTTTTTGTAAAATTCAAGTTAATTATTACATCATCTTTAATTATATGATTATCAAATGAATTTTTTTATTTCAAAATTTAGGGTTTATTATTGTTGAATTTGTCTAAATGGGAATAGGATTAATATACTATTTGTGCAATTTGGTTTTTTTTTTTTTTGTTAAAATCTTTTAGAAGTTTTTGTACTTTTTGAAAATTTGAACTTTAGTCCACGTATTTTTATTTTTATAAATTTAGTTTATTTATTTTTCAAATTTTAAAATTCAGGTCCAACTATTAACACTAATAAATTTCTTTTTGTAAAATTCAGGTTAATTATTACATCATTTTTAATTATATGATTATCAAGTGAATTTTTTTATTTCAAAATTTAGGGTTTATTATTGTTGAATTTGTTTCGAATTACAGTACTGTTATTATTAATACCTATTCTTTTAATTTCACAATAAATAAAACAATTTTATCTATAAGTAATTATATGAATAAAAAGAATTAAAAAGATAATAGATTTTAGGGAATCCATTTTAAGAGAGAATTTTATTTCCTCAATTATATAGGGATTGTTAATTTATTTATTCATTTGGGATAAAACTATAGCATTAACCTTTTAACATTGATGCGGGATAAATCTCAAAATTATACATGAACTTTGATTTTGTGCAATTTTAATATATAAGATTTTCATTCAATTCAATTTTTCAGAAGTCACTAATACAATTATAAATGTAGAATCATTTTATGCTTATATATGTGATACATAAATAATTATATTTTTTTGATAAATAAAAAATTCATATATTTATTTCTTTAAATGTGTACAACGGAATTAAAATCAAAGTTTTATATATATATTTGAACTACAATTAAAGTTTCATGTGTATGGTTGCACCAAATCAAAATTTATGTGTTAAATTACACATTAAAGCAAAGCTCATGTATAGTTTTGAGATTTATCCCTTTTATATTTGAAAGTTATTTAATCTCATTATATGATCTTTATAAATACTTTTTATATACATATATCAAATATTTTCAAAAATAACTATAAATCCGAAATAGTACATCGAAAGAAATCAATAATTATACGTACTAATACTAATGGAAGACAGCATATTCACCGGTTCAGTACCAATAACCTTAGTCCAAAATCCAATTTTAGAGATTTTGAAGTCCATTGTCAGCTCGAAATGCCATTTTTTTTTGTGAATGAGGACGACAAAGACTTAACAGCAATGCAATTAGTGTGACTCTAACTCAAGTTATATTTAGGACGGTGAACATCCTGACCATCAGGTCAACAGATAAAGTTAATTATTATTGGATTGACAGTTAAATTAATTGAATTAAAAGTTAGTGATCTAATCGGTTTAATTTCGATTTAATTATTAAACTATTGATTTAAAGCAATCTAATCAAACCTTTTTATCTCTTAACACTAGTGATATTTAGTGGGGTTTGTGTTTTATATTTCGGTAACTTTTTTAAAATCGGTAATAAACTTTAGAATTTATCTTATGTCAAAATATTTTATTTAATTTTTTTAAGGACAAAGTAGAAGATGGTAGCTGACGGTTCACATGATAATGAGGTGTAGAGAGTCACACAAAAAAATAGATGAGTATGAAGCATAACAATGCTTGGATTAGTGCCAATTGGTAGTACCATTGCCTGTTCAAGAAACTTGTCATGTTTATGTTGGTAAATTTTGGCAACAAGAATCTTTGAGTTGTTATTCCTGATGTTTAGACAACTGTTAGCCCATCTTTGATATCAAACTACATATATCAACATATCTTAGAGATGGGTTTGGGTTTGGGTTTGGATTTGGATAGAAGCAATCAATTTCTCAAGTTTGATGGATCAAATCGAATCAAATTAAACTAAGAAGTATAACTTGAAGATTCAAGACTTATCCGGAGTCGTTTGAAGATATTCATTATGCATATTGTGCTTATTCTGAGGGAAGATCGATTGTAAATGAGATAGGGTGTTAACATGTCTCAATTACTTATTTACTGGGAAGACTTGTATAGGTATTGTATAGAACGAAAAGCACATATTATTCATTGAGGAATGTTTCTTTGAGTGCATTGAGTAAAATAATTAAGTGTATGACTTGGTTGATGTCCTAAGTTTTGAAAGAGAAAACTTAGAGGGGACATGTCTAGATCTTAAGTACAAAGGCGAGAAATCTAAATTGGTGAGTGTTAGAACCAAAAAACACTACTTATACAATAAGGTAAGATAATTAATATTCTTTCTAAGTAAGGCACCGCATATATAGAAAAACCAAACTGTATAAATATTTTGTGTTTTTTTTTTTTTTTTTTTACATTTTTCATTGTTGTTGTTTGAAGCAGTTGAAACTTCTCTAAGCATCGCTCATTTTCAGCTTGCAAATATCATTTTTGGACTAATTAGAATTTTTAGAAAGTATATGGGATATAGCTAGTTCTCCATTGATGTTGCGATCGAAAAGTATTGCGGGAAAGTGTGGTTTATTAATTTCAAGTGTTTTGTATTGTTAACAAAAATTTTGATAAGATAAAAAATTAAATTAAATTAAATTATTTAATATAATGATACATGAAATTTAACTTTTAAATATTTTTAAGTAATTAATGATAAATTATTTGTAAAATTAATGATAAATTATTTGTAAAATTAATGATAAATAGAATACAAAATTTTAAATATAATGATAAATGACATTTAATAATTTAATATAATAATATTTATAAATAATATTTAAATTATTGTTCTGATTTATTATTAGAATAAAGCATTTCAAACTTAAAAATTATTGTTCTGATTTACTATTAGAATAAAACATTTCAACCGATAAAGATTATATCAAAATAGTATCAAATATTCACAGTTTAAGATTCAATTTATAATGCTTGTGGGGCGAAAAAATATAACAATATTTAATTAAAAGTTATCAAAAAGGTTATTTTTTAGATTGAGAAAATAGAAATCAGATCTAGAAGTTCTATACAAACAAGAAAGCATTATTAGTGCCGGAACGACTTTAAAAAAAAAAAAAAAAAAAGTATCATTTAATAATGTGTTGTCCATTACTCTAACAAAGATTATTTGATTTGATTTTTTTAAAAGTAATATTTTAAGTTTTTAAAATATTTTATTCATATGCAGATTGAATCTTATCTTGATTGGTATAAATATTATTATCAAAATAAAAAGATGTGAGTTCGAATACACTGAAGTATATTATTCTTTTATTTATAGATTAAGAAGAGACTATGAACAATTTTAAGTATTGTATTAAAAAAAATATATATGATTAAAACTTATAAAATAGAGAAAAATTGGAGCTAAACCTAAATTCTCCAAATGTCATGAGACTCTTAAGTAGATTTGAATAATAAGCTCGTGTTGGGATATTTCTCAATATTTAAAGATTGAGTGCCGCCCTTTCAACTTGCAAGTAAAGTCTCGTTAAATAAAACTTCAACCCTCCAATCACAATTACACTCTTTTTACATTTTCATCCATAAGATTAGCAAAAATAAAATAGGGCACATGAATTTCAAGCTTTTACACAACTATTTTATTTAAAAAAAGGCAATTTTAAAATCCAACACAGATTCTATTTAAACCCCCTACTGTGTGCAGCAAGAAGCACAAAACCATCTGCTTTTTCCCTTACTTTGAAGTGTCAAAACCAAATATTATTGAGGCAAACATTTGGAAGAAAAATGGGAAAACAGATGATATTTACATGGGCAATGATATTTAGCCTCGCCGTAGCACCGGTCTATGGCCAATACTACTCCAAAACTACAAAGGCAGGTGCTCGGGAGGAAAAGGTGACCCGACTTCGCTTCTTCTACCACGATATTCCCAGCGGTAAAAATCCTACTACATTCCTGATAGCTCAGGCCAACATCACCCAGAAATTCTTTTCTCCATCCCCATACGGAAGCTTGTATTCAATGGATGATCCCCTCACTCTAGGGCCTGAACCAACATCCAAGATGGTTGGAAATGCCCAAGGGCTCTACTTAGCATTAAGTCGAGACCCTACCAAGTTCACTGCGGTTTTTTTTGCTGATTTTGCGTTTACCACTGGCAAGTTCAAGGGGAGCTCCTTTAGCTTGTTCTCGCGATATGCCCTCACAGATTTTGTTCCTGGCCCTGACGTAATTCGTGAAATGGCAATAGTGGGAGGGAGAGGTGCGTTTAGGATGGCCAATGGGTTTGCAGTATTTCGGACCACTTCTTCCAGCGCCAAGACTGGAGCTGCTAGTCTTGAGGTCAATGCTACTTTGTACCACTACTAAACCCAATTGCAAAATATTGAAATTTATAATAAAATCAACAAATGAGCATATTCCTAATCCGCCAACGGATTAGAATTGCCTAGCACATCTAGTATCATTTAATCATGTGTTATCTTTAACATTGAAAGCGCGGTTTTATTTATTTAGTCTTTATGATACCTGTTGATGAGGGAGTTAACTCTTCGAAGAGAAATTTTCGGAACGTCATCAATACCACTTGAGCTACATGGCTCAAGTGGTACCAAGTTTGCTAGGGATTTTTTGTGAAGGTTGGGGAACAAAACTCTAATCACGGATACAATACTTTTGATTGTTGAGGGTATTGCCGACTGCTTGATAAACGACACTTTGAAAATTTCTCCCAAATAAATCAACTCCAATAACAGTACTCTTCATGTCTGTTTTATAATTCATATTCGTAATAATATCGTCTCCAAAATTCAAACTCCATTTTCCTTTTGAGAATGCAATGCTTATAAAAATATATTATTGAAATAGGAAAATTTCTTTAACATCGAAGCTAAGCCAAAATACATCTAATAGATTTGAATAATAACCTTATGTTGAGATATTTCACAATATTTAAAGAGTTTGAGTGAAGACGTACAAGATTTTACAAGATCTATTGATTATAGATTTATAAGAATCATTAATTAATTAATTATATTAAAAGATTTAGGGTAAACGACAAGAATACTCACCCAATTATGTACTTAGTCTTATATTGGTTATCTAACTATTAATTTTCTAGATTTAATCATTCAATTTTTTGAAATTAAATATTTTAGTCACGTTCTCGTTAGTTGTCATAAACTAAGGGTGTGTTTGATAAATCATTAAAAATTTTAATGCAACGTTTAATATTTTAAATGTGTTTAGTAATCATATTAATTTTTTACTTGATGTAAAATTTTCAACAAAAAAGTGTTGAATAAGATAAGTAGGTAGCTACTAATCACTTGATGTAGAAAATATTTATTTCATTAAAAAAATAAATTAAATTATTTTTTAAATTGAGATATCTAAATTACCTTATTTATCTTTTATCAAAAATTATCTAAAATAATATAAACTATTACATTAATAAAATTTAAAAAAATCAATAATATTTTAAAAATTAATATTTAGTTTTATCAAATAACATAACTATATTCAGTATTTACATTTACTAATTTACCAGACAATTTTCTAATATAAATTCAACACTTATAAAATTTAGTAGTAAAATTTCAACACTTAACTTTTCATTTTATCAAACGCACCCTAAGTTTAAAGTGAGCTTTTTAATAGGCTTAATAATAAATTTAGCACTCAAAATTTACATATTTTATCAATTTAATTCTAAATCTAAAAAATTCAATAAATTTAGCTTTCAATATTTACAAAATTTTTCATTTTAGTTCAAATTTTATCCTATTCACATTGAGTTTTTTTGGGGGTAGGATAAGCTTTTAACATGAATTTATATATAGATATAGAGATATAAAAATATTATTTCTTTTTGTTTTCATTAATTATTAAAAGAAAAAGCATGAGATCGTGTGTGTATGAAAACTAACAAAAATATATATATAAATTTCATTGACAATTCTTAAATTAAATATTTGAGAAGGAAAGAGAACCCTCGGTTGACCACAGCATAAAAAATTCTTTATAGTATGAACAGTAGCCAATAATAGTGTAAGAATAAGAAAAATCTATATTTCATATAAAATAATTAGCTTTCAATCAAAGTGAAATAATTATTGTAAAAAAGCTACAATTTCAGTAAATAATTAAACCCATAAAATGACTAAAAAATCTTGGAGCTCACAGAACTATCCTATTTACATTGAGTTCCTTTTTGGGTAGAAGCTGAACATAGATTTTTTTTTTTTTAAATATGAAATTGTACATAGATATAGATGTTGATACTGTGATATAATAAGAGAGGAAAGAAAGAGAATATGGTGGTGGTGATAAAGAGATTGGTTCACTTTAATTAGGTAGAGAGCTGGAGTAAGAGAGTTAGGGAGATAAGAGAATAAGGAGAAGAGAGGTAGACCGTTTCTAGGTAAGGTGCTTAGGTTTGTTGAAGGGAAAAAGATCCTGCTATCATCGTGCCTTGGAGTATTTATAGAGGGAAGGTCTCCATGCTTGTGGTCTATCATGTGACAGATTTGTTACGTGTTGATTGTTGTCATGCAGACGCTTGCTCTAACATTTTTTTATGAGGTAATATGAGGTTGTTAAAATTCAATAATTTTCTCTTGGGTATATGTGCGTACTCGCAATAGCGAGTGATCCAAAATAATTGGCCTTATGGAAGGTCCAACGCACATGGATAGCTAATCACTGGATGACCAGCAACGTAGTAAAAGGCGAAGGGTCATTCATAGGTGCTTTCACTTCTCACGTCACCACATGTCTATAATAATAGATATATAAAAATATTATTTCTTTTTGTTTTTCAATAATTGTTAAAAGAAAATGTATGGCATATGTGTGTATATATACTTATGAAAGTTGACAAGAAAAAATATAAATTTCATTGACCATAACTATTGATTATTTAAACAATGTTTGCAATATAAAATTAATGTAGATATAGACATATAACAATATTTTTTTTGTTTTCCATTAATTATTAAAGAAAATATATGAGATGTAGTGTGTGTATATATAGAGAGAGTGACAAAAACTCTAAATTTCGTTGACAATTCTTAAATTAAATTTGTTGAGAAGAAAAGAAAACCTTTGGTTGACGTAAGTAACAATTGATGGGTTCGAAAATCAATTTATTGTTTGCACAATAAACAATAAGAATAAAAAAATAAATTCTATTTGTGATTCTAAGCCTTCGATCAAATTACTTTGATGGTCATATTCCTCATAAAATTTGTGATCTTCAATTTCTTCAGAACTTGGACCTTGCCCACAACAACATTTCAGGCACTATTCCAAAATGTTTTAATAATTTAAGTGCAATGGCCACAGCAAACAAAACCAATAATGAAGTTTTTGTGTGCTATGTATATGCTAACTCATTTTTTTTTGAGCGCATTATTGGTGTTGAAAGGACGAGAATATGAATATGGTAGCACATTAGGACTTGTTACCATCATGGACCTTTCAGCTAACAGTCTCACAGGAGAGATCCCCAAAGAAATTGGTAGTCTCGTTGGACTATTGTCTTTAAATTTTGAAGGGAATCTCCTAACAGGAAATATACCAGACAGCATTGGCAACATGGAGTTAATGGAGTCTCTTGATTTGTCCATGAATCGACTAAATGGTGAAATCTCTCCAAGTCTCTCCAATTTGAATTTCTTGAATCACTTCAATGTGTCCTACAACAACTTGACAGGACAAATCCCAACAAGCACTCAGCTTCAAAGCTTTGAAAACTTTTCCTACGTGGGCAATCATCTTTGTGGACCTCCTCTCACTAAGAACTGCACCTCAAAAGGTATTCCAACTGACGTTGCAAATAATGGAAGTAGCAGTGAAGGAAGTAAAGTTAATTGGCTTTATGTCAGCACAGTTCTTGGCTTTGTAATGGGATTTTGGGGTGTAGTGGCTCCCTTGTTTTTCGTCAGATCTTGGAGGATTGCATACTATCGAAAGCTAGACCATATCTGTGGTAAACTGTGTGTGTTTTGGGCTACCATGGGTATGTAGTTTGATAGGAAAACTGCATGTGTAATTGATGCATCTGACCTAGGTGTGCTGCTACGTGATTGTTTTATGCTAAAAAATTAGTTTTTGCGGCTGTCCACTCACTTGCATGAACGGCTTTGTTATAAGCAAACCACATAGAATGGGATGTTTTTTTCTCTTGCATCCTTTTTTGAAGAATGTTGAAATTATGTCTTATGTAGATACAAATGCGGATTGCGGACAGTAGGTCCGGGTGTATGGGGTGAGCCTGTTGGCTCGGGTTTAGTAGTCCGTCTCCTGTTTGTGTTCACTTTTGTTTTGTTACTTTCCCGTTAATGAAAAAATAAATTTGACAATTAGACTAAAGAGGTATCGACTTGAAAAAAATACTTTAAGTATCACTTCTGTTCAAAAAAATTCAAGTACAATATAAAAAAATGGTAGAATTTAAGTATTAATTTGTGAGTTAAGCCTAAAATTTACATTTGAGAAAAGTAATAAAGTGAGTTTAGATCAAAGAAAAAATAAGTTGGCCAATGGATGTTGAGTTAGGTTCATTGGGAAGCAAGACATGATAAATATTGGTATAATGTCAAATTAAGCCTTCAATATTTTTATTTTTTTTTATCAATTTAGTCCTTTTTTATCTAATTATGATCCACAACTTTTTAAAAAGACTAATTATTTTTTAACGGAAATATTGACTAAAACATTAAATTTTTAAATATTGCAACCTGCATAACAATCCACATGTATCTATGTTGACGTGATATATAAGACATATAATTCAAGTCAGCATGAAGTATACGTGGACTACCACGCATCATGGCATGCCAACATTGCTAAAAATTTAGTTTTTTAGTCAACAATTCTGTTTTCTTAAAAAACAATTTGATTTTGTTTTAAAAATTAAACCAAATTCAACTCAAAAAAAAAAAGAATAAGGACCAAATTTATAACAAATGTAAATGTTAAGGGCTAAACTTGAAATTATACCATACATATTTCTGAGAGAAAAATTTTCAAATTTTATTTTAGAACACTATAAAGATAAACTTCAAATTTTAAGTGTTGAAAAGGACCAAAACCTAAGGGAAAAGTATTTTTATAATCATTTTAAAACATAAATAATTTTATCAAAATAAGTAGGAAATTTTACAACTTTTGGTAAGAGAAAATGTTAGTTTTTTTGTTTCGATTTACTATTAGACTAAAATATTTCGATCTATATAACTAGTATCGAAACAGTATCAGTTATTAACGCTTTAAAATTTAGTTTTTAAATCTGATGATAATAATCCTCTCCCCTATTTATAATGCTTGTACGGTGAAAAAATGAAATAATATATAATTTGTCGTTAGTTTTGCAACAACGATAATTAGAATGACATATTTTTCAAAATAAAGAACTAATTAATTAATTAGACCTAACTAAAATAATCTTTTTCAAATAATTAAAAATATTTTT
Organism: Kokia cookei; assembly: GCA_039519145.1. Taxonomy (NCBI): domain Eukaryota; kingdom Viridiplantae; phylum Streptophyta; class Magnoliopsida; order Malvales; family Malvaceae; genus Kokia; species Kokia cookei. Next base: position 44,847,302 of record CM076908.1, on the reverse strand, counting down.
TTATTCCTGCTCATGGAAATGGAGTACATTTCAATACCAATTGTTTATCTTTCCAAAAAGCAATCACTATGAGAGAATTAATCATTATTACCGAGGGTAAATACATAAATTACGATAAAAATAATATTTTTTGTCGAAATCATCCTTTTTTGGAAAACGACGAGTTTCGAAAATTATTTTAAAATCGAAAAATAATGGGAGTCGCCACCAATCCTTTGTTCAGTGTGATTGGATCACCATAAAACGTTTTTAAAAAAAAAATCATTTTGAGAACATGTAGGTCTTCGAAATCTAGAAAAATAGGTTTGGGAGTCGGTTACGCATGAGGAAGGATTAGCACCCTCATACGCCCAAAATTGGTACCGTATTGATTATCTTCGGGTCTTAATTTGTAACATTTAAAAGTTCAAATAAAGCTTAAAATACGATCCTTGAATGCATGAGTTAAGTTTAAAAGAAATCGAGTTTGTTTGGAAATCCCGCTATTTCAAAGTGATCAAGGAAGAAAAGCTACGTCCAGTGAGTTAGGACACGACATTTCAAGATCTAGAAATAATGAGCTTTCCTTTGTAAAACCTTTTGAAATCTTTGCGAAAAGGATATTTGATTATCTGGATTTGAAGAAAGGTTGCACCTAGTAAGTTAAGGCGCAATATTTCGGAATCGAAGATAAGGAAACATTGCCTCGATTAAGGGTATTTGATTATTTCGATTTGGAGAAAAATTGCACCTAGTGAGTTAAGGCGCAAATTTTCGAAACCCGAAATGAAAGAATATTGCCACGATTTTAAAGTTTTTATGAAAAAAGACAATTTCGAACACAAGCATGCGAGTTAAATATGAATAAACAGTTAATAATATATCTTTAACGCAAAGTAAGATAAATAAAAAGATAAATTAATTGCGAAAAAGAATCAAAAATACAAAATACGAGTGCTTTAATAATTTAAAATTAAATGCAAATATTGATGAGCAAGAAGAATGATGCAATCGGAGTTCAAAATGAGACTTTTCGGATTCTCGGGGGTAAAAAATGATAATTTTAGATTCTCGGGGGCGAAACGGTAATTTTGGGAAAATTCGAGGTCAAAAATGGGATTTGTGAAAGTTTGGGGGTAAAAATAGGATTTTTTTTTTAAGTTTTAGGGTCAAAAATGGGATTTTTGGAAGTTCGAGGGTAAAATGGAATTTTTGGAAGTTTTAGGGTCAAAATGGGATTTTTGGAAGTTCGGGGGTAAAAATGGGATTTTTGGAAGTTTTAGGGTCAAAAATGGGATTTTTGGAAGTTTGGGGTCATAAAGGGGATTTTTGAAAGTTTTAGGGTCAAAAATGGGATTTTTGGAAGTTCGAGGGTAAAAATAGAATTTTTGGAAAGTTTAGGGACCTTCGGGGTAATAAAACCAAAGACAGGTGACACGTGGCAGCCCCTCAGGCATCCTGAAGTCAGAGGACTATTTTGAAAACCATGGAAAATTTTTGGGGCAATTTTGTAATTAAAACGAACTTGATTTAAGGATTAAATTAAAACAATTTAGAAATAAAGGGGACCATTTGCATAAATAAGCCAAAATCAAGACACGTGGTAGCTCCTGGTGCTTTTAAAAGGTCAAAGGGCTAAATTGAAAAACCGTAAAAATCATTGGGCCAATTTAGAATTAATTAAAAGTACAAGAAGGACTTGATTGAAAATTTTGAAAAAAACGGAATGACCAAATGCAGAAATATCCCTTTCTCCAAAAACACGCGGATCCTAGGTCGGGTCGAATCGGATTTTGGGTCAGTCATGGATACTTTAAAGAAACTACGCCGTTTTGTAACAAAATACCCCTACCAAAACGTTGCCGTTTTAGTAAGGGTATTTAAACCCTCGAGCCCTTGCAAAACCGAAGCCTTTTCTCATTTTTCGGATATTCAGAGAAAAAAATGAGAGCCCTGCCCCCTTTTCTCTCAAATCCTCTTCATGGCCGGCCAAACTTCGACCGGTTAGCCCAGCCATCGTCCGTCACGTGGGGCCATACGCGCGCCGCCAATCCCCGCGCTTCGTCGCTTGGGGTTCTCCGGTGCACACGCCGCTGCCCTCACCAGTCACGCGCTATCATTTGCCTCCGTGTTCGACCGCCGTCCACAGTTTAAAGGTAAAAAAAAAGGTTCATTTCTTCACTCTACCCTTTTTAAAAAAAGGAAACAGATCTAGGTCTAGATCGAACCTGATCTAGCCTAGATCTAAAAGGTTTTGTCCCCCCCCTCTTTAAAAAAAACCAAATCGGTTCTGTTTAGGGTTGAAACTATTCGTACCCTCAATTTTTAAAACCCTTTTTTAATCTCTTGTGTTTCTCTGGGTTTTGCAGGTCCGTACGCGACGAGGCAAAGGCGGTGTTCGTTCGGGGTTCGACTTCCGACGACGACGATCGACGACAGCGGGCTGGCCGAGGATAAGGCCTCTGACTTTTCGTTTTTTTATTTGTCATTAATATTATTAATATTATTATTATTAAGAAAATATTTATTATTAATAAATATTATGAAAACCGCCCACTCGTCATTAATGTCATTATTTATTACTGTCATCTATTATTAATATTATTCTTATTAACTAATATTACTATTAATACTTATCTCTGTAATTAATATGTATTGAAAACGAGTATAGAAATAATAAATTACAGTAATAATGTATGCATGAATGGGTATTAATGAATATATGCGAAAGGACATTAACAGTTTAAATCTAAAGGATTAACACTGACGAATGAGTGATTACTAGTAGATGTATACTTTGCTTAGTATGAACTGTTTGGTATTCTGCTTTCTTGTGCTTCGGGTGCTGATATCTTTTTCAATGATTTACTGTTTCTGTTTTGTATTTATTTTTTCAAGAGGTCCTCCTTTACAACTGAAATGAATTCGGCTTTTATAGCCTATGTATCCATCATTCTTTTTTTGTTTTACAGTACTTAATGTATGTCCATTCTCTTCTTTTGCAGGTTCGGCTATGGCAATGGCGGTTGGAGCAGCCGGTGGCAGCGTAAGTTGGAGCTGAAGATGGTGATAAGTTGCTGATGACGTGGCAGCCTCTGGTTGGCTGAAGGGGAGGCAACAGCAGCAACACTTAGTTGTAGCATACTTAGGGTTAGGCTTTAGGGCAGTGTAAAATTTGGGCTTATTTGGACCATTGTGATTTTAGGGTAGTTTGGGTCTTTCGAATTTAAGCTCAATTGGGCTTTGTAATTGGACATTTTTTGTATTTGAATCTTATTTATTTTAAATTTATAATAATCTTAAATATGGAAAATAAATTTAAACTTAAATTAAATTTAAATTCGAAATAAATTTAAATTTAATATAAATTTAAATTTCTAAACAAATTTATTCTTAAAATAAATTTAAAGGGAGTTTGAGCCCAGTCAAAATTTGGGCTTCAACAATTTTTTTAGATTGAATAAAACGGGTTTAATTTCAATTTTTAAAAGTAATATTTTAAGTTTTAAAAAATATTTAATTCATATATAAAAATTAGAAATTTTCTAACATTGGAGCTAAGCCAAAATTCTCCAATTTCTTAAGACTCTAAGTTGAATTGAATAAGAACCTCGTCTTGAGATATTTTTCAATATTTAAAGAGAAGTGCCGGCCCCTAAACTCTTCTCTACAATTTCATCCATATAAGTGAAGGGGCTGCTCCCGTCCCTAAAATAAAAAAATTTTCATTTAGGTCCATTTATTAATCTATAAAATTTTTAATTAGTAATAGTAAAATTACATTTTGACCCTTTAAAAATAATAAATAATTAATTTAATCCTTTAAAAATTATAATGATATAGACCATTAAAATTATAAATTACAGTTTTACTATCATAAAAAAAATATACAATTTAATTTCGGTCCTTCAAAAACATTTTCTTGCTTCACACCTAATACATATGATTTATAAAAATAAAATAAGACATGAATTTCATGCTTTCATAACTATTTTATTAAAAAAAAGAAAATAGTTTTAAAACCCAGCACAATTCTATTTAAAGCCCCACAGTGTGCAACAAGAAGCACAAAACCAACTGTTTTTCCTTTATTTTTAAGTGTCAAAACCCAATATTATTGAGGTAAACATTGTGAAGAAAAATGGAAAAACAGATGGTATTTGCATGCGCAATGGTACTTTGCCTTGTCATAGCACCAGTCTATGGCCAATACTACTCCAAAACTATTAAGCTAGATGGTCGGGTGGAAAAGATGACGCGACTCCACTTCTTCTACCACGATATTCCCAGTGGCAAAAATCCTACAACAGTCCTGCTAGCTCAGGCCAACATCACCCAGGATTTCTTTTCCCCATCCCCATACAGCAGCTTGTATGCAATGGATGATCCCCTCACTATAGGGCCTGAACGAACATCCACCACCATCGGAAATGCCCAAGGGCTCTACATAGCATTAAGTCGAGATCCTCACAAGTTCACTGCAGTTTTATACGCGGATTTTGCGTTTACCACCGGCAGGTTCAATGGAAGCTCCTTCAGTTTGTTCTCACGATATCCCCCCACTGATTTTGTTCCTAGCCCCGACACAATTCGTGAAATGGCCATAGTGGGAGGGAGAGGTGCGTTTAAGATGGCCAAAGGGTTTGCCCTATTTCGGGCCACTTCTTCTAGTGCCAAGACTGGAGATGCTAGTCTCGATATCAATGCTACTTTGTACCATTACTAAACCCAATTGCAGAATATTTAAATTCGTAATAAGATCAATAAAAGAGTATTGCCCCAACATTTGCTACTCATGTGTTACCCTTGACTTTGACGGTGCAGTTTTAATTTAATATTTAAAAAAGTAATATTTTAAGTTTATAAAAATATATTATTCAAATATAAATAATAAAATTTCTAACATCGAAGCTAAACCAAATTTCTCAACCGTCAAATAAATTTGAAAAATAATATCATGTTGAGATATTTCACACTAGGATTAATATATACGGAAGCACCTGAACTTGCAACTTGTGCCTACTTGGCATTTAAATTTGGAAACCATAAGTCAACTTGGGAGAAATTATTTTATATATCCTTCTCACCGAATCATTCATGCTCCCTTTCCAATTACTTAATGATATTTCAGTAATTTTTCGCATGTCATTGACACATAATTTTGGTAATTTTTTTTATCATGAACCTTGAACCCCAAACCCCGAACCTTAAACCTCAAAACTCAAACTCAAACCCTAAACTTGAGTTCAATAATCAATGTTCGGGGTTCAAGTTTGGGTTCGATGTTCAAGGTTTAGGGTTCAAAATTCGGGGTTCATGGTTCAGGGTGAAAAAATTAACAAAATTATGTGTTAATGACATGAAAAAAATTACTGAAATGTCATTAAATAATTGGAAAGGGACCATCGATGATGTGATGGGAAATATTCATAAAATAATTTCTCGTTAACTTGGTATTTTTTTAAGTACTTTATTAACACCGTTAAAATGCACTAATGTAGCATTCTAATAGCATAGTAACACGTGACAATTCCAATTTTTGCAATATGGCAAAAATAAAAATAAAAAATTCAAATTTTATTATAATTTTTACCATATGTCATCATACTATTGATAGTCAAAGTCACATAAATTTTATTTCATCTTTAATAAAATCATATTATTTTCACACATAAGTAAAAGAATAAAATCATTCACTACTATTAATAAATTATTATTTTAATCTTATAAATTTCACCTCTTTCTATTTTTTTTATATTCAAATATTCCTTCTTATTCACACAAAAACATAAACATGTTTAACAAATACATAGAAATATATTTTAAAAAACAACTTAAACATTTTGAACTAAACATATATTTACTTCTTGTTAATGAAATATTAAAAAATATTGCCGTGCAAATATATTAAACATATATTAAAAAAAACACTTGCAATTGCGTGCATCAAATAACAATATTGCCGTGCAAATTAATTTGTATTTTTTTATTGTGCATATTTCCTTCTTATAAATTAAAATATATATTTTATTATAATAATAAGATATTTATAATACTCTTATTGATAAATAATGTATTCATTGTTATAATATACGTAAATAATATCAATAGAACGATCGCAAAGCAATAGGAAAAATAAAACATATAGATTTTACGTGAAAAGTCTTTTGAGAAAAAACCACGAACAGAGAAGGAGAAAGTTTAGTAATGTTGAAAAACTCTATTCTAATTAATTTCAAATAGAAGAAGTATAGTTCTATGTAAATTCTATTTGTGCGGCCTGGTTCGTACTGCGGGAGCCAAATTAATTTTATGCTTAATAGGGATGTGTGGCGAGCTTTGGCCCTCGACTTTTCACCCCACAAATCTCATTATTTTATCACTGTATTTTATTTTTTTAATAAGTGATGGGATTCGAATCACACAACTTTAATATTCATCGTTACATATATAACATATTATATATTCATTATTGAATTTAAATAAACTATATTCATTTATGCAACTAACATCAAGGGATGATGATGTGATATATTTACTCATGTATTATTAAAGCTTATGGTTACTAAATAGAAATACATTGTTTACTTAATAATGAAAAACTTCTGTACAATTATAATTTATTTACAAAATTATTTCATTTTATGATTTTATACAATTACACATATAATTAAACCAAATACTTATATTTGTACTGGTTATATTAATTAATAAGTTTTTTTTTTTCTTATTTTAGAGACATTTACTTGTTAAGTCGCATCTATCTTAATGCTATTTAAGTATAAAGATTTTTTAATTTATTTTCAATTTGTTGGGAAACATTTATTTTGTATATTTGATGTATTATATTTTTTAAATTTATTTTAATAAAAAAAATTCAATACAAGCAGACCGAGTCTAGCTCAGATTTTAATATTTTTATCTGGTTTGAATTTGGATAAAATTTTAAATCCATTCTTTAAACCAAACCAAAAAAATAAACTTAAAATTTTACCTCAACCCAAACAGATCCATGATCAAGATATGTCTCATATATATATATAATATTTCACTATATCCTGTATGACATACTTCTCATTATCTTGACTCTCTATTTATAAAGTATAAAAACTATACTAATAGTTTATCAAATATTTTTCTTTATTCATTCTCGAAACGTAATTGAAACTTTTTCTCTATTTCTTTCGTTTTTAGACCCTAATGTAAACAATATGCTTTAAAATACTTTCAAATTTCTAAATATCTATTTCTTCCGAATCATTAATTATATACTTACATATTATATCAATTTTATTTTACAAATTTTCTTCTTTATTATTAAAGTATAAAATATATTTATAATATTATAAATATATTACAGTTCAAAAACTTATACAAACAATTTAATTTTGAACAAAGTTTACATTGACCGGAGTCAATTGCTTAAATAGATATTTTAATCAAAGTCATGATTTTTTTTTATTCTAAATGTTTTTCATTTTGATGAAAAATAATAATTAATTTACATTTATTTTAAATGTTAAATTTTAATGTTCTTAATTTTTATGCATAATTGTTTATTTGATCCTTCAATTTTATAGATAAAAATCATTTTAACCCTCTATTTAATTTTTCATCTATTTTAATTTTTTTAACTTGTATTGTTTACCAAACCACTTCAAAAATAATTGAAAAATTAACATTCAACAATTATTTTTAATTTAAAAAATTATTGAAATTACTTTTTAAATATAAAAATGCTATTTAATATCTTTAAATTTTAAAAAATTAATTAATTGCTAATATGAGATACACTTGAATTGCCACATAAATACCAAATCCACAAAATTAATAACAATGCAAGTTTAAAGAATTAAAAGAGGCAAAATTTTCTTTTGACACGATAGTTAAAATTACCTATAACCCCTTTTTCCTAACCCTTAAATAAAAAAACATATTATAATATAGTCGAATCCACATCCTCCTGCACTAATCATAATACTGACGATAATCGAGCCGACTCAGTCAACAAAAACAAAACAAAAAAATTAAATGAAAAAATTATTTTTTTTTACAAAATTAAAAAACCAAATAAATCATTATACTTAATCATAACTACTAAAAGATATCTTTACAATAAATATTTTCAAATTTTATTTTAAAAGAGTAAAATTGAGGCATTTTAAGTGTCCAAAACTCAATTCTGAACATTTTGAACCATGGCCTCATTTATCTCAATAATAAGCATATGATAATAGGATATTGCCCAAGGCATCATTACAAAAACAAATGAACTTAAACCCAGATGATACATAGATTTTAAAATACAAGATATTGCCCAACAATGTTTTCTCACAAAAGACAATACCCCTACTCTTTGGCCATAAAAAAAAAAAAAAAAGCAGTCTTGATGTGCTCATACGAAGCTTCAATTTTCATTATTTCTAGAATTGCATTATCATATGCCTGATTCTTCCATGGATATGCAACCCACAAGAAAGAAAAAAACCACTTCTGGGTACACAGGGATGAAACCAGAAAAATTTTTAGGGGGAGCCGAAGTTAAATTGTAATTTTTATGATAGTAAAAGTGTCATTTTTAAAGGATTAAATTAAAATTTTATCATTTTTAGGGGGGTCGAAATGATTTTTTACCTTTATTAATTTAAAATTTTAAAAAATTTTAAGGAACTAAAGTGGGGGGGTCAGGGCTCTCGCCAGCCCCCCTGGTTTCGCCCCTACGGGTACAATTGAATTTATGCCTACTCATTGAAACAAACATCTACGATAAAATTGTGGTGCCACTCGATTGGAACAGCATACCTCTAAAACATTCAGTCGCGAGTTGCTCCTACTAGTGCAATGTGCTCGATTAGATCATAATTTAATTTTAGTTACAACAATAGTTCCGTAAATGAAAATCCAGAATGGAATATATTTGGCTATTTCTCTCTAATACCTTCGCAGCAGCAGTTAAAGGGATGATATTTTGAACAGCACCTCTACCTCCTCTCCAGTCCTTCATTGAAGGGCCATCAACAGTCTGCCGAGTTGCTATATGTTAAAACTACCGCATTAACATAAAATGCAATATCATGTACAGCAAAAGAGAATTACAGGCAGATAATGACAGGATACCTGTAGTTGCGTGGACAGTCGTCATTAAACCCTCAACGATACCGAATTCCTCATGGACCACCTGCGACATTTTACATCACAAAATCTAAGGAAAACTGCCAAAGAAGAAGAAAAGCAAACCAGATGCTTCACTGGGAAATGGCCAAGTTAAATTAAATAATGCTGTAAAAATTGGCACATGAAATTTTCATCTGCTACAAACTCAAAACATACAAAAGCAAAATCTTTGAGAAGTGAAAGTCCTACACAGAGACCAGTACACCTCAACAAAAAACAATGGAACAGATTTTTGTTTAAATGCCCTTCTTGGTGATGAGATTGATATGCTTAAAATCAGAGAATGCAATCAAACCTTGGCAAGTGGAGCTAGACAATTGGTAGTGCAACTAGCATTAGAAACTATGTCCATGCTTGGGTTGTAGGTGTTCTCATTTACTCCCACTACAAACATAGGTGCATCTGCTGAAGGAGCTGAAATTACAACTTTCTTGACACCACCCTGCAAAACACGTTCATGCAAAACTGCATGTGTAATTGATGCATCTGAGCCTGTTGGCTTGGGTTTAGTAGTCCGTCTCCTGTTTGTGTTCACTTTTGTTTTGTTACTTTCTCGTTAATGAAAAATTAAATTTGACAATTAGACTAAAGAGGTATCAACTTGAAAAAAATACTTTAAGTATCACTTCTGTTCAAAAAATTCAAGTACAATATAAAAAAATGGTAGAATTTAAGTATTAATTTGTGAGTTAAGCCTAAAATTTATATTTGTGAAAAGTAATAAAGTGAGTTTAGATCAAAGAAAAAATAAGTTGGCCAATGGATGTTGAGTTAGGTTCATTGGGAAGCAAGACATGATAAATATTGGTATAATGTCAAATTAAGCCTTCAATATTTTTATTTTTTTTTATCAATTTAGTCCTTTTTTAGCTAATTTTGACCCACAACTTTTTAAAAAGAGTAATTATTTTTTAACGGAAATATCAACTAAAACATTAAATTTTTAAATATTGCAACCTGCATAACAATCCACATGTATCTATGTTGACGTGATATATAAGACAAATAATTCATGTTAGCATGAAGCATACGTGGACTACCACGCATCATGGCATGCCAACATTGCTAAAAATTTAGTTTTTTAGTCAACAATTCTGTTTTCTTAAAAAACAATTTGATTTTGTTTTAAAAATTAAAGGCCAAATTCAACTCAAAAAAAAAAAAGAATAAGGACCAAATTTATAACAAATGTAAATGTTAAGGGCTAAACTTGACATTATACCATAAATATTTCTGAGAGAAAAATTTACAAATTTTATTTTAAAACACTATAAAGATAAACTTCAAATTTTAAGTGTTGAAAAGGACCAAAACCTAAGGGAAAAGTATTTTTATAATCATTTTAAAACATAAATAATTTTATCAAAATAAGTAGGAAATTTTACAACTTTTGGTAAGAGAAAATGTTAATTTTTTTTGTTTCGATTTACTATTAGAATAAAATATTTCGATCTACATGATCAGTATTGAAACAGTATTAGTTATTAACGCTTTAAAATTTAGTTTTTAAATCCGATGATAATAATCCTTTCCCCCTATTTATAATGCTTGTAGGGTGAAAAAATGTAATAATATTTAATTTGTTGTTAGTTTTGCAACAACGATAATTAGAATGACATATTTTTCAAAATAAAAACTAATTAATTAATTAGACCTAACTAAAATAATCTTTTTCAAATAATTAAAAATAATTTTTTATTCCTGCTCATGGAAATGGAGTACATTTCAATACCAATTGTTTATCTTTCCAAAAAGCAATCATGATGAGAGAATTAATCATTATTACCGAAGGTAAATATTTAAATTACGATAAAAAATAATAATTTTTTTAGATTGAATAAAACGGGTTTAATTTCAATTTTTAAAAGTAATATTTTAAGTTTTAAAAAATATTTAATTCATATATAAAAATTAGAAAATTTCTAACATTGGAGCTAAGCCAAAATTCTCCAATTTCTTAAGACTCTAAGTTGAATTGAATAAGAACCTCGTCTTGAGATATTTTTCAATATTTAAAGAGAAGTGCCGGCCCCTAAACTCTTCTCTACAATTTCATCCATATAAGTGAGGGGGCTGCTCCCGTCCCTAAAAGGAAAAAATTTTCATTTAAGTCCTTATATAATCTATAAAAATTTTAATTAGTAATAATATAATTACATTTTAACCCTTTAAAAATAATAATTAATTAATTTAATCCTTTAAAAATTATAATGATATAGACCATTAAAATTGTGACTTGCAGTTTTACTAATTAGTAATATTTCTAACATCGAAGCTAAGCCAAATTTCTCAGACGTCAAATAAATTTGAAAAATAATATTATGTTGAGATATTTCGCAACAGGATTAATATATACGGAATTACTTGAACTTGCAACTTGTACCTACTTGATACTTAAACTTAAAAACCATAAGTTAACTTGGGAGAAATTATTATATATATCCTTCTCACCACATCATTCATGTTCTCTTTCCAATTACTTAATGACATTTCAGTAATTTTTCGCATGTCATTGATACATAATTTTAATAATTCTTTTACCATGAACCTTGAACCTCGAATTCAAACCCCAAACCCTAAATCTCAAACCCAAGTTTAAAATTCATTGTTTGGGGTTCAAGTTCAAATTCGGTGTTCAGAGTTTAGGGTTCGAGATTCGGGATTCATGGTTCAAAGTGAAAAATTACCAAAATTATGTGCCAATGACATGGGAAAATTACTGAAATGTCATTAAATAATTGGAAAGAGACCATCGATAATGTGGTGGGAATGTTCATAAAGTAATTTCTCGTTAACTTGATACTTTTTTTAGGTACCTGATTAACACTGTTAAAATGCACTAACCTAGCATTCCAATAACAGGGTAACATATAGCGACCCCACTTTTTTGCAATGTGGCAAAAATAAAAATAAAAAAAATTTAAATTTTATTATAATTTTTACTATATATCATCGTACTATTGATCGTCAATGTCATATCAACTTTATTTCATCTTTAATTTAATTTTTGTTATAAAATCACATTATTTTCACACATAAGTAAAAGAATAAAATAATTCACTACTATTAATACATTATTATTTTAATCTTATAAATTTCACCTCTTCCTATTTTTTTATATTCAAATATTCCTTCTTATGTACACAAAAACATAAACATGTTTAACAAATACATGTAAATATATTTAAAGAAACAACTTAAACATGTTGAACTAAACATATATTTACTTCTTATTAATGAAATATTAAAAAATATTGCCGTGCAAATACATTAAACATATATTAAAAAAAACACCTGCAATTGCGTGCATCAAATTATAATATTGCCGTGCAAATTAATTTGCATATTTTTTATTGTGCATATTTCCTTCTTATAAATTAATATATATATATATATTATAATAATAAAATATTTATAATACTCTTATTGATAAATAATGTATTCATTGTTATAATATAAGTCGATAATGGCAATAGAATGATAACAAAGTAATAAAAAAAGAAAAATAAAACACAAATTTTACGTGAAAAGTCTTTCGGGAAAAAACTATGGGAAGAGGTTGAAAAAATTCACTAATGTTGAAAACTGAATTATATAAAAAGAGTTTCAACTATATTGTTGAAAAACTCTATTTTAATAGTTGAAAAACTCTATTTTAATCAATGTCAAATAGAAGAAGTGTAATTCTAAGCGGATTTTATTTGTGCAACCTGGTCCGTACCACGGGGGCCAAACCAATTTTATGCTTAATGAGAATGTGGCGGGTTTTCGCCCTCGGCCTTTCACCCCCACAAATCTCATTATTTTTCCACTACATTTTATTTCTTTAACAAGTGATGAGATTCGAATCACAAAACTTTAACATTCATCTTTACACATATAATATATTATATATCCATTATTGATTTAAATAAACTATATTTATTTATGCAACTAACATCTTGGGTTGATGATGTGATATATTTGCTCATGTATTATTAAAACTTATGGTTACTAAATAGAAATACATTGTTTACATAACAATGAAAAACTTCTATACAATTAAAATTTATTTACAAAGAATTGGCAAGTTATGATTTAGACAATAACCATTCGAAAGTTTGTCTTATACACTCTATGCTCATAAAGGATTGGCAAGTTATGATTCAACATATATCAAGGGAGCAAAATAAAGTAACGGATTGCATATCAATTATGGGAACAAGAACATTGAACTTGATTTGATATTTCGAAGATCCGTCAGCAAGTGTGCGGGAATTATTAGAGGGCGATATTCAACATGCAAGCATAAAGCTAAACTCTTCTTAGAGTCATGTAATTAGAAGAATATTTATATTTTATTTTAACCAAAAAAAAATTATTTACAAATTATTTCATTTTATGATTTTATACAATTACACGTATAATTAAACCAAATACTTATATTTATACAAGTTATATTAACTAATAGGTGTTTTTTTTCATGATTATATATTAGTAATGTATTTTTTTAATTCCACAAGTAAACTTAAAAAAATTTATCATATGTAGATCTGATCATAGGTTGTGCCATTTAAATTGGTCAGAAGGCCAATCTGATAAGTGGGAGGGTTTAAGCAAAAATATAAATCCAAAAATGAACTTAGACAAAAAAATAAGACCATTTAAAAAACATGTTAGGCTTCAGGTAACTTTTTTTTTACCACCTTAGACTCGAATTTGCAAAAAAAAAAAAAAAACTATTGTTTTGTCACTATTTTCACATTGTTTTGCAATCATTTAATTATTATATTGTTATTATTTTGTTGTTATTATTTGGGTATTGTTTTGTTTTATTATTAATTCTGCTATTATTTTAGATATATTTGTTTGCTAAGTTGCATCTATCTTAATGTTATTTAAGTATAAAAAAAAATTTAATTTATTTTCAATTTGTTGGGAAACATTTATTTTGTATATTTGATTTATAATATTTTTTAAATTTATTTTTATATAAAAAAATTCAATACAAACAGACCGAGTCAAGCTCGGGTTTTAATTTTTATATATGAATCAAGCTTGGATAAAATTTTATATCCATTTTTCGAACCAGACCAAAAAAATGAACCTAAAATTTAACCTCAACCCAAACTAATTCATGATCAACTCTAATCATGTGTCTCATTTATATATATATATATATATATATAAAAGACATACTTCTCATTATCTTGATTCTCTGTTTACAAAGTATAAAAACTATACTAATAATTTATCAAATATTTTTCTTTGTTCATTCCCCAAACGTAATTGAAACTTTTTATCTATTTCTGTCGTTTTTAAACCCTAATGTAAGCAATATGCTTTAAAATACTTTCAAATTTCTAAATATCTTTTAACTGATTGATAAATAATTTTGTGCATTTCTATTATATATGTATATATATTATAATTTGGAATCATTAATTATATATTTACATATTATATCAATTTTATTTTACAAATTTTCTTTTTTATTGTTAAATATAAATTATATTTATAATATTTAAATATATTATAGTTCAAAAACCTATACAAACAATTTAATTTTGACTATAGTTTACATTGACCGGAGTCAATTGCTTAATAATTTTAACTAAATCTTTTAGGTATAAATAGATATTTTAATCAAAGTCATGATTTTTTTTATTCTAAATGTTTTTCATTTTGATGAAAAATAATAATTAATTTACATTTATTTTAAATGTTAAATTTTAATATTCTTACTTATTTGACCCTTTAATTTTATTGATAAAAATTATTTTAACCCTTTATTTAATTTTTCATCTATTTTAATTTTTAAACTTATATTATTTATCAAATCACTTCAATGAAATATTAACATTTATTATGTCAACAATTATTTTTTAAATTTAAAATATTATAAAAATTATTTTTTTAATTATTCAAATTAATATTTAAATATAAAAATATTATTTAATATATTTAAATTTTAAAAAATTAATTAATTACTAATATAAGATACACATGAATTGTTGTCATATAAATATCAGGTCGACAAAATTAATAACAATGCAAGTTCAACAAATTGAAAAAAACAAAATTTTATTTTAACACAATAGTTAAACTTACCTATAACCTCTCTTTTTTAACCCTTAAATAAAAGAAACAACATATTTTTAAAATTACCTATAATACTGATGCTAATCGAGACTCAATCAACAAAAACAAAATATAAAAAATTAAACAAAAAAATTATTTTTTACAAAATTAAAAGACTAAATAAATCATTATACTTCATCATAACTAGTAATAGATATCTTTATATGAAATATTTTCAAATTTTATTTTAAAAGAGTAAAATTGAGACATTTTTAAGTGTCCAAAACTCAATTCTGAATATTTTGAACAAAAATCATTTTCCTTCTAAAGTGTCCAAAGCTTGAAATGTTCAAAAGTGCCAATTTTGAACCATGGCCTCGTTTATCTCAATAATAAGCATACGATAATATGATATTGCCCAAGAAATCATTATAACAAACAAATGAACATAAACCCAGATGATACATAGATTTAAAATACAAAATATTGCCCAACAATGTTTTCTCACAAAAGACAATTCCCCTACTCTTTGGCCATTTAAAAAAAAAAAAAGAAAAGCAGTTTTGATGTGCTCATACAAAGCTTCAATTTTCATTATTACTCGAATTATTATCATATGCCTGATTCTTCCATGGATATGCAATCCACAAGAAATTAAAAACCACTTCCGGGTACAATTGAATTTATGCCTACTCATTGAAACAAACATCTACGATAAAATTGTGGTGTCACTCGATTGGAGCAGCATACCTCTAAAATATTCAGTCGCGAGTTGCTCCTACCAGTGCAACGTGCTCGATTAGGTCAAGTACTCGGTTACTGTAAAGGAATTTCAAGAAAAACCATCAGATTAGATAATATGTATTTCAAAGGAGTCAGTGTCTCGGTCAAGTACTTGATTAAGTACTTCACTGTGGCGTTTGCTTTTGTGTCTGGACGTGAAGCAGGGCATGTAAGTGTGTGCACTGGAAGAGTATATCATGAAAGGGCTCAGTGTGTGCCTATGTGCTAGTGGATGTGTCGCAAGCAAGAAAGAGTGAGAGCTTAAAACATACCTGTAGCCCCATTCATTGTCATACCATGAAACAAGCTTCATGAAAGATTTACTTAACCCTATTCCGGCTTTCGCATCAAAAATGCTTGACCTGGGATGGAAAAACAAGTCCTTTAGAAACTTAAATGCCATCAATCAATAAATGGGAGGGAGAAAAAAAATTGAATGTGTAATTCACTGAATAGCCAAATCTAAATGAAGCATACTTGGATGCCATAAAAAATACAGCAATAATAGAAAAAACCAACTGGACATTACAGTATAACAGCAAGTATTACTTAATTATCAGGTTAAAGATTTAAAACCAAATGACCTATTCTTGAAAATCAGACACTATAGGTAGGGCAGGGTCGACAAACACATTAAGACCTTTTGTGCCTAAGTTATACTCAAAATGCTTGTAAGCCTCCACTTCATATGAAGTATACAACAGACCGCATCACAGTGAAAGGCATGTTCAATGGATGTGTCATTAGAGAGAGAGGATACCTCGAATCACCAACAAAATCATTAGAGACAACATCTTCATCTGTGTATCCAAGAATGCCTTTAAGTGGCCCCTCTGCAGCATACCTTCATTTGGAAATTAAGGTAGAATTACAGGGAATGTTAAATATACTTGCATAATGATAAGGGAAAAAAAACAACCAAAAGTTAGAAAACTCACTTTATGACTGCTTTGACATCCTCATAGGAGGCACTCTTCTGAAGTCTACAAGTTAAATCCACAACAGAGACGTTGGGTGTAGGAACACGGAATGCCATTCCAGTAAGCTTTCCATTAAGTTCAGGAAGAACTTTTCCAACGGCCTATAAGGAAAGCAGAGAGATCATAATTTAATTTTAGTTACAACAATAGTTCGTAAATGAAAATCCAGGATGGAATATATTTGGCTATTTCTCTCTAATACCTTTGCAGCACCAGTTGAACTAGGGATGATATTTTGGCCAGCTCCTCTACCTCCTCTCCAGTCCTTCATTGAAGGGCCATCAACAGTCTTCTGAGTTGCTGTATGTTAAAACTACCGCATTAACATAAAATGCAATATCATGTACAGTAAAAAAGAATTACAGGCAGATAATGACAGGATACCTGTAGTTGCGTGGACAGTTGTCATTAAACCCTCAACGATACCGAATTCCTCATGGACCACCTGCGACATTTTATATCACAAAAACTGAAGAAAACTGCCAAAGAAGAAGAAAAGCAAACCAGATGCTTCACTGGGAAATGACCAGGTTAAATTAAATAATGCTGTAAAAATTGGCACATGAAATTTTCATCTGCTACAAACTCAAAACATACAAAAGCAAAATCTTTGAAAAGTGAAAGTCCTACAAAGAGACCAGTACACCTCAACAAAAAACAATGGAAGAACAGATTTTAGTTTAAATGCCCTTCTTGGTGATGAGATTGATATGCTTAAAATCAGAGAATGCAGTCAAACCTTGGCAAGTGGAGCTAGACAATTGGTAGTGCAACTAGCATTAGAAACTATGTCCATGCTTGGATTGTAGGTGTTCTCATTTACTCCCACCACAAACATAGGTGCATCTGCTGAAGGAGCTGAAATTACAACTTTTTTGGCACCACCCTGCAAAACACATTCATGCATGTTCATTTTGGAGAATTGTCCGAAGTGCATGCACTCACAGGTGTGCTTGTGCTATGGGATGACAGGAAAGTAAGATAACTAACCTTCATATGTGCTGAAGCCTTAGCTAATGTGGTGAAAACACCAGATGACTCAACAACAAACTCAGCCCCATAATCACCCCAAGGGATCTCTGCAGGGTCCCTGGTGGACATTATTTCTATGTTATCCCAAGATAGTTTAATAGCAACTTTTAATGAAATCAAGTAACAGAATTGTGTTGTAATTTGCAAAATTAAAGCCATGGGAATAAAATATCCAACTGAAGCTATGTAGTTCAAATTCCAATCAACATTCATGAAAAAACTCTCCAGAACAATACCTTTTGCTTACAACCTGTATTTGCTTGCCGTTAATTTCCAAGGTGGACTCATCCACAACTCTGATAGTTCCCTTAAAGGGGCCATGAGTAGAATCATATTTGAACATATAAGCCTGGACAAAATTTGACGTAAAAGAAAAAAATACTTCAGAATTGTTGACGTCTTTTATAAAGCAGGGAAAAAATTTAATAGCAACACAAGGCTATAGACCAAATCTAAAGAGCAAATGGGCAGACTTACCATGTACTTGGCATCAATAAAAGGATCATTGACAGCTACTACATCAATATCATCCCTTGAGGTTGCTATTCGTAAAACCAACCTTCCAATCCGACCAAAACCTGCAAAGGTTCATTGTAAAAATTGAGTTGATACAGGATAAATAAAGCTACATAAAGCAACAGAGACCACTGAATTAAGGTAAATCAACTTGGTTTAGCACTTTGGAACCTAAAACAATTACATTGACAGGATTCTAGTTCTCTCCCATGTTAGTCCACGTGCTTACCGGGCCCATCCAGCAAGATCTAAAAAACGTTTTTAGCTCCACCTACCTCAAAATACAGAATAGATAAAAAAACTGAACTAAAGGTCAAAAGCTAACTTAACGGTAATGACAGTGTAAGCATCAATCCAAGTTCTATTATAGCACATATAGTTTCTGAAACTTTTCAATCATATAAACTCTAACAGTATAAATGAAGTATGAACCGCAATTCTTCACAACTTTTCCTACCCTGGGAAAGGTTGGGTACCAAATGGCACATGCCTACGTTACCCTACCAAAACCCCAACGCTCACTAACCACATGAGCTAAACATGAGATGCTAGTCAATTTCTATTTTGCGAGCGTATTCACAACAACTCAAGTACGCAAGATAACTGGATAGAAATAATTTCTACGGAGATTAAAGAAAGAACATGGTAAAGATGCATATAACCATCAAATAAAGCAGAGAAAAACTTTAAATCAAATTAAGAAAACATACCATTGATTCCAATCTTTGTCTTCCCACTGCTCCGTGACTCTAAATAAATTAGGAAACAAGCAAAAAGCAGAACATCAATGCATACAACTTATGAACTAAGTTAAAAGAATTAGATAAGCCTTTTTAATGTCCTTGTCACCCTTCCAACCAAAATAAAAGAAGGTAACAAATTCTTACTTGGAATTGTAGGAGGAATTTCAGTAGCCGTAGCTTTGATGGGTTGGATACTCCTTGAGTTGCATTTCCTAAATTTTTAAAACCCTTCAGTATCAGAGGAGGAAAAAAAAACAAATATTTGCACAATAAAGAACAGAAAAATGACTAATCAATACGTGTAACTCAACTGTAATGAAGAAGATCTAGTTGAAACAGCGGCTCCAAAAAAGGAGTTGAAATTTCCACCAAAACCAAGGCTGGAAACCTAAACAATACAGCATTTACATTGATATTGTCAAAAAGTACATTGAGATATCCAACTAACAATAAAATAGCAATGAAATATAAACTAAAAATAATTAAAATTAAAATTTTAAATATATACTTCATATAAGTTTTTTTAAATTTCATAAATTCATCGAAATAACGACTTAACACTTAACAGGTAAGGCTTACTCACCAATCAAACAATCGAAACGTAACTAAGTCAATCTAAACCCAAAAAGCAAATAAAAGAATGGCTGGAAAAGTATTATAATTCTTAAGACTCCGTTTGGTTGCAGAGAAAACGTCCTAGAAAAATAATAATAAAGACAAAAGAGAACGATTTGATGTTGCACAAATTTCAGTCGTTCAGCTGAAGTGTAAGGTAAGCTTAGCTCAGCTCTTAATATTTGCTTCCTTAAAAAAAAGGAAAAAGAAAAAAGAAAAGTAGAAGAAAAATCGTTTTCACTTATTTTAAAAGCTAAATACGGTGTTGATCAGAGGAAACTGAAGGCGACCTTGAGGCGAGCAGAGGGTGAGAGAGATAGGTCGGACCGATCGGAGGCGGCCTCGATGAGAGAGGCGGAGGAGGCGGAGGCGGCGGCGGCGGCGGATCTGAAGAGAGAAGAAAAAGCCATTGCTAAAAGCTTCAGAGACGAATAAAAAATGAATAAAAACCCTAAAGGAAACTGTTTAAGTAGAAAGAAGAAGAGAACGTTTTGGCTTTTGGCTGTAGAGAGCAAAGCACGAGGACAATTGTGAAATATATAGTATGGAAAATATGAAAATGAAATTGTTTATGCTTTTCGAAGCCAAATCAAAACAGACACGACAATTTTTATATTATGTTTTTTGGTATATTTTTAAAAGGTAAAAAGTCCTCTCCAGTCCCTCTCAATTTGGAATTGGAGCAATTAAGGACAATTAATCACGATATTAATGCTTTCTGTTAATTATACGTAATTTTAATCGTTACAATAATAAATTTAATCCTCAAAGTTTAATTTTTTTAAATTCAGTAATAATTTAACAAATTTAGGTTGCAATATTTGTGTAAACATTGAAGCTAAATTTGTTAAATCATTACTAAATTGATAGAATTTTTTAAACATTGAGAGTTAAATTTATTATTACACCAATCAAAATTATGTATAATTTACTGAAGACATTAATGTCGTGATTAATTATCCTTAATTGCTCACATTCGAAATTGCAAAAGATTAAATTATTTTGTTTTTAAGGGACCAATTTGATTAATTTTAAAATCGAGAGGAATTGGAGTCAGGAGAGGTCTCTTTACCCTTATTAAAATTTATTTTTAGTGTCATATAGTATTTCTTTTTAAAACCAATTTGAATCAAGTAAATCAAAGTTTGATATTTGCTAAAACCACGAGTTTAAATCTTTTGAATCGAGAAAACAATGTTTAGATAATTACATCCCTCGTATAAGAAATTCAACTTATTTCAGCTATCAAAAACAATAAGATATTGGCTAAATGTTGAAATTGGGACTAAACATTTAAAGAGTTGTTCCAATTAAACCATTTAAAATGGTTAAATCAATTTGAAAATGTTAAAATAAAGGTTTTTCATTCTTCTAAATTTTAGCACAAAATTATATGAATATTGATGTGGTACAAAAAAACATAATTTGAAACTTGATTTACTATATTTGAGAAGTCTTTTGATCATTTTAAAATGTTTTAGCTTTACTTCAATCAATTAATTATAAAAAGTTTAACTCAAATTTTATAATTTTATAAAATTTTTAATAATTCAATGATTATTTTGTAGTTTTTAAATTTGAATGATTAAAATATAAATTCAGTAATAATTTAGTGACTTTAGCGTAATTTACCCTTTCATTAAAACGCCTATATATTCACAATCTGATAATTAATGATTTGTATTATATAAATTTAATTATTACAATAAATTATTTCAAAATTAGAAAAAATATTTGAGATAATTACAAAGATATTTTAGATTTAAATACACTATCAATGTATCAATATTAACTTTAATTTATATTTATATTTTTTATTTTTTTACTATACCTTATAATATATTTATTAAATCTTAAATTTGATTATAAAATTTAAAATACATTAATAAATTGTGTAGTATAAACTTTAATATCAAAATATTTATGTTATATTTTATTATCCTATTGTTTGATATTTGTATGGTGATCATTAGGAATAATTTAAAAATAGAAAAACTATTAAAAGAGCAAAGCTTCTTAAGGAACCTGAAAAGCCACGATCCAAATAACAAACTCTTTTTTAATTATTTTTTAAATAAAAAAAGGAAGTCACTATTACTTTCTAGCGTCTGCGTGCATCACGTGACTGTTACGTGAACACGTGAGTACCCAAGACAAATCTTAACCGTAGAAATTATTTGGGTGTTTTCCATGAAAATTACAAAATAAGGTAACGTGTAAAAAATAATTTATTTGTACTAAATTACAAAATCTATATACTATTTGAAGAATTAATAAACTCTTTGTTATGCTAATGAGCTTTAGTAATGTTTCTCAAGGCACCTGTATTATTATCGAATTAGTCATAACATTAATTTTTAATTTAATTAATTTAATTAAATAAATTATTAAATCGATATGTAGATCAATTAACTCTATTTTTTATTTCAAATCGATATATTGGTTTCTAATTTGATTGGATAGTTTAGTTCTAAAAATAGTGGTTGAATCGAGTTGCTTATGTCTTTAAATATCCAAATTCAAGTTATATTATATATGTGCATAACAAAAATAACGATAAATTTAACTTTTAATATTTACATTTTTTATTAATTTGATCGGTGTTATTTTTTAAGTTAAATTTGACCATTTAAATTTTAAAGAAAGTCAAATTATTTTTTTAAAGGAGATACTAACTAAAACGTTAATCATTTAATGATGTTGGCATGACGGTTCATATATACTTTATTCTAACACGACAATATATGTTTTTTTGTCACGTCAACAAATAACTTAAAAATAAAAATTCAAAAAAATAGCGTGAAGTGCATATGAATATCATGTTTAAAAAATTTAATGGTTTGTTTAGTATGAGCATTTCGACTATTTTTGAAATTTTGATGGTCAAATTCAATATTTTTTTTAAAAAGATTGAGAGCACCAACAAAGTGGTTAGAACTTAGGAGTAAAAGTGAACTTCTTTATCAAATATTTGAATTAAGTTCAAATATTAAAGTTATCATTATTGGGAAGATTTTACTTGAATATTATCTCGATTTGAAAATAAATGAAAATGATTATACTGAAAACAAAAGGTTGAGGAGTAAATTTAGTTAAAAATAAAAATAAAATTTGATAAAATATTTAATAATTAAAGACTAAATTTATTTTATTTTATAAAATATATCAATAGTAATACATAAGATTTTTTTTATTATTTACAATTCATGAAACATGAGAGATGAAATCGGGTCGGGTCGGATTTGAAGTTGCATTGAAGAGGTGAGAATGGCGATGTAAGGCATTGTTCCCAAGAAGCAGTAATTGATGAAGACAAGTGGGGGACTGTGTGAATCACGTCTAGGTGACGTTGTCGCGTAGCGGAGGGCAACAAACTAAACTAGGCGGAGTCCTCGAAAATGCCGAGGGAGGTGGACTGATTCACGGCCTTTTTCTCTTTTTAGATTTCACCGGTCCTACACCGTCCCCTCTTCTTTGGCCTTTTGCCTTTTTTAATTATTTTTGTTATTTTATTCATTTTTAAAATGTTAACGTTCAATACTAATCAAAATAGGTTAAAATATGGTATAAGTTGTTATATTTTTTATATATTTAAAATTTAATCCTTTAATTTTTTGGATTTAAAAATAAAAATTTGGTTTTTAAGCAGTTGATTTTTTTTTTTGTTAAATTCTGATTTATTATAATATTATTTATTTTGTTACAAGGCTTTTAAGTTTTTTTATTGGTTCAAATATAACACAATTTAATAGTCGAATTCTTTTTGGGTGATTACAATATTGGGAAAGGAGAAAGGGAAGACCTTTTTAACTCGTGTTATTTAGGTGTCAACATGAGCTTTATCCACTACTTCAAGTCAATCGTGGCAACAACAAAAAATAATTGAATTAATAATTTGACTTGAATTTTGAAATTTAAAAAATTAAGGGATTAAATTCTTCAAAATAAAAATAGAATGACCTAATTTTAAATGTATTAAGAATAAAGAGATTTAGAGCATATTCTAACCATCAAAATATTATGCTATATAAAAGGTTAAAATATGCCTATAGTCCCTGTACATTTCAAAAATTAGGAATTTAGTCTTTATACTTATATTTCTAAGAACTTAGTATCTCTACTTTGCATATTCCAAAATTTAGGTCCAACTGTTAATATTTTCTTTGTTAAATTTAAGTTAATTATAAATATATTTTTCAATTACATAATTATCAAGTGAGTAATTTTTTTATTTTAAAATATCACATCAATAAATTCAATTAAAAATATTAAAGTATTAATCATTAAACTTAAATTTAAAATTTAAAAAAATAAAGAGATTAAATATTAACATATAAAAATTTAAAACTAATATATAGTTTAGTGGTGGGTAGGTGAGGTTAGATTGCGCTACTTCATCTTTGCTTGTACCTACCTCTACCAATCAACATGTGAAGTGTCCACCAAATGAAGGGTGGGTGCTTTCTCACAAAATTAATTCAAACTTAACTATAAAATAATAATAATTTGATCTCCTTTTCAAAAAAAATATAAATCATAAATGTACTCGTCTGTTTTATAATTTGAGTATAGTCCTGTTTTAACAGAGATGATATTTAAATAAAGCCTGGTTTTAAAATTCGAATTTTGTTAAAATAAAAAAAATTCATCTATTTTAATATGTCATAATTTAGTATTTGTATTTTATGAAAATTTAATAATTAGTGTAATTACAGCAATGATGTGGAAAAATTTTCATTTAAGTTTATTTATAATTTATAAAATTTTAAATTAATAATGGTAAAACAGTATTTTACTCTCAAAAATGATAAAATTTTGTATTTTATAAATAAATAACCTATTAAAATAGTGAAATTGAATTTTTACTACCGTAAAAAAATAAAATCTAATTTCGATCCCTATACACGACTGACGCAACTCGAACCTATACCACACTTAAGACAATGAACACTTTTAATTATCAAGCCAACACATAGCATTTCCAATTAAATTATTTTTGAATTGTGATATATAATGTTCAATTATTAACTATGATTGTATTTAATTGGATTCTTTGAACAAAGTAAATTAGATATATATGAATTTTGTAATTATCAATCAATATAATTGTACTTATCAAAAAAATTATTAATGTAGTTATTAACAAATCTAACTATCAATTTTTACTATCTTTTTACATATAAATTATTGAACTATTGATTCTCGAATTAATAATTTAATGATAATATTTAATAATGTTACAAAAAATAAACTAATTTTTTAATTTTCGTAAGATATGATAATTAAAATTTGAGAAGTGTTAACTTATCAATTTTCATAAAATAGAGAAATAAAATTCATTATTTTTCATATTTAATTTTATATGTTTTATTGTTTTAAATAATTAATTTAAAATTTTTTACTATTTTTTAATATAATTACAAACGTAAAATAATATTTATATTGTAAGTTAAATAAATTTCAAATTTTCAAAAATTACACTTGGATTCGTTCTCAACTTCTCATCCTTGAATTTTCTTTTTTCACTACCCTTTTCGTCACGTAACTGGGTATTTAGGAAAGGCCCACCACCCACGGGCTTACCACGTGCTCTGTAGCTTTCAGGTAAAATCCTAAATTACCCTTTCACTTTACTCTTTTCCGCAAAATAGTCCCCTTCCCTAACAGAGAAGCGTTTGAGAAAAAAAGAAATTTGAGAGAATTCAAAATAGAATAGACTGAACTAATTTTAATTTGAATATTATTTTAATGTATTCGATTTGATTTATACGGAGTAATGATTAATTTTTTTGTTAAACATTATTTTGATACGGGTTCAAATCAAATTATTACATCTTCACCCCCAATATTGTATAAAAAAATTAAGGGTAAATTCCACCAACAGTCACTCAATTTTGAGGTAACTGACAAAATAGTTACACTGATTTCAATTTAGTCACTCAACTTTAGAAAAATAATAAAACAACTCTTTTAATCATTTTTCGTTACAAACGTAACGGAAAAGTGATATGGCAGTTAACCAGCCACCACGTTATTTCCAACCTAAAAAATATATAAGGGTAAATGACAAAACAATCACTTAACTTTGATTTAAATGACAAAACAATCACTCAACTTTGACCTCAATGACAAAACAGTCACTCAACTTTCAAAAAATAACAAATCAGTCCTACTAGCTTTCAAAAAACCAAACACCCAAAAAGAAAAACAAATAAAACATTTGAATGAATTATTCTCGTTCAGGAAGAAAGCAGAGAACCATGGCTTCCTCATTGTCACTAATCCAAAATGCCATTTTCGATATCCTTTCTACATTACCCCTTAGGTCCGTGAATCGATTTAAATCCCTATCCAATGATTGGGCTTACCTCACCCCGACCCCAACTTTCGTTGTCAACCATCTCCGTCGCTCTTCTTCTGATCCATCTCTCATCCTCCTTTGCTACAATATCCAGTTCGATTTCGACTTTGAGATCTTTCAAATCACTGACCCGACCTAAAATTTCACTTGTCGACATTTGGTTGTCCATTTGGAGGAATTGCTTCCTTTATTCTTGAAAATCATAGGTTCAATTGATTGTTTTGTTTGGATGTTCCGCTTGTTTTGCTTTTGATTTTGTTTTATGCAACTTGATAATGTTAGCAATGGAGTTAGTATTGTTTAGCTTAATCAACAACCTTTTTGTTTTTATCATCATATCCCATGAAGATCTCAACAAATTCGAGTCATTTTGGCTCTTAAATAGCTTGAATGTTGCTTTAGAGGTTTTTCTCCTCATTGGTTTTATTGTAGGCACTGATAGTTTGACCCAAAATTGTCTTCAATCCTATTTAGATCTGGTTTTTTCAGCGTCAATGGCTTTGGGTAGTAGAAAAAGACAGTCGGATCCCAATAGTGGTGGCTCCTCTATTGAAGGGTTAAAAAAGAAAAAAAAATGATAGGGTGGTGGTTTGGAGGTCAACGATGGTGACGTTAAAGATGGTTGTGGCGCAGGCGGTGACGACAAGATTGTTAGGATGGAGAAGAAGAAATATGAACATATTGGACCATTTACGCAAAAAGTAAAAATATTGGGCCATTTATTAAAAAAAACAAAAAAAAGTCACTCAACTTTACCTCGTGTAACATGACAAGTTAACTGATCACATCAACTAATTTACTAGCCACGTCACCTATCTCGTTAGTCTTGTAACAAAAAATGTTAATGAGTGATTAATTTGCCAATTTTCGATAACGTTAGTGACTGATTTATTATTTTCTAAAAGTTGAGTGATTGAATTGAAACTTTGCCTCGTCCAACATGGCAAGTTAACTAGCCACATCACTTGTCCCATTAAGACAGTAACAAAAATGTTAATAATTGGCTGATTTGTCACTTTTTGATTACGTTAGTGATTGTTTTGTTATTTTTCTAAAGTTGAGTGACTGAAATGAAACCAATGTGACTGTTTTGCCAGTTACCCTAAAGTTGAGTGACTGTTAGTGTGATTTACCCACAAATTAATTTATAAAAGGATATAATTAATAAAATTGTTATAATAACCTACCTATTGTGAGCTCACTATGTGATTCACTAGCCTCATGTGATGCTTCACAAGTTAAGGATATTTATGAGACCAAGACCTTGCCGATCAATACATTGAGAACCCTGTAAGCACATACTATGGGCACCACACTCATGACAAAGATAAATATTTGTCATCTGTATATCACATTTATCTGTTATCTTGACATAACAATCTATATCTAATAAAAATGAATGTCAACAGGTCAATTAATGAGGGAACGATACATGACACCTCGTGAGGGATTGAGTATGCCCTTTATACGACCGTCCAAGACCAAAGAATCAGGATCTCTTCTGTCTCTTTCTTCTCCCTTCATACCTTCACTTATGAAAGCCCTTTTTCCTCCCCTCCAATTCTGATCACCTATGACTCTCTATCTATGGAGTGAACCCTCATGAACAATAGCAATCTTAATATGGTATCAACAAAAACTAAATTAAATATTATATTTTTTATATAATGCCTAAAACTATCAATGTCCATCCCAATCTTTAAATTAAATATAAAATTTACATAACATATAACAAGATTTTATTTTGTTATATCCCCACCTTAACATGACACGTAGCAACTTGTTAGACCAACTTGCAAATGACCCTTCGCCAGGAGTAGTCTACATATAACCTTCGCAAATAATCATTTGTATAAACCATTTGTATGGGGTAGTCTGCAAGTGACTCCATGAATCCCTTCTGAGTCAACCTAGAGATAGTTCGTTACATTGTTGGGACCATTAAGGCATAACGACCTCAAACAACCCCAATGATAAGAATGTCAAGAGTGAAACCACATAATACACTTCATGGCGACAATTAACTTGTAATGACCTTATCATTTGATCAGCACACACAACCTTGTAAGATATTGTATTGTCAACTACGTGACATTATAGGACAAGGGTGACCCTCTTATATAAGCTCGAGTGCACAAGAGACTAATGATCG
This sequence comes from Kokia cookei, assembly GCA_039519145.1. Taxonomy (NCBI): domain Eukaryota; kingdom Viridiplantae; phylum Streptophyta; class Magnoliopsida; order Malvales; family Malvaceae; genus Kokia; species Kokia cookei. The sequence goes on along the minus strand of CM076908.1, from coordinate 44,818,907 downwards.
ACTTTTTCTACCTTGAAAACTCTACACAACAACCCTAGTCTTCTTCTTTTCCCTTTTCTTACTCTAACTCTCTACTTACAATAGATGAATTGAAACTTTTCTCCACTATTCTCACCTTGTTTAACTACTTATATCAACAAAAATTTAATTTAAAATATTAAAATGCCAATCTTTTAAAAATTTAAAATTCATGAATTCAACCGTTTTAAAATTGGATTTAGATTAGTTAAATTATTTTTAGTATTTAATTTAATTTCAGTTCTGTTTCAAAACCGATATCAACCAAACCGAGCGCGCTACTCTAACATTTTTGTCCACTAAACATCAGCCACGTGGAACAAAACTCTTGACTAAACTCAATACTCTCACTGTTCGACACGCGTCTTCTCTTTGGATACCCCAGATGCCTTAATTAGTCCTTCCCCCTCTCAAAAATTCAAAGACTTCCTTTTCTTTTCTTTTTTTCCTTTATTTTTTCACATTAAAAAAACTCACCCTCCTTTCTTCTTCTCTCTTTGTTTGTATTTTTGGTTTCTTAGAAGATTCAGCTGCAAAAAAAATAGAAGATAAACTACAGGTAAATTATATGTTTTTGGGTTTTTTTTCTCTTAAAGTTATGTTTCTTTTTTGGGCTTAGTACTTTCTTGTTTGGCTGGTGGGAAAGTACCAAATAGAAAAAGAAAATACTTTTTCGCTCTTTTGGATTTTTCTCTTTTGTTTTGCTTCGGGTTTGTGTTTGTGATCTCTAGTCTTAACTTAATCTAAACAAAAATAAAAGAAAAAATATGAGAACTTCAGTAATAGTAATGTTCTGGAAATTCTGTGTTTGATTTTTTTTTTCAGTTCTTAGTTATTATCAGGAAGCAAGCAGAGTAATTAGGCTTATTATTTGGCTAAAATGGGTCAGAATTTTACTTAAAATCATGTGTTATTTAGGCATTAAAAAGTAATGGTTTTTTTGTTTGTTTAATTTCTTTCTTTTTCCTTTTATAAATTAAAATTGCAATTGCTTGGTTTTAATTAGGTTACTTCATGCATGTCCATTGCATGGGTTGTTTTAAGAGTTTTTGATGGATAATTTGTTGTTAATTTAATTTAATTATCATTTACGCCTGCAAATTGGAATAGACTAGTGAATTTCAAGTAGTTGGTTACATGATTTATTTTAATTTTCAATTTTATTGATTTCTGAAAATGATTTTTTAAAAGAAGATTGAATTGAAAATTGTCTTAATTGCTGTTTTTCTTTGGTTTCTCAAATTGAAATTGCTTTTGCATTTTCCATTTTTGATATACTTGCATACGCTCAAGCTTGAACCTTTGCATTATACAGAATCAATGAGTATCATATACGAGTAAATTCATTTTTTATATCTATACACACACATATATATATATATGAATATAAATTTATACCTATACCCATGTCCGAATATGTGTCATAAATCTGAGTATTTTAGGATCTATTACGTAAAGATTTATCTTTAGACTTTGGGATGCTTTCCTTTTGGTATCATCGAGAAGCAATACTTTGTCATGGTGGCGAAACCGGAAAAGAGATGCAATTTATGGTGTTTTTCTCCCGAGTTGTATGCCGTATGGTATCGAATCTTGAAAATGGTGGTATGAAGAATATATATGTTAGCAATGTTACACTTATATGGTATCTGCTTGATGTATACTTTGTTATCTCGATTCGTGACAGCGCAGGGTATTTTAGGATAGAACGTGGGCAAAGGGATCTTTTGGGAAATTACCATGGATCGATCTGAGCAAACCGAACAACAGCAGCAACAGCCTGTGATGGGAGTTGTACCCGGTACCGGACCGATGGGTTATTCTACTGGTCCTTATCAAGCTGCTCCAGTGGCTGCTTCCGGCACTCCAGCAACGGCTGTCCCTTCACCAACTCAGCCTCCGGCTACTTTCTCTGGTTCTCCGCACCAACTTGCATACCAACAAGCTCAACAATTCCACCACCAACAGCAACAGCAACAACAGCACCAGCTTCAAATGTTTTGGGCTAACCAAATGCAAGAAATTGAGCATGCATCGGACTTCAAGAACCACAGTCTCCCGCTCGCACGGATCAAAAAGATAATGAAAGCAGACGAAGATGTGCGAATGATATCGGCGGAAGCTCCTGTTATTTTCGCGAAAGCTTGTGAAATCTTTGTCTTGGAACTGACCTTACGTTCTTGGATCCATACAGAAGAGAACAAAAGGAGGACCCTACAAAAGAATGACATCGCAGCCGCCATTTCACGGACCGATGTCTTTGATTTCTTAGTTGATATTATCCCGAGAGACGAGTTAAAAGAGGAGGGACTTGGTGTCACCAAGGCCACCATTCCTTTCGTTGGTTCACCTACCAATATGCCATACTATTATGTCCCGCAACATCCAGTGGGGCATGCAGGGATGACAATGGGAAAGCCGATTGATCAAGCTGCAGTGTATCTCGGCCAACAGCCTCGACCGCCTGTGGCTTTCGTTCCATGGCCCCATGGTCAGCCACAGCCACCACAGCCGCAGCAATCTGAACAGCAGCAAAGTGATTCTTGATTGACAAGGGATGAGCCCCATGACATTGTAATGTCGACACTTCTAATGGTCGGAAATTGAATTTAGCACTGGTTTGTTCGTAGTTAGGTTGTCGTTGTAGGTTTATGGAGGAGCTGGACTCCGAGTTTAGGCTTTTTATGAAAGATAGAAGTTCTCGATGTTGCTATGTTTATGTTTTTAATGGAGGAGCGATTAGTCGGAAAAGCTTCATTCCGAGCTAATCGTGGATTCTACAACTAAAGCTGAATACATTTCTCTGTTAAATTCAAATATGTTTATTATTCGAATTAAGTATGATTATTATTATTTAAATTCGAATTAAATAACATTATGGGTTAGATATTTGAATTTGTTGCAGAAGTAATACTGACATGGATGATAGAAAATCAAAGGTTAATATCTTCATTTGCAAGCAAAATGAAAATGTACAAGTTTCTGTATCTTTTGTAAATTTAGAATTTAATCTCTATACTTTTATTTTTAATAATTCAGTCCCTCTACTTTTCATCTTAAACCTCATCCCCATCCCCATCCCCATCCCCATCCCCATCCCCATCCCCATCCCCATCCCAACCCCTTTTCTTCTTAGGTCCAGTAGGGCCTTCTTCTCCTAAAACTTCCTTCGGCAAGCTTTTCACAATTTTCTCAAATCCAGGCAACAATTTCCCCACTTTCTTAATCTCATCACCCCAATCATAGCTCACCTTTGGCCCCCATTCCCTGCAATAATTCAACCATGGCGGTTCAACAACATTGTTCCCCAAATACTCCCCGGCAACTAACTCAAATCCCACCCCAGTATCCATTAAAATCTTGCTCTTAGAAGTATCGTTTCGGATCCCAAAAGCTACGTTTCCTTGCAAAACCAGCCCTGGTTTCGAATACATAGCATGCCCGTGCAATGATGAATACGTGCACGGCTTGTTTCCGCCATTGAATTCCAGCTCCGACGCCGTCACCCATGAGCCTCCACTGTGAGCTGAGAAATACACACTTTGTAATTCACCGATCAAGTTGCTGATTCTCAATGTTATGTGTTCCCAATCGCCAACGTGTTCTCCGATCTTTCCTAATGGTATGTCGATGAATATCACTTTGGCTTTGGCTCCGCCATTGAAAGGGTAAAAAACCCATATCTGAATATCTGTATATGTTGCACCCAACATGGGTTTTACGTGTAAATAAACTCAGGTTTCCTTTAAATCTGCTTTTTTCACTTTCTCTTTTGATGGTTCGTCGATGGGGAGATCTAGCCAATAGTTTCCGTCGTTTGAACCACCTTGGGGATCGATTCGATCAGGACTGGATTTGACTCGTTCCCTTTTGTATATAGTAATCCGCCATTGATGAAAAACCAATTGACTGATGATGGAAGATAGGTTTCCTTAGGGTGGAAGTAAACCAATGGCGAATAAGCTTGAAACAATGTTTCAATTTGTTGAATATTAGGCACTGAAGAAAGGTAATTAGGTTTCTTGTTTTTCAAGCAAGCTAAAGGGGTATGTGAAAGGGATGGGTTATTATTTGGGCTATAAAGTGCCTACACAAACACCCATTTGTTGAGGTCCTCGATTCATCGGCATTATAGTGAAATAGTTAAGCTCATTTGCATTGCTTTCCTTCCCAAGTCCTCAAATCCATGTTTTATTCTCGGTTTCTTCGGTGAAATCGGATCGAACGCAACAAATTTTATCAATAGGTGGCTTGTGTTCAGTGTTGGTAACCACATGACCTAATGCACGATATCCTTCGGGAGCAATTGGTAACCAAATGTACCCATTGGTGTCTTGCTTGATACCTAGGGACTCACTGGTCCAAACTAGAGCGTAATCGACTGGTTCTATTAGCAAATCCTGGTTGTCTGTGTCATCTTTTGCAACAAGAACCGTCCCTGAAAGCAACTGGTTGTTCGGCTGCCCATAGTTAGCTAGCATGTGGAATCCATTTGGTATCAATGTCGGTTCGAAAAAAGTAGCACCGAGATCAGCTGGTCCGCCTTGGGAGGTGACCCACATTTTTGTAAACGTCGATATTTGACACACTTGTAGTCCACCAAGATCAATAACTCCCTTTGCAAACCCTTCACCTACATCAAATTTAAATAGCGATTACAACACAATATTTCGGTTATATAAAAAAACACAACTCGTGATTTAAATCTTCCGGTTTGGAACGTTGTTGTTAAAGATGAAAATAGAGAGGTACTTGGTGGCCATGTTGGTAACGGAGATGGAAGCTTGAAGATTGTTTCGATTGGCAAAGCTTTCTTTCTTTTGTAGTGAAGTGTAAGACAATTCCCCATACTTACCATGTTTATATCAAAGGTCACATACATACATATATATATATATATATATACATATGATTAAGTATATTGATGATCTATGGGGAAAAAGTAAAAAGTATAGGAATATATGATAACACTTAGGGATAGGGCAGCCAATGCATGTGACGTGCAAGGAACCCTATTTGTCATTGACAAGCATTTGGATGTTGTTCAACCTCTCTTCTACGAACTTCCCCCCTTATTTGTTTGGGTAAATTCATTGGTAATCACCCACTCTGGTTTTTATTTTTTTTAGGACACTCAATTATGAAAAATTATAAAATGGTCACCTAACTATTAATAAATTTCTTTTTTTGTTCACCCAACTGTCTTGGATTTTGGGTGTTTTCATTTCTACATTAGCTAGCTAGTGATAAAAAAAGAAAAAATTGAATAGTTGGATGATTATTTTGTAACTTTTCATAGTTGGATGACCAAAAAAAAATTCAAACCATAGATGGGTGACCTCTAGTGTAATTTACCCTTTTTTTTTGGATAAATATCAAAACTACATACGAACTTCGTTTCAATGTGCAATTTGATACATAAACTTTGATTTTGTGTAATTATACACATGAAAATTTGATCGTGATTCAATAATATACACAAAATTTTGATTTTAGATAAATTGTACACATTTATACTACATTTGATAGGAGTATTATTTATTCACCATGTTTTAGTATATGAGTAGTAATAAAATAATTTCATTTGGTAATTTTTAACCATTCACATGACTTGTTTTACGATCCGTTTTCGATATTTGTGACTGTCTCTCCCAACAATGTCGTCTCTAAAGTTTGAATCTATATTTCCCCTTAGAAGCACAATATACCATTGCACCCAACACTTGTTGATTTTTCATTACAGTTTTTATTAATTAAATAATTATATTATGTTTGTGAATAATGTTTGACATAAATAAAAAATAAAAAAAACTATTCTAATGGTTATTCTTGGTTACAATTGAAATTACCTCATTTTAAAGTAAAATGGTGTGAAATGAAAAAAAGAGAGGCCATATATAACAATTATTAACTACATAATTACAATAAACTTAATTAACAAAATGGAAAATGCGTGTTTAAATTCTTTATTTTGATTGCTTTAGCAGATTTTGCTTGTATGAAAGTTTAGAGAAATTATTTTACGGTCTCTTCTCATTATATTATTTATGGTCCATTCTTAATTATTTAATGATATTTCAGTAATTTTTTTTGTTATTAACACATAATTTTGGTAATTTTTTTTTTTGAATCCTAAACCCTAAACTCAAATCTCAAACTTCAAATCTAAACTTAAACCTTGAATCTTAAGCTTGAGTGTCAAAGTTCGAGGTTTGAGGTTCATGATTCAGGGTATGTATAAATGATACGAGAAATAAAATCTTAAAATCTCATTAAATAATTGAAAATGAATCATGAATAATATGATGAAAAAGATCCATAAAATAATTTATCGAAAGTTTAGAAATGCAATTAGAAATATTATACCAAAATATACTTTCCTTTTTCTTGTTTGACCCAATTAGAAATGCAAAACTCAAAAAAAAAAAATCTATTAATTTTATGAGGGCTATAGGAGACATAGTTGGAAGGGTTATTAGGATTGATTATAAGATTGATAGCGGTACAAGAGGGCTTTTTGCACTTATGGCGGTCTGTATTGTCCTTGGCAAGCAATTAGTGCTGAAATATCTCATTGATGGCCAAATCCAATTGGTTGAATATGAGTTGTTGTCGTCCTTGCCGGAAATATGGCCACCTGAAGGAGGGATGGTCGGATAATCCAGACAATTAGGAAGGTAGAAATCATGGATCCACCGAAGTTTCTCCGCTGTCAGTCAATGTGAGCAAGAAAGTTGCTGACGAGAACTATGGAGGAGTGGATGGTGGATTCTGAAACCGGAGTGGATTCTTTTTTTGAAAAGTGAATGTAGGTTGAGTGAATTTTTTTTAACAATAGATATAAGTGGTTACGATAATTGCTTGACTTATAAATAAAATAACAAAGTATTATATTGTTGACACAAATTTTTTACTGTTGTTACAATACAATTTTTTTCAGGGGTTGGTAGGAGCTTGATCTCTCTAAAATGAAAAATTTTCATTCAGGCTATTTAAAATTTTAAATTAATGAAGGTAAAATTGCACTTTGACTCCCCTTACAAATGATAAAAATTTGATTTAATTCTTCAAAAATTATAAAGATATAAACTATTAAAATGATGAAATTACATTTTTACTATCGTAAAAATTATATTTTAATTTCGACTCTTCAAAAATTTTCTAACTTCGCTCCTATTTTTTTTTCCACAGTAAGTTTTAGGAATTAACTATTTTGATGCGAAAACTTCTATATCTAACACAAGAAATCACAAAGTCAAAATTTAAAAATTGAAAGAATAGTATTGAATTGAAAAGAAAACAAATACAATTGAATTCTTAAATTTTTTTTTTGAATCATTGAATTCTTAAATTAAGTGTATTTAGTCGAGGTAGGTTTTAGGAATATCCAATTTCAATATTACTCCAATTAAAATAAATTAAATATGAATACTACGTAATCATATTAGTATATTTTTTTAAAAAAAAAGTATGAACTTCATGTGTGGCGTGATGATTAAAGGTGTTCATTATCTCAAGCTTGACTTGGGTTCGAGTCATGCTAGTCACGTTGATTATTCCGATTTTACCCTGTTATTGTAATTCACCAAAAAAATGAATTAAGTATAAAAATAATGATAAGAATTAATCAATTCAAATAAAAAATAAAGAAAATAGAAAGAAAATGATAGATTAGCTTGTGGATCATTTGGATAAACAATCAGTGGTTACATTTTTATATATGAATTTTTCAAAGTGAGTTGTGAAACTAACAGTTGATTCATGAGAAGATAACTCAACACACAAAAACTCAAATATATTAAAAAATGCATAGAAAGTTAGTTGATGTTCCAAACTTAAACAATAATAATTTTAATTAATTTAATTAAATAAATTTTATCCTATCCAAGTCTATATCAATCTTGAACTCAAACAAATTTACCCCACTTGAATCCATATCAAATTTAGTTTAGGTTGGTAAATAAAACAATAGAATATGGTCAATTATTTAAAAATATATATTTTTGGTTATAATAGTAATTACCACATTTAAAAGTAAATGATCTAAAATTAATGGGTAAATATAACAATTATAGTGTACATAATTAAAATAAACATTGGGAAATACGTGTTTAAATTGTTTACAATAAACTTTCCATTTATAGATGATGTGAGTTCCATTAGAGCAAGTTTGTTTACTACAAATAGAAAAGGCAAAACCTAAAAATATCTTAATTTTGTTGTTTTAGAAGGAAAATATTAGTGAAAGGTACATCCAAAATTCTACAAAGTGACAAATTTAGATTTGCTTTTGGACATAAACCAACATATATAGGATAATGCAACATCAATAATTCATACTCATTTTTCCTTTATAGAGGTGCATGCATCAATTTAGGAGTAAAGTGACTGGATGATTGTGGGGTTAATTTATTTCATAAATAAATTCGAAAAAGAAATATCTTTTTTTTCCATTTAGTAAAATCTAGAGATAAAAGTTGTCAATTGAATCTTATTTCGATTGGTATGGATATTGTTATCGATGCATGAGGATGTTAAGTACCATGAAGGCCTTTATATTAATAATTAGATTACATTTTGCCCTTCTATTAAAAAAATAGACAAATTAATCATGTACATTAGATCAAAGAGCAATTTAGTCCATTTTGTTAAAAATAATTTAATCTATTTATACCGTTAAAACCTGACTTATCTGGCAAAAGAACTAGAAAATGGCACATGGCGTGCCATATGTACGTCTTAATTTTTAAAAGTAGAAATGAATGAAATTCTTTTACAAAAAAATTGCTTTACTCTTTGATATAATAACATATAAAAACTAATTTATCCATCACTTTTATTACAACAGCCTCTATAATAATTTTACCTTTTTTTTCTTACCATCCCAAAGTTGTCATGCTACAAAATGCTTTGCCTGACACCAATTTGCTTCAAGATAGTACTTCTATATTAATATTTATATAATACTTAGATAAAAAATTTAGTATTGGAAAATTGAGATAGACTAGCTGGACCTAAATTAAGAAAAAATATATACTTATAGGCTGGGCCCTTTAATACGTATAAATGCATTAATAGCCAAAACTATATGTGTTGCAGCCTTGCAGGTACAAATAAAATGATTAATTAAGACGTAGAATAAAATTTTAAAAAATTATACTTACCACTGAAACTTTTTGTGAATTTTGAAATCATTTAAGAAAAAAAAATGCAAAATAATTGTTTGCTTTATCAATTTGGATGAAATAAATTCACAACTATCCATCAATAATGTGAATTAAGATGCAAAAGACAAAAACTTATATTTATTAGAGAGTTAGATTGTTATGATATTCATTATTATTGATTTATGATTTATTAGGTTCAGGTCGGTTTTATACGGATCGTATTTCAAGTTTGTATATGAGACTGCACGACGTGAATTCGCATGTCATCACATAAGCGAACCCCCATCATATAAACACGTGTTAGACCTAGAGTAGGATACATATTAATATGCACGAAAATTACTTAAGACATCACATCTATAAACAATAATCATATTATAAAAATAAACAACTTTATCATTTAAATGACACACAGAAACATTCAACAAAGAAACTTTTTATTCGAATGAAGTATATAATATTATTTGATATAATGCATTATTTTTATTTTCCATTTTTCACTCTCATGCAAACCTATCAACTATTCTCATTATTGCAGTTGATAGTTCCTCGTAAAGACTCATGTCATAAATGACACAAGTCGGAAAGTCAAATCGTAAAGCCCCCACATTCATCTTACAAACAAATTCTTCTTCGAGCGCTTGTTTCACCAGATGATTCGTTTGATCGTAATCTTTCCTCTTCAATCGGTTTGTTGCAACGATCAGTTTGGTTTTCGCGTAGTAAAACCCTTTCTCGCAAGCTCGAAGAACCACTTTCAATTCCTTGTCGTGAGCACCCGAAGCTAGAATCGTCATGTTCTTTACCAAGGTCGTGGCTTTGTTGCTTAGACAAGTTATGACGATGGCGGCAATACCTACTTTATCGGCTGATTGACTTCGAGGATCAGATTTTACGCAGTGTATGCAGGTTTCGGGGACTTCAGTATTGTGACATTGGGTTTCAATCAGAGCATCATCAGCGAAAACGAGGTTTCGATGGCCGACATTGTTGAAGGAGATGAAAAGGAGGAGAAAAAGAGTAAGACAGTAAGGAGGCATGATAATTCCCATGGATATGATTTTGTTAAGTTGATATGTAGCTCTTTGTGGTAGTGTTGATTATTTATATAGTGGTAGTGTTGATTATTTATATACTTATAATATGAATCTTAAAGCTTAAGAATTCATTTAATATAATTTAAGTATAATTATTTATTTGACGTTTTAACTTTAAAAAATTTATTTTAACCCTCCTTTATTTTTTGCCTCTTAATTTTTGAATTTGCATCGTTTGTTAAATTATCTAAAAATAGATAGAAAAATTGGCGTTTGTTAATTTTACTGACGTGATAGCTATGTTAGTAATTAATTAAATTTCTAAAAATTTAAAATATTTTAAATAATAATTTTAATAATTTTTTAATATTATTTGTTTTTTAAAATATTTTAAATATTAATAAATTAATTAATTGTTAATATGGCAGTTTATGTACATGCTACGTCAGTAAAATTTAATAAATATAAACTTTTTTATATATTTTTTAGTGATTTGACAAACAATACAAATATAAAAATTAAAAGTGACAATAAATTAAATAAAATATTAAAATAAATTTTTTTGTAAAATTAACTGACCAAATTATTATGCTATAATTTATTAATTTAAGTGCTTAGTGTATGTTAATAATTAGTGATATTTTATATGGGCGGGTCCACTATATATATGAATGAAAAAAATAACTATATAAATAATAAATAAATGGATTTAGTATTTTTTTTTAAATTGTTTTCTTATAGATTTTATATAAAATATAAAAACATATCTATCATAATATTTGTTAATTTTTAAATAAAATGTTTTTTAATCATTTCTTAATTGAGTTAGTATTCAATTGATTTGTGACACTAAGTCAATTAAACATTTTAAATTAATAAATATATAGTTACATTTGTTAGAAAAATTACTTTAATGTCCTTTTGTATTTACAATAAATTATATTATTTGAGGGTATTTTAGTTTTTTTATTTAAAATAATAATAAAAACATGCACATAATTAGATTTGAAATCATGGGTTTGCAAAATCTTCAATTTACCACTCAATCAAAATTTTAATTTATTTTTTCTACATATTTTAATTTTATCATGCACAATTTATTACCTGCATCAATTGTATATATATATATATATTTTTAATAATATGTATTTTAAATACACGATTTTCGCACATATACACATGTGCTAGAATTTTTATTGTTTATTTAATCACTTCGAATTTTATCTTGATTTATGTCCATCATATTTGAGCTTTAGCTAAATTAATTCTCCAAAAAAACATAATTAAAAAAATTATATAGAATATTATTCAAAAAAATATAATGTTATTATTATTTTATTTTATTTTATTTCAATTTTCACACTCAGAAAAACCTATCAATTATTCTCATCGCTGCTTCCGAAAGTTCCTCATAAAGCCTCATGTCATTCAAGACATTAGTAGGAACCCTATACTGTAAACTCCCCACATTTTGCTTACAATCAAACTCTTTCCGGAGCGCCTGATTCACTAAATAATTTGTTCCATCGAAATCTTTGTTCTTCAACCGATCCGTTGCAGTAGTCAAATTGGTTTTCGCGTCGGCAAGCTCTTTCTGGCAATCTTGGAGAACCAATTTCAAGTTCTTATCGTGAACGCTTGAAGCTAGAACCGTCATGTTGCTTTCCAAGGTCACGGCTTTGTTGCTTATACAAGTTATGACGATGGCGGCAATGCTTACTTTATCGGCTGATTGGCTTCGGGGATCGGATTTTAAGCATTGTATGCAGATTTCGGGGGTGTCTGTGTTATGACATTGTTCTGTAATCAAGGTACTGTCGGCAGAAATAAAATTTCGATAACCGATGTAGTTGAAAGAAATTGGAAGAAGAAAAAAAAGACTAAGATGATAAAGAGGCGAAATAATTTCCATGGATGATTTTGTTAGGCTCAATGGGAACTCTTTTTGGAATTGTTAATTATTTACATATTTATAATATGCTTAAAAGTTCATTTATTAGGATTTGTTAGGTTCAAATGCTTAGTGTTAGTCTTAAAAAAAGTAACAGTTAAGTTTTTAATATATAAAATAATAATTTTAAAAAAATTTTAAAAATAAAATTGAGTAAAAATTCATAATCCAATAATGGGTTTTGTTTAATAAATAAAATACTATTATTAAATATTACCATAATTTGCACCATTATTTTTATTTTGTTAAATAAAGGAAATATATATTTTTTTAAATATAAAAATAAGTGGGGTTGCATTAAAGAGTGGTGGTTGGAATTGGCATATAAGGTGATTGGTCTAATTTTGCAGTTACACTTCCAAATTCACACTCTTTTCATGTTTTGAGTGGAAAATTAAAGACTAAATCTCAACAGGATTTCATGCATTAGATGTAATAATTATTGCAATTAATTTCATTTTGTCTGCATTCACTTTTTATGTAGACGTTTTTATTAGTCAGATATTTAAGTATGATATTAATATATTTTATGTTTATTTAAAATTAATTTGATTTGACAAGTGTTTTTTTTATCTTAATCAGTGATCGAGAGTTCGATCCTCATCTTGAGTATGGAGTAATTTTAAAACTCGTGGTCAACATCTATCTCTTAATCTATCAAATGTAAATGATTAATTACTGAGCTCATTCTGACAAATACCTTAAGAAATAAAATAAAAAAGTTGAAGCCTACATATATTTATAAATAGCTAACCCAAACTCATTTTAAGTTTACCAATATTATTTAGAATATATATATATATATATATATTTTTTTTTTTTTGAATTTAATATTTTTTATTTAGTGTATTTTTATATATAATCATATTAATTTTTTACTGTTTATATCATATTAGTATTATATATTACTATAGGTTTACTTTTTATGTGTTATAAATTATATAATATAAAACATTACAAATTAGAAAAAAAGAATTTAATTTTATTTTGCTCAAGCTCATTTTTTAAGCCAAAAGATTTTATGCAAACTTTCCCAAATTTCGAGTAGAACTTCGTGTCTAAACGAGTAATTTGACCAATGAACATATATGCAATGTAAACATTTAATTATTTTTAATTAAAAAATAATTATTAAAAATAAAAAATATTAAAATTGTTAAATAAGTATAACAAATGTAAAGTACTTGTATTTTCATTAATTTAATCTTTTTACTTTTAAATTTAAAAATTTAGATCTAATTATTAACACTATTAATTTTTTTGTTAAATTCAAAATAATGACAATATTTTTTATTTACATAACTATAAAGTGAATTATTAATTTTTTATTTCAAATTTTATCATCAATAAAAAAATAATACTTTTCGACTGGTTGGTGGTTTTATTTGTTTGCTTTATTTTTCCCAGATCAATAAGAATGCCAGCTATTATTACTCAAAAAAAAAATATTAACAATCAAATTTGAATTTTTAAATTTTAATTATAATATTATCACGTAAAGTGATTGGTCTAAAATTGCAGTTAGGGATGGATTTATGGAGATTGACAGGGCCTCGGCCCTCTTAAAATGATTTTTTTATTTAAATTTTTAAATTTTTTTAATTTTAAATTAGTATAGATAAAATTGTACTTTAACCTCTTAAAAATGATAAAATTTTGATTTAATATTTTAAAAATTACATTTTTACTATTGTAAACATTACAATTTCATTTCGATCCCCTAATTTTTTTTTTTTCGCTTCCCCCTTAATTATATTTCCAAGTTCACATTTTTTTCATGTTTTTGAGAGAAATATAAGATGTAAAATCTCAACAGGATTCCATGCATAAGATGTAATAATTATGGCAATTAATTGCCTTCTGTCTGCACTTATTTTCTTGTTCTTCGATTATATTTAAATACATTGTGCTAATGAAGTTTTGGCATAGTTAATAAAAATAAAGGTTTTTATTTTGAGTATCAAAAGTAAATTTTTTTAAGAGATCCAATTGAAATTTTAATTTTATAACAAACTAAAATATAATTTTATTATTTATTAATTTATAATTTATTATTTATGAATGGATTGAATTGTCAATTTTTTATCGTGGAAGGGCAAGATCTCTAACTGCTTCCTAAAATTCACCTTTTATGAATATTCAATTGAGACTCACCATTTTTTATAATTCCTCTTCAACTCATAAATAGGAAGATAACACGTTTCAATGCACTCGAATCACATCCTTCTGTATTGGCAATAATATCTATATCAATCAAATTAAAACTCAATCAATTGCTTGTATTGAACTTAAACTTTATAAAAATATGTCGAGATTGAAGTAACCAGTACAGAATTAATAGGCTTGATATTGGTATGTATCAATATCTTTGTGTTTTGTTGTATCATTTCGAGTCTATCAATGTTTTTAAATAATTCACATATATATTTATAGTTTATCATTTCGAGATTTAGTTCATTATGCATTTAAATAATTTTCATATATTGTTTACATGTACAAGTAATACATCTCAATTACATCCATATAAATATATTTATATTTAAATATAAGTTTTAAAATTATTAATTGATATTCAATAACTTAATTTAACAACTATATTTTATTTTAAATGTAATTATAAAAAATAAGTGGATTTAAAATAGAAATTTTTTTTACCAACTGATACAAGCTGGCATGTAGTAGTACAAGCCGACATTAGAGGTGAACAAAACTTGATTCCATTAGAAAAAAATCAAAAAATATTTGAATTTTGAGATATTTGATTTTTTCGTGTCAACTAGAATAAGTAAATTGAGTTTCAAGTTTGAGTCAAGTTTAATATTACAATTCGAATAACTCAAATAAATTGAATAATAAATTGGTATAAATACTCCTTTGGTCCCTATCATTTTTGAAAATGAGCAAATTGGCCTTTCTAAAAAAAATAAAAAAAAATAAAAAATTTAAAAAAATCATAATATTTGTAAAATTCTAAAATTTATATATATATATTTAAAAATTATACAAAATTTTAAATTCTTTTAAGTTATTTTAAAATTTTTCTAAAATAATATTTTTGATGATCTAAATAAGTTAAATAATGATTCATGTTTATCATAGTAAAGTATTTTTTTTTTCTTATTTTGCTTTGAAAAAGTTTTCAACTGTGTATTGTTTCAAATTTACGTGCTCTAACGTGAAATTAGTGATATCGTAACAAAATTTTAATTTGACGTGTTCAATTTTTTAATATAACTCAAACAATTTCACTCGATTCAATTTTACTTGAATGTCATTTTACTCGACTTGATTCGAAAAAATTTCAAATCGTGTTAGAATGATAAAATATATTCGTTGATTCAACTTGATTTTATTGAACGCTCACCCTTAATTGAAATTGATTGAAACAGGCCGAAACGGATTGAAATGGCCAAAACAATAACAAAATTTTGATTGAAATAGAATATATATATATATATTAAGCATCTTTACTTTATTATGATTCCCTTGATTTCATGATACAAAATTCGGTCTGTGTGGCTAATGGTCACTTCCAAAAATTCGATTCCATAGATATATTTTTATCAATATATATTTTAAAATTTTTATATTATATAAATAAAAAATTATTTCATTATACAAAAATTTTGAATAAATGTGTAATTTGATATATAAAATTTATTTAATGTAATTATGTATATAAAATTTTTATTGTGATTTAAATATATTTATAAAATTTGAATAATTATATATATTTAAATATATTTAACAAATTTTTATATAAAATAAATAGTTTAGGTCAATTTTCCAATCGGCATAGTCTAAATGATTTTTTAATAATAAAATATTTTTATTTAAAATATATAAATATTACTATAAAAATATTTTTGAAAATAACACTTAAAAATTTTTCGGATCAGGGTCCGACCCGAACTGCAGCCCACTCTCAAAAGTAAACCCTAAAATTTATCGTAAATGGGTTTGGAGGGAAAACCCTCGAAAAATTTAAAAATTTTCGGACAAATGTCCCGCAAATTGAGTCCAAATTCCACCAACCAACAAATTATTTATTTATTTTTATCTACTTTCCCATTTTAAATGTTTTCCTTTTCGCAACGAAGTAAAGCGACGGAAGAAGGGACACCATCTACGATGTCTCAGGGCGGTGGCGCCGGTGCTGGAGTAGGAGGTGGAGGTGGCATAGAGTTTGATCTGTCGGAAGAGATTCTGGCGGTGATACCGACGGATCCTTACGAGCAATTGGATCTGGCACGTAAGATAACGTCGATGGCTATCGCCTCGAGAGTATCGAAGATGGAAACGGAGATTGGGAGGATGAGAGCAAATATTTTCGAAAAGGATCGTATGATTTTCGAATTGGAAGAGAAACTATCAAGATTGCAGCAAGCCAATCATGAGGCTGAGTCTCGACTAAAGCTTGTTTTTGATGAAAATGTACGCTTTTTTCTTTTCTTTTCTTAATTTCCTAAATTTTAATCTGATTTTTTTGTGGTTTTTTCTTTTATTTTCCTGAAAACGATTAGCTTGGTATTTTGTGCCTTTCTCCCGTTCCTTTTATTACTATTTATACTATCTCTTCGAAAAAAAAAAACAGAGTTTAGTAGAAATTCTGGTTATTTTAAGAGACATTTTTATAATTTTGTTTTTGAATTTCTAATGTTGCTGTCTACTTTTTTGGGTGCTTATCTTCATGATTTTGACAACTTTGTTTTGTTTTTAATTAAAGATGAAGCTTGCAAAGGAGCGTGATTCATTGGCAATAACTGCAAAGAAACTTAGCCGTGATTTATCTAAGGTGAGATTGGAATTCTAATATTATTTTCACTCAATTCACCTGTGCAAGTTTAGTTTTATTTATTTTCAGGAGATGAATTTACATGTTAAAGTTTTACTTATTATGGAAATACGGTGAGTGGATAACTTCATTAGGTTCTTAGTATTTAATGGCTTTAACAACTTTGAGCTTCCCAAATGGAGCTATAGTGAACACTGAACAAAAAAAAAAAAAAAGGAGTTATAGTGAACCAAAGTACCTCTGGTTAAGAAAAGAAATGCTGTTAAATTTGTTGGTTTGAATTGCTTCTAACAAAATAATTTGCTGATAAAAGTAGCTTAAGTTTTTGTTTTGATCCAGATAAAAAAAATTGAATAAAATTCATTTACAAATGAATTATCATGTTTAGGTTGCAGAATTCCTTAAAGCTTCAGACGTGAAGTGCCCTGCCATTTTTAACGTTTTCTGGTGTAATATACAAAACTGTTTCTAGAAAAAGATTATTTCCTCTTTAGTATGTTCAACCTGATCTCGGCATGTTTAACCTTCTTTCTAGTAGCTATTCTCATTACCAAGTTGAATGCTTTCATTCGCATCTCACTGTTGTAGAAGAAATCACATAGTATTTTCCTGCTTTTTAATATTTTCTTTTACATTATGCTTGTTCATTATTTTCTTTATTTGTTTGTTTCTCCTTTTTTTTTTTCTTTTCTAATTTATACTTTCTGGCACATCATCATATTACATTCATTTGTATTCTACCTTGAAATATGAAGAATAAGCATGATATTCTAATATTTGACAGTTGGAGACTTTTAAGCGGCAATTGATGCAATCGCTGAGTGATGATAATTCATCTGTAAGATCTCTGCATTTATTTTTTTTCCAAGTATATTTCATTATTTCTGTTGTTTATTATGAAATTTTGGTTTCTTTATCTGCCCTTATATTTTCAGTTTCTGTTGTTCAGTACTTGAAGAAACCAATTTTGGTTAACCTTATTTCCAATCCTGTTTTAATAGCAGGCTGAAACTGTTGATATTGGGACCTGTGACCAGTCAGTCCCTAAAGCCTATCCGGACAAGGGTATCATTTAAGCTTCGCTTTTGTTCTTTTTTGTTCTGTATTTGCCAACTTATTCATTTATAATATCTCACTTCAGAGGTTCAACGATAACGATCTCCACCTTTTTTTTTTCCTCTATCTGCTTCTATCTTGTTGCCAGTATTCTGATCAATGCTATATATGTTCCCACAGATGATGGGACAAATGACTACACGTCGCTTCATTCTTCCAATGGTTCAGACTTGGGAAGCACAACTGATGAAGGTAATTGGACAAATTTCTTTCCCGTTCTTTTGTTTTGTTTTGAGTACTTTTATGCCTACATATTTGAGGACCTTGTAAATCAGCATCATTGCTGGAAAGGTATTCACGCCCTTTATAAAATGGAGATAAAAAACAAAACAGATATATTGGCACATTTTTTAATGAGTAATGATTGAGTTACTGTAAATAACTGTTGTGACTTCATTTCAGACTGTTGATATTTAAATATTGTGTTGACTTAACTTATTTTCAGAAAAGGGAAAAAAAGCTTGAAAAACCTTTCAATTTAAACTTTAGGCTTGCTTTTAAGTTTCTAAAATTGACATAAAAAATGAGTTAGTTTGATGGCTAGAAGTCGACAGTGTACTAACTTTATCAATGCTTATTTTATTTAACACAATAGAAAGAATTTAAATGTGTTGCATGAAAAGCTTTTTGCCGATAATTATCAAATAGTCATCATAACTTGAAGCATTTCACCAAACCTTGGCCAGAGAAATTAAAGCCTTTAACCATCTAACAAAAATAATTGTTGTGGATTTATAATTTGACAACAAAATGTGGCTGTTTTAAGTTATTTGACAATTTTGTGGATAATTTTGGCAAAGAATACAGTTGCAAGCCATTTTATATGCTATTGTATGATTATACATATATAGATATTATAAGCCAAATAGCAATAGCAATTTTCTTCCCAATTTGTATTCTTTTTCTTCTCTCAAAGAAGTCACAAAGGTAAAAAAAGGAGTTAGTAGTTTGGAAAATCATCCAAAACATAAGAAAGCAAGATGTTTCTGAAAAGTATGAGTGAGTAGTGAACCCAATGTATAGAGCTACCCTATGATCAATCTGGATAAATGGATTCTGATTGATCCAGTTAGGATCTGTTGTATGTTCAAGGCCTACATTTTTTAAAGTAAAATTTTTGGGGTCAAGTCATACTTTTGGTTGGTTACCACTAAACCTACTGAAGTTGGATTCTGGAGTCTGATCCTAGGACAGATGTGTCTGTTTCATCTCTTTCATTTATTAGAATTTACAACTGTGAACTTATTGTTTGATAAACTTGGTGTATTATGTGTTCTTTGAAAGAAATTGACTGTTTGTTTTTAGTTTAATAAACAAAATAAATTTGGGCCCAATATTTGGATTTTAGTGGAGTTTAGTAGTTTATCTTTGTCTGAAACTGAAGGCATTACAGTTACAAAGTTTCCATGCAAGAGTAAACAAAATGTTCTGTATTATATAATTGTATAGTACATAACTTATCCTCAAAAGACTTATTCTTGGGTTAATCACTTAATCATGGACTAGCTTAGGTTGATTGGGTCTATCATCGAGGATGGGGAACATCCACAATCTAGAATGTTATATTGGGAAACAGTAACTACAAAAAATAATCTTGAGATTGGTGCACTCAAGGAAGTATAAAAGGATCTATGATATGATTGTGGGATATATATGACTGTTTCCTAAGTTCTTTTAAATTCTGAATACAATATATCATGAATCTATATAGGTCAAGACATAGTTTTGTATGTTTTACTACTTTGGATGCATTCCTTCACTTGTTATGATGTACATTAACGAGTTACTGGGAATGTTCTGCTCTTAAGTTTGAAAAAGAATCTATGTTCCATACCTGATCGGTTTTCTGGGAAAGAATGCAACTCTTAAAAAGCTTTATCTTCATATGGATTTTAAGCTGATATCTTCCTAACAGCTTCAAGATATGCTGGTCAAAGATTTTCTATAACTCCATATATCACACCGCGGCTGACACCTACTGGAACTCCAAAAGTTATATCCACTAATGGGTCCCCTAGGGGTTATTCTACTGCTGGGTCTCCTCAGAGAACCTCTGCTACAACCTCTCCTACCAAGTCTCAATCTGATGGGCGGACTTCATTCTCCTCATGGTACCCATCAAGTCAGCAGTCATCTGCAGCTAACTCTCCTCCTCGTAGAGGCTCACTGCCAGGTTTTACAAGTGTTGTTATTCTGATAAATCCACTCCTTTTGTTTTTGTATGAAACTACCTTTACCTGTTTCCATCTGACCCAGTTTTTCTTGTATGTTAAAATATGTTTAGCAAGGACCCCTCGAATTGATGGAAAGGAATTCTTTCGCCAGGCCAGGTAAATTCTATTCTTCTTTTACTCTTTCTGTGTATCTCTCCTTATGTGTATGGAGAGTGCATAGATTCATTGAAGGATGACTCCTTAAGAGTTCATGACTTCACAAACTAATCTGAAATATTTGTATTCCAGGAGTCGACTTTCCTATGAGCAATTTAGTGCTTTTTTGGCTAACATCAAGGAACTGAATGCTCAAAAGCAAACCCGAGCGGTAATGAGTTGTTGCATTCATCAGACTATACACCTGTTTACTATCAAACTTTTTTGTGCTTATTGAACTATTTATATATTTTCTTCAGGAAACTTTGAGGAAGGCAGAAGAGATTTTTGGGACAGATAACAAAGATCTGTTCCTATCATTTCAGGGATTGCTAAATCGCAACATTCACTAGATCTTAAATTATCTCTTCTTGAGATAATTTTCCATTACTGGTACGTCTTGTTCTAGATACCATCTGTGCAGTTTGTGTATTATTCTAAACATAGGCTATATGCTTCCCTAGTGTCGGTCATAAGGTTCAGTACATCACTTTTCTTGAGGTGCACCATCATAGCCTTGCCACAAGCTTAATAAATAAATGAAGTTTTATTGCTTTGTGATTTTGGAAGCTATTACTTATTTTTAATTTGAATTAGGAAATGATCACAAATGACTGCCTCTACTTAAATATGTAGGCCTCGCTCTTTTTTCCCTGAATCTATAGAATGAAATCCCAGACTGGCAGAGCTAGTCAAATGTTTTGAATGTTTCTAGCAATAAGTTGTCTGATGCCTAGGTCATGCCTAATAGATGCTCATTTTATAAGCAAGGTGAACTTGCATATTAAACAATTCATCGAAATCCGACATTATCATTCAGTAGAAATGTTGATTTGTTATATGGTTATAGAAATTGAACAGGGTAGAAGTGAACCATATGGTCAACACTTAGCAAATGAGCTTTGTTTTAGGTTTGTTTTTATACTTCTGTTGAGCTAAGTTTGTTTGAAACTACTTGAATTCAAAGAGTATATACACCCATGTTGCACACATTTCAGTATTCGTAACTCTCTTTTAGTCATATAGGAAACATAAGCATCCTTGCTTTTGATATCATCTATACTCGATACCGATGCTTAGAAAAAAAAACAAAGAGTCGAGAAAGAGGAGTGATTTAGGTTATATTGTGGAATTGGTGTAGGGAATTGATGAAGTTGGTTCAACAATTTTTGGCAGGTTGCTTGGTTTTAGTTGATGGATTTGTCCAAACATCAGAAGGGCTGCCATAATGTAATATTAGATGAAAGCATCAGCTTCTTTTTCTTTTTCAAGCAAATTAATGTGGTTTTGGGCTTTGATACTCTATAGCTCCCCCCATTCAAGCAGGGATTTTTGTGTAAATAATTTACTCTGCTTTTGCCTACTCTTTATGTCCCTTTTTCTTTTGTTTAAATTGCCATTACAAGGTTATTAGTTTTATATTTTTTTGGTAATTTCTTATATGATTAATGTTTGTGATTTGATCACATAGATTATATATATATACCAATATAGTCAGTATCGTACCGTGAGTGTACTGTTTTTGTCATGGTATTGTTACATATCAATATTGGCATGTTTCACTGTACAGTTTCGTGTTTATTGATGTTTTTAAGTATTTTTTTATATATACATATTTATAGTCTAATTTCTAGTTTATTGATAAATTATATATACATATAAATATTTTTTGCATACATATATCTATAGTCTAAATTTTAGTTTTTCATAAATTATGTTATTTTGGTTAAAAAAATTATATATTATATATACATGTAGATATATCTCAATTATATTCTTATAAATATATTTATATGTTAATGTAAGTTTTAAATTGTTGATAAGGTTGAATAGCTTTTACTTTTAAATGTAATTATGTTAAAATTAAATGGTTAAGATAAAAAAAATATAAAAGTTAATTTAAAATGTCATGAAATGGTTGAAACTCATTGAAATTATTTTGAAACAAAACATAGATTATTTGGTACTGATTTAAGTCTATATATACACTAAGAGGTAAAAAAATAACTTTATATATATTTCACAAAACAAAGAAAATAGATTTAATAAACATTTACCATTTCTATCACTAACAACATTTCTTTTTTTTTTTCTTCTAATTTTCAGTTATTGATTAGAATGTTTCTGAATTTATCCAATGCTTTGATTTAAGTGAAGAAAAAAGCAATGGATGAATGTCAAAAATTATTTTTTTAAAAAGCCATTTAATTCACAAAGATATAAATTTTAATGGTATCAAATTTCTTTTGACTTCTGAAAGCTAAGTATAAGAGTAAACCAGTTTAGTTAAGATTCAATGATATATAAAACACGATTTAAAGTTATTTATTCTCATTATTTTCATAACATTGTGTTTTCTAACTACAAAATCATGAAGTTTATTTTAAACACAACAAAATAAAATGTTATTTTATATTTTAATTTAAATACTTATAATTATTTTTTTAGAAATTTTATTATATATATTCTTTTATTTTTTAAATAAATTAATAATATTTAAAAAAAAGTATAGTTTATGTATAACAAAATATTTTAACATTTTTCATTGTTAAAGGATCAAAATCAAATTCGACATTGTTATTAGCGAGTGATGAAGATTTAAAAAATAAATTTAGAGAAATAAATCCCATATTTAATAAATAAAAAATAAAATTAATGTTTATAAAAAATATTGAAATTTTTATTTAAAATAATTAAAAATTCTGGACTGGTAAACTAGGTGAAACCAATCTCTTCCAAGCCCAAATCTAACCAAGCAAGGCCCATGATGAAACATCTTCCATTTATAAATAAAAGAATTTTACTGCTGATTTTCTCGGGAAAATTTCAATCTTTTCCTAACCGTCTTTTGTTTCTCACAGTCACAGCTTTACCCATTTCAGCCTCCAATTAACTATCTCGCTTCGTGTACTTTAGCATCAGTAAGACGCTGCAATCAATCAAAGGCATGTTCTTTCTTTTTCCTTAATTGTGAAATATGAATTTTGTATGTTGATCTTTGATGGGTTTTTATTTATTTTAATTCTTGTTTGATTTCATGAATTGGGTTTGTTTTCTTTTTAATTATAAAAAATTAAAATTTCAAAGCAAATTCACTTCCTTTTTTTGCTGTTATTTCTTTGTAAATGGAATATTTTATGGCATGTGATAGAAGGCATTATGAAATTTCTTTTTTACAAATTTGATTAGAGTTTTAGAAATATAATTAGGGTTCTAAAAAGTGAAATTTATTTTCAGTTCTCAAATTCATTATGAAATTTAATAGGCAAATCAGTATAAAAATTAGCTTGGATTATTACAGCTGCAATGGCGGAAATCTAGGTGAATGTTGTCGCTATGTTATAGGGTCCGGGTCATAGTAGTCCCTCTATTATTAAATGGATCAATTTAGTCCCTGTACTATTAAAATGAATCAACTAAAAAGATGTCATTAACATTTTGAAATATTTTTATGGTTTTGAAATGAAATCTTTTGTTTGAAGTTGAACTGCAAATGAAACCGTAAATGTTAACTTTGTTACAATTTGGCTCTATTTGATTCTTTTTGATAGTATAGGGATTAAATTGACACATTTAATACTAGAGGGACTAATGTGATCCAGTTCATATAATAGAGGGACTTGGCACATACTTTCCCCCGGAAATCTGTCAATTTAGTTTCCTTGATTATCCACCATGAAAATTTCAAAATTAGGAGAATTTTTCCAGTTCATATAATTGAGGGACTAATCTCGAATAACTTTTGGTGCTTCTATTTGTTTGCGATGCCATATCTTTGTGTCTTATTTATATTCCGTTTATGACAGATAATACTTTATGTCTTAAATCCTTTGACTTTTGCCAATTTTAATTTGTGTTGTCGATAGGTGATATAACCTTTAGCCGGAAATAACATAACTGGTACATTGAAGATTTTAATGGCAGGCAATGGCCTGCCATCTCTGGGTCGTGTAAAGCTTACTGATCTCGTACCTTCTGAAGGCATTCCTTCAGATTCTTTCAAGCTATCAGTCTCTACTTTATCACAATCGTTTGCTCAATATTCAGCTGCCATCATTCAGTTTCCAGCTAGTGATGGAGCTCTACTGAGATCCAGTTTAGATTCTGCTCGCCTTTACTTTCAACAAAAGGCTGCATACCCACCGGAGGAGCTGATTCACACAAATGATTCTCGTGAGTGGTGCAAAACGTCAGGTTACTATGCTGACCCCCAACTATGGCAGGAAACGTATGATTACCGGCCTGGTCTAACTCCTACAGACCCCATCAATGGAATGGAGTTTCTTCCGGGTGGTTTGCCTGATATATTTGGCTCGCTCGGTAAGGCAGCTCGAGATGTACTGGATGCGATTAGCTATTACTTGAACTTGCGTAGCTCTGCCTTTACTGAAATACTCGATAATGTACCCTTAAGAAGCCGGGAAATTTCTTCTTCGGTTTTATCTGTTTGTTGTCATGCAAGGCCTTCGTTTCCAGGGGCACAACACCACAATTTAACAACACAGGACGATTGTCAACTGATCATGGTCCCCGACCATGAGCACCAGGTTGATAAAAGTTTAATATCTGTTGTTAAGTCCGATAAAGCAGGTTTTCATGTACGGGATTTTCATGGTCGGTGGATTCTTTTAGATGGGGACCTTGGTCCTCAAGAAGCTGTTGTTTATCCTGGACTTGCACTTTACCAAGCAACTGCAGGTTACATAAATCCTGCCCTGCATCGTACCGAGATTAATACTATGCCGGGTAATATGTATGGAAAATGCTCTTTGATTTTCAAACTCATGCCCAAATCTATGACTAGTCTTAGTTGCTCGGAGATGAGAGCAGCTGGTCACGGAGTTGAAGCTCAATTCCAGCTTCCTATACCAGTGGATGACTTCATGCAGAGATCTCACCCAACAGATCAGCTCTTTAATAGAAACACTTTCCCGAGTTTCAGTTTCCCCCCGGCCCATGAAGGTAGGCAGTATTTCTTAATATGACAGCATTTTCTTGTACTGTTTTGTTCTGGCCTTATGAAAAATAAAAAGATGAGATATAGGGTATTTATAGCGGTTCGGTACAATACATTTGATTATTTATGTTATTCTTTTTCGTCCGAGTAGCCTTGGTGAGAAGTTTTTAACAACACGTCCTTAGATCAATTAAATGCTAGTACAGGATCTATGAAGCCATTGATGAGAAGACGGAAGAATAATACGAGATGCAAGCCTCTACCTCCTTCCAAGAGATTACGGCTCGAGGCACAAAGTGTCCTTAAGGAAAGGGTTCAGGAGATTGCTGATAAGAAGGGCATCAAATTAAGGTTTTGTAATCTAAAAGAGTGTGAGAATCACATTCATGCACTCGATAGCCCATGTGCCAATATAAGAATGGAAATCGGGTGGCCTCACGGAGTGCCATTTGTTCATCCGCACGATCTACCTAATAAGGCAAAGATCGGTCTTCTTGAAGCATATGAACCTGGTTGGACAGCGACTCACGATACGGATTTAAGCCTAACGGAACCTGCACAGACCAGTCAACAGTACTGTAACTGTAACTGTACGTCTCTGTTTATGTTTTATTGTTCTTACACAATCATTCATCAACATGCAATTTAGTTTTCACCATCAGTCTTTTGATTTCTGACGAGTTTTATGTTTTCGTGTCTGCAGGAATCATCAGCGTGGTTTCGTATGTCCATTATCCTAAATTAGCTTGTCCTTGGTCAGTTTTCTCAATCTCAACTTGACGGTTTCATTTCCTGGTAAATCCAGGACAAGAGCTGTTTCAACCAGTGTAGGTTGTTTTGTTGAACCCAGTCTGTCGGAAACCGGACCGGATTTCAACGTTGAAGTATGGAAAGAACACAAGTTACCATACATGTCTGTAAAAGAATGAGTACATTGTCTGTAAATAGTTCAAAAGTATTTAGGAAATTCACTCTTTGGGCTTAAAGGTTCTTTCATGATCTTCCTTTTTCCCCTTTGTTTATATCTATATATATAGATAAAATTTAGATGAAAGTAAGTTCTCGGCAAATTTAGATAAAATATTAATATTTCTCAATTTATACTAACAATAACTATTTTAGCTATTTGGAATGTTAATTGCAGAAATCAATGAATTATTATTATTATTTAATTTTGGTTTAAAGAAAACAAATAAAAGTTATTAAAAATAGGATAAAATTTTACTTTGCAAAAGTAATATAAAATTACTTAAAAAATGAGATAATATTGAAATTATTTTATATTAGTAAATCTCGACACCATTGATAAACGCCCTCAAAGAGTAAAATACATTATGGAGAAAAACATCAATGTCTATTGGTTTATTTACAATTAATATATAAGCACCCTACGAAATTTTGATTGAAAGAGTAAGTTTAAACTTGATATTTTAATAATAATAAAAAAACTTGATATTTTAAATTCGACCGTCATTATAAATAAATGCTATGTATTTATTTTAAAGTTTAAATTTCACAATATGAAAGGCTTTCCCTAGATTTATATTAATTTAGATCTAAATTTATTCGAATTTTTTAGTTCAGTTATGCTTTATACTATGATTTTAAAATAGTTAAATTCACATGTATTATTTGTAATTATAATTCTAAACTTCATATATATATATATATGAAATCAAACTATTTATTAATGTTCTTCAAATAGTACATTATAGATCACTATCTACATTTACAGCCCTAATGTCAATCTCTCTTACAGATAACGTGTTGACCACCCCATTTCCATCCTTGAAGCCCATATTTTTTTGGTAAAAATATTATGAAGATTCCTGTATTAGAAGTTGAATTGTATTCTGCCACCTCTGCGTAAAAAATGGGCAACCTAACCCCTATACATTAAATTAAAAAATAAATTAGTCATTTCTGTTAAAAATTCCTTTCATTATACTGTTAAAAATTGATGTGATTGACGAAATAATCAAACAGTGACACATAATGTACCACATATAGCTCATGTTGATGTATATGGACCAATTTTTAATTGATGTACCACAAAAAGATCAATCAGCTTTTTGATTTAACGTACAATAACTAATTTGTCCATTTTTTGAATAGAGAAAGTAAAATACAATCTCACTCCTAGTATAAGGACCTCCATGATACTTTTACTTACGTCCTCATTCCAAAAGTTTTCAGGTCACCACCCAACTCCATTTTTGAAGTGCTTGATTATATTAACATAAACAACATAATGTCCCAAAACACTTACCAGTTTACCCAGAAACCAGTTCAGATGAGCTAGGGTGTTCCAAGTATAACTGCAAACCCAGAGGTTCACTGTTCATCGACTTGATCGGTGTTATTAACGGAGGTTGTAGCCATTGTTTTGTGTCAGTTGGGATCCACATTTCTGCATCCTTGCTCGTACTAACCTGAGGGAGCGACCGGAAGTAAGCCATGATCTCCCACCTGCAATCTGTTAATAAGTCGCAACATGGTCAAATGATGCAGTAAGACTGTAACATGGAAGCCAAATTCTTGCTTCCACGAAATGAACATGTTAAGATCCAATTAACTAGGCTTACTTAAACTTACCACGGGGAAGACCTGTTGTAAGGGGTTGGGAAACCGAAAGTTTGATCAAGAATGATCGAAGAGAGAATTCTAGATCGCTTTCTTCCACTTTTGAGCCAAAAGACTGATTAACCATTAGTTTGAAGATAAACCTTTCCATGGGAATGTTGTCTGTGTTGAAAAAAGTAACTGCGACTCTCTCCACCAAACCCTATTTATAAAGACGAGAATTTCACATGTCAAGTATGCATGTTGAAGCTATATCTCATCAGAATCCATTTTTAAAGCTGCGCGGAGGGTTTCCGAGAATTAAATATAATCAATGCCATCGATAAAAACTTCCTATACTAATGTAAAGTAGAAGTTGGAGAAAATATTCTCCAGATCAATAAGTTCTATCACAGAGCTCAAAATACTATTTCTAGTCCTTAGTTTTCTATGCTATAAAGCTATTTTACTTGGACTTAAGTGCAAATGTTAGATATGGATATATATATATATATAATAGACACAAGTACTTCAAGAAAAATGTAGAGTCGAAGGAGAATAGCTATGAATCATCGAGTTAATACGTAAGTTCACTTGGACTAATGTTTGTTTGGTTCATATAACAGCAATATTTTGGGTTCGTTTTGGCTCTCAAAAAGATAGTAAGAACTAAAATCTTCAAGTCAGTTCGATCTTCTAGTGAATCAATCGTGTTATTGAAGTAGTAAATCTCTCTTCGTTTTGATTGATATGAGGGACACTACAAAGAATATCATCATCACAACACTAGAACATAATATGCAGCATACAACACACATTTTGACATCTAAATAAATCAGATCAGATCATCACAAAACATTATAAACATCCAAATACACTAAAAAGACACTAGTCAAACAACATCTAATGAACCAACCCAACCTTTTGGATGGAAGGAAGAAGTCCCAAAACAGCGGAATGGATATATTCTCTTAGCTGGGGATGTCGAGCCCTTTGTACGACAACACTCATATACCTTCTTCTCTCGAAAGCACCTTCAACAAAGCATCGAACATGAGTTACTGACATGAAATTAACATAAAATAAACCCAGACAACGAATATGTATATAACGAGGTAACACCGTCAAAGGCTTTAACCATTAGAAATTGACACTTCCAGTTTCGAATTTAAGCACTGTAATCTATAAAATTCCATAAATTTCCTTCAACTCTAAATTACAAAACCTACACTACAAGTAATGGATAAAGTACACAATATTAACTTGAAAATTAATAATAACAGGGTTTTGCAAGAGTACTTTTAGAACACTCTTTTAAGGTTGGCTAAATACTATTTAGAGAAACTGTCAACACGTACTCGTATCTAACACTCAAGCTCGAGTTTCAGTGACTTGGAGCGTTTGATAGCGAAATTCATAATAACATAAAATTTAGATAAATGCTAACAGTCCCAATTGCACCAACTTTCACTCTTTGCTAATTAATTAAATGCCCATTCACTTTAATCTTCAGCAAAAGAATTCCCAAATATTTTTCCTTAAAAAAAAACTGTTTTTATAATTTTAACACAAATTTAGAAGTTGAATTTGGTGAAGTAATAAAAAATTCATATAAAAACCCTAAACTTCTACGAGAAATAAAAGAAACATATTGCAATATACCGGAAGGATAAATTCCTTTGAGGTAAACGACTGAAGTGATAGCTACCTCCAAGAATTCAACCAAAATCCCAGCAATTTCACCTATAATTAAATAAATATAAAAGAAATTTGGTTAAAAAATAGTATATAAAATTAAAAAAATTCAAATAAAAAGCGAGAAAATGCGTACCTAGAGGAGATTGATTATCTTTGCGTTCCATTTTTCCAGAAAATGAAGTCGCGGGCTTGCTATTTGGCATTCTAAATAATGTGTTTGTGAGCCATTTTTAAGAGGAAGGGAAAATTACGGAAGCTACATTAAACTTTTTAATATTTTTAATTTTTAACATAAATATTTTAATTATGAATAATTAAGTCCCACACGACCTGGTTTATGACACATATAACCTGATTTTTCTGGATAAATTACATTAGTAGTGACTCAATTATAAAAAGTTATAAAATGATCATTTAAATATAAAAAATTACAAAAAAAATCATTTCTATAGACCTCATTATGAGGTCCGAGCAAAAAGTGAAAGGGTTTAAGTAAATATATAAGCTTGAAAAATAGGTTTGGACAAAAAGTAAGGGTCGTTTTTTAAACAGGTCGAGCCTCGAGTAAGCTTCTTTGACCTAAGCTTGACTCAAATTTTCAAAAAAAAAACTGTTGCTGTTTTTAACTGTTTTGTTATTGTTTTACTATCATTTCGGTATTATATTGCTACTATTTTATTGTTATTATTTGAATATTGTATAAATATTTTTTTATTATTAATTTTGTTATTATTTTAGCGGCATTTGCTTATTAATTTACACCTATTTTAGTGTTATTTATTCCATTTGTTGGGAAAATTTTATTTTAATGTTTTTAGTGTATTTGAGGTATTATATTTTTTAAATTTATTTTTATATAAAAATAATATAAAAAAATTTAATACGAGCGGGCCGAGCTGAGCTTGGATTTTAGTATTTTTATTTGAGCCAAACTTGAGTAAAATTTTACGCCCATTTTTTGGGTCGGACCAAATCGACCTGGACCTAGAAAACATGACTAAATTTTTTACTTGGCCCAACCCAAACCCGACTACACCCGACTCATGATCAGCTCTACTCAACTAGTAAATCTCATCAGCTTTTAAAATTGATATAATAAAATTTGAAATTCTTTAACATTTATAAATTATATCAATTCACTTTTAATTTTAAAAATATTTAACAACTTTAATTCTCAAAATTAATAAAAAAATATAAAATGATCACTAATATAAAAAAATTACAAAAATAATCACTCAAGTAACAAACAACATCAATTTTTAAAATTGATATAATAACAATCAAATTTTTGACATTCATTAATTATATTTATTCACTTTTAAATTTAAAAATATTTAACCATCGTATAATTTAATTTGCCACCTTCAACTTAATTTATTTTCATTTTTAAATGTCCAAAACATCTTTTATTATCGAGCCACGATAATTTATTTATTTTAAAATCGATCCACAATAACTTATTTATTTTAAAATCAAACCCACCAAACACAGAAAATTACAATTAGAAGCGAACCAAACACAAAAACAAGATATATATTATCTGAATATTACGTCATACACCATTAAAAAAAAACATGAAAATTGTAACATCCCATGACAATTATCCGATTCATTGTAAGAAAATTGAAAAAAGAAAAACTTATCTAAGGAAAAACTAAATTGAAAAATGGGTGAGAAAGCACCCCCATACCCTTCATTTGTTTCTTTAGCTTACAGCTTGTCTTCGTACTCGGAAAGCGGGGTCATTTGCTCCTTCAATCCCTTCCTCTTGCGGATCTCCGCAACATGGGTTGCTGCCTGAGAATTGGGTTCTAATGGATCCGATGGCATCATATCCCAGTGATCGAACACACATTGTGGGAAAGCCTGTCCTGATGTTGCAGCCCTTAGTGTGCTAGAGAATCCGAATGACTCGATGACTGGCAGGTAAGCTTTTATGTTGTAGAGTGGTGTTCCGGGCCTTTGCATTTCCTCGAAGACGTGGCCACGTTTCTGGTTAAGAACACTGTAAATACCACCAAGTGCTTGCTCAGGAGCTTGGATCTCGACTAAGTAAACGGGCTCGAGAAGCCTTGGCTTGGCCGTGAGCTGAGATGCATAGAAAACTCGGCGAGCAGTTGGAATGATCTGACCACCACCTCTGTGGATTGCATCTGCGTGGAGAACCACGTCACAGACTTCGAAGCAGATGCCTCTCATGTTCTCTTCGGAGAGTGCACCTTCCTTTGATGCCCACTGGAACCCAGCGACAACAGAATCCTTAATTTCGTTAAGGTACTGAACTCCTTTACACATATCGACAACCATGTTAGGACCAATGGTCTCGGGGCCAAAACACCAAATCTTCTTAGCAAGATCTTTGTCCCAACCAAACTCCTCAGCCAAGATCTTGGAACGAACCTTGGGGTCATCTCTTGGACCAATACGCCCGTCATCAATGGCCTCAGCAAGACCTTCCTCCAGGGGTCGAGCTTCCATGTAGAGACGGTTGTGCTTGTTAGGAGACTTGCTCATCACAGTCCTACAAGATCTCTCAAGGACAGTCTCACGGAATGACACAACAGGGTCCGATTTAACAATCTCAGCGCCACCCATAAAATCTTCTTGTAAATCCTTGAGACAAATCTCGAGGTGGAGTTCACCAGCGCCAGCAACAATGTGCTCTCCCGACTCTTCGATAGTACAAACAACCATAGGATCAGACTTAGCCAAACGCTTCAACCCTTCAACAAGTTTGGGAAGATCGGATGCAACCTTACACTGAACAGCAACGCGGACAACGGGTGAGACAGAGAACTTCATGGCACGAATTGGGTGGGCTTCAACTTCCTTCTCGTTAGTTAAAGTTGCATTCTTCGTGATGAATTGATCCAAGCCGACCATAGCAACTGTGTTACCACAAGGCACATCCTCAACGGTTTCCTGCTTCTTCCCCATCCAAATAACAGTTCTCTGTACACTCTTAACGTATAAATCTTTCTTCTCACCCGGAACATAGTTTGGGCCCATGATTCTGACCTTCATACCAGTTGCAACTTTGCCAGAAAATACACGTCCGAACGCAAAGAATCTACCCTTATCAGAAGCAGGAATCATCTTTGAAACATAGAGCATAAGGGGACCCTCAGGATCACAGTTCCTGATGGCGTTAGCATAAATATCATCGAGAGGACCCTCATACAAGTTCTCAACACGGTACTTCTGAGCCTTAGTAGGAGAAGGCAAGTGAAAGATCATCATTTCAAGGAGAGCAGTGCTTGCGGGAAGCCAAGTCTGCATTACACGCTTCATTAGGGCCTTTCCCATCAAGTCCTTCTCATCAGACTTCATGGTGACACCGAGCTTCTGCAACATGGGCCAGAGCTTATCTTTCTGGTCATTCATACAAGTGTTTATAATCTGCTTGATGGGTTCATAACAGAATTGAACAAATCCACGCTTGCAGGAGGCAGTGCCGGTGTTCTTGGTACTCCACTTCTTGGAAGCCGGATCAAAGAAGTTCTCACCCCAAAGTCTTTCCATCATTTTTGCCTCATCGACTCCAAACTTCGAGGCATACATTTTAGCAAAGTTGGTCAGGGTAAATGCCCAACCGTGCAAACCAGCAGAGAACGCAACTGTTCCCTTCTCGGGGTAGACTTGAACATCACCCAGAAGAGGATCTTCATATGTGGCCATGATGACATTAGCGTTTTCGATCACTCTCTGAAAGGTCTGGTAAGCCTCCTCTCCATCAACCTGGAGCTCAAGGAAACATCGGTCCATCTTGTTAACAGTCAAGACGGGCCTGATCCTTTCTCCAAGAGCCTGACGGAGAACAGTCTCGGTCTGCACACAGACACCTTCAATACAGTCAACAACCACAAGGGCACCATCAGTAATACGAAGAGCAGCTGTAACCTCCGATGAGAAGTCAACATGCCCGGGAGAATCAATAAGATTGATGAGGTACTCATTCCCATGCCTATCTCCTTTGTAACTCTTCAAAGATTCATCAGACATTTCATAATACAAGGAGATACCAGTAGACTTAATTGTGATACCACGCTCTGCCTCATCGGCACGAGTATCTGTCATTCGTACATCACCAGCAACTTCTTGTGCAATGATACCGGCAGCGGCGACAAGAGAATCAGTAAGAGTCGATTTCCCTGCATATCGAAAAACTAAATCAGAACCAATGCGAACCAAATCATCAAGACACAAAGTGCTTTCTTGGTAAAAAATTGACATAGGCTAATCATTCATATTACTACTACCAATCTTCCGAAAATCTAACACCAATGCATACACAAACATCCGTATCGAAGTACTAACATTCATATTAAAATGGATAAAATTTCATTAAATCGATAACAAAACATGAACGAAGGGGCATACCGTGATCTACATGGGCAATAACAGACATATTACGGATGTTGTGTTTCCTGTCCATAATAGAACGGAGCTCCTCGGCTGTAAACTTCACCTGTAATCATATCCAACATAACACAAATCATTAAAAAAAATCACAGCAAAAATATATTTTAAAAAAAATTCAACAAAAATCAACAAAATAACATAATATATTCATTCAACTCACCATCTTGAATTATCTTTTCAATGCCCCGTAACTATTAATACCTACACAAAAGCCAAATAAACACACAATTCTTATATCTCCCAAATAAAATTCATACAGAGTAACATCAAAGCAAGTATAATACAAAAAAAAAATCCAGAATTCATGCAACAAAAGAATGAGATGTCAAATCAAATGATTTGAATATGTATAATATATAAATTCTATAATCATCAGACAAAAATTAAAATAAAATCATGATCTAATACATGAACAGCACGTAAGATCTAAATCAAGCTAGATAGAGAGCAAACCTAAAAGAAAATAGATTTTGAGAAAAAATAAATTCTTGAACAATAGAGAGAAACTTAAAGGATGATACGAGTGTATTTATAATGGAAGAGATGTTAAAAAAGTGCCATTGAAAGAGTGAAACCGAGTGCGAGTGAAGTTGTATATGAGATAGTATTTTCGTAATTTCAAAACTCTGCCTTAGGCTTCTATTGTTGTGCCTAAAAATAACATCTTTGACTGTTCTATAATCTTTCCTTTCTTTAAGGTAGGCCGTCACATTGTTGGGGAAAACATGGCTAAGCTTACTGTAGCTTTTCTTTAATTTTTCAAGTTATATTTTGTCATATTTGATTTTAGTTCAAATCTTCAATTTGAATTTTTTTTATCCCAGTTAAATATTTATGTTTTTTCAAGTATCAAATTAAATTAAAAAATTTATAAATTAAATTAAATATTAAAATCAAACTCATATATTAAATGATACATTAATCCAAATCAAAACTACAAAATAATTTATTTGATTTTTAGCATTAGACTTTTAGTTCTACCTAAAGTTGATGATGGCCAGACTAGGTTTAAAAAATTATGAAAATAACCTTATAAATTTTGGCTTTTTTTAAGGAATTTGATTCTATAAATTTAAAAAATTATGAAAATAACTAAAATTTAATATTAATTATGAAAATAACTTGATTTCTACGGTAAAGTTGAGTGCTACTATTTTCTCAGACGGCATTACCCTAAAGAAAAAATAATAATTTTTTTGGTGCTGTCTAACAAATTGGTGATACCGGACTGAAACATACAAGGACAAAACGTTTAGGGACCGGATAAAGTAATTATCTTTTTTAGATTGATTGAAAAAAAAGTGTCGCACGAGAGTATGAACGCATCTAATTAAACTTTTAGTCAATTTGTATATTAGGTTTGTCTCCTTTTGAAATTAAATTTAAATAACCTATATAAGAATAACAAAAATAAACCATTCACATTTTTTTTTTTTTTATGTTTTCAAAAGCAACATTAAAAGATTATATAAAATTCTTATTTAAATTATCCAATAGCCCCTCAAACAATTCCCTCTCAAGTTTATTTAAATTCAAATAATTTAAGGTCACAACTGATGTGGACAATCTAATTTTTTAACACGTGGTATATCTATTTCGTTAACATGTGACAATTCTTTAACAACCAATTTTTAATTTCACATCAATCAAAATACACTTCTATAACTCACACTTGCTCTATAAATAAATGTAAATTTCTTCAATATTTTCTTAAGTGCTCTAAAGTTTTTTCTCTTTGAACCCCGCATATTGGGTTGATGGTTAAGGGTGTTTACCGCCTTAGATGTGATCTGAGTTCGAGTCGCGCTAATTTATAATTTACCAAAAAAAATTCTCTTTGAAATTTATTTAAAAAAGTTTATAATTTAAAATTATTTATATATAATAATATATTGCATGAAAGAGAAAAATAATGTTATGTTAATGGTTCGAAAATAACCTAAAACTATTATTTATTTATTTTATTTTAGTTTTTTCGATCTAAAAAGTTTTAATAAACCTTTTTAATAGATTTTTTTAAATTTAAAAATAAATTAATAATATAAGAATGTAGATACTTTTAGATATTATTTAAGAAATTATAAATTAATTTTAATCTTACACTTTATTTTTTTCTAGTCTATGAAAGTTTTGATAAACATCTGTAATTGATTTTTGTTAATTTACAAATAAACTAATAATAGAAAAAGATAGATTCTTTTAGATATAAGAAAAAAAAATAATTTTAATCGTACATTAACTGAAGATCATTGTCATATCTCACATTTACATTATAAATAATTGACAATTTCTTTACTCCACTAATTAAAAATTAACATTAATTTATTAAAAATGAATTTTAATCCCGAGAATATTCTTATGCTCACATTTACCATAAATAACTGTCAATTCTTTTATTATTTTTATTAAAAAAAACTCTTTCTTAATCTCACATTAGTTAGAATAAGATGTCAAATCAAATTTTTTAAACATCTATATATAGAAATTCCACAAAAATAAAACAACATATAAAAAATTAAAATGAAATTATGATCAAGTACATGAATAATACAAGTAAGGATTCAAATCAAGTCAAATAGAGAACCAACTTAAGAGAATAAATTGAATAAAACAAATTCTCGAACGATAGAGAAGAACTCAAAAAAAAAAAAAAAAGTACGAGTATATTTATAATAGAAGAGATGCTAGTAAAATGGCAATGAAAGATAGAAACCGAGTGCGAGTAGAATTATCCATGAGATGAGATTTTTGTAACTTCAAAAAATTCACTTCGGGCTTTGGGCTTCCATTGTTGTGCTTAAAAATATCAGCTTTAATTGTTCTGTAATCTTTCCTTTCTTTAAGGTGAGTAGCGAGTCACCACATTTGGGGGGAACATGGCCAAGCTTATTGTTGTTTCTTCTTTAATTTTCGAAGTTATATTTTGTCATTCTTGAGTTTAGTTTAATTTTTTTAATTCGGCATTTAGATATTTTTTCTATTTATTAGCTGAATTTTTTTTATCCTTATCAAATATCTTTTCATTAGAGTAAATGCATCAAATATTCACGGGATCCCATGGTATCTTTTATTTTGAATATAAAATTGAATATTAAAATTAAACTCAAGTATCAAATTAATATTAAAAAAATCAAAAATTAAATTAAATATTAAAACCAAACTTTTTTACTAAATGATTAATTAATCCAAATCAAAACTAGAAAATAGTAACTGCCATTTGAATCCTTAATTTGATTTTTAGCATGAGACTTTTAGTTTTACCTAGAGGTGATTATGGATTGGGTTGGATCGAGTTTGGGTCAGGTATCAATAGAATTTTAGGCTCGTCCCGGTCCAAAAAATTGGTCTAAAATATTTTCCAAGCCCATTCCAACCCATATTAATTTTTTGTATAATATTATTTTTATACAAAAACAAATATAATACATCAAATACATTAAAAATATTAAAATAAATCTTTTCCTATAGATAGCACTAAAATAGGTATAACTTAACATGCAAATGCATCTAAGATAATATCAAAATTAACAATAAAATAATAATTATACAATATCCAAACAACAACAAAATAGTAACAATATAATAGTAAAATTATGGCAAAATAATGGAAACAACAACAAAACGCAGCAGCAGTTTTTTGTTGTTGCAAATTCGAGCCGGGTTGAGTCCGAGCCAAAAAAAGCTTACTTGAGGCTCGTTTAAACAAGCTTTATTTTTTGTCCAACCCCATTTTCTGGATCTATATTTTTGCTCAATTCCTTCCACTTTTCGAGCGAGCTTTCGGGGTAGATCGAATGACCCAACCCCTGATCAAGTCTAGTTCTACCCCATAAATATTCTTGATGGGTAATATGTTTCTCGGTAAAAAATGGTGAAGCTAGGGGCTAGTAGGGGCTCGCCCTTCTAAAGTAGAAAATTTGTAATTTAACTCTTTTATAATTTATAAAATTTTAAATTAGTAGTAGTAAAATTATATGTTAACTTCAAAAATTATAAAAATTAATTTAATTTTTTAAAAATTATAAAGATATAAATTATTATAATAATTAAATTATATTTTTATTATCGTAAAAATATATAATTTAATTTCGATCTCTAAAATTTTTTTTAACTTCACCCTTCTCGATAATATACAACACAACAAAAATATAATATGAGAGAATTAATTAAAATAGGATAAGAAGAAACATGATACAAAAGATACAAATATACCAAAATCTATACGGCACAAATCCACGATGTAATTGCTTAAATCATCGCTAACCCCTCTATTAGTATAATTTTGTAGCACATAATTGTATTTAAAATATTTTATACTGAGAACTCCGTGTGTCGATATAATAATCGGGGTGTTCACGATTTCAAATGTGATTTGAATTCAAATCACACTAGTTTAAGATTTTACTCTCTTTTTATAATTAAAAAAAAATATTTTATACTGAAATAATGTCATAAATGATACACGTATTTTGATTAAATGTTCGATGTGATACCATAATTTTAAAATATTCATTTCGATTGTTATCATTCAATGAGTAAAGTTTTTCTAAATTTTGGGAACTTTTATATTTAAGAAATTGTAAAAGAAAATTATAAGTAACATGTTTAATTTTATAGTAAAATATATAAATAGTCATTCAATTATAAAAAAAAAATCATTTTTTTTTGGTTCATTTTTGTCACTCTCATTAAAATTTTTAATGAAAATTTGACATAGAATTATTTCTAAAATTTTAATTTTCCAACTAATTTAAGTAAAATAAAAAATTATCATTTTAGTCCTCAATCTTTTCATATAAATGATGTTTTAACCCTTTTTTTTCACGTTCCAATTTTATGTCACCGAGAAATAAAACTCAAATCCATAGATTTCTCTTTTTTGTGTTTGTTTGATAGGTAAAGCAAACAAATAAACTAACTACATAATGTTTCTCTGTGTGAGACTGTTACTGAGTGGGCAATAGAAGAAAGTGTTAGCACCTCCTTTAGAATTTTCTCAAAAGTCTTCAATTATTGGTTTGTTACCAAATCTATTTTG
The DNA here is from genome assembly GCA_039519145.1 of Kokia cookei. Classification (NCBI taxonomy): domain Eukaryota; kingdom Viridiplantae; phylum Streptophyta; class Magnoliopsida; order Malvales; family Malvaceae; genus Kokia; species Kokia cookei. Next base: position 44,779,777 of record CM076908.1, on the reverse strand, counting down.
GCTAAGCAATTAGTAATTTTATTACATTCTCTAAGAAGATGTTTAATGACCCAAGATTTTATGTTCCTCAACAGGTGGTGAATACATCTAATGAAAATGGTTAAGTCGCTGCCACATTTCAAAGTTTCAACGGAGGAATTCGTGGTATTTTGAGAAACCGCCTGTTATTGCAACAATTTTTCTTCAATATGGAAGTCACTACCATCACTATACCCCCATTGACACCACCATCAACACCGTCTCCCATTTTTGTTCATTGCATTACATATAGTATTATTAAAGTCGGTTTGATGAGGGTTTTTTACCAAAAAATTATAAAAAATAATAATAACCAAAATGGTACCCCAAATTATTATTTACCAAACTGGTATGTTTAGTTAGGTGGTGGGACACTAAGTGGCGGCACTAGGAGTTTTTTCTGACACGAATTTTTATTATTATTTTATATATTAAAAAATACAAAAAATATTATTTTATTGGTGGAGGAACTTGAAGTGGCGGCACTAGGGGGTTTTTTGTACACGAGAAAAATATGAAAAAAATACCTGATACCCTAATCGAAGGACACAAAGTGGCGGCACTGAAGGAGGATTTTCAAGTGACGGCACTAAGAGGTGTTTTGCCACTTGACAGCATCCCATTGTGCTGTGTGTGTGTGATTATTTTATTTTGATTGTAAAAGTAAATAAGGATGGTTGAGAGATTATAGTTAGGTTTATAATTTGTTATAAAATAGGAAGAGAAAAGCAAATAAACGGGAAAGAAAGAAAGAATGAATGAATGAATGAATGAGAGGAAAGAAAGAAGAAAGAAAGAAATGTAATGCATTTATTTTTAAATTTATTTCAGTATGATATCTTTTTAAAATCGTATTTTATTTATTGAAATTTTATTTAATTTTTAACAGATTTATTGAAGATGAATAATCAATTTTTTTTATGCATTTATTTTGATGAAGTAATTTTGAGAACATCAACTGCATGTATATTTGACTGTCAGCAACAAATAAGAATGAGATTTCATCGAAATATTTAGGTTGATGATATGAAAGCAAAGATTAGTGCAAAAATTTTAGACGTTGTAGGAGAAGGATCTCGAAACTTTTCTACAAGTTTCCAGTTTCGATAGATCCCATCAAATTCACCGAGATGGAACTTGTAGACGATGAAGATGTGGAGACAATGATCGCTCTTTATTGTTCGAATCAAAGTGACCCAAATGCACCGGTTCAATTGTTTGCCGAGTTAGTTGATGTGGAACCTGTACAAAATGAAGATCCAACTCCATTAGAAAATGAAGATTCAACTCTGTGTATAGTGGTTCCAGTATCGTACATTGAAAGTCAATCAATCGTACGAGGGCTAGACATCAATCTTAATGCTGCTGTGCCCGAGAATGATGCAAATGAAGATGGTGGATATGATAGTAGTATTCCTTCTGATAATGAAGTCGATATTGATAGTGATCCAGATGTGGACGAGGTCCCGGATGATATTGACGATGAAGGGGCGAATGACGATTAAAATCCAGTCCAAAATCCAGTTACACATATTGTGATGCACAATAATCCTCCAGGGGCACACATGTCACTTATAGACCCGATGCGACACATGTCGAGTTCGCGGAGTATCCTAAAATAGTACCTGCTCACCGATTGGCCGTAGCAGCAGATTATGAAGAGTTGTTTGTGGGCCAAAAATTTGAATCCAAGGAAGAGTGCATATTTGCTATTAAGCGATATAGCATGAATGTGTCGATAGACTACAAAGTCATAGTGTCTTAAACCGACATTGTATATTGGGGAGTGCTGGAAGTCGACAGAAGGTTGCAAGTGGTGGGTACGAGCTGCATTTATCCAGAAATCGCAGATGTGAGAGATAAGAAAAATTGATGGGCCTCACACATGCAGTTCAACACGTTTATCAGAAGATCACCGGAAACTTGATTCCAGAATCATCTGCACACATATCATGCCAATGGTTAAGGATGATCCAACCATCAAGGTTTCTACACTGATTGTGGACATGCAATCACGATTCCATTATCGGGTTTCATATCGAAAAGCATGGATTGCGAAACAGATGGCAATGGAACAATTGTTCGGTGATTGGGATGTATCATACAATGAGCTACAAGGATGTATAGTCACAATGCGACAGTATGTACCGAGGACTGCAATTGAGTTGGTGACACGGCCTTATTATGGCTCAGATAACAACATACAACTAGGAAGAAGAATTTTTCAGTATATATTTTGGACGTTTGATCCCTGCGTTCGAGCTTTTCCTCACTGCAAGCCATTTGTCCAGGTAGATGGGACGTGGCTATACGGGAAATATACTTAGATCCTACTAATTACGGTGGCTCAAGACGGGAATCAAAATGTGCTCCCGATAGCATTTGCTATTGTGGACAAAAAAGACATGGAATCCTAAGAATTCTTCTTGACAAACCTGCGGAGGTATGTGATTCATAACGATAATATTTGCATCATCTCCGATAGAGGGAAGGGTATTATTATGGCCATTAGACGTACTGGTGTACCATGGAAATTAGTTTACTGCAGCCGACACATTGCGGCTAACTTCCAACGAGAATATAAGAATGCAGACTGACGGAGACGACTTGTGAAAATGGGTAAAAAAATTAAGTTTGAAATTATATTTTCAATGTTTTAATTTTAGACTGTAACTTATGTTTTCTTAATATTCTTACAGCATACGAGCTAGAGCCATACCGATTCCGGTAAAGAATGACCAGACTTGAGCATGACATGGAAGGTCAAACGAATAAGCCTCTATGCGAGTGGTTGGGTACCATGGAGCCGTGACAATGGTCTCAAAGTTTTGATGAGGGGTATCGATATGGTCAAATGACGACTAACCTGGTAGAGTCGATTAACGGCGTGTTCAAGAGAATACGAAATTTTTTTATTTCATCCGTGTTCTCTGCTACATTCTATAGGCTGGCTACCTTGATGCTAGTAATGGAGATGCGACAAATCAATCAGATGAACGCCAGACATGTGTTTGTCGAAGCTGTCAGGAATGTAATGAATGCAAACCGTCAGAGTGCGAGGACGATGAACGTTGAAATATATTCACAACAGTTTCAACAATTTCAAGTTACTGAGACCATTGGGCGTCGACCTGGTATCCCACCTAGGTCATACAAGGTTGATCTCCAAAACAGATACTGCGATTGCAAGAGGTTCGATACACCTCATTATCCTTGTGTGCATGTTGAGTAGGGCTTAAGCTATTTGTATTGGACATTTTTCATTTGGAATTAATTAAGTTTATGAATGAATTTGAAATTAATTATTTCAATATTTGTATTTAATTAATAATTTTTATATTTGTACTTTGGTTTTAGAATTAGGGTTAAGGGTTTTTAATTTAGGGTTTTGGGTCTAGTTTTTAAAATTATCACAACCTCAAAACTTTCCATTTATTGTCTCTATTTGTGGTTTTTTAAAAATGTTTCACGTATAGGATTTAAGGTTTAAGGTTTTAAGTCTAAGATTCAAGGTTTATGGTTCTAAGTTTAAGGTTTAGGGTTTAATGTTAGGAAATTTAAATAAATGATCAAATAGGTTAAAATATATGTACATTATGGAGAAAAAATTCATCATTATAACTCATAAATAGTCAAATTTAAACACTATTAGATACAACGCTAATATCCATGATTAGATGGTATGGTTTTCGGGGTATATCTTCGTGGTGGCCAGCGTCTATGTTGAGGTTGCTCGTTAAGCTCATCATCATCATTAGGGTTCATTTGCCACGAAGGAGTAAAGTATTGCCCAGGAGGAGTAGAGTATTGCGGTGACTCATCAAACTCAGCCTGATATCCTTCCCTTGAGTATTGCGGTGGCTCGTCAAACTGAGGCTGATATCCTTAGCTTGAGTATTGTGGTGGCTCGTCAAACTAAGGCTGATATCCTTGGCTTGATGAGCTAGGGATATGTGACGATCCCACAAAATCAGGATGATAAGAATCATCGTCATCCAATGCCTCTTCCTCCTCCTCTTCCTGTTGCTCTGGCATTGGCTGTGGCTCTGGGGCAGGAGCTACATGATAGGGGCGATCTTGTCGAGACATGTATGGGGAAATTATCATCGATTGTGCACCAAGTAAATATGATTTTCTAACCTCAATGAACCACTGCATGTACTATACCGATGGTTGCAAATCCGAAGTGTACTCTATTGGAGGTACTCGCATCATCCGGTTGTTCCACACATAAACATATTGTCCATGCACACTCCCCCAATCACAATTTACTTTCCCCTTCTTATCCATCCCATGGATAGACCCTAATTCGAATGGCGGTTACGGGATAGGCTGTTTACAACAAAACTGTCGGAGTACTCGATCCTCGGCATATCACTCCACTGTTTGAAAATTGATTATCGATGCGTTAATGCACCATTGGTCTGAGTGAAGGAATGTCGATGCGGGAATAATAGCGGTGATTTTTGGCTGTATATATGGGGTCCAGATAAACTGCACAATTAATAACATGTCAAGATATTAATAAGAGTAAAGTAATATAATTTAGTAACATGCAACCATATTAACACGAGTTAAGTAATATAATTTAACATGTTAATGAATAACATACCCTTTCCCCGGCATATTGCTCGAGCATCAAACGATACATGGGAACTATGTATTGCCTCCCAATCCTCGGTTTTGTTTTCCATCTAAGAAAACAAAAAAATAACTTGTTAGAATAATATAATTAATAAAATATGCCAAATAATTGAAATTTTGGGTATATGGTAATCACCTATTAACAAGTAGGAAAACATATGTTTGGTGCCTAACGGATGCCAGGAATGACATAAAGTGCCCAAGATTGCAATAGCACTAGGCATCCACCCATATCCCGGGAAGAAGGGTTTGTGACGCGACAAAGTTCTCGATATAGCATGGCAAGCACCGCAGATCCCCAACTATATTCATGATTTTTTTGCAAATCTCTTAGTAGGGGCAAGTACATCAAGTGGATCTTATTGTTATTCACGTCAGCATGAGTATGCCCCCTATCATTAGCAAAATATAGGCTCGAACGGCCCAAGAAACCTCCATTTCAGTTGTGTGTTCGGGTAAGTGCTCAAAATTGCTCTTCAACCATGTAAATAACAATGATGTAAAATCATTGTTATTACTAGGTGAGCGACCTAGTAACTAGATGCACATCGTTGTCGGCTCTTGAAATGAACTAATGCCGGTGACTGGTACACCACTGATTGGGAGCCCAAGTTGGATCGTAACATCCTCCAACGTCACAGTGCACTCCCTACAAGGCAGATGAAATGTGTAGGTCTCCGGGCGCCAACACTCCACCAATGCACTGATTAAATCATATCGTAACTCAAATTTTTGGATGCCGCTGATCCAAATCCGGCATCCCGTAAGTACGGAAGTAGACGTTCATGAAGGGGAAATTTGAGACCCTGTGCACGACCCGTCAATGAACGGTACACGAGCTCTTGCTGTTAATTTACAAAAATAGTTAGTATAACTAAAATTAATTTTATAAACAAATAATAATATCGTGAATGATATAATGAACGAATAATAATTTTATTACATTCATATTGGCTTGGTGTGTTTCTACATTCACCGATTTGGATATGTGAGGACGTTCCGAGTTAATTAATGAAGTCATTTTGCAACTTGAAAAAAAATTATCAATTAGTTCAATACATAAGTTTACCAATATAATACCAAAATAATAATTAAATACAAAAATTGATTATTTACTATAATGGTACAAAATATATATATTTATATACCAAAATGATATTCACACACCATTATTTACTAAAATGATACAAAATAAATATTTATTTTGTACCATTTTGGTAAATAATGTGATGGTGTTATTATTTTGGTAATTAATTATTTTTATATTATATTTTTGTAATTAATTAGCTAGGTTTAACTTTTTGTAAATTATTAAAAATCTCTTATTTTTATAAAATAATAAATTTATTTTGGAGTATTTTTATCTTTTTATATTTTATATAAATTTAAAACATACATATATTCACATGAGATCCAAATTAAAATTATTAATTTTACCATTTAAATAAAAAATATTTTATATTTTATATTAATTTTTTATAATTTTATTATATAACTAATTTTACCTGTATTATATAACTATTTTATAAATATACTCTAATTTTATTTCAATTAATTTTTTTAATTTCATACTTGTAACTAATTTTAATTATAGCTTAAAAATGGATTATTGTTTATTTTATTAAACACTTGTAATAGTTTTCTTTCTCATTTTATTAAACAATCTTACGACTTGTATAATGAAGTTTAGCATGGTAAAAAAATATATTTATAAATAAAACAATTAGTTTTATTCAATTATTTAAGAATAAGAATCAAATTCAAAGAATATATAATATTCTTTTCTATATCCCATTGAAAACATAAGAATCAAATTCAAAGAATATATAATATTCTTTTCTATATCCCATTGAAAACACATGCATGTTAGATAATCATATCAACCTATTCCATCCAACCACCAAAGTTTAATTAATTTGTAAATTTTACTTATTTAAATAATTCAACTTTTATTTAAAGAAATATAACTAAATGCTATACTTGATTCTATTTAAATTTAAACATTATTAAATTTTAAATCAATAAATATGAACAACAATATTTCTTATTTGCTACTACTAACAACAAAATAAAATTAAAGTAAATTAATAATGACATAATAACCAAACTTACATTTCTTCCTCTTCTCTTAATTTACTCAACTATAACAACATTAAATAACAAACCAATTAAAAATTAAATTAAACAAAACAAAAAACTTAAAATAATCAAATTAACTAACAAATTAAAATATTTTAAAAATAAATTTAAAATTAACCAAACTTAAAAAATTAATCAAACTTATCTTTCTTTTTTTCCTCTTAATTTACTCTTTTAATCAACCTATTAAACAAATAAAATTATAATAACAAATCAATCATATTACTACTACTAACTAACAAATTAAAATATTTTAAAATTAAATTTAAAAATAAATACATTACATTTTTCTCCTTCTCCTTCTTCTTCTGCTTCTTCCTTTTTCCTTCTTCATTCTTTCTTTTTTCCTTCAAATTACGTCGGTCCCCCCTCCCCACCTATTTTATAACAAAAATTCTATTTTATTTAATTTTTATCACTTATCAGAAATCCCGAACCACCCAAATTAATTTCCACCTTTTAAATCTTCTACACACACACACGACACAATGGGATGCTGCCAAGTGGCAAAACACCCCTTAGTGCCGCCACTTGAAAATCCTCCTTCAGTGCCGCCACTTTGTGTCCCTCCATTAGGGTGTCAGGTATTTTTTTCGTATTTTCTCGTGTACAAAAAACCCCTAGTGCCGTCACTTCAAGTTCCACCACCAATAAAATAATATTTTTTTAATTTTTAATAGATAAAAATAATAAAAAAATAAAAAAATTCGTGTTAGAAAAATCCTTTAGTGTCGTCGCTTAGTGTTTTTCCACTTAACCAAACATACCATTTTAGTAAATAACAAACTGGAGGTATCATTTTGATTATTATTTATTTTTTTATAATATTTAGATAAAAAAACCCGTTTTATAATCCATAAAAATTAATTTTTTCAGAAATTTATGACTATTCTTTCTGATAATATCATTTTCAAAATTTAAATTTTTCGTAACTAATATTACATTTTATATATACAAAAGAGAGAGAGAGGATACTTGTAGAGGAGGGAAATGGGATGAATAAGAAAAATTTGTCAAGTAGTAATCCAAATTCAATTATTCATAATGTAGCAAACAATTATGCAAAGATTACAAGAATGTTTTAAAACGATAAAATCATGACAATAATAGATTGCATTAGTGAAAAGAAAAATAGAATTTTCTTCATCAACACGTTTCCAATCAATCTTACCTATTTCTGTAAAGGTAATTCAATTAATGCATTAATTGAATCACCAAAAAAAAATTAATGCATTAATTGGAGTTAATTTAACTACATTACAATTGAAAATATATCCATCCACCCTTCCTAAAATGTAATTACACCCATTTTAGACTTTTATGGACGGCTTCCAATAATAAAATACTCATCTCCATGATAAACTCGTTTATCATATTTAAATAAGGTGAAATATTAAAATATATTATTGAGAGAAACAATCACAAACTCTAAATATAAATCGTGAAATGGATATGAAAAACATCAAGAAAATCATAAATTTGGCGCTGGCCACATATGAAATGATTTTTATTCTTATTAATCCCAAGCATTTCAATTAAAAGAGTTCTATATATAATTATAAAAGAGTGTAATTATTAATATAGCAAGTCTTTTATAATTATAAAATTTAAAATTTTCGCAAGTGTTTTTTTTTTAATGTTAAGTTTACATATTAGTTTTTTTTTTATATTATGTTTGGTAATATAGTTGTAACTATACAATTATACAATTGAAAAAGAATAAAAATAAATTTAGAAGTCATCATTACTAATTATTCAGTGTAATTCTTCTAATGCTCATCATCTTCTTAAGAATTGAATAAAATAATTGGGGTGCTTTAATTATATACAATTATATAGGATTTTGCACTGTTTACTCAAAAAATAAGTAAATTAGTCTATGTATATATTATATCAAAGAGCAAATTGATTCTTTTTGTTAAAAATTTTATCCATTTATATTATTTAAAATTGGCATGGCTGATGAAATAACCAAATAGTTATATTTGGCGTACTACGTGTATTTTATGCTGACATACATGAACCGAATTTTAATAGCAAAAATAAATAGATTTTTTAACTAAATAACTAATTTATTTTTTGATTTAATATATAATTTATCAAATTTTTAAGTAAAAAAAACAAATTGCAACGCGACTCTTGAGCAACGACCTATAATACTTTTATCCTGTTAAATCTAATATTCTCAAGATGATGCCAATGTATATATATCTATGGACCCTAAGCATCAAATAGCATCAAGGAGCATGGCCTTGGTGTGATTATGTTGGACCATAAGCATCAAATAGAGAATCTAGAAGCTATGGTGCTCCACTTTAAAAGAACCCCAAACAATTTTAGTGCAACAAAAGATCCTCATATTCCATTCCAACTATTATCATTATCACCCAACATTGTTCTCTATATTTTCAACACACATAAATACTCCTTTCGTGTTGTCAATGAAAATGTGATAGTATTTTTTTAGGGTAAAATGAGATGAAAATGATAATTTAGATATTAAAATAGATAAAAATTCAACAAGTGATTTCAGTGGGAAAGAGTATGTTATTCATCATAGAGGTTTCGGGTTTGAGAGCCTATGTGCGTAAGGTGTGTGTGCCTTGTTAAAAGGTTAAGAAAGTATGAAAAAGATACTACCATGTAATCACACCAGTATATTTTTAAAAAAAATATTAAAATGAGATAAAAAAAAAGTTTTAAATATTAAAGTGGAAAAAAAAGGGTATATTTAAACGAACCCGACCTAAAGGTTCGCTCGAAAAATGGGAGGATTTGAGAAAATAAATAGGTCCAAAAAATAGACTTGAGAAAAAGATGCTTATTTGGAAAATAATTATTTGAAAATGGGTCAAGCCTCGAATAAGATTTTTTTACCTTGGCTCAACCAGAATTTACAAAAAAAAAAAAAATTGTTGTTTTGTTGTTATTTTTCCATTATTTTGCTGCTATTTTTTCACCGATTTGCTATCATTTCACTATTATGTTGCTACTATTTTGTTGTTATTGTTTGGATATAACTCTTGTTTTATTGTTAATTTTGGTACTGGTTTAAAAGCATTTACTTGTTAAATTACATTTATCGTGTTATTTAAATATAAAGACTTTTTTAATTTATTCTCAATTTTTTGGGAAACATCTATTTTAATATTTTTAGTGTTTTTGATTAATTATTTTTTAATTTTTATATAAAAAATAAAAATTTTAATACGGACAAAACAAGATCAAATTTTAACATTTTTATTCGAGTTAGACTTGAAAAAAATTTTATGATCATTTTTTGGACCAAGTCCTAGCTTATCAATCGGGTCTAGAATTTTATTAGAGCTTGATGTAGCCCATGAACAACTCTACACCGAACATTATAAAAAATTTATACAATCACTTTTCATATAAAAAAATTGAAGACAAATGAAAATTTTAATATTTATTAGAATTTGAAGCTCAATCTCTTATATTTTTTTAAAATAAATATATCTATATATTTTATCCTTCACTTAAAGTCTTCACAACTTTATCAAGAGAGAAAAGAAAAAGAATATCAAAACTAAAGGTGAGAAATCACAAACTTTGAATTTTGTTCATTTCTTTTCATTTTTCCAATATTATTTTTAAAAGTATGAAAATATTTTCAAATATATAAAATTTTAGGAAGATGTTTTTTTTTTTTTTTTTTTTTTTTTAAAGTTTTGAAAGATTCCAAAATATTTTTAATATAAAAAATGCCTTTTAGAATAATTTCTCATAATATTATGGCATTATTTATAAATCAAAATTTTGCATGATAAATTGTCTTTTATTTTTTACTTTTAAATTCATTTAAACCCAACTGTTATCATCCATAATCAGTATCTTTATCAATTTTCTTTTTGGTAGAAAATAAATCGCACAAGGTGATTACATCATACGAAACAAAATTTAAATAATTTTAATGTTATGTTGATATTTTTCCAGCAAATGTCTAACCGAATTGAACGAATTTCAAACTAATAATTATTAATACGACATATGTTAAGTTGATAAAATTTCAAAATATGTCAAATTGAAATATACGAGGCGAATGAAAATATTAACAGTGTATGTTGAAGCCCAAATTTTGGCTGGGCCCATACTCCCTTTAAATTTATTTTAAAATTAAATTTGTTTAAAATTTAAATTTATTTTAAAATTAAATTTGTTTAAAATTTAAATTTATTTTAAATTTAAATTTAATTTAAGTTTAAAATTATTTTCAAATTTAAAATTTAAAATAAAACCAATATACAAAAGTCCAGAATAATTACAAAAGCCCATTACATTCTTAAGCCCAAACTCAAATAACCCTTACTAAACCAAAACGGCCCAATTACAAGCAGCCCAAATTGCCCAAAACCCAAACTACTTTCGGCCGAATTCCACTAAGTGTTGCTGCCTCCCCTTCGGCCAACCAGAGGTCGCCACGTCATCAACAGCTTGTCACCATCTTCGGCTCCAACTTGCACTGCCACAGGCTGCTCCAACCGCCACTGCCATGGTCGAACCTGTAAAAAGAAAGAGTGGACATGCATTAAATACCATAAAACAAAACAGAATGATTGTAAAGCAGGCTATAAAAGCCGATTGAATTCTCAATTGTAGAGGTTGGATTTTGAACATTAAGAAATCAATACACAGTATACACTAATATTTTCAGAGATCAATTTAGAGCAAGGTTACTCGAATAGTCACAAAGGCAACAGAAGGCAAATCAGATCACAGCACTTAAGCATTAAAGCATCCAGGTATCCTCAATAAATGTCTACCATCATTCAAAGCCCTATTTAATTTCAATGCATGCATTTAATACCCACTGTGACCATTTATCCCTTTTCATTTTCAAAACGTTTCAATAACTCTTAATAATATTAATGACTTATTTAATATTACTAATGACCCCATTAATATTAAATAAGTTTTTCTTAATAATCATTAATAATAATAAATGTTTTGAAATTAATAATAGTAATATTAATAATTATTAATTAATAAAAAAAAAAGAGTCGGAAAACTTATCTTTGGTCGGACCACTGTCATCGACCGCCGTCGTCAGGAGTCAAACCCCGAACGAACCCCATTTACACCTCATCGTACACGGACCTGTAAAAACCCAGAGAAACCCAAGGAATTAAAAAACGGACTTTCTGATAATCGAAAGCAATAATATTTTTAAACCCCAAACAAAATATGTCTTCTTTTTTTTTTTAAAAAAAAGGGAAAACTGAATAAGATCTAGGCTAGACCTGGTTGGATCTAGACCTATACCTGTTTTTTAAAAAGAAAAGAAGGAAAAAAGGATAGGTTTTTACCCTTAAACCGTGGTCGACAGTCGAAGACAGAGACAAACAACTGCGCGTGACCGATGAGAGCAGCGACGCATGTACTGGAGAACCCCGGGCGGTGGCGTGCGATGGCGTGCGATGACCACAAGCGGGGATCGACGGTGCGTGTGCGGTCCCACGCGATGGCCGACGACTGGGTCGACCAACCGGAGCTTGGCTGGCCATGGAGGGCTCTTGAGAGAAAAAAGGAGAGGGGGCTCTGGTTTTTTTTTCTGAAATCCGAAAAAATGAGGGAAGGGCTCAATTTTGCAAAGGGTCGAGGGCTTAAATACCCTCACCAAAATGGCAACGTTTTGGTGGGAATATTTCAAACAAAACGGCGTAGTTTCATTGAAGTACTCGTGTCTGACCCGAACTCCGACTCGCCCCGACTTAGGATCCGCGTGTTTTTGAGGAAAGAGATATTTTTGCATTTGGCCATTCCGCTTTTTCCAAAATCTTCAATCAGGTCCTTCTTGTACTTTTAAATACTTTTAAATTGGCCCAATGATTTTCATGGTTTTTCAATTTAGCCCCTCAACCTTTTAAAAGCACCAGGAGCTGCCACATGTCATGATTTTGGCTTATTTTCGCAAATGGTCCCTTTTGTTTCTAATTTGTTTTAATTTGATCCTTAAATCAGGTTCATTTTAATTTCAGAATTGCCCCAGAAATTTTCCACGGTTTTCAAAATGGTCATTTGACTTCAGGATGTCTGAGGGGCTGCCACGTGTCACCCATATTTGGTTTTATTACCTCGGAGGTCCCTAAACTTTCCAAAAATTACCGTTTTACCCCCGAACTTCCAAAAGTTTGATTTTTTACCCTGATACTTCCAAAGGATAGGTTTTTACCCTTAAACAGTGGTCGGCGATCGAAGACAGAGGAAAACAACCGCGCGTGACCGATGAGAGCAGCGGCGCGTGTATCGGAGAACCCCGGGAGGTGGCGTGCGATGACCACGCGCGGGGATCGACGGTGTGCGTGCGGTCCCACTCGACGGCCAACGACTGGGTCGACCAGCCGGAGCTTGGCTTGCCATGGAGGGCTCTTGAGAGAAAAAAGGAGAGGGGGCTCTGGTTTTTTTTTTTGAAATCCGAAAAAATGAGGGAAGGGCTCAATTTTGCAAAGGGTCGAGGGCTTAAATACCCTCACCAAAACGGCAACCTTATGGTGGGAATATTTCAAACAAAACGGCGTAGTTTCATTAAAGTACCCGTGCCCGACCCAAACTCCGACTTGCCCCGACTTAGGATCCGCTGTTTTTGAGGAAAGGGATATTTCTATATTTGGCCATTCCGCTTTTTCCAAAATCTTCAATCAGGTCCTTCTTGTACTTTTAAATACTTTTAAATTGGCCCAATGATTTTCATGGTTTTTCAATTTAGCTCCTCAACCTTTTAAAAGCACCAGGAGCTGCCACGTGTCATGATTTTGGCTTATTTTCGTAAATGGTCCCCTTTGTTTCTAATTTGTTTTAATTTGATCCTTAAATCAAGTTCGTTTTAATTTCAGAATTGCCCCAGAAATTTGCCACGGTTTTCAAAATGGTCCTCTGACTTCAGGATGCCTAAGAGGCTGCCACGTGTCACCCAGATTTGGTTTTATTACCCCGAAGGTCCCTAAACTTTTAAAAAATTATCGTTTTACCCCCGAACTTTTAAAAATTATATTTTTGACCCCGAACCTTCTAAAAATTACCATTTTACCCCTAAACTTCCAAAAATATCATTTTTGACCCCAAACCTTCTAAAAATTATCATTTTACCCCCAAACTTCCAAAAATCTCATTTTTGACCCCAAACCTTCTAAAAATTACCATTTTACCCCCCGAACCTTCCAAAAATTACCGTTTTACCCTCGAACTTCCAAAAATCCCATTTTTGACCCCGAACCTTCTAAAAATTACCATTTTACCCCCGAACCTCTAAAAGTCTCATTTTTGACCTCGAACATTCCAAAAATTATCATTTTACCCCCACTCCGAACTTTTAAAAATCCCATTTTGACCCTGAACCTTCCCAAAATTCCCCTTTTATCCCCAAATGTTTGAAATCCCATTTTTCTAAAATTCTCGAATTTTCTCGAAACTACTATTTTGCCCCTGTGCATCCGAAAGGTCTCATTTTGAACTCCGATTGCACCTTTTCTTCTTTCTCATCAACATTTGCATTTTTTATTATGCATTCGTATTTTGTATCCTTGATTTCTTTCGTGAATAACTTATTTTCTTATTTATCTTGCTTCGCGTTATGTAATATCCATCATTAACTGCTTATTCTTGTTAAACTCGCATGTTTGTTTTCGAAATTGTCTTTTTTTCATAAAAACTTTAAAATCGAGGCAATATTCTTTTATTTCGGGTTTCAAAAATTTGCGCCTTAACTCACTAGGTGCAATTTTTCTTCAAATCGAAATAATCGGATACCCTTAATCGAGGCAATGTTTCCTTATCTTCGATTCTGAAATATTGCGCCTTAACTTACTAGGTGCAACCTTTCTTCAAATCGAGATAATCAAATATCCTTTTCGCAAAAGTTTCAAAAGGTTTTACAAAGGAAAGCTCATTATTTCCGGATCTTGAAATGTCACGTCCTAAGTCACTGGACGTAGCTTTTCTCCCTCGATCACTTTGAAATAGCGAGATTTTCAAACAAACTCAATTTCTTTTAAACTCAACTCGTGCATTCAAGGATCGTATTTTAAGCTTTATTTGAACTTTTAAATGTCACAAATTAAGACCCGAAAATAATAAATACGGTACCAATTTGGGCGCATGAGGGTGCTAATCCTTCCTCATGCGTAATCGACTCCCGAACCTATTTTTCTGGATTTCGAAGACCTACATGTTTTTAAAACGGCTTTTAAAACGTTTTGTGGTTATCCAATCACACCGAATAAAGGATTGGTGGCGACTCCCATTATTTCTCCGATTTTAAGGATTTTTTCGAGACTAGTCGCTTTTAAAAAAAGGGATGGTTTCGACGGTGTAAATTCTAAGAGTTCCAAATTGAAAATATAAGAAATGTAAATTTTAATTTTTAAAATTACAACAATAAATTTCAAAGTTTTCCAATTCTGAGTTTCTATTTCTTTCTTTTCTTAGATAACAATTCAATAATGTAAGTCGATGCAAACTGTGTAAAACGAATTAATGCATTTCACCAAAAAAAAATTTAATGCATGGAAAAAAAATAAGGCATAATATCAAATTTAGTTCTCAACATTTACATTCTTTGTCAATTTAGCCATAATTCTTTTTTTAACTAAATTTGACCATAAACCTTTTAAAAAAGTTAAATTGTTGTTTTTTAATAGAAATATTGACTAAAATGTTAAATTTTTAAACGTGGTAGCTCGAATGACAATCCACATATATTTTATACTAATTTTATGAACTTCTTATATAGTTTTTTAATTTTAAATATATTCTTTTTTTATATTTTAAAATTATTTGTTGACATGGCATTTAAGATAAATAATGTCATGTTAACATAAAAGTACATGTGGAGTGCCATGCGGGCTACCACACTAACATCGTTAAAAAAATTAATGTTTTAGTCGACATTTTTATTAAAAAGAAACAATTTGACTCTTATTTTAAAGGTTGAGACTCAAATTTAGCTAAATAATAATAATGGTCAAATTAACAAAAGATGCTAACGTTGAGAACTAAATTTGATATTATGCCAAAAATAAACTCAAGTCGCTTAATGGATTTGACGTCAATTTATTTACTTTAAACATAACCATTCTTATAAATGAGAGACTTGACAATTCAATTTGAGCGTTAAAAATTTTTACCGTCAATGTATCAAAATAATTACACATTATATACATACATATATATATATATAAAATCTTTTTATATATTTTATATATTAATTTTTTTAATATATTATTTATTCATATTATACACAGGTGAAATAAAAAAAAATCTAGTCCTATATTTTATACTGAAATAATGTCATAAATGATACACTAATTTTAATTAAATGTTCAATGTGATACCATAATTTTAAAATATTTATTTCGATTGTTATCATTCAATGAGTAAAGCTTTTCTGAATTTGGGAACTTTTATATTTAAGAAATTGTAAAAGAAAATTATAAGCAATCTAGTCACTCAACTATATATTTTTTTTATTTATTTTTTCATTTTTTGTTATTCTCATTAAAAACTTTCATGAAAATCTGACAGAATTATTTCTAAAATTTTAATTTTCCATCTAATTTAAGTAAAATAAAAAATTATCATTTTAGTCCTCAATCTTTTCATATAAATGATGTTTTAATCCATTTTTTCACGTTGCAATTTTACGTCACCGAGAAAAAGAAGCTCAAATCCATAGATTTCTCTTTTTTATGTTTTTTTTTTTTGTAGGTAAAGCAAACAAATAAATTAACTACATAATATTTTTTTGTGTCAGATTGTTACTCGAGTGGGCAATAAAAGAAAGTAGTAGCACCCTCCTTTGGAATCTCTTCAAAAATCTTCAATCCTTGGTTTGTTATGTACCAAAGCCATTTTGGCCGAACAATTAGTAATTTTGTTACATTCTCTAAGATGATGTTTAATGACCCAAGATTTTACGTTCCTCAATAGGTGATAAACACATCTAATGATAGTAGAATTCAAATTTGTCGGAGAAGAATCTTGAACGACTTTGATCAATTCCACACTATCAAATTAAATTTCCATACCATTATAATTCCAGGCCATCGAGCATACCCATAATTTAACATCAACTTTGTTGCTACTATTGATTATTTTTTTATCCCTTTCAAGTTTCGTTCTTGTTTGATTCGTAAACTTCTTGAAAAAATTTCTCTTTCAAACACAAAAATGAAGTTTGATTCCATTTTCTAATACATTACCCCAGTTCTTCCCTTCCCCTGTTTCTTCTCTGCTCTTCAACTCCTCTTCTTTAAGCTCAGTTTCTATGTTCATATTTTCTTTAAAACTCGACTCTTCTTTTTTCAATGAAGTTTCAATCTTTAATCCTTTTGGTTTCCCAAACAAAACTATGGGTTTTCTTCTACTTTGATTTTTTTTTTTTGTACATTTGTTGTTCGAAAAAAATGGGTTTAGAGAATTGAATCTTTAATCTCTTACAATACTGAGTTAGAGAGAACCCAAAACTTTAATGGCAAACCTTCGATGGTTTTTTAAATCGGACCGGTTGTTGAACTGGTCAAACCATCAATTTATCGATTTAATCGGTTCGATTAAAAAGTTATTAAAAATTAAAAACAATCAAGTACAATCGATTCAACCAATTTTTTGTTCGATTCAATCGGTCAGTAACAGTTCTTAAGTCGACCTATTCAAAGCTCCTCTTTGGACCGCTACACAAGTCAGTTTCCAGTTAATTCGATCGGTCTAGTCCAATTCAAACAACATTGTTGTTAAGTTTTTTTAAAGTCCAACTAAAGAGCTCTAAACGACAATTTTATGATCAATACAGTGAATCAGTACATATAAAATAGAACTTACTTTAGATCCAAGTCGATCTAACGATTAGAGTTGGAGATTGAAGAAGTAAATTGTTTAGACTTAGGTTTGCAGATTCATGACATTCAAAGTTGTTTAATGAAAAAAAAAAATGAACTATAGCAAAGAAAGGGAAAGAGAACTTTGGATTGGTGTAGGCAATATGAACAAAAAAAATTATATTAAAAAAAATTAGATACGTTAAGAACTTGTAATAAAATTAATATTCCAACAAAAACTTCACATCAGAATAATTTTAAATAACAATAACATGAAACAAAACAAAATTTGAGAGTGAACAAATTCACCCTTTAATTTATTGGTAATTTATGAAAACCGATTTCTAATTTCTTGAATGTCGATCAAGAAGAATCAACAACTTTTGCAAAATCAAGAGATTTCTTGCCTTCATGAGCATTTCCGAAAAAGTTATTCATGTAATCAACAAACATGAACTCTCTATAACGACCAATTCCATCTTTTTCTACCAGGTGAGGTAATGGTGCAATCTTTTCGGTTAATTTTGGAATCGTAAAAATTGGTATTGACACCGTTGATGTTGTGTTTGTTGTACGAACTCTATGTTCTACACTTTTATACCTCCCATTGCTTAATACCTGCAAATAAAAACAAATTAGTTAAAATATGATTCGGTTTAGAGCTTGGAAGGGTTTTAAATTGAATTCTGAGTTTAATTCAGTTGGTTTGTTATCCTTAAAATATAATATTCAACAAGTTTCGAACCTTAGCTAAATTACCTCATGCAATCGCTTTTAAAAGATGATATTTAGAAATTTGAATTACAATTCCGATTGAGTATTAGTTCGGTTGTTATTGGTATTATTGTTGGTATAAGAAAACATGAGTTCGAGCGTGTGAAACGCATTTATCCTATGCGTAGTAAGTCAAAAACTCATAATTGAACGATTGATATGTACCTGTAACATATCTCCAACATTGATGACCAAGGCATCAGGAGTAGGAGGGATCTCTACCCATTCTCCCTTCTTTCCAAATCTCATATCTTCTTCGATTTTGACATACAAACCACCAATCCCGTCTTGTAATAAAACTGTAAGAGTACCCATATCAGAATGACGTCCTACTCCTACCGTAAGATCCGGATTAGGACATGTTGGATAAAAGTTCATATTAACCATCTTCTTATCAATGAGTGCATCAATTTTTGAATCTTCCAATTTCATCCCAAGATTTACCATCAAAACTTCAAGCAATTTTCTCACCATCTTGATTGATGTCCTCAAGTACTCGAGTGCAACATCCCTAGAAAACAAAAACAATGTATGTAATTCTCAATTCTAATAAAAAAAAATGTTTCGCTGGTATTCAGTTTAGGAGTGATAACAGTTTAGAATTGTTTGAAAAAGTATGACTAATTTGTAATAATTTATTGTTCTAAAAAATTGAACCGAGCATTAATGATAATTGAATCAACTCGAACCAATTTTTACGGGTTCAAATCGATTTGTTTCATTGAATTTTTAAATTTTAAATTTGGGTTAATTACATTCAAAGTCAATAACTATTAGTAAATTTACATTTTAGTCATTCAACTTTAAAAAGTTACAAAATGGTCATTGAACTATTCAAAAGTTTTCATTTAAGTCATTGAGTTGTTAAAATAATTGTTGCATGGCCTTCCTTATTCGCACCACCTTCACCAATCGAAGGCTCTCATTCCCTTTCTCTTATACAGTTTAGGTTTTTTCATAAAACAATTTTAAACTTCACGAATCGACGAATCAAAATCAAAACAACTTTCTTCTTTGAATTGTTGCTTAGAACTCGCTAGCTAAACTTAAAAAAAAAAAAAACTTAACAACCTGGTGACTTAAATGAAAACTTTTGAATAGTTTAATGACTTAAATAAAAACTTTTGAATAGTTCAATAACTATTTTGTAACCTTTTGAAGTTTAGTGACCAAAACGTAAATTTACTAATAGTTTAATGACCTTAAGTGTTTAATGGATAAACTACACCCAATGTCACTAAACTATTAGTGAATTTATGTTTTGGTCACTCAACTTCAAAAGGTTACAAAATTGTTACTAAACTATTCAAAAGCTTTTGTTTAAGTCACTAAAGTTTTTTCTTATTGAAATTCAACTAGCAAGCTCCAAGCAATAATTTGACAATTGGTATGGTGAATCGATACCTATCAACGAGTAAAAGAACATACTTTAGATCTAAGTCGATATGATAGTCATTGATAGAAATCGAAGAAGAAAATTGTTTGGATTTTTGTTTGTAGTTTCATGATGTTCAAAATTATTTCATAAAAAAAAAGTTGAATTGTAAAAGAAAAAAGGAATGAGAGCTTTCGATTGATGCAAACAGTGTGAATAAAGGAAGCTATACAATAACGATTTTAACTGCTCAATAACTTAAATAAAAACATTTAAATTATTTAATGATCGTTTTATAACTTTTTAAAATTAAGTGATAAAAACATAAATTTACTACTAGTGCGTAGTTTATCTTAAAATTATTTGCACTAATTTAATTTTTTTTTCTTCCCACCTGATCTCAATAGGCCAATGTTGAAGAGCTTCTGCATCATTAACGTACTGCAAACTGATGTAATCTTTCCACTCCAAAGCTTTCTCTTTCTCAGGCACGAAGCTCGTTCCGTACTTCACCAGCGGCGTCGGACTAACTTCAGACCGATAAACGGCCTTCTGTTCCGGTGGCAGGCCGAAGAATTTATGCGCAGTGTCTTTCAGCGATTCCAGCAGATCAACTGGGACGCCATGGTTGATTACTTGGAAGAAGCCGAGAGTCTCGGCAGCCCTAACAATCTCGACGGCGACTTCATCGCGTTCAGGTCCGTCTAGTCTCGACAGATCGATCGGCGGTTGCTCGTGTTTTCGCGCGTTTTGCTTGTCGATTCGCTCTCTCGGCGGTTGCGTGTAAGCAGCCGGCACCGTCGTTAAGCCGGAATCCACCATTCCTTTGACGCCGTTTCCGTCGCGGACGACGAAGTTGTAGAGTGAGGTGTTGTTGTCTAAGCTTGGACCCATTGTCGAAGCTTTATATAATTTAAATGATATAAAAGCTAAGATTTGAATGAATAAATGAGCAGCAAAGTCACCGAATAAATAGTGAAGAAATGTTGAAAAAAAGAAGGGCATAAATAGAGGAGAAATGGCTGAAATTTTCTATTTCCTTTATGGATTGATAATAATTAATAATTGGTTAAATATGTTATTAGTCCCTGTATTTATATAAAATTTGAGATTTAATCTTTGTATTTTTATGTTAAGTTAAATTTTATTAAAACATTATTATTTTTTAATTACATAGTTATTAAACAATTTTTTTATTTCAAAAATGTTACACAACCAACTTTAACTAAAAAAAATTAACGTATTAATAATTCAATTTAAATTTTAAAAATTAAAAAGTAAAAAATTTAAAATTTTCGAAGTAAAATATATAAATACTAAAATTTTAATTTATAAAGAGTATAAAAATTTAAGCATATTTTAACCAATAAAAAATTATGACAATATAGAATTGGGACCATAATATAAATATGCGGGGATTTGCAATTTCTTTTTATAATTAATTTAATTTAATAATGAAATTTATTTTTAAATTAAATTTAAGTAAACAAATATTTATTTAATTTATGAAGTTAAAATTATATTATAGCATTTCAATCATGAAATTTATTTTATGATAATAATTTAGAAAAAAATTTATGTATATTAAATTAATTTGTGAGTTAATGTTCATATATATAAGTTCAACAACATAATTTAACTTTAAAAATATGTTAGTCTGTAATCAATTAATTATAAATATTAAATAGATTTATAACTTAACTTACGGAAAGCCTGTTTAAATACAACATTAAAAAAAAAAATTTGTATGCAAAATATGTGTGATCATTAATTAACTTGCAATTGAGTATTCTGATAATTTTTTTTTAATTATAAGATAAAGTTTTAATACGATTCGAATTCAAGTCATACTTAAAATGATTATTACGTCAACACATGAGAATTTTTATCAAAACTTTTTAAGTACATGATTTTAATATATACATACCAGTTATTTTAGGGGATTGATAACTTAAGAATATTATACAAATACATGAACCTATAAAAATGCCACGAATAGT
Organism: Kokia cookei; assembly: GCA_039519145.1. NCBI lineage: Eukaryota > Viridiplantae > Streptophyta > Magnoliopsida > Malvales > Malvaceae > Kokia > Kokia cookei. Next base: position 44,757,998 of record CM076908.1, on the reverse strand, counting down.
ATAGGAGTATATAAACCTACAAAAATCTGTATAAAAAAATATAAATAATAAAAGTTTATATTAAACAATCATCGACACAAACATATGAGTATCTTCTGTAAAGTGGATTATTATAAAATTTGTGTAGATATAATATAAACACTAAATAAAAAAATTCTAGATTTTTTATAAATGTAACGTAGGAAAATAATTTAAATCCCAGTGTAAAAATATAAAATATTAAAAATTCATATCAGTCTATAATATATATATATATTAGATACCATGAAATTGCACAAAATTGCAGAAGAAATTTTGATTTAATGTATAATTTGATACTATGAATTTTAATTTGGTGTAATTATACACATGAAATTTTAATTATGGTTCAAATATATAAATGAAATTTTGATTGCGATTCAACTATACACATTTAAATAAATAAATATATCAAATTTCTTTTCATATTAGATAAATATAATTATTTATGTATGCAATATGTAAACATAAATTGATGCTATACCGATAATTATTTTAATGATTTGCGAAAATTGAGTCAAATCAAATTTTTATATATTGCACAAAATTATAGTTTATGTATAACATTGTATATTTGATCAAAGTTCATATATAGTTTGAGATTTATCCAATAAATAAAAATAATAACACAAAATCTCTTCTCTTTATTTATTTTTCTATCCTTTTTCTCTTTTCTTCGTCAAATTATAGTGTTAGTCTCTCTATTATGCTCAAATTTAGGATTACGTCCCTCTATTTTAATTTTTGACATAATTTGATCTCTTTATTTTATAATGTCATTAATTACTTCAAATAGCTAACACTTTTAACTATTCCGGCTAAAATAACGATGTATATCTTTTTTTAAAGTACCTTTTCTAACTACATCATGGCTTAATTACCTTATAATTAATCATACAACACAAATTTTTTCTTTATTTTTTTGCTAGAATGATAATTTAAGGGAAAACTCCACTTCAACATTTTAATTGAAATTCATAATGTGTTAATTATTTGGACTAGCTAATTATATTATAAAAGTACGATAACAAATTATGTCAAATTAAATCATAAGAACTAATTCTCAAACTTGAGTATAATTAAAGGACCAAACCCAAAAATATACATATCTTTCTCTCTTCCCCCCTCCCCTTTTTCTCCATTATAGATTCTAGAAACGACACACTTACTTGAGAATTAAAACAAAATTTATATATGAATACTTGAAATTAATATGGATATATAGTATTTTTTTTTAAATCTTTTTAATTTTGAAATGGTATATCTTTATAATCATACTTTATTTTTTTTAATTGTAAGATTTGACATTTTCTTTTCTTTATAATTTTATTGACTAAATTAATATGTTTGATTCACTCCTAACATCAAACTCTATCTCAAATTGTTTGTGGGTGACTCTTGAGTTGAATTACTATTAATTTAATATAATAAATAAAAGGTTGAAATATGTTATTAGCTTCTATATTTGTATAGAATTAAGATTTGGTCCCTGTATTTCAAAACTTAAAAAATTCAATTCTCTTAGTTTATCAATTATTATTTTTGTTGATAGCATTTGTCAAAATTTGTCAATTTAACATGTTTATTTTCTTTTGTTAATAATCATATGTCATGTCGTATGATTACCACCTAATAAAATTTCTAAATTTCCAAATATTAATAGAAAATACTTACAATTTTAATAATTAGTTTGAAATTTTAAATAAAAAGGTAAAATGGTTTAATTTTTTAAGTTTTTAATTTTTAACTTTTTGAGTATTTGGATCCACTCAAATCAACTTTACTTGAAAACTCGACCAATATTAAAGTTTAGTTTAGATGGACGGTGAGATTAAAATCAACAACGAGAAATATATTTGAATTTGATAATAACTTAAATGATTTTATATTCGTTTGTACTTTATATTAATTTGATTATTTTTTATAATTATTCATATACATATTCATAATTATATTTATACGAAAAAAATATTACAAATCCAAGAAAACCTTTAAGCTATTATCAAGAATTTTTATTTAAAAAAATCTAAATTATAAACTCTAAATCAATATTTATATATATAAAAAAAACATAATCTAACAACCTTTTTCTTGTTCTTATTACAGATAAAGATGAAAATTATTGTACAATATTATTAATTTATTAGGAAAAATTCAACCAAAGTAATAAAATTTTATATATTTCAAAATTCAAGTGACAAAATTGTCAAATAAAAAAAATAAAAAGTAAATATATTCAAAGATATACTTGATTGACTTTCAAGGTTCAACCATTCACTTTCAATGTTGCGTCTAAAGTTCGCAAATTGCGAAGCACATTCAGAGACCTGAAATAATAATAATAATAATATATATATATATAGATGATTAACATCTTGAATTTTATAAATTTAATTTTGAGTTTCACATTTGTAATTGTGATATATATAAGAGTTGATAAGATCCGTGATCGTTTTAAAATAAATTTTTTTATCCAAATCTTTTAAAATTTTTAAAATTTTAAATTAATAAAAATAAAATTATATTTTATCTTCTAAAAATGATAAATAGATTGATTTAATATTTTAAAAATTCTAAAAATATAGACTATTAAAAAGGTAAAATTATACATTTTATTATTGTAAAAAATACAAATTAATTTCGACCACTTCGCCCTTGTGTAAGGGTAAAGCCAACAATTTATTATTGAGAGCAAAATAAAATTTAGAAGCTTAGGAGGTTAAAGTTAAAAATTCTATTAAAAATGATCAAATTGAATACCTCATAACTAAAAGGGATTGAAAGAGATATTATTCCCTTCTAACTACACCCTAGCATGTATGTATGTTACGTGTTATGTGTTTGTCTGGTTTTTTCTAGATTAGTTCCCCTTTGTCTAGTTTTTCATTTGAGTTGAATTTTATATGGTAATTGAGCAGACATATATTTATACATTATTGTATTTATATTAGTGAAACATTGAAAAAAAAAATATTTTTTATAAATAATTTACAATAATTTTACAATAACAAACAATTTTTGTTATTAATAATATTTTGAATTTTTTATTAAATTAAAAGATTATATATTAATTGTGATTTTTTTATTTCCATTTTCTCTTAAACCCAAGACTAGATTATTTTTTTGACCCAAAAAAAAAAAGACTAGATTATTTATATTCAAAATGGAAGTCTTGACGATTTCATTGTTTAAATTTAATCTCCAAAATTGACTTTGAATTTAATTTAATTAATTATTTTTAAAACAAATAATATATTTAAGTCTCTATAATATATAATTAATTTTTTTTCGTATCATTTTATGTTTTAAGTATTTTTTTCGTATCAGATATAAATAGTGGAATTTGAGGTGATGATAATCGAATTTCTCAAGGATTGTTACAAAAAATATGGGACTTCCGAATTCATTAAAAAGGAACAAGGTAAGCAATTATAGACAGCAGAGATCCAAAGACAAAGAAGCACCAGGAAGTCGGAAGTTGTTCCTTGCTTAATTCTGTTGTTAAGGTGGAAATGATCACAGCATTGTTAAGCTCCTGCAACGTCTAAACAGAGGCAAGGGCCCTGTTTTTACCAACATCACTCGAGAAAAACACAAAATTGCTGGATAAATCCCAAACAAGTTAGATGTGTAAAAAAATATTCGTAGGAGGAGGTTGGTTAAGTAGTTTACCACAGTTAATGCTTCTTCCCCGATTGGCCCATTATGGATTTGAAATTCTTTTGCATCCCTCTTGGTTGCGGCCCTTCTTCCTTCGCTTCATCGTAGATATTAGGTTCTCGTTTTATGTGAGAAGTGCTATCTACTGATCCATCGTTGTGAGCAGAGTGTTGGTGGATGTGTTCAAAATTTGGAGAAGATGGAGTGGTATGGCACTGCAACTCTTTTATTTCTTCCAAATCTTTCTCATACACTATCCTAACACCACACTTCTTCACCTTAGCATTGTCATGAGCATAGAAGCGTGGGAAAGACACCTCAAGCTCATCGCATTTCTGATCTAAGCATTCTGTTGTCCATAACTTATTGGTTTCACAGTCACCATATTTATCCTCCATGGAAATTGGATATAATTGATCACGCGACCAATAACGAAAAAGAAGGTGATCTTTCATTATGGGCTGGTTATATCGTTTACCCAACAACCGGCCGCTCCCATCAATTTGTCGACGATTTCTACCTCGTAAAATAGACCCATCGCATCTGGCTTGTTCAGAATTTCTGCAATTGATAAATGCACTACAACTGATATGTTCGTCATCCCTTGAAGCATCATCACTGACAAAAATGCAGCAACAAGCAACTCCAATCCATTGACTATCTTTCCTAAGGTTGATAGGTAGGGGTATCGTAATTGATGAGTCACTTGTTTGTTGGCTAAACCATTTTGGGATTTCACTTCCGGGCATAATTATATCAAACATTTTTCTGGAATTTGCAAATGCCTGCAAAATAAAACACAAGTCATTCGGTAACTAAAGCCATAAATTCTCGAGCATGAGATTTTTTAAGGGAGAAAATAGAGATGAATCGACCTTAAGATGTTTTTTCAGCAGTTTTAATGCATTGATATTCTGAGCCAATTTGAAGCAGTTCATGGCTTTAACGCCAGCCCAACCCACTAAATTGCATACTTTTGATGGACTTGCAACTACTTCAAGTGAAGAGCAATCATCTATCCGCACATTTGCTATACTTGTTAGAAGCTCAGGCAACGATTTAAGCATCTTGCAATTTGATAATTCAAGCATTACAAGCCTGCTCAGTTGAGTAAGAGCCAAAGGAATGGTGATGAAATTGTTACCCGTAAGATAAAGATAACCCAAAGAGGAAAGACCATGAATATCTGCTTCAGCAAGAGTGCACATGTTGCAATTTGACAAATTAAGAAGCCAAAGCTTTGAGAGCCGAGTAAGAGATGCAGGTATGCTGATGAAATTGTTACCACTAAGATCAAGATCTGTCAAGGAGCATAGACCAGAAATATCTCGTGGAATATCTCCTTCACAAAGATTGCAGTCCCTTAGTTTTAGCCTTCTTAATGAACTCAATCCTGACAACAAAGGCAGCATCGGAGCTATGGGATTCGTCCTTCTTCCTTGGATTACCTTGAAAAGAGAAGGAAAGTTTGGTCGTGACTTATATGATGGTCCCTTGCGCCCGTTGAAAGATAGAGTTTTAAGATTTTTCAATTGAAAAATGAAGGACGGTGGCTCTGTTATGCTTGTTTCACTCAAGTCAAGCTCTTCCAAAAACTCTACTTGCTGGAAATTCACTGGCAAATATTCAATTTCAAAACAACTAGAAAGATCAAGAGTTTTTAGATGTTCCATTTTCCCATCAATCTCCGGAAACCTCACAAGACTTGAGCAACCTGAAAGAATTAATGTTTCAAGAGATTCCATTCCAATTTTGGTTGGAAGATTCCTAAGACTTTTGCAGTCTCTTAAATTCAAAAGTGTAAGCATCTTAAGCACTCCGATTGATGGATGGACATCTACTAATCTGGTACAACCTTCCATAATCAAAGCTTCAAGTTTTGGTGCTGTTGTGAAGTCAGGTGTCTTGATCAGGTTTTGGGACCCTTTGAGGTTCATCATTTTCAACTTATACAAGGGCTGTTGAAGACAATAATAAATTAGAAAGAAAACATAATAATGCAAATTTTTGTATCTTTTTTACCTTAATCAAAGTTTAGTCACTTATATTAGAATAAGCTAAAACACAAGGATATATAAGATGAGTTAGTTCTTACTCTATTTCCCTTCCACAGTTGTTTAATATGACTATATGGTAAAAGAAGCGCGACAAGGTTGTCTGGTTGGAAGCTTGAAGGCAAGAATCTTAAAGGACATCCTGTCCAATCTAAAAGCCGTAGTTCATTAGAAAGATATTTGAGATCATCACAATTTGATTCACAAAGCACTTTGAGCAATCTCAAATTTTTCAGTTTCGAGAAGGTATCGACACTCAAATTAAGCTTCTTGCTTGATTCCCTAATAATCATGAACAAAACAAAAATGAGCTTCAAAATATACAAAAACATTCAATACCTAAAAGTTACGCTGCATCAGTATTTTTTTTTAAGTACCCATATTTGGTACTTATATGTAATGCATATCTGAATATGGTATTGAGATATGATTGAATATATTAGACGATACTTTATCCGACACTTACATTCATACTTTTAATCACCTAAGCATAAAATATAATATTGAAAAATTAAATATTAAGGGTGTATTTGGTTGCGTGAAAAAATGAATGGATATGAGAATGAAATGTGCTTGGTAAGAGAAAAAGTGAGAAAAAAAAAAAGGAGAGATAATCATTTATGTGTATTTTTTTCTACCTTTTATTGTCGATGATCATGCCTTCAACCACTTCAGTAGCCTAAAAGTAATCAAGAATAAACAATAAGAACATAAAATAAATGGTCTAAATTGTATGATAAAACTTTTGAAAATTCACATACATGTTCAACATTATCACAATCTTTTGGTCGAAATATAGTAAATACAATATTTTCTAATGAGAGTTATTCAATAAAATTAAAGCTACTCAATGTCACTTAAGGATCAATATATAACCCAATTAGAGTAAGCTTTGGATTTACACCATATATTGTTAAAAGAAAATACTGTATATAATTTTTGTTTAATGATTTACCGTGTTTTTTGTTAGGACATGATGGACATCCCTTTCCTTCCACAATCTACAACGTTTTCCAGGTTCATCAACACATTTTTCTTCAACAATTTTTCTTCCCATTTCTTGCAACAAGGCATGCATCCACAAATATTGGTTATTATCACTGACTTTTATGAGAGATTTCTTAATGAGAACATCGATTCCAATATCTGGGAAAAACTCACAACCATCCAATACTTTCATTACCAAATCTTTCTCCTCCCCATTGAAAAAGCATGCTATATCTAGAAATATATTCTTCTCCCTTTCTTCCAATCCATCAAAGCTGATTCTTAGTGTGTCAAGAATTTCTTTGTTAGAATCTCGTTTAAGCCTTTCGATTGCACTTCTCCATTGAGCTAAATCTCTACCGCACAAAAAAGAACCCAAGACTTCAAGAGCTAAGGGGAGGCCACTAGCATAACGTACAACATCTTCACTGAGTTCAATGAAATCAGCTTTCAGCACCGTATCACTATCAAAAGCTTTCAAATCGAAAAGCCTAAGTGCATCGTCGTGATTCAGGGTTGCAGGCTTATACACATCATCGATTCGATAAGTTCGGAGCAAATGTTCATCTCTTGTTGTTACAATGATCCTACTTCCTAAACCGAACCAATCACGCCTTCCAACCAAGCATTTCAAGTGTTGTAGGTTATCAACATCATCAAGAACAGCAAGAAGTTTTTTACTAGACAATCTATGACTAATTATGGCATTCCCTTCATGAACATTGAAAAGGTTGAAGCATTCATCCGGAAAGATTTGAGAAAGAAGTTGTTTCTGTAAAGAAACAAGTCCATGTTTGTTTGAAACTTCTCGAATATCAGCAAGAAAGCATTTAACTTCAAAATGAGGTAACATTTGAGTGTAAGCAACCCTTGCAAGAGTTGTTTTACCGATGCCACCCATTCCGCAAATTCCTATAATGCGGACGTCATCTTCTCCAATATTTATTTCCGAATACAACTCCTCCAAACGTAAGCTAATTCCAACCAACTCATCATGAACAATTGGATATGTCTGACATAATTTTGCTGATATCTTCTTAACAATATCTCCGATAAACTCTGATTCATTCCTACAATGAAATAAAAAATTGCTTCTATCTTTCAAATGCACTTTTTCATTTTTAGTTCAATATAGTTGGAAGCAAACAAAAAGCAAGAATAAGACAGTAAGACGTATTATAGCTTCAAAATACACAACTTGCTGGTTTGTTGAAATATGGGAAGTCTCAATTCAACACAAAGTTATCAAAAATAACATGCAATCCAAAAAAACAACAATTTTTTAGTCATTAAAACTAGGAAATAGAGAAGTAAAGAAAGAGATACCTATTATTTAAATGCCATCCCTTGATGTTAGCCACTTCAGTCAAAGCATTTCGCCACTTTAGGATCTTGTCTTTATTTTCTTTGTATCTTTCTTCGTGTTTGGCAAAGGCTTCTTCAACTTTTTCTTTTTGTTTTCTTAAATCGGATGGATCCACATCGTAGAAAATTGGAAATACTTTATGACCCTTGTCAGTTTTTTGTTTAACAATCTCCGCAAGCTCCTCCAAGCACCAACCTGAAAAGGTATAGGTTTTTGAAAAAACGATTACCGAGCACCATGATTGCTGAATTGCTTTGAAGAGTTCCGGTGCGATCTCTTCACCAGCCTCCAACTTTGGATCATCTCTGAAAGTGACGATCCCACTTGTATTTAGAGCATGGTAGAGATGATCCGTAAAGTTCTTGCGGGTATCTTCACCTCTAAAACTCAAGAACACATCGTACTTCTTTCTAGAATTGGATGAGGATGTCAGAGGTAACGAGGACATGACGAGGTATGAGAAGAAAAATATATGTGGATGTAGTGTTCAAAGAGATGGCTCAATACCTCAGAAACAAAGAAGAAACAGCAAGTATATGAGGATGAGGAAGGAGAAAAACAGATGAAAATTCGAGGAAAAACAAAGGACTTGTGTAAGAAATTTGTGTTGGACTGTTTGTGTTTTACTCTTTGTTTTTTTCTATGTATATTATCATATTTAGTTGATCACATATCTGATTTTACGTATTTAATATTTAATTATAGTTTTAATTGTAATAATTAATATAAAATAATACTTTTTATTTGAATTATTAAATATAAATAAAATATATTAATTTATCAATTCAAATATTACAATATAATTTATATATGAATACTTAAAATTAATATGGATATATAGTATTTTTTTTAAATCTTTTTAATTTTGAAATGGTATATCTTTATAATCATACTTTATTTTTTTTAATTGTAAGATTTGACATTTTCTTTTCTTTATAATTTTATTGACTAAATTAATATGTTTGATTCACTCCTAACATCAAACTCTATCTCAAATTGTTTGTGGGTGACTCTTGAGTTGAATTACTATTAATTTAATATAATAAATAAAAGGTTGAAATATGTTATTAGCTTCTATATTTGTATAGAATTAAGATTTGGTCCCTGTATTTCAAAACTTAAAAAATTCAATTCTCTTAGTTTATCAATTATTATTTTTGTTGATAGCATTTGTCAAAATTTGTCAATTTAACATGTTTATTTTCTTTTGTTAATAATCATATGTCATGTCGTATGATTACCACCTAATAAAATTTCTAAATTTCCAAATATTAATAGAAAATACTTACAATTTTAATAATTAGTTTGAAATTTTAAATAAAAAGGTAAAATGGTTTAATTTTTTAAATTTTTAATTTTTAATTTTTAACTTTTTGAGTATTTGGATCCACTCAAATCAACTTTACTTGAAAACTCGACCAATATTAAAGTTTAGTTTAGATGGACGGTGAGATTAAAATCAACAACGAGAAATATATTTGAATTTGATAATAACTTAAATGATTTTATATTCGTTTGTACTTTATATTAATTTGATTATATTTTATAATTATTCATATATTTCATAATTATATTTATACGAAAAAAATATTACAAATCCAAGAAAACCTTTAAACTATTATCAAGAATTTTTATTTAAAAAAATCTAAATTATAAACTCTAAATCAATATTTATATATATAAAAAAAACATAATCTAACAACCTTTTTCTTGTTCTTATTACAGATAAAGATGAAAATTATTGTACAATATTATTAATTTATTAGGAAAAATTCAACCAAAGTAATAAAATTTTATATATTTCAAAATTCAAGTGACAAAATTGTCAAATAAAAAAAATAAAAAGTAAATATATTCAAAGATATACTTGATTGACTTTCAAGGTTCAACCATTCACTTTTAATGTTGCGTTTAAAGTTCGCAAATTGCGAAGCACATTCAGAGACCTGAAATAATAATAATAATAATATATATATATATAGATGATTAACATCTTGAATTTTATAAATTTAATTTTGAGTTTCACATTTGTAATTGTGATATATATAAGAGTTGATAAGATCCGTGATCGTTTTAAAATAAATTTTTTTATCCAAATCTTTTAAAATTTTTAAAATTTTAAATTAATAAAAATAAAATTATATTTTATCTTCTAAAAATGATAAATAGATTGATTTAATAGTTTAAAAATTCTAAAAATATAGACTATTAAAAAGGTAAAATTATACATTTTATTATTGTAAAAATTACAAATTAATTTCGACCACTTCGCCCTTGTGTAAGGGTAAAGCCAACAATTTATTATTGAGAGCAAAATAAAATTTTAGAAGCTTAGGAGGTTAAAGTTAAAAATTCTATTAAAAATGATCAAATTGAATACCTCATAACTAAAAGGGATTGAAAGAGATATTATTCCCTTCTAACTACACCCTAGCATGTATGTATGTTACGTGTTATGTGTTTGTCTGGTTTTTTCTAGATTAGTTCCCCTTTGTCTAGTTTTTCATTTGAGTTGAATTTTATATGGTAATTGAGCAGACATATATTTATACATTATTGTATTTATATTAGTGAAACATTGAAAAAAAAAATATTTTTTATAAATAATTTACAATAATTTTACAATAACAAACAATTTTTGTTATTAATAATATTTTGAATTTTTTATTAAATTAAAAGATTATATATTAATTGTGATTTTTTTATTTCCATTTTCTCTTAAACTCAAGACTAGATTATTTTTTTGACCCAAAAAAAAAAAGACTAGATTATTTATATTCAAAATGGAAGTCTTGACGATTTCATTGTTTAAATTTAATCTCCAAAATTGACTTTGAATTTAATTTAATTAATTATTTTTAAAACAAATAATATATTTAAGTCTCTATAATATATAATTAATTTTTTTTCGTATCATTTTATGTTTTAATTATTTTTTTTCGTATTGTTTTTGTGCCAAACAATTTTTACGTGAACATGACAAAGAAAAATAATTAAAAATCGTGAAAGTGTTGATTTTTAATAACAAAACTGGTTAAACATGTCATGTTTTATATAAATATTTTTTTCTGAAATTATGACGTGTAAAAAGATATTCAAATTTAATTTGTTGTACTTTTTTTTGTCCTTGTTTGAAAAAAAAAAAGTTGAAATAAAAGATTTTTTTTTTATCATATTGATTTGGTCTTAGCATCCCAAAATTTGACTAATTCATCTTATTCACTATAATATTATTTTGTTCCTTTTTTCCTACCCCTTCCACCGTCAACAATATTAGGTAAAAAAAAAGAAAATAAATAATTTTTAAAAAAATAAAAGAGACCACAATTTGAATTTTAAAACAAAGTTATAAATATTAAAATCACAATGTAATGTGATGTTTTAAAAGTAATTGCGGTCGTTCAACCTTTAGATTATTAATTTTTCAATTAAATTAAATAAATTATTAAAAATTATAAATATTAAAAATCGATTCAACTGTCGATTCAATTAAATTTTAGTTCAATTCAAGTGATTGAAAATTTTTCTCCAAATTATTATTCCGATAAATTACTAATTTGATTGACTAATTTATTTCAGATAACTATGATAACAAAAGAAAAAAAGTACTTGTGAAAAAAATGATAGCTAATCGATGACATAGGCCTCTATATTTGATAAAAACATAAAATACGATTCAGGTGTAACAATACAAATGAATCTAAATAAGTTTTTATTTAATTTAAATGTTGAGGAGAATTTATAGGTAGAAATATATATTGTATAATAAAATCAAATAAAATGATGGATTGAAAGTTAGTTTAATTGATATTTATATTATATATTTTTTTATTTACTTCTTTTCATATGAGTGTAACATTACGATTTTTAATTTTTATTTTTTGATACAATACTTAAAATTGCTCATAATATCTCTCAACCTTTAAATAATGTAATAATTCACTTCAATCGTTTAGTGCATTTGAATTTATATCCTCTTACACTGATAAAAATATTAATATTAACTGAGTTAATACTCAATTGATCATTACTGTAAAACTTTTGAAGTACCATTCTTAATTAAATGTTTAGATATGGATACAACTAGTACAAATTATTTTAATCTTAAATTGGTATCAAAATTTTATACGTTTCCACCCATATTGATTTGTATCGATTGAAAATAAAACTTATTTTTTACAATGAAAAATTTAGGAAAAAGAAACAACAAACTTTATCATGTTATTGCGCTCTCTCTTTTTGACCTTTCATTTCTCTCTCTTTTTTTTACAGAGTTAAAAAACAAAATTCTAGTAAAAAGTCAAAGCTTATAAATTAGTTTAGTCTACCAATCAATTAGATTTTTTCTTTATATAGGATTAGGTGAGTTTGGTGAAATGAAAAAGTAAAATAATTTTAAAAAATAGTGAAAATGTAAAAAATTATTGGTATGGTAAAAAAAAGTTAAAATTTGCTATTAGTTCATGTATTTTGTGATAGTTGTGTATTTAGTTATTATATTTAATTTGATCAATTTTAGTTATTGGGTTTTTCGAATTAATCAAATTTATCCATGTACTTTTTAAAATTTTAATATTGATCCAAATAATAACAATTAAATTTATTTGATTAAATTTAATTAATAATCATGTACTATGCGTACACTGGTAAATTTAATCCTTATTTTTTAATTGGATCATTCCAAATCTGTATGTTTTTGAATTTTGAAAATTTTGCTTTGACACAAACTACAATTGTTAATCCATTAACTGAATTTTTAGTGAGTAATCCATGGGAATAAGAAACTAACATAGCATTACACATATGATAATATATTTGTCGCACCATATTCTGAAAATTGCAAAATTTAACTTAGTGAAATTAGTATTTTTATTTGATGAGGATTAAAAATTTAAAATCTAAAAACCACAAAAATTAAAAACAAACTAAATTAAAATATGAATAATAATTTTAAAAATTTTAATTAAAGTATTGTTTTAAAATACTTTAATTTTTATTTTAAATATTTATTTGTCTTCGAGCTTCTTTTCAAAAGAGTTTGAATTAGAATATTAAAATAAATTGGGCCGCAATATTATAGATATAATTTAAGTTCGAATATTAAAAATGATATTATTGATATAAACAATTTTAAATTTTAAAAATTTAATCTTTATCAACAATAAAAACAAACAAAAACGATTGATACATTAATTTTACCAAAATAATAATTTTTTTTTCTAATAATAAAGTGATAACTTTGTTATCAAAATTTAGCACGAGTACGAATGTAAAGATATTCCTAAATTAGGTCAAATTTATATATAGTATCAATATTATATGTAACCGTCTAAATTTAATTTAATTTGAAAATGTGGATTTAAAATTTTGTCAAACTTCATTGATCAATAAACAAATGATTATCCAAATTCTATTTAATTCTACTCATATCTTTTAAATTTTTATTTATTATTTTATATTTATCCATTTAATGTGTTCTTGTATTAAATCTATAAATGTAAATAATTTAACATCTTTTTAGTATTTACATTATAATATTATATATTCAATTTATATAATATATAAAATAAAATAAAATAAAATAAAATTATTTTTTTAACTTTGTTTCTTTATTATATTAGATATAGATATTAAATTGATTGGAGACTTTTCATATAAATCAATCATTTTAAATATAATAGTTAAACATTAAAATGACATGAATTTATTACAAATCATATAAATATAATAATTAAATAATAAAATAATGTTTTAAATTTTTTACTACAAGTCTACTGCAATCTTTTATCTTTCAAGTTCATTTTATGATTTATGATTCTCCCTACAATATTATCTTTAAAATTCAAAATAAAATATAATATACAATTAAAATTAAAAATTGAAAACTAAAAACTTAAAATAAAATAATAAGTAATTAAAAAAGTTGCCATATGTCCAAAAAAAAGGCTAGAAACGTGTTGAGTTAATATAAATATTTTTGAAAGATCTTATTTTTGATATATCATATAGATGTTAATAAATTTCTATCCAAATAAACAATAATACTCGTAAAAATATAATAAAAAACTATAAGTAGATTTTTAATTGGATGAATTAATTTTAAAAAATTATAAAATATCACTTGAGTTATTGAAATATTTTTAATCTATTTTCGTTAAATCAATAATAGGATGATGACATGGCTGTTAAATACATGACTTGGAGTTTTAAAAATAAAATAAAATAAACATGATTTTCTTGTAATTTAGGGGAAAATAAATTCCAAAATCATTAGTTTACAAAACTCACAATTTTTGTCTTTTTAAAGCCTAAAAAATAAAGGGGGTCCTTTACCTGATTTTTAGATTTCTTCACTGACATGGAAGTTTTTGGAATTTTTTTGGGTTTTCATTTTTGTCTGAAATAAAGGACGTTTCCCATTTCTTCAAAGGTTGCTATCGGTGGCAGATAAGGTGAAACTGATGGGTTCATGGCAAAGAAGATGAAGCTTGTCGAGCATTTTTTACGTGTCTTTTTTTAATGATAAAGCTGTGTATTTATATGAGTGATATTGTAGATATGTTTCATGCATGTTAATATGTATCTTACTTTAAGTTTAACACGTGTTTATACAATATGAATTTACTTATGTGACGGTGTGTTAACCCGTATAATATGATTTCATGGGAGGATGTGAGTGTCTTATACACGAACTCATAGTATCGCATATTTAAAATGTGAATAGTATAAAATCTGATTCGAACCCAAATAGATTATTGATTAATAATAATGAGTATCATAACAAAATATAAATTTTATTTTTTAGATTTTTAAAAGACAAAATCGGTGAGTTTTGTATTTAATTTTAGAATTTTTTTCTTAAATTACATGGAAATTATGTGTAATTTTTTTTTTTGTTTTTAAATTTCCAAATCATATGTTTAATAACAATGTCACCATTCTGTTATTGATTTAACGATGAAAATAATCTAAAAAATTAATAATTTTAAATAATTATTTTATAATTTTTTGAAGTTAAATAATTTAACTAAAGACTTACTAATAATCGAATGTACCCGAAAAGTAAATTTAATTAATATGAGAAATAATATAATAAAAATTAGTTATTAAAAAATAATAGTGGATGAAAAGCAAACCTTAAAGAACAAGACAAATGATTCTCACTTCTCAATGTCACCAATTATTTTTCATTATTTTATTCCCCTAATGTGTTGATGATTGGATAGTAAGGAATTATATATTTTTATAATTTAATATTAATAAAATCATTATTATTATTAAATATGAATATATATATATATATATATATATTTATTTATTTATTTATATAGTAGTTTTATTATCGTTTTTTATTTAATTGTACTTTGAATGGTTGAAATAGAATTTTTTTTGTTTAATTAAATAGGGAAAACATTTAAGTTATTTATTTTCCAAAGTATTTATATGTGAAACAAATATTTTTTTTAAAAATTTGAAAATTTAAAAATTACAAAGAGAAGATAAATGTAATCCTAACAAATTCTAAAAATAGGCAGTTATAAATGATGATAATATATATAAAAATAATTCATAAAAAAAAAAATGAAAACAAAACAAAAAGCCTTAAGTCACGTTTACGTCTTTAGCTTTCCATAGCTTTCCTATTTTTATCACTTTTCACTTTAGGTTATAATTATAAATTTAATCCCTATATATAACAAAATTAATATATTAGTCCTTTTTATTTATTTAAAAAAAAATGATGTTTGTGCTTTATGAAAAAGAAGTTAATATATCCATTTAAAAAACATAATTTTTTTGTTAATTTCATACTTATAAATTATTGAATTATCGATTTTAAGTAAAAGATAAGATTTAATACTGTAATTCAATTAGAACAATTTTTAAGTTTTTATAAAATGCTAAGAATAAATATTGCAAATTAAAATAAAAAGGAGTAATTTATTATATTTTGTAAAGTAAAAGGATGAAATTGAGAATTGGACATCACTTTATTCTTACTCCTTTAAATTGTCTCTACCAAATTATTATTTATTAATTAAAACAAAAGAAAAGAAAAACTGTTGTTCCTTCCTCCATTTTTCTCTTTCTTTGATCATCCATTTCAGACTTTCAGTTCCTCCAAAACCCTAATTCTTATACATTTTTAAATGATTCTGTGATAATTATTTATTTATTTAATTTCAAATAAGGAAACCCTTTCTGCATTTTCACTTTATTTCCATTCTAGACAATTTTTTTTTTCTGTTTGTTCAAATGGGTATATATTATTAGGCAGAAAAAAAGTTTTTGTTTTTGTTTTTAAATTTTATCTGTAAAGCTATTAACTTTCTTGCTCTTTCTGAACACAAGAGAATAAATTCACAAAAGCAAATTCCCATTTTCATTTGATCATTTGGGTATTTTTTGCTTTTATTATTCTCTGGGGGGTTTGGGGTTTTGATTCTATGGCTGCAGTTGCTGATAATTCAGGCGAGGCAGCAGTAGCTAATGGAAACAACAATTTGGTTGTTGAAACATCCAAACCAGAATCAAAGGAATTCAATGTGCAAAAGCTTGTTGATATGTTCACAAAGTTGAATCCTTTAGCCAAAGAATTTTTCCCATCATCTTATCATCATAATCCCAACAAAACTGGTGATTTTAATCAGGCTCCTGTTAATAAGCAAGGCAATGAGAATTTCCCCAATAGAAGGGTATTTTCTTTTCACTCATCATTTACTTTTTTCATTTTTTTTGGGTCTTTACTGATGAGTGTTTGATAGTTTTTAGTGTTATATATACATACACTTACATATAAGTTTTTTGAGGTTATTTTTGTATTGTGGGAAAATGTTCCTTTTTAGTGTTTTGGGGTTAATAGTGGATGTCATAGGATTTGTTTTAGGATATCATATGATTCTTGTATCTTTGATAATTCAATTCTGCAGTTTAAACTAGTTTTTGATTGTCTCTCCTTTGGATTTGATACAATTGTTGTGTGTTACTGACATTTATGATTTTAAGGTTTTCAGTTGGGCTAATTATTGTCTAATTATTAATTTGATTGACTTGTTGGAACTTGGATTCTATTGGAGTTATATTTTCTTGATCTACTTGTTATACATGGGATAAGGTTATGCCGAATTTTGACACATAACTGTCTCGGTTATATTTGATAAATGATTGTTTTTTCTTTCCAGAGAAGAAATAACTACAACCAGGGTAGAAGAAAGCTTAATGGGGAAGCTTTTCGAGCTCAAAGAGATGATAGCATTAGGCGAACTGTATATGTTTCGGATATAGATCAGACTGTAAGTTTAAACAATGGCATCATTTAGTGATTTTTTATAGTATCATTATGATTTCGAGAAGTCACTTGCAAAATCCATTGTCTTGTTTTAGATCACTGAAGAACAACTTGCTGGCTTATTTAGTAACTGTGGACAAGTAAGTTAAAAATCGCTGGCTTTAAAGCTTTCATTGTAATTCCACTCGTCCCTGTCTAATGCTGCATTTTGTACAACTTAATGCCTTCTCTCATAGATTACAATAATGTTCAAGCTTTATGATTTCCATCTTAGAGCTCTGTGTATGCCTAATACCTGCAAAACGACGCAAAGTTTTCTTTTTTTCGTTTCGTTCTTCATTCAGAGGCCCCAAAAAATGGATGCCAGGGCTTTGGTTGATACTATTTGATAGGATTGCTTCTTACTTGATAGCTTATGTGAAAGATTACCATCTATATGACATTTCTGAAGTGGTTTGGGAATTGTTATTAAAGGTTGTTGATTGCCGAGTTTGTGGTGATCCACATTCAGTTCTTCGCTTTGCATTTGTGGAATTTGCAGATGAAGGTAAGCAGCTGATACGGATTGAATATAAAATTTTCTTTTATAAATACATACATTTATTAACATATTACATTTTATATGAACTGCCTTTTCACAGAAGGTGCAAGAACTGCTTTGAACCTTGGTGGGACAATGCTCGGGTTTTATCCAGTTAGGGTCTTGCCTTCAAAAACTGCTATCCTTCCTGTCAACCCTACATTTCTCCCTCAGGTATGGATGAATAACTTTCTGGCTCTTAGCTGTTTTGGTTTTGCCCTATTCTATTTCCACATTACTGAATACCTCGTGGAGTTTCTCTTTATATTTTTATTCTAGTCTCACGCTCGAGAATCATGATAACTACAATTGCAGTCCGAAGATGAAAGGGAAATGTGTACCAGAACGGTTTATTGTACAAATATTGACAAGAAGGTAACCCCATTAATTGCTCATACTCGAGTTCTTGACTTTTATCCCATGTTGCTCCGACTCTTCATTTTCTTGGGGCACCCATGTTTGACACCTGTGTTTAACCCATATCCAGACACGGGTATGGATATGGCCCTCTAGGGGCCCTTCGAATAAATGGAAAAACGAACTTGGAATAAATGAACATACCCGTATTGGACATGTACCGGTGTCCGATGATCACATCGGAGTCCAAGTTCTTATCTTTTATCACTGCAGTAACTGGTTTTAGCCTCTTCCAGCAGCATGTAAATTATTTAACGTAACTTAGTTGATTTAGTCCTCAAGAGAATTTTCTCTTTGACGGAAGGTTTCTCAAGTTGAAGTGAAGAATTTCTTTGAATCCGCTTGTGGTGAGGTTAGTACAGTATCATTATCATGCATTCTCTCACTCACTCTCTAGCTGTTTCTAGAAAGAAGGTTGACACGGTTTTCTTTTAATTCTCAGGTCACTCGCTTGAGGCTTTTAGGGGATAATGTGCATTCGACCCGCATTGCTTTTGTTGAATTTGCCATGGTAAGTTCATGTTTACTAGATTGATCTTGGAAAAATTTGGCTCAAAATATATTTTCAGATTATGTTTATGATTCTCTGAAAACTATGTTTCTGGCTCGGCTTCTAATTAGTGTGTGTATTTAAATTTCTTGCTGCTAAAAATTATTTATATCATCTGAGTCTCTTTGCAAACTATTATTGCAAATTTATCCCCTAAAGAATACCCATGCATACCTGTGAAACTTAGTTTGCGTTGTGCGTGAGATTATCGTGCTTTGCCTATGAAATTGTATCCACATTACCCATTAGAGAGTGCTTTATCTCATAAACGGTACTATGGAAACCGTTTACATGTATAGGGAATATTAGCTCATTTATATCCTTTTTGAATCTTGATGCAACCTTTTCTTAAAAGACATGTACTATTCAACTTTAGAGGGTGGGAAATGGATACGGTTAGGATATGAAGATTTGGTAACTTAGAGCTCGGCACAAAAGTCCTTAATCGACCACTCTGAAAGATTTAGTCCTAGTTCACTCTGACCTCAAAGGTTTAGTTGTTTAGACCCCAATTTGAGCATGTAGCTTTCCGTGTTTAATCTCCATCCCACTTCATATGTATGTAATTGCGAGACATTCGATAATGGGTTTTTTTCAATTAATGCTTTCCTTAAACCTCTTTTAATTTTATGTTCCTTTGTCATTTTTTAAATCCTAGAAAATGTTGACATGATGCCATACATCCTATATATGTAACATGTAAGTTGAATGATGCTTTCTTGGTTCATTGAAGTATCGCGGTTTATTTTCATAGATGTTACTGGATCAGGTTGCATGATCAAATTGTTTGTTTACCTTGGAGTTCTTTTGCCTAATGCTTTACCAGTTTCCGAATTCATAGCTTCCCTGGGCGATGTTTTTTTGCCTTAATTCAGACTAATAATTTCCATTTCCTCAACAGGCGGAAAGCGCCATTGTTGCACTGAATTGTAGTGGGATGGTACTAGGGACCCAGCCAATCAGGTGTGTTCCCTGTATTTTCGCTCTAAATTCCATGCTCGTAAAATTTGTCATCTATTAAGCTAATGCTATGTTTCGTTCTTAACTTTCAGGGTAAGTCCTTCAAAGACACCAGTGAGGCCACGAGTTACGCGACCAACATCGGGTTAATTGATTGGTTGAACCTTCCAAGATCCATGGATGGAATTGGGTGACTTCCCAATGGAGAGAGAAACTTTGTTGAAGGGATGGTAAAGAACTTTCCTTCGTTTTGTTGTTTCCATCTTTTCCGTCGCAACCGTTGTGTTTAGTCTTTTTCCTTTTTTTTTTTTTTTTTTTGCCTTTGATCGAAGATACCGTAACAGTGCTTCGGATTGAAGCTTGACCTTTGAGAATTTTTTACCTTATTCCATCCTTTGTTTTGATAATGATGACATCTTTGAGTTTTGCTGCTAGCTAATTTCCATATATATATTGATGGTTATAAGCATGATCTCTACTGATTACTGAACCAAATATTTAGTGTAACGGCGCTCGTAACTTAGCGTAGTTGGCTTATATCCTCACTTTTAAGTAAGTTTGGATTTCGAATCTCGACACCTGCAATCCCTTCTTGTTCGACAAGTCTCGGTGTCCGATGTCTAAACATGGGTATGGCGATGTTTGACCTCCAATAATAGAAAAACTTCAAAATAATTGAATATATTTATGTTGGACACATTACCTCCTATATATAGGTACAAAGAGGCACTAAATGGAGATAAAGAGGAAAAATTGCAGATGCTGAGATTCGAATCCCTGAGTTTAGATCATAAATAATAATTAATATTCACATATTCTAATTCTTTCAACCGGAAATTCTAGAATAACATGTTCTTCATCTCTCTCTCTCTCTCTCTCTCTCACACACACACACACACACACATACCCATATACACATATATATTATTTCTTTCATGTCATGTGGTAATATTTAGGTATGGTTACTGCTTCATGTATTCTCTTATTGGAAAAATTATTTTGTGAATTTTTTTTGTCACATTATTCACGATCTTTATCAATTAAAAATAAATGCATCATCTTTTTTCACATTATATGTACAGTTAGTAAAGAAAGATCATGGATGTGTTTATTTTTAATTAGTAGGAATCATGAATGATGCGGTGAAGAAGATTCATAAAATAATTTTTCGTCTTGTTGGCTCTATAAAATAAACACAAAATAATTTATTATGTCTAAATTTTAATTTAAAAAAAAAAATGAATATCGATACTGTCTAGTTTTATTATTTTTGAATAATGTATATGAATTAAGGATGGTAAAAATAATTCGAAACCAATAGATTTCGACTCGATGTGATTTTATTCTATTTTTTTAAAATTTGTGTTCGTGGAAATTTATTAAAATATATATTTATAATTAATTTTGTACATTTTTGTTAGAATTTTTGAAATTTTATGAAATTTTAAATATTTAAATTATTATAGTTAGGTATATTTAATTCTATAAGATTTTATAATACGTGTTTTATTTAATATTTTAAATAAAATTGAATGAGATTGATGGGCCGGCCCAACTACTCCACTACTCACAAAATCCCCACGTGGTTGACCTGTAGTCAAAATATTGGTCCAAAAACACAATTATTTCTTATTTATTAAAAAAAAAGAAAACCCCATCTCCAAAATTCCTTATTCCACAAATCCAACGGCTGAAAATAAATCATTGTGATTTCATCAGCAGATTCCTAATCTCCACACACGGTACAAAGAGTCGTCCCCACGTATTTAGCAAATGGCCATCGGCCACCTGTCTTCCGGAGTTAAAAGTACATTTCTTTGGTCTTAGCAGAGCAGACTACGAAATTTATTTTTACAAAATCTAAAAAAGCGGTAAGAGGATAAGAGAGAAAGAGACAAAAGCTGTTGTCTTTACCATTTGAAGACTCAAAGAATTTTATTTTCTTTTATTTTTTTGAAGTAAATTAGGAAAAAAAGAAGCTTAGAACAAGAAAGAAAATCATTGTTTGCTGGGTTTTTTTCTTTCTTCAACTTGCATGAGACACAACAGGTATGAAAGATTCAAGCTTTGCTCAGTTTTGCTATGATTTCATTTTAAGTTGGACTTTGTTTAGTGTTTTATTAGCTTTTTCTTTTTTTTTTTGGGGGGGGGTGGGGTGGTTTGAATCTTAGATTGTAAAAATGCTTGTTTTCATTTTAGTTTGCCATTTTGTTGATGAAAAGTTGGGTTTTTTCCATTTTGGCTGGAGATTTATTTATTTTTTAAATGCTTGATTTAGTGGGTGTTTTTTTATTGGCCATTTTGGGTATGCTTTAGATATGTTAATGGGTATCTTAAAATGGGGCAAACCTTATCTTATATTGTGTGTTTGATTCATGTAACTTTTGCAAAAACGCTGGTGCTTTGGAGGAGTATATGTATATGTATTTATATATTTCAATGGCTTAGCTTGGTGTGCCTGATTAGAGTAACTATAGTTGAAACGTTTGGTGTATTTGGGAAGTGGGATCTTTTGGCTAGATGTGTTTATGACTGGAATGATGGTTGAATAATGATGGCAAAGCTTATTAAGTGGTCATTTGTGGTGTTCAAAAGAAACTTTCAATTATTCCAAGGTCCTTGTGAATCAGAAGATATTGTAAAGATAGTTCTTTTTGCTCAGAATTGCCCAGTTTAGTTTGTTTGTTGCTCTTTCTAAAGGCATGCATGAAAATTTTAGCAGCTTATGTCATTTATCTATTAGAACTGCTTCTATTACAGTGAATGTTCTGGAAAATTAATCAGGTACTGGTAAAATGACTGTGGCTTTTCTGGAAAATTTCAGAGGTAGACATATTTAAGGTGTTTAGTTTTCTTAACGGATTTAATGCGTTGCCACGGGGCACAGATAATATAAATTTATAAATTGACAGAAATAAAATATAGAAAGGATGGAGGTGAGGGTCACTTATCTTTATATGGCTGTAGAGTCATGCACAGTATTCACAATTGAACCCAATTTAGTTTTTTGGTTGTCTTGAGTTTTGTTTTCTATGTCTGGTAGGTTTAGATACTAAGTAAGCAAAGGTTTACCCCGACTTGAAGCATCCTCTGAGGACCAATCTCTTTCACCACTGTATACCTAGTTTTGATTGTGCTGCAGACACCAGACAGGAGATGTTCGATGCAGATTGGAAGTGAAATGATACTTTTTCATCTTGAGAACTAGTTGCTGCTGGATATCTAGCTTAGTACTGAATTCGCTTTGCTGATTATAAGCTCAGGTACCCACATGATACTCATATTTGGACATGAATATGGGGGATGATCCTCCAAATACATAGAAAAACTTAGAAAAAAAAATAAAACATACTTTTGCCGGATACATATCCGATACTCATGCTTGAACTTTTTCTTATATTCTACTAGAGTCTTGAAAGAAGCAATCTGCCTTTATTTTTTGCCAAAACTTGTTGCATAATATACAAACCAGAATCTCAAGCAACTCCTTTTATGCGTTAGTGCAAATATTGATTATAACTCTTATTGATGGTGAAATATTTTGTACATCAATCTTATGGAATTACCTAATGACTTGAAATTTTGATAGGGTGAAGGGTGAAGTGGCATAGCATGATTCTTTTGTTGTAAATTAAGTTGCTGGTGTGGATGTTTGTTCCACTGGACTTATGTAGCATTTTAAGGATATCTTCTGGATAGTGAAGCCTGTATTGGATATGAGAATGCTTGTGGAGACATGCTCGAGCCAAGGGAAGCTGATATACCTGCGTTGTTTCTGGTCTTGGTGGTGCTTCCTCTTGTTGCTTACTTCTTACTTGGGAAATGGAGTGAAGCTTCAAAGAAACAAGAACAGATAAGTTTACTTGCTCAGCTTGCTGCTGAAGAAGCTCTTAGAGCGGAAACAATGGCTGCTGCCAGTGTTATTCCGCTTGTTCCTTCTTCAAAGAACGGATTACATGCATGCGCCTGGTGCTTTGGTCCTGCGACAACTCGCTGCTCGAAATGCAAGGCTGTCAAATATTGGTATATTATATCCCCTAGCTGCTGCAATGTATTGTTGTTGTTGTTGTTGAATGTTTTTAAAATATGGAATTAATGCTAATAGCAGCATTTTGGAATAAAAATCCACGACTAAGCTAGATTTCATCGATGATAAAATGTTGTTGTTACGGGTTGATTATTTTGAACAAAGCATTATGGGTTGGTTTATTTATTATTGATCTGGTTGTTGAAAGATTTTTGGATGCTATAGGTTGTTAGGGGTTGAACCTTGATCATTGGAGCTAAAGTCTAGCACTCTCTGACAACCCATATGATTGTTGAAACTTTGCGGAAATTTCTTGTTAATTTAATTTCTTCTCCAATTCATTCTAATTTCCATGAGCGTTTTATTCTGGCTTTCTTCAGAGACTTGCTTGGTTTTCTGCTCTTCCTAAACATTCTCTTGTCATTTCGGATTAATAACCTGGCCTATTATTAGTGCTCCATAAAGGAGGTGAGTGGAGATAAGGGGAAAAGAAGGGAGGGAAGAGTTCCAGAAGATGACATTGAAGTCTTAACCAAATAAACATGTAATAATATATGTTAGGAACAACCGTCTGTTGAAATCTTTGGCTCTTTGTCGCCCAACTGTGTGTCATAATAGATTGCTGGATTTTCCGCAAGTTCTCATAAAGCTGATCTCTCACTTTTTCCATATATATAACCTTGACCTTTATTTCATCCCTTTCATCATGATATTTCTCAATTTTAAACGGACAATTTTGATGCAGTTCTGGGAGGTGCCAGATTATTCATTGGAGGCAAGTTCATAAGCAAGAATGTCTGCAGTTAGAGAGTACAAGCTCAAGTTCAACTCCTAGTGTTGTCTCGTTTGGAGAATCTGCACTACTCGGTGACAACATGAATTCGCAGTTCTTTGGGTACATTAATAAGCAGGCTATCATCAAAACAGCACCTTTAGATCATACAAATATTTGTCCATTAACGACTGTTGTATTTGCTAATAGGGATTGTTCAACGGTTGATTCCTCTCAAGTCCATCTGGCTGATATGACAAGTGCAGAGAAGAGAATTCCTCGTAAATCCAACAAAGACATGTTGCAAAGAGAGGATGCAACTATATTTGATTCTTGTGAGGAAACCTCAAGGACTAGACCTAGTAGTACGGCATCTAGTAATATTTCTTCAAAAGAGGCTTTTATAAGGCATAAGGTTCTTATCTTTATTTTTTTTTACCTAGAACATGTTATCTTTTTATTTAATAATATGTAGTTTAGTAACAACGAACAACTGCAGCAGTTGAGAACTAGTGGATTTGTCGAATCAGAAGAGGGAATGTTAAGGCCACAAAATGCCAATGGTTCAACTATGCATACTCAGAGACAAAATGCAAGTATGGTCATGCATGAGAGTCATAAACATCAAAGCCTATGCGGAAACAAGTCTGAACCAAAAAGCAGCTATAAATTTTCCGGCCCACCATATTCTGCAAAAGGTGGTCTGAGTGTACGTGAAGCTGAAAATGCCTTATTCCAGAGTTCAGAGAATTTAGTCAATCGGGAAAATGGTTATAGTGGTGAATCAGTAGAATCAGACTGTTCTGGGATGACAGCTGCAAAGGAATGCACAAAAGCTAGAAGTTCGGTGCATTCCTTAGGACCCAAAGTCTCTAAATCACCTAAATTAGCTGTGAAAGTGCCTGGAGAACAATTATGTCCGGAAATGGGGAGGAAAGGACAAATTCCAAATGAATTAAGTAATATTTTGGCACTTCTTTCTTGATATTTAAGCCTTTTTTAATGTAAATTTTCATAGTTTACGATTTTCATGCAGAAGTTTTGGGAGTGACAGGTGCCATTCCGGCACAAGCAACCAATGGGGCAGCTAGCAGTGGAATTATGGAGATGATGGGTTTAAAGAAGTCAACAAAGCCTGCTAGGAGCAGTTTTTCAGCGCTTTGTGGCGAGAGACGAAAGAAAATAAAAGTCAGTTTCATACTTTCTTTTTGTTTATATATGATCAATATCTATTGCATCCATTTTAGTTTCATTTGGCTCTTGAATTGCGAAAGGAAAACTCTGACTATGATCTGTTATTGAGCTGTCTCAGATGCTGTTTCCTTATGAAGAATTTGTAAAAATTTTCCAGTGCGAAGCCTTTGACTTATCTCCGAGGGGACTTCTAAATATAGGGAACAGGTATCAATGTTATTGCTTTATGGTCCTATTTTCTACCATATTTGCAATATTACTTGGAGTATGGTCTTCATTTTTCTTGAAAGCATCCATGCTCAACACTTATATGGACATAAGTATGGAGACTTCATAAACATGTCGTAGGACCATCAATTACATGTAAAAACATAGAAATGAGGATACTCATGTTGGACACATCCCACATCTAACACTCTCACCTGAGTCTAAGTAACATGACGTGTAGGTCATATATGTTCCTATTAACAAAAAGAAAGAAATAATGATGATTGACTTATAGTTTAAGCATGCAATACTCAGGCTTGATTGTTAATTACAAAGTAAATGTTGTTCATCCCTAAACTTTGCGATTCAATAGTTCTACTTGTAATCTGGGGATGCATTTTTTGGAGTTTCCTTAAATGGATGACTTGTTTGTAAGTACATAAAATAAAGTCATAGGAGCTAATGTTTTATGGATTGATTGTTGTTTTTATTTTGCAGCTGCTATGCCAATGCTGTTCTGCAGTGTTTAACCTGCACAAAGCCTCTCAGCATCTATTTGCTGCGTCAATCACATTCAAGAGCCTGTATTTTTTTTTAAAATTTTTATGTTCACTTATTTGTTATTTGTACATGAGAATGATGTCACTGTTTGACCACATGCATAGCATAACTTTTTAATTCATTGTAGGTTATGGGAAAGATTGGTGTCTTATATGTGAGCTTGAACAACATGTGATGTTGTTAAGAGAGAGTGGGGGCCCCTTGTCTTCTAGTAGGATCCTTTCACACATCCGAAGTATTAATTGTCAGATGGGCGATGGAAGCCAGGAAGATGCACATGAGTTCTTGAGGTTTACATGATTCAATAGCCAATATCCCCCCAAACCCTTAATGTCCCCCCTCATTATGTGTCGAGATTTTTGAGTATTGCTTCATATTTTTATGTTTTTATCATAAGAATAAAAATTTCATCTCCCTGGCTCTCTGAAAGTTCATTTTTTTGTTCGTTTCAGACTCCTGGTTGCTTCAATGCAATCCATATGCTTGGAGAGATTAGGTGGGGAACACAAGGTTGACCCGAGGTTGCAAGAGACGACATTTATACAACATACTTTCGGTGGGCGTCTTCGATCAAAGGTGTTTATAGTTACTTTACTTTGTTAACCTTTTATATCACGCAATATGTATGATCGATCTCCATGTAATCAGGTTAAATGTCTACGATGTTTTCATGAGTCGGAAAGATATGAAAACATTATGGATCTTACTTTAGAGATATATGGTTGGGTTGAATCATTGGAAGATGCACTAACTCAGTTTACGACACCTGAAGATTTGGATGGTGAAAACATGTACCGGTGTGGAAGGTGTGAAAACCTTATTTTATTGTGTTATTGAAATTTCCTTTTTAGACTAAACTTGATCTGAATTTTTATGGTTTATTGGCTCTGCAGGTGTGCCGGTTATGTTCAGGCTCGTAAGCAGTTGTGCATAGATGAGGCTCCTAATATCCTGACAATTGTCTTAAAGCGGTTTCAGGTATCATTCTGCTCTACACCATACCGACTCCTCTATTAATGTCATGTTATAAGTGCTATAGCATATCTCAGAACTTGCTATCTTGCTCCAACTTTTCATTTTTCTTGAAATATCCATATGGTTATGGGAATATGATCTTCCAAGTCACACATTCCTGTCTCCGTATCTGTTGTCTTGAAGTATTTGCTAAAACTGCTTTTTGGTTTGTTCGTTATTTGACGATTATTTTTTGATATGGCTGTTGCTTAATCAGGAGGGAAAATATGGGAAAATAAACAAGTGTATCACTTTCCCCGACATGCTCGACATGGTTCCTTTTATGACTGGAACAGGTGACATCCCCCCACTTTACATGCTTTATGCTGTCGTGGTGCATTTGGATACCCTGAATGCATCTTTTTCCGGACATTACGTGTCATACGTAAAAGATTTGCGAGGCAACTGGTTCAGGATAGATGATTCAGAGGTATAAAAGATAGCCAGTGATTGTTTATTCGAACTATAGCTTTCGTTCCGTTATTCACTGAACATTTCTCAGCATGTTGTATATTTCATGAGTTAACACGATTTTTTGCATTTTTTAAATATGTAAGTTCTAACTGTTTTGTCCAGATTATTTTTTGTTGCAATGGTATTGAAATACGGTTTTGATTCCCATTTTCATTCACAGGTACGTCCAGTCTCAATGAGCCAGGTGATGTCTGAGGGTGCATACATCTTATTTTACATGAGGTAGACACCTATCTTCCTTTCCGTGTTTTCTCCCTTATTTTTATTCCCTTTTCCCTTTCTTGGTTTTCTAGCCATGTGGCTGGCTAGATTTTGTCGATATTGCCATACAATGTTACTTCTTAGCAATCTCATGCATCTTAATTATCACCAATCTTCTGTGGATAACATATAAGTTATGTAATGTTGTGGCTTTAAATGTTGAAACTCGAGTCAGTTTTGTTGCTATAATATCTTTGTCGTGTTGAATCTTACTTTTGGTTTCTGTATCGATGCTCTTTTCTATCTCTTGAAATAATATAATTCTTCCTAAGGTCATGTCCTCGTCCTCAAAGAGAATCCACTAAAAAGAGCATACGGAAGCAAGTTCCTACTAGGCAGCCAGTATCAAAAACGGAGAGGCCTTCACGAGCAGCACAAAGTAAATCAAGCAGCTGCTCTGTTGGCCCCAAGCATGTATCAGATTTCAGTCCCAGAACTGCTACTGGTTGTTACAACCGCAATGGTAATGACATTCTTAGGCAGAGCACAAAGGGTAACATTCTGGAACCTATTAACATGGAGTTCTCCGATGCTACATCAAGCGATTGGTCCCTTTTCACAAGCTCAGACGAGGCTTCTTTCACAACGGAGAGTGCTAGAGACTCATTCAGTACCGTAGATTATGCCGATGCAAGCAATGGAGATACGTTTTCAATCTTCAATAACTTATCAACACCGGAATCCTCCTCTTACAACACGGTTTCTTGTAGAATGTTTTCTACTAGTAGACCCTATACTCGGTTTGCGTTAGAGGAGACGGGTTATGTTTACGATTTGTACTCATCTATGCAACCCGAGAATAGGTATCACGAGAACGTGGAACAGGTTAGTGATTCGTTGTACGAATTTTCTTTAGCTAGTGACTATGGCTTGTTTGTAAAATACGGGAACAACCCGAAAAATAGTCTTGATAGAACTGATTATGAACCCTACTAGTTCATGGAAATTCTAACTGATAATTGTTTTACTCCATTTTTGTTTTCAATGCTTTGTTGATCATATCAAAAGATGCAAGGAAAAGGAATGTTGAAATTGTTTGGTTTTTTTTTTTTTTTTTTTTTTTTATGAAAATTGTATAGGGCAAGCCTTCTCTTGGGCTTTTTATTTTCTTGCTATGTTACTCCGACTCTCGAATATTGGAGACGGGTATGCATTGTTTATGGAAATATTTAATTTTTTTATAAATAAATCACATTTGAGTTAATTTTAATTTTAAACTTAAAATAAAATTTTGAAATTTAAGAAATTAAATTAAATAATTAATTTCAATATCAAAATAACAAATTGGCTGATACTATTTCAAGAATAATTTTTTTAATAATTTATTTACAAAAAAATTTAAAATTTTCACAATTTTTTTAATACATTATTATAATTTTTATCTGTTTTTTACTTTAATTTTGAATAATTTTTTTTTACCTTGATCAATATTTAATTTTTTTTTTTGTAATTAAAATGAAAACGATTTAGAAGTTGGATGATCAAGATGAAAAAGTGAATATGATGTGGTGTGTATAGTCAATTATAGTTAAATATCCCTAAAAATTAGATGATGAAATGATAGGAATTTCAATTTAGGAGATCAAAATGAAAATGCTCTAAAAATCGAATGATCAATTAAGTAGTTTATTATAATATTTTTGTATAATTGTGTAAATATAAAAATGTTACAAAAATTATAATAAATTATTTAATTTAATTAAAATTTTATGCAATCGAAAACTTATTTTAAAAATTTACAAAAAAAAAAAGAAATTTTTTAAAAAAAAGTCGTATACGATTTTTTTAATTTCTTTATAAATTTTGATCATATCATCTATTTTTTATACAATTTTTAAAATTATTCACAATATTTTTTCAATTTATAAAAAAAAAATGCGTTTCAGCATATTGAAACTCACTTGATGATATTACTTTTGAATGTGAGCACATTTTAATTAAAGTTCAATCTCATGCTGTCTGAAAACAATGAAACGTAGTCGCTTTGAAAATGGAAGGCAACGTGAAAGTGAGCACAGTTGCCGCAATTGAGAGTCTTCCCTTTTAATTATTTTCTTTTCCTAAAGTCTTCCACTTTGAAAATAGAAGCCAATGTGAGCACACTTTTTTCTTTTCTTTTAAGACAGCCACACACTTGTCTAAGTCCGTTGAAAACATTTATCAAGTTGAAATTGTTCATTTTATTAATTACTAATAATCCTTATTTTTTAAAATATTCTTTTTAATGTATTTTTATCCTATATTAAAAATAAAAGATGAGATAACATGATTTAAATTTATACTAAACGATATCTTTTTATATGAGTCAAGACAATTTTTAAAATATTAATATTATATTAATTATGTTTTTTCATCAATTTGGTAGTCAATTTAAATTAGACTTGTTAGGTCAAGTTACTTGAATAAGTCAAAAAAAACTTGTTCATAATTTGAGAGGGTAGAAATGAAAATATTAGAGTCGAAAGGGGTTTGAGTAAAAAAAAAAATTAATCCCATTTAAAATATGAGTTGAGTTAAAAGTTCAATATTCAAAACTTAAGTTGAACTCATTTTTAAGTCTATAATATTTTTTAAATATTATGTAATTTATATAATGCTAAATTTTTTATGTTTAAAAATTTAATAAAAGAAAGAAAATATCATGGTAATAATTATATTAAAAAAAAAAAAACAAAAGATAACGTGGCTAGGTGGTTTGATTGTTCATTTACAAATATGAACGGATGATTTGAATATATTTAAAATACGTGATTCAAATTGTAAATATGATATGATAAGTTAAAAAACATATGTTGTGAATAAAATATAGGAAGGTTATTTTTTTTTTAAATCCATCAAAACTAATTTATCTATGCAGTAGGTGCATGTATTTACCATTACAATCTTGTCTATGTATTTTAAATATGCTTTAGATTGAATTTGCATTTAACACCCAATCTAATAAATAGTTTACAAAAGTACTTGATTGATAGGATGTTAATATTTTAATAACTCAATTAAAATATTTTAACATTAAGGGATCAATCTAAAACAAAGACCATAGTTCAAGCTCATTTGATCTATTAACCCTCTATTAATCTTATAATTTGACATTGTTTTGTAATAAACATCAGAAATTTTTTAATACGGTGCTTGCATCTACTCATATTTCTCTTAATTTTTAATTCGAAAAAAACACATTTAAGTGCATTTAAATTCATACTCTCTTAATTATTGTAACAATAATGATACTAATTGAATTAAAATTTAATATACGAAACAATACGCTTGTATGAATATAATTGGATCTAATATATTGCAATATTAAAGTTTGACGGGTTACATAATATTTAAGCTAGATTCATTTGAAGAAGAAGGCAATGTAGATGTCCTTGTACTTGAAGTGCCATGTAATCGATCTTCGGTTGAACTGGTTGACTTATCATAGGATTGATCCTTAGCCGATACTTCAAAAGGAAGTTGAAAAGGTCTCGGAGGCATTTGGAGAAGCTTGACATCAGTTTCCAACATCTCTAGGACTTTACTCATTGAAGGACGATTGTTTGGCTTGATTTGTATGCACCAAGAAGCTGTGATCACCATCTTTTTCACAACAATCTTTTCATCATCCGTTACATCTTCCAAATCTATATCCTCTCCTCGATGATACCGGTCATAAATCCATGATGGGAAGTATGTTTGACTTGTTTGTTCGACAAATGCATTCATATTTTTCCTCCTTCCAACAATTTCCATTAATAACATTCCGAAACTATAAACATCGGCTTTATACGAGATGCCTCCAAGGTTTTTGTAGATTAGTTCAGGAGCAATGTATCCAATTGTACCTCTTGCTGCGGTTAGTGATACAATGCTATCATCTACAGAATATAGTTTAGCAAGACCAAAATCCGAAACTTTAGGTGTAAAGTTCTCATCTAAAAGAATATTGTGTGGCTTGATATCGAAATGTAAAATCTGCATATCACATCCTTGATGCAAGTATTCTATCCCTCGAGCAATCCCATGTGCAATATCAAACATTTTTTGCCAACTTAAAGTGATTCTATCATCTCTGCCAAATACAATTCTATCTAGAGATCCATTCGGCATAAAATCGTAAACAAGTGCTTGTTTTGTTCCCTCCACACAATATCCAATAAGTTTCGCGACATTAACATGATGAATCCTTCCGAGTGTAGCAACTTCATTAATAAAATCTTGTCCATCACCTTTTACGTTACCCAACAATTTTATTGCCACAATATGATTGCTACGAAGCTTCCCTTTAAACACCGAGCCATAACCCCCCTCACCTAGCTTATCTTTAAAATCTCTCGTCATTTTCTTCACTTCATAATAAGAATATCTAATAGGCATTAAATTATTTTGACTTTGAAGAAACTCCTCGATTGTATCATCAGCAGATAAATGTCTCCTTCGTAATTTGATTGTAACAACCACAATCAAGATGAAAATCCCCACCAACATTCTTAATAGAACCACTCCCCCTTTTTCCAAAAAAGAAAAATACATTAGTCTATAACTTAGAACATATTTAAATTTTTTCAATTTATATTTATATTTAAAAACATACCTGTTATTCCGATACACATAATATATGTTCCTGCAAAAAAAAAAACAACATATAATTATATGTACATAAACAAAAGTATTGTATATCGCTCTATTAAAAAATGATTATTGAAAAATGATGTATTCTCAAATTTTATCTCTTGGCTCTAAAAAAAATTTATGAATGCCATCACGCAAAACTCTTCAATGATCATGGTCTCACATGTTCAATCACCGAGGGACAATTCTAAATTATTTTTCGAGTTTAAGACGAAACTTTAAGAGTGCACTAATCTCGTTCTTCAATATAATAACATTCAAAGACGATAATATATTCGTGTTATCAGCATGATGCTCAAACAATAATCTAACAACAATGAATTATAATAAAAGTAATAAATAAAGAGGTGGAGAAAGCTTACTATCAGTTTCAGGTGGAAAACCATTGAAAGCGGATATAAGAGGGCGATGGATAATGTAATACGTAAAGCTGTTCAGGTAGTCTATTAGGGCGTCTCGAACCTTCGCTAATCTAGAAAAAGGAAGAAGACGATAATTTAGGGGAAAATTATGTATTAATTAATTAACACAATAATATTCATTTTATTTATGATAAGTTAACAAAAAAAAATGCATCCATACATGATGTTTCATTATAATTTTTTGTAAATGATATGATTCAACTCAATGTATTTGTTCCTTTTTTTTTAAAATTAAGTTGTTTCGTCTTGAATTTTTATTTGGTAATAACTTTTATTTAAAATTTAATTATGAAATATATAAAGGGTAAATTTTAAAATAGTTACTTTTATTTATCTCAAGTTATATTTTAGTCACTTATGTTTGAAATATTACGTTTTAGTCACTTACGTTATTGTGTTGTAACATTCTAGTCGTTAACAGTGTAATGGTAAGTTGAATCATCATTTCAAACAAAAATTTTAGATTAATTTATACAATTGGTCCTCATATTTTTTTGTTTTGAGCAATTTAATTTTTTCTTTTATGTTCTTTTAATTTTCTTTTTTTCTTTATTTTCCATTCTCTTTTGCTTCTCCCTCTATTTTCCTCCCTTTTCTATTTCTTTTAACGTAGTTTTTTTAAAAATGAAGATGGAAGAAAAACAAAGGAAGAAACAAAAAAGAATGGGAAATAAAGAAAAAGAAAAAGTTAAAAAACATAAAAGGAAAAAAATTAAATAGCTCAAAATGAAAAAAAATATAGAAACCAATTATAGAATTTAACTTAAAATTTTTGATTGAAATGATGATTTAACATGTCATGTTAACTTACCATTACATCGTTAATGACAATTAACGATTCAGTGACTAAAATGTTATAACACAATAACGTAAGTGACTAAAACGTAACATTTCAAATATAAGTGACTAAAATGTAATCTAGTGTAAATAAAAGTGACTATTTTGTTAGTTTACCCCTTAAAATTTTTAAAGAGTTTTCTGGAAAATAAAATATAATTTTAAATATAATATTATAAAATAAAAGATAAAAAAATAACTTTTTTGATAAACAATTTTCAAAAAGCATAATAAAAAATTATGTAATAACTTTTAAAATTAATATAATAATAATTTAACCCAAATGGGATAATAGGAGAAAAAGAAGTTTAAAAAGTCTTACATTTGAGTAAATGACAGCTTGTACGAGCAGAGATCTTGTCCCCATGGATTGGACCAGGTCAGCTCCAATCCAATTGATAGCTTTTCGTAGATTTCCGCAGTAGAAAGGGCTGTTATATTCTTCTTAACCTTAACCGGAATCCAATCGGCGACGACTGTGCAGGACTGATCGAAATCGCGAGCGGAAGTGGTTTCCCGATCTAAGAAATAAAAGAAGGAACCCGTCGGAAACGAATCTGACGACCTATTCAGGCACCGGTCGGCATCGACATAGATCGATGAGTTCACCGGCGATGTGCAATTCACAATATACAATAATCTATATCGGTCCATAAGTTTTTCGTAGTCAGTGAGCCATGCCGGGAAGAGAAATTTCTCACAAAAGGAAAAATCTTCGTAGAAACGACCGGTCGGTGGAAGAGAGCAATTATCGGTGACCTGATTTTGATACGAAACTGTAAGTGTTGAGTTTTCGTAAAAGATTTCATGGACAAGGAATTTATTATATCGCCTGAAGAATGTGGTTTGGTTGTTATCGGCTTCGCAGTCGAGTTCAAAGCGGCGGTCGCCGCACTCCGGCGGCTGAGTTTTTAAGCGAAAAGGGTGGCTGATGTTAACGTTTCCACACTGAGTAACGCTGCAGCGCTTGGTTAGGGTCCTGGAGATGGAAGATTGGGGACATAGAAACGGAAGGAAGATGAGGATGAGGCTTAATAATGGAGGTAATTCTAGATTCAGCATTGTGAGACAATGTGATGAATTTTGTTAACAAAAAATATCTACTTTTATATGGTTTGGAGTATGCCAAAGTTTCAGACTATTATTAATATCTGTGGAAGTCCACACGAAAATCTAGCAAGTCCAACGGTATAAAATTAAAGGGTAAACTACACCATTAGTTATGAAATTATAAGTAAATTTTCCTTTTGATAATATAATTATAAAAATTATAATTTCATCATTGAATTATTTAAAAGTTTTCGTTTAAGTCAACGAATTATATAAAAGTTTTTAACTTAATTGGGCTGTTAAATTTTTTTATATAAAAAAAATTCAGTCAGTGAACTCCAAGCGACGATCGATATGATGGATCAATAGCCATCGATAAGTAAAAAAAATATACATTAGATCCAAATTGATTTAACGATCGATGTTGGAGATAAGAGAAATAAATTATTTGAATTTTGATTCACAAATTTGTGACATTCGAAGTTGTTTTATGAAAAACAAATTGAATTACAAAAGAGTAAGGAAAAGAGAGCTTTTAATTGGAGTAGGTCGTGTGAACAGAGAAAACCATATAGTATTAATTTAAATAGTCCAGTGACTTAAATGAAAATTTTTGAATAGTTCACTAACCAAATTATAATTTTTTTAATTAAATGATCAAAACGAAAATTTATTCATAATTTAGTGACTTATAATTTACCCTAAAATTAATTAATAGGCTTTGACTCTATTAATATAGTTAAATTATTATTTTGATATTTGTTTTATTTTTTTATCAGTTTAGTTTTTTTACTCTATTTTGATTATTAGTTTGGTTCCCATACTTTTATTTTGTATATCCATTTCTCATCTATACATTTTTTGTTAAAAAAAAATTAAATCAACCAATGACACTATCATGGATCAATGAAAGTAAATCAAATTATGTTTAAAAAATATAAAAAAGTTTAAATAAATCATGAAAAATAAAAAAAAGCATAAAGAATGCGAGAAAAAAAACCAAAAATAACTTAAAACTTAGAAATTTGTTGAAAGATTTTTAAATTGTTAAAAATAGATTTTCAAAATATTTTCTTTATAATTTTCAAAAATAGATTATAAGTTTTCTAAGTTTTAAGATTTGGGGGGTTCCAAAGTTTTTATGATTTTTTTTTTTTTTTTGTATTTGAATGTTCTTTTATAAAAAAATTTGATAGTTTTTTAATTTAAGATATTTTACTTTCATTGACACATGGCAGAGTACCATTGAATTTATATAATTTAATAAACTTAATACATTATTTAATTTAATAAATTACATCCAATTATATTTTAAAAAATAAAATTATATATTATTATTAATTTCGTAATCATGTTATTAACGAAACATTACAAAATTTTAAAAATAAAAAATAATCAAATTATTAAATTACATATAATAAATCCGTACATACTAGTTAGATTTAGAAAAGAAACAATCACAATTTTGGATGTTTGCTACAACTAACACCAAAAAGTTAAATAGTTTTTGATAAGATAACATCATTTATATTGTGTTTTTATATTAAAATGAATATTTTAATTTTTATTCTTTTTAAAAACAGTACTTAAATAAGATTTTCTAATTATTAATACATCAATTTTTTTTTATAAATATATAATATTTTAAACACGGTTATAATATACAAACATAAAGTAATTATACGTATCGTAAAGTATATCGGAGCTCGAAAATTTAAGAACAAAATAAAAAAAATCAAATTAAACCAACCATGGTCAGTGAATCATATATGAAAAATTAGCTTACGATATACTTGCACTGATTTCATTTGAAGAATAAAATAAATTAGATGTCTCATCAGTTGAACTATCATGGGATTGTTCTTTGGTTGAAGCATGGGATTGAGTAGCCGTTGGTACTTCAAAGGGAAGTTGGAAAGGTATTGGAGGCATTTGGAGGAGCTCGACATCGGTTTCAAACATCTCCAATACTTTGTTCATTGAAGGACGATCGTTAGGCTTTACTTGTATACATCGAGAAGCTATTATCACCATCTTCTTCACGATAATCTTTTCGTCATCTGTAACATCTCCCAAATCTACATCTTCTCCATAATAATATCGATCATAAATCCATTACGAGAAGTATTTTTGGCTTTCGTGTTCGACGGATGTGTTCATATTCTTCCTCCTTCCTATTATTTCCATTAATAACATTCCGAAACTGTAAACATCAACTTTATACGAAACACCTCCGAGGCTTTTGTAGACCAACTCAGGAGCAATGTATCCTATTGTACCTCGTGCTGTTGTTAGAGATACAATGCTATCATCTACTGAAAATCGTTTAGCAAGACCGAAATCCGCAACTTTTGGTGTAAAGTTCTCGTCTAAAAGAATATTATGCGGCTTGATATCAAAATGTAAAATTTGCATGTCACATCCTTGATGCAAGTAGTCGAGCCCTCAAGCCACCCCAAGCGCAATATCAAACATCTTTTTCCAACTTAAGTCGATCTTATTTTCTTTTGCAAATATAATCCGATCTAAAGATCCATTCAGCATAAAATCATAAACGAGAGCTTGTTTCGATCCCTCAACACAAAACCCAATAAGTTTCGCCACATTAACATGATGAATCCTCCCAATCGTAGCAACTTCATTGATGAAATCCTGGCCATTACCTTTCGACTTCCCCAATAACTTTATTGCTACAAAATAACCACTACGAAGCTTTCCTTTAAATACCGAACCATAACCGCCTTCACCTAATTTATCTTTAAAACAATTACTCATTTTTTCTATTTCGCGATAAGAATACCTTATCGGCATTAAATCTTTTTGACGCTCAAGAAACTCTTCGATTGTATCATCCGCACATAAATGTCTTCGTCTCCATTTGTAAATAACAAGTCCAATCAAGCAAATTATCCCCGGCAAAGTCCTTACTAAGATAAATACTCCTTTAAAAAGAAAATTAAATTTGAACATATTAGTATTTTTTAAATATCTAATACTCTTTAAATATTCTTTTTAGCTAAAATTTAAAGCTTACCTGTTATTTGAAGACATAAAATATAAGTACCTACGAAAAACAATAAAAGTAAGAAATAATAATTAATTGAATATAAGGAAAAAAGAAAAAAAAAACTATAAATAATAAGGAAGTTTTGGAAATTAAGTTTTGGAAATTAATCATACTTTTAGGTGCATAATATGAATTAGGGGCAATATGGGGGCCTTTGAATAAATAATGGATGAAGCTGTCAATGTAACTTTGCAAGGCATATTCCAAGTCTCCTAACCTGAAAAATATTTGTAAATAATTAGGAGAAAAAGTACCTCATTTTAAATTAAAATGGGAAATATATGTTTATAAAAAAGAATAAAAATATACATAATTGTCTTTGCGGGTGAGCTTGAACCGGCCTCTACTCTTTACAAATTTAAAATTTAATCTTTATATTTTTATTTTTAAGAATTTAGTTTTATCTTTTTTTATTTCAAATTTCAAGTTTAATTGTTAATATTATTAAATTTATTAGTGTAACATTTTGAAATAAAAAAAATATTCACTTGATAACAATATAATTAGGGGCATAGCTATGAGGATGGCAAGAGTTTCTGCCGCTCCTAAAATGAAAAATTTTTCATTTAAATTTTTTAAAATTTTTAAAGTTTTAAATTAGTAAAAATAAAATTGATTTTTGACCTCCTAAAAATTATAAAAATTTGATTTAATCCTTTAAAATTTATAAAGATACGATATTAAAATGATGAAATTATATTTTTACTATTATAAAAATTACAATTTAATTTCAACCTCTTAAAAAATTTTGCTAGACCTCGCCCTTAGTTGTAATAAATCTGAATATAATAAAATAAATTTAATGATCTTAATAATTAGATCTGAATTTTGAAATCTAAAAAAAAAAAAAAAAAAATCTTAAAAGTATTACATAAATTAAATTCTAAATTTATCAAGAATGTGAGGACAGAAAATAATAATGAAGAATTAATATTAATTTTTTTTTATATTAAACTTACATGGCATGTATAGGGCTGGCCTGCTGCGACTTAGAACCGAAGCTCCAAGACAATTCGAACCCCGGCTTTAACAGCTTCTCGTAGATGTCCGAAGTAGAGAAGCCACTTATATTCTGAACCATAACTGGAACCGTAGCTTCGATTCTGCAAGACTCATCAAAATCTCCAGGCGAAGTTCGTTCACCCAGAAAATAAACGTATGAATCTGGTGACGGATCGGAACCGGAAGAGTTAACGGGGCAACGCGAGGCATCAATATACAAAGAAGATTTAATCGCCTTCGTGCAGTTCACTACATACATGAGACTCAATGGGAAAACCCAAGAATACGGTATTTTATCCCAGAACAATAAGGAGCCACGAGGAAGGGAGCAATCATCCACAGCAAGGTTTGGGTCGATAGCTCGGATAGTAGAGTATTCATACCAGATCATTTGGACGTAGAATCTGCCATGGTTTAAGGATAAAACGGTGCGGTTGTTTCTGTCGCAGTCAAGTTCGAATCGAGGGTCGCCGCAGTTGAGAGGTTGGGTTGGTAATCGAAAAGGGTAGCTGATTGTGACATTTCCACAAACAGTTGGGTTGCAAAATTTGTTTCTGGTTTTGGCTACACATGGTTCCGGGAATTGAATTAAAACAACAATGGCGGCAACGAAAGCATAAATTGAAAGCTGTGATTTAGGTTTTGGCATGGCGGAATTTGAGTGGGGGAGAGATTGGAAGATAGAAAATGAGACAAAAGAGAATGCTAGTAGATTGCCATATTTGAAAACAGAGAAAGTCAAATGCCATAACTGAATGGGATACCCTTTATCAAGTTGATATTAAAATAATGCACTGTATAAAAACGAATTTGTTAAGTTTTGACTTGACGGGAAAGAGCGTTCATCTTGGACTCGTATTTTATGCGATCAAATCTTGATGAAAGTGCAAGGTCGAAATTACAATAATAACAATATTTAAATTTAAAACATATGTTTATTTTTTTTAAATATAATTATATTTTTTTATTAATCTTATTTGAATAATCTGAATTTTTTTGTGTGATTGAGTTTTTAAGTCGATTGATATGAATATTGTTGTCAATGCAAGAAGATATGAGTTCGTATGTCCTGGAGTGCATTATCTTTTTATTTATGGATGAAAAAAAAGTTTTGTGTAATTTTAAATATTGTATAAAAAAAAGTATGATCAAAACTTATAATTGAGATTATTCAAAAAAATTTAACAGTGAGAGATAATTTCCATGCATTTTGATTTATTACATATTTAACTAAAATTATATAATATTCTTTTAGTTATTTATAATTGACTGATGACCAATTAACTATAATAAGGAGTATGTATTCAATATTAGAGAGGGAATAACACAAAAACACAGGATGTAATAATAATTAGATAAAAATGCATAGAATGTTTTTTTTTTTTGTTAGTTTTATTAGTTATCATATTGTGGAGTACTTCTTTAGACGAACATATACATTCTATAATTTGATTTTAGGTTTTGTTATTTGTTTAAAATTTTTTTTCTTAAGTATTATTGATAATTTTTTATAATAATTGATATTTTTTAATTTAAAATTATGTTGTTGTGTAATTATATTGTACCATAGAGGCAAAGATAAGGCCTATATGCTTTGATTGGTGGTTCGGACTCTTGTAAGTGCAATGTGCATAATTAATATTTCGTACAATATTGACACCTTTCTCGTGAGCTTGTAAGTCGTATCTCTATCAATTAAGGCGTTCCCTATATTCTGTTAATCTCTTTGGGCTCTCCTTGGAGTATGAAAGACAACCCCTACGAGGATAATACTTTCTGTTGTGGGTTTGAGACACTCCAAAGTAAACATTAGTCGTCAACAAATTTTAACAAATTTTGTGTGTATATATATATGTTGAGCGAGTGTTTGGTAGAGGTGTTCAAACGGTCGGTTCGATCAAAATTTTAAATCTCTTAACCATTAACCTAATTGAATTTTGTGAAACTGATTAATCGAACTGTAATTCAATTCATCGATTAAATTTACCGAAATTTACACATATTTTTTAGTTAAAAAATTTAAAATATCATAAAATAAATACAATGACAATGTTCTTTTTCTTTGCTTTTAGTTCAAAGAAATTTTAAAAAAAATAACAAATAACTCAATAGAAAAACTAAATTAAAAACATATTCGCAATGAAGTAATGTATGATGATATTGAGATAAGAATGAAATTAAAAATAAAGTAAGCTACTACCACGGTTTTTCTAAAATATGATTTGTCTTATTTTAATTATTTTAATTTAATTATTTTAATTAAAATAATTGTTTGAATTAACTTTTATGATTAAAAGTTCTATTAATTTACTAACGAATTGTTACTATAGCACATTAACTTATTAAGTAATTAACGCTTGATTTTTTTTTTAATACTTTCGGTTAAAACTAAGAACTTCTCTATAATTAGCCCAAAACACTTTGTTTTTATTTTATTATTTTTTTTTTTCTCTTCTCTTGCTTCTTTTTCTTTTTGTTTTCTGAGATGGAAGATTAGCCTTTTCTCATCCATTTACGAAGATGAAACAAAACTCGAAAAATGTTGCTCAACAAACCCAGATTTCCTATCTATAAAGCAAGTTTTTTTGTTTACCATTCTCTTGGCTATAGTTGAGGCCTGAAGATGAAGATGAAGATGAAGCTGAACTGAATTCTCCAAGCAGTGGTAATGGAGATTGTTAGCTAGAATGGAGGGCGACCACCATTCGACCAAAATGCCTCACTTGGTAATTGAGGCCTAAAGATGAAGCTGAACTGAATTCTCCAAGCAGTGGTAATGGAGATTGTTAGCTAGAATGGAGGACGACCACCATTCACTCAAAATGCCTCACTTGGTAACTGAATAGACTTGAGAGAAGATTTGGTGGTAGTCCATGAAAAAGAGGCACATTTGAGTCCACTAAGCTGTGTTGCACTCCGACTACATCTGGTGGCGATTCAATTGCACCGCCTAGTATCTGAAGCTGCGATGGTTCTTCTTCCAATGGAAGCCGCTCATACTCGACGTTATTAAATGAAGCTGCCATAATCACAGTAGGGCCTGAACATGTTAGTGCCCAGCCAACATTGCCACCCATGATCTGCCCTTTCCCAGCGACCAAAATATATGGTTAGACCCGTGGCTTTAGGTGGTGCTGTTGGAGGCAAGAACAAACCCGACAATGATAATATCTTGAAACGCCCATGTAAGCTCACGATTGCACTAGTCGATTCTGGTTGCCGAAGTGTAATATTAGTAACATTCCTAGTTCCATGATGTAAACTCGTATTTGGTGTCGCCGAGCGAAGGTGAGATGCTCTTTTAACTTAGAAACTTGTCATATTTAAGTTGGACAAATTTTGGCAACAAAAATTCTCTAGACTTTATTCATATTGATATTTTAGATAATTGCAAGCTCATCTATGATATCCAAATTTGTTATAGTAACATATTTTGGAGATTAATTTGGATTGGATCAAGGTAATTGACTTTTCAAATTTGTGAGATTAGATCAAACTAGGTAAAACTCGGAAGCATATATTGGAGATTCAAAACTTATCTCGAGCTATTTGAGGAGATTTTATATATGTTTTTAAGGGAAGATTAATTGTAATTGATATAGTATATTACAAGTCTCAATTCATTATAAATTGAGGAGACTTTTATAAGTGATATATTAATCTCAGAACAATTATTTTTGTTCATTGAAAAAAGTTAATTATGATTGCATTAAGTGTAAAATCAAGTATGTCCATATGGGTGTTAAATGTTATAATCACTTATTGTATGAATTGCTAAGATAGTGAATAAACCCTTTGCAAATGTCAAAAAAAAATCGAATTACGTAAAAATATTATATTATTCATACTTAATGCTTGAAGTGATTAACACTTATCTTGAATACAACGCTGACATTACTCAAATTTACTTGCAAATATCATTTTATAACTTTTATTTTATTATTTAATTTGAATTCGAATCATAACTTTACTTTTGTAAGATCTATGTCTAATTAACACTATGAATATCACATGATTAAAAATTAGGCAACACGAGCCCCATGAACGTGCCTTATTTGTCTTCTTTTTCTCATTCTTAATTTGAAAGAAAAAGGAAATCAAAAGCTTTTGCTGATCTTATAAAGCTGTTTCACCTTTAAAAATCACTTTTTATTCTACTTTATTAATTATTCTGCATATTCCTTAGCCACATTGTTATACTACATAAATTATTTTATATAGCACAAAAATATCCTACGAAAATAATAATTTTGTGGTATAATATTTTATTTGGTCCTCTAACCTTATAAAAAAAGTTATTTTTAGTCTTTCATTTAAATTTTCGTCTTTTTGACTCCTCAAACTTGTGTTATTTGTCAAATCACTCTAAAGTAAATGAAAAAAATATTAACTTTATGTGAATATCATCTAAACAATTAATTAATTTTTAAAATTTTAAAAAATTTAAAATATATATATATTTAACATTATTAAAATTATTAAAAAAAGTATACAAATGTAAAAAATAATTAATTGTTGATATTGTATACACATGACTAAATAAGAGTGTGTTTGATAAACTAAAAATTTAAGAATTGTAAAATTATCTACTGAATTTTCACTGCTAAATCTTTTAAGTGTTGAATTTTATTAGAAATTTATTTGATAAAAGCAAATATTGGTTTAAAAAATTATTTGTTTTTTAATTTTAATTTTATTAATATAATATTTCATATTATTTCAAATGGTTTTGGATGAAAATGTTAATTTGAATACCTATTTCTTTTAAAGGTAATTTATTTCAATTTTCTAAATAAAATAAAATGTAATTTTTTTTTCATTAAGTGATAAGTGCCTACTTACTTATCGTAAAATACTAAAATAATTATCAAACACATTAAAATTTTAAATGTTGAAAATTTTTAATTTTCATTTTCGGTTTATCAAACCCACTCTAAAATTAATATATCGTGTTAATTATAAATGTCATATTTTTACATCGAATTTTAATAGTTTAATAATTTATATTATATTTATATTTACATAATTTAATAAGAAAATAAAAAAATATATATTTTATGGACTCATTTCACCACATTATCTATAATCGTCCAATTAAAAGAAGACACATCATCTTTAATTTAAAATTTTAGTCTAATTGTACTTATAATGTGAAAAAAAATTATATATCCTCTTTTAATTTGATAAAACCATGAATAATGTAGTTCAAAGGTAATAAAATAATTTCTTAGCAAAACACAA
The DNA here is from genome assembly GCA_039519145.1 of Kokia cookei. NCBI lineage: Eukaryota > Viridiplantae > Streptophyta > Magnoliopsida > Malvales > Malvaceae > Kokia > Kokia cookei. Next base: position 44,713,374 of record CM076908.1, on the reverse strand, counting down.
ATTATAAAATATACCCGAAGCCTTTTCAATATTTTTTTTTTCCAATTTGTAAAAGTTAGTTTGGGCAGATTGCAAGTAAATTAATTAATTAATTAATACAAAAAGAAAGTGAAAAGAATGGGCACCATAATAGAAAAGTGAAAGAAACAGCGAAACAAAGAAAAGGGTGCATTCCAACTATAATTAATTTTTTCATAGAAATTAAAAGAAATTTATAAAATAATCGTCGATTTTTTATTTTGATTTCCAATCTATAATTGATTCTCAATCAATCAGAAATTAATTCAATTTTTATATCCAAACAATATATTGATCAGTATTCGTTTCAATTGGTTTGATTAATTAATTCGACTCAATTGAAATAAAACTATATATATCAGGAGTAAAATACCGAGTTAATCTTAGTTTATAATGAAAAAAAATTCAATAATTTAGTCTCTTTCTTTGTTTTCTTATACAGTTTATTTTTCTTTTTGGGATAAATATTAAAATTATATATAAATTTTAATTTAATATGCAATGTCATATATAAATTTTGATTTTATACGATTTTATACATAAAATTTAATTTGATCAAATTTTTACAAATCATTAACAATATTATCGAATTAGCATAATTTTACATTGAAATATTGCATACACAAACAATTGTATTAATTCAATATGATGTATTAATTTATTTAACTGTGTACAATTGAATCAAAAAAAGAAGTTTTATGTATATATATATGAACCACAATTCAAGTTTCTTGTGTATAATTACACGGATAAACTATACCATTAGTCACTAAGCTATTCAAAAGTTTTCATTTAAATAACTGGGTTATTAAAATTGATGCTATATGACTTTCTCTGTTCGCATTGCTTGCACTAATCGAAAGCTCTCTTTTCCCTTCTCTTCTACAATTTAGTCACGAAACACTTTTGATGTCACGAATTTGCGAATCAAAATTTAAACAACTTTTTTCTTTGATCTCCAACACTGACCATCAGATTTATTTGGATCTAATATATATTCGTCTACTCGTTCATGGGTACCGATCCATTATATTGATCTCACCTCGTCGCTAGGAGCTCGTTGGCAGAACTTTAAAAAAAAATTAATAACCTAGTGACTTAAATAAAAACTGTTGAATAGTTCAGTGATTTAAAAGAAAACTTTTGAATAGTTCCATTACCAAATTATAATATTTTATTAGTTGAGTGACCGAAACGAAAACTTACCCATAATGACACACGAAAAATTAAACATGTCTATGATGAAAATAGGAGATATATCAACCAACATGCAAAAGCATTTGAAAAAAGAAGAAGTCGGTGGACATGTATATTCACACACTCTACTTTAGAAAGGTGACCCACAGGGAACCTACTTTGCTCCATGAGATAATTTCAGTATATACTTAAATGGAGCCATCGGTCAACCTTTATGGACTCGCTGAAAAATACACCCACTCCCTCTTTTAGAATTAAAGATTCTAATCGGATCAATAATCATGAAATTCCTACTTTATTGAGAAAGTATTAAAATTTTATTTTCATTAATTCATATTTTAATCTTAACAAATTAAAAAATATATTGATATAATTGATAATAGCTCTATATTTTTCAAAGCCAAATAATAAAGGGTAACATTTTTATAGGTTTATTATGAAATAATTCGGATATATTTAACTATCAATCTATTTGTGTATTTTAATAATGAATTTTAATTACAATTACTCAAATTTATTGTTTATAGTTCTTTTTGTGATTTTCATAATAATTATGCTTGAATTTATATAAAAATTATATTCGGCCAAATACTTATTGTTAGTATAAAATATTTGTCAAGTTGACTTCTACTAATAATTTTTAAAACCCTTAAATTGAAACAGAAATATATTTAAGCGTGTTAAATTATGTCCTTATTGTTGAAATAATAACGATGTTAACTGAATTAAAGCTCAATCTACAATATTAGATTTATTAATGAGTAAAATTGAGTCACAATTCAATTTAAAAAATTATTCTTTAACTCGAAAATTTATGATTCAAATAATAACAAAATATTTTATATATTAAATATTAACGTAGTTTTGGCATTATAAATAAAGGTTAAGACTCTAAATTTTGAATGTATAGGTTGAAGTACGTGCAATTAACATATGTCTAATTATTAAATCATCAAGGCCTTCTAAAAATCATCTTCTTCAAATAAATGATGTCGAAACCATCTTTTCCTTTTGGAAAACGATGTGTCTCGAAGAAAAATCGTTTAAAATTGATGAATAATGGGAGTCGTCACCAATCCTTTATTTGGTGTGATTGAATCACCACAAAACGTTTTTAAAAACCGTTTTGAAAACATGTAGGTCTTCGAAATCCAGAAAAAAAGGTTCGAGAGTCGATTACGCATGAGGAAGGATTAGCACCCTCATGTGCCCAAATTGGTACCGTATTGATTATTTTCGGGTCCTAATTTGTGACATTTAAAATTTCAAATAAAGCTTAAAATACGATCTTTGAATGCACGAGTTAAGTTTAAAGGAAATCAAGTTTGTTTGAAAATCCCACTACTTCGGAATGATCGAGAATTAAAAGCTACGTCTAGTGAGTTAGGACACGTCATTTCAAGATCAAGAAATAATGAGCTTTCCTTTGTGAAAACTTTTGCGAGAAGGATATTTGATTATCTCGATTTGAAGAAAAGTTGCACCTAGTAAGTTAAGGCGCAATATTTCGAAATCGAAGATAAGAAAACATTGCCTCGATTAAAGGTATTCGATTACTTCGATTTGAAGAAAAAATTGCACCTAGTGAGTTAAGGCGCAAATTTTCGGAACTTGAAATAAAAGAATATTGCCTTGATATTAGAGTTTTTGTGAAAAAAAATAATTTCGAAAACAAGCATGCGAGTTTAACAAGAATAAGCAATTAATGATAGATATTAAATAACGCGAAGCAAGGTAAATAAGAAGATAAGTTATTCACGAAAGAAATCAAGGATATAGAACACGAGTGCATAATAAAAATGTGAATGTTGATGAGAAAGGAGAAAAGGTGCGATCGGAGTTTGCAATGAGACTTTTTGGATGCATGGAGTGGCAAAATGGTAGTTTTGGAATGTCCGGAATCAAAAATAGGATCTTGGGAAATTCGAGGGTAAAATGGTAATTTTAAAAGATCCGAGGTCAAAAATGGGATTTTTTAGAGTTCGGGGGTAAAATGGTAATTTTTGAAAGGTTCGGGGCTAAAAATGGGATTTTTGGGAGTTCGAGGGTAAAACAGTAATTTTTGGAAGGTTCGGGGCTAAAAATGGGATTTTTGAGAGTTCGGGGGTAAAATGGTAATTTTTGAAAGGTTCGGGGCTAAAAATGAGATTTTTGGGAGTTCGAGAGTAAAATAGTAATTTTTGGAAGGTTTGGGGTCAAAAATGGGAATTTTGGAAGTTCGGGGGTAAAATAGTATTTTTTGGAAGGTTCGGGGTCAAAAATGGGATTTTTGGAAGTTCGGGGGTAAAATAGTAATTTTTGGAAGGTTCGAGGTCAAAAATGGGATTTTTGGAAGTTCGGTGGTAAAATAGTAATTTTTGGAAGGTTCGGGGTTAAAAATGAGATTTTTGGAAGTTCGAGGGTAAAATACTAATTTTTGGAAGGTTCGAGGTCAAAAATGGGATTTTTGGAAGTTCGAGGGTAAAATAGTAACTTTTGGAAGGTTCGGGGTCAAAAATGGGATTTTTAGAAATTCGGGGGTAAAATGATAATTTTTAGAAGGTTCGGGGACCTCTGGGATAATAAAACCAAAGACGGGTGACACGTGGCAGCCCCTCAGGCATCCTGACGTCAGAGGACTATTTTGAAAACTATGGAAAATTTATGGGGTAATTTTGAAATTAAAGCGAACCTGATTTAAGGATCAAATTAGAACAAATTAGAAATAAAAGGGACCATTTGCAAAAATAAACCAAAATCATGACACGTGGTAGCTCCTCGTGCTTTTGAAAGGTCAATGGACTAAATTAAAAAAGAATGAAAATCGTTGGGCCAATTTAAAAGTAATTAAAACATGAAAAGGACTTGATTGAAAATTTAGAAGAAAAGTGGAATGACCAAATGCATAAATATACCATTAATCAAGAACACGAGGATCCTGAGTCGGGTCGAATCAGATCCGGGCCGGTCTCAGGGAAACTGCGTCGTTTTTATACCGAATACCCTCACCAAAACGCTACCGTTTCGGTGAGGGTATTTAAGGCCTGAACCCTTTGAAAAAAAAAGGTCTTTCTTCCATTTTTTCAGATTTCAGAAAAATGAAACCCCCCTTTTCTGTTTTCTCTCAAATCCTCTCCGTGGCCGGCCATGCTCCGGCTTCAGGCCTGGCGCCGTTCGTCGCGCGAGGGCTGCGCGTCGGCGAACTCGGCGCGTGGCAATTGCGCGTCGCCGAACTCGGCGCGTGGCCATTGCGCGTCGCCGCTCGGGTTTCTCCGGTGAGCTGTCGAGACCCGGTCGCACGCGCCTTACCAACCGCCGCGCGTGGTTGACGCACCATGGTCCTCCCCCTTCGATCGACGTCCGATGTTTTCCCCGACCGTCACGCGCTATCTTTGGAAGCCGTCCGGTCATCGTCTGACACGAATCGAGGTAAAGACGCCTATCTGTTCTTTCTTTCTTCCTTTTTTAGAAAATAACCTAGGTCTAGGCCGGAATCCCGATCTCAGCAGATTCCGGTCCCATTTTTAAAAAAAAAAACCTTTTAATCCTTACCCTTCTTGTTTTAAATCGGAACTTAAAATCGGTTTTTATGTTTTTAACCTGAGTTAGTATTTTCTACCGATCCGTGCATGATGGGACGCGAGTGACGTTCGGGGTCGAACTTCCGGCGACGGCGATCAACGGCGGTAGGCCGACAGCAGATAAGTCTTCTGACTTTTCCTTTTTTTTATTAATAAATAATTAATAATTAATAATATTATTAATAAATCAAAACATTTATTACCATTAAAACTTATTTAATAATAATGGGTCACTAACAATAATTATTAATATTAACAGTTGCTAATATTATTAACAATTGCTGAAACGTTTCGGGAAATAAAATAAAATTAAGTGACAGCAGTAGGTAGTAAATGCATGCATTGAAACTAAATCAGTCTTTGAGTAATGGTGAACATTTATTGAGGATACCTGGATGCTTTAATGCCTAAGTGCTGTGATCTGATTTGTCTTTGCTGCCTTTGTGATTATTCGAGTTACCCTGCCCCGAATTGATTTCTGAAAATATCAGCGTATACTGTATATTAACTTCTTAACCTTCAAAATCCAACCCCTACCACTGATAATTCATTCGGGTTTTATAGTCTGTTTTACAATCATTCTGTTTTGTTTTATGTAACTAAATGCATATCTAATCTTGCTTTCTCTTCTTGCAGGTTCGGCAGTGGCGGTGGCAGTGCAAGTTGGGGCTGAAGATGGTGACTAGCTGCTGATGACGTGGCGGCCCCTGGTTGGCTGAAGGGGAGGCAACAGCGGCAGCACTTAGTAAATTGTAGTTTGGGCTTTTGTAATTGGGCTATTTGTATTTGGGCCATCTGTAACTGGGCCATTTGTTATTGGGCCATTTGTAATTGGACTTTGTTTTGGATTTTTTTAATTGGACTTTCTAAATTTAATACTATAATAAATTTAAATTTAAAAAAAATTAAATTTAAATAAATTCAATTTCCAATAAGCCCAGACAAATTTGGGCTTCAACAGCTGCCCCTCTTTGCTTGTTGTTGTGTAACAGGAACGTAGCAAAGACTCAAAAGGATGCCCAATTTGTCCGGCCTCATCTCTTCGACGTTTTTTTTTTCAACTGGTCCACCCTTTGCTTTACGTCTGTCGCTTAATTCCACTACATCAGCTTCTTTCCATTTTTTTGATGTTGTGATTTCATCCTGCTCTTAGATAATTTCAAAAAGACGAAATTTGCTACTGTGATTTCACTCGATTCTCTTGAAGTTTCAAGGAGATTGGAGTTTATCACCGTAGTCTCTGAGTCTGGTTTCATCGACTTGGCCTTCTTCTCAGTATCTCTTCAAGGAGCTAACCGCTTTATTGCTTCGACCTGCTTCTCAGTGTCTCATCAGGAAGCTGGGGGTTCGAAGATTTGCTTACATCGAGCGTGGGTTTGGTTTGGTCTTCTTCTTAGTATCTCATCAGGAAGATGACCATGTCGTCTGTCTCAATTCACTTATCTCATTAGGAAGACGAATTTGGTTCACTTCTCAGTACCTCATCTGGAAGATTTGCTCGTTTCGAGCCTCATTTAGGTCTTCTTCTCAGTGTCTCATCAGGAAGATGATCCCATCACTGTTTCAATCCGCTTCTCTGTATCTCATCAGGAAGATGAATTTAGTTCACTTATCAGTACCTCATCTGGAAGATTTGCTCGTTTCGAGCCTCGTTTTGGGTCTTCTTCTCAACGTCTCATCAGGAAGATGATCCCATCACTGTTTCAATCCGCTTCTCTGTATCTCATCAGGAAGACAAATTTAGTTCACTTCTCAGTACCTCATCTGGAAGATTTGCTCGTTTCGAGCCTCGTTTGGGTCTTCTTCTCAGTGTCTCATCAGGAAGATGATCCCACTGTTTTGTGGATAATCGTAATTTGCCCTGTGATTGGGGTAAAGTTTTGGATTCCCGTATCTCCACTGATGGTCTTTAATGGTTCATCCCATCATGTGGCGGGAATGTGACCTGGGACATACGCTTTTATGGGCGTCTATGAGAATGTCATGATTTAGAATGAATTAAATGCTCTTAACTTGCATGAATGTCAGATTTGTTTATTATTAAGCAGGTCAACATGGTTTGTTGCCTGTCCCAAATTCTACTTTTGATGTGTTGCTCCGTCCTTTTTGGGTTGTTCCGGAAGCGCTTGCTTTCAAGCTTGTCCTCTAGTTGATGGTCTTGTTTCGGGCTTCTAGTAATTTTCGAAAAGCTCTAGAATAATGCTCGTAACTTTTGTATGATTTATTAGTTCATTACTCGTTATTTAGATGAAAAAAATGCTTGGACAAACTTGCGCAAGAAACAAAGTCATATTTCAAAAATTTAAAGGAAACGAAATTAAGAAAAAGAATCCAAGGAAACGATCATTAGTTTGAAAGTTGCCGAGTATATAGGGAAGAATAATTGGTTGCCCCAGCTATCACAAAATGAGCTATTCTACGCTAACTTGTTTGAGAACCACTCCTAATTTCTGATGTGTGCCTAGAAGACCTAGAGTGCTTTGTTGATATTTCAAGTTGTCATCTCCCTTCCTCTCATCGACCCGTTCTTTGGTCTTGAGCCGCCCTTTGCGGGTTTTCAACTCGAAGTCCCATTGGTTCCAGAACGCCCTTTGCAAGTTTTCATCCTGGTTTTTTTTTTTTTTTGAACACCCTTTGCGGGTTTTGATCTCAATTCTTATTTGGTTTCTAGACAAAGTATTTTTTTACCGAGTCTGAATTGACGGGTTTGTACAGCTCTTTGTCGTCCATCTCTGTTAAGATGAGAGCTCCTCCTGAGAAAGCCTTTTTTACTACGTAGGGCCCTTCCCAATTGGGCATCCATTTCCCACGGAAATCTTTATGTATGGGAAGTATCTTTTTCAAAACTAGATCTCCCTCATAGAATTCCCTGGGACGGACTTTTTTGTTGTAAGCTCGCATCATTCTTTTCTGGTACATTTGGCCGTGGCGAATGGCTTTTAATCTCTTTTCCTCGATTAAATTCAACTGGTCATATCGAGCCTAGACCCATTCAGCCTCGTTAAGTTGAAGCTCCGTTAAGACTCGAAGGGAAGGTATTTTAACCTCAATAGGCAAGATTGCTTCCATACCGTATGCCAACGAGAATGGCGTTGCCCCAGTAGAAGTTCTGACTGAAGTTCTATAGGCAAAGAGGGTAAATGGTAATTTTTCGTGCCAGTCCCTGTAAGTCTCAGTCATTTTGGCCACAATCTTCTTGATATTCTTATTAGCTGCCTCCACAGCCCCATTCATTTTTGGGCGATAGGGAGAAGAATTATAATGCTTAATCTTGAACTGTTCACAAACTTCTGCTATCGTACTGTTGTTCAGATTAAGGGCATTGTCGGATGTGATCCTTTCAGGCATCCCATATCGACAAATGATTTCCTTTTTCAAGAACCTGCTAACCGCAGACTTGATAACATTCGCATAGGAGGTTGCCTCTACCCATTTAGTGAAATAGTCAATCACCACAAAGATGAATCTATGGCCATTGGAAGCCTTTGGAGAAATTGGCCCGATGACATCTATGCCCCACATAGAAAAAGACCAGGGAGAAGTCATGACATGCAGATGTGATGGAGGTACATGGATCTTGTCTCCATAGATCTGACATTTATGGCACTTCTTGGCATAATTGATGCAATCTCCCTCCATACTAGACCAGTAATACCTGAATCTCATTATTTGCCGGGCCATCGTGAAACCGTTGGCGTGTGTCCCACAAATGCCTACGTGAACTTCTTCTAAAATCTTTTTTTGCTTCAATTGCATCGACACACCTCAGCAACACTTGATCTTTTCTCCTTTTGTATAAGATTTCCCCGTCCAGGACATATTCACTGGCCAGTCTTCGTAATGTCCTTTTTTTATTTTCCGAGGCTTGTTCGGGATAATTTTGATCTCTCACAAACTGAAGAACATCTTGGTACCACGGGTGATCATCTTTCTCCTCTCCATCCTCTGTCTCAATGTCGTAACAATGAGCAGGAGCTTTATAGATACTCATTTGAATGGGCTTTACATTTTTTGTCCTACTTACTTTAATCATTGAGACTAGAGTGGAAAGAGTATCTGTCATCTGATTCTCTTCCCGTGGGAGGTAATGAAATGTGACGTCATCGAATTCGGTGATCAACTCGAGAACCAATTTACGATAATCCATTAACTTGAAATCCCTGGTTTCCCATTCTCCTTTTAGTTGATAGATTACCAGTATAGAGTCTCCATAAATCTCCAAGATTTTGATTCCTCGTTCTATGGCCGTACGGATTCCCAATATAAACGTTTCGTATTCAGCCATATTATTCGTGCAGTCAAAATCAAGCTTGCTGATGAAAGGGTAATGATCTCCCTCTGGTGATACCAAGACTGCTCCGACCCCATTGCCTGTGGCGTTTGAAGCTCCATCGAAATTCATCCTCCAAGGTCGTTATTTCGTGTCTTCCTCTTCAGTAGTCGCAACATACATTAAATCCTCATTTGGGAAATAGAAGTCTATAGGCTCATAGTCTTCTAAAGCCCTACTTGCTAGGAAATTTGCTATCGCACTTCCTTTTATTGCTTTCTGATTGACATAGACTATGTCGAATTCAGAGAGCAAGATTTGCCATCGAGCTAATCTCCCATTTAATGCTGCTAACTCCATCAAATACTTTAGAGGATCCAATTTTGAAATCAACCAAGTGGTGTGATATAACACGTATTGTGTTAATCTACGTGTAATCCAGACGAGTGCACAACATAATTTCTCAATAAGCGAATATCGTGTCTCGCAATTAGTGAATTTCTTGCTGAGATAATATATCGGTCTTTCTTTCTTTCCAAATTCATCATGTTGGCCTAGTACACATCCCATGGAATTTTCAAAGACCGTTAAGTACATGATCAATGGTTTATTAGGAATCGGAGGTACCAAGATGAGAGCCTTGGATAAATAGTTTTTGACTTTATCAAAGGTTTCCTGACATTCATCATCCCATACACCCGGGTTACGCTTTCTAAGCAAACGGAAGATAGGATCGCATTTCTCAGTTAACTGCGAGATGAACCGAGCAATGTAGTTTAGTCTTCCTAAGAAACCTTGAACTTCTTTTTGAGTGCTAGGCGGTGGTAATCCCTGTATAGCTTTGACTTTATCCGGGTCAATTTCAATTCCTTTTTTGCTGCCCACAAATCCTAACAATTTTCCTGAAGTGGCCCCGAAAGTGCATTTGGCCGGATTCAACTTCAGTTGATATTTTTTTAGCCTTCCAAACAACTTTCTCAGTATTCTTACATGTTCCTCCTCCGTCTGAGAATTCGCAATCATGTCATCGACGTAAACCTCAATCTCTTTGTGCATCATGTCATGGAACAGGGTCACCATAGCCCTCTGATACGTTGCCCCTGCATTCTTGAGTCCGAAGGGCATCACCTCGTAACAAAATGTTCCCCATAGTGTGATAAAAGTGGTTTTGGTCATATCCTCAGGGTCCATCCTTATCTGGTTATACCCAGAGAAGCCATCCATGAAGGAAAACAGGGAATGTCCTACCGTATTGTCAACTAGAGTGTCGATGTGGGGTAAAGAAAAATTATCCTTTGGGCTAGCTTTATTTAAATCTCGATAGTCCACACACATACGCACCTTTCCATCTTTTTTGGGAACGGGAACTATATTAGCTACCCACTTAGAGTATTTAACCACCTGGAGGAAACCGGCATCAAATTATTTCCTGACTTCTTCCTTTATGTTTAACAACACATCCGGTCTCATCCTTCAAAGTTTTTGCTGCACAGGCCTGTTTTCTTCCTTTATAGGGAGTTTATGCACCACAATGTCGGTACTTAAACCAGGTATATCTTGGTAAGACTATGCAAAAATATCTTGGAATTCTTGAAGCAGCTCGATCAGATTCCTTCTAGTTTCTGCGGAGATACTTGTCCCGATTTTCACCTCTTTCTCTTCGTCTTCGTGCCCCAGATTAATAACTTTCGCCGGGTCAGAATGAGGTAGGATTTGTTTTTCTTCCCGTTCCATCATTCTTAACAGATCCGAAGGTAAATCATAATCTTGCGTATCTTCAAAGTCCTGAAGTTCTTCCAAACACATATCTTGCTCGAAGTGGGGTTCCAAGTTAGCATCAGGATTGCTCATATTATTGATATCCGAGAATCTGTCAAAGAATGAAAGGAAGGTCCAAAAAGTGAAATGAATTTGCGAAAGAATGACTATATGGTATATGTATGTGTATGCATGTATTGAACCTTGTTTATTAGATATGTACGAACGGTTTATTAGGCCGAATTTGAGAAATGAAAGAGTAGTTATGGGAAGAGTATAAAATGGAAAAGTGTACTTCATTCAAAATAACTGAACAATGACCATGGGCCCCTTTTACAAAAAGATCCATATTGCTTTCGAGCCTAAAGTAATAGGTGTTTTCGAGCATTACTCTGAGGAAATCTTAAAAATTAGAAGGAGTTCCTCCACGGTCCAATTATTCAAGGTGCTTCCTAGAGCACACGGGCCAATCCTTGATGAATCCCCTTCCTTTCCTTCATCAGATATAGCATTAACGCCAAAGTCTTTTACGATGACTTCCTTGGTTCCAATTGTCCCTTGCTTCTTTTCCTGCTGGTTGATCACTTCTCTCGAGATGAAAGTCTCATGGATGTGCGGGAAAATCATGGGTTCCCACGAGATGTCCCTTCCAGCTAGTCTGGCCCTCCTTCTTTCTTGCCTCTTTTCGAACTCTTTTCTCTTTTGTTTTGCGTTTGGCTTGTATCCCAGGCCATAACGATCCCGTTTTTCTATTAGCATCGGCACATCAACTCTTCCTTGGAGTTATTTTCCCAGTCCTTTCCCAGGTCTCGCTCCTTTTCCAACTGTCAATTTCAAAACCATCCTGGTGGTCGATGATATTGTAGGCACTGGTATTTTCTTCCTTTCCGAAATGAAGGTTGCATTGACAAACTCTAATGAGCGGAACGAGCATTCCATAGCCTCATCGTCTATTCCCACGTAGGGTGAATCGCTTGTTATGGACGCGATTATTTCCTCCTCAGCATTAATCGTGATCAGCAACCCTTCATTTATCAGCTTCACCTTCTGGTGCAAAGAGGAAGGTACTGCCCCAGCTGAATGGATCCAGGGACTTCCTAGTAGACAGTTATAAGTGGGCCTAATATCCATTACTAGGAAATCTACTTCGTACGTGTTTGGCCCAATTTGAAGAGGTATTTCAATCCTCCCCATTACCTTCCTTTCTGTCCCATCAAATGCTCTTACTATATTATTGCACCCTTTCATGTGAGAGCTATCGATTGGCAATCTTTGCAGTGTAGCTAGTGGTAGCACATTCAGGGCTGAACCATTGTCTATGAGTACTCCAGGCAGCATATACCCTTTACAACGGGTAGTGATGTGTAGAGCCTTGGTGGACCCTATTTCTCCTGTTGGTATTTCATCATCACTGAAGAAAATGAAATTATCAGCACTCACATTATTGACCAATCGGTCTAGTTTGCTGACGGAGATGTCATTTGCTACGTAAGTTTCGCTTAGCACCTTCATTAGTGCACTTCGATGAGCTTCCGAGCTTAAGAGCAATGACAAGGTTGATATACGAGCAGGCTGCTTGTGTAGTTGCTCTGCTACACTATATTCACTATGTCTTAAAAACTTTAAAAATTCTTTCGCCTCATTCTCTAATACAAGCTCTGTGATGGGTGTTTTTGGCTCGTTAGCCATTTCCTCCTCAAGCTCACACATTCTAGCCTTCCCTTTATCGACCTCTTTTTCTTTATTCACAGGGTCATAATTCTTACCGCTCCGGGTAACAAGGTTAACGTCCCTCTTGGGTTCCCCCTCCTTTGGCACGGTCACGTTGCAATTGTAACTCCATGGGACCCTCTTGCTGTCTTTGTAAGGAAATGTCGTGGGGTTTTGTATAATAATGCGGGGAGTTATTTGTTCTCTTGCTGTGCCACGAATAATCACCTTGGGACGATCGTTTTCGTAAGTCTTAGCAGTCCCGTTCTCAGAGGCGTAAACATCATTAGCTTCCAATCCCTCTTCAAAGAATTCCAGCTCTCGATTGCCCATCATCATCTGGACCACGGCTTTGAACTCGACGCAACTTTGGATTTTATGCCCTTTGACGGCCTGAAACTCGCAATGGTCATCATCCCCAATTACCATACTCCCTTTATCGCTCAAGATTATTCCTTCTTTAACCAATTCCTGCCATACCCACCGAAGTGGAGACTTTATTTCTTCAATATTTCTCTTGATTTTCCGTGCTCCTTCTTCTAGCAAGGGGTTCACCCCTCACTCCGGGTGATTAGGTAGAGGATTTCCAGCTATATTGGGTTTAGCTGGCTCTTCTAACTTCACGATCCCGTGCTCTATGAGTCTTTTGACTCGTCTTTTAAAGGAGGGGCAATTTTCAATCGAGTGCCCTTTCGCCCCTGCATGGTACTCGCAGTGAGCTTTTGCGTCATACCAAGCCGGGAATGGAGGTTTGTATGGTCTTACATGCTGAGGAGCTACCTCATGCGCATCGTATAATATCTTGTAGAGTTCCCCATATGACATTGGAAGGGGGTATATTGAATTTTTCCCTTATTTGGCCGAGTGCCTGTCTCCTGTCGTGGGGCATTTTGATAATTGCCCATTGGAGATTTGGGCTGACTTGTCACGAAGGGTCTGGTGTAACCAGGTCCGTATATGCTTGCATTGTTGACCTCATTATCCTTTCTTCTAGGGTAGGCCTTTTAGGGTTTTCCCCGGTCTCGATTTTACCGGCCTTAATCGCATTTTCTATCATTTCCCCTGACATGACCATATCCGAGAAACTATTGGTAGCGTTTCCTAACAGGTGATTTAAGTAAGGAGCCTTGAGCGTATTGACAAACAACATTGTTGTCTCCTTTTCTGTCAGTGGTGGCTGTACTTGTGTTGCCATCTCGCGCCACCTCTGCGCATATGTTCTAAAGCTCTCATTTGACCTCTTTTCCATATTTTGCAGTGTAAGCCGGTCAGGGGCTATTTCTATTACATGGCCGTATTGTTTTAAAAAAGCTTATGCCAAGTCTTTCCACGAATGGATTTTTGATCGGCTCAGCTGATTATACCATCTGATCGCCGACCCGGCCAGACTATCTTGAAAACAATGAATTAACAGTTGGTTATTATGTACATGCCCTGCCATATTTCTGCAGAACATGGTTATGTGAGCTTTAGGGCAGCTCGTCCCGCTATATTTTTCAAATTCTGGAGCTTTGAATTTTGGAAGGAGCACTAATTATGGGACCAAATTTAGCTCTTTGGCATCCACCCCATAGGGAATTTCAATCCCTCGCATCGCGTCAATTTTCTCTTCTAAACGCCGGTATTTTTCTTCTATTTACTTGGGAAGATCTTCTTTTATCATTTCGTCAAAGTCCGAAACGCCCAGATTTGCGACATTATCCTCTGGGTTTGACCCTGATCCAGTTGGATAATTAGCCGGTCGTGACGCGCCTGTGGCTGGTTGTTGTGCCCTTATGGTAACAGTGGGTTCCCGTATCGGTATTTCTTGCGACGCTGAGTTATGAAGGGGAGCAAAGCCTAGGGGACCATCGGGTCCTCTTCTTCCTCAATGGCTGGGCTTTTCCCTTTGTCAGTCATGCTTTGTTTTGCTTGTGATAATTCGTTCATCAGGCTCTTTTGTATTTCGATGAATTGATTCTTCATTTCTCTACACATCATGCTCATTTGCTCTTGGATGTGTTCTTGCATCTGGTCTTGTAATTCTTTTTGAATTTGTTCAAGTCTCTGTTCCATGGCTTTAGTCTTCTTTCGAGTATTATAACGGTGTGAGTTTTCAATGGTTACTGATATTGCTGGATAGTGAATTTTAATGAGTTCGGATTGTTATGCGGAAGTATGCAAAATTGTGACGTAAATATGATGCATGTATGCAAGAGAAAGGCATTGACTTATAATTCACTTTCCATTTAGAAAACTTTATTTAGATAACAAGTTCCTTAACATAAAGTAAATTACATAAACGGTTTTGCCTTGATGCTCAGAGCTTTGACTTTCTTAAGGAGTTTTGACAGCTTCTGTCCTTGTTCAGTCTTCGTCTCGTACTGCATGCTTAGCTCTTCTGCTTCAGCCGCTAGGATCTGCACGTAGTCAGCTACTCCGCGGATTTGATTTAAAGCTTCACCCATGTCATAATCCCTTTCTCCGACTTCCTTTTGAGTTTGCTGAAGATGCCAATCACTTGTATTCAACGTTCTTTCCAGAATCTCAATTCGTATTTCATTATTATGTAAAGAGGCCTCTAACTCTTCCACCCTCTCATTTAGTCTCTTAATCTCAGCTCGGCCTGCCTTTAACTCCATTACTGAATTCCGTCTACGATGCCTATACAAGGATTCCTCCAACTCTCCTACTCGAGCTTTTAATTCAGCTACTTCGGCTTGGTTTTGCAGAAGGCTGCCTTTCATAGCATTTTCTTGGACTTGGGCGTCTTGGAATTTGCTTTTCCAGTGACTTGTTTTATTTTTCTCTTCATGGATTTCCTGCTGCCATTGGTCTGATGTCTTACCCAAACCGACAGTTCTCATTGATAATCGAAGTTTTTTATAGTCCTTCTTTAGGCTGCTCAGATCCTCTTCAGCCTTATTTTTCCCTTTCCTTAATTTTTCCGCCTCCAGCTTCTGAACATCAACGTCTAGTCCTAAAAGCACCTTCTCTTCTTTCAGTTTTTCTATCACTTTCCCCATCTCAGTATTTTTCTTTTCAAAATCCTGTTTAATTATCTCTAATTCAATTGGAACTACCTACAAATGTTCTTCAATTAGGTGGACAATCTCCAGGTTTGGCACGGGAATGTTATCATTGATCCTTCTGTTTCTCCACCAATCATTTTCTTTAGTCATCATGGGATTTGCGCCAAATGCTTTCATTTTTCGGACCTGATTCCACACATTTGAGATTTCCCGAATCCTTTTCTTATTGTTTTCTCCCTGGTACATGAATTCACATTGAGCTATCTATTGCGTCGCGGGTATGAACTGTCTTGATCTGTATTGTCTTGAAACTAGCAATGGTGCATGTCCAGTTGCTCCTCATATCCCGGCTAATGGGACCCAGTCGAGATCTCCGGATCGATATAATATTTCATCAGGAATAAACCATGGTGCTCGCCACTCTATGTCTTCGTTTTTTAGGCTTTGAAGTATGGCCATCCATTTTTCTTCTGAAAAGCTTTCTCGTCTCTGTGTGGCCACGAACTCTTTCAAAGGGGAGTAATCTTTAGACAAGTACTGATAGAATACTTTTTCTGTTTTCCAAAAGTGACTATGAAACCATACCATCAGTAGCGGTGCGCAGGCGATAAATCGACCTTCGCCCTCTTTTCTGCATGCATTCAGGGATTTGAAAGTTTCAGCTAGTATAACCGGGGCAGGTGTCACTCTTTTACTTAATCTATCAAACAAATCTATCACCGTGTCCTCTATATGCCCCAAGGCCTTTTGGAAAAATGACCAACCCGTAGATACTTAGGGCTAAAATATCGATCTTTTTCTTTACATCTGGATGAGTCAATATCAAATCCCGCAAGCTTTTCCACGTGATGCATTTGTTATCACATTTGACCTTAACTCGAGCTGCAACCCACTGTTCGCTCATGCCTGTGATGTTTATTAATCTATCACCGTGTCCTCTATATCGTCGGTGTCATGTCTATATTCCCGAAGGTGAAGCAATTGTAGGCAGAATTCTAATATTGTGTTAAGGCTCTAAAAAGGGATTTGCCCACCTTAACTTCGCACAAGTACGGTAAATCTCCGTATTCTTGGTAAAAGTTCTGTCTCATGTTGTTGTCCCAACTATCCCAAATCTCCTTTAATTCGAGCATATTGTTTTGAGCCATGCTGATCCTGGTGTAATCCCAAAGCTCGGACTCATATCCGTTCACTAAGCTATCTCCTTTTTGGCGTTGAGTCTCCTCCGACCACATGCGCACAACCATGTTGTCCTCTACTTTATCAAAGTACTTGTTTTCCATGATTAATTCTTTTATTGGTAATTGAACTTTTGAGTCTATACCTTCTCTATGTATGATGATGAAATACGATGCAGAAAGAGACAAAAATGACTCAGTTAGCGAAAGACAACAATATCAAAATACAATTGAAGCATAAAACCTAAGGGTCTAATTTGGAAGGTTGCTAAATGGTTTAACACGACTCCTTCTAAAGTAAGTTTCTACGTCTTACTACATGTGGTTTTAGGCTCTAAGGTAGAGGTACCCAAACCAGCAGATTCCTCATTCCTTACCCATTACAGGATCATACGGATGAGTTCAATTTAGGGGGACGCATTTCCCATATGTTTACACGGAAGTGAAAACTTCACGAAAACAAGGGTACTTTGTAATCCCGAAAGCAATCCACTATCCTGCATGGAGGTGAAGACCTCACGAAGGAGTAGTTTCAGGCTTTCACTTATTAGGGTAACATCATATGCAGATGCATGCAAATATCACATAATATAGCGTCACAAAAAGGAGTCGAGGATCGCATATCAAACAAAACTGAAGCTTTTAAAAGTTTCTAAAGAATACCCGAAAATAGTCAAATTTGGCTTAACTTTCGTTTATTTTAAAGTCCCCAGCGGAGTCGCCAACTGTCGAAACCATCTTTTCCTTTTGGAAAACGACGTGTCTCGAAGAAAAATCGTTTAAAATTAATGAATAATGGGAGTCGCCACCAATCCTTTATTTGGTGTGATTGGATCACCATAAAACGTTTTTAAAAACCGTTTTGAAAACATGTAGGTCTTCGAAATCCAGAAAAAAAGGTTCGGGAGTCGATTACGCATGAGGAAGGATTAGCACCCTCATGTGCCCAAATTGGTACCGTATTGATTATTTTCGGGTCCTAATTTGTGACATTTAAAAGTTCAAATAAAGCTTAAAATACGATCTTTGAATGCACGAGTTAAGTTTAAAGGAAATCAAGTTTGTTTGAAAATCCCACTACTTCGGAATGATCGAGGAAGAAAAGCTACATCCAGTGAGTTAGGACACGTCATTTCAAGATCAAGAAATAATGAGCTTTCCTTTGTGAAAACTTTTACGAGAAGGATATTTGATTATCTCGATTTGAAGAAAGGTTGCACCTAGTAAGTTAAGGCGCAATATTTTGAAATCGAAGATAAGAAAACATTGCCTCGATTAAAGGTATTCGATTACTTCGATTTGAAGAAAAAATTGCACCTAGTGAGTTAAGACGCAAATTTTCGGAACTTGAAATAAAAGAATATTGCCTTGATATTAGAGTTTTTGTGAAAAAAAAACAATTTCGAAACAAGCATGCGAGTTTAACAAGAATAAACAGTTAATGATGGATATTAAATAACGCGAAACAAGGTAAATAAGAAGATAAGTTATTCACGAAAGAAATCAAGGATACAGAACACGAGTGCATAATAAAAATGTGAATGTTGATGAGAAAGGAGAAAAGGTGCGATCGGAGTTTGCAATGAGACCTTTTGGATGCACGGAGTGGCAAAATGGTAGTTTTGGAATGTCCGGAATCAAAAATAGGATCTTGGGAAGTTCGAGGGTAAAATTGTAATTTTAGAAGATTCGAGGTCAAAAATGGGATTTTTGGGAGTTCGGGGGTAAAATAGTAATTTTTGAAAGGTTCGAGGCTAAAAATGGGATTTTTGGGAGTTCGAGAGTAAAACAGTAATTTTTGGAAGGTTCGGGGCTAAAAATGAAATTTTTGGGAGTTCAGGGGTAAAATAGTAATTCTTGGAAGATTTGGGGTTAAAAATGGGATTTTTAGAAGTTCGGGGAGTAAAATTGTAATTTTTAGAAAGTTCGGGGCTAAAAATGAGATTTTTGGAAGTTCGGGGGGTAAAATAGTAATTTTTGGAAGGTTCGAGGTCAAAAATGGGATTTTTGGAAGTTTGGGGGTAAAATAGTAATTTTTGGAAGGTTCGGGGTTAAAATGGGATTTCTGGAAGTTTTGGGGTAAAATAGTAATTTTTGGAAGGTTCGGGGTCAAAAATGGGATTTTTGGAAGTTCGGGGGTAAAATAGTAATTTTGGAAGGTTCGAGGTCAAAAATGGGATTTTTGGAAGTTCGAGGGTAAAATAGTAATTTTTGGAAGGTTCGGGGACCTCTAGGGTAATAAAACCAAAGACGGGTGACACGTGGCAGCCTCTCAGGCATCCTGAAGTCAAAGGACTATTTTGAAAATCATGAAAAATTTATGGGGTAATTTTGAAATTAAAGCGAACCTGATTTAAGGATCAAATTAGAACAAATTAGAAATAAAGAGGACCATTTACGAAAATAAACCAAAATCATGACACGTGGCAGCTCCTCGTGCTTTTGAAAGTTCAAGGGACTAATTTAAAAAAGAATGAAAATCGTTGGGCCAATTTAAAAGTAATTAAAACACGAAAAGGACTTGATTGAAAATTTGGAAAAAAAGCGGAATGACCAAATGCATAAATATACCATTAATCAAGAACACGCGGATCCTGAGTCGGGTCGAATCGGATCCGGGCTGGTCTCAGGGAAACTGCATCGTTTTTATACTGAATACTCTTACCAAAACGTTGCCGTTTCGGTGAGGGTATTTAAGAACTGAACCCTTTGAAAAAAAAAAGGTCTTTCTTCCATTTTTTCAAATTTCAGAAAAATGAAACCCCCCCTTTTCTGTTTTCTCTCAAATCCCCTCCGTGGTTGGCCATGCTCCGGCTTCAGGCCTTGCGCCGTCCGTCGCGCGAAGGGCCTCACGCGCGTCGGCGAACTCGACGCGTGGCCATTGCGCATCGTCGCTCGAGTTTTTCTGGTGAGCCGTCGAGACCCGGTCGCACGCGCCTTACCAACCACCGCGCGTGGTCGACGCACCACGGTCCTCCCCCATCGATCGACGTCCGATGTTTTCCCCGACCGTCACACGCTATCTCTGGAATCCGTCCGGTTATCGTCCGACACGAATCGAGGTAAAGACGCCTATCTGTTCTTTCTTTCTTCCTTTTTTAGAAAATAACCTAGGTCTAGGCCGAAATCCCGATCTCAGAAGATTCCGGTCCCATTTAAAAAAAAAACCTTTTAATCCTTACCCTTCTTGTTTTAAATCGGAACTTAAAACCGGTTTTTATGTTTTTAACCTGAGTTAGTATTTTCTGCAGATCCATGCATGACGGGACGCGAGTGACGTTCGGGGTTGAACTTCCGGCGACGACGATCAACGGCGACAGGCAGACTGCAGATAAGTCTTCTGACTTTTCGTTTTTTTTTATTAATAAATAATTAATAATTAATAATATTATTAATAAATCAAAACATTTATTACCATTAAAACTTATTTAATAATAATGGGTCACTAACAATAATTATTAATATTAACAGTTGCTAATATTATTAAAAATTGCTGAAACGTTTCGGGAAATAAAATAAAATTAAGTGACAGCAGTGGGTAGTAAATGACATTGAAACTAAATCAGTCTTTGAATAATGGTGAACATTTATTGAGGATACCTGGATGCTTTAATGCCTAAGTGCTGTGATCTGATTTGTCTTTGCTGCCTTGTGATTATTCGAGTTACCCTGCCCCTAATTGATTTCTGAAAATATCAGCGTATACTGTATATTAACTTCTTAACCTTCAAAATCCAACCCCTACCACTGATAATTCATTCGGGTTTTATAGTCTGTTTTACAATCATTCTGTTTTGTTTTATGTAACTAAATGCATATCTAATCTTGCTTTCTCTTCTTGCAGGTTCGGCAGTGGCGGTGGCAGTGCAAGTTGGGGCTGAAGATGGTGACCAGCTGTTGATGACGTGGTGGCCCCTGGTTGGCTGAAGGGGAGGCAACAGCGGCAGCACTTAGTAAACTGTAGTTTGGGCTTTTGTAATTGGGCCATTTGTATTTGGGCCATCTGTAACTAGGCCATTTGTTATTGGGCCATTTGTAATTGGACTTTGTTTTGGATTTTTTTAATTGGACTTTCTAAATTTAATCTTATAATAAATTTAAATTTCAAATGAATTTAAATTTAAAATAAACTTAAATTTAAATAAATTCAATTTCCAATAAGCCCAGACAAATTTGGGCTTCAACAAATGATATGGTAGAATTGAATCAAATATAAGTCACTCTCCCACATCGGTTTAATAGCAGCCCCTTTCAACGAGCACCATACCGCACAAAGAATATGTTCTATGACATTAAATTTAACTATCATTTCTCCCAGAAACTTACCCACCAAGTAAAGATCATAGTTAATTTCATCCTTCACCCCAACGTCCCCATCAAGCACCGGTTTAGCGTTCTCTTTCTCGTGCAAAGACAATCCTTACAAAGCCTCATCCATCCTCAACAAAACCGACAAACAACAAAATCAATCAGATAAACAGTACCTTTCACTAATAACTTGACAAAGTAATACAAAACCCTACATACTAATGGGACGAATTTGTACTCACAACCCTAATTGCAAACTGTGAGAGACAAGATAGAGATAATTTTTTTGTATGATCAGTTAAATAAACATTTTTTTGATATAATGCCTAGAGCTACTCATAAATAGAAAGATAATGCGCTTCAACGCATTCGAACCCATATTTTATTGTATTAACAACAATATCTACACCAATCAAATTAAGATTCAATTGACATAATCTTCTTATTTTACTTCATTATTTATTCTGCATATTCCTTAGCCCTATTGTTATACTTCATAAATACTTTATATAGCACAAAAAATATCACACCAATACAATAATTTTATTAAATATAAAAATAATATAACAATCATATTCATATGAAATGTTTTAAATATGATTAATATATCGTGTTTATTATAAATATAATATTTTTACTTGGACTTTTAATACGTTCAATAATTTATATTATATTTGCATTTACATAATTCAAAAAAAAACAAACAAACACCGCAGACACGATATATACACAAATTATAAAATCTACCCAAAAAAAATTATTTTTTAAAATTTTTTTTCCAATTTGTAAAAGTTGTTTAGGCAGATTGCAAGTAAAATAATTAATTTAATAAAAAGAAAAGAATGGGCACCATAAAAGAAAAGGGTCCCTCTATAAAAGAGAAAGAAACAAAGAAAACTATGGAGAACTCACATATGGTTCTCTTGGTTTGATGCCTTTTTCTTTTTTATTTCCTTTCTCTTAATGTATAATCAAGACTTTTGTTTAGAAACTTTTTAGTTTTATTGTAAATCATATATATTAATTTTATTATCGAGCTAAATCAGATCCAAGTAATTAAAACGTTAACAACAATTAACAGTTCAGTGACTAAATAATATGATAAGTAATTAAAATGTAACATTTCAAACATAAACGATTAAAATGTAACTTAAAGCAAATAAAAGTGACTATTTTAAAAATTTATCCTATATTTTTATTGTATTTATATCCCATGTTTTAATAATTGAATTTAGGGACGATTTTAAGGGGCAAGCAGGAAACTTGGCCCCCAAAATTAAAAATATGAAATTCAGTTCTTTTATGTATAATGAAAAAATTATGTTTAATCTCTTTGAAAATAATAAAATAAAAAATTAAATTTTAATTTCTTAAAAAAATTATAGTTCAATTTTGACTTATTAATTTTTTTTTAAATTCACCCCTGAATGAATCAATGGTTGAACAAATTAGTTAATTAATTTTTAGTTGAATCGGTTTAATTAGTAGTGAAATAATAAATAAATAAATAAATAAAATTTAAAAAATTGTAAAACCGAACTGAACCGATCCACTGGTCTAGTTCAAATGGTGTAAAATTAGGGAGTTTAATCTGAAATTACAATGAGAAAAAGTTCAATCATTTAGTCCCTTTCTCTGTTTTCTTCTACAGTTTACTTTTCTTTATTTAATAGAACTAAGAAAAAACCAGCCATGCATCACACTTTTAAAAGCCTCCCCTTCTTCTCCCTTCTCTGTTTTCTTTGTATAAAAAACACGAAAGATTCAAAAAAGCAAAAGCAGAGACAGAGGAAAAAGCTTGAACACCAAATCACACTATCAAAATTTCACAAATCATCTTTCCATTTACCCACCCCAAAAAAGCAGAAAACACACCCATTAAGCAAACTTTAAAGCAAAATGCAAAGCCAAAGCCATCACAATCCCACTCCTTATATACCCTTTGCGCTCATTAGTCTTTCCCTTTTCAACACTGCTGGAAACATGTCGAATGAGATTGTTCCAGTTGATGATCCCATTGAAGAACCAAAACCCAACAAGAAGCCAGTCGTTCACTATGAAGATGAAGGGAGTGAGGGTGTTATAAAATCACTTCCTTATTATGGTGAAGGTAGTAGTAGTGGAAGTGGTGGGTATGTTTCTGCAGTGTTTAACAGTGAAAGTTTGCCTTCTACTTTGGCTTCTGAAATCCAAAGGTTTCTTAGAGTTGCTAATATGTTGGAATGGAAAGCCCCTCGTGTTGCTTATCTTTGTAAGTATCGATATTTACAAATCTAAATAGCAGTATTATGGTTGCTTTTTTGGCTGTTTCTAGTTTATATACTGACCATATTGTTTGTCTAATGAGATATTTGTGTTTTGAGGACCGGAAATTCTGTTGATTTTATGGGTTTATGAAGTTATGGCTTTTGAGTATTTTTGGGTTGAAATCTGTTGTCAAATCCCATATGCCGTGTTATTAACTGCTTCAAGATGGTTATGTCATTTGATAATTTATATATTTTCATTCAATATATTTGTTATGAAGTTTAGATTGAAGATATATAATGCGTTCAGCTCTAATTATATTGCTTTTTTGGGCAGGTCGTTTTCATGCTTTTGAAATAGCACATAACTTGGACCGTAATTCAACAGGAAGGAAAGTTAGACAGTTTAAAACCGTTCTTCTTCAACGGCTTGAACGTGTAAGAGCTAAGATTTGAAGCTCATCTTCCAGGCTTAAATTTATAATGTTGGTTATTTAGGTAGCTTTTTTCGCTTTGATTGAGAGGACATAGGCTAAGATGATTGTTAGTCAATTGTATGTTTGGTCATTACACTATCAATGAGGTGCCTCAATCTCATATTCATTACTTTCGTCATTTGTGCATAAAGCATCCCCATGCTATTTTCTATACATAATTTGAATAAAATGGGAAGTCCAAGTAACATAGTCCTCCAATAGGAAGGTAACAATGTAAGTAACTGACAAGAGAAATTTGTAAACTTAGAGCAGCATCATGGTTCCAAGGATGAGGCTTTGTGTCTATTTGAGCTTTGTAGAAAAATGTTAATGGATCAGTCCCTCAGTAGAGCTACTCTAGATCCACCTAGCCAAATCTCTTTAAAGCATCCCATCAAATGGGGTTAATTCAGGATGCTGCCACTGACCCCCCAAGTTAATCCTATACCACAAATTTTAGATTGTACAGAATATCTTGAGGCTAATTAAGGGCACGAACCTGCATGTTAAGCATGGCTAGAAGCAAAGAAATTGATTTGTAATAGTGATGATGAGATATGATAAATTTAATTAGAAAAGAATTGAAGTTGTTGAAAATGACTAATTGGTAATAATTAGAGCCATGTTTATCTACATTTGCTTCACAATCAATTTTCAGTTATTCCCCATGCAATGCTTTTTCCAGAAAATTCATTTTAGCAGTTAAAATGCATGTATTTCTCATGTCTATTCATTTTCATTTCCTAGTATATGGCCTTTTTGGATTTTAACCCGATTTTTACTTCTTTATTTAATTTATTATCCCTTGCTTGCTTTATATGATTGATAGGATGAAGAAACTTCAAAAACAGACAGGCAGGAACAGAGTGACTCACGAGAACTTAAACGTGTTTATGATGAAAATAGGAGATATATCAACCAACATGCCGAAGCATTTGATTTGGAAAACAGGTAAAATGCAAAATTTTGCTAATGCTTTGCTCTTGTTTATATAGCAATATATATGTCCTTTACATGACATTAATGTGTTATCCATTTTTGTTCTGTTTCCTTTTTCTTTCTGGATTAGTCATGGAGAGAAGTTGCTAGATGCATGTAGAATTGCTTCTGTGTTGTATGAAGTACTAAAGACAGTTATAGCTGGTCCTCAGGTTCTATTTCCCCCCCTATGATTTAGCCTTCTTACCATAGTATTTTGTAATATCTGGATTTTGTTGCTATGCTTGTCATCTTATGATTTATCTTTTTTACTTTGAAGGCCCTTGCTGACAGAGAGAGCATTCAAGCTAGATCTGAGTTGTTTGCCTACAATATTCTGCCACTTGATCATGGAGGTATTCAGCAAGCAATTATGAAATTTCCTGAGGTCTGACACTACATGAATACACTCTGAATTTATTTTTTCTGTCCACTTTTGTCTCTAAGAGGTAGTTGTCACATGATTTTGCAAAAAACTTCAGCACCTGTTTCCTCTGCTGTTGAACCTTTGCGTTGTTTCAGTTGGAGAAACTGATCGATTTTGCAGTGAATTTCAATATTCGATTTATATTCATGTTGACATGTGGTTGCAAGGAATAGATTGTTGACAAACTAATGAACTTTTGCAGATTAAAGTTGCTATTCAAGTTATTCGTAATGTCCGTGGTTTACCCTCAACCCAGAACCTTCCAAAACGTGGGACTTTCGTGGATTGTTTTGAATTTCTTCAGTATTCTTTTGGGTTCCAGGTATTCTGAAATATCTTTTTTTATTTCTCTGTTTCTTTTCCATGGGAGGACACATGATTTAACAGTTATGAGATGGTGTTCTTTGTGTTCCTAATGCACTGAAGAAAGTGAAATTCATATTGTGCATTGCTTTTCAGAAAGAAAATGTAACCAACCAGAGGGAACATCTTGTTCTACTCCTTGCTAATGTCCTTTCTCGGCACTCTCGGAAGCAAGCGTTGGCCTTGAAGGTGATTTAGCTTCTTTCCTGTTTTAAATTTTAAACTGTTTTTGGCTTAAAAATTCTTTGCATTTGACTTGCATATTACGATGTCAGACAATTGATGCGTCTATTGATGAGCTAATGAGAAAGTTTTTCAAAAATTATACAAACTGGTGCAAATTTTTGGTCAGAAAAAGCAATATCAGGTAAGAGAGTGAATGGAATTTCTAATTTTCTGTTTAATCAGTTTCTGTTCATTTCTTTGCCGTTAATTTCTTCTGTATCTTTATTGTTACATAACAAAGAAGTCTAAGGAATCAAAGAGGGTATGAACATTAGACCTCAACCCTCTCAAGAGGGTTAAATTCTAGGCCAGGCCTAAGTTTCATTAATCCCTTTAATCTGAAGATTCTCAGTGATTTCCTTTTAGATTTTCAACTTTCATTCAACAACTGTATTATTTCTCCTTGCAGGTTGCCTTGTGTCAAACAAGAAGCTCAGCAATATAAGATTCTATATATAGGTCTTTATCTTCTTATTTGGGGAGAGGCTGCGAACCTGCGATTTATGCCAGAATGTCTTTGTTATATCTTTCACCATGTAAGCTGATAAATTTAGTTCTGTTGATTAATTCCTTATGGAAAAATTCAGTCATGGTTCTAGTATAGAGAGCATAAACCATGTTAGTGAAAGATTCAGATCAGTGCAGATGACTGAAACAGCAAGAGTTTGAAAATGATTATGTCTCGTTAGGATGTTGGAAGAGCTATAACAATCAATGATATCACTTTAGTAACTTCATAATATGTCTATCACATATCTTCTCTTCTTTAGGAAATGCTAAGTATTAAATATTGGTGCTTCCTGTGTTCTTATATTAAAGTTGGCCCCCACCACCTATAACCAATTGATTTTTGGTTGGATGTTTTAACATGGTATCGGAGCGCAAGTTCTATTAGGTGTTCTTCCCGTCTAACCAAAACTGAGGTTAATGATCCCTGCTAAGGTTGTACATGTGTAGGCTCAATAAGCTACTTGTGATTAGGAGTGAAGTGGCGTTATCCCACATCGATTAAGTATTGGGTTTCTTGTGATCTTATATTAAAGTTGGGCCCCTCCACTCCGCCTATAGCCAACTGGTTTTTAGGTTGGATGCTTTAACAGGAAATTTAAAAATGAAAGCATTAGAATAGTATTTGTACTGGAAATTGACTATTATATAATCAGTTAATCACAAATCTATTCTATTTTTCTTTTATTAAAGGTTTAATGATCTAAACCTTAGACTGTTATGGAATAGATTGATATCAATCATCAATAGATGCAGTAATCAACCTGTAAACTTCACTTTAGGTTTGAAATAATTTGGTGATTTGCATGAGCATTTATTCACTAAAAGTGAACTCCGTTTAAGATATACTGCATGTTATTGCAATTATTGACAATTCTGTGATATCCTTTTGCGGGTTTAAATCAGATGGCATATGAATTGCATGGTATGTTAACTGGTGCTGTTAGTATGACAACTGGTGACACAGTCGAGCCAGCGTATGGAGGAAGCCATGAGTCTTTCCTTAGCAATGTGGTTACCCCCATATATGAAGTCATACGTGAGGTATTACTTAGTGTCTTGTCTCATCCTTCCAGTTCCCTTTAAGCATCTAATTTTCTTGTTGAAACTGAAGGAAGCTGAGAAAAACAAATGTGGAACAGCTGACCATACTACATGGAGGAACTATGATGACCTGAATGAGTTTTTCTGGTTTGGTTTTCATTTCCTTTACTTTTTAAATTGACTTTCTGCTTTGCCTTGTCCGGAAATCATTATTTCAAGAAGTTAAGACATAGGGGTAACTATAACTCTCAATATTTCTTCAGGTCTCCTGATTGTTTCCAAATAGGTTGGCCCATGCGTCGGGAACATGATTTTTTCTGCACAAGTTCTCCTAAGAAGAGCAAAGATAAGACTTCTAGGAGTGCTAGAGAAAAGAGGAAGGAAAAAGAAACTGAAGATGAAGAACAGGGGTTAAACGATGTAAGAGACCCTCTCCATGAATGACTAAATTACGCTACTATCTAAAATTTGTGTAACAGCCATCTGCTGTGTTTGGCCTTGGACGATTCCAGGGAACATATTCAGCTGTACTTAGCTGATCATTGTAATCCTTGTTTTCTCGATGTTAGGACTAAATTATTTTCATTGATAAGTGATTGGAAAAAGAAGTGGGAGGAGGGGATGGGGTGAAGAACATTGCTTTGATATGCTTTGAAGAACTTCACAAAGAGCCAGTATCTAACTCTTTTAGATTGAAAAGTCTGCCAAGTAACTTGAGAATGAGTTATTAGACTTGAGAATGAGCCATCTTCAGGATATCATACTATGCAGGACAAGGACTAGAAATTCTGACGTCTATCTTGGTGTTCAAGATTGTCTTGATATGAGCACATTCCAGTCAAGCATTTACATGTCTATCATTATGTGTTTTGAATTCTAGCAAAGGCATTAATCTTTTTGGGGGTATTAGTTTGGTCGATAAGGTGTAAGGTGTGAGATATGATTTTGTGTTACATGATTAATAGGAATAGGCAAAGAAAAATTTTCTCATTATTTGGCTCTGGTAAAATATTCTGAAGTTGGCTTCAAATTAGTTGTGCTTCATTGTCCTTGACGTACAATACTTTCATCTCTCTTCTTGTTTCTTGTATCTCTGTCTGACTGTCTGTCTTCTAAGTACATAATTGATATATGACCAGCATTTCTGTCTCTGTTGTGCTGCTTTTTCTTCAACAGGTAACTTCGGAAGAGAATCGTGAACCAAAATGGTTGGGGAAGACAAATTTTGTGGAGATCCGTTCCTTTTGGCAAGTTTTTAGGAGCTTTGATAGGATGTGGAGCTTTTTTATACTATCCCTTCAGGTTAGTTTACTGGATGACTGGTACTTGTGATATATATACTGGGTTAGGATCATCAGATCTGTTTCCTTTTCAGGCAATGATAATTATGGCTTGCCATGATGTTGGATCTCCACTTGAAGTGTTTGATGCGGTAATATTGGAGGATGTTATGAGCATCTTCATAACATCTGCGATTCTTAAGCTCATACAAGGTATGAGCTAAAATAGCTTACTATACATTTAGTAATGAACATGGAAATTACCAGTTCTGAAGAGGAATGCAATAAAAATGTTCCTCCCCCCGGGTCCTTTTACATCACATTCAAACAATTTGCCACTGAGGCATAGATGCAACTTAAGGAGCATGATCTAGTAGAACAAGTTAATGATTTATTTTTCTGAAAAATAGATTAAGGATATAATTTCATTGGAGGATTTTAAGGTATCAGCTAATACATACACGAACACATATATGCATGGACACATATATATGTTTATATGTATGTTTGTATGCCTCTTTCAAATACATCCGTTAGATGTATGAATATGCATGAATATGTACACAAAGAATGTGAATCTTATACATCTTTGGACCTGCAGCAATTCTTGATATTACCTTCACATGGAAAGCAAGAAACACTATGGAGTTATCTCAAAAACGGATACAATTGCTAAGGCTTGCTTATGCGGTGATATGGACCATTGTTCTTCCTGTTGTTTATGCTCAATCCAGGAGGAAATATACTTGTTATTCCACACAATATGAAAGCTGGATTGGAGAATGGTGCTATTCTCCCTTTATGGTTGTTGTGGTAATATACCTAATAACTAATGCAGTTGATCTAGTCTTATTTTTTGTTCCGGCTGTTAGCAAGTACATTGAAATCTCAAACTGGAGCATCTGCAGAACTATATCTAGGTGGACACAGGTACAGATCATTCTTTTTTGTAATTCCTCTTTCTTGTTAACTTGTATTTTTATATTGAATCATTCACTATGCTGTTGTAAGATAGTATTGTGAACAACAAATTCCAACTATAGTAATACTTACTATAATTGATTGTTCTTTTCTAATATGTAAGTAAAACATGAATTATTAGCTGCTTAAGCCATACCAAAATTGTTATTTGAAATTCCCTGTAAAGTACTATAGTTAAGTAAACAGCTGTTCTCAATTATTTGTTAAACACATTAATTTCCTTGCTAATATTCATACTCAACACAGATAAAATTTGGTAACACAAAGTAAAAAGCTCTTGTTTTATTTGTGTTGTAAAACTATTCTAATGAATTATTTGAGATAAATTTTGTCTTATTGGAAGCTAGAATTAGCTCTTGAAAAAAATGGCTGTTCCTTTGCTAAGAAAATTTTTATAGAATGATTCCTTGCTTTCTTGATTTATTATTCACCATTTTTCCCATCCATGTTTGTGAATTTATTGTAAACTTTCATCTTGACTGTTGATAGCTTCATTTTCATTAATTACTTGAAAGTTTTTGTAGCATATGATTTTCAGCTATGCCGTACTATTTCTCTTTTGGTCCATTTTCTCATCTTTAACCTTATTGCTTATTGGTATTAAACTTGACAAATATTGCTTAAATTTCTTTTCATTTTGTAGCCTAGACTATACATTGGGCGGGGAATGCAAGAGACTCAAATTTCTCTTTTCAAGTATGATCTATGCTCCCATTGTGAAGTTTAATAAGCATCATTTAAAAAAAATCACCCCTAATATGTCTTTTTATTACAATGTAGGTATACCTTTTTCTGGATGCTAGTGCTGTCAACCAAGTTAGTGTTCAGCTACTGTTTTGAGGTGAGTAACAATATAAGTGCATCATGCTGTGTTAAGAGATCACAATACCATGAACGTTGATGCGTTTACTGCTTAAGTAGATGAATTCAGTTAACATAGGAAGAACCAACATCTCTCAAACTGTTGCATGTAATTCTATGGTGAGAAGCTAATATATAGCATTAGAAACAGAGGGGAAAGCTACAGTGCTGCTAAAATGCAGCATTCATTTTTCTGATTACATAATCATAAAATTATTCATGAGATACTTTTATATCATACAAGACTTATTTAGACTCACATAGATACTATATTATACAAAACTTATTTAGACTCATGTTTCATGTGACATAACACCGAGAATCTAATAGTTTGGAATTTCTTAGGTCATTACATATGCTCATCATGCAGTAGTTAAAGTTTGCTACAAATCAGTAGCTAAAGTTAAAAGCTCAATCCTGTTGCCCTGTTAA
Organism: Kokia cookei; assembly: GCA_039519145.1. Classification (NCBI taxonomy): domain Eukaryota; kingdom Viridiplantae; phylum Streptophyta; class Magnoliopsida; order Malvales; family Malvaceae; genus Kokia; species Kokia cookei. The sequence continues at coordinate 44,682,544 of CM076908.1, read as the reverse complement.
CCAGCACTATGTTGCTATAGTTCATCTTCAGTACTGTTTGCACCTTTCTCTTTTGTGGTGGCCTAAGCCATTTGATTCATTAGTGATTGTTGTAAAATGCCATATGTTCTTTACATTTTCATTTCAGAATCTACTTTATGGGATGAAATTAGAAATAACGAACAAAATTTATTCGAGAAATCTGAAAATATGATCTTTTTATTTGATGTGTGGATATAAAGCAAGTGCTAAGCATTTTGGTTTTGTATGCATAGAAAATTTCTTCTTTCTGAGTTTCGTTATGGTTAAAAATGTGCTTATGTATTTCCAAGTTTTCATTTCTTACTACCAATTAAACAATGCAGATAAAACCCCTAATAGCACCAACAAGAGAAATTATGAAAATTGGTGTGCAAACATATGACTGGCATGAGCTTTTCCCCAAAGGTACTCTTTAACTTTGTGTGTGTTTTTAAGAGCTAAATTTGAGTTGTATTTTTATTAAAGAACATTTGTATTCTCTTCCAGTCAGGAGCAATGTTGGTGCTATTGTGGCAGTGTGGGCACCCATAATAGTTGTAAGTTCTCCCAAAGATTGACAACTTCTCTTTAACCTAGGAAGTTAGCTGGACTAAAACTCGTTTCCAATCAAGAAATGTATTGCTTATCTACATGATGAAAACAGCATCTGCCTGATCTCACCATTGAAAATGAAGAACTTAACTTAATATCGAGCATATTTTCTGACCGGAACTGAAACTGCAGTTTTCTGCTTGAAAAGAAAAGCAAAGTTAGTTCTTGGATCATAATTACCTTTCGATGACAAATTTTGGAAGGAAAAAGGAAATCCTGAAATTACAGATTTTAACTAATAAATCAGTTCTTGGATCATAGTTACTTTGTTCAATATTTCTTTTTAATCCCTATCATTCATACACTCTTTGGAAATTATCTCAGGTGTATTTCATGGACACACAGATCTGGTATTCTGTTTATTGTACAGTCTGTGGAGGACTTTATGGCATTTTGCATCATCTTGGTGAGGTATGACATTATTTTCTTTCATAAGCAGCATACCAGTAGACTAACTCCACGTTTTATATAGATCCGGACATTGGGAATGCTGAGAAGTAGATTTCATTCTTTGCCTTCTGCATTCAACCGCCTCATCCCACCACAATCAAAAAAGAGAACAAAAAGTTTCCTCCAGAACATATTTTGCAAGGTATGAGATCTAAAACTTGGAATATCAATGACAAATTCTTAGGGCGTATTGTTTTCTCCCTTTCTGATCATTGAACTGATTTTAGCTCAGGTGTCCAAAAGTGAGGTATTAGATCAGAAGTTTGTTCTAGTCTGGAACCAAATTATCAGTAATTTTAGATCGGAAGACTTGATAAGCAACAGGTTCGTTTTTTCCATTGCATGAATGCTTCTTCAAGGAAATATCATACTAATTAACTCTGAAACATTTCTTTTGACTACAGGGAAATGGATTTGATGACAATACCTACATCTGGGTTGTTTCCTGAATTTATTCGCTGGCCTATTTTCCTTCTTGCAAATAAGGTATGGTTTTTCATATGAAACTATTTTTAGTTTTTGTTTCATCATTGGTCTTCCTTCTTGATGTTGTTCTGTTTTTCAGTTTTCAACAGCACTAAGCATTGCAAGAGATTTTGTGGGGAAGGATGAGAAACTTTTTAAAAGGATTAGAAAAGATGAGTACATGTACTTTTCTGTAAAGGAGTGCTATGAGTCGGTGAAGTACATCCTTGAAGTTCTTATTGTTGGTGACCTTGAAAAGAGGTATGAATCAACATGAGCAACATCATGTATGCATGTTTTATTCCGTTTTATGACATTCTTGTTGTGGCTAAAAAGTTTTCTTTAACAAAATGTTTCAGTCTTGTTTTTCTTGTTAGGCAGATAGTTTTGAAATTATGAGGGCTTCTCTCTAGCCTTCCTAATTTGTTAACCTGGATATTTCTTTTTTTAGTGTTGTATCAAACATTGTGAAAGAAATTGAGCGAAGCATTGAAGAATCAACTTTTCTTCAAGATTTCAAGATGAGTGCACTTCCGGTTGTACAAAACAAATTTGTGGAGTTGCTTGAATTGATAGTAAGTGTTATAGTACTAAAGCTAAGCTGCAAATAATTCCCCCCCTTTTCCCTACCAAAACTGGTAAATGGAATCTCAAAACTTGTTGCATGGTATAATATAGGTTGAGGGAGATAAAAATCAATATGGTAAAGTTGTGCAAGTACTCCAAGATATATTTGAGCTCGTAATAAATGATATGATGACAAACGGTCACAGGTTTCATGCTTGGACTCTTTTCCGTTCCATTTCTGAGAGATAAATTGTATTCTCCTTTCTGAAATCCATCTTTTAAATGCATGCAGAATAGTGGATTTGATAGAATGCAACCAAGAAGCTGTGGATGATTTTACTGTTTTCTTTAGAGAGATTAAGCCACAGTTATTTGAATCTGCTGCTAGCAAGACCTCTATATGTTTTCCTTTGCCTGATGGTGGCCCTCTTACTGAACAGGTGATGGTTTCCTGTCATCCCATCTTTCACGTTAGCGGTTTTTGCCAATTTTTCAGTATGATAGGCATTTAAATGACTTGCAGAAAGACGAGCACTTTTGTTATGTATTTATGTCATAGTAAGCCTGCATACAATTTATGCATATATTTGGCATATGCAGCCTCACAGGCTTCTGATAGAGAAATATATACTTACAATTTGAATTTGAATCTTTATATGGCAGATTCAGCGGTTGCATTTATTGCTTACTGTCAAAGATAAGGCAATGGAAATACCTGCAAACTTAGAAGCCCGAAGGCGTATTTCGTTCTTTGCTACTTCACTCTTTATGGATATGCCTAGTGCTCCTGAAGTGTGCAGTATGATGTCTTTCAGGTTGAATTGTCTTCTCTTGTTATTATTCTCTTGGTTACTTGACTCAGATTGATGATAATCTTCCAAATTTTAGGACTGAGGCACAGGTTGAACCTAACCATGGTTACCATACTACTTATCATGCAAAACTAATTTAAGTATTATCTATTTAGATAGAATTTACATGGAATTCTCGAATTTTTTTTTATTCTTGTATTGTTAAGATTCAGATTCAAGTGTTGGATATAAATTAATGTGCATCTGCGACAGGTTTTTCAATTCTTCATGAGCCTTTACTATTGGTAGAACATCATATTATTATGTACATAAAGCATATAGTTAATTTCTCTGTGCTTTGGGATTATGCTAACAAAATTGTAAGTATATCACAGTTTGAAGTAGGCTACATATATGTAAACAGTTTCCTATATCCTCTTCATTTGACTCTTTCAATAAGATTTTCCCATTACCAGTACTCATATTGTATTACTCTCTGTTATAAAGTTAGTGGTTTTTCTACACAGTGGCAGAGTCAGAAATTTTTTTTTGGGGGGGACCGGGGCGGAATTAAATCGTATATTTTTATGATAGTAAAAGTGCAATTTCATCATTTTAATAGCCTATACTTTTATAATTTTTAAAGGGTTAAATCAAATTTTTATCATTTTTGAGAGGCCAAAATGCAATTTTATCATTACTAATTTAAAATTTTATAAATTATAAAAGGTCTAAATTAAAAATTTACCAATTTAGGGGGGGGGGGCATGGCCCCCTGGGTCTCCACTACGCTCCGCCACTGTTTCTTAGTGAATTTTGGTTCATAATTGCATTCTTTGTGGTGCAGCGTGAAAAGATGGGAATTTTTGTTGTAATAACTAAGAATCACTATAATGTATCCTTTGCAACCTTGCTTCATCAAAGTAACAAGTCTTTTAGACTCTGAACCAATATATTCTGTTTAATACAGTGTTATGACCCCCCATTTTATGGAGGATGTCAATTTTTCGATGAAGGAGCTACAATCAAGCAAAGGACAAGTTTCTATCATCTTCCATATGCAAGAAATCTTCCCAGGTAATAAAATATTATCTACGTAAATTCATATTGAAAACTATGTTGCTTTGGCTTTAATTTTCTGAAAGTACCCGCATCCGACACCCATGTCTGATACTTATCCAGACATAAGTACATATGACCGTCCAAATAGATGGAAAACTTAAACAAAATTGAGCATACTTGTGTGAGCCACATATCTGTGTCTGATGCTTGTAACCGAGTCTGAGTAACAAAGATTGAAAATCCATTTGTATACATCTCCATGTGCATAACATTCCTTCATTTTTCTTAGATGAGTGGAAGAACTTTTTGGAGCGTATGGGATGTCAAAACTTTAATGAACTAATAGATGATGGCAAGGAGGAAGAGATTAGAAAGTGGGTTTCTTTTTGCGGCCAAACGCTAAGCAGAACAGGTGCTTGAAATTTCTTAGTTAAATATACTAACGAGCTCACAAGTGAAGCTTGAATTGTTTGTAAATATGATTACTAATTTATTTCTTTTCCTTTCGATGTGACAGTTAGAGGAATAATGTACTATAGACAAGCCTTAAAATTACAAGCACTTCTCGAAATGCCTGAGTGTAAAGGTTACTGATCTTCTGCTTGTAATCTGATGTTTAATAAGTATTCTATCAGCATACGGTTATAAGTTAATGAGAATGATTAAACTAATCAGCTTTTATTGCTCTTATTTTCTTCCTTGTGACTACTTGTGCTTATCCAGACGTTCTCGAGGATGTTAATGTTATTGAACGAAATAATCCCAAGTTATCTGTGGAACTAGATGCCTTAGTGGACATGAAATTCACGTATGTTGTCTCTTGTCAAATGTTCGGATCCCATAAATCTTCCGGGGACCCTCGTGCAGAAGACATAAAGGATTTGATGATAAGGTAACTTATCTAAATACGGTAATATTGAAGCATAGGATGTATGTTAGAAATCTAAGTAACAAAATACAATTTCTTCTCTGTAGGTATCCGGCTCTACGTGTTGCATATATCGAAGAGAAAGAAGAAATAATAGGAGATGAGCCTAAAAAGGTTTATTCTTCTATTTTGGCAAAAGCTGTTGGTACTTTTGATCAGGTATTAGGTCAATCAAGTTGTTTAAACATTATTAGGTTGATGTTCAATTAACAAAAAGATTCTCCTGAACTTTATCGCTTTACCAAGGACCAATTAAGCCCTTATACTTTTATTGCCCCTAAATAACACCTCAACCTTTGAACTTACCCGAATAAGTCTATAACCTTTAATTTGTGCATAAATAAGCCGTTAACATAAATTAATCTTTCATATGAAATAAAGGATTATTTGGTTATAAATAAAAAAGGATATGGATTTGTTTAGTCATCATGAAAATACAGGGGATTACTTAAGAAAAGTGAAAAAGTTCAGGGATTACTATGGAAAGATATGTTTGGTCTTCGCTTCAAGTAAAAGTCACAGTTAGAGGAATTGTGTACCAATACCTAAAATGCATGCCAACATAGGATTACAACACAATTCCTCCTTTTGAGATTAAAGGATAAAAAATAAGAAGTAAAAATATCAACACCGTGTCAGTTTATTGACTAGCAAGATTGGGTTCAATAACATTCACAATATTACGTAAAAGAATCATACTTGTTCACATGGAGTATGCCATGTTTCTCTGACGCTTTATTTTTCTTGAAGTACCATCGTTTATCACATATTTGAACATGTGTACGTGGGTCGAATCCTCCAAATACATGGGAGAACTTAGAAACAAAATGAACATACCTGTGTCAAACACATGCCTGTATCTGAACCTTACCTCTAAGTCCGAGTAGCTTATTTATAACTATTCTTAAATTAAGTGATCATATGGATATTTCTAATGTCATATTCCTGTTAACATGCCCTGTTTGTGATGCTATACTAAAATGCAGTCTTAAAGCATATCTCATTAGTATCCTTCTACAGGTAGTCTATCGTATAAAGCTTCCTGGTCCCCCAATCATTGGTGAAGGGAAGCCAGAAAATCAAAACCATGCCATAATCTTCACACGTGGAGAAGCTCTCCAAACGATTGACATGAACCAAGTAGGGTCTTGCTCCAAAAACTGAAAATTTGTTGCTTTGCATGCATTTTTAGTCTCATGCTGGTCCAAATTTTCAGGACAATTATTTGGAAGAAGCTCTTAAAGTGAGAAATCTTCTGCAAGAGTTTCATCATAACCGTGGGCGGTGCCCTCCTACAATACTTGGTGTGAGGGAATACATATTCACTGGAAGGTTTAATCCTTTGAACTCATAAAAATGATAATAAGAATCTGTCAGTGGACATGTTTTCATATATTAGCTAATGCATGAATATTTAGAAAGGACCGAGCAAGAATGAGAAACAATCTAGCAATATCTGAGAACTCGAACACAGGACAAATATAATCTCTATTAAACCAGCTTCACAAACTGTTAAAGTGGTATTGTCCCAGAGCTGTTAAGTATTTGGTTTTCAGTGGTCTTATATTAAAGTTAGATCCCTTAGTTTTAGGGTAGATGCTTCGACACAAACATAAGGAATCACAGAGGAATTAGACTACAGATATTAGATATTATTTCAAGCAAAAGTGGCTTTAGTTTTTTATATCGTCATGTTTCATTTTTTGTGGAGGAATCCATCATTCATTTATGTGAAACTGGAAGTTTTTTGTCTCCTTAATGACTGAATTACATTCTTTCAAACTGCAGTCTTTCTTCTTTAGCATGGTTTATGTCATACCAGGAAACCAGCTTTGTCACCATTGGTCAAAGGCTTCTTGCCAATCCTCTCAGGTAATTGATGCCGTATTTCATGTGCAGATCTCGGTATATCATGCTACTTATAATCAACTGCATGTGTCTTTCTTGTATCTGCTATCATCTACATTCTGGTACTCGACAGATTAACATCAACAGAATTATTATTTCGAGCAATCTTATCTTGGTTTTGTAATATATACGACATTTGTTTTTATCAAATATACAAACAGGAGTCGACCCTTATCTACCCTTAACACCTAGCCACCCCTCGTGGAAGTAGGAGTTAGTTTCATGTTCTTGGTAAAGTTACCGAATTGGGTGTCTGTGATGCCTTTTTGTCAGTGTTTCTTCACTACTTTTTAGGCTAAGGCCTAGATTGTTCTATTCTATAATTACTTGATATCAACCAATGTATTTATTGCTTTATTGTTCACTTTCGATTAATATACAGGGTTCGCTTCCACTATGGGCATCCAGATGTATTTGATAGGCTGTTTCACATCACAAGAGGTGGAATAAGCAAAGCATCAAAAACAATAAACTTGAGTGAGGATGTTTTTGCCGGTAGGTTTTGTGAATTCCAATATTGTATACCAACTGTTTAGTCCTAGACTTGTAGTTTCATTCCAGTGAAATATATTTGATACCTCGTGTAGGATTTAACTCGACCCTGCGACGGGGATGTATTACATATCACGAGTACCTGCAAGTCGGCAAAGGTCGTGATGTAGACCTTAATCAAATCTCAAAGTTTGAGGCCAAAGTTGCTAATGGGAATAGTGAACAAACTTTAAGCCGTGACATACACCGTCTTGGTCGTCGATTTGATTTTTTTAGGATGCTATCTTGCTACTTCACAACCATTGGATTTTACTTCAGTAGCCTGGTAATTCTCTCACACTAAACAAGGTTACCTGATCTGATTCCTATTTATCTCTGTATGATGCTTTTCTGATTTTTGCCTTTCCCATCTTATGATCTGTAAAAAACCAGATTTCTGTACTCGGAATTTATGTGTTCCTCTACGGACAACTATACCTTGTTCTTAGTGGACTAGAAAAGGCACTCCTCATTGAGGCTAGAATGAAAAACATTGAATCATTGGAAACTGCTCTTGCTTCTCAATCGTTTATTCAGCTTGGTCTTTTAACTGGCTTACCAATGGTAATGGAGATCGGACTTGAGAAGGGATTTCTTACGGCCCTTAAAGATTTTGTTCTTATGCAACTGCAGTTGGCTGCTGTTTTCTTCACTTTTTCCCTTGGGACAAAAACCCATCATTTCGGTCGGACAATTATGTATGGCGGAGCTAAGTATATACCTACCGGACGTAAGGTTGTGTTGTTTCATGCCAGCTTTACTGAGAACTACAGATTGTATTCACGAAGCCACTTCGTTAAAGGATTTGAACTGTTGCTCCTGTTAGTGGTTTACGATTTGTTCCGGAGGTCCTACCAGAGTAGCATGGCATATGTATTAATCACGTACTTTGTTTGGTTCATGACCATGACTTGGTTGTTTGCACCATTTCTGTTTAATCCTTCCGGATTCGATTGGGACAATATCGTAGTTGATTGGAAAGGCTGGAATAAGTGGATCAAGGAGAAAGGCGGTATTGGGATTCAGCAAAACAAGAGTTGGCAATCTTGGTGGAATGATGAACAAGCTCACCTTCGTCGTTCAGGATACGGTGCTAGATTGTTCGAAATTCTTCTTTCGATTCGGTTCTTCTTGTATCAGTATGGCTTGGTGTATCATCTTGACATCTCCCAACAGAGCAAAAATTTCCTGGTTTATGTGCTTTCCTGGGTTGTGATTCTTGCAGTTTTCCTGACGGTCAAGGTAAAAATCATTCAAGTATCATAATGTTCAAGTATATTGAGTTTTATTTTGAAAATTACGAATGAGCCTTGAATTTTCTGCATGGATAACTTGGATCTCTACATGACATAGGCAGTGAACATTGGAAGGCAACTCTTCAGTGCTCATTACCATCTGATGTTTAGGTTCTTTAAAGCATTCCTCTTCCTAAGTGTTTTCGCCATTGTTATCACTCTCTCAGTCATCTGTGAACTGTCGTCCAAGGATTTAATTGTCTGCTGTCTTGCATTTCTGCCGACTGGATGGGGTCTGATTTTGGTATGTCTAGTTGACTATGTTACTCGAATTCAAGAATACGTATCAAATACGGGCATGCCCAAGTTTTTTTTTTCTAAATTTGTTCATATATTTAAAGGACCGGCATATAGTTTTTGTCTAGAGTTTGCATCTTTTGCCTTATTACCTCTGACATTTTAGTTCCCTTTAGGTTGCTCAAGCTGTGAGGCCGATTATTGAGAACACCGGACTCTGGCAGTTCACCGAGGTTCTAGCTAAGGCATATGATTACGGAATGGGATCGATCCTTTTCTCTCCGATTGCTATATTGGCATGGCTGCCGAACATTTCAGAATTCCAAAATCGATTACTTTTCAGCGAGGCTTTCAATAGGCATATCCAAATCGAAACAATTCTTAAAGGGCAGAAGAAGCAAAAATAAAAAAGACATTCATAAAGATTCTGCCCTTTAATTTATTTGTACATTTCAAAGAGATATAATATATAGTTGTAAATAACAATGATTCATTACTTCAAAATAATACACCTCAAAATTTCAGTAGATAAATTATTCCAGTTTGCATCATTCAATCTCTTAATATTTTCCAATGTTTTACTATTTTTCCAATCACTTTGCGCCCTTTACATTCATTTCATCTATCACTTTAGTCCATTGACCATTTCCGTTTAAAAAATTCCTGCATGTTTACGTGTTAGTCCCCTAATTAATAATGAAATTCTCACTTTGGTCCTTAACGGAATGAAAGTAAACCGACAAAGTGAAGAAAAAGGGTCAAAATGAAATTTTTACTATATTGCAGGGGACAAAACAAGTTTCAAGCCTTACCCTTACCCTATATACGGTTGAAGTGCGAATAGCAGAAAGCTTTAAGCTCTCCAGTTTCTACATTCTCCAATGGCCAAACGCATGATTTCACGTTCCTTTCTTTCTTCTGTCAAAAACTCTTGCCCCCAAAATTTTCCCTCACTTTCTCACCATCCAATCAACACCAAAGTCTCATCTCTTAAACCCCTTTCGTTTTCCTCCCCATTTTCCAGCCACCATCAACCAACCCCCACCACTTCCCCTCCCCTTTTCAAACTAACCCACAAAGACTGGCTCTCTCCGACCGAAATCCTCAAAATCTTTGACAATCTTACAGATCCAAACTCTCTCATTTCAGTCCTATCCCAATACTCAGCTCGCAAGGATTATAAACCAACTGAACCTCTCTTCACTTTGGTCATCAACAAGCTCGCATACGCCCAGGATTTTGATTCCATTGAAAATATAATGGAAAAGCTCAAACGTCAAAAAGCTTGTCGTTTATCTGATGAATTCTTCCAGAATGTGATTAAAAAGTATGGGCATGTCGGAGGTCGAATCAAAAGGGCAATCGAGACCCTTTTTAGTATGCCAGAATATGGAACTTGGCCTAGTGTTAAAACCTTCAATATCTTATTGAGCTTACTCGTATCGAATAAACTATTTGATGTTGTTCATGAGGTTTATGGGAAAGCTCCCAATTTGGGTGTTGAAATCGAACCTTGTACTCTGAATATTCTCATTAAAGGGTTGTGTGAAAATGGGAAATTAGAGTTTGCATTCCAACTGCTCGATGAATTTCCTAAACAAAGGTGTAAGCCTAATGTTAGAACTTATTCTACTTTAATGCACGGGTTGTGCGATAAGGGGAAGGTTGATGAAGCTTTTGAGTTGATGGGGAGGATGGAAACGGAAGGAATAGATGCTGATGCTGTTTGCTTTAATATCTTGATTTCAGGTCTTAGGAAACAAGGTAGGATTGAAGAAGGTGTGAAGCTGTTGGAAATTATGAAAAAGAAAGGGTGTTATCCCAATGCAGGGTCTTATCAAGAGGTGTTGTATGGTTTGCTTGATGCTGCGAGGCTTATGGAAGCAAAGGAGATGATGGGGAGAATGGTTTTCGAGAGGGTTAATCCTAGTTTTGATTCGTGCAAGAAGTTGATTCATGGTTTTTGTAAGGGGAAGATGGTAAAGGAAGTTGATTGGGCTTTGAAACAAATGGTACGCCATGGTTTTGTTCCGAAAATGGGAATGTGGATTCAGATTGTTGACTGTGTTTTTGCAAGGAATAAGAACAACGCTTGTGATTGCAGTTTACTTGGTGAAATCATCAATAGCTAGCAGCAATGCGATGTTAATTCTGTTATCTTGCGGTTTCAGCTTATGTTACTTGAACAGGGATATGAGTATCGGATAAGAATGTCATGTCTTCATACCAATACATGAATATGTGTTGAATATAAGTGTCGGATACAGTTTTACTTAAAGAAAAATTAAGAAAATTGATTTGGCTTTGAAACAAAATGGTGCACCATGGATCTGTTCCTTAAATGGGGATATGGATTCAGATTGTTGGCTGTGTTTTTGCAGGTAATAAGAACAACACTTGTGATTGCAGTTTTCTTGGTGAAATCGTCAAAAGCTAGCAGCAGAGATATAAATAGCAATAGCAACTTCACCCTGTTGCCATCCCTATGGTATTATTAATTAAATTGTTTTTCTAGTCTATATTAGTATACTCACTTAATTCTGTTACTTGTTGATAATATTGATAGTACTTCAATTAGTGAATTAATTAAAATATAAGATCGATTAAATATCAGGACTACTCCATTAATCTTCATCTCCTTTCTCGCACACATGAAATAGCATAGACTATATAGCAAGAAAACCTTGTTAAATTTACATTTCTTTCCATAACTTTACGTAGGAAGTAAACCAGAGATTGAAGATCAGATACGTCCACAATGATGAATGCTGGTGAAATGGTGCATAATTTCAACAGAATAGAGAAAGAAAGGAAAAGAGAGAAGAGAAAGAGAATCGAGGAAGAAGAAAGAATTGATTTCCTTCACAAAGTGGCATATCTGCTCATTTCCCATCCCAGTTTCTATTATGGCCGAGAATTGGCAGTTACAAAGTCTGTAATGGGGTTGTTACTCTAGCAGTTGCAACAGCCACCGTTTTCATTAAACATCAAAACGTATAGTTTCATTAAACCCTCAGCCCCAAAACGCAGCATTCAACCAACTTTAACTGACATTTTTATTTCATAACATGAAACCACTCATAATTAGCTCATGAATCGACCACCATCGACTCGTGGTCGTCCCATCATCTTCATGCTTGATCACCTACTCCTTGAGGATGACGAGGTCTCACAATCTCTCTCTCCCCCTTAATATAAAAAGCAGACATTTAAAAAAGGAGAGAAAGGTATGCCTTTGTTTACGGTCTCAGCTTGCTTGTACAGCAAGAAAAGTGAATATAAACAATGTATGTGATTCCTCTATTGTTTCTTGTAGATAATAGCAGACCTTTATGCACTTTTAACAGTAGCTGTTACCCAATATTTAGAGGTTCAAGATTTCAACTTTTTCTTTTAGTTAGACCCCTTTTTCTTTACTTAAATAACACACCACTAACCCACTTTCTTCATGTGTACCTGTGTGTGTGTGTGTAACTCGGACTGGAACTTTTCATCCTCACAAGAGGTTGATGAATTCCTGTTTGGCGCAACACGGCAGCCTTGGGCCTATCTATCTCAACATTGAAAGACTAGTATCATTTTGGATGTTACGTAGTGGTGCTAGATATATTAATTTTCGTGATCTTCTATTAGGAGAGTTTTGGGAAATTTTAAGTAATTTTCTCTCATAATCATCTAACTTCAACAGTCATCCTGATCTTTATCATAATCGACTGTAATAACATTTGTCACTTCGGTATGGTATATTAATTCTAACAAATGTGGCTGTGATTTTGTATGGTATTTTGCAACATTCATATCTTAGCTACTGAGATTTTATCACACCTTGAACTACAAATTGTTAGCTGTTATTCTCTGGTATCCTAATCTGAATAACATAAGATATTATATACATTTTATCATTGAGTTCTGTAACGAAAATAATAGGATCGTATTGAATTTTATAAATTCTTAACGTCGACCCTATATTTCAAGATTTGGACATCTCCATGTGCACACATACTATGTTCAATCTTTTCATTGAATCCGAATTACATTTCCGGGAAAAAAATATACTTTTATTTTTTATTTTTAGCTTATTATCAGCAAGATATTGTTGGTAGATATAAGAAGCAAAGCTTCCAAAGAATGAGAACACGGCGATACAAAATCTTAAATCAACTAAGTTGAATCTCGAATTTGGAATCTTTGATTCCCTTATACTCCTTTTCCTTTTTTTTTTTTCTACATTAATAATTCAGTTTAAGAACAACAATGACAGCAGTCTCTTGTTACATGTTTAATAATTGCAGCTAACATTATTATCTACTAATCCAAATCTCAACATCACCAAACATCATGAATCTCACCACCAAACTTTGAACATATCAGCCCTTTTAATTCCTACGATAGCCAGAGCACAAGCCATCTCGTTCCCGCTCTTCTCAGCCTTCGAGAAAGAGACTTTGCCCACCCGAGTCCTTCTCCTTTCAATATCAGAGAAAATAGATTGCAGCATCCACGGTCTCAGTCGATTATTCGGTAACCAATTAAACACCACATCTTACCCTATTTCAATAATAAGAGATCCTTTACCTTTCCACCCCATGACTAAATACACATCCAGTGCAGTAATAATGGCTCCTGTCTCAGTTGCATTAGAATCCTTTGCTGCAGTTGGAGCCGAATATAAAGCCCTTGCTATATACCATCCGCATCTCTTAGCACCCGACCACACCTTGCAACATCCTCATTTGTCACTCCACTAACATTAAGTTTCACCCATCCGAACCGAGGAGGACACCAGAATGGACCTACATTCCTGGTTTTGTTTAAATCATGATAGCTTTTAGACGGACAAATCCACCAAGAGCTCTCCTGCACTTTGAACTCGTCATGTGCCACCCTTACCCACATCAACGCTCGCATTTTGGTATGAAATAACAGCGTGTCCAAAGGCATCCACTTCCTCCTCATTTAGAATCTTGAAATTCAACATCATATCCATTCTTCATTTTCTTGGGGGGCAACTGAAATGATTTCTAAAGAAATTATACATTTTCTCTTCAACTCCTTTGGTTCACTATACCAAGAATTGCCTATTTTCATCCCGTACACAATTTTCCTTTTCGATTTGATCTTTACGGCCCTATGAAAAAACGTCGTGTTTGAGTCACCTTCTTTTAACCAAATCATTCTGGATTTTTGCCTCCAAACAGGTTTTTTTGAATTTGATTGCTTCACAAGCTCTAGATTCAGTCTTTTTATCTCTCTCCAGTTCTGTATCTGTCAACTCTCGGTCATCACTTGAATCATCCAGCACTTTTATTCTTTCTTCAATATCTATCAGTCTTTTTATCAATTCGTTACCAGCATTCTCATTCCATTTTCTAAGTGCTCCTTTCAGCTTTCTTAATTTGACGGACATCCTCCCATTCATGCTGTTCATTTCCGTCCATTCTTTGTTTATCAGACTCGAGCAATCTTTCTTAGTGAGCCACGCGTTAATAAACTTGAATGGCCTCGATCCCCAATCTGCCGTTTCGTTTGCTAACAATATTGGTATATGGTCCGAAATGGATCTCTTTAATCCCTGCTGTTGAAGATCTTCAAAGTGTTCCAACCATGATTCATCCACCAGAAATCTATCTAACCTACTTTTTTTTAATCGGGGTCGTACCTTGTAAGTTGTTTCCCTACCAGTGGCAAGACCACCAGCTTTCAAATATCTATGAAGCTGCTGAACTCCTTCCATCCATTCATTAATCCCACACAGTTACTTCTTTCGCTTCTATCATTAAAATTACCTCCCATAATCCACCGACTTGTAAACCCATTTTTTAACTCTACCAACTCTCCCCGTAATGCTTTTTGCTCAGCCAACGTATTGGGCACATAGACATTAATCAACACCGCCTCCCTTCCTTCAATCAACCATTTAGCTTCCAATACTACAAATTGACTGTCACAATGATCTCTATTCATTTGAAAACAGTCTTTATCCACACTGTAACTGCACCTGCCGAAGGACCCACTGTTGCCGAAAATCTGAAACCATAGTTATCATTTTCCCAAATTCTTCTTACAAATTCCACTGACACTACCTCTAATTTTGTTTCTTGAAGAAAGCACGCGGTCGCCCTAGGTTGTCTTATTAATCTCTTGACCGATGCAATTTTTATTTCCGAGCCCAATCCCCTAATGTTCCAAGTAACGATTCTCATATCGCACCCTCCCCTAACTAAATCACCAAATAAAATCAATGCACCAGTTTCGAAGTCTCACTTGTTTCAGCGCTGATTTTGCTTCTGTTTTCTCCGAGCCTCTTTGTTACTGCCCTTCTAATCTCAAAATCTCCTCAATTACGTCCCTCTCGTCTCCCCTTACGTTGAATCCCAGTTTCTTCCCCACTTTCCAAATCTTCTTTGCCTTCCCTAAGATTACTTTCCTTCCGTTACTGATGTCTGAATCTGATAATGACAGATTTGCAATTTTCTGTACGTTACTTGCCGCTTCCTTTCCTTTTTCCTTTCTCAAAACCCGATCCCTTTTTTGTTTCTCCTTGGTTGTCAGAACACCATCCTGAATATCACGCATAGAACGTACTTTCTTATTCAGCAACTGCTTCTTTTTTCTCTTTTGGAATTGAGTTTATAAACTGCTCATCTATCTCCAGACATGCTACCCGATTCTCAAATCCCCCGTCATCAATTCCTTGTATAAAGCATAGCTTGCTAAACCATCAAATGCTGACAAAAAATCCAATTGTATCTTCTTTCTTTTTGTTAGATAATGTAATTTGAAACTTAACTCGTTTAATTACGGTGTGATTTGCTTTATCCTATTCAATCTTACAGATAAAGATATCGTGGATTACATGTACTGACATGTTATTGGTTGGTAATTAAGAGTTGATTGTTTCTATTTTTTTCCGTTGGAAGTGTTGGGATGAAGTGTAACCATTGAACCCGATTTCGTAACAAAGATGATTGAGTTAAGGATTAGCATTCTGAACGACAGAAAAAATTACCTTGAATACCAATCCGCTTACACAAAATGAGGAAATATGTTGAAACGGGAGATGTGTCCAACGTACATATATTCAACTTTTTTCTAATATGTCTATATATTAAATTTATATTCTCATATCTTGTTTCTATATCCAAATATATGTCAAAACACATATTTAAGGAAAATGAAGAGTAGAAATGACCGTAGACAGGGAAGTGATAAATGTTACAAGAAAAAAGCATGGTCCTGCCTTGGTTTCTAATATTCATTCAGGTACATGATAAAAGAAAAAGAGAAAGACCTGAGCAGACTTCAGTAGGGGGAAAAAAAGGACAAAGTAAACACAATGCTATGTCCGAACGAAGGTTAGTGACGTCTCCTTAACCTGCAATTTTGTGTTAGAAGACAAACATTAATGTGTGTGTGTGTGTGTATATATGTCTAATTAATTTAGTCTAGAAAGCTCCGATTCTTCTCATACCATATCTTGCAACCGTTTTATTGTAACCAGGCTGATGTGAACAACCATAGATATAGAGAAGATAGAAGATAATTTCAAATCTCTCACATATAACACAATTCCACACGCTGCACATAATATAAGCTTTAAAAATAGATTTGGTCCTCGTGAATAGCTGTAGCGGTAGAAAAAATGGCTTCTTTACCTAAGCAAAGCAAAAGTAAAAGTTATCAATATCATATTAAGTGGCTAAAATCCTGTGAAAAATCTCAATGAAACTTCATTTGACTTTTAATAAATGTAATTCATTAGTGTATTGGCAAATTGAGTAAGAATGTTAAACATTGTCAAAATCGGAGGATATATAAGAAGTAAAGCTAAGTGAAGTAGGATCTTAACATGCAAAGAAAGTAGGAAACAAGTAAAGCTAGGTGAAGCTTGAATCATTATGAGCTTGAAGTAGGATCTTAACATGCAAAGAGAGTAGGAAACATTTCCTAAACTAGAGGTTATGAAATTACCTCTCAATTTCATTCAATCGAGAAGTCTCAGTCTTGGAATGTGATACGAGGAGCATGTTTGTCTTCGTAGAAATCTTCTCCTCCTTTCTCCACTTTATCTTTGAATGCCTTTGGCATTGCCACAATCTTCAGTTCTTTAAGGGTTTTAATGAACCTCAATCCCTTTGGAAGCATCTTCAAGTTTATGCATTTCTCAATCTTCAATCGCTGAAGAGAAGGTATGGCTCCTTCAACCACCTCCCACTCCTCCAAATTGTGGAGCTTTACAAAGCTTAGAGACTCAAGTCTAGGAAAACCCTGTGCAGAGCAAGACATTTTCACCCTTTCGAAAGGGTAGTGTTGGCATTGGATCTTCCTTAAGGTTGCAAGACCTCAAATTTATGTAAGCGAGATGTGAAGAGAAACAGTGATACTCTGATAACTTACTTATACTTGCATGTATACTCAACTTGCAAATACTTGTACATCCTGAAAGGAGGTGGACCAAATGTCTTGGATCTATCCGATCGGTTAAAATAAACAAGGAATGAAGATATTTACTTCCGATTATGGGTGGATTCTTGCCTAACTCCTTCTCATTGAAATCTTCAATATTGAAGGGTCTTCTTATCACCAACTCTAGAAGATTTGTCATTTTGATAAGATCCTCCAGATAACAATTCTTGGTGTTGAAGTTCACAAGTGTTAAGAGTTTTCTCAAAGTATCCAACTTCAACTTAGTTCTGCTTTTACAATTGAGAGGGAGATACAGATGTCTTAGTTGCTCCATCCTCCATATCACATTAGGTACATGAATTCTTCCATTATTAACTCTTAAATCCAAGGTTTGCAAGCACCTTAAGTTGCCTAGAGATGATGGCAACTCTGATTTGCCAACGATAAGACCCCTCAGACTCAAGAATCTTAAATGGATGAGATTAAATATATCACTAAGTAACTTCGGCCCTGCAAAATTATAATCTCCTAGCTCATGGCTTAGGACTCTTAGAAATTTGAAGTTGTTGAACATGTTTCTCCAAATTCCCCAAGATTTAAGAAGTCTGCTACAACATACCGGAATCGAAAGAATCCAATACAGTGGATTCCAAACTTCTTCTTCATTTTCTTCAACGTCATTCAATATTGCCAAGAGCATAGATTTTTTTAGTGCATCCTTCGGAAACAACTTATTGAAGAACAAAAGTGACCGAATATTTGGACTTTTAATGCATTGTATGGGAAAAAACTCATGCACAGAAGCATGCACAGAATCCCTACGAACCTTCCGAATCATAGATAATGAAGATGCATTTGATTGATCAACAATGAAGACAAAATTTTCTTGTTTTGCCTTTGACAAGCAAACATCTCTCATCAGATCATGCATCTGAATCGTTTTGACCTTTAAGGTTGCCACATCTCTCTCTCCTACTTGAATCATGCACCTTTCCACAAGCTCCATTAAATAACATTCCGCCACATCTTCCGCAATTTCCCCACCGTCTCTTTCTTCTTGCTCTGATGACACAATACCTTCAGCAACCCATAATTGAATCAATCTATCCACATCTATCTTGTAATCCTCTGGAAAATAGCTTAGATAGAGGAAACATGGTCTTAGACAGGGAGGCAATTCATCATAACTTAATGCTAACACATCTTCCGTTCGATCTTTGCCTCTCTTCAAGTATGATTTCACATTTGTAGACACCTTTTCCCATTCGTCTAATGATTTATCTTTGTGGCTAGAATTCCTCCCAATACAATAATGGCTAATGGAAGCCCTTCACAATGTTCAACCATGCTCTTTCCTAGCTTTTCCACTTTCTCATTGATTCTATTCTCTGTATAAAAAATTAGAAATAAATTTAAAAAAGAATAGGAAAAATTAGGAATTAATTTAAGTAGGTAAAAGAAATGTGAAAGTAGATAAACTCAAGCTTATAATTTATCAAATAATCTTTAATATAAATTCATTACTTATTAAATTAAAAATTCAACACTTAATATTTTTAACAACACTTAATAAATTTAGTAATCCAAGTTAAGAAAATTTTATTGCGGTTATCAACCACATTAAAGAAATAAATCTACTTGAAAACCTTCAATACTTTATGGAGCAGTCAATACTAAATAAGAGACTTCACTCTAATTAATTTAAGAGGAGATTCAAATAAATAAAAATTAATCATTATCCAATTTGAAATCTAAAAAAGTAAAAATGATAAAAAAAAATTATATATCTTTTTAAGGGTTGTTTAGAATAGTTCATGCCTTACGATTTTAAGATTGGTAACTAATACTCCAAAAAATTAATTGGGGAAAATACTTTCAATGTTTAAGGGATTATATAAAAGGACTATTTTGATTTTAAACTGGATATCTGATCAGATACAAATGAGATATAAATAGGGGAAAGTCAAAAAAAATTGTGTTGAAAGAGTTCGGAGATAAAATTATAAGATTTTATTTATATTGAATAAGTTAAGCATACAAAAGAATTAAATTAATCTCTTTTTTTTTGTGGATGATTTTAGCGGAATTTTCTATCATAATTATTGGGAAATTATCAAAAAAGATGTTCCGAAAGCTACTAAGAGTTTTTTCAGGGAAGGGAAATTGCCAATGGGTTTTCATGAGATTGAGATAGCCTTGATTTTGAAGACCAAGTGTCTTGAATTAATGACATAATTCAGGCGAATTAGTCTGTGTGATTTTGCCTATAGAATCATATCGAAGATCATGATGAATAGATTGAAAAGAGTTCTAGGGGGAGTAATTACGAATAATCAAAGTACTTTTGTGACAGGTAGATAACTACATGATAACATCTTAATTGACTAAGAAGCATTTCATCATTTGAAATTGAAGAAGAGGGGTAACAAATGTGAGGGCATATGATAAGGTAGAGTGATATCTTTTAATTGAAAGCTATTTTAAGAAAAATGGGATTTGCTTTAATATACATGGATTGATTGGATAATGGTGTGTGTGAGGAGTGCTTCTTACACTTTTGCTTATTCACGGTAAATCCAGTAGTAAAGTCTAACTGTGCAGAGGTCTAAGAAAAGGTGACTCTCTATCACCTTACCTCTTTCCTTCTGTTGCGAATGTCGTCTCTCGTATGATTATTAATAGAGTTGAGTCTAGTTTTATTTCTGAGATTAGCCTCAGTAGTTAGTAGTATCACATTTGTTATTCGCGGATGATTCTTAATTTATTCTTTTTGACAGCTAATTCGTTGAATTGTAGGAGAATGATTAACTTGATTCAAAAAAATTGTGCAGCTTCTGGACAAAGGGTCAACTATGATAAATCAAGCAAAGTTTTCAGCGTGAATACTCTCGAAAAAGAGATTGAAAGGTTGATACAGGAAGAGACTAATTTAGCGGTGGGACGTAATTCGGGCGTCTACTTGGGTGTCCCTTCTTTGTGGGGGCTTTTGAAAACATTAACTTCGAGGCGTATCAAAGATATGGTCCTTACCAAACTCAAGGGCCGGAAGCAGCAAACGTTATCTTGAAGGGGGAAAGGAGGTTCTTATTAAGGCGTGGTTTTTGGTGGGGGCAGAAGGAAAATGAGAGACGTCTTCATTGGAAAGCTTGGAGGAATCTTACAACACCCAAAGACGTATTAATCCAGGATCCTGATGCTCTTTTGAGCTAGGATTTTGGGGCATTATTTCCCGAATTCGAATTTCCTCAAAAGCTAAAAAGGGAGCTAGGTCATCGTGGGTGTGGAGTAACATTCTTGAAGGGAAAGAGTTTTTAAAAGGAGACTTTGATTTGGCAAGTGCTAAGTGGCGAAAGCATCCACATTTGGGAAGATAGATGGCTGCTGGGAATTAAAGATAGAAAACTAAAGCATCCTTGAAATGTTGAGGGATCCTTACCAACAAGAGTTGCTGGGATAATTTGTTTAGAAGAAATTAAATGAGACTTATCCAGTATCTCGATGTGGTTAGAAGATATTGAAATTGCGAAAACTTTAAATGTTCCTCTTCGTGAAACAGATGAGCAAGATAAAATTGGTGTGGCTGTTTACTGCTGCTGGTCAATATTCGATGAATTCAGGGTATAAGGAGTTGAGAAAGCACCATGGAAACGAGTCTTCTTTACATCCTTCCAGCTCTCACTTAATTGATAGGAGCACTTGGAAAGCTATTAGGAGCTTACACAGAGGCGAATCTGGGGGCAGACAGGGCCCCGCCCCACCTAAAATTATAAAATTGAATATTTCGTATTTAACCCCTTAAATTTTAAAAAGTTTAACCCCCTTCCAACTTTGAACATTAAAAAAAAATCTTTATTTTTTTTTATTTTTTTTTCCATATTATATATTTTAACTTTTTAACTTTAAATATTTAAATAATATATTTTAACATTCTGTTTTTTTAGATGATAGTTGTTCACTTTTTAATATAATGTTAAATGTGAATTTAGGTTAAAATTTAATTTTTTTAACTAATGAAAAAAAAAATCTCTTTTTCTATTGCTATTAACAACTACTCTCATCAACATTTGTCCTTCAAACGCGACATCGAATTCATCTTCTAAGTATTTTTTTCATCTTTTTACAATTTTACTATTGTTTTTATTCTGTTTTAAAGTTTATAGTTTGGTTTTATTTTATAGTTATTATTTTATTTTATCTTTTAAGATATTGTAGTTATGAAGTTGGAAACAATTGATTCATTTTTTAAAAAGAAAAGTATAGGGACAACACAATCACCTTCAGAGTCGTCACAAATTAAGGTACCACCTTCATCGTTTGCTCCTTTAAACTCTAATGCTCGTCCTTCTAAAATTCCTAGAGTTAAAGGTGAGACACTTGATTTGTCTAACTTAGAACGTGAACCTGGGTTACGTAAGCAAATATATGAGTATTCAGTTAATATGCATGATGAAATTCAAAGAGTTGATATTAAGACTAAACCAGCTTAATCTATTCTTTCGAAATATCCTTCTTCCAATTCAAAAAAACATCCTCATTATTTTCAACCATCATGATTTAAATAATTTTCCTGATTAGAATATTCATCTTCTAAAGATGCAGTATTTAGAGGTGACTCTGTCAGTCCTCCTTAAAATTATAAAATTGAATATTTGTTATTTAACCCCTTAACTTTTGAAAAGTTTGGCCCCCTTTAAGTTGTTGTTCGGTCCCCTCCCAACTCTGAACATTAAAAGAAAATCTTCCAACTTTTAACATTAAAAAAAATATTTTTTTATTTTTTCCATATAATATATTTTAACTTTAAATATTTATATAATATATTACAACTTTTTTTTTAGATTATAGTTATAAACTTTTTAATATAACATTAAATGTGAATTTAGGTTAAAATTCAATTTGTTAACTAGTAAAAAAAAAAATCTCTTTTTCTACTGCTATTAACAATTACTCTCATCAAAGTTTGTCCTTCAAACGCGATATCGAGTTCATCTTCCAAGGTTTTTTTTTTTCATTTTACAATTTTACTATTGTTTTTTTTGTGTTTTAAAGTTTATTGTTTAATTTTATTTTATAGTAATTAATTTTTTTTATCTCTTTAAGATATTGTAATTATGAAGTCGAAAACAATTGATTTGATTTTTATAAAGAAAAGTAAAGAGACAGCACAATCACCTTCAGAAGCGTCACAAATTGAGGTACCACCTTCATCGTTTGCTCCTTTAAACTTTGATGCTCGTTCTTCTAAAATTCCTAGAGTTGGAGATGAGACACTTGATTTGTCTGACTTAAAACGTGAACCTGGGTTACGTAAGCAAATATATGAGTATCCGGTTAATATGTGTGATGAAATTGGAAAAGCTTATATTAAGGTTGAACCATATCAACCTATTCATTCAGAATGTCCTACTTCCAATTAAAAAAAAATCCTCATTATTTTCAACCATCATGGTTTAAACAATTTTCCTAATTACAATATTCACCTTCTAAAGATGCAGTATTCAAAGACGGATCTGAGGTGCTAGCAAGGGCCTCACCCCCCTAAAATTATAAAATTGAATATTTGTTATTTAACCCCTTAACTTTTGAAAAGTTTGGCCCCCTTTAAATTTTTGTTTGGCCCCGCTTCCAACTTTGAACATTAAAAACAATCTATCTTTTATTTTAATTTTTTTTTCCATATCATATGTATTAACTTTTTAATTTTAAATATTTATATAATATATTACAACTTTCTTTTTTTTAGATGATAACTGTTCACTTTTTAATATTTAGATTAATTCAATTTGTTAACTAGTGAAAAAGAAGTCTCTTTCACTATTGCTATTAACAACTACTCTCATCAATGTTTATCCTTCATACGTGGTATCGAGTTCATCTTCTAAGGTTTTTTTTTTAATCTTTTTACAATTTTACTATTGTTTTTATTGTGTTTTAAAGTTTATAGTTTAGTTTTATTTTATAGTTATTATTATTATTTTTATCTTTTAAGATATTGTTGTTATGAAGTCGAAATTAGTTGATTCGTTTTTTAAAAAGAAAAGTACAGAGACAACACACTCACCTTCAAAAGCGTCACAAATTGAGGTGGCACCTTCATCGTTTGCTCCTTTAAACTCTGATGCTCGTCCTTCTAAAATTTCTAGAGTTGGAGATGAGGCATTTGATTTGTCTAACTTAGAATGTGAACCTGGGTTACGTAAGCAAATATGTGAGTATTCGGTTAATATGTGTGATGAAATTCGAAGAGCTTATATTAAGGCTGGACCATATCAACTTATTCTTTCAAAATATCCTGCTTCCAATTCAAAAAAAACATCCTCATTATTTTTAACCATCATGGTTTAAATAATTTTCCTGGTTAGAATATTCACCTTCTAAAAATGCAGTATTCAGAAATGAATCTGGAAAGCTGGAAAGCTGGCAAGCCTTCCTAAAATTATAAATTGAATATTTGTTATTTAGCCCCTTAACTTTTGAAAAGTTTGCCCCCATCCAACTTTGAACATTAAAAGAAAATATTCCAACTTTTAACATTAAAAAAAAAAAATCTTTCTTTTTTTTTTTTCCATATCATATATTTTAACTTTTTAATTTTAAATATTTATATAATATATTACAACTTTCTTTTTTAGATGATAATTGATCACTTTTTAATATAATATTAAATGTGTATTTAGGTTAAAATTTAATTTGTTAGTGAAAAAGAAGTCTCTTTTCCTATTGCTATTAACAATTACTCTCATCAACGTTTGTCCTTCAAACACGACATTAAGCAGGGCGAAGCAAAAAAATATTTTTAGGGGGTTGAAATTAAATTTTAAATTTTAATAGTCTATATTTTTATAATTTTAAAATGATTAAATCAAAATTTTATAATTTTAGGGGGTTAAAGTGTAATTTTATCTTTACTAATTTAAAATTTAAAAAAAATTCAAAAGACCTAAACAACAATTTTCCATTTTAAGGGAGCAAGGGCCCTTGCCAGCTCCCCCCTAAATTCGTCTCTAGCATCGAGTTCATCTTCCAAGTTTTTTTTTAATCTTAATTTTTACAATTTTACTATTGTTTTTTTTGTGTGTGTGTTTTAAAGTTTATTGTTTAATTTTATTTTATAGTTATTATTATTTTTTATCTTTTAAGATATTATAGTTATGGAGTCGAAAACAATTGATTCGTTTATTAAAAAGAAAAGTATAGAGGCAACACAATCACGTTTAGAAGCGTCACAAATTGATGTACCACCATAATCGTGTGCTCCTTTAAACTCTTATGCTCGTCCTTCTAAAATTTCTAGAGATGGAGATGAGTCACTTGATTTGTCTAACTTAGAACGTGAACTTGGGCTACGTAAGCAAATATATGAGTATCCGGTTAACAATTGATGAAATTCGAAGAGCTTATATTAAGGCTGAACCATATTAACCTATTCTTTTAGAATATCCTGCTTCCAATTCAAAAAAGCATCCTCATTATTTTCAACCATCATGGTTTAAAAATTTTCCTGATTAGAATATTCACCTTCTAAAGATGCAGTATTCAAAGGCGAACCTGGGGCTGGTACCCCCCCCTCCCCCCCAAAATTATAACATTGAATATTTGTTATTTAGCCCCTTATGGCCCTCCTTCAAACTTTGAACATTAAAAAAAAAAATCTTCCAACTTTGAACATTAAAAGAAGTCTTTCTTTCTATTTTTTGTTTTTTTTTTCCATATCATATATTTTATTCCGTGGAAAAGAAAGTGTGTTTTGAACCCAGTTTGTTGTTTATGTGGTATTGAAGATGAGACTTTGAACATATTATTCTTAGTTGTCATTGGGTTAGGGGAATATAGTACGAGGCTTGTTTTGATCTTCAAGGGCTAAAGGATCGAATTCAATCATTTGAGAGATGGTTCTCAAAGTTGTTACAAATGCCTTGTATGAGGGAGGATGTCAAAGTTAGAATTGTTTTCAATTGCTGGCACATCTGGAAAGCTAGGTGTGAGGTTACAATTGGAGGTGAGAAACTTGATTTGAAGAGAATTATTCGAAGGATTAATTGCATCATGAATGAATTCTTATCTGCTCAAGGGATCTTCTGTTCAAACAATAACTCTGATCGAACTAGGAAGTAAAAAACTTGTACTGATGTTTGGGAGAAACAACCAGAAGGCTGGGTTAAAGTTAATTGTGATGGGACATTTGACACCTTAATAGCTTTTGCTGGCATTAGAGTAATAGGCAGAAATACAAGTGGGAAGGATTAATTGGATTCATCTGAGGTTGGAGGGATTGAATTAGCTATGAAGAACAAATGGACCAATGTGACAATCAAGACTGACTCCCAGACTATTGCTTCGGATATTAAGGCTAGTTCTTCAGGTTTTTGGTAAGCTGGTCATGCAACTTTCTTTTTTGAAAGTCAATGTCATTAGACGAGAAGCCAATAGGTTAGCGGATTGGTTTGCTAAATAGGGCCGCAAGGAGATGTGCTGGGTGTTCGAATCAACTACTTTCTTGCTTTATTCTTGATAAGGATGGTTTACTGCCTCCATCTTTCTGATTCAAGGATCCAGGATAAGCTTAGAGAATGCTGTGCTTTTTTCATGTTAGTTTATCTGGATTATTTGTGTAGTGTTTTAGACTTCCTAAGTTTGTTTGTTCTTTCTGGAATGAATGTTTTTGTGAAGGAAAAAAACGAGAATTGATTGATTATTATTTTAATTAAGTGATGTTTGAGTAATGAATTTAAATTATAGAATCTATTTATATATTTTTTAAGAAAAAAAATATAAAAGAATAGCACGAAAGTGCTTAAGAAACTAAACAAAGCATATAGTCCAATCTCCAATGGTTAAGGTATTATAATATAAAAGATACTGAATTTACCTATTAATTATATTACGTGCGTGTACCATTAATTTGATAAATAACAAAGCCTTGATTTCTTTTATTTATTTCATATTAAGGTTTTGAAATTTTTAGATAAATATTTTTAATTTTAATTATTTTAAAAAAAAATTAAAATTGAAAAATATATTTAGCATATAAGAAGAATTTGGCTATATGTATATTTACCTGTTTGAGGAAATACAATCTTTTGAAACAATTCCCAACTTTCCTGTTTGCTTAACAACTGCAAGCCTGAAACAATAAACATAATTATTTTCCATAAAAAGAATTAAGAGTACTAAATTTTACCTAACTAGGAAAATTTTACCTATTATTTTGGCATATGAAACTATCCCCTTGTTTCGAGAGGTAAGCAATATCTTGCTATGGCTATGGCTGTCCCTTGCAACTGGAAAGGCAGGTTTTAGGTCACTGGTCCAAATATCATCCAGTATCACCAAACATTTTTTATCCTTCAAAATGTTAAATAATTTCTCTGCTAAATCTTTATCAGTTGTCCCCGTGTCGACTCCATCTAAAGCATTGAAATCAGATAGAATGCCTTTCCAAACATTTCTTTTCTGGCATTGTTGAGAAACATATACAAAAGCCAAAGTGATCGAAATTTTTAATAACCTCACGACATTGATATATTTTCTTGGCGAGAGTGGTCTTTCCCAGACCACCCATGCCCCATATTGTAACAACCCTGAATTCACTGTTCTCATCTAAAAGAACCGAGACCAATTTCTTGGTATCATCAACCTGTCCAACAACATTATCATCCATACTATGAGGATAAGGTCGTCTTGATTCTCGCCTTTCAATCGAAGAACTTGATCCTTCTCCTTCGTCCTTTAACTCCTTTACGCCATAAGCCTGTAGTCGTCGGATCAAGTCATTGATTCTTTCTATGATTTTCTCGACATTTGACCTGGTTTCGTGGAGCGCCCATCCCTCTTTCAAACGGCAGGCTGATCTTTTAATACAACTCGGAAGACCGACTTTGTTTTTGGATCCAAACTTGAGAGCAAATTCATCAACAACATCCTCAGCATCATAAGCAAGCTCTCTGATTTCAGCAACCCAAAGACGGATCCTCTCATCCTTTGATTGTTTTGTCTCTGCCTCCATTAAGGAGCTTTGCATCCATTTGAGCTCTGTTTGCAGACGATCAACTTTCTCCTCCACACCCCATAGGTATTCGGCTTCCTGAGCTAGCAGCTTGCCAATATTTGTCACTGCAGATGTCACAGCAGACCAAGCCATAGTAGTGAGCGAGCTCAGAAAATTCTTTAAAATCTTGAATTTGGATTTCAAGATGTGAGTGCCGCAATCTTGCTGGGAAAACAATTGCAAGAAGCAGTTCTTAGTTATAAAAACAATTGCAAATCATTGCCCTTTTATACTTTTAGTAGTAATAGTTGAATTAAATTAAATTTTTTTTATAAAGTAACATTAATCATCAATAGAATGAGAATACAAACAAGAAAGGTATATTCATAATAGAATGAGAATACAAACATGAAAGGTATGTTCAAAATAGAATGAGAATACTAACAAGAAAGGTATATATTCCTATGAATTACTTTATAACATTGTTTGTGTATTGTCATATGTAGTATTTTTTATGTATATAATTATGTATAATTTCATTTGAAATTTATATATAATTTTTTATCGAAAATTACAAGAAGAGGGCAAAGTCCTAACAACTACACGATTAGCACGACTCGAACCTAAGCCACACTTGGAGTGATGCACACTCTGACCATCATGCCAACACACGAGGTTCAAGTTTGTACCATATTTAAAAACTAAAAGAAACTATCATTTTAAAAACTAATTAAGAATCAAATGCTTGAAATCACATGCAACGCATGTGTATTAGAAATTAGTACATTTTTTTGTTGGTAAATTACAATAACAGGGCAAAGCTTGAATAACAAATGTGATTAGCGCGACTCGAATCCAGGCCACACCTGGGATGGTGAATACCCTTAACCATCTGGTCATCACATGGGATTCAAAAACTAGTACATCTAAATTTAAAAAAAAAAATATTTATAAAATTTAAAATTGATCAATTAACCCATCTATAATATTATTTATTTTTGTTTTGCGATAAATGAAGAATGGAGAAGGGATGCCTAAATGTTGAACCCAATATTTTCAAAATCAAACCATTATATAAACCAATAATAATATTTATGATTGAATTGTTTCAATCGACTCACATTAAAATTATTTTTATTTTTTAGAATTTGAAATAAAATGAGAAATTACGTAAATATTAAGGATTAAATTTGTTAAAAATTTTATATTTAGGATCAAATTGATATAATATTTAAATATTAGAGGGTTAAGTTTTTTTATTAGACCAATTATAAAAGCTCACACTAGGTTTCTGTCACTCATCTAACGACAACTGACAAGCGAATAATCAAAATATTTTATTTCAAAAAGTTTAGTGACTAAATTGAAAAAACTTAAAACTTGGGTGACCAAAATAGAACAAAGGCAATAGTTTAGTCACTAGTTTGTGTTTACCCATTAAGATATATAATATAAGTCATCAACCTTTAATTAAGGGAAAAGAAAGATTAGCAAAAATGATAAGGTGAGGAAGCATATTTGGAATACTTTTTTAAAGTGAGGATTACAAATAAATATATAATAAAATGACATCGTTTATTTTATATGATTTATTTTGTTTGTTAATATTTAAAAAAACTCTAAAATCAGTTATTTTTATTATTATAATTATTTTTTTCATTTTTAGAATACATAAAAATTAGAAAATGTTAAAAATAACAATAAATAAATATTGTAATTGTTCCGAGACTTCTTATATCCAAACATCACTATGAATTAACGAAAAAAGTTTGAAAGTTATATATTTTTGAGGTGAAAAGAATGACCAATGATGTTTAGCCAATTCGTAAAATTCATATGAAGAAAGACTTTTATTCTTAAACAGATCAAGTAACAAATGTCTTAAATGGTAAAAATTAGGGTGTCCAAATCTAAAATATCAAATCATAACCTTATCAAAACTAGAAAAAAAGTTCAACATAAGGCAATTGTTGATTGACTTTGATAGTCGTCATCAAGAAAGTAAATTCCACCGAGTTCTTTAGCACGACCAATCATCCTCCCCAAGACCATGTCCTTAAGCTTAGACATAGAAGAGTCAAATATAATACGATAATTCGAGGATTGAGATAATTTACTAACAGGTGAAATTTTAATAATGCCTTTCTTGGCTATTGCCGAGAACAACCCATCCGTTACTTTGATCTTTTTGTTTCTTGTGACAGGTCAAATCATTAATGCACTCTCTGTAGTTGTTCCGACGATAGAACTTTCTATCTTCGTTTGTTTGCTAGATCTCTTATTTATAGTGAAAATTGTTTTAACCATGGTGTTATTGGAGATTTAACTTACCTCTAATATAATGAAAGTTTTCAAGAGAGCATTCAATAAAACTATTCTAATTTTATTAAGTAAAAAATTGAATTTAAATTAAAAAAGACTCACTACATAATTGGAAAAATAATTCCCTTATTCTAATAAATTACTAAAAGATAATAATAAAAATATTCCTAAAAAATCTCAATTGATTACTTTAAGATTTATCTATTTAAATAACTTAAAAAATATCCTAAAATATATGAGAGTTCAACACGTATTTCAGAATATATAGTAGTTATTGAAAAAATGGCTTCTTTACCTGAAGAGCAACAATAAAAAAATATTAATGTCATATTAAGCGGCTGAAAGATCTCCATGGGACTTCATTAAAATGTAATTCATTGGTGTGTTGGCAAATTGAGTGAAAATGTGAAATATTATAATAATAATAATAATAATAAACAGAGGATACAGAAGAAGCAAAGCTTTGTGAAGCTTGAATAATTATGTGCTTGAAATAGGATCTAAACATGCAAAGGAAGTAGGAAATATTTCCTAAACTAAATGTTATGAAATTACCTCTCAATTATCATTCAATCTAGTTGTCACAGTCTTGGAATATGATACAAGGAACATGTTTGACTTTGTAGAAATCTTCTCCTCCTTCCTCCACTCTACCATCGAATCCCGTTGGCATTGATTCAATCTTCGGTTCTTTGAGGGTTGTAATGAACCTCAATCCCTCTGGAAGCTTCTTCAAGGTTTCGCAAGCCGCAATCTCCAATCGCTGAAGAGAAGGCATGGCACCTTCATCTACCTTCCACTCCTCCAACCTGTAGAGCATCTCAAGCCTTAGAGACTCAAGACTACGAAAACCCTGTGCGGAGCAAATCATTTTCTTTCCTTCAAAGCAACGCTTGTATTCAAGAATCCTTAAGTTAGGTAGTTCCTCTAGTGTTGGCATTATATTCTCGACCAACTCCTGCTCATTGAAATTTCCACCTCCACTTATCACCAACTTTCTAAGATTTGTCATGTCGCTAAGATCTTTTACATAACAATTCTTAGTGTTGAAGTTCACAAGTGTTTGGAGGTTTTTCAATGTATCCAACTTCACCTTTGTTTTACGGCTACATTCCGCGGGGAGATATAGATGTCTTAGTTGCTCCATCCTCCGTATCACATTAGGTACATGAGTTCTTCCATAATCAGCTCTTAAATCTAAGGTTCGCAAGCACCTTAAGTTGCCTAGAGATGATGGCAACTCTAATGTTCTATTGGGAAGACCCCTTAGACTCAAGAATCTTAAATGGATGAGATTACCTACTTCACTGGGCAACTTCCACCCTCTAAAAGAATTACCTATATCACTGCGTAACTTCCACCCTGTAAAAGGAAAATATACATTTTTCTCCTCATAGTTTAGGACTCCTAGCAATTTGAAGTTGCTGAAAATGTATCTCCAATCGTGAGCTTTTTCAAATCCCAACTTATCTGTAAGAACCAATCTTTTTTCCAAATCCAAAAGAATCCAGTTCAGTTTATCACAGGTTCCTCCAAATTCCCCCATATAATGGAACTTATCGAAGAACAAAAGTGACCGAATATTTGGACTTTGAATGCGTTGTATGGAAAAAAAACTCTAGCACAGAAACCCTGCGAACCTTCCGAATCATAGATAATGAAGATGCATTTGATTGATCAACAATGAAGAAAAAAATTTCTTGTTTCGACTTTGACAAGCAAAGATCTCTCATCAGATCATGCATCTGAATCGTTTTGACCTTTAAGGTTGCCATATCTCTTTCTCGTACTTGAATCATGCACCTTTCCACAAGCTCCATTAAATAACATTCCGCCACATCTTCCGCAATTTCCCCACCGTCTCTTTCTTCTTGCTCTGATGACACAATACCTTCACCAACCCATAATTGAATCAATCTATCCACATGTATCTCATAATCCTCCGGAAAATGGCTTAGATAGAGGAAACATGGTCTTAGATAAGGTGGCAATTCATCATAACTTAATTCTAGCACACCCTCTGGTCCTTGATCTTTGCCTTTCTTCAAGTATAATTTCACATTTTCAGATATCTTTCGCCATTCGTTTAATGAATTGTTCTTTGTAGCTAAAATTCCTCCCAATACAACAATGGCTAATGGAAGCCCTGCACACTGTTCAACAATTTTCTCTCCTAATATTTTCATTTCCTCATCGATTCTATTCTCTGTATAAAAAATTAGAAATAAATTTAAAAAATATGAAAAATTAGGAATGAATTTCAGTAGGTAAAAGAAATGTAAAAGTAGATGTACGCTAACTTATATTTTATTAATTTATCAAATAATTTTTAATATAAATTCATTACTTATAAAATTTAATAGTAAAAATTCAACACTTTTTTTTTTAACAGCACTTAGCTTAATAACTTAATAAATTTAGTAACCTAAGTTAAGGAAAATTTTATTGCGGTTATCAACCACATTAAATAAATAAGTCTATTTGAAAACTTTCAATACTTTATGGAGCGGTCAATACTAAATAAGAAACTTCACTCTAATTAATTTAAGTGAAGATTCAAATAAATCAATAAAATAAATATATAATTCATTATCCAATTTGAGATCTAAAAAATAAATTGATAAAAATGGTGTAATGTCAAATTTAGGCCTCAATGTTTAAATTTTTTTGTCAATTTGGTCATTATTTTTTTTTCCAACTAAATTTGGCCCTCAACCTTTTAAAAAAAGTCGAATTTGACCATCAACCTTTAAAAAAGTGTTAAATTTTTATTTTTTTAATGAAAATATTGACTAAAAAGTTAATTTTTAAACATGGTAGCTCGAATGAGAATCCACTTATACTTTATGTTAATTTTTTTGAATTTTTATATTTTTAAATTTAAATATTTTATATTTTTAAATTATTTGTTGATATAACACATAAGACAAATAGTGTCATGTCAGCATGAAAGTACACCTAAACTGTCGTACAGGTTGCCACACCAAAATTGTAAAAAATTAATGTTTTAGTCAATATTTTTGTTAAAAAAAGCGATTTAACTCTTTTTTTAAAGATTGAGGGTCAAATTTAATTAAAAATAATAGTTACCAAAGTAAAAAAATATGTAAATACTGAAGGCTAAATTTAACATTATGCCAAAAAAATTAATTTACATAACTTTTTAAGGGTTGTTTAGAATAGTTCATGCCTTACGGTTTTAAAACTAGTATTTAATACTCTTTAACAAAAAAAAACATTTAATTGAGGAAAATACTTTCAATGTTTAAGAAATTATATAAAAAAGACTATTTAATTTTAAATTGGATATTTGATTAGATACAAATGAGATATAAAAGGTGGTAAGGTCAAAAAAAATTGCGTTGAGAGGGTTTGGAGATAAAATTGTAAAATTTTATTTATATTGAAAATTATAAGAGCTTATATCAAGGTTAGACCATATTAATTTATTCTTTTAGAATATCACGCTTCCAATTCAAAAAAGCATTTTCATTATTTTCAACCATCATATTTTAAACAATTTTTTTATTGTGTTTTATAATTTTATTATTGTTTTTATTGCGTTTTAAAGTTTATATTTTAATTTAATTTTATAGTTATTAATTTTTTTATCTCGTAAGATATTGTAGTTATGAAGTCAAAAACAATTGATTTGTTTTTTTTTTTTTAAAGTACAGAGACAACACAATCACATTTAGAAACGTCACAATATACCATCTTCATCGTTTGTTCCTTTAAACTCTGATGCTTGTCCTTTTAAAATTACTAAAGTTGAAGATGAGGCACTTGATTTGTTTAACTTAAAACGTGAACCCAGGTTACTAAGCAAATATATGAGTATCCGATTAATATCCGTGATGAAATTCGAAGAGCTTATATTAAGGTTGGACCATATCAATCTATTCTTTCAGAATATCCTACTTCCAATTCAAAAAAGCATCATCGTTATTTTCAACCATCATGATTTAAACAATTTTCCTAGTTATAGAATATTCACCTTCTAAAGATGTAGTATGCAGAGACAAATCTGGGGGGTTGGCAGGGCCTCGCCCCACCCCCCTAAAATTATAAAATTGAATATTTCTTATTTAGCCCCTTAACTTTTGAAAAGTTTGGCCCCCCTTTAAAATGTTGTTTGGCTCCTTCCAACTTTGTACATTAAAAAAAATCTTCCAACTTTGAACATTAAAAGAGAAGTTTTTTTTCATATCATATATTTTAACTTTTAAACTTTAAATATTTGTATAATATATTACAACTTTATTTTTTTAGATGATAGTTGTTCACTTTTTAATATAGCATTAAATGTGAATTTAAGTTAAAATTCAATTTGTTAACTATTGAAAAAAAAAAGTCTCTTTTCCTATTGTTATTAACAATTACTCCCATCAAAGTTTGTCCTTCAAAAGGGACATCGAGTTTATCTTCTACAGTTTTTTCATCTTTTTACAATTTTACTAATATTTTATAGTGTTTTAAAGTTTATAGTTTTTTTTTTTTTAAGATATTGTAGTTATGAAGTTGAAAACAGTTGATTCGTTTTTTAAAAAGAAAAGTTTAGAGACAACATAGTCACCTTCAGAAGCGTCACAAATTAAGGTATCACCTTCATCGTTTGATCCTTTAAACTTCGATGCTCGTCCTTCTAAAATTTCTAGAGTTAGAGATGAGGCACTTGATTTATCTAACTTAGAACTTGAACCTGAGTTACATAAGCAAATATATGATTATCCGATTAATATGCGTGATGAAATTCAAAGAGCTATATTAAGGCTAAACCATATCAATCTATTCTTTCAGAATATCCTACTTCAAATTTTAAAAAAAAAATCCTCGTTATTTTCAACTATCATGGTTCAAATAATTTTCCTAGTTAAAATATTTACCTTCTAAAGATACAGTATTCAGAGGTGAATCTGGGGTTGGTAGGAGCTCGCCCCCCTAAAATTATAAATTGAATATTTCTTATTTAACCCCTTAACTTTTGAAAAGTTTTAGCCCCCTTTAAATTGTTGTTTGGCCCCCTTTCAACTTTGGACATCAAAAAATAATTTTTTTTTCCCTATCATATATTTTAACTTTTTAACTTTAAGTCTTTATATGATATATTACAATTTTCTTTTTTTTAGATGATAATTGTTCACTTTTTAATATAACAATAAATGTGAATTTAGGTTAAGATTCAATTTGTTAACTAGTGAAAAAGACGTCTTTTTTCCTATTATTATTAACAACTACTCTCATCAACATTTGTCCTTCAAACGCGATATCGAGTTCATCTTCGACAGTTTTTTTCATCTTTTTACAATTTTACTATTGTTTTTATTTTGTTTTAAAGTTTATAGTTTAATTTTATTTTATAGTTATTATTATTATTTTTATCTTTTAAGATATTGTAGTTATAAAGTCAAAAAGAGTTGATTCATTTTTTAAAAAGAAAAGTACAAAGATAACACAATCACCTTTGGAAGCGTCACAAATTGAGGTACCATCTTCATCGTTTTCTTCTTTAAACTCCGATGCTTGTCTTTCTAAATTTCTAAAGTTAAAGATGGGGCACTTGATTTGTCTAACTTAGAAGGTGAACCTGGGTTACATAAGCAAATATATGAGTATCTGATTAATATGGTGATGAAATTCGAAGAGCTTATATTAAGGTTAGATCATATCAACTTATTCTTTTAGAATGTCCTGCTTTCAATTCAAAAAATATATGAATATCTGATTAATATGGTGATGAAATTCGACATAAGCAAATATACGAGTATCTGATTAATATGGTGATGAAATTCGAAAAGCTTATATTAAGGTTAGATCATATCAACTTATTCTTTTAGAATGTCCTGCTTTCAATTCAAAAAAACATTCTCGTTATTTTCAATCATCATGGTTTAAACAGTTTTCTTGGTTAGAATATTCACTTTCTAAAGATGCAATATTTAGAGGAGAATTTGGAGGTTGGCAGGGCCTCGCCCTACCCTCTTAAAATTATAAAATTGAATATTTCTTACTTAGCCTTTTAACTTTTGAAAAGTTTGGCCCTTCCAACTTTGAACATTTAAAAAAATCTCTTTTTATTTTTTATTTTTTTTCATATCATATATTTTAACTTTTTAACTTCAAATATTTATATAATATATTACAACTTTTTTTTAAGATGATAGTTATTCACTTTTTAATATAACATTAAATAAGATTCGTAGTTTTAATTTCGAAGATTAAGTGTCTTGAATTAGTAACATAATTCGTTGCCTATAGAATCATATCGAAGATCATGATGAATAGATTGAAAAGATTTCTAGGGTAGGAATTACAAATAATCAAAGTGCTTTTGTGACAGGTAAATAAATACATGGTAACATCTTAATTGCCTAAAAAGTTTTTCATCATTTGATCTTGAAGAAGAGAGGTGAAAAATGTGAAGTTGTTTAAAGCATATGATAGGGTAGAATGGTGTTTTTTGGAAGCTATTTTAAGAGAAAAAAAAATGGGATTTGCTTTAACAAGGATTGATTGGATAATGGTATGTGAGGAGTGTTCCATACACTTTGCTTATTAATGGTAAATCTAGTAGAAAAGTCAAACTGTCTAGAGGTCTAAGAAAAGCTCACCTTCTATCACCTTACCTCTTTCTTTTTGCTGCCAGTGTCCTCTCTCCTATGATTATTAATAGAGTCGAGTCTAGTTTTATGTCTAGAGGTTGTTCTTTCTAGAATGCATGTTTGTGTGGAGGAAAACAAGCGAGAATTGATTGATTATTGTTTTAATTACTGAATTTAAATTGTAAAATCTATTTGGTATATTTTTTTAAGGAAAAACATATAAAAGAAAAGCACGAAAGTGCTTAAGAAACTAAACAAAACATATAGTCCAATGACTAAGGTAATGCCCAAGTTATAATAAAATTATAATATATATAAAAGATAATGAATTTACCTATTAATTATATTTACCGGCATGTACCATTAATTGATAAATTACAAAGCTTTGGTTTCTTTTAATTATTTCATGTTAAGGTTTTGAAATTTTTAAATAAAATAGATTATATAAATTAATTTTAATTATTGTCAAAAAAATTTGAAAATGAAAAATAAATTTAGCATATAACAAGGATTTTGCTATATGTATATTTACCTGTTGGAGGAAATACGATCTTCTGAAACAGTTCCCAACTTTCTTGTTTGCTTAGGTACCCCAACTCTGAAACAATGTACGGAATTATTTTCTACAAAAAGAATAAGAGTTCTAAATTTTACCTTTCTTGTAGGCATATGGAACTATCCCCTCTTTGCAACTGGTGAGCAATATCTTGCTCATTTGAAACAATGTATGAAATCTTTTCTTGTATCCTCATTCGAATGATACATTTTGTTGGGTTTTTGAAGAAGAAAAATGCAGAGCAAGGTAAAAAGAAACAAAATAAATATACTTGCTCACAAATCAGCTTTACAAAACTGACATGTTTAACCATTTAATGTGAAAACATTACATTTATAATCAAAATATATTATCAAAAATATGCAGAAAAGTAGGCAGTAAAATATGCAAGATTTCATGGAAAAAGTCCCTAAGCCTAGCTGACTCTAAGCTCAAAAACAGCCTCCACATTTGACTGAATTACATCAGTTTTTTAATGCAAAACTACACTAAACTAAGTTCAAAATAAAAAAGGAAATGTGGCACATATGTTGGACTTAAAAAAAACTGTTGCAGACTGCCTTCTTCTGTTCTGCTACTCAATGTTGCATGTAATCTGTTGGAGCCCAATTTTGACGGGGCCCTTTTTAATTTATTTTAAATTTAGATTTAATTTAAATTTAAATTAATCTTAAATTTAAATTTAATTTCAAAGTTAAAAAGTCCAAAGAATAACAGTGTCCAATTACAAAGCCCAATTGGGCCCAAATTCAAATGACCCAAACCTAAACTTTAATGGCCCGAATAGGCCCAAACCCATTATACCCAAACCCCTAATCTACTAAGTGCTGCTGTTGCCTCCATCTCAGCCAACCAGGACTCGCCACGTCAGCAACCAAGTTGCCATCTCCAGCTTCAACTTGCACCTCTGCCATCAGCTACCATAGCCACCACTGGTACGTGCAAGAAGAAAAGATGGGCATTAAATTGCAAACCATCATTATAATACTGAGTATAAAAACCAGATTCGAGGGGTTTGTAAAGGATCCTTTTTTGGTTCCTTGAAAAATTTTACTAATCAATAAAAAGAAAATAAATTTCTAAGGTATCCTCCAAACCCAGACAGAAACAGTCAACAGCAATAGAAGTATTTGAATAGCCACGATAAGTAACCGAGAAATACAAGTCAGATTCCATTAAGTTACCCAGGGAAGCGAAGGGACGAAAAGAACTTCCCTGGTTCGGAACCATCGTCGTGGAAGCACGTCGGGTTACGCTCCGATCGCCGTCAACCCCTCCGCATAGACGAGTTTGCGAAACAATGACAAAAAAAAGAGAGTTTCAGAACAATGTTTTAAACCTATAATAGTTTTCGAAACCTAAGATATAGGTTCTCAAAATATCAAAATCGGGTTCCTCCATTTCATACCTAGGGTTTAAAAAAGAAATGGAATAAGCAAATTTTTTACGGTAGTGCTTTAGGATTAAAGCTTTCAAAACCCAGATCTACGTTTTTTTAAATAAAAGAATACAAAAGGAAGTGTTTTACTTTACCGGCAGTCGGAAACGGCGACGGACGGTGATGCGTAGCGGCAACGCGCGAAGGGAACGGCAGCGCGTGAACCGGCAGGTGACGGATGACGAGGCATGGTGGTCACGCGCGTAGCCGGCGAGGCGCGTGCAGCGGAACCACGGTGGTCGGCCATGGGAAAGGGGGATGAGAGGACCTGAGAGTGTTTTTAAAGGTTTTTTGTAAAAAAGGGAAAAAAAAAATGAAAAAAAAGGTTTTGGAATGTTTATATAGGGCGTCAAGACGACACCGTTTTGGCCAAGGTTTTTAAACACCAAAACGGTATCATTTTAAGCCGTTACTCGTGTTCAACCCGATCCGACCCGACCCGCCTAAACGGTCCGCGTGTTTTTGAAAAAAAGGGATATTTATGCATTTGGTCATTCCGCTTTTCTCAAACTTTCAATCAGGTCCTTCTCGTGCTTTTAATTAATTTCAATTTGGCCCATTAATTTTCATTACTTTTCAATCTGGTCCCTTGACCTTTTGAAAGCACCAGGAGCTGCCACGTGTCATGATTTTGGCTTATTTTTGCAAATGGTCCCTTTTATCTTTAATTTGTTTTAATTTAATCCTTAAATCAAGTTCTTTTTAATTACAAAATTGCCCCAAAAATTTTCCATGGTTTTCAAATTAGTCCTCTGACTTCAGGATACCTGAGGGGCTGCCACGTGTCACCTATTTTTGGTTTTATTGCCCTAGAAGTCCCCGAGACTTTTAAAAATTTTGTTTTTACCCCCGAACTTCTAAAAATCTCATTTTTACCCCCGAAACCTACAGAAATCCCATTTTTGACACCAAAACTTCCAAAAATTCAATTTTTACCCTCGAACTTCCAAAAATCCCATTTTTGACACCGAAACTACCAAAAATCCTTTTTTGACCCCAAAACTTCTAAAAATTCCATGTTTAACCCCAAAACTTCAAAAAATTACCATTTTGCCCTCGAACTTCCAAAAATCCCATTTTTGACCCCAAAGCTTCCCAAAATTACCATTTTACCCCCGAACTCCCAAAAACCCCATTTTTAACCCTAAAACTTCTAAAAATTACCATTTTTCCCTCGAACTTCCAAAAATCCCATTTTTGACCCCAAAATTACCATTTTACCCTCGAACTCCCAAAAACCCCATTTTTAACCTCGAAACTTCCAAAAATTACTATTTTATTCCCGGATGTTCGAAGACTCCATTTTCAACCTCGAAACTCTCAAAGTTACCCTTTTACCCCCGAATTCTCCCAAAATTACCATTTTGCCCCATGCATCTGAAAAGTCTCGTTTTGAATTTCGATTGCATCATTTTTCTTTCTCATCAACATTTTCATTTATTATTATGCACTCGTATTTTGCATTTTTGTTTTTTCGTGAACAATTTATCTTCTTATTTATCTTACTTCGCGTTATTCAATATCCATTATTAACTGCTTATTCAAATTAAACGCGCACGCTTATTTTCAAAATTGTTTTTTTATGAAAATTTTAAAATCGAGGCAATATCCTTTCATTTCGAGTTTCGAAAATTTGTGCCTTAACTTACTAGGTGCAATTTTTCCTCAAATCGAAATAATCGAATACCCTTAATCAAGGCAATGTTTCCTTATCTTCGATTCTGAAATATTGCGCCTTAACTTACTAGGTGCAACCTTTCTTCAAATCGAGATAATCAAATATCCTTTTCCCAAAAATTTAAAAAAGGTTTTACAAAGGAAAGCTCGTCATTTTTGGATCTTGAAATGTCGTGTCCTAACTCACTAGACGTGACTTTTCTTCTTCGATCACTTTGAAATAGTGGGATTTCCAAACAAACTCGATTTCTTTTAAACTTAACTCATGCATTCAAGGATCGTATTTTAAACTTTAAGCTTTTAAATATTACAAGTTAAGACCCGGAAATAATCAATACGGTACCAATTTTGGGCATATGAGGGTGCTAATCCTTCCTCATGCGTAACCGACTCTCGAACCTATTTTTCTGGATTTCGAAGACCTACATGTTCTCAAAACGGTTTTTTTTAAAACGTTTTATGGTGATCCAATCACACCGAACAAAGGATTGGTGGCGACTCCCATTATTTTTCGATTTTAAAATAATTTTCGAAACTCGTCGTTTTCCAAAAAAGGAATGGTTTCGACATAATCCAACTTCAACACATTTTAACATTGAGTTTTATAATGAAAACAATAAGATCATATTGAATTTTATAAATATTTAACACTAAATTTTAGGATATTTTTCTTATTTTGACCTTACATTTCAAGACTTGAGCACGTTGAGTCATCGAATTTGAATAACATAACTTAGGGAAAAAATATAAGTCAAATGAAATAGACATTTCTTGGATCAATGTTTTCTTTGTAGAAGTTGAAACAAATTGAAACCCAAAAAAAAAAGAAGCTCTAATCTAAATTTTGAAGACCATTGAAATAAGATAATTTGATTTCATTCTTGCAGTTTTTTATAAAGTAGGTTGCCAATGCGGGACTCAAACTTTAGATTTATTGAATAAATATCATTTGTATTTTTGAAATATTCAATCAATTAAGCTAAGTCTGGATTTAGAATCTTCGATTCCCTTGAATTCCTTTTCCTTTTTAGCTTATTATCATCAGGATATTGCTGGTAGATATCAAGCAAATCCCTATACTTAGAATCTTCGAATTTAAGGCAAATATCAAACTAGGATATGTGCCCAGCATACATAAATTCAAATTTTTTTTAAATATTTATATATTAAGAGATCATATTGTCATATCTTGTATCTATATCCAAATATATATCAAAGGAAAATGAACATAGTGATGAATTTTACAGGAGAAAAGCATGATCCTCTTTTGGCTTTTAATATTACATTAACTACATGATAAAGGAAAAGAGAAAGAGTCGAGTACACTAAGATTGCAACCAGTCTGATGTGAACAATGATGGATATATAGAAGATCGAAGATAATTCCAAATAATACAATTCCACATCCTACTAATAATACATGTTTTAAAAATAGATTTGGTCCCCTTGAATAGCAGTCGCAGAAGAAATAATGGCTTCTTTACCTGAAGAGCAACAGTAAAAAATATTAATGTCAAATTAAGCGGCTAAAATCCTGTGAAAGATCTCCATGGAACTTCATTACAATGCAATTCATTGGTGTGTCGCCAAATTGAGTGAAAATGTGAAATATTATAAAAAAAACAGAAAGCTTTGTGAAGCTTGAATAATTATGAGCTTGAAATAGGATCTAAACATGCAAAGGAAGTAGGATTATATATTTCCTAAAGTAGAGGTTATGAAATTACCTCTCAATTATATGTCAATCGAGTAGTTCTAGTCTTGGAATATGATACAAGGAACATGTTTGACTTTGTAGAAATCTTCTCCTCCTTCCTCCACTCTACCATCGAATTCCGTTGGCATTGATTCAATCTTCAGTTCTTTGAGGGTTGTAATGAACCTCAATCCCTCTGGAAGCTTCTTCAATCTTCTGCAATTCCGAATCTCCAATCGCTGAAGAGAATGCATGGCACCTTCATCTACCTTCCACTTCTCCAACCTGTAAAGCATCTCAAGCCTTAGAGACTCAAGTCTACGAAAACCCTGTGCAGAGCAAACCATTTTCTTTCCTTCAAAGCAACGCTTGTATTCAAGAATTCTTAAGTTAGGTAGCTTCTCTAGTGTTGGCATTATATTCTCGCCCAACTCCTGCTCATTGAAATTTCTACCTCCACTTATCACCAACTTTCTAAGATTTTTCATGTTGATAAGATCTTTTACATAACAATTCTTAGTGTTGAAGTTCACAAGTGTTTGGAGGTTTTTCAATGTACCCAACTTCACCTTTGTTTTATGGCTACATTTCTCGGGGAGATATAGATGTCTTAGTTGCGTCATGCTCCATATCACATTAGGTACATGAGTTCTTCCATTATCAACTCTTAAATCCAAGGTTTGCAAGCACCTTAAGTTGCCTAGAGATGATGGCAACTCTAATGCTGCAAACAGAAGACCCCTTAGACTCAAGAATCTTAAATGGATGAGATTACCTATATCACTGGGTAACTTCCACCCTGCCAAAATATCTCTCTTAAACTCATAGTTTAGGACTCTTAGCAATTTGAAGTTGTCGAAAATGTATATCCAATCCTGAGCTTTACAATGACAGCAACAACCTCCCAAAATCAAACGAATCCAATTTAGTGGATTCCACATTTCTTCTAATCCCCTCTTCGAAAAGAACTTATTGAAGAACGAAAGTGACCGAATATTTGGACTTTGAATGCATGGTAAGTATAAATTATCCTTATGCACAGAAACCCTACGAACCTTCCGAATCATAGATAATGAAGATGCATTTGATTGATCAACAATGAAGACAAAATTTTCTTGTTTTGCCTTTGACAAGCAAACATCTCTCATCAGATCATGCATCTGAATCGTTTTGACCTTTAAGGTTGCCACATCTCTTTCTCCTACTTGAATCATGCACCTTTCCACAAGCTCAATTAAATAACATTCAGCCACATCTTCCTCAATTTCCCCACCGTCTCTTTCTTCTTGCTCTGATGACACAATTCCTTCAGCAACCCATAATTGAATCAATCTATCCACATCTATCTCATAATCCTCCGGAAAATGGCTTAGATAGAGGAAACATGGTCTTAGATAGGGAGGCAATTCATCATAACTTAATGCTAACACATCCTCTGTTCGATTTTTACCTCTCTTCAAGTATAATTTCACATTTTCAGAAACCTCCCTCTGTTTGTATGAAGAATTATTCTTTGCGGCCAGAATTCCTCCCAATACAATAATGGCTAATGGAAGCCCTGCACAATGTTTAACCACGTTCTTTCTTAACTCTTCCATTCTCTGTTTTTCTTTTGGTAAATCCAACTGTTCCATTTTCTCATCGATTCTATTCTCTGTATAAAAAATTAGAAATAAATTTAAAAAAGAATAGGAAAAATTAGGAATGAAATTCGATAGGTAAAAGAAATGTAAAAGTAGATGAACCCAAACTTATATTTTATTATTTTATCAAATAATTTTTAATATAAATTATTACTTATAAAATTTAATAGTAAAACTCAACACTTAATTTTTTTTAACAACACTTAGCTTAATAACTTAATAAATTTTGTAATCTAAGTTAAGGAAAATTTTCAATACTTTATGGAGCGGTCAATACTAAATAAGAAACTTCACTCTAATTAATTTAAGTGGAGATTCAAATAAATCAATAAAATAAATATATAATTCATTATCCAATTTGAAATCTAAAAAAGTAAAAGTGATAAAAAAATGACATAATGTTAAATTTAGCTCTCAATGTTTAAATTTTTTGTCAATTTGATCATTATTTTTTTTCAGCTAAAATTTGCCTTCAACCTTTTAAAAAAAGTCGAATTTGATCATCAACCTTTAAAAAAGAGTTAAATTTTTATTTTTCTAATGGAAACATTGACTAAAACGTTAATTTTTAAACATGGTAGCTCGAATGAGAATCTACTTGTACTTCATGCTAATTTTTTTAATTTTTATACTTTTTTAATTTTAAATATTTTATATTTTTCAAATTATTTGTTGACATGACACATAAGATAAATAGTGTCATATCAGTATGAAAGTACAATTGAACTGTCGTACAAATTGCCACACCAATATTGTAAAAAAATTAATGTTTTAGTTAACTTTTTTGTTAAAAAAAAGCGGTTTGATTCTTTTTTAAAAGGTTGAGGGTCAAATTTACTTAAAACAAATTGACAAAATATGTAAATATTGAGGACTAAATTTAATATTATGCCAAAAAATTTACATAACTTTTTTTAAGGGTTGTTTAGAATAGTTCATGCCTTACGGTTTTTAAACTAGTATTTAATACTCCAACAAAAAAAATAGGGTAAACTACAAAAATAGTCATTTTTGTTTGTCTCAGGTTACATTTTAGTCACTTGTGTTTGAAATGTTATGTTTTACTCACTTATGTTAGTATTTTGCTACGAAGTGATCACTGTACCGTTAAGTTCCGTTATCTCCCTAACGGTAATCCTACGTGGCAGTCCAACTAGATTTTAAGTGCTAACTTGAATTTCCAAATGAAATGAGAATAAATTTTTAATTAAATAAATTTAATTAATTAAAATTTTTAAACCGTAAACCTTAATTGAAAAAACCCTAAACCCATTGTATACACCTCTCTTCTTCATCTTCTTCCCTTTTGATTCCAATATATTTAGTTACAAATCTGTCACAAAGCTTGAATTTTAAAATTCATTAACCCAAACAAAATTAAAGATTCAAACTTTGAGTCGGATTTGTAACTAAAGATATTGGAATAAAAAGAGATATTGTAAAAAAAAAAATTTAAACATTGTATATTTATCATGGTAAATAATTTTGTAATTTAAACATTGTTACCTGTAGGATCTCTTTGAGGAAATGCAATCTTTTGAAATAATTCCCAGCTTTGTTCATTGTTTAAACACCGCAGCTCTGAAACAATATTCATAATTATTTCTCATAAAAAGAAGAAGAGTGCTAAATTTTATCTACTTGGAAAATTTTACCTCTTTTGTTG
Organism: Kokia cookei; assembly: GCA_039519145.1. NCBI lineage: Eukaryota > Viridiplantae > Streptophyta > Magnoliopsida > Malvales > Malvaceae > Kokia > Kokia cookei. Next base: position 44,637,704 of record CM076908.1, on the reverse strand, counting down.
GCGTATGAAACTATTTCACTGTTTCGAGAGGTGAGCAATATCTTGCTATGGCTGTCCCTTGTAAGTGGAAAGGCATGTTTTAGATTATCCCAAGCTTCAGTGGTCCAAATATCATCAAGTATCACCAGACATTTTTTATCTTTCAAAATATTAAACAATTTCTCTGCTAATTCTTCATCTCTTTTACCCCTGTCGGCCCTATCTAATTTTTTGAAACAAGATAAAATGTCTTCCCAAACTTTTCTTGTCTGGCATTGTTGAGAAACATATACGAAAGCCAAGTGATCAAAATAATCAATAATCTTACGATGGTGATATATTTTCTTGACAAGAGTGGTCTTTCCCAGACCACCCATGCCCCATATTGAAACAACCCTGCTACTGCATTCACTTCTCTCATCCTTAAGAATTGAGACCAGTTCCGTGGTATCATCAATCAGTCCAACAATATTATCATCTATAATATGAGGATAAGGCCGTCTTGATTCTAACCTCTCAGTTGAAGAACTTGATCCTTTTTCTCTGGACTTTAATTCCTCTACGTTGTAGGCCTGTAGTCGTCGGACCAAGTCGTTGATTCTTTCTATGATTTTTTCAATCTTTGACCTGGTTTCGTGGAGCACCCATCCCTCTTCTAAAAAGCAGGCTGATCTTTTAAATCAACTCGAAAGACCACCTTTGTTTTTGGACCCAATCTTGAGAGCAAATTCCTCGACAACATCCTCAGCATCATAAGCAAGCTCTCTGATTTCAGCAACCCAAAGACGAATCCTCTCATCCTTTGATTGTTTTGTCTCTGCCTCCATTAAGGAGGTTTGCATCCATTTGAGCTCTGTTTGCAGACGATCAACTTGCTCCTCCACGCCCCATAGGTATTTGGCTTCCTCGGTTAGCAGCTTGCCAATTGTTGTCACTGCAGATGCCACAGCAGACCAACCCATAATAGTGAGTGAGCTCAGAAAATTCTTTAAAATCTTTAATTTGGATTTCAAGATGTGACTACAGAAATCTTGCTAGGAAAACAATTGCAAGAAGCAGTTCTTAATTATAGCCTGTCGTAAAAGTTTTTTTTAAATATTCTATTTAAAAGTATATAGCCGGTCTTATTTAAATGAGAAAAAGGAAGACTAGGAAAATGGGTGGAGGACATAATCAACTCACTTTCACTTTATCCAATACTAATCTTTATACTTTGATGATCCATTGTAGAAGGCCTTCACATATATCGTATATACGTTTTTTTGGCTATCACCATGTATATCTATAATCTATAATTTATCTATAATATATATAAAAGTATAAATTTTTAAAAAAAAATTGAACCGACAAAAATACTATTTATTTTCCATTATATTACTAAAATGATATTTAAAATTTATTGTAATTAATTTTAAAAAGTGAAAAAAAAAATATATCATGGTAGTTATATTAAGATGAAAGTTGTGATAGTCCTAATATATTTAAAAATATTTCTTTATTTATCTATTTATTATTATCTAGCATTATTTATTTCTATTATTGTTATTATTTCTTATTATTACTATTATTCACATTATTTTCTTGCTTTTGTGATTGTTTTTGTTTTATTTTTTTTATTTTGTAGCTGATTATTATCCGGCAACTTTTAAGTTCTTGAAATTTTGAAATTGTAGAATCCGTTTATTAACTTAATTGATTAAGAGTAGTAAACGTCTCATCCACATGGAAGAAAACAAAATAATTTTGTGATTATTTTTTAAATATCAATAGAAAAAGAAACCCTAATTCGTAACCCCTAACCCCATGGTTGGAAGAAAACATTGCAGATCTATACTTGAGAATTATTTAAGGCATTAAATAAACAAATAAACAATTGTTCAAAGGAAGGTTTCCAAAATGAATAAATAAAACCTTCTTATTCAAAATGTGGGATTGTGTGAATTAATTGTGAGTATGGGTATCTGTTTACATGTAATGTTCCCATTGTCACACTCACTCATCTGCGTCCTCTTTGTATTGTAGGGCCTGGACGTCATTGTTAGATTTTGAGTTTTAAACTTATGGAGTCACGAGAAATAATTGAGAGCTTTTGTTGGGATTCCAAAGATTAGGATTTAAATTTTATATATTGCTGATGTCCTTTTTTCCTGCTTTTGTAATATAATAAAAAATTACCACGTTTTATAAATAAATTAAGCTATATTATTCGAAACTCAGTTTACTTGTCCAAATATAGCATTTTAAATTTGAAGAACTTCAAAAATAAAAAAATCCGATAAAATATTGTTTTATAAGATTGGTGAAGCTAAGCTGGCCCCAACTATGGCAATGATGAATTTACATTTCATCTATGTTTGGGTATGATTTAGATGATTGTTCCATTTTCTTTTTGCCCAACCTCGTGCATTTGGAAAGCTGCTCAAGTCTCAAACAAGCCCATGTTTTACTTCATTTTACCCCCACTCACGTCCCTCTAAAACATGAATACAAATATAAGAATATTTTCTTCTTTTTTTTATTGTAATCAGGTTATTCATTATCGGATAGCAATAACTAAATTCTTTCGTTCGTTATGGATGTTCTTCAAATAAATAAACAAATGGTTATTAAATATGATCCATTTTTATGAGTGAAGATCAAACCTAAAAACTCTTTATAAATATAATATTATTCTATATTCGTTAATCACATTGAATCTCGATTAAATTTGAATTTAAGCTAACCGGACTCTAAAACAAAACAAAACAAAACAAACAAAAAAAAACCTTTTTTAACATTATATTTCATGTCCACAAAACTCAAAACTTTACTTAAAGTTAGGGGTGAGTAAAATCGATTTGATTCGAAAAATTCAATAAAAAAAAATCAAATTTTGAATTAAATAGTTCGAATTATTTGAGTTAATCAAAAAATTCAATAAAAAAAATCAAGTTTTTCTATTTAACTCGAATATGAATTATACAATTTGAGTTATCCAAAACTTTGAATAAGAAAAGGTAAAATATGTCGTTTGGATAAATGTTTACCATTTTTAAATAGTTAAAAAGCAAAACAACGTCCTCTTGATAAATGTTTACTCATTAAGTTAAAAGGTAAAATTATTATATTGTTTATATAGTTAAATAAAATTGTACTTCGTCTACTAACTAAATACTCGATCCAAATAAACGCAACATTGAGTATAAATAATAAGATTCGTTAACTCAACTTGACTTGACTTTAAATATTTTAACTCGATTCGACTCGGTTAAATGCTCATTCCTACTTACAATTTGATTATTGGAGATTTAATAAATTTACTAATTGACTTCAACAGTGAAATAGAATCATATCATCGTAAATATTGGAGGTTTTTCAATGTATCCAACTTCACCTTTGTTTTATGGCTACATTCCTCAGGGAGATATAGATGTCTTAGTTGCTCCATCCTCCATATCACATCAGGTACATAAACATTATCACGAACTCTTAAATACAAGGTTTGCAAGCACCTTAAGTTGCTTTTATTTATTTCATGTTAAGGTTTTGAAATTATAATATAAAAGATAATGAATTTATCTATTAATTATATTTACGTGCGTGTACCATTAATTGATAAATTACAAAGGTGTGGTTTCTTTTATTTATTTCATGTTAAGGTTATGAAATTTTTAAATAAAATAGATTATATATATATATATATATTAATTTTAATTATTGTCAAAAAATTTAAAAATGAAAAATAAATTTAACATATAATAAGAATTTTGCTATATGTATATCTACCTGTTCGAGGAAATACAATTTTTTGAAACAATTCCCAACTTTCTTGTTTGCTTAGGCACCCCAACTCTAAAACAATATACGAAATTATTTTCTATAAAAAGAATAAGAATACTAAATTTTACCTTTTATGTAGGCATATGAAACTATCCCCTTGTTTCGAGAGGTGAGCAATATTTTGATATTGCTATTGCTATTGCTATTGCTATGGTTGTCCCTTGCAAATGGAAAGGCAGATTTTAGACTGTCACAAGCTTCACTGGTCCAAATATCATCAAGTATCACCGGACATTTTTTATGCTTCAAAATATTAAACAACTTTTCTACTAATTCTTTTTCTCTTTTTTTCTTTTCGTCTTCATTTAATTTTTTGAAACAAGATAAAATTTCTTCCCAAACTTTTCTTGTCTGGCATTGTTGAGAAACATATACGAAAGCCAAGTAATCAAAATAATCAATTACCTGACAATGGTGATATATTTTCTTGGCGAGAGTGGTCTCGGTGATATATTTTCTTGGCCACCATACTGTAACAACCCTGCATCCACTTTCGTTCGTAAGAACTTTGATCAATTCTTTGGTATCATCAGCTAGTCCAACAATATTATCATCCATAATATGTGGATAAGGTCGTCTTGATTCTCACCTTTCAGTTGAAGAACTTGATCCTTCTCCTCCATCCTTTAATTCCTTTACGCCGTAGGCTTGTAGTCGTCGGATCAAGTCGTTGATTCTTTCTATGATTTTCTCGATCTTTGACCTGGTTTTGTGGAGCGCCCGTCCCTCTTTCAAACAGCAGGCTGATCTTTTAATACCACTCGGAAGATCACCTTTGTTTTTGGATCCAATCTTGAGAGCAAATTCCTCAACAACATCCTCAGCATCATAAGCAAGCTCTCTGATTTCAGCAACCCAAAGACGAATCCTCTCATCCGTTGATTGTTTTGTCTCTGCCACCATTAAATAGGTTTGCATCCATTTGAGCTCTGTTTGCAGACGATCAACTTGCTCCTCCACGCCCCATAGGTATATGGCTTCCTCAGTTAGCAGCTTGCCAATTGTTGTCACTGCAGATGTCACAGCAGACAAAGCCATAATAGTGAGCGAGCACAGAAAATTCTTTAAAATCTTGAATTTGGATTTCAAGATGTGAGTGCCGCAATCTTGCTGGGAAAACAATTGCAAGCAGCAGTTCTTAATTATAAAAACAATTGAAAATCATTGCCCTTTTATACTTTTCATAGTAATAGTTAAATTAAGCATTGTGACTATCAAGTCAGTTTAAATTTGTACATATTTAAAAACTAAAAGAAACTATCATTTTAAAAACTAATTAAGAATTAAATGCTTGAAATCACATGTATTAAAAACTAGTACATTTTTTTGTTGGTCAATTACAATAACAGGGAAAAACTCGAACAACAAACACGACTAGCACAACTCGAACCCAAGTCACACCTGAGACGGTGAACACTCTTAACCATCAAGCATCACATGGGGTTCAAAAACTAGTACATTTTTTTTTTGAAGATACTGGTGTGATTACATGGTAGTATTTACTCATACTTTTTTAACCCTTTGACAATGCACACACACCTTGCACACACAGACACTTGAACCCGAGACCTCTAAGATGAACAACATCTTCTTTTTTACTGGAGTCGCTTGTTGAATTCAATTAAAACTAGTACAATTAAATGTAAACAAAAAAAACAATTATTTCTAAAATTTAAAATCGATCAATTAACCCATGTATAATATTATTTATTTTTGTTTTGCGATAAATGAAGAATGGAGAACGGATGACTAAATATTGAACTCAATATTTTCAAAATCAAACCGTTACATAAGCCAATAATAATATTTATGATTGAACCGTTTCAATCGACTCACATTAAATTTATTTTTATTTTTTAGAATTTGAAAGTAAAATAAAAAATTACGTAAACATTAAGGATTGAATTTGTTAAAAAATTTATATTTAGGATCAAATTGATAGAATATTTAAACATTAGAGGGTTAAGTTTTTTATTAGACCAATAATAAAAGCTCACACTAGGTTTTTGTCACTCATCTAACGACAACTAGCAGGATAATGATCAAACTATTTTGTTTCAAAAAGTTTAATGATTAAATTGAAAAAACTCAAAACTTGAGTGACTAAAATAGAACAAAGGCAATAGTTTAGTGACTATTTTGTGTTTACCCATTAAGATATATAATATAAGTCATCAACCTTTAATTAAGGGAAAAGAAAGATTAACAAAAATGATAAGGTGAGGAAGCATATTTGGAATACTTTTTTAAAATGAGGATTACAAAAAAGCCTCATCTAACCTCACATTCAAGTCAACAAAAAAGCTTTTATTTGACATAGTTACTGACATGAGAGTGGATCCACTAGGATCACAAATTTGACGCTCTTTGTTCTTGAACACAACAGAATAACCTTTCTCTACTAGCTGAGCAATACTAAGTAGATTTCTGTCTATTTCAGGTACTAAAAACACATTAGAAATGAGTTTGGTACCTGTTGGAGTGTCAATCAGCACATCACCTCTTCTTATTGCCTTGATATACTGACCATTTCCCACCTTGACTCTTGTACCGAAACTTTTGTCAAGTCTTTTGAAAATAGCAGCATTTGGTGTCATGTGGTTTGTACAACCACTATCTAGAAACCATCCCTTGATCATCCTTTTTTTCTGGCTGCAGAACAGGAAACAACAAACACTTGCTCCTCCTGAGCATCAGTGTCATCATTTCGTTCCGTTATTCACTGAACATTTCTCAGCATGTTGTATATTTCATGAGTTAACACGATTTTTTGCATTTTTTAAATATGTAAGTTCTAACTGTTTTGTCCAGATTATTTTTTGTTGCAATGGTATTGAAATACGGTTTTGATTCCCATTTTCATTCACAGGTACGTCCAGTCTCAATGAGCCAGGTGATGTCTGAGGGTGCATACATCTTATTTTACATGAGGTAGACACCTATCTTCCTTTCCGTGTTTTCTCCCTTATTTTTATTCCCTTTTCCCTTTCTTGGTTTTCTAGCCATGTGGCTGGCTAGATTTTGTCGATATTGCCATACAATGTTACTTCTTAGCAATCTCTTGCATCTTAATTATCACCAATCTTCTGTGGATAACATATAAGTTATGTAATGTTGTGGCTTTAAATGTTGAAACTCGAGTCAGTTTTGTTGCTATAATATCTTTGTCGTGTTGAATCTTACTTTTGGTTTCTGTATCGATGCTCTTTTCTATCTCTTGAAATAATATAATTCTTCCTAAGGTCATGTCCTCGTCCTCAAAGAGAATCCACTAAAAAGAGCATACGGAAGCAAGTTCCTACTAGGCAGCCAGTATCAAAAACGGAGAGGCCTTCACGAGCAGCACAAAGTAAATCAAGCAGCTGCTCTGTTGGCCCCAAGCATGTATCAGATTTCAGTCCCAGAACTGCTACTGGTTGTTACAACCGCAATGGTAATGACATTCTTAGGCAGAGCACAAAGGGTAACATTCTGGAACCTATTAACATGGAGTTCTCCGATGCTACATCAAGCGATTGGTCCCTTTTCACAAGCTCAGACGAGGCTTCTTTCACAACGGAGAGTGCTAGAGACTCATTCAGTACCGTAGATTATGCCGATGCAAGCAATGGAGATACGTTTTCAATCTTCAATAACTTATCAACACCGGAATCCTCCTCTTACAACACGGTTTCTTGTAGAATGTTTTCTACTAGTAGACCCTATACTCGGTTTGCGTTAGAGGAGACGGGTTATGTTTACGATTTGTACTCATCTATGCAACCCGAGAATAGGTATCACGAGAACGTGGAACAGGTTAGTGATTCGTTGTCCGAATTTTCTTTAGCTAGTGACCATGGCTTGTTTGTAAAATACGGGAACAACCCGAAAAATAGTCTTGATAGAACTGATTATGAACCCTACTAGTTCATGGAAATTCTAACCGATAATTGTTTTACTCCATTTTTGTTTTCAATGCTTTGTTGATCATATCAAAAGATGCAAGGAAAAGGAATGTTGAAATTGTTTGTTTTTTTTTTTTTTTTTTTATGAAAATTGTATAGGGCAAGCCTTCTCTTGGGCTTTTTATTTTCTTGCTATGTTACTCCGACTCTCGAATATTGGATACGGGTATGCATTGTTTATGGAAAGATTTAATTTTTTTTATAAATAAATCACATTTGAGTTAATATTAATTTTAAACTTAAAATAAAATTTCGAAATTTAAGAAATTAAATTAAATAATTAATTTCAATATCAAAATAACAAATTGGCTGATACTATTTCAAGAATAATTTTTTTAATAATTTATTTACAAAAAAATTTAAAATTTTCAATTGGATACAATTTTTTTAATACATTATTATAAATTTTATCTGTTTTTTACTTTAATTTTGAATAATTTTTTTTTACCTTGATCAATACTTAATTTTTTTTTTTTTTGTAATTAAAATGAAAACGATTTAGAAGTTGGATGATCAAGATAAAAAAATGAATATGATGTGGTGTGTATAGTCAATTATAGTTAAATATCCCTAAAAATTAGATGATGAAATGGTAGGAATTTCAATTTAGGAGATCAAAATGAAAATGCTCTAAAAATCGAATGATCAATTAAGTAGTTTATTATAATATTTTTGTATAATTGTGTAAATATAAAAATGTTACAAAAATTATAATAAATTATTTAATTTAATTAAAATTTTATGTAATCGAAAACTTATTTTAAAAATTTACCAAAAAGAAAATTTTTTAAAAAAAATTCGTATACGATTTTTTTAATTTTTTTTATAAATTTTGATCATATCATCTCTTTTTTATATAATTTTTAAAATTATTCACACTTTTTTTTCAATTTATAAAAAAATAATGCGTTTCAGCATATTCAAACTCACTTGTGATGATATTACTTTTGAATGTGAGCACATTTTAATTAAAGTTCAATCTCATGCTGTCTGAAAACAATGAAACGTAGTCGCTTTGAAAATGGAAGGCAACGTGAAAGTGAGCACAGTTGCCGCAATTGAGAGTCTTCCCTTTTAATTATTTTCTTTTCCTAAAGTCCTCCACTTTGAAAATAGAAGCCAATGTGAGCACACTTTTTTCTTTTCTTTTTAAGACAGCCACACACTTGTCTAAGTCGGTTGAAAACATTTATCAAGTTTCCTTCCCTTTTGTATCTAAATGAACACGAAATGAACCCAAAATGAACATCTATCTAAATAGAGAGAAAGGACAGAGAGAGAAAAAAAGAACCCGATTTGCTATCATGCTGAGCTTCAATTATTTCCATTAGCTAACCCAACACAACAATAATTGAAGTAAGGATTTGGAGTCGTCATTTTAATATGTTTGAGGACATCGTTTGTTCTTGGTTCCTTTTTTGTTCTTAACCAATGCTCCATGCAAATAATCAGTGTGTTATCCAGAAAAACAATAAAATAAGTAACTACGGAATTTCTAATGGCGGCAGGAGCTTCTTCCTCTTGGATTGTAATTAGACTTTAGATCCTATGTAATCCATTTATTAATCGTTTATCACCTCAATATTACAAACATCTATATTCTAAATCTAGAAAGAAACAAATCAAATAACATCGAATATCCAAATTTCTTTTTTTTTTTTTTTTTTTTTAATAATGGGGGCTTTGGATCTTTTGTCCTCAACAAATGACAGAACATCGATGTATATGATACTGCACCAACTACTAATTCACCAACATTGCACTATATGACTCAGATTCAGTGTTACCACATTGGGATATGTGTCCAGCATAAATATATTCATTTTCTCGAAACTTTCTATACATTAAAAACATCATACTCTCCTATCTTGTATACAAAGAATCTAAATATATATTGGGCACATTTAAGAAAAATGATGAGAACAAATGGTCATTAAAAACAAAATGATCAATTTTACAATATCCTGTCTTGGCTTCTACTATTACATATATTTTTACATTTAATTATATCATAAAAGACTTGGGCAGATCGAAGTAAGGGGAAAAAGAACTAGCAACACGGTAGTGACAGCAAAATTTACGAATGGTCACTGCAAACCAAACATGTAAATGAAATGCTACATCCGAATAAAGGTCAGTGGCGTCTCACTATCCTGCATTTTTACATGTTCAAAACTAAAAATTAACTTAAAACGTCTGATTGAAGCAGAAGGAAATTAAAGTGGAGGTGTCTTGTACCTTCCTAACCTAGAAAGCTCGGGTTCTTCCAATAGCATATCTTGCAATGATTTTACTTTGACATTCTTCTCCTGTACTCCGGAACTATAAGCAAGATGTAAACAACAATTCTCTTTAATCCATGTATAGACAGGATACCACACAAATTATCTATAAAAACTCGGAACCTGATGATCATAATAAATGTTTCTAAATAACATAACTAAACCAATGGTACTTAAAATATCCACTAATGTTTAACCCTGTTGGATATCACTTGAAGCACCCTGTTCGACACAATCAGATATGAGTATAAAGATATGACCCTCCAAGAACCCTCTAAATAAAGAAAGCTCGTCCAAAAGCAGAGCATGAATATTCGAGTTAAGCATATAATGACTTCCTAATTATGCTGCTCTACTCCATGTACAGTGTCGGGAAGAACAGGGACGAAGCCACGAACTTTGTATAAGGGAGCGAAGATAAAATTATAAAATTGAGGGAGCTAAAGCTAAAAAATTTTAGGAGCAGCCAAAAATATAATTTTTCCATTTATACAAGGGGTGAAAGGCTTAAATTTACAATATTAATACTTAGGAGAGACTAAAAATGAAAATTTTGCCATTTAACCAAGGGGCCAAGGCCCTACCAGCCTCTCAGACTTCATTCTTGGTGAAGAAATTATTAAGGATTCGGATACAAAAATAGCATATTAATAGAGACAGTTTATTAAGACAACAATGAAATCCAATAAAGCCAGAAATGCGCACCTATATACATTATCAAGGGAAAGCAGCTTGTGGTGAAGACTGTAATCAGTGCCAACATATGTCACAACTAAGCTACCGGCATCGGGGTGAGGCCAACTCCTAGAAGTAGGAAACCTAAGTATAAATGTCCCAGGCTCTTGCAGGCCTCTGGAACCTTGAAGTGAGAGTTCAGCTTCTTCCTTGGTTATAAATCCTTCTATCCACTTTGGAGATGTAGAATTCCACATTGCATTTACCCGGTCACTAGATAATGTATAAGCTACAGGGTATAACCAACACCACATCTTCTCAAAGTTTTCTTGGGCCATGTATTCTTGGCATCCCGCAATTTTCCGCAGAAGCTCAAAGTCCTGAAACAGTTGTTATCTTACACGGATTTTCTTAATGAAAGAAAATATTACTATTCCTTCATAAAACACATACATCATCCAGATATGACAGTACTTGTGTATATATATTACACACACTTTAGTACGTCATGATTCAACAACAACCAATATGAAAAATTGTCATCTATGAAGGATGTTTTATGCAGGTGCAGGAGATGAGCTTAAGTTTAATCTTGAAAGTATTACAGCAACAAATATAATTAACATAAGCCTATGCTATAAGAAACTGATGCTAGCAGGACTTAGAAAATAGGTCCTCACGGATTAACACATACATTTGGAGGAAATTGCAAATAAGAGTCCGGAAGATCTTTGATTTTGGGGGTTTCTTTTTTTCTACATCCGGATACTTGATCTGTGATATTTTTTTCCCAGAATTGTGATGAATCATGCTTTAATCATGGCATCTAGTAAGAGACCGAACCTCAGAATAATATTCTGATAAGTACGTAGATGAACTGATGAACCAATATTGGGAAGAAATCTATAATTATCGTGAATCAATAGACTGTGCATATAAAGTCCCTTCTCTGTTACTTCCCTCTGATAGCTACATTTAGTACAGAGTTGACTAGAGACTAATTATAGCGTGAACATTAAATTAGCTAGAGATAAATAGATACCTGTTGGGTAAGAGATCTAGATGAGCAGGAAGCGATCTTCATGAATTGCTCTTCGATCTCAAAAACTGCACTCTCCCATTGAACTTGAAGGTTGTTTTGTGATATCAAATTCCAGGCTACCATTCCCTTGTCTATCAATCTCTTTGCCATTTTTATTTGATGCCTAAGAGTAGGCAACAACTTTTTCAATTAGCAAAGGAATAGAAAAATTCAACAATACTCAATATAGATCCCAAAACAATTGACAGTGTTGTATATTTTCCCTATATTCACAATGAAGAGATATCATGATAGGTACTATTACATTCCTCGCTATAACCAAGCATGAATAAAATGATCACTAACAACCCTGTATGAAAGCAAAGCATTCTAAATTACCTATGGTGAGAACATCCGGAGTACAGGGAAACCTGCTCTGCGAATCCTGAAATTTCTTCATCCGAAACAGTTGTTGCAATTTCCTTGAGCAAAAGAGACCTATCAGTCAAGCCCCCCAGGCAGTACCTAAAAATCGTTACATCTGGAACTGAATGTCCCCTGCTTGAAACACTCTTTAAAGCTGAATCTTGGGCCCCAGTGCTCTCTGAATCAGATAGGGAAGTATTCATTTCTTCAAAGTTCTCAGGCCTTGCCTCCAATCTTGACCCAAAACCATTCTCAACCTGATTGTAAATGGTGATGCAGTTGTTTATAAAGTGATTTATGCTCCTCTTGTATTTATGGTCTATAAAGACATAACATGATGTTATGGGAAAAGAAAAAGGACAGAAGTCTCTATATATACCTGATTCTGCTTCGAGGCTAGAGAAGTGCATTCTTCACTGTGTTGGTCAACTGCAGAAAGCTTTGCTTCTCCCAATCTAACCCTCTTTGATGTTGGACTGAGTTTTGCTTCATGTACAGTATTGTGCTTAGGTTCACAAGAACTATCATCTAAGCCAAATGGTTGAGATCCATTGACTGGATGAACTGCAGAGATTTTTTTCCAAATAATAGTAGATGTCCTTGGAGTACGATTCCGAGAGATGCACCGAATTGAAGGGGAGAAGTCCTCAAGGAAACGATATCCCTCCAATTTTGATATACCAAACTTAATACAGAACAGCCTATTCTCACACTTGGACGAGAGCTGAGATAATATCAGAAGCAGACCATAGAGAATCCAATATGTTAATTGATAACAAAAACAAAATTGTTAGAGTCAAATTCTCATTGAATATATACAATTCCCTCAGATTTCTGCTTGATCTTGTAATAGCACGGCTAGTCTTCTCATGGTCAAGCTTAGCTTGCTAAAGTTTAATTCAAGTTCAGACCAAGCACCTCTTTGAGTACCATTTACAAGCTTGAGCTTGGTTTCCAATCAGCCAATATATATCACGCTTATAAGCTGACTTAGATTCTTCAAATTTAAGAACTTTGAACCATAAAGCTTAATACTACGATGAACACTATTATTAGTGCTTAAAATAATCATTAATTATGCATAAATCATAAAAACAAAAAAAAATCATATGAATTAGGTAAACATATGGTCAAAAGAAAAAATAAAAAGGAAAAAGGTGAGCATGGCATTTTATGATTAAATAGAAATAAAACATTGCTAAACCACATTACAAGCCTAACCAAGAATCAAGATATTCGAACTCTTTCTCCAAAAAGCATTAAATTATGGTTGAAACTGAGCATTAACTTATCTTGTGAGCCTAATCAGAATGAACTTGTATTTGTTTCAGATTACATAGATGATACTTCAATTTTTTATTTATTTCCTTGTGTGCCAACCATTGGAGACTCGTAAATTTAAGCAAAACCCAATGTTAACTCAGGCACGCTAGCTAAAATATTGCAAACTTTATGATGAAAAGTAGTTTAGCAGTAATTATAGTATCGGATGGTCGGTTACCATCAGCAAAAGACATAATTCTCAGCAATAGGAGGCCCTAGGAGAATCACAAACTACAGATTAGTTTCTCATGGAACAATTTCTACTGAAATTTCTATGAATACCTAGAAGCATATATATCAAATAAAATATTGCACAAACTAAATCCAATATTACCACCTTGGAGATCTTCAGCTTAAAGGAAGCTCGGCCCTTTGATAGTTTACAAGGTCGATCGCAAGAGGCAAATTCAATTCCATCACAGCTAGCTAGAAGAGGAGGTTCTTCATCATTTGTCTTCTCTACAGGTAACCGGTTATGAGCATACAAAAGTGATGCAACAACCTTTACAACAAATAATGTGAAAATTTTAGGTACCGAAGTCAAAACCAGTACCGCAAAATCAAACGTGAAGACTAAATCACCTCAAGTTCCTTGTTTCCTGGCTGGCCAAAGGTGTTCAATAGAACAACATCCAAGGAAAATATCCTGCGACAAGATGCCTGTGGAAGGGTAAATATTAGAGGCGGTCTATGAGCAGTAACCTTATACCATTTGAGAATCAATAATTATGGTTAAAAATCTGTCTTGTATTATTATATGAAACAAGCAACTATGGTACCATATCAAATGCTTAAGAACATGAGGGCTAAAACTAAAAAGATCACTTACAGATGATAAAAATAATACATTATAATACCACAAAAGAAAAGTGTACTGCTATCATTTAAGGTTAAAACTTTTAGTAAACAAATGTTTAGAACTCCTAGGTGTTTACCTTGCCACCAACAATATTCCAAAAGCCATTGTCTTCTTCAATATCAGAGATGGAAGACTCATCAATTGACAACCTTAGAGGTGGATCCTGGCATCATATTGTCACATTAGAGTTCTAAACCTTAAGGTAAACTTACATGCTATAGAAATCATCAAGGAAACATGAGAACTACAAGTAAAAGTCACCTTAACATACTGCTCCTTTATAGAAAAGGTTGAAGGCAAGACTTTTGCATCATGGATAAAGCCCTGCAAATTACTATCACCAGTAATACCAATTAATGTCATCTTCCTAGAACCATTTGGCATGGAGTTGTCATTTGACAAGGACGAGAGATGCAGCTCTCCTGCAATCTCCCCACTAATGTAAAGCCGCACAAAATCAGAAGAAACCTGACAAGAAAAGAAAAACAGAAATGTTTACATATATGGTAATAGATAGGAAATAAAATTAGTATCCATCTATCAAGTATAGTTGAAAGTATACTTCAGTAAAACCTTAGGCAGAAAGCTACATGTAATGTCTCCATTTTGAAGTGAAAAGAAGAAAAATAAACAGCAGGGATATACAAATTGAGGACTGCTGCCTCAAACAACATTTTCCTGCTCCTATCTGATGTTAAATTTATCTTGTTTTTACCCTTTTTCTTTTTTCTCTTATGCCTTGAGAGATTGGTCATTGGTGATGTACACTATATAACCTCAAAGTTTAATACACACACTTTCCTAATTCCTCTTTGCTCTCTTTTTTCTTTTCGGTTCCTTCTTTTGGTGTTGCTCATTCTCAAATATTCTAAACAATCAACCACTTATCAAACCAAAACAGAATAGATAAATTGTAGTTAAACAGGGATGGGTTCTCAAAAGAAAAGAAGGCGGGACAATAGTCTGAATCTGGCCTTGTATTTATAGAATTTACATAGAAATGCTATTTTCTAGCCCCAATTCATTCATATTCAATGTCAGACCAATAAAATGTTTCAAGTTACACACAAAATAGATAACAAATGTAAGAGCTATTATCCATGAGATCATGTTTAGAAACCAAGGCAACTAAACAAATCAAATAAATACCAGTCCATTTAGTTCACTCATTCCCAAAACTATCTCAAACAATTCAAACATTATGGCAAGATGTTAAAGAAATATATGAAGCTACAAATCAAGATGCAGCTCTCAAACCAATCATGTCCTTTTGTTAGTAATCCAGTCAGATATTAAAGGCATACCTCATATCCAACATGTATCCAGTTGTTTTGAGGGTGTTCAATCTCTGTAGACAATTTAGGAACTTCTGAAGGTAAATCAGTGTTTCCAGGACCAAGAGCTTCATTGAGAAGGCAAGTCAATGGAAAAATCATCAATGTCTTTTCATTAAGAACAAGTAAAGGAGGACTGCTGTTAGTCTCTGCATATACCTATAAAAAGAAAACAAATCAAATTATTAAAAAAATGGAAATTGAAAGCTCTAGTAAAGCTACATGATGATACAGCTTTAAGGGGGAAAAATCATCACAATAATGAAATTGAGATGATGAGTGTTGCTCTAATAGATAATAAAAATAGAGCTGAAGCAATAAAAGAAATTAAAAACTACATTTGGATGCAATTTTTTCTTATTTCTTCCAGTTAACAGAAAATGGCAGTTTCAAAGCATTCACAAAACCATTAAAAGAAACACTAAATTAGACATGGGTATTTTCCTAACAACCAAACAGCAAATTTAGAGTGAGGAAAGAATACAAGAAAGGCAAAAGGAGCCGTTTTTAGCCCCCTTTTAACAATTACCTTGAACACAAACAATTTCTTTTAAAAAAACTCACCAAAAAAAAGTAAACAAATAAATGAGCGATGGGTAATTTCCTTAATCCAAAAAAGGTTAAATTTTGAGAGAAAAAGAGAAACCCAAATAAAAAAGGAGCAGCAGTTTCTAAACCTGTTTAAGTATGGTGGAAGGAAAGGCATTAGAGTTGAAAATATAAACCCAGAAACATAGTATAAAACCCTTTTCTTCATCAACTTCAGTTTCCACTTTGAAATCCTTCAACAAAATGTAATCATCTTCTCCTATTACCGGATTATTCTCACCCATGACTTTCGCCCTTTTTGCTTCAACAAAAGAACAGAAAAACAAACCCAAAACTGAAAACCCCAGGAATTATGAGTCACTTCAAAAGCAAATGATTTGGGCTAAATTAGTACAAAGTGAAGTCAAAATGTTGACAGTTGATGACTTAGTCGATTTTAATATTTTTACAAATAAAAAATAGAGCAAATGCTTAAATTGGGCCAAATTATTTCAACAAAAACAAAGTGGTTCGGGTGTAATAATAAGGTGGGTAAACCACAAAAATAGTCACTTTGATTTGCCTCATGTTACATTTTAGTCACTTATGTTTGAAATGTTACGTTTTAGTCACTTATGTTATTATTTTATTACGAATATGAAGATGAAGATGAAGATGAAGATGAAGATGAAGATGAAGATGAAGAAGAAATGTGTGAGGAAATGGGTTTAGGGTTTTTTCAGTTAAGATTTAGGTTTAAAAATTTTAATTAATTAAATTTATTTAATTAAAATTTTATTATCATCCCATTTGGAAATCCAAGTTGACACTTAAAATCTAATTGGACTGCCATGTAGGATTACCGTTAGGGAAATAATGAAACTTAACGGCACAATGATCACTTCGCAACAAAATAATAACATAAATGACTAAAACGTAACATTTCAAACATAAGTGATTAAAATGTAATTTGAAGCAAATAAAAGTGACTATTTTATAGTTTATCCTAACAAGGTTCCTTGTATTTTAAAAGAAAGTAATCAAGGTTGAATATTACAGACGCATTGTTTGGATGAATATTCATACTTTCTTTAACTCTTTGACAACATATACATAAGTGTTCGAACTCAGGTCTCGTAAGATAAATATCATCTTTTTTTCACTAGAGTCACTCGTTAAGTTCTTATTAAACGAATTAAATATAAATAAAGTTTATTCAATTTATTTATATTCATGAATAAGTTGATTTATGTTGGTTAAAAATTCTTATGAAATTCATATATTATTCTATTAATATATATTAATAAAATTATTACTTTGTGACCTTATTTTATTTATTTATGATATAATTATTAATAATAATTTATTATTTTATATTTAAAAAATAATATATATGTTTATTGTTTGTTTATTATTCATAAAAATTATTCGTGAACATGTTTAATATGATATTGATAAATATGTTTATTTAATGTTTGTGAACCTATATTTTTTTAATACTTATGAACATGTTCAATTAACTTAAATAAAAAAAATATAAAAACACATAATTTTAAATAAAACGAACATGGACATAATTTTGAAATTTTTAATGAACACAAATTAAACACAAATAAATTTAAAAATAAACAAATGAATATGAGTAAAGATCTATTCATTTAAACTCGGTTAATTTTATAACCCTAGATGTGTATAACCAAATTAATTGACCAAATCAAAATAATTTGGTTAATTGATGGACCAGCGAAATAAATTTAATTCGAATTTATTATATATTTTTTAACTTTAATTATGAGTTAATTTAGTTCAAAAGAAAATAATTAACACTAATCAAAATTAATAATGTATTAAGTATCTATAAACCTAATATATATATATATCAAATAAACTTATAATTATCGATATAATGGACCCAAGGGAAAAAATATTATGAAAAATAATATCATTTAGGGTTGCCGTGAATATTATTTTTAATGTAATGTTTATTTTTTTTAATGTAATATATGTAATTTAGTGTTGCCTTTGTGTTATCTGTTGTTCTTGCCTTCTTTTAAATACATTTAAATTAAAATAAAGAAAAAATGACATTCTATTTGTTGTTATTTATAAATTTATTTGAATAAAAAATTAAAAAAAAAAGAGTATATGTTACAAAATTCGGTTAATTTTATTAATGGGTTGAACTAATCGAAATTAATAATGTTTGGCTAATGAATTTTGAAAGAATTTCAGTTTAATTAACAGTTAAAAATTTTAAAACTTTGATTAATTTGACTAATTGTAATTCAATTCAAGTAATAATCAAGTTTACCGTATGAACACTCCTAAATTCATGTAAATAACAAACCTTTCAAAATGATTAAATAATGGTCAAATGTTTTTTTTTGAAGGTGTTCAAATATTAAATTAAAATATAACATGACATTTAATTAAATTTAGTTTTAAAAATATGTTTTAAATACAAAATTTTTTGAATCAACAAGTGATTAGATGCAATGATAAGTCACATTGCATTTCCAGGAGGACTTAGGTTTAAACTTTAGAAGCAATATTGTTGGGATGGACAGTCACGTATCCCAAACATAGATCATAAAACAGACATGAAAAATAACAAAAAAATATAAATTCTTTAAGTTCTAGTTATTTTCGGTAATTGGAAGCTAAAACTAGCCATTTAAATTATTTATTTTGTGCCTTAAAGTCCCTTGAAGTATCAATACATATGAAGAGAGTGTCAATACTTAAAAAAAATAATAGTTAAAAATAAAATATTAACATCATGAAATTAAGTATCGACACCTCGATAACAAGTATCTATATTTTATCCTTCTAAAAAGATCAGTGAAATATGACTTAGAGTTATCAATACTCAAAATCAAGTATTACTAATTAATCATTAAAATGTTCATTTTGTGCCTTAAAATTCAATGCAACATGAGGTATCAATACATATGAAGAAAGTATCGATACTTAAAAAAAAAAAAAACAATAGTTAAAAATAAGATATCAACATCATGAAATGAAGTTTAGGTATCAAAACTTTTTCATTAACTCGAGAACATAAGGTATGAGTAAAATAATAGTTTAGGTATCAAAATATTAAAAAAATTAAAATATTTGTCTTCATCATGTCGAATGTCACCACTTAATCAAGCGCATAGTCAACTGTAGTAAAATAAAATGTGTTCTGTTTTCAATAGATAACATATTTGAACGTATTATTTAAATGTCGGACAATCGAGCCAGACCATTATGGTGGCCTAAGAAGACTTTGGTCTTTCAAAATTTTGAAATTTTTTTTATTTTTTAGAAAATTTTTATTAGATTTTTTAAAAATTTAAAAAAATTAATTAAACCAAAATTTTTAAAAAATAATTCTCATTAAGCTTCTATTCTTTAAAAATGTTTACTACAGCCCAAAAATTAATCCCAAAATCTGTCACTCCCACAAAAAAAAAATATTATCCACATCTTTAAACAACCAATTTTATCTTAAAAAACAATGACACCTTAGAATCAAATGTCAAAATCTTCAATTACTAAATACAAAGAAATTGAATAATTAAAATATATAAAATTTAGATGAAGAAAGGTACTTCTTCCTAACTTTCCTTGCTTATCCATGACAGGAAATAACCATGCTTGCCTTCAAAGGTGGCCCATACTTTAGACTGCTCAACCCATTGTAATTTATTTATTTAATCTCTTATTTTTCTTACAAAACCACATTATAATTGAAGTTAAACATAGATATTAGAATTTAAATATTAAATATAATCAAAATAATTTTTCCCCTTCATTACCATAAAAGGAAGTTACTAAATTCATGAAAAATTTTAAGTTAAAAAAAAAAAACGAAAAAGAAATAGAAAACCTTATAAAACAAAACATAATATTTTTTTTTGTTTGGTTTGATCCTATGAGACATAAATGTTCTCAATTTGTGGGTGAATGCAAAGGACAGGTGACCTTACAATTTTTTTTTAATAAATAATTATTGCAATGTGTTGATGAATCAACAACATCATATCAAAGATCAATTAAAGATTCCAAATATCTATTAAAAAAATTAATTTGACCTATTATTACATTTGATATAATTTAGGGATAAATCCCAAAATTATACATGAACTATGGTTTAATGTGCAATTGTGTACATTAATTTTAATTTGGTGTAATTTTTTACATAAAATTTTGATTTGATTCAATTCTTGTAAATTATTAACACAATTATTTATATAACATCATTTTATAGTTATATATAGCAATAATTCGTAATTATATTTATCCAATATAAAAATAGATTGATGTATTTATTTCTTCAAATGTTTATGATTAAATCAAAATTAAAGTTTCAAGTATATATTTGAACCACAACTAGAGTTTCATGTATATAATTGCATCAAATTAAAATTCATGTATAATTTTGAGGTTTATCCTTATAATTTAATCTTCTATTCTTGTATTTTAAAATTTTTTAAAATTACTTCTCGAAGAATTTAGCCTATTCGATAATTTGAATTGAAACTTGAAATCCAATCGATAATATTGTTAATGAATTTCCGTTAAATTTAGATATAAAATTTGGTTTTAAAAAATAAAAATATAATTAATAACACATATTTCATTTTAAAAAAAGTTAATTAACACTATTATCAATTAGACTCTAATTTTAAATTGAATAAGTCTCGAAATTAAAATAGAAGGACTAAGTTTCAAAAATTCAATGAGTAAAGGGACTAGGAGCAGAGTTAGACCTATATTTTGTATGGTACATGCTTTTTGTCGGTGAGAATCTAAAAGGGTGTGTGCAATATTACTAGACAACATGGGGTACTCCATTTTTCTATTTAGAAAAATAATTAATTTCCAAGGAATTATTTTATTTATTAATCAGTGGTATTATTAATTAATGATATCAAATTTAAAATTAAATTTAGATTACTCAGAGAATTCCGAGTTTTAAACTCTTTTTTTTTTATCATGTAAAATATTTGCACGTGCATTATTATTATCATATAAAAATTTAATTTCTATAATAGTAAAAAAAAATTAATTTCTATAAACTCTTTTATGTTCTTTATTTCCCAATTAATTACATGGAATTAATTTGTTTATTATTTTTAATGAACTACCCACGTAAGTTTATTTATTATTATATATAAAAAAAAAAGGAATTGTAGTTGAACATCCACGTAGTTTCCTTGTATTATTGACAAATTCATGTGAAATAAATAAGTGAAAGACACACTGAAACATACAACTCTACCGCCAATGATCGTGACCTTTCATCGGTATTCATTGTTGTTTACCGTTGCTATTTCTTAATTTAAAATTCCTTTTAAAGTTCAATTAAATTATTTTGTTATTTTAGAATTCAATTTAAAATAAAAATAAAATAAAAAATCACGAAAAATATTGTATTATGTGTCAAATTGTATTGTGTCCTATCAATTAAGAAAAAGAATAAATCAATTTATTTACATTAAATTAAAAAGTAAATCGATTATTTCTATTAAAAAATTTATTCATTTTTACTATTAAAAATAAACATGACTGACATAATAATCAAATGACAACACGTAACGTGACATAATATTGTATTACACCGTTTTAGCAAAGCTACTTGATTACTGTTCCTTGCGAATTTCAAAAAAAAAATATTTATGCACATACTTTCAATTAATGATGTCGAGTAAATCACTGTTGTAAATAATTTTTTGTAATTCTTAGAAGCAAAATTAAAAAAAATCTAGGAAAATAAAACAAATTACAATAAACAAATAATGTATTGGTTTTATTGTAATAAATTATAATCTTTTGATTGTCATGTTGAAATGAAACTACATTGACAAATTATTTAAAATAATTAATAGTATTAAATTAAGTACATAAAATAAAATTTAAAATTTAAATCGAATAGACAAATCAAGACAATTATTTAATAAAAATATACTTTTTGGCCGGAATAATTTCATCAAGCTTTAAATGAGTGATTAGAAACGATTGAAAATGAATAACTAGCACATGATAAAAAAGGAACAACGAAATAAAATAATGGGTAAATTATTAAAATAATCACTTTTATTTATATTAGGTTATATTTTAGTTATTCATGTTTAAAATGTTACGTTTTAATCACTTATGTTATCATGTTGTAATATTTTAATCACTGAGATGTTAATTGTTATTAATGGTGTAACGTTAAGTTGACATGACATGTTAAATCATCATTTCAAACGAAAATTTTAAGTTAATTTATACAATCGATCCACATATTTTTTTCTTTGTGAGGAATTTAATTTTTTCTTTTATGTTATTTTAACTCATTTTTCCTCTTTAATTTTCATTATCTTTTGTTTCTCCCTCTGTTTTTCATTTATTTTAACGTAGTTTTTCTATATTTTTATTCTTTTTGAGGAATTTTAGGCATGTTTTAACAAATGGAAAACATAGAAAAACTACGTTAAAAAAATAGAGAAGCAGAAGAGTATAAAAAATAAAGAAAAAAAGGAAAATTAAAAAACATAAAAGAAAAAAAATTAAATTGCACAAAATAAAAAAAATATAGGGACGAATTGTAGAATTTAACCTAAAATTTTCATTTGAAATAATAATTTAACGTGCCATATTAGTTTATCATTACACCGTTAACGACAATCAATGGTTCAGTGACTAAAATATTATAACGCGATAACGTAAGTAACTAAAACGTAATATTTTAAACATAAATAACTAAAATGTAACACGAATCAAATAAAAGTAATTATTTTGAAAGTTTACCCTTAAATAATAGGTTAAAAAATATAAAATAATGTATTAAATTCATATATATTTTTAGATTTTATATGCTTGTTAAAAATATAAAATTTAAATACGAAATAAATTTTAAATTACAATACTGCCATTATCGTATAGATACAAACCGTACGTAACAAAGTACCGATCCAAACGGCACAAAAAATAATAATATTCAAATCGATGGATAAAAATTGATTTTCAATATTAAAAAAAAAAAAAGAAAGAAAGAAAATTTTAAAAAAAAAGCGAAAAATGTATTTTATATTTCATTCACCACCGATACTCTCTATTCCTCCTTATTATTATTTCTCTCTTTTCTTGAGATCCAAAAGAAACCCAGTTGAGTTCTCTCTTTACTTCATCTCCCAGATCTTGTAGATTTTCATAAGACCCAGAATTCAGGAACTTCTTTAAAACTTTTGGATCTGACGGTGGAGAAGAACAGCTTCTTTTGCGTGGTTTGGTGATAAAAAGTAGGTATAGGTGTTGGGAAGGCAAATGCGGTTGATTTTCTCTTTCTAGTCTGCTGTTTTTCTTGTTCGGCTACCGAGAAAAAAATTGTTCTTTTTTTCTTGTTTCTGTTTCTGGGTCTTTTGGTTTTAGTGAAGGAGAAGTAGAGGGAATAATAAAAAGCAAAAACAAAGAAGAGCTCTTTTTGGTATTTTCTTAATTTGGGTTGAAGAAAAGATGCAACAAAATCAGTTGAAGAAGGTTAGTTTCTTTTTCTTTCTTCTAGGGTTGTAAATTTTGTTAGTTTTTTTTGTTTTTAAATTTAAAGCTTTTGAAATTTTAGGAATTTTAAGATCTGGGTTAAATGCATTTAACATGGATTCGACAAAGAAAATTTAAAGATTATTCTTTCTTCTTGATGTCTTGTTGGAAAAGATCTTGCTTAGGTTTTATCGATTTTAAGGTAATTGAAATTTATGTTAATAAACCTTGTTATATTCTATTTAAAAGTTAAATTCATAAAGTTTATATTTGGTTAGATGTTTTCTTTTAATTTATTTATAAGCTTTGGTGTTAATATGCTCTGAGATTGAACAGGCATAGTTTTGGAACTGATTAGAGCTTAGAAAATATTAGATTTGAGTTCACATTTTCTCTATAATGAAGAAGCTAATAGTAAAAAGGAAAAGAAAAGAGATAGAACCTTGATTTGTTCTTCAGTTTCAGGCTATTCAATCAACTTGGAAGTTTAAAAAATGTTGAAACTTGTTCTGCATTTGTAGCTTTTAAAGATGCTTTAGTTGGATGATCATGATTATCAGATTGATGCAATTTTATTGTCTTGTTTTATTAGTTAATAGGAGTAAATGTAAAATGTTCATTGGATTTTAAAATGTTGGAATTCTTTGAATTACATGAAATACTTAATGTTGTAAACTTGAAGTGCCTTTTTTTGGTAATATGATAAAGATGGTTACTGATATTATTGGATTCTTTTTAATCTAGTTTTCTTTACTAAAGGCGGTGTTGATTTTGTTTCTGGTTTTTTCTCAACTGCAAGAAATGAATATATTTTGATAGATTCTTTGTGCTATTTTTGACTAATATAAATGGTGAAGCTAAGAAAGAACATTTGGAACCTCATTCTGTTCCCCAAAGCAAAGACTTTTCGATTTATTCTTAATGTCTTAGTTTTGCATCTTTGAAGGTTACTAATTTTGGATTGATTAGTTATCTTTTGGAGGCAATCCATGCAAGGATTTGCATGCATTTGTAGCATCTGAATCATCATTCATTCCTGACGTATTAAGTTCAATTCCACTTAGACCTATGTATTTTGGTCGAAGGCGAAGTATATATGCATGTTAGTTGTTATCCAATTATGTCATACTAGTAGCTTTGGCACTGGTTTTTGTTTTACCTTTGGCCCAGTATTGTTGCAGCCGCTACTACTTTTCCCTCTTTAAATTCATATATATTTTACGTATTTTATGTTCTGTGGGATCCAACAATGCATGATTCTGTTGATTTTCATGCACTTGTTGCTGCTACTTTTTAATTTTACTTATGGTCGAAAAATGCATGATTCTGATCGAGTTTCTATTTTATTCTTCAGGAGCTAAAAGAGATGGACTTTTTCACTGAATATGGGGATGCCAACAGGTACAAGATTCTTGAAGTCATTGGTAAGGGAAGCTATGGAGTAGTTTGTGCAGCGCTTGACACACATACAGGTGAGAAAGTTGCAATAAAGAAAATACAAGATGTATTTGAGCATATGTCCGATGCAATTAGGATTTTACGTGAAGTCAAGCTGCTTAGGCTTCTTAGACATCCCGACATAGTTGAAATTAAACGTATAATGTTGCCACCATCAAAGAGGGAGTTCAAAGACTTATTTGTTGTTTTCGAGCTCATGGAGTCGGATCTTCACCAAGTCATCAAAGCTAATGATGACTTAACACGGGAGCATCACCAGTTTTTCCTTTACCAAATGCTTCGTGCAATGAAATATATGCATACAGGTAAAGCCCTTCCCATCCCTCCCCCATCCATTTCTGCAATGTTTCACTTGCAATGTTTTTAGTGAAAAGTGGAAGTTCCTCTTTCTTTCATAGAAATAATTTTATTTGCTTCGGTTTTTGTTTCCTAGCCTTGTCATCTTTACATGTTTTAATTGAGAGGAAATTGGTTGTGGTAGGGTGGTGTAAGTAACTGCAAATTTATACTGATTTGTAAGTTCTTGATTTCAGCCAATGTGTACCATCGTGACCTTAAACCGAAGAATATACTGGCGAATGCAAATTGCAAGCTTAAAGTTTGTGATTTTGGGCTAGCAAGAGTTGCATTTAATGATTCCCCAACGACAGTCTTCTGGACGGTATGCATTATTTTATTTTTTGCATGCCTTCATTTTTTTCATAAAGAAGAGTGGATATGAATATTTAACATAATTGTCTTTTTCCAATGCACCTTGCAGGACTATGTTGCTACACGGTGGTATAGGGCTCCAGAGCTATGTGGATCTTTCTTTTCTAAGGTAGGACTTTTGTGCTGTATGTGACCTTTAGTTTAATATGGTGAAGCGTGATATATCGTATTATGGACCAAAAGCTTGGCGGAGATTTGTTGTTTGGCATCATCTAGTTCACTTACGAGTTCAATGTGTCAGATTCGTGTTTTGGTGTTAAAATTTTGTTCACCGTTTATCTTATTTTATTATTTCGTTTAATGATTCTCATTACATTAAACCATGGACTATATATATTTTTGTTGGAGTGCAATCATCGAGATACTACGTCTTATTTGAGTTATTTACATAGAAAATCAACATGTTTTCTTAATATGTATAAAGAACACTTGAGTGTTTTTTAGTAAGTAGTAATGCCTAGATTAAAATAATTCTTGTTCAGGGAGGACTATGACTCTCCTGGAAGTTGAAATATCTGTCGTTCAGGTAATTGTGTCTGGTTATGTCTGTTTCACTGCAGTGCTTTACTTGGGGTGTTGCTTTTAAATATTAATTATTTAAGTCTTGATTTTTGTCGAAAACTTTGTGCAGTATACTCCGGCTATAGATATTTGGAGCATTGGCTGCATCTTTGCCGAGGTATTGACGGGGAAGCCCCTATTTCCTGGAAAAAGTGTTGTTCATCAGTTAGAATTGATCACTGATCTTATAGGGACACCTTCACCAGAAACCATTTCCGGGGTACAGCAACTTGCTCTTTCTCCTTTTTGTTGTGTGCGTAAGCGTGTATGTGCTTGTTTTGTTACAAATTGGTGATTCTGGTTCACATAATAAGTGCAGGTTCGAAATGACAAAGCAAGAAAATACTTGTCTGAAATGCGGAAAAAGAAACCTGTGCCATTTTCCCAAAAATTTCCAAATGCAGACCCTTTAGCAGTACGGTTATTGCAGAGGCTGTTAGCATTTGATCCCAAGGACCGGCCAACCGCAGAGGAGGTGGGTTTATCTTGTTTTTAATGCCGTAAAAATGGTGTCTTCTATATGGGGCTTTTTTGGGCATGTCGATGTTGTGACAGAGTTTATCCGTTCTTTTCAACATACTGAAACTTTTCTGTATTAATTTAACAGGCATTAGCTGACCCTTACTTCAAAGGCTTGTCTAAAATTGAGAGGGAACCTTCTTGTCAACCAATTTCAAAACTAGAGTTCGAGTTTGAGAGGCGACGGGTGACAAAGGAGGACATTAGGGAATTAATTTACAGGGAGGCACTAGAATATCATCCTCAGCTGCTCAAAGACTACCTGAACGGACATGAAGGATCCAATTTCCTTTATCCTAGGTTAGAATGCTTTCTAATTGCATAATCTAGTAATCATTACTTATGATTTTTCGTATCTTGTTTTATTGCTTCGATTTAGTTCACTTGTTTATATTATGGTTTTTTCATTACAGTCCCGTCAGTCAATTTAAAAAGCAGTTCGCATATCTCGAGGAAAATGGTGGTAGAAGTGCTGTTTTCCCTCTGGAGAGGAAGCATGTGTCCCTCCCAAGGTATTACATGTTCCTGACAATTGGGTTTCTATGTTAGTTGGCCCCGGGTCTGAGTGTCGTATATGGTTATATATGTCCAACTTTTATTCTGTTTATTGCAGGTCTACCGTCCATTCAATTGGTATTACTCCAAATATACAATCAACTTCAGTTTCGTACGAGAATCGACAAGATACAGAAGCGGATGCCTGGAAAGCAATGGATGTAATTTCTAGTAAACCAAAGCCAACACGGCCTCCGCCTAGGGTGCCTTCAGGTATGAATGCTTTCTGTCTTTCATTTCTATTGGTCATTGAATACTGAAACCGGATTTTGTAATAGTTTCATGGATATGTTATCCCATTTGATGTCAGTCTGAGCCAAGTACTTGTTATGGCTTTATTTTCCCTTTTGTTTGTTTTACTATTTTGCTGAGCCAGAAGCGTTATCCTTTCGGTACAGCAAAGCCCGGGAGAGTTGTCGGATCCGTTGTACCATATGAGGACGTGAAAAACATTAAAGATGGTTACGACGTTAAGAACTTCTACAGAAACGCTGTCCCTCCACAGAATATCTCCCCCCATTGTTTCCTCAATCAAGAGAAATCCGGAACACAGGGCGACAGGAATCTGCAAACCAAACCGCAACAACAGTTTAGCATGGTGGCAAAACCAGCCCCAGGAACTGCCTTCGATATGAACAGCAACCCCTATTACAGAACTCAGGCAAAGACAGAGCAAAGGTTACCTATTGATGCTAAACTTCTCCAGGCACAGTCGCAGTTCGGTGCAGTTGGTGCTGCAGCGGTCGCCGTAGCGGCGCACAGGAATGTCGGGACAGTTCATTATGGATTGTCTTGAACCAGGATTTGTCTTGTCGATGTCGGCTAGATGGATCAAATTAGAGAGAGAGGTGAGGTGAGGTTAGCTGAGAGTTCCTTTGTGAAGGGTGTTTGCTAGTTTCCCGTTTATCTAATTTATGTCCTGTAATTAGAATGTTGTATCATTGAATTCTCTCAGTGAAATAAATTGCTTCCTTTTTCGTAGGATACTCGTTGTAATGAAAAAAATACAAGCAGTTTTTCACCCCATGATTTTAATGGGTATATTTAGAGCAAGTAACCAGACGTTTGTAATAAAAAAAATAATGAAAAATATATTAAAAATTAAAAATAATAAAAAGAAAATAAAACATTTATAATAAAATATAAAAATAATGGAACAACTAATATAATGGAGTGAAAAGAAAGCAAAAAAATAAGGAGTAATAAGGAAAATAATTTTATTTAAATGAAAAAATTGAATTAGGTAAAGTTAATTATTTATTATATACGATGTTTCGAGTTTATATAATTAAAATTTTATTGACTTGTTATATAAATAAAAAGATAAAAATACTTTATATATAAGTAATTTAATAATTTTTAATAATTTCATAATCAATAAATAATAATTTGATCATTCTCTTCATAAAAAGGAAAAAATAAATTCATCATTCCAACCATGCATGCCTCGTGAATTGTCATTATTAACCTAAATCGGTGGTGATACATTCCCAACGGCTAAAACAAGTGACGACGGTAGTTCTCATGTGAAAGCTCCCTCTTTTCCACTGTAATAATCTAAACCCAGAATTTTATATATTTATATATCCTATTATTTTTAATGTTATACAAATTTTAATGTTTTCGTACCGTAAACGCACATTGATATTACCATCTCGTAACCCAACAAATATTTCATCATTTACATACATGCATTATACGTTTCACCGCAGTTTATCTTTAATTCCTTAGAACCCATGGAAGCATTGTGGAGTTTAGAGGAGAAATGGAAGCTTACAACACAGGAAGCAGTCATCGTCTTCGTTTGTGCTGCATCCGCCATTGTTGGTCTTTGTGCTGCCACGGTTCTCAAAAAGAAAGCTCGAAAGAAGCAGGTGGTGGACGGAGACGCGGACGGAGATGGTTCGATGAATGCGAAGTGGTGTGAGCCGGGTTGCGGTTGGGTTTCGAAAAAGGTGTTGATGGGATCAGTGATGTGGAGTGGGGCTAAACGGTGGCGAGAGAGGAGTTTTAGGTGGGAAGAGAGGCCACCGCCATTGTTGGGATTGGAAGAGTATGCAGACAGTGTGGGGTGGCGAAGCCATAACTCGGATTCGCCGGTGTGGCAAAGGCCGATACTTATGGGGGAGAAATGTGAGCTGCCGCGGTTTAGTGGGCTGATTTTGTATGATGAAAGAGGGCACTTGCTTGATGATTCCCTCAAGAGAATTTCCGATCAGGCGAACGATAATCAGGTGATTATTTTATCAGTTTCTTCCATTGCTAAAATCAATAACTTCACTTCCTACAAAATATTAAACCATGCGTATAGTAAAGCTTAAACAAATTTAGGTTTAATATATGTTTTGGCCCTTTTACTATAGTGAATTTTTCACTTAGTCTTTTTACTATTTTTTTATCACTTTTCTCCCTCTACTTTTATTTCGTCCATCCCTTTAGTCTCTTGATCATTCCTGCTAAAAATAAAATTCCACATAACCATTTAAGTCAATCAAATGCGAACATATGGAGGGTCAAAGTGAGATTTGTTTTTAGTAGAATATAGGGGACAAAAGTGAAAATTTCACTGCAAGTCAAGGGGAGAACATGCGAGCAGATGGGAACTTTTTAATGAAAGTAGAGGGGTAAGGTGACCAGAAAATTAATCGAAGGGTCAAAATGAAAATTTCACTAAAGCCATTAGTTAAAATTTAGCAATTATAGTAAAAAAAAGTTTACTTTTAAATGATAATAATTTTTTAAGTTTAAAAGCTTGGACTTCTAAAGCAAACTGATAAGCTAAAGGGATTGTGTTTTAGCTCGATATACCGAAGCTTATTATTTTTTTATTTATGAGTTGCGGTGTCATTATTAATAGTTTTAATTATTATGTAAAAAAAAAAATTTATCAGAACTTATAATAAGATTATTATTTTATCTTTTTAATATTTTTTGGTAATATTTTACTTGATAGAATCTTTTTTAAACAATATCAATGCTATAATTCGAGTGACTTAATATTTGATTCAAATAATTCATGAACTTAATTAACTTTTTTAATTTTTTATTTAAATTAATATCGAATATAAATAATAAAATTTGAAGTTGAACATAAAAATTAAAATTATTATTTTACTAAATAGATAAATTCTGAATAAAATTATTCAAATCAAGTTGAGTTTCTTACTACTTCAACTTGGTAGCATTACATTGGATTCCCTACTAATATATTATTGGTAATCATTTTCAGGGAAAATCCACAGGAGTTGTGACAACAACATTGAGGGACCTGCTTTAATTTCCTTACAAAACTAGCTTGTAACAAGAACAAAGTTTTTCAGGAATGTAATTGAAACTTTTCTCATGTACAAAATTACTCTATTAGGCCTTGCATTTCGAAACAAAATTAAAAATCGAAAAATAGGTTCGCTAAAAATAGAAAATTGGAAAAACGGAAAATCCATAGGAACATATTCTTCTCATGATTTAGCCGAATATTACCCATGTTGCTCCGACTCCTTATTTAAGTTCGGCTTTCTACTTATAGCAGGAGACCACTTTCACCAGGATTGAATCGAATCAGCACATTTTTATTTACATGTATACACACTCCAAATATATGAATTTTTTTTTTTAAAAATCGGATAAACTCGTGTTGAAATATATATCTGCATATGATATTTATGCCCGAATTCGAATAACATAGATCGCTCAAGTTCATCACCTGCAGACACATACATTCAAGTGTACACAAATTCTGTTGGAAACTTGTATGATGCTAAAACAGTAGCAATACGGAAACGAGTCGATCTCAAACCGAAATGAATTTTTGCTTTGCTCATACATGGAAAGCCTAGACACTTGTCCGTAATAAACAGGAGTGTCGATGAACAAATTTGTTTAGACAAAGAATCAGAACGTGTTCGGAATTATACAACGAATGAAACCATACATCAAAGGTTCCCATCACTATACACACCTCAACATCAAAAAACTTTCCAGTTACAAGCGGTTGAAAAAAATCAAAGCGTAAAAACGGTATATAGAAGCAATTACCTTTCCGGGAGAAAGCAAGAGTCACGCTTGTGACACCATGAGTGGTTCATTGGATTCTTCCATGGACTTTGTTTTATAATGGAAGTACAACGCAAGTTGTAGAATCCCCAATATAGTTCCGATTCCATTTGGAACCTGAAAAAACAAAGAGCCGATTTTAATGCATAAAACCAACAACATTTATATATATAAAAATAAAGAATCTAACGTCGATGTTAGAGGAAGCTTACGTAAACAAAGGCATCAAAGTTAAAGATGCCGTATAGGAGGAACGAAGTGCTCATCAAGAATGTCGAGAGGGAGAGATAGAATGGCATGAATTCAACACTCCTTGTTCGAATTACTAAATTCTGGGAATAAAGTTTGTGTTAGAGATAACATGTCATCAATAATATATATTTGGAAACAATCAAATGTAGCGCTTTTGACTGATTGACTTACTATTATAAACAAAGGGGAAGCAAACATTGATATGAGAGAAGCACAACTTAAAAACCCGACAAGGATCCATCGTGTTGCTCGGTCAGTTATCTGCAAGCTCCCAGCAACTATGATAGCCAGTAGGCCAAAAACTGCGAGTAGCATTCCGAGCATTCTCATCTGCCATCAACACAAATCATATGGCCAACAGTAGAAAACAACACCTATATTAGCTGGAGCTTTCGTTTTTCTTAAAGTTCTTATTTCGACACACATAAAAACATGATATAAGGGTATGATCCTTGTATCCGGAACAACTAATGCAAATAAGTTTGAAAATTTCAGATAACCTTTTTCTCTTTATCGGCATATACAATGAAGGTGACAATGTAGGTTATCTGAAAAACTGCACCGATTGAATTAACCGTCATAACCAGTAAGTTGTCATGAGATACCAGGGGCGTGCCATACCACGTGCAGATCAAGCAGTTCAAGAGGGCATATATGTAAGGCAATCCCGAAAAACTCTCGGTGGATTGGTTTCTGATAATTCTTTTGAATGTGGGTCTGAAAAGTTAAAACGAAAAGCAATAATCGGAACTAATCAGAGGATAAGATATAAGAATCTATTCCTTCATAAAACAAATTCTTACAATCTGGATTAAAATACTTAGAAAGTAGAACATACATGGGTGATACAAACAGCCCGAAAGCAAAGATGTTCCCTGAAATAAACAAGGATCGATTGAGATCAGACTGAAGTCATTTTATATGAATTTTCCCATCGAAACTTGCATATAAAGCAAACAAACTCAATATATCAAATCATCAGATGGCATTTACAATTATCGAGGACCAAAAGGCATGTTGCCTCAAAGAACTACTATTGGTCCATGTAAAGCATCCGTACCGGAGATGGCAATACTTTTAAGAACCAAGAGACCAATGGTCAAATAACAACAAACTTTCACAAGTGCAATCGAGTATCGAAAGGTACATTGCCTCAATAACAACCATCGGAACATGTAAAGCATCCCTACCAAAGATGGAAACTCCATTCGGAACTTAGAGACTTATGGTAGAAGAAAAACAAACAAACTTTCATACGCTAATTAAGATCAAAAAAACAGGACAAAACTCTTTTCTGCTCCAAAAAGTCGGTTCAAACATTATCCGAGCCAGACGCACCATACCGTATCAAGAATCAAAGAATAAAGGGGAAGCCAGGGTGATCTAAACATTGACCATATTACAATTTTTAGTTGAGAGATTCCTATTTGTACTAAAACGAGCAATAACCTCACAGATTTAGACATGACAGTAATTCAATAAGAGGAACACAGATAAAACATGACATGACATGAAAAATATCACATATTCTAATCATTCCCTAATTTCTGCAAATAAAGTTCAGTTTCTCAGAATCAACTTAAATCCAGAAAAAAAAAGTACAACTTTTAGGAATTCCAACAACAAAATCAAGCTTTTGTTCAACTTTAAACAATACCCAATTCCCAGCAACATTCAAAAAAAAAAAAAAAACTCTTGATGATCCCATCCCTTAAGCTCCAAAATCTTCAAGAATGGACTAATGGGGCCATTTTCAAATCAAAAAAATTAAAAAAAAAGTATTAATCAAATTAGTCCATCAGAATAGACTAATGGGTCATTCTTAATTCAATCAAAAAAGGAAATTTCTAAAAAAATTAAATGAACTTTACAGGAAATAAACGAAGAAGGAAGATTATATTACCAGCGATTCCAGCTGCATCTCTGCAAACTGTGAGGGTACCGTTTGGAATAGAAAAAAACATGAACAAGGGAATTTTCTTACAGACACAAAGTTGGAAGAAGAAGAAGAATAAAACCACAAAAACAAACAGACCACCAAAATCCAACCAAAGCTGAATAATTTATATAGAAAAACAACGAGCTCCCTAGTCTTATCACAGATATTTTTCAGACAAATTGTTTTTTTTTTTCTCTCTGAATTCTTTTATCTTTTTTCTCAGAGTGTTCTAGTGGGGCACTATTGCATATGTATCTGCGAAAATAAATAAAAAAATGTGGGGGAATCGTGCTTACCACATACTTCATCCCTCATGTGTTACCAAAATTGCAATTATAATATACACCATAAATGTCGGTTATTCCATTCAAATTTATTGTTCTAATAATTACATTATGTTAGTTTAAATTTAATTATAAAATATGAAAATATTTTATTATTTTCTAATAATGAAATGATCATTAGTATTTTTAACTAATTTATGTTTGAATTTTAAAAATAATATTATTGAAAAGAGAGTTATGAACTTAAAAAATAATTCTTGTAAGATATTTATTGAATTTTTAGTTTTAATATATATTTTTATTATTTAATATTTTGTATTTAAATTTAAGTAAATTATCTAGTTGGTCACTCAACTTCTAAACTTTTTTTTATTTTGGTTATCCAAAAATTTTTTTTTTTTTTAAATATTGGTTGAATTAAAAAACATTAAGAAGTAATGTGAAAAAACGGTAGAAACTAAATTAATACTTTAAAAAGTTGTTAAATTGTAATTGTTTATCCCCTTGTCGAGTTCTAAATAATTTTTGTTCAATATTAAAATTTTCAATTTCAAAATATTAAAATCAATTAAATAATTTATTTAAAAAATTTATCTTTTAATAGTGCCGATCAATTTGTTATTATAATATTAAATTTAATTAATTTGATTTTCTTCTAAATTTTAAAATAATATTTTATGTTTTAAAATTAAAATTAATTTAAATAACTCATTTTTAATAATTGTGTATGAAACTTAATTTTTTTTTAATTTTATGATATTGAGCCTTTTATACTAAACTAAAAACAAATAAAACTTTTAAAATAATCATGATGTGACATTTATAGTCAATCACTATAAAAAAAATTAATGATAAAGTGATTAAATTATAACACCATAAAAATTGAGTGAAAAAATTACAGAATTTTTAAAATAAAAACACTCTAAATTTTGGGTTTTTTACCTTTCAATTTTTAATTAACATGAATATATCATAAATTAAATAATAATTTATTTATGTAGGACAAAAATGTTAAAGTAATTCATTATGCCGTATCTTCTTGTTTTTCACTAATAATTATTGATGCTTGGTTTTTTAATGAAAAAAGGTTATTTTATAGGTAAATTATATTGAAAATTATTAAATTATTAGTAAATTTATAATTTAATTTTAAAAAATTATAAAAATAATCATTAAATTATTCGAAAGTTTTTATTTAAATCATTAAACGATTAAAATTACTCTTATATGATTTTTTTGTTCGTAGTGCTTGCATAAATTAAAAACCTTTTTTTCCTCTCTTTTTTCTACAATTCTTTTTTTTCTTAAAAATAGTTTTGAATGTCATGAATCTGCAAATCAAAATTTAAGTGATTTTTTTCTCCGATCTCTCCTATTGATTGTCAGATTGACTTGGATATAATATATTCTATCTGTCGATAGGTACTGATCTACCATATCAATTGTTTAATTGTCGCTTAAAGTTCATTAATTGAACTCTAAAAAAAAAACCTAACAGTCCAATAATTTAAATAAAATTTTTTGAATAATTTAATGATTTAAATAAAAACTTTAAAATAATTTAATAATTATTTTACAATATTTTAAAATTAAATGATCAAAACATAAATTTAATAACAATTTAATAACGTTTATTGTAATTTACCTTTGTTTTGTTTGGTTAAAAATATGTTTTCAAGTCTTTAGATACTTGGTTCAAAATTTAGTACTCCAATTTCCATTTCAAGGAATTTAATTTTTTTTCCGAATTTAATACATATTATGAATTTGTTTTATTTTTCTTTTTTTGTCTTTTGGCTATTTTATTTGACACGTGCTTTTTAGTTGAAAATGACAAAGAAAAAAAAAAAAGAGTTTAAGACAAAGGATGGTGAGCTGGAGGGATCCATGTAGTTTCTCCAAACCAGTTGTCAGTCTTATCCATTTAACATTACTGTTATTATTATTAAGTCGATTGATTTTAGAACTATATCTAATAATTTTATTATTTTATTTTGTAACTTTTGTAGGATTTTCACATTCATTTTTAAAATAATATTTTTTATCGATTAAGATTTAGTTCAATTGATATCGATATTATTATTTATATAAAAAATCATAAATTCAAGCATGTTAAAACGTAATTAATTTTTTATTAAAAAGTTGAAAATAAATTATAAGTAATTCTAAATACAATTAGTATCAAAATAATAATATTTTTATGTTATTTTTGAATATATCAAAAAGTCTAATTAATTATTAAAATATAAAATAAATTGTATTCTTTATCAATAATATTACGGGTTAATCGAATATCTACTTAAATGATAAAAGATAAAATTACGCTGATTTTATGAAGTAAATAATATTACTTTAAGGAAGTTTTTGTTATTTTATCTTTTATATAAAAAATAAACACATATAATAAAATTGAACTCATGCATTTTTATTTTTTTTAAATTTACATTTTTACCGTTCAATCTAAACTTCAATTATTGTTTATGCCGATTTTTATAAATATATTTGATACATAATTTTATTTTTTGTATCACAAATCAACATAATACTAATTAAAAAAATCATGATAAACAATTAAAGTACATTTAATATTCTTAATATAATTGATTTACTTATTTAAATTTTCATTTACTTATAATTTAAACTATTTTTATTAATAGTTTTAAATTTTATGTTTCATTATTTATTATACATTATTTTAAACGTATATTTATATTTTTAAATACATATTTTATACATCCATACATATAATAAAAGTTTTAGTATGATTGAAATGTCTAACCCTTTAAAAAAATTATATTTATTAAATTATGATTTTATTTGTTTTTAAAATTACAATTATATACTTTTGAGTGAAATTAGTTATATTTTGTAAATTTTATTAAAAAAATATATTTTGTAAAATTGATTGTTAAATCGAATTATAGTAGCGTGTACGTAATATTTTTTTTAATGGAAGCGTGCGCATCAATCTTCATTTTTATAACACATTCTCAATTTGGGATTTATTTATTTATTATTTATAAAAGCCAACTCATTTTTTCGATTTGTTTAATTCAACTCTTTTTTATCTATATTATCTATACTTGCTGTAAAAGCAAATCAAAATTTGCATGGAATTGCTTAATTAAATACATCAATGTGGTTATGGAAACACGTAATTGAATTTCTTTTAAAAAAAGGAAACACGTAATTGAAATTTAAAAAAAAACGTAATTGAATTCAATGAAATTTTTTTTAATTTATTTGAGTGTTAGTTAAGGTATAAAATTATATTGTTATGAAAAGAAAAATTATACAAGGAAAGGATAAATGATTTTTTATTATCAAAAGAAAATATCACAATATAATCAACTTTAAGTATTAATTTAAAAATCTTAATCATCACAATGTTATGCATTGCTTAACAAAGTTCTTGAAAAATTTTTCATACGACAATCATTCTCATAACTAAACTTGTTATATCATCCGTCACCCAATTTTTTTATCGATTTACATGAAAGTTATCCATTTGCTGCAAATATTCCTTCACTCTTTTCGTTAACAAACTTTAATACAAAATTTTACCATTCAAAAAATTTACTGTTTATATGCAATCCATTTCAATGATAACCTTCTTACCACACTTATCTCATGCTAGCTTAAGGTTCTCAAAGGCTTCTCATAGCTCAACTTCAAATATAAGGTAGACCCTACCTTACGAGTCCTTGACCATTTTTTCGATTACGATAATCGTTGAATCATTACACATAATCGTATCAGTGTTCATCTTGATTCACTTCTCTTCAGACACCACACATGGTTTTAGAATTTATTTAAGTATTTAATTATAAAAAAATTTGTGTACTATCAATCATGGTTTTCAATTCATAAATTTTTGTACATCAACAATTTAGTTTATTTTTTTACATATTTATATTATTTTAAGTTGTATTTAAATTATATTTTATTTTACGTTTGTCTTTATATATTTCCTATTTGCATAATTTATAATTATGATTTGTATTATAAATTTATGTAATTTTATAAAAAATCAAATTTTTATAGATAATGATGCATTATTCGTGTCACATCTATATTATTTGCAAGGGAGAAATCAGAATATTTTTAGGGAGTCGAAATTAAATTGTAATTTTTATGATAGTAAAAATGTAATTTTTAAAGAATTAAATTGAAATTTTATTATTTTTAGGAGGACCAAAGTACAATTTTATCTTTATTAATTTAACATTTAAAAAATTTAAGAGCCTAAATGAAAAAAAATTCTATTTTAAGAGGGGCAAAAGCAATTCACCCCTGATTATTTGTATGTTATGCGCAGGGGGTTGGCAAGGGCCCTAGTCCCCTTGAAATAAAAAAATTTTCATTTAGACTCTTAAAATTTTTTAAAATTTTAAATTAGTAAAGGTAAAATTATACTTTGAACCCCTTAAAAATTATAGAATTTTAATTTAATATTTTAAAATTACACTTTTACTATCGTAAAAATTACAATTTAACTTCGTCCCCTTAAAATTTTTTTCTGATTTGCCTCTGATTATGTGTGTATGAATTATTTTTTAAAGATGTATTTATGTCATTTTGTGTATCAACAAGCTAACTAATTTATGTCAGTTTGTATTTATGTCAGTTGTATTATTATCGTAAAAATGAATGCCAGCTATATTTTTCTCAAAAAAAAAAAACTTTAATCTAATTTATTTAAACGTAAGGACGGCATATTCTTACTATTTATACAAGCTAACTAATTTTCTAATTGTTATCCCACTTGTACACCAATTCTGTTCAATTCACTTTTTATTAATATGAAAATAATACGAGTATATAAACATATAAATAATTATTAACAATTTTAGAAGTTTTTTTTTATGTTTTTTTTATTGTTTAATAAGTATTATTTTTATAAGTTTTTGTTTACTCTTATAACATATTTTTCAATGTTGTGTTGTTTTTGCAAGTGGTTTTAGAGATAGTTTTGTGATTATCTCTTTTAATTTGGTGGATACTCGGTAATTTTGTTAATTTTACTTGCTGCTTTGGATCATCCGAAGTTGATAATTTTTTTATCATATTTAATGCTTGCAATCATTTTAGATATACCGTGTTTGAGTTATGATAAAACAAATTGTCAATGTATCATAGTATTTTATTGATACTAAAATTGAAATTTTTATTGTATTAATGAAATTTGTCTTTCAATTTCACTTAATACAGATATTTATTATTATTTTTTAAAATTATATGATTTTATTCATAAAATGAATGCATTTCACATGTAAACTTCAATTATTTTTTCAATAGGAACATAATATGAGTATACAAACCTATAAAAAAATCATATACCACGAATTATTAAAGAAACTTATATAAATATATAATACATTAAATACGCAAATTGCTTGACTATACGTATAGATGTGTAATGCTGGAGATATTCATGAAGCATTTGGTGTTATTTTTTTTATATTATCTTATATTTTATATTATTTTTCATATTGAATTTTCTCAATGCTAAATAAATATAAAAACTTGAGATTGTGTTTTCTGTAAAAAGGCTTGTTGGGTCTATAATCCACTAAGCCTAAATTAGCCATGGATAGGCTTCAACTAGACCTGCCACGTCTACTCCACTTGGATCTAACTTGAATTATTATTTTATTAATAAAATATTTTTTGAATTTAATGTTAAAAGGTAATAGAAATGTTATTAAAAACATATTTAATGTTTTTATTATATTTTAAATAAATTTAGGTTAAATTCAAATAAGTTTAAATTCTAGAAAATATAATTCAACTTTCAACCAGGGGCGAATTTGTTTTATGAATCAATTTGTTCGAAAAAATTATAAATATAAATAGATGAAAACACTACAATTAAAGCACTAAATCCAATAATAATTAGATATGTTCAATCGGTTAACCGGTCGATTAATCGAACCAAACTATTATTAATCTAATTAACCAAACTTTTTAATTTTTTAACCATTAATAAAACCAGAATTTTTTCAAAAAAAAAAAATTAATCGAACTAAAATATTTCGACTAATTCGATCGATCATTTAATCAAATTAATCGACATTCATATATTTTATTTTTTTATTAAAATAAATATAAAACATATAAAAAATTAATAATTTTTATTTGACCGAATTAATCTAATACATATAATAAATAACATTATCTATTATGTCAAATACATAATTTACCTCTTTCATCACAAAGTCTTTTCTTGTCAAATATTCATGTATTGTGTCATGAGACAATGCTAGCATCATTTTCTTCCACGAAATCTTGGAATAAAAAGCAAGATGCCAAGTGTTGAAAGAACGCTTTACCTCTAGCTTCAACCTCGCCTTTCCTCTCTACATTGTCACTAGGAGTTAACAGTTGGTAAAAATTTCAGTTTGAAAACGATTTTTTTTACAACGAAAAATAAAAATTTTAAAAATTAGTTTAATTTGTGATATTTATAACAATAAATCTTAGTTAAATTTGTATCTGTATTTTTAGATAAACAGATCTTTATTATTCCCGACTTTTAATTAAGTGATCTTCTTCATTATTTTCATATCACAAACTATTTCGAGTGTGGGCTCGAACGAATCGAATCAAACACAAAATCAAAAATAATTTTCTTTTCTTTAGTGTGAAAACGAATCGAATCGAATCGAATCAAAGTATACGAGTTACACATACATTGTGTGTCATCCACTAAGGATATACGTATGTCACACTATGAACTTCACAAGTGAATAAATTCATAAACAGATTCATGATCTATTCTTCTCGGGTCCATTCCGATGTATTGTCAATCCAGTCGTCACATCTATGTTTTTGTCTTCCGAGAGTTATTTGTTATGATGTCAAAGGCAAATAATCTTTCAAATTGAATTTGATAGACAACATATTAATCTTTCAATCGATTTGCTCAGTTGTTATTAGACTAAGGACATATTTAAGTTCGTTTACTAATATGAGTTGTTTTTTCGTATTACAATCCGATCATAAAATATTACTTTAGTATTAATTTAAACAGTAAACAATCAATGAGTAACATTTACTCCTATTTTACTTTGTGTACAAACATCACATGAGGACAATCTACAAAATATTAATGTAATTCATAAATAATTTTATCGATTAATTTGTTCGAAAAAATTATAAGTGTACATAAATATAAATATTAATCAACATAAATAACCCTGTCTGATTAAGTTATCTATCTAGGTTACACAATACAAGAAATAGTCTCTGATTCTTGACTGCGACAAATCATGATAACTCAAGAACAAAAGAATGCACAAGTTCCCACACATCTCTTTGTTACTGATATCATTCCCGACTCTGGCTTCTCTTTTTTGTAAATGGGATCTTAGAGCCCGTCACATCCCACAGTTTTACATATAGCTTGCTGTCCATGATTGAAAGGAATCACTTCCCGAGTCAAACTTACCATATGTTGAGGTAACATGATTCTTTTTACACTCCCTGCCTCCTTTTCTGGACATTTCTTCCACCATTGCCATAGAAGTGGTTCATTGAACCTAGACTGGGATGACCATCCTTTCCTTTCACCTCCCTCCTCCCATTTTTATCTTTTCTTCTCTCATTCTCATCCATTTTTCTCCCTTTTTGCTAGCCACCGCCCTTTTCTCTCTTCATCTTACTTCCTTACTCCACCGTGACCGGCCCTATCACCACCGACCACCACACCCCTTAGCCACCTTTGCTCCTCGGCCTCCTCCTTTCTTTTCCCCACTGTCGTGACCACCACCGTGCGTGCGCCACCGCGAATTTTTCTTCTCTTCCATTTCTCTTCCTTTCATCGCAATATTTCCACCTTTGGCTGTGCCAAACCTTCATCATTTTTCCTTCACCCTTCACTGGACTACCGCACCTTTTATCGTCGAATCACCGTCGTCGTTGTTGGACCGCCACTGTCGCCGTCAATGGTTGGGTTTTCCCTCTTTTTATCCTTATTTCTTTACCACTCTTTTTATTATGGTTGATCTTATACCCTCTTTGCCTTAAAAATTCTTTTAGATCACCCAACTCTCCGATCTCATATCCAAATCGATCCGACCATTCAGAATTGATATTAAGTTGTGTAAGTGTGAGTTATACGATCATAAACTTTTCCTCTGTAGTATCTTCTTCTTTTGGTCGAATGGTAAATGGGCCATAGAAGTTATTTTTATTCACGGCGTTAACATTATTCCTCATACTCTTTGAAGGTCCAATCGATAATAATAGGAGAGATCCTTAACTTTGGATCAGAGGTCATAGATTTGAGGTCATAGATTTATTTAAGAAGTCGAAGTTAAAATGTAATTTTTACGAATAATTTTTAAAAGATTAAATTAAAATTTTATCATTTTTAAAGAGATTAAAGTATAATTTTATTTTTAATAATTTAAAAAATTCAAAAAATTTAAGAACTTAAATGAAAATTTTTTCATTTACCAGCCGCTAATTTTGCCCCTATTTGAGTGTGCAAACCGTGGGGTAAGTGTTGTGGTGATATTTTTAGTGACTAATCTATTAGTAATAAAACACCTACGACATATCCTAACCAAGATACGTTATTTGTGTGTTAGATCCAAGCGAAATGGATTGTGGCATATCAGGTGTACGAAAAAGGTGTGGGTTCAATACTATTAAACTAAATGTATTGTGATGTTAAATAAGTATATTAGTATTAAAATTATATCAGATGCAAGTACACTAAGTACTTCGATGGAGAGAGTTGAAAGACTCATCGAGAAGAAATACCAAGCAAGTAAACTTAACTAAAAGATTCTATGATAGCATGATACGCGATGTGATGGTAACTGTGATTGTGATATATGTGGATTTTCACTCTCATGATATTGATATATGAAATGTGTGATACTTTGATGATTTAAAACATGTGATATCTATATATGTGTATGTGGAAATTGAGATCCATGATCTAATGTGAAAAACTTGTTAAAAATGTTAAAGTGATTATTAAGTGATATGTGATTATAAGAGCATGTTTACATGCCTAAGTGTAAAAGTGATTCATACGTGTTAAAAAGTGAAATTGGCATATCACATGCATGAGGTGGGGTTTGTGAAAGGTGGAAGTAAGTGACAGTTTATCTGTAAATCAGTGGTGGCTTGTCCACCAAGTGTTATCAGTGGCAATTTATTTGTAAATTAGTGGTGGTTTGTCCACAAAGTGTTATTAGTGACTGTTTATCTGCAAATCAATGGTGACTTATCCACAAAGTGTTATCAGTGATAGTTTATTTGCAAATTAGTGGTGGCTTGTCCACAAATGGTGTTTCGGATGGATGAGTTTTAGGGAACTCGATATTGGTGTGCAGTGAAAACGGGTAAAAAAATTTATAAAATGTGCATCGTTTTAAAGCATGCATCGATATGTTCATGCATAAGTATCAGTGTTAGAACTTGTGATTAGTATGGTGATTGATAGGTTGAGATTGATATTTTGATATGTATGTGATTTTATTTGTGTTGATCTCACATTGGGCTCTTTAAAGCTGACCCATTTTACTTATGTGTCTCAGATAATCCTCGTGGTTAAGATTTGAATGCAGTCATCAGTGAAGCTATCGAAAATGGTTTTTAATAAATGTGGACTTTATTTGTGTTTTGAGTTTTTGTGGACTTTATTGCTATTTTGGATTTTATTTTATTTTTATGTTAAATTATAGAATTGTGGCATGAGATTTTTAACTTTGGACACTTGGACATTTTGCATGGACAATCCTTATGGATTGAATAAATTGGAATTTTTTGCTAATACATAAAGTTTTTAACAATTAAAGGAAAAAGGTTTGTTTTTGCAAACTCATTTTATCAGATTTGAATTTAAAGATCACTATATTATTTTTCCAAATAATGACAAGATTTTTATCAAAGTTTTTGAAATTAAACTCATCATTTTTTAAAAGAAATAATAATACATGATTTCAAAGATGAACGAATTTACTTCAACTAATGTTTTTGTCATATTTATGATTCATGTAATTGCTTAAAGTGAGCCGTAACGTTTAGGCTCAGTTTGAGGGGTTACATAGCCTTTGTAACATGTGACAAACCTTTACTTTTCTTTGAAATTCTCTTCCCAATGTATTCCAAGGTTTCGCGATTTTGTTGAGAGAATTGATCCCTTTCCAACAAATACAAATTGCTTAAGAATTTATCGACAATCTTCTTTAGGCAAACTCTACAAATGATAAATCAAACTTGAATTGGAAGATAGAATATTTGCAACAGATACCTTTGGAGTAGTAACTAAAATCTTAGTTTCATTTGGAGTAGTAACTAAAATCTTAGTTTCAGTCTTGCTATGTTGAAATCATCTTG
This sequence comes from Kokia cookei, assembly GCA_039519145.1. Taxonomy (NCBI): domain Eukaryota; kingdom Viridiplantae; phylum Streptophyta; class Magnoliopsida; order Malvales; family Malvaceae; genus Kokia; species Kokia cookei. Next base: position 44,593,314 of record CM076908.1, on the reverse strand, counting down.
CAAATCTTCCCAATCTTCATTATCATCTTCCCACACCTCATCTAAAACAAGAAAAAATCTTGTATCTATTATCTTCTACTTAAAATTACCAAGAAGGGAATCTAAAGTAACTGAATCTTGGAGGTACACAGAAAATCTAAAGAAAAAATCATTTAGATTTCTCGTGTACATCCAAAATTCACATGATTAAAATGTTTAACTGTTAATCACAAGATCAAAGGTCAAGCTCTTCTTCTAGAATTAGAATACTTAAAGTTTTGTTTCAATCAATATTTCAATCTTTCAATTTATTTGGAAAATAATTATTTATATTTATTATTAGATTTTGATATTTTAAACAAAATTTTAGTATTTTTTGCGTTGATCATTTTTATGATTATATTTATATATAAACATATTTATAAGTATATAATCAAGATATACTTTCATTTATATAAAATTTATATTTTATTAATAATCTGTAAAGTAGACTAAATATATAAAAATATTTAAGAAATGTTAATAAATTCGAAATGGTACATCAAATCACATCGATAAGAATACTTATCAATATTAGATACAATAAATCTACTAATACAACACTTCTAACTTTTATTATGTGACAAATCTATACTATTATAGTTAAAAAAAAAGAAAAAACCTTAAGAGTTTTCTTACATGACATGTGTGGAGCTCTTCACACAACACGTGTTAAGATTTTTTTAAGCCTTCCTTACTTGACACTTTATGAGTTTTATATTTGACATATGTTAAGTTTTAATTTTTGAATAACAATTTTTTAATTTAATTTACATTTTTTGAAAAAACCGTTATTGGATTAGATTAAGAATAAATAACATCCTTGATTACAACATCATGGAAAAAAGGTGGATATTCTTCCATCCAATAAACAAGAAAATCTAAAATAATTAAATCTTGGAGGTAGATAAGGAAATTAATTGATTTTCTTTTTTTTAGATTTCTTACGTACCTCCAAAATTCAATTACTTTAGATTTCTTTTCTGGAATCTTAAACGGTAAATCATGAATAGAAATTTTTTTTCTTGTTTTAGATCATATGTGGGCAGACATAATGGAGTTTGGGTCATAATAATGGGCATCCAAATACATGATTTGTTAGGTAGTTAAATGCACCTTTTTAATTTTCTTGGGAAACATAATAATGGGAAACGTGCACCTATTTTTCATAAAAAATATCTTTTTATATTTAATGTGTTTTTAACTCATTAATTAACCCATTAATTTCGAAAAGAAAAAAAAAATAGGTTGATAAATGCCAATGAATCCAACTACCTAACTGTTTTTGTGGCACTACAAACTTGATTGGAATGATCTTATTGGAATTCAAAACATCACATTAATCACTTACGTGATCACATTACAAATCATTATTCACACCGCAATATTTTCATGCATAACTATCAATCTAACAATTAAAGATAGTTGTACGAACCCTAATAGCGTGCTTTATCCGACGAAACATTCAAACGATATCCAAGGACAAATTCATCATTTTACTATCAACATACGAGAACATTAATAAGACAACAAATTAGACATACATTCAGTTTTTAAAATTTTATGAAAAATATTATTTAAAAGTAGTTTAAATTAATTAATATTTTTTATCTAATTTTAAAATCAAAGCTTTAGGGACTAAATCATAAAAAAAAATATAGGGACTAAATCATAAAAAAAACCACATAATATCAAAATAACCATATTTCAAAATCATTTGAGGTATTACGAAATAAACATTTAAATCTTAAGTATGCAACTTTTCAAAACCTTTCATTGTATTTTTGGACTCTAATTTCATTTAAAATATGCTAACTAAACTGAAAAAACAACAACTCATAAACACTCAGTGTGCCACGTCGTATTGATGCGATCACCACGTTGCGACGTGAAATGGGACGGGCCTCTCGTCGCGACGACACAATAATGTGCGTCTCGATATTGATCCCTCATCGCAACGTCGTTCCAATGTCGTTGTGATGACGCTTGCTTTTTTTTGTAGAAACAACCCAACAATTTGCAATTGTAAAGTTTAAACACTACCTAACATATCATTTCGTGCATTTAAGCTTATTTCTCAATCCTAACAAGTCATGTTACATACATACATCATTCAAAACATGCTCAAATACATTATAACAATCAATAGCAAAATTTGACCCTCGAGTAAATGATCATGTTATCATACAAGGTTATAGTTAACAATTCAATTACTCAACATATCAAATCAGCATATCATGTATTTCTAAAACTCTCAAACTACAGTTCAAAGCTTTATATTACCTTATAGCCATATTTCATGCAACATAAACACTTCAATCTCAACCAAAACATGTCATGCATCAACAACATCATTCACAAACATCAATAGAACGCAAACCAATATTCAAAGTCCTTAACAACAGTCCAAAAAAGTCCATTCTTACAATACCAACAACTGAAGTCTATTCCCATAAAAGCAACCCACGTTGCCTCTATTTAAAGAGTTCGAAAACCTCAACACATACTTAACCACTTTGCCTTAAATGGATCACTTTGCTTGCCCACTTCTCGCTCCTCGGTAGAACTATTTCTCTACAAAATATTGAAATACGAGTGTGAGCTTTACGAAGCTCAGTGGATGCTAAAAATTGCTACAATGAACCACATTATCCAAGATTAATAAAAAGCATGCTAAGGTAATAGTTCATGACACTTTTAAGCATGATACAAACAATTCAATAATGATATTATTTGTGACTTACAAAACATATGGGAAAACACATTTCATTTGATAAATGGATCTCTTTATATCGTTCCGCTATGACTCAGAGTTTAACATGTCCAAAATAAAGTGTAGCACAAAGCGTTTCTTCAACACACCAACATGTCCCAATGAATGGAGTCAAGGTTCAACATTCCCTTATCTGTCCAACACGTCGCATATATCAAACACATGTGTGAGTACTCAAATCCTATAATATGTCATCTATATCCAATGATTTCAAGAAATCACAAACCATCTGTTTTGTTCACAAATATTTATTGTTTTATGCACATTTACACTTATTCATATTCAACATGTTCACAACACTATCTCAATCATTTTTAATGCACTTTCAAGTGGCAACACAATGTTCAATGAGCTACAATCACTATAAATCTCTGTATGTGCATAAAATCATCAAATCACATATCACATATTGTCATAAACACTTAACATTTTTCCATAATAACTCATCATATAACACATCTCACAATACTTAAGTATTATTTACAAAATAAATCGAGAATAAGTAAGAAGGCTTACACTTGGAACTTAAGATAGGTGTTTAGGCTAACCTAAGCCCCCTAACTAACTCATTGAATTGTACTTACAAGTAGCAACTTCAGATCACTCACCAATTTAACTTTCCCTTGATTGCCAAAAACTTAAACAAGCTTTTCCTTACCTTTCGCCTTACTTGTAGAGGGCTCCGATGGATTCGTAACTTCCCAATATAATATGGCCATTAACAGCCACAAACACATCCAAATCTCAACAAAAACATAGATCCATCTCCTCCCCTCTTAAATCGAAAATTTGACTAGATTTACCAAAATCTTAGTTTTTTGGTCAAATATTGTTTCTATTGCTTAAATCTGAGTCTAAACATCTTATATATCATTTTAGAATAGATCTAAACCACTTTAAACACCTAAAAAATTATATTTTAATTTTTCGATAAAAATACCACATATAAACATTCAAGAGCAAAAATCATCAAATCCTTAAAATCTCTTAATGTTCTGTTAAATTAAGTTTCAAAACCTTATAATCTCTTCAAATTAAGATGAAAATCATTTAAAAACATAGATGTAACATAAAAATTCGAATTTCACTATTTTAGAACTTAATTTCGGTTTAAATCTTTAGAAACATAAAAATCTCATTATAAAGGATCAAATCTTGATTTGAAAAGCAACATGCATAAAAACATCATCAAGCATTAAAATCTAACCTTGATTGAAGAAGAAAAGTGAATTGAAGCTTGGACTTCCTGAAAATCCTTTGGAGAAGAATGAGAAAATTGATGAAGAAATCGAGAGTTTTCTTAAAAATTGAGAGAAAATCAATCAAAATGGCTTGGTTATTTGGAGAGAAAATTGCACAGATTTGTGTTTGGAAAAAATTTCGAATGAGAGGAGGAGGGAGGGAAGAAAAGTGAATGGGGTTTTAAACTACTTAAAAGAAAAACTGATTTTTAAAATTTGAATTAATTGCTTTTGGGCAACTCTCAATTTGAACTTTTTATAAATTAATCCTCTTTTAATTAAAATCCCTTTTCTCAATTCTTTTAAAATCCAAATTTATTTTAAAAACCGTGTTAAAAATATTAGGCCCTCAATTTTCGAAATTAATTCCAGGATCCAAATCGGATACCTGGTTCATTGACTCAAATTTACTAGACCGAATTTTGGGATGTGATAATTTTTTTTATTATTTAAACTTTTCTTCAATCTCCTCCATAATTTTTTTACTTTTCTCAAAAGTTTTCCCATTTTCTTTCTCACCATTGGAGTTTCTGTTTTTAGCCAAGTATATATCAATTTTTTTCTTCTTTGTCCTCATGCTTCTTCACTCGATGACGAAGTTACTGTTTTTTTTTTTTTTGCTGCACCAGATCCAAGTCTTCGTTTTAGAGAATGGATGACAAATTTTTTTAAATTTCTCCGGTGTCGCCGTAGAAGCCGGCGACACCTATTAAAAATCAATTTTTTTAAAATACATCGGTACTGCTAAAGAGAAAGACGACATCAAAAAAATATCTAATATGTTTTTTTTTAAATAAAAACGACGGTGCCGTCGTTGTTATTGATGACACTTATTAAAATATATGTTTATTCTTTTTAGTAAAAATACAGATATTTTAGCATGACATGTATGCATATTTTTATTGGTGCCATCGATTGCAACGACGACACCCAAGGAAATTATTATTTTTTAAACTGACCAATGATTGAGTACTTATTAGGGTGGTGCTGCCAATGGCAACAATAACACCAAGATTTAATTGTAACAAACGAGTTATTCTTGTGTATATGATTGTGCAAGTGAGTTATTTTCATAATTAATAAAACATTTTGGGTCAATTAAAAAAAAGCCAAGTATAAGGTATCAATTTTATTCCCGTTTAACCCCAACCTGTATTTTCCATAAAATAAATTTGAGACACCAGTAAAAAGGAATCACCGACTAAGGGTATGTTCGTCCTTTCGCCTATGTTCATGGCTCTCCTTAACTGTCTCTCTTAGTTTGCAGAGCTACCTATATATACACATATAAAATGAAGTCTCCTCAATTTCCCTCTCCGTCAAAGATTCATCTCCCCTACTCTAAATATCTCTCTTTTTCCTTTTTCTATCAATACTTTCTATCTCTGTAATTTGGTTTCGCTTGCTGTATCTGGATTTTGATTGATTTCTCTCCAACTTGTAAGTCAAAAAAGTTCTCTTTTTTCAGTGCCATTTGTTGGAAAGATCAAATGTGATCCATGATCGTGTTTGTTTGAAAATTTGGTGCTCGTTTTATTAATTGAGGTCATTTTATGATTTGGGTATTTCTTAGCTTTCTTAGATCTGTTATTAAATGTAAGAAAATTTAATGTCTTGGATTGGATTACTATTTTTGCTGCTACTTTGGCTACATTTATTTGCTTATTAATTGGATGGATCTGGACCTCTTTCCCTTGTTATACATACTGGAATTGGATTTAAAAAGATTTTGACTTTTATTTTTCCTACATTTTCGAAGTAGTAATCTTTTGTTTATATTGGATCTGGTATTTATGATGCTGTTATAAACTTGTTGATCATTTTCTTCTTTGTTTGTTGAACTTTGATTGCAATTATTGACTATAAAAAAAAAATGGGAGTTTTAGATCATGTTTCTTATTTGGATAATGAGATGTTTGAATAAATGCTAGGGAAATTCATACAAAAACAGATTAGAAAACAATATGGCAATGTGATTTGATTTCATTGTATGATATGATCCACCAATGCTCCCAGAAGATCTGTTTTTAAGGTTGTTTTTGCTTACATGTATGTTTGTCTTTACGTTTTTGTGTATTTGCTTATGCAAGTTGGTGATGATTTTTATTATATTTTTTCCATACTTCTGAAGTTAGCTTGTATATTTCTTTTGTTTTTTGTAGAATTGAATATGACTTCTTATACACCCAAGAATATCCTTATAACTGGGGCTGCGGGGTTTATTGCATCTCATGTTGCCAATCGGCTTGTTCGGAACTACCCCGAGTACAAAATTGTTGTACTTGATAAGCTTGATTACTGCTCAAACACGAAAAACCTCCTCCCTTCCAAGTTATCCCCAAACTTTAAGTTTGTGAAAGGGGACATTGAAAGTGCTGATCTTGTTAACTATCTTCTTATCACGGAGTCTATTGACACAATAATGCACTTTGCGGCACAAACTCATGTTGATAATTCATTTGGGAATAGTTTCGAGTTTACAAAGAACAATATTTATGGCACTCATGTCCTACTTGAAGCTTGCAAAGTCACTGGTCAGATTAGGAGGTTCATCCATGTCAGCACCGATGAGGTTTACGGGGAGACGGACGAGGATGCAGTTGTAGGAAACCATGAAGCTTCCCAACTTCTCCCAACAAATCCGTATTCTGCAACAAAAGCCGGTGCTGAAATGCTTGTTATGGCATATGGGAGGTCATATGGATTACCAGTAATTACGACCCGTGGAAACAATGTTTATGGTCCCAACCAGTTTCCAGAAAAATTAATTTCCAAGTTTATTTTATTGGCAATGAGGGGGAAGACTCTTCCGATTCATGGGGATGGTTCTAATGTGAGGAGTTATTTATACTGTGAGGATGTTGCTGAAGCATTTGAAGTCATTCTTCACAAGGGTGAAGTTGGTCGTGTTTATAATATTGGCACAAAGAAAGAAAGGAGAGTGATTGATGTAGCCAAAGATATATGCAAACTTTTCTCGATGGATCCTGAGACAAGCATCGAGTTTGTCGAAAACAGACCGTTCAATGACCAGAGGTATTTTCTTGATGATCAGAGACTGAAGAACTTGGGATGGTCCGAGCGAACTGTATGGGAAGAGGGGTTGAAGAAGACCATAGAATGGTACACTCAAAACCCTGATTGGTGGGGTGATGTGACTGGTGCGTTGCTTCCACACCCGAGAATGTTGATGATGCCTGGAAGTACACACTTTGATTCTGAGGACAGCAAAGAGACATCATATGTAAGTGGTCCTAATCAGACCCGAATGGTGGTTCCAACCCCCAAGGGCAGTAACTCTCCCCAAAAACAATCCTTGAAGTTCTTGATCTATGGCAGGACTGGCTGGATAGGTGGTTTACTTGGTCAGTTATGTGAGAAACAAGGTATTGCCTTCGAATATGGAAAAGGGCGCTTGGAAGATCGTTCATCACTCAATGCAGATATTCAAAATATAATGCCGACCCATGTGTTTAATGCTGCTGGAGTTACCGGCAGACCTAATGTTGATTGGTGTGAATCTCACAAAACAGAAACAATTCGTGCCAATGTGGCTGGTACTTTAACCTTGGCAGATGTTTGCCGAGACCATGGGCTGTTGATGATGAATTTCGCTACCGGGTGTATATTTGAGTATGATGCTGCACATCCTCAGGGCTCTGGCATTGGATTTAAAGAGGAAGATAAACCCAATTTCATCGGTTCCTTCTATTCAAAAACCAAGGCTATGGTAACTACTTTGGATATCTTTCATTTGATTCTGGTTTTGTTTGTGTGCTCATAAACTATCTCCAATGTTTTCCAGGTTGAAGAGCTGTTGAAAGAGTATGACAACGTCTGCACCCTTAGAGTTCGAATGCCGATCTCATCTGACCTAAACAATCCACGCAACTTCATCACCAAGATTTCACGCTACAACAAGGTGGTCAACATTCCCAACAGCATGACAGTCTTGGATGAACTTCTACCGATATCGATCGAGATGGCAAAGAGGAACTTGAGGGGTATATGGAACTTCACAAACCCTGGGGTTGTGAGCCACAATGAGATCCTCGAGATGTACAAGACTTACATTGACCCCAAGTTTAAGTGGGAAAACTTCACATTAGAAGAACAAGCCAAGGTGATCGTTGCACCCCGAAGCAATAACGAGATGGATGCATCCAAGTTGAAGAAGGAGTTCCCTGAGTTGTTATCAATCAAAGAATCACTGATTAAGTATGCCTTTGAACCGAACAAGAGAACCTGAGCTTATTAAGCAGGTTTCAGCTTATAGATCCTATACTTTCTGCATCTAATATTATATGGCCAGGAATATCTTTTAAGCTTCACTCTTTTGTTGCTGTTATCTTCCACCAAATTAGTTTTACTTGAACTACAAGGTATTAACCTATGTTTCTTAGATTCTTCGTTTTTCTGAAGTATACATGTCCAACCATATTTTGAAGTATAAATATCTATACCCAATACTCAGATTTGAGTTCTGTAGGTATTAGGTGTACTAGTTTTTGTATTTTGCTAGTTGAATTTTTTTTTTGGCTTTTAACTCTCTTGTACTGGTTTCTAATGGAAGAGATTGCTTCATTGCATAAAATCTGATATTTGCAAATTCTTTTTCTATTTTCTATCTTTTTTTTTTCTTAAGAAATAAAAGAAATGAAAATACCATGCAAGTTGCTAACTTACTAAATGCACTTAATATTTTACTTCTTTGACTGGAAAAAGAAAATCTTACAACATTTATTGCGTATTGCATTTGTGAAAGTCCATTTTTGTTAAAAAAAAATATGTTTTAATTTTACATTTAAACACACTGCTAGCCTTTTACTTCTAAATCGTTAAACCAATAATGCAAAGTAAAAATTTTAACTAAAAGTAAGTTGCTTAATAATAATATTTCTCGAATATTTAATTCAATGATGAACATATAATTTCTTTTACTAAAAAATTGTGGGGTTCAAATATTTTTTTCTTCTATTATGTTAAAAATATTATATATACTTAATATTATATAGAGTATAAATGTTATTAGAGGTTTAAGGAATAATAAAAAAAAAAATTGCCCTTATAGGCCCAGCAAGAACCTGAAAGGGCATTTCATTATCCGAGTCCATGTAACATATATCTTTAACTATTAACTTGAAATAAAATAACTACATCAACCATTGCAAAGAGTTGCTTGAACTGGGGCATAGCTATATAAACATTTGGTTCTTATTGTCCTACAAATGTACATTCGATTTAAGCTCCTAAAGGAAGAACTATAATACCAGAGCCACATTGAAACACCATTATCAAATATAAAATAACAGCTTATCCAATTTTTTTTATTATTACCCAAAGCTCAAGTGCTTCAATGCAATCAGATGCTATCTTTATTAGCTTAGGAAAAGATCCATGTACCTTGCATGAGAAACCCATCAAAATAAGGGCACTTGCAAAATCAGCAACATAGGAAAATAATTTAACAGAGGCTTACCGAGAAGGGGATGATTGGATCAATTTGCTTCGATGTAAAGCGGTAGAGCATAATGACTTGACGATGATGTTGCATCTATTACGTTGATAACGGTAGTATATCATTAGAGATGTATAGAGAATTAAAAATGTTTGTTTAAAGAGATAAAAGTTGAATAATACACGCACCATCACCATCAGATTGTGTCCTTAGCCAATCTCGTGTGCATATCAAAGCCTGTCGAGTATCAGGAGGCAGTGAACTTTGATTGCCATCAAGCATCCGACCTCCAGCATTGAATGCGAACTCCTGTGCAACGGTTGACATAGGAGTTCCTAGAACATCACGTGCCATCATCGACAAGATTGGATACCTTGGTGTGTGAACTCTCCACCAATTTAAGATATTGAAGTCACAGTTACGAGGAAACACAGGCTCATCTAAATATTTTTCCAAGTCCGATACTGCAGTTTGGCTCTGAGATGTCTCATGGAGAAATTTGTCGAAGCCCTTTAGTCTATCTCTAGTATCATTACTACTGCTAGGTAAGCTACTGCCAGGCAAAGCTGAACCCTGATCAATCAACGTTGAGCAGATAGAGTATGCATTAAAGAGTTCCTTGATACCATCAGATGCTTCTTTGATTCGTTCTAAAGCAGTACTGCCGTAAATTTGGGAATAGTAATACTCAACCAACTTCATCTTGAATCGGGGATCTAAGATAGCTGCTACTGCCAACGCTAAACTGCACTTGCTCCAATATTTATCGAACTTGGCTTTCATCTTTGTTGCCAATGAACTAAGAAAAGCATCCGAGCTCTTGCACCATTCAATCAATTGGATGTGGACGTGACAAATTTCAGGGAAGTATATATTTGCAGTAGGACATTTGTTGCCGGAGAAGACATTAATGATTTCAATCAATAGTTTCAAATAGCTGACAATGGAACTTGCACGATCCCACTCTTCATCACTCAAAGCAAAGTCCGGATCAAGCTCTGGCAAGTGATGGAACACATTCCTGTATTCTACAGCAGTCTCGAGCATCATGTATGTTGAATTCCATCGTATAGGATAATCAAGAACTACGATCTTGTGGTTGTCGATTCCTTGTTGCTGGGCAATCTCATTGAACTTCCCTAGTATTGATTGTGAACTTTTAACATATCTAACACTTCCTCGAATCTTTTGGATCACCACTTGAAGAGCTTCAATGGCATCTTGAGCAATTGAATTTAAAACATGTGCAGCTGAGCGCACATCTAATAGTTGGCCATTGCTTAAACGTGGCCTGTTATCAGAAATCTGATCTTTTATTCTCGAGACAATATCATCATTAGTCGAACAATCATCAAATGTCATGGCAAACAACTTACAGTCTATGTCCCAATCCATCAGGCACTTGATAATTACATCCGAAAGCATGTCTTCGGTATGAGAAGAATCAAGTGTTAAGAAATTAAGAATCTTCTTTTGTAGTTTCCATTCATCATCAACATAATGCGCTGTCAAGCAAACGTATTTAGAATTCTCAGGGGAAGACCACATCTCAATGGCAAGGTTAATTCTGCCTTGCAATTTACTTAACATTTCATAAATTCTCTGCTTCTCCTTCATATAAATTTCCACACAAGACAGCTCAATGGTGCTATTATGGACAACATCGAACAATGGCTGCATATTCTTGACAAATACCTTGAATCCAACATGTTCAACCATGGCTAAGGGGTAGCCATGTAATATAATCATGCGGGCAAGATCTAACCGACTTCTCTCTGGGTCGAACCAACTGCTTCCAAGGTTGAAAGCTTCATCCTTTCTCTGGTCCTGCTCATACTTGACAATAGTGGGCTTCATATAATCCTCCTTTCTTTGCCCTTCATCGTAACTGATATTTGCGATGGTAAGGGTATTTTCTTTTTTCCTTCTCTTTACTGTAAGTAGTTGGGAAACATCATAGTTCGATCTTTTCAAGCACCGCATTAAGTGATTTCTCAGATGGGTGGTTCCACTATTACTCGATCCACTTAATTTCTTGTTGCAATGAACACATACTGCGTAACATATGTCAGCTTTCTTAACCCTTTCAAAGTGGTTCCACACAACAGAAGTCAACCTCTTTGGTTTCTTAGCAGTGGATTCATTAGCCACTTCCATCGCATAGGCTCAAGATGAACCAAAGCCTGCATATTTATCGTAAAGTCATATGACAACATAGTCGCTTTTGAAAAATAAAGAAAATACTTCACAAGACAAATTCAGGATGAGAAACATCAAATGTGGAACAAAAGAATCATTGAATATTATCAAATAATCCTAAAATGCAAGTGTAATTACATCATTAAGTGTTAATAAAAATTAGATTGAATATCAATAATAGGAAATAAATGCAATTTTTTCCCAAGTGCTGCAATATGCAAATTGGTGTAGCTTTAATAGCATTTTAGTTGTCTTCAATCTTGTAGACGAAAAACTATATTACAAATTTGCATCTAGGATAAGTTTTGAAGAGCAGAAAGAAAACTGAAACTTTAGGAGAGTAAAGAAATAAACAAAACCGCAGGAGAGAAGTTACACGATGTGAATTCAATATTTAATTGTTCGGATTGCAAACAACAGACTTATCAAGAAACCACGAGTTTACATACAATAAGAGAGTATATATTGGAAACATCAAACAGAATTACATTATTTACTTCCAATTTCTTCTCAAATCACCCCCTCCAAACCCCCCCCCCCCAAAAAAAAAAAAAAAACAACACTCACGCATGCACTCTTTCAGGAGAAATGAAAAGTAGGTTAAGAGAGAATTACTATGATGATTTATTTCCCCTCTTCACTTCTATCTTAAATCTGCTATCAAATGAAAATAATTTCACAAAATCTCTCTATTGGACCAGTGTTAATAAAAAGACACAATAAAGCGGAAATCATGTTCAAATTGATAGTAACAGATTGGTCGTCTTCATTTTCAATAACTCAAATCCAAAAATTAGGAAAGGCTCTAAGCCACCTTGAGGCAAATGTTTTAATCATATCTCGGTTCTTTCTCAATATAAGTATTTAATACCAAGCTACACAAAACAATATTTAAAAAAACCCCACAAACTACAGAAAAAAAGAAACAATTTGAAAAGCAATACTTAAAGAAGCAAACTTTTAGCCAAATTCGTAAAGGGAAAATAAAATAAAATGCTCTAAATTAAAATAAATATTATAAAAAAAAAACAACATAAACCCAACAGAGATGAAAATGTAAAAGCCACCAAAATCAAACACGATTGAAGATAAACAATTCTAAATTTTTAATTAAATTCTTTTGAAGAAAAAAGGTTCTTCTAACGAATTAAACTCAAATATAACAAAATTCCAACAAAAGTAAACGCTAAAAAGCACCAAATTTACATTCAATTCAGATAAAAAAGCTCAATAGACCAAGCTTTTAAAATTAAAATTAAAACCCATCAAGAGAAAAATGTTCATTTAACATAATAATAAAGGGGTTCGATCAAAATTCGAGTAAATAAACACATAATATTAAACCCAGAAAAAAAAAAGGAAATTATACCCAGATAACCAGATTGTTTAGCAGAGAAAAAAAAAGCTTAGCTCCACAGGCTGGTCCAATCGGATGATCCGAGAAGAGTATTAGGGTATGGATTCTGTTGATAACAGAAAAAAAAAACAAAAAAAAACAAAAGGAGAGAGGGAGAGAGTGGATCGGAGTTTGGACTTTGGATTATGGAGGAGAGCTTGGGTCAAGATCCGAATAAGAGTTTGTCAGTTGCCGAGAGACACTTGTTTATTTTGGGGGAAATAACAAAAATAACCCCTATGCTTTGTTATGTTACCTGGATAACAGCCCATATTTTTTTATTAAAATATACTCCAATTCCTTGTACTCTTTTCAGATTTACTCCCTTTTATTTCAACGAATTTAGTTTATTTATTTTTCAAATTTAAAAATAAAAATCCAATTATTAATATCGTTAAAATCCTTTTTTTAAATTTGTTGAGATAACATTTTACAATAATAATAATAACTCATTTAGTAACCATGTAACGATAATTTTAGGTTAAATTTATGTTATTACAATCATCATATTTTTTTATATGGCTAAAAAGAAAACATCACATAATTTTGATTGATTGAGTCTTAGCTCGATTGAATCGACATAGTTATCGGTGTAGGAGGACGTAAATTCGAGCACATTAAAACGCCTTCATCCTCCTATTTAGAGTTAGGATGAGCTATAAATAATTCTAGATATTCTATAAAAAAAAATAAAGTATTTAGTTGATTTTGGAGGAGTTGATATTTTCAAAATTAAATTTAAGTTACATATTTATAATTTTCAAACTAAGATAATTATATAAGCTATTATCTTAGGTAAACCATGCACCAGGATATTAAATTATTAGTAAGTTTATATTTTAGTTACTCAATTTTAAAAAGTTACAAAATAGTCACTACAATATGAAAGTATTCATTTAAGTAATTGGGTTGTTGGTTGTTGTATGATCTTCTTTGTTCGCATCGCTTACACCAATCAAAGCCTCCTTCCCCTTCTCTTCTATAGTTCAAATTTTTTCATGAAACAGTTTTGAATGTCACAAATATGCAAATCCAAAAAGCTTTCTTCTTTGATCTCTAACATTGATTGTCAAATCGACTTGAATGTAAGGTATGTTCTTCTACTTGTTGATAGATACTGATTCCATAGTATGATCGTCGAATCATCACTTGGAGCTTACTAATCAGACCTTTTAAAAAAAGAACCCTCAACAATCCAATAACTTAAATAAAAACTTTCAAATAGTTCAGTGACTTAAATGAAAACATTTGAATGGTTCAACGATCATTTTGTAACTTGTTAAAGTTGAGAGATCAAAGCGTAAACTTACTAATAGTTTAGTAGTTTAGTGATCTTGAGTGTAATTTACCCTAAAATCTTTTGTCAATTTGGCCATTATTCTTTATTTGAGCTAAATTTGACTCTAAGCATTTTAAAATGACTTGAACTTGACCATCAACCTTCAAAAATGAGTTAAATTATTGTTTTTTTAATAATACTTCATGCTACCTTTTTCGCATTTTGTGAACTTTTATATTGTTTTTTTATTTTTTTTAAATATTTTATAATTTTTAATTATTTGTTAATATGAATCCAACGGGTGACTCAAATGGAAAAGAAGATGATGTTTATCTTAGGAGACTCGGGTTTGAGCACATGTGTGTGCGTGGTCAAAAAGTTAAGAAAGTATGAACAGATACTATTATGTAATCATATCAGTATATTCAAAAAAAATTATTTGTTAATGTGATATATAAAACAAATAGTGTCATATTAGCATAAGGTATATGTGATCTACCACACGGGTTATCACACCTACATTATTAAAAATAATATTTTTGTAGCCAACATTTTCAATAAAAAAAAAGATTCAACTTTTTTAAAAATTTAATAATTAAATTTAACTAAAATATATAATGATCAAATTAACAAAAAATATAAACGTTGAAAGATCAACTTTTTTGTCAAAATTTATTAATACAAAGGTATATGGATATTTTATGTGTCAAGATATTTGTATATTACAGTATATTTATGTAAAATATTTTCAGAATTTATTTTTTTAATCGTATTTTATTTCATCGTATATTTTACATATTTTATTGTAATGATTCAATTTTAATTTTAAAAGCATTAAATTTTTTAATAGATAAATAAATCCCTTAATGATTTAATTTAGGTTTAATAAAATATTTGGTACTTAAACTTGACATTTTTTTTTAATTTGATATCTAAATTTTTTTGTCCAATTTGATACTCAAACTTGATACTTTTTCCTAATTTGGTACCTAAATTTGACACTTTTTTTTAAGTTGATGCAAACTTTTTTGGATCCAATTTGATACTTGAACTTGACTATTTTTTCTAATTTGGTACCTAATTTTTTTTTAATATTAATTTGTTAAGCATAGCTCAATACTTATTTTTAACATGAATTTTCTTTAAATCTGCCAATATTTTTGTAGCATAACAAAAAAAATTTCAATACTATTATTGTTTTGCGTAATTTTTATAATATTTAATAAATTTAGGTATCAAATTGAATCTAAAAAAAGCTTAAATACCAAATTAAAAAAAAAACCAAATTGAATCAAAAAAAAAGTTTAAGTACGAAATTAAAAAAAGTATCAAGTTCAAATATTAAATTGGATCAAAAAAAGTTTTAAGTACTAAATTAAAAAAAAGTGTCAAATTCAAGTATCAAATATTATATTAAATCTTTTTAACTTAAAGTAATCTTTTAATTTTTACTTTTAAATAATATATTCAAAGTAGTTGGATCATAAGTATTTTTTTTTTTGTCGATTTTATCCCACTAATTAAAATTGTTTTAAAAAATCGTTTAATCACTATTTTTATGTTAATTTTAAATGAAGTAATCAAAGGTTTAGTAGTCACATCCTTTCCTGGATCAATTTAAGATTCTGCGCAGAATATTTTTAATGATATATTTAAAGACATCGGCCATATATTTATTTACTTATAGATCGATTTAATATTCGTACCTAGCAAGATTCTTTTGAAAAAATTAATAATGTATCTAAAATTTTTGGTATGATTGATTCATAAATCAGTTTAAAATCCATACATATTTTTGGTCTCTTTAGAACCATTTCTCTTCGTGTTTATTTATTTATTTAAATTTACACCATATGAAAAATACACACAAGTATGACATGTATGAAAATATCAAAATTTATATAATATAAATTATTAATTTATCAAAAATTTTATAAATATAAAATACTTTAAATACGATTATCATCAATATACAAATTAACAAATTTAATCTATGTTTTCATTATTCTATGCACATTTTCTCTCACAACATTGATATATACATTATTTGCAAGAGTTAAAAGCTTGGATTAATTGAAACCCTCTTTCTTACTATCTAAGAAAATGCCAATAACGGAAAATGAAATTTTCTTTAACCACTAATTGTGATCAAATTTCTATCTTTGTATTTTACGTTAACAGCTACACTTCATCCACACAAAGGGTATCATGCAACTCTAGAAAGGTAAAAAGAAACAGTACAATACCTGTGATTTTGTGAGTCTTACATGCAATCAGCTGTTGTTTTAACTCATTCTTTTGTTCTTAGCCGATGATAAAGCCCATGATTTGGGAGTCTACAACCTGGAAAACTCAAAGATTTCATTGAAATTCAGCTGATGAACAGTAAGGTTAAATTGAACATACCGATATATACTTTTTGCTTGCTTACGTAAAGAGATTAGTGCGGTTACGAGAGGGCTGTGGCCGCTTTATTGGAGAGATTATAAAGTTCCTTAAAATCGTTGAAGGATTAGCAGCAGTAGTTGGTTCGAAACCACCAGGGTGGCCAGTTGCTCTTTTGTTTCCAACATCACCAGGAATGGCTGCTGGTTTTGATGGTGAGTCACTTGACATGTCAAAAGGACTGGAGTTTGAACTAGTTTGTTTTACTGGCCACATGTATTCTCGAGGCCCTGGAGTTCCGGGTGAAAAAATCGACCAATCTGCAGCAAATAAGTTAACTGGCTACGGAAATATTTAATCAAAAAAGACTCAGAAAAAAACTGGACTGAATATGTTCCTCCAACTCTTTCATTTTTCTCGGATACAGGCTCCAATACCAGTGTCCGATGCATATTCAGACATTTCCTCCAAATTTTATCGTGTCTTTATTGGGCACATACCCGTATTATGACACACTGACACTCAAGCCCAAAGAACATAGCAATCTGAATATCAAGATCAAAGGAAACATTTTAACTGTATAAAAGGGTTTAGTAAACATTTTTCAGCCAGTTGAATGATGCTAATTTAGCATTTTTACAACTTAGGTGCCAATTCAAGGTAAGTGTCTTCACTATCCCTTGATTGCTATTATAAGAAAATAACAAAAGAAACATGATTACCTTTTCGAATAGGCTCTCTGCTATCCAACACGTTAGCTGCTGGATTTGAGAATAAATCAGGCTCATTTCGGGCATAGAAATTTTTTGAAGGTTGAATGGCTGACCGTTTCAGTGACTCGTACTCACTCCTCAATTGATCATACATTTCATCAAGTTTTCTCTTCTGTCTGGAATTTTGGACAAAATGCAGATTAGCAGCTTCAAGAAGCATGATATAAACTATGACAAAAAGAATTAACTACTTCGAAGAAAATAATATATATTTACCTTGATTTCTCAGAGAACTTCTCTTGGAGCTCTTGCTTATCTTTTGACAAACTCTGATTTTCCTGTTCCATCATCTGACACCTTTTGGCCATTTTCTGATATGCAGTATGCACCTGCTCCAGTTTCTCTGAGAACTTTTCTTGCATTGCCTCACATTTCTGCCGGCACTGGGCTACAATTTTGTTCATCTTGTACTGCATTTCTAGATCCTTTTGCCCAACGTAAAACATCACACTTCTGTATGCACTCTTCATTACTAATTTCATTAAGGAAATTCGTGTGTGAAAGGGTTCTTTCTTGTTCATCAGAATCTATTCTCTATTTTAGTTGCAAACTCCTTCAAACGAAATAGATCATTACAATCAACAAATGAATTCCTCTTATTTTGGTAGCTCTGCACTGTCTGATACAATCTGGTTTCAGAACAAAAAGATCATATAATTGGGAGGAGAAAAAAAGGTCTTATTAAGAAGGATACATATCTGCGGAGAAATACCAGCCATTGCCATCTGCAATAAAACGCATCATATTAGTGAACAGCAAACAATTAGACAAACTAATAAAGCAGCACCAAAATGGAAGGCAAAGGAAAACTATAGCATGGTGTAGACTTAACTATGTAGATATGTTAACCAGTTTAAACAAGCTGTGAATAACAATTCAAGTGAAGCATTGGCTTACGTTTATCCATTCATCATTTGGGTTGATATCCACAGGTTTCATGAGACTGAGAATAAAAGTTCCCAAATTAGCTAAGTAGAGTTGAAAATAATAAGATACAACATACAAGTAAATAGAACTGTAAGCTATGCAGAACAATCCTAACCCTGGTGCTTGATAAATAATTAACGATAACAGGTAATCTTGTCTCTTATATGCGTTAGGTAAATAGTCTACAAACTAGTGACAAGAGGAAAAGAAAATTCTAGGGCAAATCATTAGTGCCAAAATGTTAATTAAACAAAATTCTGGAGAGCATTACAATGACCATCTTTCACCAGATGAAAATTCTTACCTCTTAGAGAGAACTTCATCACAAATGGGACATGCTGCATCATTGCTAAGGATCCTGCTCGCATCTTCATTGCCTATTTACAACGTCAAGGAATATGTGCAACGCATACTGTGTATCTAATAGAAAGGAAAAGATCTAAAATGCATTTGGATACACAAGAGGTGACCACACTTGGTGGAAACGGCTCGCCCTTCAAGTTCACGCCAGCATGCATTGCATCTCATTTCAGTTGATTTGTGAGTCTTCAATTCTAAACTGTATCTGCACATCAGAACCAGTAATCGGGGCAAGATTCTTTAGGCCTACATAAACTTTCAAGTCAATGTCTGCTTGCTATAATTTGTTATAATGAAATAAGGAAAACAAAGGTTTTGCCCCAGTGAGTAGAGAACTCATGGCGTTAATCAATATTAGCCGAATCCTCCATTTGCCTGTTATTTTAGCCTCTTGTTTGCTTCCTTTAAAATAAACAAAAATGGTGAGCGGAAAATCATGATTTTCGTTGTTTAAATCTTTTTCATTTTATTTTAATTTCTTTCAGAACAGATGATCAAATACTAACAAGCATTTAAATAAGTACTCATTTTATTTTAAATTCTTTCTTAACAGATGATCAAATACTAAAAAACATTTAAATAAGCACCAGATACTGAAATATCAAGGAGAAAACTTTAAATTTTCTGGAGAACTTAAGAGAACTTTTAAATCATAAATTATCCATGATCAAAGTTTGATAATTAATCATAAGATTTCCGGGAAAATATTTTTAAGAAAACATCTAGAAAATCACGGAATTCCATTTAATCAGAAAAAATTGACATTTACTTTGATCTCAGTTCTGACATTACCACGAGGCTCGATCAAATCAGACAAACATTCTAGTTTCATGAGATCCCAAACATTAAAATGAGAACCAGTAGTTCGAGGTTTTCTAAATTTTCTTCTTTTTGTCTTCCTGATTTTTCTTAACAACCAAACAGAGTAATAATTACCCTTTTTATCAGTCAAGTTGGTCGGGAATTCCGTCGAAAACTGCAGATTCTCTACGTAATTGATCAAACCTCGCTGAAAACCCTAGAAATTCAAAGAATAGTGATTAAAACTTAAGAAGAATTTCAAAAAAAAAATGAAAAAGGGAGTAAAAGAAGAAATTGAAAACGAAGAAAAGAAAGTTGAGATCGAAGAAAATTTTTAATATACCTTGAAATTTCCTGAAGATTTATCAGAGGAAAAGTGATCTCTTTTTCTTTCCCCTATATTCTTTGTTCGTGAAAGCTATGAAAGTGGGATGAAGATTGAAGCACTTTCGCGCGAATTTTCAATTTAAATGCATGTGAGTTTTGAGTATTTGAATACGTTAGCATGCTGCGAAATGACATAATAGGATCATATACAGATGAGACAATATGAATGTAATGATAAGGGTATAACAGTAAAAGCACTTATAGTTTTTAACCATTAATTATTATATTTTCCATAAAAAATAATAAGACATAATAATTTATTTAACCTTCCTACCTTAAAAAAAAAAATCATTTTAGCTCCTCCACTTAATTTTCACTTCTTTTAATCTTTGAATTTGTATTGTTTATTAAATCATCTTAAAATGGATAAAAAATTAATGTCTAGTAACATTATTGATGTGACATCCATGTATATGTAGTGTGTCAACAATTAAATAATTTTTTTAAAAATTTAAAAATAATTTAATATTTTTTATATTTTTAATAATGTTAATAATTTATTTAATAATTTTTATATTTTTAAAAATTTTCAATATTAAAAAATAATTAATTATTTACATGACATTCATGTGAATTTATGTGTATACCACCACATCAATAAAATTAATATATATTAACTTTTCCATCTATTTTAGAGTAATTTGACAAATGACGCAAATTCAAAGGTTAAAAAGACGAAAAATTAAATAAAAAATTAAAATAATTTTGTTTGAAGTTGGATGGCGAAATAATTATTTTTATTTTAGTTAAACTGATAGATTCCATTAAAATTTTGAATAGTTACATGGATGTCCAAAGGTAAAAAGAAAATATGGGTAAAGTACAATATCATTAAACTATATCAATAAGTTTATATTTTGGTCACTCAATTTTAAAAAGTTACAGAATAGTTATTGAACTATTCGAAAGTTCCCATTTAAATCACTGAACTATTCGAAAGTTTTTGGTTTAAGTCATTGGGTTGTTAAGTTTTTTTAAAGTTAAGCTAACGAGCTCCAAGCGGTGATTTGACGATTGATAAGGTGGATCAATACCTATCAATGAGTTGAAGAACATACCTTAGATCTAAGTTGATTTGAATGTTAATGTTGGGGATTAGATAAAAAAATTTGTTTGAATTTTGGTTCACAAATTCATTTATTTCATGAAAAAAATTGAATTGTAGAAGAGAAGGGGAATGAGAGCTTTTGATTGGTACGAGTGGTGCGAACAATTAAGGTCATACAACAACGATTTCAACAACCTAATGACTTAAATGAAAACTTTCAAATAATTTAATGGTTATCTTGTAATTTTTTTAAATTGAATTACCCAAACATAAACTTATTAATAGTTTAATAAACTTCGATGTAATTTATCAACTAATAGTTTAATATATATATATAATGTTTAAAACTACTCATAGTCCTTCCTCAACCTTTAAATAGGAAGATAATGCGTTTTAGCGTACTTAAACCTACATCTTTCTACACTAATAATAATGTTGATGCTAATCAAACTAAGATTCAATCGTCAAGAAAAGTATGACTTGAAATATCCTCAACAATTAATCATCTTATTGGATTTGATTGTTAAAAAAAAAGCATAATCATAAATTTAACTTTTAATATTTACAATTTTTTATCAATTTTAGTAATTAATTGTTTTTAGCTAATTTGATTCTCTGCCTTTTAAAAATATCTAAATTTGATCATTAACATTTCAAAAAAGAGTTGAATTATTATTTTTTTTAATGAAAATACTAATTAAAACATTAAAAATTTTAAATAGGACAATTTAGGTATACTTCAACCTTTTTTTAATTTTTTAATATTTTTATAAAATTTAAATTATTTGTTAACGTGACAACACAAAAATAAATAGTGCTATGTTAGCATGAAGCAAACATGAATTGTCTCATGGGTTGCAACATCAACATCATTAAAAATTAATGCTTTAGTCAATATTTCTATTAAAAAAATAATTTGATTTTTTTTGAAAGATTAATACGCTTAAAAAGGATCATATTGACAAATATACAAACATTAATAGTTAAATTTATAATTATCCCTAAAAAACCTTTCTGCATGTACCTTCATCATAATTCATACTGGTCCTACTCTATATTAAGGTGATAGGAAAAGGTACGTACAATAATTTATTGTACGATACACAATGTCAATTTGGTGCTTTTGTACTCGCTTTTAAAAAAAAAAAAAAAATCTAATATCTTACAATTTTCATTCTTTTAATAATATGGCTAATTAAGTCTCTGTTATGTGTTTATTTACATTTGAGCGATATCAAAAAATAAATGTTTCAAATTTGAGGGACGAGGATGGTAATTTCGATTTCTTCTAAAGAGAACCGTCGAAATATCTTGTAATGCTATTATTCTTTATTGTAAATATATTTTATTATAATTTTGAACAACAATACAAATTTACGATCAAAATTTCAACTATCGTATTTTTTTTTTTTTTTATGTTTTGAATTTTAATTCATATGAACAATTCTTTCACCAAGTCCAAATGAATCAAGGTTTTTAGACTCGACAAGATAATTTAAATTATTAAATAATTTAAAATAATCTTATCCACATTTAATAAGAAAACAAAGAAACAAAAACCTTATCCATTCAAATTGCATGCACCAATTATTTGCAATGATTGATATTATCAAAATCTAAGTACCATTCCTTCGAATCTTCAAAATTTCAACAATAATAGTTTTATGATAAGAGAGACGCGATTAGAGTTGTTTACCACCCATTGAATTTAGTCATAAAATTAAATATATAAATAAATTCAAAATATTTTTTTACCATTGAGAAAATCAAATAAAAAAAATAAATTGGGAATCAATATTTAGTTTTGGGTGAAGTCAGAATTTTTTTCAGAGAAATTTGAATTATAATTTTTTTAAAAAATCAAAAAATGTAATTTTATCATTATATTAATACAAATATTTATAATTTTTAAGGGATTAAATTATAATTTTTTGTTTTTGTTTTTTAGAGAGCATAATTGAATTTGAAATTTTAGAAATGATTGAAATGCAATTATATATATATTGAACATTAATTTCATTATAAGTTTTTATCATATCTGTTTTTTTTGATACAATCTTTAAATAAAAAGATAATGTGCTTCAATGCACTTGAATCCACGTTCTCCTACATTAACAATAATACCGATACCAATCGAATTAGGATTCAATCAACAAATACAATTATATACTAAATTAACTTAATACTTTACAAATACTCACAAACTAATATATGTCACAGAATCAATTGGTATTTATAAATTCATTTTAAAAATATATTTTTGTGGAATGAGTTTTCGACTTCTAATTAATAAATTATTAGAATTATATTGAAAGAAAATACTATTTAGGAACGTGTGTTTTTAATAATTTTATCCTCGTAAAGTGGGTAAGATAATTTTTAATATTTAAAAAGTAAAAAAAATTATTTGAAAAAAATTAAAAGCAAATGAATAGGTTTAATTTATTTTTGGAGTTAAAAAATTCCGTTATTGAAAATAAATTCAACAAAAAGAGTTTTTTTGTTATAGAAATTTGTTGGACTAAAATAAAATTATAAAAAAATTATCTTTTATATTATATTAAAAGATTCTAAATGATAATTTATTGATTGAATATTAATATTATCAAAAATAATTTATTTATCTATAGTAGTTCGGATTTTTTTATACAATTTGAATTACTTTGAAAATTAAAGACTAACCCATTAAGTAAATTTCCGTTTGGATCGGTTAATGTGGTTAAAATCAAAGCCCAGAGTAAAACATTACTTTTTTTACCGGTCGAAACCCAACAGAGCCAGAGAGGCGGTCCGGTCTCAGAGTCAAAGATACAATCAGAAATCTGCCACGTGTGAAATGCTCAAATCATAGCTTCAAAAAAATATCCTCTGCCCCAAAATCATTTTTTAATAAATAAATAAATAAAATGAGAATCAGTGAGCATCACTTTTCTTGTTCCTGCTCCCTTAAACAAGAAATAAGCCCCTCTCCATTCTTAAAATAAGAAAAATAAAAAATAAAAATCTGAAAATTTGTGTAAAAGTTGGAATTTGTTATAGGAAGAGAGAGAGAGAGAGAGAGAGAGAGAGAGAGAGATGAGGATACAGTGCAGCGTGTGCGAGGTGGCGGAGGCGAAGGTGCTGTGCTGCTCAGACGAGGCGGCGCTGTGTTTGGAGTGTGACGAGAAAGTTCATGCTGCCAACAAGTTGGCCAGCAAGCATCAGCGTGTTCCCCTTTCGTCTTCTTCTTCTCATATGCCTAAATGTGACATTTGCCAGGTACTCGAATTTTCCCTAGAAAACTATTTTTTCCTGTTTTTTGCTTATAGGTGTTTCGAAGGTCAAAGTTAAGTGAAAGGTAAGGTGGAATTTGGATTTAATTTGAAAAATTTTAGCTGATTTTGCTTAGTTAGTAGGGAAAAATATGGAAAATGATTATACTGAGAGACTTGGGAAACTAAATTAGGGGAAGCCTTTTGTAGTTTATATTTGAAGATCTTAACTTTGATGAAATTTTAAGAACGAGCTAAAATTTGATTTTTGAAATATAAACAGGATCCTGTTTTGATTGTTTTTTCTTGTACGTAATTTTTATTTTTAATTTGTATTTTTGGGAGTTTTCTTAGAATTAATTTCTATTTTCTTCCTTAAAAAAAATAATTGATTGCTGAACAAATCTTCTCGGTAAGTCATGTATCCCTGTCCTGTTTAAGAATTTTCTCTTGTTTTATAATGTTGTTTAAGGTTTTATATTACTGTTTTATTACTGTGTAAGGTTTTATAATGTTGTTTATAATGTTGTTATACTTCGACACATTTATTAATATTGAAAAAGTCGATATTTTTTGACAGGAAACATCTGGGTTTTTCTTCTGTTTGCAAGATCGAGCTTTACTCTGCCGAAAATGTGATATTGCTATACATACAGCAAATCCTTATGTCTCTGGTCACCAGAGATTTGTGCTTACTGGAGTCAAAGTTGGTCTTGAAACAGCAACTGACCCTGTTGGATCTTCATCCTATATCAAATCACCTTCTAGTGAAAAGACCTCAGAAACTAAATCCGATTCTATTTCTAAAAGGGACGCTCCTATGTCATTGTTTACTGAATGCAATGAAGTTCTTCCGTCAAATATCGGAGTTGAGAACAGTGTGCCGACAAAAATGTCATATGGTGGGGGTTCTACAGCTGGAAGCATTCAGTCATGGCATATGGATGATTTATTTGGGCTAACTGGCTTTAATCAAAGCTTTGGTTACATGGATAATGAGTTATCTAAGGTATGCTTGTAATTGTGGTTTTTTGTACTCTGTTTAATGTTGTTCTCGTGTAGAGTGGAGGCCATCCATGTTCTTAACCTTCCTGATCATTCTCTAACAATTTATTAACCTCCGTTTACTAGGGTGGTGATCATTAATAAAATAATCCCCAATAGGCAGATCTAGCTCGCTCTCACACACACAGGCACAGACATGAGCAAATGAAAGCATGCATGCCATGGTAAAATTAGTTGTTGGAGGATCACCAATAAATAGCTAAGCTTAAATCTATTGATTGGATAGTCAACTATTGTATTATGTTCTTCAATTGCAAAGGTAATTAGTTCTGACTTGACCTGTATGGTTTGGTATGTGCTTTTATTGGTTATTTGTAATTTGGATCTTTAGATATAGAAAGGTCTATGCAACTTGATCAGTGTACTGTGAGTTTTAGTAGTTTTTGTTTGGTACGCCTTTAAGTTGCAGCATGAAGCATGATGCCAGAGAGGGGAGATTACCTCAGCTAGTAAATTGAGCTATGTGCTGTGATCTTGATTCTTCCATTGTTCAACTAGTACCATATATCATTTAAAAGGTCTGCCTAATGCAGCTAAGAATTCTGTATTTGCCAGGCTGATAGTGGCAAGTGCGGAGACTCCGACAGCTTATCGTTCTTGCGACCTGCTGAGGAAGAGGTCTTTGATGATGAATACATGGGTCAGGTGCCGGATTCCCATTGGGCAGTACCACAAATGCCTTCGCCTCCTACAGCCTCAGGGCTGTGTTGGCCTAAAGATTCTCACAATCAATCTGATAGCGTGGTATTTGTCCCCGACATATCCTGGCCTGGTGTGGAAAACCCTTTCCACTAGTCGCATATCGGCTCCGCCCCGTAACACCAGCGACAAATTCACAGTCAGATCTTTCCTCTCAGGAACTGTTTTAGCCTATTACCATGCAAGTTTCTACTTCTGCAGTAGCTAGTTGGGTTTTATAAGGTAAACCGAAACAGATAAGGTGTACTAGAAAGCTATTATTAATTAGAGTTAGGTTTTTTTTATAGTAACTGCCTGTATTTCTTCATGATTCGCAATATAACAAGATCAACTTCATTGAATCTATTAGATTGTGATTCTAAAATTCAGACAGTCAGGAAATAGAAGTTTAGTGGTTTAAGCTTTTCGTTGTTTTCGATAGGTACAATAGACTAACATGTCATGTTCAGAACAGTGTGATATACATGGTTGGTATGTTCATTTCATATACATATTGTATTTGTGTTCAGATTTAACGTATTTAATAATTTATATTGTACTTATGTTTATACGATTGATGCATACAAAAAAGAAATACGAGACATGGAACATATATACGTATTGTCATGTCTAGTTTTTGATGTTCTTGGATAAAAGCCATGAGAACTGTTATGATCTCGAGGTAGTATTCACTCTGTATTCTGTAATGAATATGAATCAACATTTGGACTTTGAATTTGAAGAGGACAATGCTCGATAATGATGTTATTGTATATGAAAATTTTGGATTTTCGATATTATCCTAGGGTTTAAAGCGCAAATTTGCCACCATAATTTTAGTGAATACTAGAATTTGTGGCCATATTTTACTTCAAATTATTTTTACCGTTGAACTTTGAGATATGTACAAAATTTCCATTTTGCTACTCAAATTTGATTTTTTTTTAATTAAACTTTACACCAGACATTAGTCTTGCATGATTTCAAGACAAAATTTAACAAAAAAATTCCTTCAAATAATTAAGGGTTAAACTTAGCGCACACTTTGGTCCTTGTAGTATACTACATTTTCCACTTTGGTCCCTAAAGTTAACTTTGGCTCACTTTGGTCTATAATGTTATCAAACTTTTTCAGTTTAGTTCCTAAAGTCATCAAACATTCCTAGTTTAGTCTTTTGGATGTTAAAAAAATGGGCTGGAATATCTAGCCAATCATATATTGTCATGTGTCATACAATGATGTCATTGTGACATTATCATAAAAAAAAAAACCTTGAAAAATATTTAAAAATGAAAAAATACAAAATTATAAAAAATATTTAAAAAAATTACAAAAAGTATTAAAAAAATAAAAATATCATAAAATATAAAAAAGAATATCAACAAAATTCGTTTGTCAAATTCCAACATGTGTTTAGAGAAGCGAATATGGTAGCTAATTAGTTAGTTAGAGCACGTCCCCCTGATATCGATGAACTTGTTACTATGGATTTTCTTTTGTTTCATGTTAGGTAAGTTTCTACTGGAGGATAAATTAGGGAAAACTCATGGACAAAGAGACTTTAAGGTTATTGAATACCTTCTTTTCATATAAAAAAAATTTCGAAATTTTAATATTTTAAAATTTTTATCAATCACATTTAATAAAGCTTCAACATGAGATGGCTGATATCAACTATGTTAATTGTTTTATAGTTCAACCAATTGGAGTTTATAATCGGTAGATTTTTTTCAGGTAAAAAATTTGGATAATTTTTTTTTCAATAATTTAAATAAAAAATAATATTATTTATATTTAGAAGTGTTCATGAGTTCGGTCGGGCTTATGCAATGTATTTAGATCAATTTTCTAAATTCGGGTCCATCCTAACTCAAAAAATGAGCATATTTTTTTGTCCAAGCCTAATTCAATTTAAGAAAAGTAAACTCGAGCTTGACTCAATTCATCTATATTTGATTTTTCGATTAGCTTTTATTAAAACTATTTAAAAAAAATATATAATGCATTAAATGCATAAAAAATGTTAAAAATATAATACATTAAGGAATATTCGGTATATCAAGTGTTAGTGGCAGAGCTGAGGGCTCACTCCTTCTAAAATAGAAAATTTTGAGTTTTAATTTGTTTATAATTTATAAAATTTTAAATTAATAAATAAAAAATTACACTTTAACTTTCTCAAAATGATAAAAATTTAATTTAATCCATTAAAAATTATAAAAATATGGACTATTAAAATAGTAAAATTATATAATTTAATTCTGATTCCTAAATTTTTTTTTTGACTTCGCTCTGCGAGTATTCCTTCAGCGAATCTCCAAGTCCATGTCCATTCTCATCACCAGAGTAACCCCATCTAAAGTTAGGGTGATAATCACTGGGTCTATGCCCAAAGATAAGACGATCACAAACACTGAAGCGAGGGTCAAGTCTCGGTGAAGGAATTGTCATGTTACGACTCAATGATTGAAGTGAGCGGTGGTGAACGAAAGATGAAGCTTCCTGCCTTGTTGACCCTTCAAAGTCCGCATCCAGTTCTACAAGTGGATCAGGAACTGGTAAAGGTGCATGGAAGCCACCACTAGTACCAGGAAGGCTATTTAGAGAGTCCCAACAGGGTTCGTTTCACCACTAGTAATATTGTAATAATCTTTCATCAAATCAGAGGATGAAGCTGGAATCAAAGTTCAAACGTCTTACAACTTAACCATAATAAATATATAAAAATTATTTTAATTTACATCTCGTGTCATATTGAGAGGTTATCACATATCATTATAAGATTGAGCATTAGAGTCACATCAACACAAACAAATGATATTAATGTAAAAATACTAACCTAAATGATAAAATACAAATTTAAGTAACAACTAGATATAAAAAAAAAATCAAATACCAATTAAATATTTTTAATTAAATTCGGAAATAGACTACATATAAACACAACATTTCAATTTCAATAATAGTTATTTAACTTTGCCTAGTTGAGTTTTACATTAAATTTCTCTTTCTTGCTGAACATGCTCTCAATGAATCACTTCAAAGCCCCAAGATATCATGTTCAATGATCCTAATCTTTTGCAAGACATATCAATGAGGCTATGTTGGTAGTGGTGATGATCTTATAATCCATTTATGTTGGTAGCATTTTGTATTTTCTTATAGTATTTATTAAAAATAAGTGGTTAATATTATGTGTTGACAATTCAGATTGGGTTCAAAAATTTGATATTATCACCCATGTTAAATTGTAATATAAGCATTGATTGTAAAAAGAAAAGTTCGTGTTTTGCTTGTTGACTGTATTATAAAAGACATCAAGGAATTTTGTGATTGTGTTTATATTTTATGCCTTGCCAGTTATCAAATGGTTGTTCATTCCTTTTTATAAATTACTAAGTGAATCCTCATTAGTGGCGGAGCTTGAAATTTTTCTTGAGAAGATAAAAATTAAATTATATATATTTACGATAGTAAAAATATAATTTCATTATTTTAATAATATATTTTTTATAATTTTTCAAAGATTAAATTAATTATTATCATTTTAAGAGGTTAAAGTGTAAATTTATTGTTATTAATTTAAAATTTTATAAATTACAAAGGATCTAAATTAAAATTTTACCTTAGGAGGCGAGTCTCCACTAAAATTTGAAAAATTACTGTTTGGCCTTTTTAATTTTATATAAATTTTTATTTGATTTATTAAAATTTTAAAAATTTTCATTAAACAATTTTTGAAGCCTTTAATTAGGTCTCTCAATTTTGTTTTTGGAAATTATTATTTTCTCAATTAAACTCTTCAGAATTTTTGAAATTTTTATTAAACCTTTTAAAAATTCGCAAAATTTTAATTAAATTGGTAAAAAATTTCTAAGTATTTTAATCAAGGGAAAAATCTATGGCGATATAAGAATAGGTGGATAGTGGATCCCTCCCGTTCATATTGAAGAAAGGTTTTGAATAAATATATATTTTTTAATTTTTCAATATATTTATTAGAACGAACTTAATAATTAATTTTTCGTATTCTATATGTTCATTAAAAATATAAATGCTAACCATACATTTTAAAATTGCTCAATATTCAAAACGAATATCGAATCCCGATCACCCCAACAATTGTGTCCACATTTTTGTCCATTTTCTCTCGTTTCTGTTTCTTATTATTGCAAGACATGAAAAGTCCTCAAGGTGGACCCATGATAGCTACAAGAAACAATGATATGTGGACCGAGACCATAATAATTCACTCTTTACTTTTGCTTCTTTTCTCTTTTTCTTTTACTTGTTTTTGTGAAAGATATCATGATATATGTTTTAAATAATTAATGTAATAATAGAAATATTAAAAAATATAATTAACAGTAATAATATCTTATACAATCAAAATGATTTATTCAATTTTTCAACTTTACCAAAAAAAAAAAAATCAATAGATGATTGGATGAAATGGTAAATCACATTACACTTTCTAAAAGTTTCTAAGTTCAAAAATCATAAGTAATATAAAAATTTAAACAAAATTACGTAACTATCCATATATTAAGCATCACCAAATACCATTTCAATTCCATTCCATAATTTAATTTTTATTTTTAATCAACTGAATATCACCCGATGAAATTATAGCAAAATAGGTTCAAATATACAGGAACAAATTGCTCACACAAACTGATAGTATATCAGAGTTGCTCACACAAATTGACATTATATCGAAGAGCTGTAGTATTATATTAAACCTTGGTGCATAATAGGATATGTAGCGTGTTCCGAATAAAAATGAACTGTCGTATTATATTAAAGTCTGGTTGAACTGAGAAAAAAATTGATTGAATTAAGTGATTGAACTAATTTATAATGTATTTTTATGTTTTATGAATTTTTAATATTTTATTTAATTGAATCGGACAAATTAATCAAACCAATCGAACCGATTGAATCGATAAACCAGTAATCCTACTGATTCGAACACTGATATAATTTTTAAAGCTTTGGGTTTCGTCGTATGTTTCAGTAAGCGAGAAGTAAAAGCTATCATAAAAATGGCGGAGGCAATTCTTACGGTAGTCTTGCAACAGATAACAACAATCTTGAGTGACAAAGCGGTAAAAGAGATGACGATGTGGGGAGGCCGTGAGGCTGCTCTCAAAAATCTTGAAACATATCTGAAATCCATCCGATCCGTTCTCAAAGATGCAGAGGAACTACAAATTACAGCCAATGCAATCAAACTGTTGCTAGAAGATCTGAAATTTGTAATTTATGAAATCGAGGATTTGTTGAAT
Source organism: Kokia cookei (assembly GCA_039519145.1). Lineage (NCBI taxonomy): Eukaryota > Viridiplantae > Streptophyta > Magnoliopsida > Malvales > Malvaceae > Kokia > Kokia cookei. Next base: position 44,561,986 of record CM076908.1, on the reverse strand, counting down.
TTCTGGAGCTGTAAAGTAGGAAAGACAGATTCTGTTCGTGCCAAGGTAAATTGTCTACTTCGATTCTTTACATCTAGTCGTAGTTCTGATAGAATAAAGAAGATCTGTGAAAAACTGAGTCCATTTGAGCTGAAAAACAAGCTGGATCTGGGCAAGAGTAAAATTATATCTCCTCTGCGGAACAAAGAAAGTACTAGCTATTGTGATCTATCAAAAATTGTTGGTCGAATGGAGTTAAAACTGAGTTAGTGTTGCGTTTAGTTGATGAGGAAGAACAGGGCACTCAAACTATCTCCATAGTGGGGATGGGAGGTCTTGGCAAAACCGACCTTGCTCGGTTGATTTATAATGATGAACGTCTTAAAACAAGATTTGACAAAATGATTTGGCTGTGTGTTTCCAACCTTTTTGACAAGAAAAAAGTTGCGCGTGATATCATTTTAGCTTTTGAAGAAGATAATTTTAATTTCTTCTACCTCCAGGATTCAGTTACTTTAGATTTTCTTCTTGGTAATCTTAAACAGAAAATCATAAATACAAACTTTTTTCTTGTTTTAGATGATGTGTGGGCAGATGATAATGGAGATTGGGAGGACCTGCAAATTGTTTTAAAACATGGGAAGCCTGGAAGTAAGATTTTGGTTACCACTCGAAAGGTATCTGTTGCAAATACTCTATCTTCCAATTCAGGTTCGATTTATCATTTGTCGAGTTTGCCTGAAGAAGATTGTTGGTCAATTCTTAAGCAATTTGCATTTGTTGGAAAGGATCAACTCCCTCAACAAAATCGCGAATCCTTGGAACGCATTGCGGAGAGAATTTCAAAGAAAAGTAAAGGTTTGCCACTTGTTGCAAAGGATCTAGGACAACATTTACAAAATAGTGAAGCTAGACTGTGGAATAATATCGATGACAAAGAGCTATGCAATTTGGCTGTGTGGGAACGTGTTGTGCGTTCTTTGTTCTTGAGTTATCAAGATTTGCCGCAGTCAAGAATCAGAGACTGTTTCTTGTATTGTGTAACCTTTCCTAAAGGATTGCAAATCCGAATAGATAATTTAATCAGGCACTGGATTGGACAAGGTTACTTAGCTCCTAGTGGCAATGTAAAGAGGGAAGATGAGGTTGAAGCAACGGGTAGAGAGTTCTTTCAACACTTAGCATCTTGCTCTTTATTCCAAGATTTTGTGGAAGAAGATGGCGCTGGCATTGTTGCATGTAAGATGCATGACATAATTCATGATCTTGTACAGTATTTGACAAGTAAAGACTTTGTGATGAAAGAGGTAAATGGATCTAAAAGCATGAAATTACAGTTACCTTCGAATGATGCTCGCCACTTGACAGTCATTCTTGAAGAACCTTTTTTTCCTCCTTCAATTGAAGGTGGTAGCAAATTGCGTAGCCTTTCAATCTTTTCTGCCTTCGGAACCCTAGCTGTTACATGTGAATCTCTGCATCAATTGTTTGTACGATCCCCGTGCCTAAGGGTGCTAGATTTGGGCATGAATGATTCATGTGATAATTTGATTCCCAAGATTTCAAGCAAAATAGGTGATTTGATACATTTAAGGCATCTCAACTTATTTTGTTGCACGATGATACATAGATTACCTGATACAATCTGCCAACTGCATGATTTGTTATCTTTGGATCTTCATGGATGCAGTCGTCTTGAAAAATTACCAGATGGTGTGGGGAACTTGATCAATTTGAGGTATCTTTGTACTACAGATTGTTCCGGTCTAACATACTACCCCAAAGGGATTGGGAAATTAACATCTCTAAGGACTTTGACGGATATCATTGCAAGAGCGGATTGCGATGATCCTAAAGTGTTCTGCATTGGAGATCTCGAAAACTTGAACAACCTCCGTGAAACTCTTCGTCTGAAGCTGGTGGGAAATGTAATAGATGTGCAACAGGCTGACAGAGCCAAACTCCAAAACAAGACGCGTCTCAAGAATATTGAGATCTATTTAGATGGAAGAATAGACCATGCTCTTGCAGATACAACATTGAATCTACCTCTCTCCGTAAGGAGTGGTTTCTTCAACGATAACGAATGGTGAAATGTTGCTTGAAGGTAATTTTTTTCCTTAGGTTTTTAAGTAGTTTACCCTGAACTTGTCCAAATATATTTAGTTCCTATTTGAACTTTTCTTGTAACTAATTGGTATTTGAATTTGTCAAAAAGTACCTGGTAAAAGTGTTCATGGTTCGGGCTAAGTCTTAGCATGATATTGACACATTTTATACTTGCTCGAGCCCGTAATATAGGCCTAACGTTTTGTCTAAGCTTATTCTTATTTGTAAATGATTAACTTAAATTCAATTTAAACTCACTCATATTATTTTTAAAATTTTTAAAATATTTATTTATTTTAATTTAATATTAAATAAATTTATATATATTTTTTATTTATTATAGTTTTATATATAGTGATCTTAAATTTTTTTAACATATTACTATGGATTTAATTTTTATGTGTTATAAATTAAATAATATAATATAAAACATTACAAACTTCGAGTTTAATATTTTTGTCCAAACTCTCACAAATTTTGAGTGAGCCTTCGAGCTTAGGCGGACAACCCGATCCATGAATAAGTTTAGTTGGTACTTAAGCTTGTTCGAGAAGTACCTAGTTGATGCCAAAACTTTGTCCAAAAAAATTATATTTTTAAATTAATTTATATTTTAAAAAGAATTTTATTTTTTAATTTATGTTCGTCACGTGCCATATTGAGAGACTGTCATGTCTCACCATAAGATTGGTCATACTAATGATGTTAGTGCAGAAATATCAATCTAGGTGATAGAATACAAATTCAGATACCAACTAAATACTTTTGAACAAATTCAAAGATAAACTACGGAATATTTTTTTTTTTCTTTTTAATGTAATATTTGAATATGGAGAAAAGCTACATAGCTTGTCAATTTCGATAGTAGTTATTTAACTCCGCCTATTTGAGTTTTACATTGAATTTCTCTCTCTTACTGAATAGGCTCTCAATGAATCACTTCAAAGCGCCAAGATATCATATTTACTGATCCTAATCTTTTGCAGGATATATCAATTGAGAGGCTCTGTTGGTGATGATAATGGTGGTGGTGGTAATGATGGTACAAGTCGTTTATGCTTGTAGCATTTTGTATTTTTTTATTGTATTTATTAAAAGTAAGTGGTTAAAATTATATGGTGATACTTTTAAGATTTAGGGTTCAAGAGTTGATATTACCACTTGTATTAGATTGTAAAAAAAAAAAAAAAAGTTTATGTTTTGCTTGTTGACATGTTTATATTTTATGCCTTTATATACCCTTTGATAAATTACAAGGTGAATGCTATTAAGCCTTTCTAGTTTTATAATAATTTTAATTAGGTTTTTTTTAATTTTGTAGAATTTCATTAATCTTTGTAAAATTTTTGAAACTTTTAATTAGGGATCTCTTTGGATGAGTGATGTGTTTACCTGTGATTAGTATAAAAATAACGGTGACGGTGATATTAGATATTATAACGATATTATAACGTGAGACAAATAAAAAATTAAACGCATCACATTGAAAATAAACACCCATCCAGAAAGGTCTTATGTTTCTCAAAATTTCTAGAAATTCTTATTTTTTCAATTGATTTTTTTAATTAAACTCTTGAGAATTTTTAGAATTTTTCATTAAACCTTTTAAAATTTCTGAAAATTTTAATTAAACTTGTATTTTTTTTAAAAAAAGTTTAATTAAACTTCCAAAATTTAATTTTATAAAGGCTTAATATAACATTTGGTACTTGAACTTGACACTTTTTCTTAATTTGGTACCTAAACTTGACATTTTTTTTTAAAAGTTGGTAGTTAAACTTTTTGGAGCCCAATATGGTACCTGAGCTTAACTTTTTTTTCTATTGGTACCTAATTTTTTTTTATATTAAATCGTTAAGAATAGCTCAATACATATTTTTAATATAAATTTTTTCTAAAACTAACAATATTTTTGTAGCATAATAATAAAAAATTCAACACCGTTATTGTTTTGCGTAATTTTTATAACATTTAATAAATTTAAGTACCAAATTTATTCTAAAAAAAATTTAAGTGCCAAATTAGGAAAAAATGCCAAGTTCAGGTACCAAATTGGATCCAAAAAAAATTTAAGTACCAAATTAAGAAAATGTGTCAAGTTTAGGTACCAAATTGGGTGAAAAAATTTAGATACCAAATTAAAAAAAAGGGTCAAGTTTAAGTACCAAATGTTATATTAATTCTTATATAAACTTAAGGTCAAAATCTATTACCATTAGGTATAAATTTAATTACTCACCAACATTTATGAACAAGCATTTTCTTATAGTCATTCTAAATATAATTCTATATTTAAATTAGGTATGAATTATAGAATTACGCTTTTTATTATGATGACTATAGATATATTTCACTTATATGATTTAATATATTCATGGTATATTCTATAAAATCATGACAACTTTATTATAATTAATAATGATTATGTAAAGAAGGTATAATGATAAATTTAAGGTTAAATTATATCAACAATCACTCAACTTTGAGGTAACTAACAAAACAATCACTTTGATTTCAATTCAATCACTTAATTTTAGAAAAATAACAAAACAACCCTTTTAATCATTTTCCATGACAAACTAATGGAAAAATGACATGGCAGTTAGTTGGCCACCGTCTTATTTCCAACCCAAAAAATATATAAGGGTAAATGACAAAACAATCACTCAACTTTCAAAAAATAACAAATCAATCCTACTAACTTTCAAAAAATCAGACACCCAAAAAGAAGAACAAATAAAACCTTTGAATGAATTCTTTTTGTTCAGGAAGAAAGTAGAGAACCATGGCTTCCACATTGTCATTAACCCAAAATACCATTTTCGATATCCTTTCTAGATTACCTCTTAGGTTCGTGACTCGATTCAAATCACTATCCAATGATTGGGATTACCTTACCCTGACCCCAACTTTCATTATCGATAATCTCCGTCACTTTTCTTCTGATCCATCTCTCATCCCCCTTTGCTACAATACCCAGTTAGATTTCGACTTTGGGATCTTTCTATCATTGACTGACCTAGAATTTCACTTGTCAGCATGTGGTTGTCCCTTTGGAGGAACCGCTTCCTTTGTTCCTGAAAATCATGAGTTCAATCGATTGTTTGGTTTGTCTGGATGTTCCTCTTGTTTTGCTTCTGATTTTGTTTTATGCAACTTGATATGTTGGAATGTAGTTAGTGTTGTTTAACTTAATCAACAACCCTTTTGTTTATATCATCATATCCCATGAAGATCTCAACAAATCCAAATCGTTTTGGTTCTTGAATCACTTGAATGTTCCTTTAGAGGATTTTCTCCTCACTGGTTTGATTGTAGGCACTGATAGTTTGACCTAAAATTGTCTTTAATCCCATTTTGATTTGATTTTTTCAGAGTTAATAGCTTAGGGCAACACAAAAAGACAGTGGATCCCAATCGTGGTGGCTTCTTTATTAGAGGGTTAAAAAAGAAAAGAAAATGATAGAGTAGTGGTTTGGAGGTCAACAACGGTGACGCCAAAGATGGTTGTGGCGGAGGCGTGGGGGGGTGACGGCGAGATTATTGGGATGAAGAAGAAGAAAACATATTGGGCCATTTATGCAAAATGTAAAAATATTAGGTCATTTATTAAAAAACGAAGAAGGAAAGATGAAAAAAATAGTCACTTAACTTTGCCTCGTTTAACGTAACAAATTAACTGGACACATCAACTAATTTACTAGTCACGTCACTTGTCTCATTAGTCCTGTAACGAAAAATATTAATGAGTTATTGATTTATTATTTTTTGAAAGTTGAGTGATTGAATTTAAACTTTACTTCGTCCAACGTGACAAGTTAACTGACCATGTCAACTAGTTAATTGGCCACGTCACTTATCCCATTAAGACAGAAATAGAAAATGTTAATAAGTGATTAATTTGTCATTTTTTGATAACGTTAGTAATTGTTTTGTTATTTTTTTAAAGTTGAGTGACTAAAATAAAACCAAGATGACTATTTTATCAACAACTCCAAAATTGAGCAACTGTTGGTGTAATTTACCCTAAATTTAACTTTTTAACCTTTACAATTTAGTCAAATTACTTTTTGTGGATAAAAAAATTGACTGAATTGTTAAAATTTTAATAATATTGATATGATCAACTCGTGTGATAATCCACATATAATTCATAAAAAGTCAACGAGCTTTAAAAGAGTTAATAAAATTTTTTAGAAAAAAGTATCCATATTAACGGTGAAATATATGTAAACTAACACCACATCAATTACATTAAAATTTTAATAATTCAACCAGTTTAATAATTCAACCAGTTTTTCCATATAAAATGGAAAGCATGTATAACAATTACCACCATACATGATATGTGCTTCGCATAAATTAAATCAAGAATCCTGTATGCAACAAATTAAATTTAAGTATGCAACCAATGAATCACTAAACCAAAATTACGAGTTAATTACACCACCAGTCTTTTTCATAGAACATTGTATAGATTTTGCCAGAAAAAATCCATCTTAATAACTTATTAAATCCTAATATAAAAACTAAAAAACTAAAAATACACTTCAACTTTCACTACCAACGACAACCACAATGCCTCTCAGGGGATATGTATGTCCTGCAAAAAAATAAAAGGTTTATCTTGCCGTTTTAAAGTGATTCATTCAGAGCATGTTTTAGCAAGAGAGAAATTTCATGTGATAGACAAGCAGATATCTGTTTCATTGTAATGTTATAAGAAATTCGAGTTTAGAGATTTCACAATATTCCTTCTAATCAGATGATAACAACAGAAACTAGTACTTCTATAACACAACTGAAACTTGGTTTTGAATGAATCATAGGAGTAAATACTGAATTTGAACCATCAAAGCTACAACAAAAGAGAAAATGAGACAGAGAGACTACCTGTTGCTTTGCAGCATCCTTACATTTCTGGACTAGAAGAACCAACCTACGAACTCTATATTCAAGTCAGAAGGCGGGTTTAATGCTTCCTTTATAACGTCTTGGCTTTCTTTCCCTATATCCCCATCCAAATTTATGCTGATACAGTCGAGATCCTTCTTGTTCCAAAGGTTTGCTCTAAAAGCCTCATCTGCATCTATCGCATTTCCTACCAGTTTCACACGAACATGTCCACAAAGGTTGTTCAACTTTTCAAAATCTCCAAGACTGAAATCCTTTGCATCATTGTGATCAGCTCTAGCAATGACATTGGTTAATTCTCTAAGAGAAGTAAGCAGCTAATCCCTTTTGGATAGGAAGTTAGACTAGAGCAAAACCAGGTATAAAGATACCTTAAGTTCATTAATTTCCCCATTCCATCTGGTAATTTTGTAAGACTACTACAACCAGTAAGATCCAAGGATTGCAAATTATGCAAGTCACACAATGTTTCTGGTAATCTGTTCAATACTTTGCTGCCAGCCAAGCTAAGGTACCTCAAATTAATCAATCCGCAGATTTCCACAGGAATTTCATCTAGTACATTACCTTGTCCGGATAGCCCAAAACAATTATGCCACCCACTAGTCAAGCTCAAATCCAATAACCTCAGATGTTTGGATTGTTTAAATAAGTTAGATAATGCTTGACTAGTTATCAAACACCCCTGACTAACAGCAACAAGGGTCCGCAATTTCTTTGCACCACTAATGTCCATGGGAAAACCAGCTCCTTGAGCAATAATCATTACCAAATGATGAGTGCCAACAACTTTGACCTCCTCCGTCCAAGAAGATAAATTCAAGGTCAGCTGTTTAACAGATTCGATCCCCATCACTAAATCACATAGGAACGAAGATTGGAACGAAGATTGGACACAATCATGTACTATGCTATGCATCTTACAAGTAAGCATACCACCATCTCTGCTACAATATTGGAAAAATGAATGAGCTTCTAAGCATTTAAAGTACTCTTCACCTTTTAGTTCCATTTCTAAATTATCAGATGAGTACAGATAACCTTGTGCCATCCAGTGTTGCACCAAAAGAGTTTTCGAAATCTCAAAGTTTTTGGGGAAGATAGCCCAATACGATAAGCACCGTCTTATAGACAAAGGTAGATTGCAATAAGATAGTGATAGAACTTTAGACATATATTTGGGTATTCTACTAGTTATCCAGATACTATTTCTCAGAAAATCATCCCATCCTCTTATTCCAAAGTCATAATGTCGTATAGCATCTCCCAAAACCTTTGCAGCAAAGGGTAGTCCTTCACACCTCTTTGCAAGTTCCCTTCCTATACCCTCTACTGCATATTCAAGAGTATCATCATTCAATCCAACTTCACGAAGTATCATCCAACACAACTCATCAGACAGCTTTCCCAAACAAAATATATGAGATGATTCCATTGCTCCTGCAACCGAGTGCTCATGAGTAGTCACTAGAATCCCACTCCCCAACATGCCATGTTGAAAAACAGCTCTAAGTGCTTCCCAATCATCACAATCATATCTCCCCACATCATCCAAAACCAGAAGTGATTTCTTGTTAACAATCTTTCGACGAATTCTATCTAACAGACTTTGCAATGGAAGTAATGTTAGGAGACGCAGAGTCATGCTCCAAGCCTTCAAGAGATTGAATAATTTTTCTTGCAATTTTATCTAAATCAAAATCATCCGAAACATTCACCCAAATTATGTTGTCAAAAATTTCCAGAACTTGACAATCAGTACAAATGCACCGTGCAAGATATGTTTTCCCCGTTCCTTCCATGCCAACAATAAAGATGGTTTTAATGTTGTCGCTCCTATCCCTGAAACTTTCGCCCAAAATGGCATTTATTATATCTTTCTTAACCACATCTAGACCATACAACTTTGACAGTTTTACAAAAAATGATCGTTTAGAGTGCGAGGGATGCGATCCTTGCGGAATACCAATCAATACCTCCATCAATTCTTTTAACCTCCGGTGCAAGATGACAAGAGTGGTTTTTTCTTCTGAAGCTCTTACTGCTGATTTAGGTCCAAACTTCTTACGACATGCTGCTTTTGATTTAGTAGAAGCAAACTTCTCAAGGCCTGCTGCTGTTGATTTAGTTTCAACCTCCTCAAGGCCTAATGCTGCTAATTTAATAGATACTCCAAAATGAAAGACGCCGCTAATTACATCTTCTATGTCATATAGCACTTGATCGAGTGCATGAACAGTAATCCCACGCTCCAATAGCTGAACCGAAAATAGCCCATCCCCATGATCAAGAATCATAGATTGAAAAGCTTCAAGTCCACATACAAGCAAGTCTATCTCATACTCTAAGTGCCGAAAACTTGCTTCAGCGATGATTCGTCGTAGCTGCTCCAGGACTGCGGAAATACGTTCATCGGCCATCCTAAAACAAACAGAGCGCGAGAGAAACGATTGGTTAAAGAAAAAAAATCAATAGAGAAAAGGGGTCTAAAGAATTGCAGACTCGCAACTTACTGCAAATTAAGGGTGAGTGTTTGAGATTCTGAGAGATCAACTAAACTTCTGACTTTTTTTTTTCCGGGCTTTAGGGTTTGATGAGAATTTTCTTTTCCCACTTTCTCGTTTTCCTCGATGCGGAAAAACCCAAAAATGGAGTATTTGGATCTTTCCAATGAATTTTGGATACGGGGGCCACCAACCACATGATATCTATGGCCAATATTTGGATTCTCTTATTCCTCGTCCCAGACTTTCATTTTAATTTTATTTTTTTTTAAATTTAGGGTTAATTAATATTATTTTTGAAAAGAACTTTAAAAAAGTGCAGTAAATAAAAACTTTTGAGAAGTATTTTTGTTTAAAATTTAAATGTTTAATATTACGATCAAAAAGAGTTTTTAAAAAATAAAATGTTCATTTTAGATATGATATTATAAAATAATAAATATGTATTTTAAATAATGTTCAAATTAATTTTTTTAAATAATTTTTAAATTAATTAATATTATGATATTTTAACAAAAAATAAAAAATAATTTATTATAACTTATTATTAATATTTTAATATATGAAATATTAATTTTAAATATTCCTAGTAAATAATAATTATTTATAAAATTTAATTAGAATATATAAATTATATTTTAAATATTTAAATATAATCATTAAATATTTGTAATTAAATACTAACACGGTTGTATTATTTTAATTTTTTAATTTTTAATTAATGATTTTAACACAATTTTATTATTTTATTTTAAAATATAATTTGACTATATAATCCATATTAAATATTAACATAACATAAAAAGAAAACATAAACCTAACAAATTAAAATATTACATGCATTTGGATTAAATTTTACAATATAAATCAATATAACAGATACATATAGTTGAAAGAGAAATTTGATTTACTTGCGGGAATTATATCTGTTTTAATCACACTAAACTTCCTCATTATATTGATTGCTAAATTAGGTTTCTTCACATAATTCTATATTCTAAACCAAAACAATTTCTGTCAACACATCATTTGCAGAAAAAAAATGAAAATTACATCAATATTTTCCCACTTCAGTCTTCCTTTCATCTTTGATAAACAGAGTCAATGAGTCACAATCTGCAATAGCTATCAAATTGACTTTCTTTTGCTCACCAAGAACACAAATTACAGATAATAACCGACAATGAACATTAAAAGTTTTAGAATTGAAAACTAGCACATAGGAACTTCATACTGTAGGTAATAAATTTAACTCCCAAGTTGTGGGTAATAAATTTAACTCTTAAGAAACATGTATCCGCTCAAAATTGAGAACATATTAAATCTAGACTAGATAATAAATTTCCACAAAATCATAAAATCATACTGATAAAGAAGAAATTCCACAAGGTATTGGAAGTATCATGGCTAAAGCCAATTACTGAGTAGATTCAAACAACTTCAAATAACCCAGATAAAACCATCACGGATAAAACCTCTTTTCCTATCGATTTTGACATGTTGAAGTTTTAATTAATGCAATTTAGCCCAAGCTAGAAGGGCTTTATATAGCCAAGCAAAATGCACGTACACAATCACAAGCAAGTCTACACACTCTCACCAACAGATCATGTAATGTAGCCAAGACATAAATCAAGAGGTTTACAGAAAGAGCAATAAGAGACTGTTCCAAGCAGTAACAACAATCGATCTAAAACCAATTACCTACTTGAAGGTTTAAATATTTGATTCCAACCAGGCAAGGAGTATGATATAGATAAACCATTTACAGCACAAGAAATGGTTACAAGTTACAGCCAGCACATAACATCAATTCTGATGAAGTAAACAAAGGAGAATTTAACATTGAAATAGGCACCATCTATCTATGTCCTAACACAAACAAATAAGAATATTCCACCCCATACTAGTGACCTCACACCTTCAAACTCTCCTGTGACGATCTTAGGACATCTTATTCTCCCTGACGCATTTTACTCATTAATTTCTACTTCTCCATTCACCCAAGTACTCACACACAAGCAGGAACTCTGTAGAAAGCAAATATCTCATCCAAGTGATCCTATACAATAGCACAAGTTCACCAACCTAAGCATGGGAGAGAATTACAACATGAATTTGATTACTCCAGAATGAAAATGTGATATGGCAGGACAATTGGTGTTAGTGCATAAACATGAACTAGAACAATGACACCAATTGCTTAATTCTTTCAAGCATTGTATTTTAGCTAGCATTACATCAAAACTACTAAGATATATTGAAAAGCTTGTTAATGACCCTTAAATGAGACACGGGAAAAAGAGAACCATTTGATAGCTAGGAAATGAGCTTATCTTCAAATATAATCTTGGCCACAAGTCACCATTTGCCTGAACTTAAACTCACCTCCCAGGTTATTTTAATCTCAAAAGTATTGCATCTCAGAATCACATTTTCATGACAAAGTCCCATTTTCACAAACAAAATCAACACTAGAAAGCAAACAAGCTTTGCTTTGAGGAAACTCTTGAAATTAAAGAAGATGACAGCTGAACTGGAAATGCAAGTAAGCATCCTTCCCAGATCCAAGATCTTAAAATAAGCAAAGTTAATGGGAAGAGAAAATAATTTGGTTTTAGGAAGCATGAGAGTGAAAGCAGAGAGAAGAAGGACAAAAGAGAAATTAACCAGTCAAAAGGACATTTGGAGAGAACAAGCTAGAAAATTTAGCTTTTTTAACATTAGAAAAGCTCGTTGAAAAAGTGAAAAAAATTAACTCATTCTAAGTTGTTCAGTAGGACTTTTTATCAAAAAGGACTTTTTCAATGAAAAGTTGGTTAAAAAAACGTTGCTGAATGGGCCTTAATTATGAAAGGAGTGAGTAAGATTAGATTCAAAAAAACTTAAGAAAATTAAAATTTGAAATCAAGTTATTTGAATGTTTTGAGTCAACTAAAATAAAAAATTTAAGATTTCGAGTTCGAGTTGAATTGAATTTTTACAATTTAAATAACTTCAATAATTCGAATAACATATTAGTATAAATATCATCTTGGTCCCTATCAATTTTGAAAATGAGTAAATTGATCTCTCTTAACAAAAATTACAAAAAAAATCAAAATAATTTTCAAAAATTAAAAATAATTTTAAAATTCTAAATATTTATAAAAATTCAAAAATTTGTATTTTTAAAAAATTATAAATTTTTAAAAAAAATCTAAAAATATATATTTAAAAAGTTAAAATTTTAAAAATTTTATAAAATAATAATTTTGGAATCTAAATAAGTGATTAATGATTCAAGTTTATCATCCTAAAATATCTTACTTTTTTTATTATTATTTTGATTTAAAAGTTTTTAAATATATATGGTTTCAAATTTATGTGCTCTAACATGAAAATAGTTATATTGTAACAAAATTTTAATTTAACATTATTAATTTTTTTAATTTAACTTGAATAATTTCACTCGATTATAAGAAATGTATAAACTACGTCGTTTTGATAAATATTTACCCATTAATCTTACTTTCCTTCCCGAATCTCTCGTACTTTATCCACTAGTTAAATAATCAATCCATGTAAACGCAACATTGAGTATAAATCTTAATTCGAGTTATTCGAAAATCCAAATAAGAAATGTAAATAATATGTCATTTTGATAAATGTTTACTCATTAATCTTACTTTCCTTCTCGAATCGCTCGTACTTTGTCTACTTATTAAATAATTGATCCATGTAAACGCAACATTAAATATAAATAATAAGATTTGTTAACTCGACTTGATTCGAAAAAAATTCAAATTGACTTCGATTGCTAAAATAAGATTTATCAACTCTATTAACCGAAAAATTTTTGTCTCGATTTGAGTGAATACTAACTCTACTTTTATCATGATGAGAGACATCACCCTCCAACTTTAAAAGTATTTAGTAAGTTTTGACTAGTTATTGTACAAGTAGAAATTAGAGTTCTGTACATAATCTAAAGCCGTATCATTATCAAGTAATAAATGCATTACTCATTCTACAATTCATTTCTCCATTTTTTTTATTCTTTTTACCTCAATTCTAACATAAACGTGCTTAATCAAGTCTAACCAAGTGTGTTTGAATAATTCAACTTTTATTCTTAATCGAACTCAAGCTTTAAAAATAAAACTCCGAACCATAAAAGTTCGAAGTCAAGCTTGTGCTTCAAAATTACACCCCTAAATCCCGTGCGGCTCAGCAACAACAAAAAAGAGCCAATGATTTTGGTTAGGAAATGCAATTTAAAAAGCATCTAATTCATTTCTAGTTGGAGATGGATAAAAGGAATACATCTTTGAATACCAAGACTATAAAAGAGATCAGCCTTTTTAAAATATACTCATGGAACAAATGGTTATGCTAATGATTTTCCATGTCATTCGAGAATCTTTCAAGGTTAGCCAAATCATTGCTATAATTGTTGCACCTTTGTGGTCATCTTTTGCATTACATTGAAGGCTTTCTCTTTCTTCGTGTATTTTTCTTTCCCCACATTGCAGTTTGTCGATTGCAGTGTCGATGAACTCTGCAATAAATTACCTGACATCGCAAAAGAGATGATGGGGTGAACTTACATTTGCCAGTTTTGGAGTATTTGTTGCATTAAGACTGCCAAGATGCAGCCTATGGATATGTTGATGACATTAACAGCATCATTGTTCAGCTGCAAGATGAAAGCCAAAATCAATATGGTAAAAAAATCCAAGTTTCAGCCTTATAATGAAATGCATATAAAAGATGCTAAGATAATAGATCTTAGGCAGATTTATACATAGGCAACCCAGATATTTTGCTCAAATTCAGGTAAGTGTCTGATAAAGATACGTGCCAAAGTTTATCATGTACCTTGAAGGTCATAGCTCCATATTTCTTGTGTGACTATATGCTGAACATGGATACTTCAAAGCAAAAAGAAGAACCAGACCAACATAACAGCCTATTACATGGACAATACCACATTTTCATCGAATGAAAATTAAGACTAGAATTAATCCTTAGCAGGCAGCTTTATAACAGGTTGATCTCTCTAAATTTACTCTTTGATCTTCTTTACCCCAAAATAGTGGGTATATAACTCTTCCTCACTACAGCTTTAGGAGGGCGGCCAGATCCAAACATAATGAGAGTCCACAAAACGGTATACATGTAATCATCTCATCGATATACCACATCAAACCATACATTCATATAGAATCAAGCCTGATTCATCGGTAACACTAAAATCTAGAAGATACATAGGCACTAAATTTAAGAAAAAATGGTTAAGAAAACAGGATGACAGAAACCATTCTATTATTCAAATGATTCCTTACCCAACGAAATCCTTCTTTCCCTTGGAATGCAGCACCAATTATGCTCTCACCAAGATTAGCAATCTGGGATGCTATTACACATATAAATACCTCAGGTACATTTATCTGCTTGCAAAGATAAATGAAAAAGCAAAAAACAGAAGCTTAGAACATCTCTATAAATTCAAATACCCATATTTCATTTATGCATTCTCTAGAAGCTATAGATCATATTCAGTTTGAAAGTGTGTTGAGGTTATGGAAACAATATTATGAACAAGACCATAACCTTAGGGATCATATAAGATTTTTAGAAAATCCTAGCTAAAGATGCAGCAAGGCTAGAGTGACAACCTCATCCACTCGCATACAAAAAACCACTAACATTAAAAGTCAGTTTCAACTAATTTAATTCTCCTTCGCCTTGAAAATACTATCCAATTTACCAAATTGTAATACCTGAACTATATTAAATTGAAATTTAAGTTCCCAGCAAAATAATGCTCACAAAGGTTGTACACACCTAAACTGAAATGTCAAATTCAAATTATAAATATATCATGATCTGCTATTTTGCTAAGAGTTCCCTTTGAAAAACACCTTTAACTATCTAAAATACACCTTCAACACCTTATAACTGCAAAATCATTCAATCTACGTACCACCCAACCAGTATTGTTTTCTTGATATGTCACTACCAATTAGTCTATTGCTGCAAAGAATAGAAAAAATTCCAGGTTCTTACAAGGTGTAAACATTTTGTAATGATCACAATAATGCTTGTTATTAAACAAAATGGTATCACGAATGGCAGAACAAATTATTCACATAGTATGAGTACATAGCAAGTACTACCTCACCCAATAGAAAACCAATAGTGGCAAGCAGTATAGATGCTAGAAGTCCAGCGACAGTTCCTTCAACACTAACAGCTCCTTCTGTTCCCCTAGGAACAATCTGAAAGTTTGTCACCAGGTACCTGTTCATTTTGGCACATCATTAACTTCATATTTGCAATTCTAAAGAGTAGTTTAATAGTAAAAAAAAAAGAAAAAAAGTAGCAATTGACATAAACCTTTAAAGAAAAAAAAAAAAGGATTGAGGCAATATTAACACTTGTAAATTTTGTTTCTATATAGGATGTCAAAGAGACCTTTATCACCAGCATATATGACAATAATAGCGCTCGAATATAGCAAGACCCATAAGGGATCTAAATTCCACTTGATTCGAAATACCCTTTCCTTAGAATGAACTAAGGAGAATTATTAATACAATTAATCTAAAGTGCCTATACATTAACAAACAGATGCACTACTTACGTTGTTTTGCCATATGCTTTCCCAATCTCACTTGACACTGTATCACTCAACTTAGTACAGAAACTAGCAATAAAACCAAGTCGCCAAAGACGTGTAAATGCCTCTCCGCCAACACCATATATTGTTAGAACAGCACATACACAACCAGCAGCACTGGACCCTACTACACTCCCAGGTCCTCTTCTTCCTTTCCTCTTCTCAGCAACCCCTTGGGCCTCCTTTTGAGCCATTTTCACTTTTGTTACTGCTGTTCCCTAACAAATACAAACATGTTTTACTCACAAAGTCATAATCAAATAAAATGGCCTTGGAAATTGATTTCGAGAAAGACTCATTGCTCAGACAAACTTATTCTTGGGGGGGGGCAGGGGGAATAAAAAATTAAAAATGATTAAACCAATAGCTAAGCATAATAAACAATTGAACATAATTATACCAACTATGTTTGAGAGGCATGACGAAGTGCTGTAAGATTGTTTAGAGATTTAGAGAATTACAAATTATTATGGATTTTTCCCACTGCTTAAAGCTCCTTCATCCAAAATTATTGTCTCCATTCAGATTATGAACTGGAATTATAACACAAAATCACATGGAATTTCAATTAACCATCAACTAGAAATGGGTAAGGAGAATTAGAAGAGTGAGGCAGGAACTAATTCAAGATTCATACTTTGCAAGGAAAACAAGCCATAGTAGGAAAATAAAACATTATATCATTTCATACAGGACTTTATTTCAGCTAAAATGCTAGAAACCATCAAGTAACTTTTGTTAATCTTTTGACCTCATTTCACCTAGTACAATCAAGTTCTCTAAATAAAACAAATCAAACTTGATTAGCTAACTAATTAAAAAGTAACCTTTCGACATAAATTAAGGTTATTTTCCTTGCCATACTACCAAACAATGAAAGCTAATTCTCCAAAGCAATTAACTTTTAATACCATATGGATACAAAATCAAAGCCCAATTTCCAAAATTTAACTTAAATCCCATAATTCAGCTAAAATTCATAAGATATTATTAGCAACTCACAATAACAAAGTACGAAGCAACGAGGAGAAACCCAGGGGAGCCAAAAGCGCGCCAAGTGAGAGTGCCAAGCAAGAACGCAGCGCAAATTCCGGAGAGAGAAAGCCCCGCCACTAAAAGTGGGGTGCCGACGACGAAGATCAAGAGGTTACTGAGGACTGCGGATTGCCACGTGGGAGGAGACGATTGGATGATGTCCATAGCTCTTGATACGAGTGGGACAGCGTTGGGTCTGTGAAGGAATTGCATTTTGAGGGGTCTGGGAATGGGATTTATAGGGTTAGGATTAAGAAGGAATGGGGATTTTTTTGGGAGGGAAAGTGGGAAATGGAGAGAAGGGATCGAAGGGGATTTGATGTGAATCTCAAGCATAGTATTTGACCATGCCATTTTCATGAGCTGTTTTTTTTCTTTTTTTCTTTTTTTCTTTTTTTTTTTCCCTTTTTGCGTAACGAAGAAGAATTGAAAAATAAATGGGCTGTTCGGGTCATGGAGCTCTGACTCAACCGGGTTAGGTACCGTTCCTCATTGACTTTTTTCCCACTATTTTTTCTGAATCATCAAAAGCAACCGATTTATTAATGGCAGAAATAAAAGCTATTAAAAGCTTACACCAAAAAAAATACAACCAAGAAAACAAAGAGACACTTCTAAAATAAAACCTACAAAAGAAAATAAAAACATAACATACTCCTGAAAACTAACAGACTTCCGGCCGGCAGCTTCTCAACAACAATATTTCCTTTAACACGATGAGCAACCCACACAAACAATCAGGGGTAAATAGATATTGCAAATCCCCCCAAAAACTTCCAAACCATCAACAATCTAAGGTGGATCTTGATGACGTCGATCCCTGGCAGCCACTGCGAGTACCAACTCCGGTGTGTCCTCAATCCAGAACCCGTCCTCAGTACGACGGAAACCCTCCCGTGCCATCTCATGCACGACTGCATTGCCCGCCCTTACCAGAAACCAAAACATGCAGGTATGAAACTCCTTACCCAGTTCTTTGACAGACCATATTAATGCTCCTATATCCGAACGATCTCGCTCTTTGTTGTTTATTTTTTCCACAATCGTTCTGGAATCACCCTCCATGATTATGTCGAGAAAGCCCAATTCCTTAGCAAATCCGAGTCCATGTAACACCGCCGTAGCCTCTGCTGCAAAAACTGAAAGCACTGGGTAAGATAACCTGCAACAAGAACCCATGATTTCCCCAACTCATCTCGTATCACTATTCCTGAAGTAGCCGTTTTCTGATTTAACCTGTATCCAGCATCAAAATTAACTTTAACTGACCCCGCAGGAGGCGGAGATCACCGGATCTGAATAGGAACAGCTGACCCATTCCGCAACACAAGTATCAACGACCATTCCCCAACATAGCTGCGCACAAAACTGACAATCTCGCCCGCACTCTGCATCTTCCCCTCACGAATCATACGATTACGAGCAAACCACAAAGCCCACATTGTAACACGTATTTCAGTTTGTTGTAACTTACCATGCATCTGTAAAAACCATGATAGCCAATCATGAAACTCCATTTGGACGGAAAAATTACTCTCTGGATAACCTAACATTATCCAGACTTCACGAGCACAAACGCACCAACGAAAAATATGATTAATCGACTCCCTTTCAGTATTGCAACGAGGGCATAATGGGGATAAAGCTATACGTCGAAAATACAAACACTCTCTAGTTGCCACGAATCCACAAACAAACTTCCATACTGCAATTAGGACTTTTGGAGGGCCACGAACATTCGACAATATCTTGAAAACTGCATGATCTGTAAAACGCGTCGTGGAAGACTGCAACAAAAGTCTATAGCCACTACGGACTGTATAAACCCCAGACCGCTCCCCTCCCCAAACAACAATGTCAGGTTGCGGAACACTCGGTAGAGGAATTCCCTTAATCAGCGTAGCCTCCTCCACTCCAAACAGCGAGTCCACCAAGTCACAATTCCACCGCATCCCATGCACACATATAAGCTCAGACACTCTCTCAACAAATCCAACTCTTGCAGAATGCACTCTACTGGGGATTGCCCTTGGTACCTAAGAATCCTCCCAAATCCGAATGTCGTTACCCGATCCCACATGCCATTTCAGCCCCATTTCAATCAACTTCCTTGAACTCCAAATACTTCTCCGCACGCACCATTGAAGGGTACGACCCCAACCTTGCATACAAAAAATTCGTATTAAGAAAATATTTAGCCCTCAAAACTCGAGCCATTAACGATGTAGGATGCATAAGAATCCGCTAGCCTTGCTTTGCCAAAAGTGCGACATTAAATTTTGCAAGGTCCCTAAAACCCATTCCACTGTCCTCCTTTAACTGACTTAATCTTGCCCAACAACACCAGTGAATGCCCCGCTTATCAGCACCCCTTTGCCACCAAAACTTTGCTAAAATACCTTCAATTTCATTACAGAAAGAACGTGGTAGTAAAAAACACATCATTGCAAATGTTGGAATTGCCTGAAGCACAGATTTAATAAACACCTCTCGTCCTCCCACTAACAATAGTCTTGTACTCCAAGCGATAATCCGGCTACGAATTTTATCTCGAATACCAGTAAAAGCATGCTTCTTATTTCTACCAACCATGCACGGTAGCCCAAGATAGCGTTCCATACTATTCGCCGTACCCACCCCCAAAACACGTTCTATCTCACTCCTAATGCTTGCACTAACATTGGAACTGAAAAAAAATACTAGATTTAGCAAAATTCACTAACTGTCCCGAACAAGTGGCATAAGATTGAAGTACCTGAAGAACATTTGAAGCTCCCATGACCGTAGCATCCTCAAAAATAAGACTATCATCCGCAAACAACAAGTGACTAACTCTTGGGGCTTCCTTAGCCACCTTTGCGCCTTTAATCAATCCATTCATTTTCGTTTGTCTTAGTAACGACGAGAGGCCCTCTCCACAAATTAAGAAGAGATAGGAACTGAGTGGATCTCCTTGACGAAGCATTCGCGTTGGAGAAAACCTTCCCCCTATTCTGCCATTCAACACAATCGCATATGAAACCGTTGAAATAAATCGCATAACCCGATCTACCCACATATATGAAAAACCCATCTTCAAGAGCACCACCTCAACAAACCGTCACTCAACTCGATCATACACTTTACTCAAGTCTAACTTGAGCGCAGAAGACCCCTCCCTTCCCACACGACGATTCTTCATAGAGTGAAGTACCTCATAGGCTGCAACAATGTTATCCGAAATAAGACGTCCTAGCACAAATGCACTTTGCGCTTCATACACACAGAAATTGAAAACTTCTTGAAAGCGGTTCACCAAAGGCTTCGATGCAATTTTATAAACAATATTGCACAGGCTAATAGGCCGAAACTGAACCATCCTATGCGGAGATTTAACCTTTGGAATTAACACAATATGGGTATGGTTGACAGAGTCAAGCGAGACATCACCCTGAATCAATGCAGTGCAAAAATCCGCAATATCATCTCCTAAAATCGGCCAAAACCGTTGATAAAAAATAGCTCCTAGCCCATATTCTCTTGATGCCTTTAAAGGTGACATGGACTGAAGAGCAGCGAAAATCTCTTCACGAGTGAAAGGCTGATCAAGTCTCGCACGTATGTCATCATCTATACACTCACCAATACCCGCTAAAACAACATCTTCATGAGAAACTCCCTGTGTCGAAAACAGACTAGCGAAATACTCAAGCGCCACCCTATCCACCTCCACTTCTCCTTCAACGAACCGACCTTCATCATTTTCAATACTGACAATACGATTTCGCCACTGTCTTTGAGATGCATGTTTGTGGAAAAATGCTGTATTTCGATCTCCATTACGCAACCAGTTCGCATGCGCCCATTACTCCCAAATTTTTTTTTCTCGGTCAATCTCCATATTTAGCTGTAACTTAGCATTAATCACATCCTCCAATACAACATCCGTAGTAGTCAACAAACTGAATTCGGCAAGTCTCTTACGCAGAGAGACCATACTAATTCTCTTCTCATGTCGAATCTTTTTAAACCAACTATCAAGACCCCTGCTAACATGTGCTAGTTGTTGTAGAATAGGCCCATTCGAACCTCTCCAAAGTTTGGCCACCTCATCCACACGTGATTCCTCAAACAACCATGCAGCTTCAAACTTGAAATGCCACGTCCGTGTTCTACTTCTATCCACTACCGTGTCAACGACAATTGGCCTATGATCAGAAAAAGAATGGTCAAAATGCATAACCCTATAGAGACGAAACAAAGAGCTCCAAGGTTCATTTGCAACTGCTCTGTCAGGCCGCTCCCGAATGTTTGTTTCCGCAAACCTCCCCCGCTCCCACGTATACCAAGCACCCTCAAATCCCAAGTCCTCCAAACCACAATCCTCGAGAGCAGACCTAAACCCCCGCATTTGACGAACATTCCGCAACAACTCACCCCTCTTTTCATAAGAAAAAAGAATTTCGTTAAAATCTCCGAAAACAAACCATGGAACCAAAGGCTCATCATTCATCTGACGCAGGAGCTGCCATGACTCATCACGCCTGGCCTCTTAAGGAGCACCGTAAAAACCCGTGCACCTCCAACGCAAACCATTCAAATCCTCGTCAATCAATACATCAATATGACTACAAGAGAAAGACCGTAAAGTAACTGAAATGCCTGTTTCCACCCCATAAAAAGACAACCAAAAGTACTCACCGACGGAACATCAATATCATACACGAAACCACAAGACCTACGAACATCCTCCATACCTTTACTCTGTAACTTCGTTTCAATCAGGAAAATTACAAAGGGGTTTATGTCTTTCAGCAAATGTCGAAGACGACGAACCATCTTAGGGTTACCTAAGACTCGAACGTTCCAACTTAGGAGCCTCATTTGTCCCGGCTAGCCCGCTGAGCAGAGCCTGTCGATATATTTAATTGATTTGCTTCATTATCATTACAAATTCCTTTACAACCCAAATACTCAAGGCGAGGTCGTTTCGAACCCTCATTATATAGCAATGGTTCCACCTCCCCCAAAGCAACTTCATCAAAACTGACCCCACTCCCTTTTGAGAACTCACCACGTGACCCTCCAAAATGCTCCTGAGTCCTAATTAAATCCCTCCCTGAACCCCCACCTGTCCTTGAAAAATTCGGGTGAACATTTTCCTGCTGTAACCGTCCACCCACCACTCTCAACTGCCCACTAGTGGCCTGCGACAAAACTGTACCCCCTCCTCCCAGATTCGACGAACATCCCCTAACATCACTCCCACCCACATTCGTCGCACCACCGCCCTCCTCCCGCAACCACCTGCTAGAGGGAACAACCCCTCGTTGAGACGGAGCCCGTAGCGAAATGTCCCACCTAATGAAAGATCTTGATCAGAATGTAGAACTCGGAGAGGACAAGAACTTTCTCCACGTCCCATCTTCCCACAGAGAAAGCAAAACAAAGTCAACTTCTCATATGCAAACCGAACATATCTCACCACTCCATTGGGCAGAACCACCTTTTCCTTCCTCCTCAGGGATTTCCCAACATCAATCCGAACCCGAATCCTTAACGTCCCTGTGTAACCAAGAGCCACTGCCTTGCTATCGTACTCCAAAAACCTTCCGAGGAAATTCCCCAACTGAGTGACCACTATTTTCGAAACAAATCCATGTGGTAAATCATAAACAATACCCAGAAATCAACCACATTCAAGGGGACAGCTTTTGGATCATCTCCATCATGTAATCTTCGCAGAATCAACAAGTGTGAATTGAAATTCCACGGCCCCCCTGCTTCTATACGATCAGCGTCTAATGTATGAAACAAACGAAACAAGAACCTTCCCTCGGACAAATTTGTGATTGTTATCCCTCCGATAGGATGCCAAACATTCGCTAATGTAGCCCGCATAGCCATGAAATTCACCACACTGGAAGTCAAAAAAGTCCCAACAAAGTAATTCTCTAAAGACTATCCGCCATCCTGTGGCGGTTCCTCCAATGGAACACCCTCCTCCTCTTCAACAACCTCTAATGACAACCCTGCAAGGTTTCCCGCCACACCTGCCATCGCTCCTCACAGCAAACCAAAAAAAAGCAAAAAACCAATAGAAACAAAAAGGCCAGAACGTGCAAAAACTGCAGAAGAAAACGTGCAACTATGCAAAAGTTAATGCCTAGAATAAAACTTAAGTGATACTTTTTTCCCACTATTTGACTTTTCTGTAGATGCAATTAACAAATTTGGATTTTTCATATTTGAAATTGAGGGTGGTTCTAATAAAGTGAAAAATTAAATATGAGAAAGTTTTATATTAAGTAAAAAGTTAATATGATTTTTAAATATAATTAAAAAATTAAATATTTGAAATTTAATTATTTTACTCTATGGATATAATAATTTTAAAAATATTATATAACTTAATTTAACAAAAATCTTTTGCAATGTTATTAATTGGAATTTAATTACTAAACCATAATAAAGAGATTATATTTTTAATGTTATAAATAAAAAATAAATTTAAATTATGTGAAATAATACAAAGATGGATAGCAAAAGTAAACATTATATAAATAATAAGAAAAATAAAGAATTTTTTTCTCATAAGTTTTTTTAAATATATATTCGAAAGATATTTAAAATTTTAGCTAAACTTCATATTTTATTATTGTTTATTTTCACATCAACCTATTTAAAAGTCGAATTATCCATTTAATATGTTGAGCTTATATTGGGTTAAATATCTTTTAAGTTTGGCTGGCCCGACCTAAAATAATGTTTATTAATAAAAATATTTAAATTTAATTATTAAAATATATAATATTAATATTTTTTTTTTGTGAATTGCAAAAGGAGGGTAAAACCCTAACAACAACGTGACTGATGTCACTCGAATCCAAACCACACTTAAGATAATGAACATCCTTAACTATCTGACTAACATGGGATTCAAAAAATTTATTTTTTTTGATATTATTATGAATAATATTATAGGTTTTCTATTGGTTTGAGCTCGACCTAATTTGGGTTTGGGCAAGACCAATAAAAAATAACATGAGCAAATTGAGTCATCATAGCTATTAAGCTATTAAGAGGGGTTGTTCAAATTTTGGTTAAAATCAAATTAACCGATCGAATTGATCTAATTCGGTTAGTTGATCGGTTAATCAATCTAGTTCAGTTGGAGATCGGTTAAAGGTTTTTCTGAATTTCGATTAACGGTTAATTCGGTTCGAAATCGGGTAATTGACCGAACTTAATAAATAATAGTATATATTATATGTATTAGGTTATTACTAATTCGGTTAATTCAGATAATTCTGTCAAATGAAGATTATCAATTTTTCGATATGTTTTATACTTGTTTTAACAAAAAAAATAAAACATATAAATTTCGGTTAATTCAGTTAACCGACCGAATTAACAGAAATATTTTGATTCAATTAACGGTTAAATAATTAAAAAATTTGGTTAATATTTATTCGGTTCGATTAACCGATCAGTTAACCATTTGAACACTCCTAACCACTAAATTTATGGCTACGCCTATATTATTAAATTAAAAAATTTTCATCTCTGAATGAGAACTTAATTTTTTTATTAACTAAATACATTAAATTGAAAAAAATAATTTTATAATCTTGTATTAAGTCTCCCTACTTGCAAGAATTGCATATAAAATTTCATTCCACGTATCAGGAACACCAGCTAGGCACCAATGACTACAATCATTTCCTTTTAGACCAGTATAGATTGATGGGTGACCATCTTTCCTCTTCTGTGATAGTCTGGTTATGTCGAGCAAAACGACCGGCGTCGACATGTTTTTTAGCACTTCCTTTACGATCGTTACCTCCGGCGGTGGATCACTTTCGTAAGTTAAATCGGAAGCCGGTCTGATTTGATGCATGCAAGTTGTTGATTTGGTCCCATTCCAATCCTTGCCACTGTAAAAATGTGGATCAAAATACCAAATTGTTTGAGGTAAAGTTTATAATTGTACATCCACATATTATATATGGATAACGTAAGAGACTTGTTGATTTTTATTTTTAAAAAAAATTATTTAAATAGAGGTCAATGAACTATCATATTCTCTTCGAGATATTTAGAGTGATTCATAATTTTTTAAATTTATTTATACATGGAAACACTACAGTTCGAATTTATGATTCTTACCCATATTTCATCTTGAAAATGTTTATGAAATATTTTAAACAAAAATATATTGAAAATATTTTAATCAATACAAGCTTTCAACTCGAATCAAGCTTAAACAAAAAAAAAAAAAAATTCTAAGTTTAAGTCCATGAATGTCTCTAATCATAAAAGTGTTTGTGCTTTCATGACAAATAAATTTTATTTTAATGAGAGATGTTTATGGATCAAGTCGAATCTAAATTTGATTTTAAAATTTTTCCAAACCCGAGCTCACTTAAATGGTCCATTTTTATTGTTTAAAAACCAATTAAAAATAATTTTCTTTGACTACAAAAACAAATCAAGCTGATTTAACTCGAAACTTGAAAATTTAACTTCAATTACAATTAAAAGCAGATTGAGTTAATTAACTCTTCGACTCAGAAATACCTCTAATTTGAACTAAATCCGAGGTGATTAAAATGGATCAAGTTCTAAGCAAAAAAAAATGGCTTTCAATTATTTTTTCTTAATTCTATTTCTAGAAGTAAAATAAGAACAAGGAAGTTAATGCAAATGGTATGAGAAGAGGTAAAGCTTACTTGAAATGAGTGGGAGAAATGCCTTGAAAAAACACATGGGTAGTTGTAGTGTTAACATTGGAATCCACCCATTTTGACCATGTTCTCAGTGCCTCTGTATATGCAGCCATACGATCCATGTCTTTCTTCACCTTTCCTCTTGTTTCAATGAAATCCCATCTAATATCCATTTCATTTTCAAGTTACATACATACATAATTTTCTGGTCAAATATAAATATTATTGGATGAGATATTTTATAACCTATTTAAAAGAAAAAAAAATTGGAGGTCGGGTTTCAATCAACATGATATTAACACATTTTATATTTGTCTAAATTTATCTTGGATTGAAATATGACCTAAAATTTTATCCTATCATCTAAAACTCATTTTAAGCTCATCAATGTTATTTTTTAATTTATTATATGCTATAAATCTACTCATATTTAAAACGAGTTTAAATTTTTTTTTATGCTCAAACTCATTTATCGAGCCTAATATTTTTATCTAAATCTTTTCAAATTTTAAATCAACTTTCAAACTTAGATAAATAATTAACTCTCGAACATGTCTAATCAAAACTATAGGAGTCATATTTCAGTCCAAACCCAACCCCAAGTAGTTGTATTTGTTTACAAATCTACTGGGGATGCAATTATAAAATAGGTGAAATTATGCTTTGCTTACGGTTGTTTTCTTCCTGTGTGGAGCCACCAATGCCAGGTATTGAAGATGAGAAAGTCATATCCTTTCCATGATTCGCCGTTTTTAATGGAATCAAGCTTCAAAACGGTGCCTATCTTTTCTTGGACAATATCCACAAGAAATGCATTGCGTGATAGCATCAACGAAACTTCATACTCCTGCAATTTATTTATTTTTGGCTCAACACGATTGTCCAATTGCATAAAGGGTATAAATTAGGGGGCTAAATTTTCAATTTTTTTTTTTGAATTACAAAAGGAGGGCAATGCCCTAACAACAACACGATTAGTGTGACTCAAACCCAGGTCACACCTGAGGTGGTGAACACCCTAACCATCAGGCCAGCGCATGGGTTCAAATTTTCAAATTTTTTGGTGAATTGCAATAACAGAGAAAAATCTGAACACCAAACACGACTAATGCTACTTGAACCTAGGCCATATCTGGGGCGGTGAACACCCTTAACCATCATGCTATCACATGGATTCAAATTTTCAATTTTTTAAAATTGCTAAACCAACTATATATTTAAAAGGAAACTTAATCTTGGCACTTAATTCTAACTAATACCAACTATAAGGGCAAACTTCCAAAAAAGTCCTTGAAATAATTTGCTTTTGCTAAATAAATCCCTATATTCTTATAGTAACATAATAAGTCTCTATCTTTTGATTTGTATCTGGGGTGACCCGAGAATTTTATATTAAGAGGTCGAGATAAAATTATAAATTTAAAGAAGTTAAAATTTTGCATTGAAAAGACTTGAATAGAATTATTAGTTTTCAACAGAGACCAACTCAGGGGAGTAGACAAAGACATAAATTAAACATAAATTAATATATAGTAAAAATTACACTTTAGCCCCCATAGAGATGAAATAATTTTTGTTTAGTCCCTTTACAAATGATAAAATTATAAATTAATACATAACAAATTTATATTTTGATCTATGAAAAGATTATAATTAAATTTCAGCCCTTACTTATTTTGTTGTAATAGAAGTATAAGAATTTTTTTTGAAAGGGCCTACTTGGTATTTTTGCCAAACAACAGTAATTAGTCTATTTGATTTAACTCATTTGATTCATGCAGCTGCCTTATACATATGACATTGAAAAAGTTTGAAATATAAGAAGGAAATAAAATAGCTACTAGATTTGGCAACTCACCGGCAAATTAAAGGTAGAAAGGTTTCCTTCTCTGTGAATAGTGTAGTTTGATTGTGGCAGAAATGCGTGCAACATGCATGTTAGAGACTGCCATTGATTCAAGCTTAGTGAATCCCCAATGAACATCATTTTCTTCCCTTTCAACTGTCTCAACAAATCCTCAGCATTAAATCTGGACCCAAAATATATGAGATCAGAAACCCTAAAATTTTCAAGATTTTGAACACATGTTTTACTTAAAAGGAAGTTTAATGGGATTTTCTTATTCTAAAGAAAAGTTGAAATTCGAAGTTCATAAATCCAATAATTTTGGATAAAGAAGAAACAGTGACATTAGCATGATATGTTTAATAACTACATATGTATGTTTTATTATATTTATATTTGAACGTATACAACTTTTGATGACAAATACTTGAGTAATAATGAAAGACTTGGAGGTAAAAGTATCATGCAGGCCCTTGTATTAGGGATCGGATTGCATTTTGCTTTCTCTACTCAAAAAATGAGAAAATTAATCTCTATACATTAGATCAAAGAACAAACTAATCCTTCTGCTAAAAAATTCATCCATTTTAACTGTTGAAAACGGGTTCATGTATGTTGACATGAGGTACATGTGACATGTCATGTGTAATTGTCTGGTTATTCCGTTAGTCACTCTAATTTTTAATAGTAAAAATGAATGAAAATTTTAACTAAAATGATTAATTTGCTCTTTGATTTAACGTACAAGAACTAATTTACTCATTTATTAAGTAAAGGAGACAAAATGTAATTTAACTCATAATACATGAATCTCCAAAATACTTTTACCAAAACTTAAACTACTTTCAGTCGTGTAAATTGATCAATAATTAAGTAAAAGAGAAAAAAAAATCAACTACCTTATAATTAAATAAAAGTTTCCCTTTTACACAGAAATCATTGGACCTTTATTGGTAAAAGGTTTGTGCTAATTATCATTTAGGAGTTGGAACGATAGGTACATTTCACCAAAAAAATTTCTTCAAATCCAGCAATGAATATATTAATTTTTGTTTAAAAAACCACAATTAAATAATTTTAAAAAGTGATGTTCACTAAATTTAAGATTAAATTTTTATTATTTGTACACAGAAATATGAGAATATAAGAAGTTATTCTAGATTTTAAGTTCGAATACTTGAACCAATTGAATACTACATTTTAAAAATTATTATATGAATAAACTGAATCAAGATTCGATTATAAAAAAAAAAAATGGAAGAACCTAAGAAGAAGAATTTAATTACCTTGGCAGCATACAATCAGTTGGCTTCCATCTATATTTGAGATAAAGTTGATCAGGTCGGCCATTGGCTTGGCAATCAAATTCTTTCTCAATGAACGGACAATCCATGGTGTTGTAAAGAGGGTAAGTTTTGTCGAAAACCCAACTCCCTTGGAAATAATCACAGCCAGCAGGTGCTGCTTGTGGTTCACTCAGTTGAACCTGGTGAATGCTTACGATCAAAATCCAAGACAACACAATCCAACAAAACCTAGGAAACCCATCTCCCATTGTAAGAGAAGATGAAAGAATAATTATATGTGTTGGAATCAGAATGGGTATTAATTTCCATCAAGAGTAGAAAAGGGTTTTTATATATATATATGCTAATCAGGATTTGGAAGGAAAGTGTTACTTTTCTCTTTCCCTATAGTGGCCAATTGGGATCACTTTAGGACAAAGATACCTTTTTTGGCTTTTTATTTTTTCTTTTTGACAATTTAATCCAGTTTAACTAATACATTTAAACAAGTTGGATCCATTCTATAATTCGGTGAACTTGAATCAGGTTGTTTAATTTTAAATATGATCCTATCTGCATTTTTTGACACAATGCTTAGAACTATCTATAGTTCCTCCCCAACCCATAAATCGGAGAATAATGCACTTCAACAAACTCAAACTCATATTCTCCCGCATTAACAATAATGCTTATGTCAATCGAGCTAAGACTCAATCAACATAAGGATTGATTACTTTTAAAAGTGATAAATCCTTTTAACCTTTGAATTAAATTTTTTTTTTTTGTTTCAATCAATGACCGAAGCAACCGACATATTTCAAAATTGTTTTGTTGATAATTTAGGTTTGGGCTCAAAGGTACGCAGGATTTTTCAAAATTTTTAGATTTTAAGTTCAAGTCCCAACATGTATGACAGAGGGGAAAAAAAAAAAAAAAAAAAACTTTAAAAGGAGTAGAAATGAAGTATAATTTTTTTGAAATTAAAATATAATTTTATGATTATATTAAGTTATAATTTAAAATTTTTGAAAGGACTAAATGGTAATTTTCTCTTTTTTGAGGACCCCTGCCCTTGCTTATACCCATCTCTATATATACTTTGATTAATTCTACTGTAGTTGTTCAGACTGCATTGATCCTACTTACATTTGTAATTGTAATTAACTTCTTCAATTTGAGTCCACTGATTTAATCTTTCTATCTGTTTTCATCATTTTGAAATAGTTAAAATATGCTTGAAATTTAATATTTTTACTTTTATTTCTATGAATCTACTCCCTCCATTTTCATATTTAAAAATGCAAATCACATTATTAACATTACTAAAATTTAGTCAATGTCATTTTTTATTACATGATTAACGAGTAAGTGTTTTTTTTTTTTTTAATTTAAAAATGTCACACCACCGATAAATTTAAGAAAATAATTTTGACAACATTAATTTTGAAAAATAGAGGGCTCAATTTCCAAAAATAAACTTCAAATATACAAAAAATATAGAAAGTTGGACTATATTTAAACATTTTAAAATCCAAAGGATCAAAATGTTAAGCGATACCCTATAGTATGGCCTCCATTGCACCAAACAAAGAGAGGTGCTTGGAAAACGTAAAGGCCAATTAAATTTGCAATGATTAGGGTATAGTTAGATACTATCCTTCTAAGGAAAGCTTCCTTTTGGGGGTAATGCATCTTCTTCTTGTGTTGTTGACAACAATTTATATAAATTTCTTACTTTCTTCTTTTAAGAAAATTCAATGGGGGGTTAAAGTAAAGAATCTTTCTACAAATTTAGTGAATAACATTAAAATTTTATTAATTAGCTAAAGTATGTTGTGTATTTTTACACTTTTCAGATTTAAAAATAGAAAATCTAAATTTTAAAACATGAGTGTTGGGGAACTGATATCAGAAATTTTTTATTATCGAATAATTTCATCATAAGTTCTGATTATAGTTCTTTTTTAACACAATATTTAGAATTATTCATAGCCCCTCCGCAATTCATAAATAAGAGGATAATGCGCTTCAATATTTGAACACACGTCCTCCTACATTGACAACGATGTCTATGTCAATTGAGCTAAGATTCAAGGGGAAGTGATACCAGAATATTTAATACTACTAACCATGCCTAATTGTGAAAAAAAAATGCTTAATTAGTAATAAGAAATTGCAATTATGACATGTGTCCAAATTGAAAGTGATACCAGAATATTTAATAATACTAACCATGCCTAATTATATACATTTTTTTTCTCATATTATTTGATTTAAAAGTTTAGCCTAATCAGAATGGAATAATTTGTTTGTAAAGCAACCTAATATTGAATTTTCGACAACAAAAAGATTATAAGGCTTGTGCAATGATATGAATTATATAGGTAATATATTTGGAAAAAAGTCTTGGATTTATTGCACTTTTTGTAAGCATGGTTTACCTTTTTTTTTCCCTACTTTAAAGGAAAAAATAATTTATAAACAAAAGATAGGTTAAAATATGCTATTAGTCCCTATACTTTTATAGAATTTGAGATTTAATCCCTATACTTTAAAAGTTAAAAATTCAATCCTTTTACTTTTTCAATTTAAAAATTCTAATCCAACCATTATTGTCGTTGTAGTTTCTGTTAGAAAATACTTATCGACATGCCAAATTAACAACTTCTGATAGAAAATACCTACGATTTTAATGATTGGACTGAAATTTTTAAATCAAAATAGTTGAAAGACTTAATTTCTAACTTTTTTAATATAAGAACTAAATCTCAAAATTTGTCAAAGTACAAGAACTAATATCATATTTTAACCTAAAAGATAAGGCTTATGTATTAAATTAAATGTAAGAGCTTATTTGAACGTTAATTAAAGATCAATATTTATAATTTCATCAAAAAAAAAGATCAATATTTATTTATGTGCAAATCATTGGTAAATTTCTTCTTTCAGTCCCTCAAAATTGTAAAGTTTTTAATTAATAAAATGGTTAAATTACACTTTTCTCTAAAAAATTTACAATTCAACCTCTGACCCTATTTTATTTTGGCTTCACCGATGGTGCAAACAAAAGTTAAAAAAAAAAAAAAAAAGTTGAAACCAGAAATTTGTATTTTTTTTTCCTGCCAGAATTGATTGAGCTCAAATCATACATTGTCTCTAAATGAATTTACAACATAGTATATTACAAGAGGTACCTTTACAAGTGCCTCAATATCCAAGTGCTACCTATAACTTTCATTCTACAATAACATGAGAAAAAAAATTATTCAGTATATGAACATAAAATAAAAAATAATAATTAATATCAATTTAAATCTAAAATTAAAATGTTAAGTAAAAACTTTGTAACTTATTGGGTCCTAATTTGATTGGCATCGACATTGTTGTTTATGCAGGAGAACATGGATTCAGGCATGCTAAAGAGCATTTATCCTTCTATTGAAAAATTGAAGAGAGACTATAGATAGTTCTAAACAATTTGTATAAAAAAAATTGGAATAGAAAGAATAAAAATCGCACACAAAAAAAACCTCCTAATAACATGAAATTACAACCACCATTTAAGTCTCGACAACAATCAAATCAGCAATTGATCTTTATAACATTATTATATTTTTCCCTGAAAATTATTAGCTAATGTTAACAAATTGTCAATGTACTCAAAAAATAAGATTGAAAAGAATTTGGTTCCAAGTATCTGGAACACCAGCTAAACACCAATGGCTACAATCCAATCCTGTTGGCCCTCCAAATCCATACACCGAGGGATGCCCATCTTTGCGTAGCAACGACAACATCGTTATATCAAGCAATTTAACCTTATTTCTCACTGTGCTCAACACTCTCTTCATCACACCTAAAGCTTGTGGAACTCCTCCTGGATAGCTTGACCCTAATAATGGTTGCTCTTGCCCTAAACACCCCTTTGCCTTTGGGTCATTCCATAAAGATGAGCTGAAATAAAGGTTAAGAAAACATGAACTTTGATTCGAATTTGAGGGTTTTGATATTGAAGGGTTTGATGAAGTTTGTGTTTTGTTAAAGGTTTTACTTGTAATGTGATGGAGAAATTCCCTGGAAGAAGACGAGAGATTTTGAAGGGTCGATGTTGGCTTCCACCCATGCAGCCCAGGTTTTGAGTGCTGTTTCAAAAGCGACCAGACGGTCCATGTCTTGCATAATTACGCCTCCTACTTCAATAAAATCCCATCTGGAAAAATAAATCATAAAATTTCATCAATACATATTCCAACAATAGCGGTAAAAGTATTAAGAAAGGAGTTAGATTGTAATTTGTCTTTTCTACTAAAAAATTGAGTAAATTAATTCCTATAAGTTAGATCAAAGAGCAAATTGATCATTTTGTTAAAAATTTCATCCATTTCTGTTGTTAAAAACTGGTCTTTGTACGTTCGCATGAGGTACACATGGCATGTCACATGTCACTGTCTGTGATTCTATCAATCACGCCAATTTTTAATAGTACAAATGGATGAAATTTTTAATAGAAATGACCAATTTGCTCTTTAATCTAATGTACGGAGATTAGTTTGCCCACTTTTTGAGTATAGGAGGTAAAATGCAATCCGGCTCCTAGTACAAGAGCCTCCATAGTACTTTTATCAATAAGAGCATATGATTTCATTTTGTTGGTTGAATAAAATTTTGGGATAAAGAACCATTTAGTTCCTGAATTTGACAACTTTTTTCACTTTGGTCTTGAATTTTTTTTATCCACATTAGTCTCGAAACTTAATAGCTTTTTCCTATTTCACCCATAAACTTGAATTCCGTTAAAGTGTGATGATGTACCACTATTGGAACTTAAAAAGCTTTTCCCTATTTTAATATATGTATTTTTTGTATTTTTAGATTTTAAAAAATGTTTTTAAAATTTTGAGGTGATAATGTTGCACTCTTAGAGAGTATCACGCCATCAAACTTTGATGGAATCAAAGTTCAAGGGCCAAGTTGGAAAAAGTTTCCAAATCTGGGGACTAATGTGGATAAAAAAATGCAAGTTGAAAAAATTACTAAGTTCAAGGGCTAAATAATGCTTTATCCTTAAAATTTTAAAACAAGTTAATTAAAAACGTGCTCATGTTTTCTTTTATCAAACTTTTTTAAGGCTAATTCCACTAGACATCCCTAGCTTACGTATCAAATCCTAAATTGATTCTTAAACTTCAAAATATTACAACTGATCTCAACCTAAAGCATCATTCTATTCAAGTCCTTTTGTCAGTCCATGCGTATGCTTTGATGCTAAAATTCCAAGTTGGAGCTAATTTATTAAAAAATATTTACTAATTTACGTGTGTTTAAACTAACCACATTAAATCCAAGTAGGCATTTAATGTCAAAGTTGATGGCTAAATTAACTAAAAGACCTAATAGGAACAATACTTTGAGGACTCAATTTGAGTGTTTTTTAGGACTGGATACCGACTTAGAGTTTTAACTCATAATCCAAGGATGCCTGGTGCAATTAACCTAATTTTTAATATATTCTAAAGTACACGTAATCTTATTAATTTTATTTATAGAAAAATGTGTGATTTATTTTGAATTGTATCGTGTAAACCCGACGTATTAATATAGTATTTTTGTTATTTTAATGTATCATAATCATGTTATATGTATTGTATATAAAAATGTAAACTTACACTAGATTATTCCACATAAGGCAAAGCTAGAATTTGCTTATGGAGCTAAAATTGAATTATAAATTTTGAGAGAGACGGTGGAATTTTATCATTATATTTATTTATGTTTTTATAAATTTTAAAGGAGTTAGAGGGGTAAATTTACCATGTTGGGGGCCAAGGTCACTTCCTAACCCCTTTCCTCCTCCAGTACTGATCGCACATCAGTAAAAGAAATTTATTGATATAAAATACAAATGAGATTTTAGTTGAATTGGTAAAGTTGATAATTTAAAAATCATTCAGTTCTAAATTTAAATTCTAATATGTGTGAATTTTATTTTAGGTTTTAATTATTTTTAATAGATTTTACATAAAAAGATTAAATACTCATAATAATATTTATTACTTTTCAAAAATAATTTTTATTTTTATTTTTATTTTTCAACAGAATTAATATATAATTGATTCGACATCAATTCAATTAAAAACTTAAATATAGTATATTCAAAAAGAAACATACGGTTGGCCGGGTCCGCGACGGTACCACCAATGCCAAGTATTGAAGATAAGCAAGTCAATCCCTGTCCATAACTGGCTTCCTTCAATTGAGTCAAGTCTCAATACCCTCCCAATGTCTTCCCTCACAACATCTACTAAATACAAACTTCGATCAAGCATCACCTTCACTTCATAATCCTGCAAATTCCCCCCCCCCCCCCCCCCCCAACAAGTTATGATCAACATTTGCAAAATAAGGTCCAAATTACATATTTTGTACTTCAAGTTATGATCATATTTCGATCACCAACATTATTGCATGGTATTTTTCTAGATTTATGAAAATTTTATGGAATAATTTAAACATATCATCATGATCTCGATAGAGGGAATCAAAGTTTTATGTTGATAATAGGGGCAGAACAACATTGGAGTCAGAGGGGACCTTGGCTTTTAAATTTTTTGAAAATTTTAATTTGGACTGTGCTTACAGAAGCAAAAGGAATAAATTAAATAAAGATGAAGGGTTTTAATTACAGACCTGGAATTGGAAAATGGAGATAGCTGCAACTCTAGAAATGGTGAAATTGGCATCAGGAAGTGCAGAGTAAAGCATGCATGTCAAGGATTGCCATTGATTTAGACTTAGAGAGTCTCCCACAAACATTATGCTCTTCCCTCTGAAATTTTCTAGGAACTTCAATGCATCAAATCTACAACATAACAATAATAAAAATTATACTTATATTATCACATATTTCTAATTAAGGACGATGTCAGGAATTTGGTATTCAGAGAGGGAGAGGGAGAGGCAGAGGCAGAGGAACGGTGGGGGAAGGTTTGGGGAGGGGAAGAAATATCTTTTATTTTGTTTAATATTTATATAACAAAACTTTTTAATTTGATTTTATTTAAATATTAATATAAAATTTTATTTAATTAGATTTTAATGTCATGTGTTTGAAGATCAATTTGATAGAATTTGTAAATGTGATGGATTAAATTTATTGAATTATTTAGAATTAGGATCAAATTGATAGAATGTGCAAGTATTGAGGATTAAATGTGTTATTATACTAGTTAGAAAAATCACACATCATCACTTTCGTTAACCATTTAACAGAAAGCGACCAAAATAAAAACGATTTCGAACGCGAGTGATCAAAATTGAAATGATCTAAAACATTAGTGACTAAATTGGAAACTTTCATTGCTGGGTGACCAAAACAGAAATATATTAATAGTTAGGTGGCTAATTCTATAATTTACCCTAAATTTAAATAACATATTTTTATTATCCAAAATATTTTATTATTCAAACTCAAGGTGTGTTTGATAAACCAGTGAAAAATTTCATTTTGAAAATAAATTAATATTTTAAATATGTTTGATAATCATTTTAATTTTTTACTTAATATAAAGTTTTCAACAAAAATGTGTTGAACAAGATAAATAGATAGGTAGCTACTTATCACTTAATACAAAAAATATTAAGTTAATTTTATTTTATTAAAAAAATAAAATAAATTATCCTTTAAAAAGACAAGATAATCAAATTGACATATTTATCTTTCAACATAATTATATCGTTACTTATATTTATTAATTTACCAAACAATTTTTTAATATAAATATATTTAAATATTACATTTATACAAAGAAATGGAGTACCTTGTGAGGGAGCACAGAAGAGGCTGCCATCGGTACTGAGAGTAAAGCATATCCAGGCGTCCATTTCTCTGACAACTGAACTCTATTTGGATGAAAGGACAAGCCCAGTCTGAGTAGAGAGGGTAAGATGGATCATAAACCCAACTGCCCTTGAACAAATCACACCCCTTGGTAGCAGCCGCACTCCCCAGCTGATTATTGCACCAAAAAACGGCCAAAACCATGAAATAATACGAAGAACCAAGGACAATGGAATCAACCCAATGTCCCATTTTCGTCTCTTACAACCTCACTAGACTTGGAATGATAGGAACAGCTGTGACAGACAAAAACACAATCGAAAAAGAAAGAAATATCTTTTCGAATAGTATGGTTTAAATTACAATTGCAGACATTTTTGTGATATTGTAATGAATATCAGGGATGAATACGGATGAGGGAGAGAGAGTTTAAGATTATAAAGTAGCAAGCTGTAAGGCTGTATTACAAGTGATGTTTATATACTTGGCTTTGGGATGAAAGGAGAGAGAGTAGCTGTTGAAATTCAAACTCCAAATTTATCGGATTAGTATCTTTTAAAAGTGGTTACACGAACTGAACGAATTAAACTCCGAATTCTTATGCAATAGTGTGTTTGGTTTTGATTTTTATTTACGTAAAATTTCAATAAATTTATATATATCGATGCTTAAAAGAGGATCGTAAAAGTATTTTACTTATATTGTGGATATATCTATTTATTTATTTATATTTGTTACTCATTCAAGTTCAGGTAACATTTTTATCAAATATTTTATGTTTATAAAGAGTATTTTTAAAAATACATATTTGCACATTGGCATGCAAGTATTAGAAGGTATTAAAGTAATGAAAAAGTGAATGAGTTTATTGAGATCTTGGTAACTATTTATAGAAGTAACATAACTCATGAAACCACAGAAAAAAAACAACAAATTTAAAATAAAAGATCAGATGAAGGAAATTCAAAAAAAGATAACAAGAAATCAAAACGAAATAATTGTTGTGGACTAAGTCAATGGTGTTTATTGTGCCCCTGCAAGTTGGCGACGATGTCAACCATGCCCAACTTGGAAAAATGGTAACTGAAGGAAGCTCAAGGCAATGGTTTTGTTAGAAGATTCACGACTTGATCAGCTGCATACAAATGTTTAACTTCAAGTGTGTTATTTTGAATTTGTTGACGAACGAAGTGAAAGTCAATGGCCACATGTTTCATGCGGCTCTGGGACACTGGATTGACACCATAGGAGAATCTAAGGGAGGCAGACAGGCCCTGCCCCTTAAAAATAAAATTTTAAAATTTTAAATTAGTAAAAATAAAATTACATTTTTACTCTTTAAAACTATAAAAATTTGATTTAATCTTTTATATTATTAAAATTAAAATATAATTTTAATTAAAAAAAAAATACAGAAATTGGTTGATAGAACATTTGTGTTAACAGTGACAGGGGTGTGCTGAGCTGAGACAGTCAAAGGTTGGTGGTGATGTTTCAGTAGTGGTGAACGTTGCTATTTTGGTTTATTGGTTGTATTGCTGTTTTTGTGTAGTTCCTGTTGTTTCAGACTAGTGCTGGGAGTTGTTTGATTTCTTTAGTTTTGTTCTCACGTTTGAGCCTTTTGGCTCAAGAGCTTGCTGTTATATGCAGCTCTGTTTTGGTTTGCCTTGGTTTTTCCAATGCCTTAATCTCTGTAAGCTTTTGACTGAGCAAAAAAAAAAAAAAGAAATTAAAATAGAATAATTAAGTGTAATCCTTCAATTAAGTATATGAATAAGGTTGCAGTTTGATAACTAGAGAAAGGAGGTATACAAATATTGAAATGTCACAGTCAATTATTGCACGCACTCTTTAATTGAAGTTGAATGAAGCAAAATGGCTAATTAAGCCTTGGGTTCAAAGGAGTACTGGGGGGGGGGGGGGAATTGTACGTTGTCTGATTCCCTATGAACTTATTCCAGCAGCAAGACGGTGTTAGAAAATTGTTTCTAATTTGTGGAATCTCTATTCTGCCAATACCCAGAAGTCAAACTAACTGGATAGAGATCAGCAGCAGATGTAGAAGAAGTGGCCCATGGCCCATCACCTAACATACTCTTTGTCTGGCTAATATCTGCATCATCATCTTCTTCAAGTTTCCTATACAACTTTTTCATAGTTTCAACATTCATTTGACGACTTGAAGAGGACATTGAATCTGTGTAGTATTCCTGAACTACAGCCTTGCCTTCAAGCATGCTCACCACCGAAGACATCGGAGGTCTAGCTGAAGCTGTGGGATTTGTGCATAAAAGAGCAACATTTATCATTGTCATCACCTCGTTTATGTTGCAATCTAAGCCAATCCTTGTATCAACTAATTCCAACAAGTTCCCATTCTCCTTCCAAACATGAGCCTAGAAAAAACACAGAATTTAATTGCCACATTCAGTTTCATTTCATAAAATATGACACTCAAACTCACTAATGCATAAGCTTTCTTTGTCATGTGTATAAAGTAGTCGTGTCTGGCATATGTAATATGTTCTTGGCATTTGATACCTATGTGTGTTGAATGCGGAAATGACTATGTTGAACACGTGTTGGAAGCAAATACTTTAGAAAAATAAGCGTGGGAGATACATAGCAACATAGTAATGAAGATGCATAAAGGAAGAAAGAATGAGAACTTAATTCACCCATTCAAGGAGAATGAAAGGTTCTTGCTTTGGGCGGGTTCTAGTGTTGCACCTCCCACTAACAATTTCGAGAGCCACTATCCCAAAACTATAAACATCCGCTTTCTCTGTCAAATGGCCATGCAATGCATACTCAGGAGCCATATAGCCACTGCAAATTTAACATCGTCAATTAAATACAGCTTTTTATAGGTTAACATCAATGAATAGTGAGAATGAATCTGAAAAGAGACTTACTAAGTTCCTGCAATTTGGGTGCTAATGTGGGTATTATCTTCTTCGTCAAGCTTAGCCAGGCCGAAGTCGGATATTTTAGGGTTTAGATTCTTATCAAGCAACACATTAGTGGCCTTGATGTCTCTATGCACAATCTTCAACCTTGATTCTTCATGGAGATAAGCTAATCCTCTTGCTATACCAATGCAGATCTTCTTTCTTGTTGGCCAGTCTAATATCAACTGAGACTCTTGTGGCCCTTTTCATTGTCAAAATAAAAAGAGTAGC
The DNA here is from genome assembly GCA_039519145.1 of Kokia cookei. NCBI lineage: Eukaryota > Viridiplantae > Streptophyta > Magnoliopsida > Malvales > Malvaceae > Kokia > Kokia cookei. Next base: position 44,521,922 of record CM076908.1, on the reverse strand, counting down.
TCAGTTATATGTATTAACATACTTCTCATTCATGTTAGAACAGGTAGACATTTGGATGGGATTTGTACCAAATAATGCACGAGCAAGGCTGTTGTTTTCCAGTTACTCGTATACAAGCATCAGTTCATTTCCTTCAATGCAACATCCATACAACTTTACAAGATGAGGGTGTTGTAGAGCTGAAATCATGCCAATCTCAGTCATAAACTCACGGTTTCCTTGCTTTGATTGAGCTGATAGCTGCTTAACAGCGATCATAGTGCCTTCTGCTAGAGTGCCCTGCGTTTGAAATGAAAAAAACATGATTACCAGGTTCCATCATGATCAATTTACCTGCAGAAAGTGTTGGACATGGTTACCTTGTAGACGGGACCAAAACCACCTTCTCCAATCTTATTAGATGCATGAAAATCGTTTGTGGCAGCTTTAATTTGCCTTAAGGTGAAGGAAGTTGTCTGCAACTCTATACCTTTTAGATCTGTGGAACATGTTAAACCTATTATAAGAAAGACGTATAATATCATTTGAAATGGACTTATGGACACTGCATATGTTCACTATTTTGTGCCAAAATCGTGAAAAAAGGAATGGCCGGGTTTAAATTGCAATCACGAACGTGTTTTCAGTCACATAACTTATGATATTAGGATCAATTGTGATGAGTATCAATAGAAAAAACGACTGAAAACCGCAGAATAAAGAAGGTGCAACTGTTGTATGTAACAGAGTATAATGATATTCCATCTAAATACCTTGTTCCCATGTACTCTTCCGTCTTAAACAGCCATTCCACCAAAGGATGCCTAAAATCAATAAAGCAGCAAACACTACTCCGGCCACAATACCAACCACTTCAGCTGCCGAGATACCACTGCCAGGTTTATATTCTGGTTCAACAACATTATATGTAAGTAAGTTGCAATGATGCCATGAACATCTTGGTTGAAAGCATAATATTTTAGGTGTGACACATCAACAAACGAAAGAACAGCGATAAGGCCTCGAGATCGGTCTGTGAGCTGATCACACGAGGCTTACTCCAGTTAATTCATAAAACCACTTCTGAGAGACAATACGAGGTCCGAATCCTAGTTCTACTTCTGCGATTAACTGGGAATGATAAGAGAAATGAATTGAAAACCTACTAGGATCAACAATGGATATTGCTGAGATTAGAGGACCGTAAATGCCTTTATTGGGTATAGAAGTTGTCCCTTTTCCAGCCCATTGGAAACGAATCTCTAAAGTGCCATCGGTTACATTTGCATTGAATGTTTCTACTGTTGGTTTGCCTGCCCTTCCTGCTTTTTCTTGAATATTGAAATCCTTCCGAACCCGCTTTCCCTGCAATTATCATCCATTCCATTTAACCTTACTTTCCGTGCAAGCACATGTTGTAAAGCAACATTTATGTATATTTATATCGAAAATTCGACACTCACCCGAATCAGGATAACATGTAAACCAATTAAGCTAAATCAAATTCTAACATATAGAATTTAGTAGTAACAAGAATGATACTAAAAAAAATACCTGAATGTGAACATCAAATATGCGCCCCCCCAAGCTGCTGTAATTTTGATCATTAGTGAACTGAATCTCAGCGAAATGAAGATTTACTGTGTAAATTGCATTGGCGAGACAGAATGCATAGTAAGTCAAAGAGCTAGGCGCAAGTCTTGCATTTCCGTAGAGTTGCTGTTCTTCGTCACCATTGACAGAAACTTGTCCATTGTCCTGAACAAAGATGTCGTCACTTTTGTCATTGCCTAGAAAAATTCCGGTGCTGCTAAATGCCCAATTGGAACCGGTAGGATGGAAAAATATCGAAGGCCCAGCTTTATCTTCATCGGCTACGTATTTGGTTCCATTAACAGTTATTGCTCCACCTCCACAGTTTATATGAACAAAGTGGTAAGCTGAAGGAAAATAACAATAGTTTGGATCAGTTGGTCGACACAAAATTAACACGGGGTGAAATTATCTTTTTGTATGTCTCATTGGCCATTGGCTACCCGATGATTGAGTAGTTGTATCAAACATAAATCGATATTAGCATAGATGAAGTGTAGAGTATATGAAATTTGTACTTACATCCTGCTGCGCAGTTAGTTTGGTTTCTCAAACATGGAACAATTCCTCTGATTAAACAATTAAAAAGCATAGCCATTAAAATCTCAGAATTTAGTTTAATGATTGTTGTTGTCTTAACACTTACGAGTTATTGACTCTTGCAAAGCTTGAGAACAAGTTCCTGCAGATCCACAATGAACCGCAAATTATATATACAGCCATTTACAACAAAGATCCAGTAGTGGAGCTAGATGAGAAACTTGTCTTACACGGTATTACTTATTTGACAGCCTGTTACACCTGTCTCTGTGAACTTGTTGTATGAAAGATCCCTGCAAATAGAATAGTATAGAATATTATTTTGATTAAAAAGATTGATATCGGCAACAAGTCTATTAGAAACTGATAGTAATTTTGATTGTGGTTAATCAAACTTGTTAAGCATCTAATCAATGGAATTCAACATTGATTAAGAAGTGAATCTTACACTTTTTCATTTGTGTCCCGTATCCATCGAGGGACTGCTCCAGTAAAATTGTTTCCATTTAAGAACCTAATAAAAAGAAATCATCAAGTTTTTCTTTTTATTTCCATTTGGTCCAAATGAGAATATAAATAAAAGAAAATGGCAGTTTACACTACAACTAAAAACCATATCCTTACATATAATCGAAATTAAGAGCAGAAAGCTCATCTGGAATTTTTCCACTAAGTCTATTAAAGCTGAGATCTCTGCAAGAAAAATTATAAAAATGATATTAAAACCACATGTTATCTATCTCTAGAATAATAGAAGTACAAATAAGAAAAGGTCAAAAAAAAAAAAAAAAAAGCAAAAAACTTAAGAACAATGCATCAAAATTCACAAGTAATTATATCATAATACAAGTTAGAAATGGATGAAAATATTGAAATTCTATTTCTACAATCCTAAGTGTTTAAATACAGAACTTACAATATCTTTATTGTCCTGAATCTCCCCAAAGAAGCAGGTATCTCTCCTATGAGATTGCAACTCCTCAACATCCTGTAATTCATTCACAAAATAATTCCATTGTTTTTCTTTTTGGAACTCCTCATTATCTCATAACTTCAATAAATCTTTGCTTTATTTCAAAGCTATGCTTACAGTCTATCCAGTTTAGACAAATTGGCATTGATGAGTGGTTGTGTAAAATTTTTTTCAGCTCCATTCAAGTCACTAATTATTCTGTAAACCAATATCCAACAAACATATGCAAACATAAATAAGAAATTAAGTTGTCTTTATTTTTATGTAACGAATATTGTCAAGATTAATGGAGCTTACATGTATTTTAAGTTTTCTAAAGTAGCATTAATGGATGGAATTGGTCCACTCAAACCACTTCCCTCCATATATCTGTCATTACAAAAAAGAGAGGTTCATTTAATTGATTAATAAAATAAAAATATTTCTAATATTGAAAAATATAGACTCACAGAATGCATCAAAATGTTATAATTAAAACTCTCACATCTGTTCAAGATTTGTCCAATTTCGGAATATGAACCCAGGAATCTGTCCTGTAAAGTTGTTGTCACTAATCCGACTGTTGAGAATACAAAATTATCGTAACTCTATCATATCAAATATATTGAAACTTTCTTACCAAAAACACATTAAAAATTGCTTACAACTGCTTCAATGAAGTCAACCCAGCAAATGATGGAGGTATTTCACCAGTAAAATTGTTGGAACTGAGAAGCCTGAATAAAACAGCAAATATATCTTAAATCATTTATATAATAAAAATACTATATATAATGAAATGAAATTCATCTACAACTTTTTTTTTTTTTAAAAAGGAAGGGTCTCGCTTACAATCGCTCAATTTTGGGTAGATTCCCCAATGCGGCAGGCAAAGTTCCTGAAAGACTATTGTTCTCAAGGACTCTGTACAATTTTTTTTCAGTAAATAAATTAATTATCCATTAGACATATTAAAAAATGTAAAAAAGAAACATTTATGTATATATATTCGAAGTTGCTATAATCTAACTCACAAGTTGGTAAGATTTCTGAGATTTGCTAGCTCTTCTGGGATTGAACCAGTTAATCGATTTCCTAGAAGGGAACTCAAATACAACAAATCTTTTGCATTTAGAAACATGATATATATTGTACGTACGAAAAACACAATGACACAATCTTAAATTGAATACTTGAACTTTCAAAATATATCAAAAATATATCAAAAATATATCAAAAATACCCTCTAAGTTTTTCAAAAAAAGGCAATTAAACTCTTGTTTTTTTTTTTTTTTGCACGTAATTGGATACTTGAACTATCAGAATGCATCAAAAAGGCCCTTTGACTGTTAATTTTAACAATTGACCGTTAAAGTTAACTGTCTCTAATTTTTTTCAATTAAAGCCACCCGTGTCACAACCACGGCATGACATGTGGCAAAAAATATATAAAAACATAAATAAATAAAAATTATTAAATTTTAATAAAAAATAAAAAATTTAAAATTTATCAAAGATTAGAAAAAATATAAAAATCATAAAAAATATAAAAAATTATAAAATGCTCAAAAAATTCCCTTTAGTCATTAACTTTAACCGTTGACCGTTAAAAAATTACACATAGTTTTTTTTTTCAATTAAAGTCATCAATTATTGCAACACAGCATATCATGTGGCAAAAAATGATAAAAAAAAAAATCAAAAAAAATTATAAAATGTTTTTTTGGTACGATAATTTTTATATTTTTATGAATTTTAAATTTTATAAATTTCTTGCAACTTTAAAATTTTTTATAATTTTATAATTTTATTTCTATATTTCTATATATTTTATAATTTTTATGAGTTTTATAAATTTTTTTCTAATTTTTAATATTTTTATTAAAATTGAATAAATTTTATAAATTTTATTGATTTTTATTTTTTATTTTTTTTTACCACATGTCACACCGTAATTGTGACACGTGGTGAGTTTAACTGAAAAAATTAGAGGCAGGTAACCTTAACGATCAACTATTAAAGTTAATGGTCAAAGGGCTTTTTTGATATTTTGACTGTTCAAGTACTCAATTGAATACAGAAAAAAGGGTTTAATTGTTTTTTTTAAAGTTTGAGGGTCTTTTTTATGCATTTTGAAAATTCAAGTACCCAACACTTAATTTAAAAAAAAAAAAAATTTAAGAGTTTTTTACACCGTTAAACCTTTAATATAACATTAGAAAAAAATTAATTTCATAAAAAATGTTGAAATACTATCGCTATATAAACAAATTTTCTTAAAATCATATTTATGTTGATATTAAGTTGGAGTTTGTTGCTACCTCGGATTGCTTATTTGTTGAAAAGCAAAACTATAATGGAAATACTTGATTGTAGTGACTGATATGGCTTGGCACTGAGAAAAATCCTGCAAGCAAAATAAAAATAACACAGATTTTTTTATGTTTGCAAAGCTTAGTTTAGTGAGTAATTTCGTTATCTTTGAACATAAATATAATAAGTGATTCACACTCTATCACTCTTCAAGTATAAAGATTTCACTTTTGTACCTAAAGACTAGAATACTATCCTCTAAATCTCTCCTTAGAACTTGGGCAATAAACATTCTCAATAATGTTTGTAATATAACTTGCTCTCTCGCATAAAAATGTTCTTTAATGAACATATTTGAATGCACGCAATAAACTCTTACACAAAATCTATAAAAGTTTCTCAACATATATTCAATTCGACTTGTTACAATAAAATTTAAGTAAATACAAAGTAATTTCTTGAATATAACTAATACAATCAATCGAATATATGCTTTCCAAAACAACTACATAATTTTGATTGATCCTCCACATTCCAATGATTGATTTGATTTACTTAAATTCAATCCGATCTCTAAACTCAAGGATTGATTTACATAAATAAACCAAAATATTTCAATTAAATAACACAGAATCAGATCCAACGATTTACAATCTCAATCACACACCCAAAGCACCGTAAAAAAGGAAACCAAAACAAAATCAGATTTAGTCCTCAATCCTTTGAACTTGTAGCTAACAAAAGAGGGCAATTATCTGAGGAACACTTTCGTCATTTCCTTTAACTTTCAATCATTTGAGGTGATATTTAATAATTAAATTAATAAATTTAATAATAAAATTAAAAACGCAATTAATATAACATCAATAATTTAAAAATATAATTAAAATATTTTAAAATTTAAGAATCAAATGAACAGATATAGCTTGAAAATGTCTATTGCAATTAAGACTTGCAAAAGTTTTACATTCCAACTAGCTATTATTTATATATATGAATAGTAATGATATACTGTTACCTTCAAAAACATTTGAAATATTGGTGATAAAGAAATAGTTGACTTGTCTTAGAGTTGTCGGTTGTCTGGAAGAGATTTTTTTACATTTAGGAGAGCTAAGGTCTACTTAAATTATTAATAAATTGATTTTATTTAAAGTTGATTATGAAATATAAATATCATTATAAAATAAAAATATTGTTTAATATTTTAATAATTATATGACCTTATTTATACTTGAAGGATTGAGCAGCCTGGTAGGCCCTGTCTTGAGTAAGGAAATTTTAATCTTGTGTTGTCACGATCTGGCTTTAATATTTATTTATTAATTTGATTTAACTTAAAGTAAATTATCAAATATATAAAAATTAAAAATATACTTTTGGAAAATTTTTTTGATAAATTTCAATAACAGCACAAAATTTTAATAATAAATGTGATTAGCGTGATTAAAATTCAGGTCACGAACGACGAATACCTTTGACTATCAAGCTATTACGTGGATAAATTTTCATTATAATATAATATGTATATGCATATATATGCTTACATGTGGACGACATGGCAGGTAGTGTTATCGTTGAAAGAGCAATCACAAGTAACATTATTAGCATATAACTCCTTAGATAGGAGTGAGGGTTGATCCAACCGACCATTGCCTTGAATGCATGATTCAATAAAGTTCCAATCTGTCTTCCCCAATGTTCTACCAATGCTTTCCAAAGCTTTCACTATAAAAAAAAAAAAAAAGTGTGAAATTTACTAAAAGATAAATTAATTAACCAAATTAAGTTCCGAAGCATAATATTATGAGTTACCTTCATCATTTGGAAGTGTAGCTCCGTTTGTAAGCGTTGTAAGGCAAGAAACTATGAATATTGACCCAAAAACAAGTCGAAGAAACAACATATTAATGGAATATTTTTGGAGTGGAATTCAAGAGTTTGTGTTTGTATGAATGAACAAAAAATGGGTTGAAAGATTGGGCTTCAAAAAAATATTGGATTACGAGGGTTGGAATTTTCTTTGAGATGATAGACTACATAAGAAAGTCGGAAATTTCGTATCTTTTGCTTCGAAATTGCAAATACTTTGAAATGACAGACAATAAATGAAAAGGTTTGAAATTTCTTTGAGATGAAAACGCGTGGCTGCGTATGGATGTTTTTGCTTGACTTTTGAAATGATACTTCAATGACAAGTTGTTAAAAAATATCTTGCATGGGAATTTAATTAAATCAGGTGACATATATATTATAACACCTTGTTAGTTATGTACATGAGTTAATTAAAATATATGTTATACATTCATCATCATCAATTCGAGATTCAGATAAGATTTTAGTCGTTTATTCGTGATCCGGATAGATTCTATACGAGTCCTATAGCGAAAGGTCAACAGGGGAGCTCACACATATCAAATGGTGTTTGCGGTCTCAACTCGCATGTACTCAATGAATTCACATAAGAGGACAGCGAGGTCTGATAGGTGACTTAGAGTAGTACACGTGTTCAACATGCTTAAGACCCGTTTAGAATGTCAGTCCTATAAATAGTAGGGTCAAATTTGTGAAAATTAGAATCAAGTCATAAACAATGACAAGATATATAAATACTCGATTGTCCCTTTCATTGATAGACATAAAAATACAATATAATATATATACACAATAAAGTATAACAATATATAAATATTACAAAGTATATATATATATATATAATATTAAATATATGCAATCAACTTTTTCTATAACAACCATCCGTTGTAACAATATTTCGTTATATTAGTAAATTTTTTATATTATATTTTAACTTTTTATAATAGTTTTTCACTTATAACAACAAAATTTATAGTTTTGAAGTATAATTTCCATTAAATTAGTTTTTTTATAACAATATATTGCCTAAAATTGTAAGTAAAATTATAACCATATCTTATAAGCAAGCCTATTAATTATAATTTTAAATAAAAGATTTTATTTGCTGAATTAAAAAATTTTAAACATTTTAATTTTATTAAAATATAAAAACAACCTAAATTTAACTGTGCTAATCATATTTTTTCCACCGATTAAAATTTTGAGTGAGACTATTTTTATAAATATTATTTTAAAAACTATTAAAATATAATTCTGTCCTTATAGTAAAAAGACCCAGATAACTATGAATTAAAATTTAATTCTGACTTATGTAAGGAAAGGTGTCAATAATTTAGGAATTTAGTACATTCTGTGAGCCAAATACTGTTTCTTAAATATTCTAACTATGTTGTATATATGCTTTTATTTTCTATTAATCGAATTTCTCTCTTATTTCAATAGCTGTCGATGCTGTTTAACACACCAACGATATTATTTCTCGTAACTATCCAATCATCGTTTTTACAAAAAGTAAGGACGATATTAATATATATTTTTTAAAATATTTGTGAAAAATATAAATTTTCACGATAAAAATACTTTTTAATGGATGTCATTAATGTGTTAAGTGATAAATCAAATTTTTTTAAAAATATTCATATTTTTAGATATACACTAAAAGGAAAATATGAAAAAAATTTATTGGTCATCCAGCAAAGCACTTCATTTTTTCTTTTAAAAAGAATTGAGAGGAGAAAAAGGCACTGTGGATATCTGTTTTTTAAAATAAATGCCTTCACTGCCTTAAAAATAAATGCAGCCTCCAAAGCTGACTTTTAGCACTGATATATAGGACCAGTTTTGAATTTGTGTCGTCTAAGATCAAAAGATAAAATGGACTCAAAAATATTTATTTTATTAATGAAATTTTAAATATTATTTGTTATTTGGTATAAATAATAGATTTTTAGTAGGATAACAATTCTATTCAATATTAATGGAGTAAAAAACTCAACAAGTAAATCTAAAGTAGTGGCAAGTATTTTATTTTTTAAGGTATCTATTGGATTGAGCCAGTAATTAACTCTTCGTGATAAGTGTTTTTTAATTATTATTTTATTATATTTTAAAAACAAATGACATCAATCTAGATAGAATTTTTTACTCCAATAACAATATATAAAATAATTATCTTTTCAGTAAATTCACAATTAAATTGAGGTTGGATTAATTCATCATATAATTAAGTAAAATTCTTAAATAATAATAGTATGAATAGATATTTTTTTCTTACTTGAATACAGAATTTATATTTTTTGATGTATTAAAATCGAAAATTATGATTTATTATGATAACCATCACGCTATATACACTTATAAGTGGTTTTTATATAAAATTTTAATATACGAGATTTGTACAGTGATGACCTAAGAGTAATTAGAATATACATATATATATATAACAGCTTAAAGTATGCTTTTAAATCCTTAATACATTTTTGTATACTTGAAATTTAATCATTTTATTTTTCATGTTTTAAAATTTTGGTACAATTGTTAATTTCCATCTAATTTTTCTAATAAGTTCACTAATATGATATTTCAAGATAAAAAAAAAATACACACTGAACATTCATGTATAACATTACACATTAGATCAAAATTCGTGCGTAATTTTAAGTTTTTCCCATTTTATTAGCAATAACTACTTTTAAAATAAAAAATCGATAATGTTTTTATTTTTGGAAAACATTGATGTTAATTTTATCATTAATGATTTTGTATCTCAAAATACTCGTAAAATCCATTTTTTTTATATTTGTTGTGTTTTCGTAGTTGATGACATTAGAGTAAATTGAATGAAAAATATATTTTTTAATTTTGTTAAAAAATATATTATTCACTTAAGGTCATAAAACGAATTATTTTAATGAAATTCTTAATATATAATTTTATTATATTTTATAATTTTTTTAAAAAATTCGATTATTATTTTACTTAGGACCCAAAAAATTATCAAAATCAAATCTAATGATATTTGTTTTTTTAACAGTGACTGTTTGTCAGCCAATCGCCTGGATTTTTAATTTTATTTTTTTTTAAATAATAAAGATTGAGTTTTCATAAATACATTCAATTATGAGAGTTTGAAATTTCTTAGAGATTATGAAAAAGGTTGATTGTTGCAAATTAAATTCTACTGAAGTTAAAAAATATTATTTTTAATTGATGGTTAATTTTAAATAAAATATTTTATTTGCTGAATCATATAAATTTTAAAAATATTAATTTTAATAAATGATATTTTCTAAATCATAAATATTAACTTTATTAATTGTTTAATTAAAATTAATTATTGATAGCAACTAAAACAACATAAATTTAACTGTGCTTAATCATATTTTCTAAAATTTAATTCTGTCTTTATAATAAAAGAACCCAAATAATGAGCTAACAACTTTATAGCAGGAAGACTATGAATTAAAATTTAATTCTGTCTGTTATAAGAATTCTATAAAGGACAGGTGTCAATAATTTAGCAATTTGGTACATCCTGTGAGCCAAATTCGGTTTCTTAAATATTCCAATAATGATGTGTACTTTTTATTTTCTATCAATCGAATTTCTCTCTTATTTCTCTTTTCTATCCATATATATAAACAAAAACTATTTTTAAAAAACATTTAACTCTGTTCATAACCCGAATCAAATTTCAATAAAAGAAATTGTACACACCAACCTAATTTGAATTAAAGATTTTTATTATTATTTAAAATATAAATTAATAGTTGATACATTATAAAAAAATAATACCATAAAAAATTCAAATGTTGTGAAATTCCATTTTCTTATTTAATATTTTTTTATTTTGTTTTTACTCGATAAACTTAGAATTTATATATCTATCTAGAATTAGAAGCGAATTTAGAGGGACTGACAGGGGTTCCAAGAATTGCTATTTAAGCCCTTTAAATATTTTTAAAATTTTAAATTAAAAAAAGTAAAATTATAATTTAACCTTCTTAAAATTATAAAAATTTGATTTAATCATTTAAAAGTTATAAATATATAAAGTATTAAAAATAAAAAATTAAAAATACATAGACTATTAAAATTTGATTTAGTTTTGTGAGCATGATTTTGTCCTTAAAAATCATGATAACAAACTTTTCGTTATTGTTAACCTTAGAAAAAGATTGCTTCTTTAAAATTTGACATTCATTCTTGAAAGGTCTCAGATATAAAATTTTAAAACTATTGACTGATGTAAGACTAATTTAATAATATAAAAATTAAATTAACCCAATTAATTGTAGTGCATAATTTAATTCCACCGACTCAAAAAGAATGATAGGGGTAGGGACCATTGACAGAGAGCTAGTTGAGACAAATGACGTGACAATTTTATAAAAGGACATGCATCAGTAAATTAAAATTTTGGTATCTTCTATGAGTAAGGTGTACGTAGGATTGAATGAAATCAACTTAAGTCAAACAATTTCAAGTTAGATGAGTTTATAAGGTTTATTTTGTGGAGTAAATAAAAGTTAAATCAAGTTGAATAAATTTATTTGAATTAAATTTTAAAAAAATTAAGTTGATTATATTAAAATTTTATAGGTAATTGAATTAAATTTCATGCTAAAGAACATAAGTAAATAAATAAATAAATAAAATAATTAGTATGATAAATGTGGTTTGATAATTTAATTTTTAAAAAATAAATTTATCAAATTGAATTATTTAAATATATAATTTAATATTTTTATATTTTTATATATTAATAATTTTATTTTTGAATACATATTAATAAAATTTTGGAAAATATATTTTATAAATATTTAATATTTTATCAAATGTCATTTTTTGAATAAATATTTAGGGATATAGGTCATTTTCATAGAAAGCGCATTTAGCTGGACGAATTTTCCTTACATGTGTCAGGAAAGTTTGTCTAGCTGAACAAACTTTTTGTGAAATTATTTATTTATTTATAGGGTTTTTTTAAGGTTTTTTTAGGATTTTTATTTATTTATTTATAAAATAATTTTTTACATCGTAAAATTTATAAAGACAAAAGTATTGTATAATTGAAAATTTTCAGTTTATTTATTAATAAAATATTTTTTTACATCGCAAAATTTATAAAAAAAATACATCAATCGTGTCGTGGAGGAGAATGTGTGCCGCAAGGCAGTGGACGATGATTGCGTGGAGGATTTCTGCATACCACGGGTCGTACAACCGCAAGGTAATCCAGAAGTGGAACTGGATGTGCATTTGAAGGTGTATCCGGAAGTGTGGGCCTGTAGAATTCCTTGTCATCATCGTCATTAACTGAATACAGCCTTAGCACGACCCCCTAAGCAGCGTCATTATCTTCCTCGTTCGTCGATTGTTGTATTTGAATTGATGAACCGACCATGTGCAACGGTGCTCCATAGTGCGGTGGTGCTTGTGAAGAAAGCATGAGGTTAAGTATTTGAACGAGAATAAGTGGAGGGAACTGACTCGGATATGTCGTGGACATAGGTGATGTAACACCCAAAATCCCGAGTATTGTCGCCAGTTAGGATTCCGGTGTCATCTATTCATATTATATTATTAATCTTTTACACATATCCGATTGTTCACATCTTTATTCAATTTAAAAAAAAAAACATTTCTCACGATTTTTAACCATATCTAAACATAACATTATTTGCCAAGGGTAAAAATATAATTTCTAACATTTTAGAGGACTTTTACCGGTACCTGAAGGTTAAGTATCGGTAGTAGTTAATTCAATGAACAATTCTAAATAGTGCATATTTCTACCGGTACCTGTACTAGTTCTACCAATACAAGTGAAATTTCTTCCGATACAAGTCATGCATCTACCGATACTAAAAACTCCAGAGAGCTAAATTTCCATCCTATAACTTCTACCAATACAAGCATGCAAACTACCGATACTTTTATACATACAAATACCGATACTTACAATTTAACTACCGATACAACTCAAGTCAGCATACAACCTCTCCCCTACCCTGCACTTCTACCGAAACACACATGGGTTCTATTGAAACAAGTAAGCTAAATCCCTAGAGTTTGTACCAAACACAAGTTCATTGTTTCCATATAAGCACAACTTTTATCTATGCATTCAAGACAACACAAATACAAGATTTATATCAATACAAGGTACTTAGAACTACATCCAAAATTTCATCAAACAAAACAAGGTTTTTCACAAACTCATTGTATAAAGAAAAAGTAACATCATCCTAGTACATGCCACATTAACCAAGTGATGTAATCTACCAAACAACTCCGGGATAGTGTGATGCTTCAAGATGATCCGATCTCCGAACAGCAAAAGTGAATCTACAAACAATGCAAATCCACGGGTAAGCACTTTAGGGTTTAGTAAGTACATAAAGTTAAATAGATTTAACAAACTTCAAGAGTTGCAAAAATCTAATTAACTCAATGGAACACTGTTTACATTTGGGTAAGTTTCACTCGCATTTATTTCTCACGATGACACAAAGTTATCGGACCCTTGTTCGCATTGGAATTCATTTCATTTAATACTCACGATGACATATAGTCATCGGACCCCTTATTCCGTATAGAAATTCATATACTTATGATAACACTGAGTCATCGAACCTTTAATCCATCATGGATTCATTTACTCACGATGACACTTAGTCATCGGACCTTTAAATCTGTAAAGGATTCATTTACTCATGATGACACTTAGTCATCGGATCCTTTCGTTTATAGCTCGAACCCATTTATCTTTCGTAGTTCATTCACACTCGTCTTCAACAACTTCGACTATCATTTCATCTCACTACAATAGTCATATTATAAGAATAAGCAGTTTAAGTTAGAATTTAACTCTACGAACTTATCGGACTGGATTGCAGTTGCGATTGGATTCCAAGGACTATTCTGCTAATTTTCCCTTTCCATAATCGGTGGCACGATCGTAGTCTACATTCACAAATTATTCAATTTCTCATATTAATCACACAATCAATTCATTTAACACAATCAAACCCCTTTTTTGATAAAATTACAATATTGCCCCTAACCTTTTATTTTTATTCAATTTAGTCCTTACAACAGAAAACATGCAAAATACCCATTTCCTCTTCAATCCATACCAGCTGAATACTCATAGTCTCCTTATACATCCAAGAAAATTCATTTATTTCAAAACAAGTACAACAATATTACCATTTTAACATTTTGGTCCTTAAACCCTAATTTCATAAAAAATCACTTTACAAAAAGATTTAACCTAAGTATCAAACACTCAAATATATCAAAAGCTTTCAAGAACAAGCAATTTCAACAATGGAAAGTTCTCTAACATTTGACAGATTCACAAATTAGTCCTTGCATAAGCTAGATTAAGCTGATACGAACTCAAAAACATAAAAATTACTAAAAACGGTTAAGGTTTGCTTACCCAAATCAAAGCTTAAAGCTTGAAAGTGTAAAAACCCTAACTTTCTCCTCTTGGCCGAATAAAGAAGAAGAAGGTGAGAAATTATGATGGTTTTCTTCATTTTCTTAATTTAATTTCATATATATACTAATGGCAATCTTGTAATTTTTATAACTTTTATAATTAACCTTATTTAACCATTTTGTTAACCTTATTAATCATGCTATATTCACTTAATACTCATGCCATTCCACTAACTAATTCTTCTTTGGTTAATTTACTTATTTGGTCCTTCTAATTAAACATCAATACTTTTATCCCTTTTACAAATTAGTCCTTACTATTCAATTAACTATCTAATCAATGATATTTTCGAATCATAATTCATACGATGCATATATCACCAAAAATATTTAAAATGAAAAATTTTATGACTCGACTCATCGAAGTTGTGGTCTTGAAACCACAATTTTCGACACCACTAAAAATCGGGCTGTTACAGGCGACGCATCTTCTGTCGAAGCGGATGACAAACCCGTCGTTTGACCACGTCCCCTCCTATGATGTTGTTACGGTCTACGTTGCTTCTTTTGTTGAAGTTATCGATTCCTCTACTTCAGTGTTAGCATATACGGGTTGCCGGTAGATCTGAACCATGGTATCAATATGCTCTCGACTGCAGCAGTAGCAGGCAACCACCGATAGACATAGCTTCCGGATACGTGGACCGACATATCTCTTGGTACAAAGTTGATAATACGATAGATCCCCAACTGAATTTTTCGCTCTCGTTGAAGTCCACCAGATGTAGAAGCCACCTTACGTGCATCAAATTATGATATTTGTCGAGAATTAAAATGCCCTTGATTAACCTTAGAATGTACGTATGAGCGTATTGTTGTATGACCTTCTCCGTTGCATCTTTAGGAAGCTCATCGAAATTTGTCTTAAACTAGTTCATTGAGATCCAACCACTTTCGAACTAATCAGAGATCTTCCCCAACAACATATTGCAAAGAGTTACTTCACCGCCACTGCCAACGACTAATGCTCTCATGACGATTGACCCGTCTATTGATAGATTGAGCTATAGTGTTACGTTCTCGAGTGTGATTGTACACTCGTTGCATGAAAGGTGGAAAATTTGTGTTTGGGCATCTATCTCTCTACCAACGCACTGATTAGTTGGAAATCGAGTTTGCAGCCCTCGGGCTTGTGAGACGCATGTAAGAATCTAGCTGCTTGCAAGTAGTCTCGAATTTTAGGGATCAGAAGTTTTCCTATATTATTAATGAAGTACTCCAAAACACGATCATCAGTTTGTTTACAAAAATATATATATTAAATTTAATAGTATTCAAATTAACGAAATTTAAATTTTCGTATTATCATTGATAATTGGGCATCAGAAATATGCTCGATGTCGGCTCGGATTAAAGAAGCGATTATTTTTTAAAAATTGAGATATTAAAAAAAATTATTTTTAAATGCAAATATAAAAAAAATTGGAACGAGAAAATAATGAGATTGGTAGTGGATTTGAGAGAGTTTGAGAGAGTTGAGTGAAAAAAATTAAAAATGGGGGGCATTTATAGGGTTTAGAGTTTTTTAACCATTGGGGGTAATGATCGGATTTTTTACCGTTGCTAGAAAGCTTGTCTTTTTCGTAAAAAATGACTTATATCCCTAAATATTTTTAAAACCGACACAAAACTCTAAATATTTAAAAAAAAGATATATACGTCATATTTTATTTTTTTTATATTTAATATTTTTTTATTTGATAAACTTATCATCTATATTCATCTGTCTATAAAAGGTCACCGACACATGGACACCCACTTATGCTTTTTTTTTTTTTTACATGTGATTAAATTTTAGTTTTGGTTCCTCCAATATAGTTAATTTTTAAATTTAATTTTTAACATAATTTAATTTTGTATTTTTATAATATTATTAATAAATTGTGAATATAATTAACTTTTCGGTTAAAACATAGTCTCATCAACACCAACATGAATCAAAAGAGTAGAAAGATTTTCGGCTTCAAAGTTACCTGAAGCATCCTTTCTAAATCAGATTATGTAGGAGGTAATTGAACCCACCATGCATTTCAACATCTTCAACATTTCCCATTCAAGAACCAAAAGCCTCGGTTTTTTTTTTTTTTTTTGAATGAGGTTGAAGTTTGATAATAAGAGGAACTAAAAATATGATAGTTTTAGATATTATATAAAAAAAAATATGAAATTCGAATGTCAATTTTTGAATGTGAGTTTTGTTTTTTCAACGAGTCAAAAGGGCTAATTAAGCCTCGGTTTCAAAGGAATACGAATTTTCAGGGGGAAAGCCAAACAAGAGATTTATACAATTTTTTTTCTAATTTGTGGAATCTCTATTCTGCCAATATCCAGAAGTCAAACTAACTGGATAAAGATCAGCAGCAGATGTAGAAGAATTGGTCCATGGCCCATCAGCTAACATACTCCTTGTTTGGCTAACATTTGTATCATCTTCTTCAAGTTTCCGATACAACTTTTTCATAATCTCTGCACTCATTTGACGATTTGAAGAAATGCTTGAATCTGTGAGGTATTCCTGAACTTCAGCCTTGCCTTCAAGCATGCTCACTACCGAAGACATTAAAGGCCTAGCTGAAGCAGTGGGATTTGTGCACAATAGTGCAATGTTGATCATTGCCATCACTTCATCTATGTTGCAATCTGAGCCAATCCTTGTATCAACTAAATCCAACAAGCTCCCATTCTCCTTCAAAACATGTGCCTGTAAAACACACACAATTTAATTGCCACATTCAGATTCATAATGGAAGAAAGAATGTGAACTTCATTTACCCATTCAAGGAGAATGAAAGGTTCTTGCTTTGGGCGGCTTTTAGTGTTGCACTTCCCACTAACAATTTCGAGAGCCACTATCCCAAAACTATAAACATCCGCTTTCTCTGTCAAATGGCCATGCAATGCATACTCCGGAGCCATGTAGCCACTGCAAATTTAACATCATCAATTAAATACAGCTTTTATATCAGGCATTTTTATAGGTTAACATCAATGAATCTGAAAAGAGACTTACTAAGTTCCTGCAATTCGGGTGCTAATGTGGGTATTATCTTCTTCATCAAGTTTGGCCAAACCGAAGTCGGATATTTTAGGGTTTAGATTCTTATCAAGCAACACATTAGTGGCCTTTATGTCTCTGTGCACAATCTTCAACCTTGATTCTTCATGGAGGTAAGCTAACCCTCTAGCTATACCAATGCAGATCTTCATTCTTGTTGGCCAGTCTAATGTCAGTTGAGATTCTTGTGGCCCTTTTCATTACCAAAATAAAAAGAATAGCTCAGATACACACACATATTCACATACTTCACATTCATGTTAGAACATATAGACATTTGGATGGGGTTTGTACCAAATAATGCACGAGCAAGGCTGTTGTTTTCCAGGTACTCGTAAATAAGCATCAATTGATTTCCTTCAATGCAACATCCGTACAACTTTACAAGATGAGGGTGTTGTAGAGCTGAAATCATGCCAATCTCAGTCACAAACTCACGGTTTCCTTGTTTCGATCGAGCTGATAGCTTCTTCACAGCAATCACTGTGCCATCTGCTAGAGTACCCTGCGTTTGAAATGAAAAAGAAAACATGATTACCAGGTTCTATAATGAACAATTTACCTGCAGGAAGCGTTGCATATGGCTACCTTGTAAACGGGACCAAAACCACCTTCTCCAATCTTATTAGAAGCATCAAAATCGTTTGTAGCAGCTTTAATTTGCCTTAAGCTAAAGGAAGTTGTCTGCAACTCTATGCCTTTTAGATCTGTGGAACAAGTTAATCCTATTATAAGGGATGACAGGGTTTAAATAGCGATCACAAACGTGTTTTCAGTCCCATAACATGTGATATTATAATCAATTGTGAGGAATATCAATAGAAAAAAGAACGAAAACGTTGCGCGACTGTTGTATGCACCAGAGTATAATGATATTCTGCCTAAATACCTTGTTCCAAAGTACTCTTCTGTCTTAAACAGCCCTTCCACCAAAGGATGCTTAAAATCAGCAAAGCAGCAAATACTGCTCCGCCCACAATACCAACCACTGCAGCTGTCGCAATACCACCGTCGCTTTCTGATGGTGGTCTATAAGCTGTTTCAACAACATTATATCGTAGTAATTAGTAGCAAAGATGACATGAAAATCTTGGCTGAAAGCATTATATAGTTGTGCCATAACAAAAAAAAAAAAGAGTCAGTTGAATTGAAAACCTACTAGGATCGAAAATAGATATTGCTGAGATAAGAGGACCGTAAATGCTTCTCTTCGGCATAGAAGTTGTCCCTTTCCCGGCCCATTGGAAACGGATCTCCAAAGTGCCATCCGTTACATTTACAGTAAATTTTTTTACTTTTGGTATGCCTGCCCCACCAGCTTCTTCTTCAATATTGAAATCCTTCAGCTCCTGCTTTCCCTGCAATTATCATCCATTCCATTTGACTCTACTTTCCATGCAACCACATGTTGTAAAGCAATATTTGTGTATGTATATGTATAAAATTCGACACTCAACCGAATCAGGATAACATACTAACAAGAATGATACTAAAAAAAAAACCTGAATGTAAACATCAAATATGCGTCTCCCCAAGCTGCTATAATTTTGATCATTAGTGAACTGAATCTCAGCGAAATGGAGGTTTACTGTGTAAGTTGTATTGGCGAGACAAAATGAATAGTAAGTCAAAGAGCTAGGCGCAAGCCTTGCTTTTCCGTAGAGTTGTTTCTCATCACCATGGACAGAAACTTGTCCATTGTCCCAAACTAAGATGTCGTCGTTTTGATTATCGTTTAGAAAAATTCCGGTGCTACTAAATGCCCAGTTGGTACTTCGGTAAAATGTCGAAGGCCCGGCTTGAGTGTCATCGGCTTCGTAAGTGGTGTCATTAACAGTTATTTCGCCCCCTCCACAGTTTATATGGACAAAATGCAAAGCTGAGAAAAATAACAATAGTTTGTAGCAATCACATGGAAAAGAGGAGAAAGAAAACCAAAAAAAATATGAAATTCAGTACAACACAAAAATTAACACTCATCTTCACTTGTACGAATCGATAATTAAAACTCTTGTCAAACATCCATTTAATACGAATTAAACTACGTTACCCCTACCCGAATATCATTTAAAAAAAAAGTTATCTCATTTTAATTAGGTGGTTAGTAATAACAAGTGGCAGCTAAAAAATTGTTGCTATATTAAGAAGTTTTTTAGTGTCATCGTCCATTTTACTATATAAGCTTAATCCTGTTCGGGTTGGGTAGTGATTAGGTAGCATCCGAACTTGGCTAAAAATCTAAAGAAAAAGCCTACTTTCATTTCTTTCATTTTATTACTCATATTCCCCAAATCTTTAAATTGAAGGTAAGACGCGCTTAAATTTGATAAAACCCACATCCTTCTAATTATTGTAATAATAATAATAATAAATATCAGCATTAACATAGATGAAGTGTCACAAGTAATTATGAATATCTAACATATATGAAATTTGTACTCACGCTCTGCTGCGCAGTTCATTTGGCTTCTCAAACATGGAACAATCCCTCTAATAAAACAATTAATAAGCTTCGGCATTAAAATCCCAGAATTGAAGTGGATGAAAGAAAGAATTTAGTTTAATGATTGTCGTTGTCTTAACACTTACGAGTTATTGACTCTTGCAATGCTTGCGAACAAGTTCCTGCAGATCCACAATGAACCACAAATTATATATATACGACCATTTACAACGAAGATTCACTAATGGAGTTAGATGAGAAACTTGTCATACACGGTATTACTTATTTCACAGCCTGATCCACCAGTGTCGGTGAAGTTGTTGTATGAAAGATCCCTGCAAATAGAATATTATTTTCAGTAAAAGTAATACCTCTATTAAAAGCTTGATATCGGCAACAAGTCTATTAGAAACTGATATTAATTTTGATTTTGGTTAATCAAACTTGTTAAGCATCTAATCAATGGAATTCAACATTAATTAAGAAGTGAATCTTACACTTTTTCCTTTGTTTCCCGTATCCACCGAGGGACTGCTGCAGTAAAATTGTTTCCATTTAAGAACCTAATAAAAAGAAATCATCATGTTTTTCTTTTTATTTCCATTTGGTCCAAATGAGAATATAAATAAAGGAAACACTACAACTAAAAACCATCTCCTCACAAATAATCCAAGTTTTCCTCTAGAGCAGAAAGCTCATCTGGAATTTTTCCACTAAGTCTATTAAAGCTGAGATCTCTGCAAGAAAAATTATAAAAATGATATTAAAACCACATGTTATCTATCTCTAGAATAATATAAGTACAAATAAGAAAAGGTCAAAAAAAAAAAAAAAAAGCAAAAAACTTAAGAACATGCATCAAAATTCACAAGTAATTATATCATAATACAAGTTAGAAATGGATGAAAATATTGAAATTCTATTTCTACAATCCTAAGTGTTTAAAACCAGAACTTACAAAATCTTTATTGTTGTGAATCTCCCCAAAGAAGCAGGTATCTCTCCTATGAGATTGCAACTCCTCAACATCCTGTAATTCATTCACAAAATAATTCCATTGTTTTTCTTTTTGGAACTCCTCATTATCTCATAACTTCAATAAATCTTTGCTTTATTTCAAAGCTATGCTTACAATCTATCCAATTTAGGCAAAGTGGCATCGATGAGTGGTTGTGTAAAATTTGTTTCAGCTCCATTCAAGTCACTAATTATTCTGTAAAACAATATCAAGAACCACATACAAACATAAATAAGAAATTAAATCGTGTTTATTTTTATGTAATGAATATTGTCAAGATTAATGGAGCTTACATGTATTCTAAGTTTTCTAAAGTAGCATTAATGGATGGAATTGGTCCACTCAAACCACTTCCCTCCATATATCTGTCATTACAAAAAGGAGAGGTTCATTTAATTGATTAATAAAATAAAAATATTTCTAATATTGCAAAATATAGACTCACAGAATGCATCAAAATGTTATAATTAAAATTCTCACATCTGTTCAAGATTTGTCCAATTTCGGAATATGAACCCAGGAATCTGTCCTGTAAAGTTGTTGTCACTAATCCGACTGTTGAGAGAATAAAATTATCATAACTATACCATATAATATATATTAAAAATCCCGAATGGAATATATAATAAGCACTTTATTTGAACATATATTCCGAGATATATAAAATATTCATTCGTATATGGAAATTAGAATTGCTTACAATTCCTTCAATGAAGTCAGGTTAGCAAACATTTCAGGTATTTCACCACTAAAATTGTTGGAACTAAGATGCCTGAATAAACCAGTAAATAGATATTAAATCATTTATATAATAAAAAATACTGCATGCAATGAAATGAAATTCAGCTGGAATTATCTCTTACAATCGCTCAATTTTGGGTAGATTCCCTAGTGCTGCAGGCAAAGTTCCTGAAAGACCATTGTTCTCAAGGATTCTACACAATGAATCCATTAGACATTCATTAAAAAATGAAAAAAAATTATCATCATCTTATATATTTATTTATATAAAACTATAAAAGAAATTGCTATAATCTAACTCACAAGCTGGTAAGATTTCTGAGATTTGCTAGCTGTCTTGGGATTGAACCTGTTAATCGATTTCCAAGAAGTGAACTGAAATACAACAAATCTTTTGTTTTGAGCAACATTTACATATACATGCGTATATATTGTAGTTAGGAGAAATTATTCCATAGCCATGGAAGATATATAAATACAACCATGAAAGACAAAGCAGGAGAAAACATACATGGCGACGAGTCGGGTAGCAGAACCCCATTCTGAAGGAATGGTGCCACTAAGATAGTTGCGAGTTAGGTCACTGTAACAGTAGTTGATGAAAAAAAATAAGCTTAATTTATATATATAAAGGAATTTCTTAAATGTGCTTACATTTCTTGCAAGTAAGGGAGACTTGTCAAGTTTGGTGGGAGAGAACCCGAGAGGCCTTGTCCCTTGAGCAGTCTGATAGAAAAACAAAGTTAGGGTTCTGCTGCTAAAATCTATAATGAAAAAAAATCATATTCAGAATCAATGTCTGTTTGGTCGAGCAGTAAAAACTCGATAATCAAAATTCATACTTTTCTAACACTAACCATCCTTTTAACCTTCCTTAAAATTGTATAATCCGCTAGTATATGTATATATATTTATGTTGGTTATTATTTTACATAATACTAATTTGAATTAATTAATTAAATAAAATTATATTGTATATTCAATATGAATATGGTACAAATTTTTTAACATTAATTTGAATTTTTTAACAACTGTCATGACATTAGAAATTAGTCGTAGACTAAAAAAGTTTTTTGATTTTTTAGGATATCGTGAATTCAACAATAAATCTTTCGTATTTTATAGGTTCGTTAAGGAGTGTATGTTAGCCACAAGTTTAAAAATTATTTCATATTTAGGACGAAGATCGAACTCTCGATCACTAATTAAAGTAAAAAAAATCATTGTCATCTCATTTAACTTTCGTGGTTTATAGTATATATATATTTAACAATAAAGAAAAATTATTTTAAAAAACAATAAAATAAAAAGCTAAAATTGGATATTTTAAAACTAAATAACGTTGGCTGCCGACAAAAGGTTGGACCGACATGCGATGGCGATTCCATTGAATAGTCAGCGGTGGCTATTAAATTAATGGATTTTGATTTGACATTATTGAATTAAAATTAAATAATATTACCTTCAAATTCAATTATAAAAATATATAAACTAATTTTAATAATTTATTTATCTTTAAAACAATTGATGAGTCAAATTGGATTTTAAATTATACTTATCTAGAATTCGTTTTATTAATTTTTTAATCACATCACAAGTTATTAGCTTTTATTAAAAGGATTACATAAATAATTTTTAATTTAATATTGTAAATTCATTGTCAAGAGTCAAAGATAAAAGTAAGTCATAATTTAACCGCTTTATATTGACCCCCCAAAATTAAAAGCTTTAAGTAATATATAAATTAATTAATTAAGCTATTATTTAATATTTACATATGTTTTTAAAACTTAAGTCGCCAAAACCCAATCACAAATGGAAATCTTGAACAAAGAGAAATATACATATATAATTTTAAAAGTAATTTTTTTTTTCATTTATAAAATTGTAATCTAATCATTATCGTTTTTGATAATTGTTTTTTAAAATTTGTCAATTGCTCAATTTTTTTTTAAATCATATACAATATCTTATGGTAATAGTCTAATTCAAGGGCAGAGCCAAGGGGAGGCTAGCAAGGTCTCAATCCTCTCGAAAATTTGTATATGATAAATTTACATTTTGATCTCATTAAAAATAAAAAATTTGATTTAATATTTTAAAAATTATAAAGATATAAACTATTAAAATAATAAAATTTCATTTTTATTATCATAAAAATATACAACTTTATTCCGACACTCTCAAAAATTTTCTAACTCCATCTCTGGTCTAATTAACATATCAAGTTAATAAAATTTGACAAAAATATTAACTAAATTATAATGTTTAGATTGAAAATTTTTAAATTAAAAATTAGAATTTAATTTTTTAATTTTTTAAATATAAAAATTAACCCCATATTTTAAGCTATTAATAAGAAATAATAGTGTAAGTTCTCAAAAAAAAAAAATAGAGATAGTATAACATGTCATTTAATTTTTTTTATTGTACATGATCTTATATTCCAGTAGGGTCACTTTCATCTCCTGGTTGTAAGCTGGATTATTAACACATATAATATTCCAGTAGGGTCACTTTCATCTCCTAGTTGTAAGCTGGATTATTAACACATATAATATTCCAGTAGGGTCACTTTCATCTCCTAGTTGTAAGCTGGATTATTAACACATATAATATTCCAGTAGAGTCACTTTCATCTCTTAGTTGTAAATTTGGTGACAAGGTTAATATCTACTTTAAGTTTTGATTTTGTTGATTTATAATTAGTTTTTAATTGGTTCATGAACTTGTATTTCTCAATTAGGTTAGTACCTTCTTATTAATACTGTTAGTTGTGCTTATACGACATTACTAGCCAATCCAGTGGCACCACGTTGCAATCTCTTAGTGTGCCACATAAAAAAATTAATTAAAAAATATATAAAAGTATAAATTATGTTTGCCACATGGTGTTCTGAGAGATTGTCACACGGAACCACCAGATTGATTAAAAATGTCATGTGAGCACAAAATAATGGTGTTAATATGGAGGGACTAATCTGATTGACGAAATACAAATTTAGGGACCAACTGAGAACAAATGATAAGTTTAGAGGCCAACTTATAGTTATCCCCGTCTCATATTTGTAAAATCTCGAGCCTCTCCCACTTCTAATAAACTTTAGATCAGATAATAAAACCATATATAATCCATGAATGAATCTAATAAAATTCCATTATAAGATAATATGTATATATATGCTTACATGTGGACGACATGGCAGGTATTGTTATTGTTGAAGGAGCAATCACAAGTAACATTATTAGCATAATAACGTGTGGTTTGGCCTAGCCAACTATCGCCTTGATTGCATGGATTAATATCAAAGTTCCAATCTGTCTTCCCTAATGTCTCACCGATGCTTCTCAAAGCTTCCACTGCAACAACAACAAAAAAAAAAAAGGATGAATTTTATAAACGAAATAATGAAGCAAATTAAGCTTCTTTCAAGAGTAATATTATGAATCACCTTCATCATCTGGAAGTGTAGCTCCATTTGTAAGCGATGTGAGGCAACAGACTATGAATACTGAAGCAAAAAGGAATGGATGGATGAACATGTCGGAAGATTTTTGGAGAGGGATTCAAGAGCTCCTTTCTGCTTGATTTGAATGAACAAAAAAATGGATTGAAAGATGGGGTTTTTGATAAAGATATTAGACTATGAAATTTTGGGAAGTTTCTTTGAAAATGAATAAAAAAGCAAGAGGAAGAAAAGTATTTGGCCGCCTACGGAGAAAGATGGAAAAAGAGAAGTAGAGTGAACACTTTAGTTTGAGATATGGGCAAGTTGTTAAAATATCTTGCATGGGAGGTCCCATATATGTACGTTGAAGCCAAAAATGTCTATTAGAAAATTGAACTAAATGTATTTATGAATAGGGTACAAAATTTAATTTGAGAAATAATTAATTATTCATAGTAGTTGAAGATTTTTTTTTTTAATATTTGATATAAATTTAAGGTTGTAAAAAATTCTTAAACTTTTTTTAAAATGTAATTAAGTTTCTATTTTTTTATTTAATTAGGTACTTAAACTTCTAAAAAGGATAAAAAAAAGCCCTCAAAATTTTTTAAAAAAGTCATTAAGCCCCTAGTTTTTTTTTACACTCAATTGAATACTTGAACTTTCAAAATATATCAAAAATACCCTCTAAGTTTTTCAAAAAAAGGCAATTAAACTCTTGTTTTTTTTTTTTTTTTGCACATAATTGGATACTTGAACTATCAGAATGCATCAAAAAGGCCCTTTGACTGTTAATTTTAACAATTGACCGTTAAAGTTAACTGTCTCTAATTTTTTTCAATTAAAGCCACCCGTGTCACAACCACGGCATGACATGTGGCAAAAAATATATAAAAACATAAATAAATAAAAATTATTAAATTTTAATAAAAAATAAAAAATTTAAAATTTATCAAAGATTAGAAAAAATACAAAAATCATAAAAAATTATAAAATGCTCAAAAAATTCCCTTTAGTCATTAACTTTAACCGTTGACCGTTAAAGTTAATGACCAATAGTTTTTTTTTTTTCAATTAAAGTCATCAATTATCGCAACACAGCATATCATGTGACAAAAAATGATAAAAATAAAAATCAATAAAAATTATAAAATGTTTTTTTGGTACGATAATTTTTATATTTTTATGAATTTTAAATTTTATAAATTTCTTGCAACTTTAAAAAATTTTATAATTTTATTTCTATATTTCTATATATTTTATAATTTTTATGAGTTTTATAAATTTTTTTCTAATTTTTAATATTTTTATTAAAATTGAATAAATTTTATAACTTTTATTGATTTTTATTTTTTATTATTTTTACCACATGTCACACCGTAATTGTGACACGTAGTGAGTTTAACTAAAAAAATTAGAGTTTTAAATCTCTGTGTAGTACGCAATAGTCACCTTCTTCATGAAGATAAATAGTGCTGATGCCAGGTCCTGCACAATTTTAAATCTCACTTCCCAGGTCAATAAAGTTTTACCTTTAAAAAGATGGGAATCTAGGCTGCCATTAGCCATTAACTCATAAACAAGTATAAGCTCTCCTTTTTCATGACACTGACCAATAAGCTTCACAAGATTCTTGTGCCTTGATTGGCTAATAATCTTCACTTCAGATGCATATTCTTTAATTCCTTGCTTAGAGGCCTTTGAAATCCGTTTAACAGCAACATAAGTATCCAAGTCCCTTAAGTACCCTTTATAAACTACACCAAACCCTCCTTCTCCTAGTTTTTAAATTAAATTATCAAATATATAAAAATTAAAAATATATTTTTGGAAATTTTTTTGGTAAATTTCAATAACAGCACAAAGTTTTAATAATAAATGTGATTAGCGTGATTAAAACTCAAGTCACGAACGACGAACACCTTTGACTATCAAGCTATTGGCGAAACCATCTTTTTTGGAAAATGACGTTTTTCAAAAATTATTTTAAAATCGAAAAATAATGGGAGTCGCCACCAATCTTTTATTCGGTGTGATTGGATCACCACAAAACGTTTTTTTTTTTAAAACCGTTTGGAAAACATGTAGGTCTTCGAAATCCAGAAAAACAGGTTCGAGAGTCGGTTACGCATGAGGAAGGATTAGCACCCTCATATGCCCAAAATTGGTACCGTATTGATTATTTTCGGGTCTTGTTTGTAAAATTTTGAAAGCTCGAATAAAGTTTAGAATGCATGAGCTATGTTTAAGAGAAATCGAGTTTGTTTGGAAGTCCCGCTATTTCAAAGTGATCGAGGAAGAAAGACACGTCCAGTAAGTTAGGACATAACATTTCGAGATCCAAAAATAACGAGCTTTCCTTTGTCGTAAAGTTTTTAACTTTGGAAAAGGATGTTCGATTATCTCGTTTTGAAAAAAGTTGCACCGAGTAAGTTTAGGTACAAATTTTCAGAATTAGAGATAAAGAAACATTATCTTTGTTGAAGCCCAAATTTTGACTGGGCCCAAACTCCCTTTAAATTTATTTTAAGAATAAATTTGTGTAGAAATTTAAATTTATATTAAATTTAAATTTATTTTGAATTTAAATTTAATTTAAGTTTAAATTTATTTTCCAAATTTAAGATTATTATAAATTTAAAATAAATAAGGTTCAAATACAAAAAATGTCCAATTGCAAAGCCCAATTGGGCCCAAATTCGAAAGACCCAAACTACCTTAAAATCACAATGGCCCAAATAGGCCCAAATTTTACACTGCCCTAAAGCCTAATCCTAAGTCTGCTACAACTAAGTGTTGCTGCTGTTGCCTCCCTCTCAGCCAATCAGAGGCCGCCACGTCAGCAACCATGTTGTCATCTCCAGTTGCAACTTGCACTGCCACCTGCTGATGCAACCGTCACTGCCACCGTCGCCAAACTTGCAAAAAGAAGAACAAGACAGGCATTTAATTGCAAAGAACAAATTAAGATCATTGTAAAAACATGGCTATAAAATCAGAGTAAAAATCTTGTAACGGGGACTTTTTTTTTATGCTTTTGTTCTGGAGAAAACACTTGAGATCAATACACACGAACAGGAATTCACAGCAATCCACAGTCAGTGTTTGGATTCTAAACAGAGAGTCAACAATCATTATCAACAATCAAAAGACAAAGTGTTATTATTTAAGAGGTACTAATAAATACACTTATTGTATATTTATTGTTCTGAGGTATTGTGTTTCTAATATATGCATGTATGTATATTTATTGCCTAACGCCTTTATTAATCACTCTTTTAAAAAGGTTTTTCGAAACTGTAAATACGTTTTATGTGACTTTAATGTTCAGTAATAAATGGAATTAATAAAACTTATTAATTATTAAATAATAAAAAACGGAAAGTCAGAAGACTTATCCTCGATTGGCCTGCCGTCGTTGGTCGCCGTCGTCGGAAGTCGAACCCCAAACGAACACCGCCTATGCCTCGTCACGCACGGATCTGCAAAACACAGAGAAACATACGAAATAAAAATGGATTTCTAAAATCGAGGGCATGAACGTTTTTAACCCTAAACAAAACAAATTAATTTTTTTAAAAGGAGAGCAAAACCCTGTAGATCTAGGTTAGATCGGGTTCGATCTAGGCCTAGATCTATTTTTTTTTTAAAGGAAAATAAAGGAAAATGAATTTTTTTTACCTTAAAACCGTGGTCGGCGGTCGAAGTTGGAGGCGGACGACAGCGCGGGACTGGTGAGGGCAGCGGCGCGTGCACCGGGCGACCCCAGGTAGCGACGCACGACGACCACGCGCGGGGATCGGTGGCGAGCGTGTGGTCCCACGCGACGGTCGACGACTGGCTGACCGGCCAGAGTTTGGCCGGCCACGGAGGGGATTTGAGAGAAAATGGGGGGGTTTCAGGTTTTTTTTCTGAAATCCGAGAAAATGAAGGTGGGAGTGTTTTTTTTCAAAGGGTCTGGGCTTTAAATACCCTCACCAAAACGACAGCGTTTTGGTGAGGGTATTTAGCATAAAAACGGCATAGTTTCTCTAAAGTATCCACGACCAGCCGGGATCCGATTCGACCCGACTCAGGATCCGCGTGTTTTTGGTTAATGGTATATTACTGCGTTTGGTCATTCCGCTTTTTTCAAAATTTTTAATCAGGTCCTCCATGTACTTTTAATTAATTCTAAATTGGCCCAATGATTTTTACGATTTTTCAATTTAGCCCCTCGACCTTTTAAAAGAACCAGGAGCTGCCACGTGTCATGATTTTGGCTTATTTATGCAAATGGTCCCCTTTATTTCTAATTTGTTTTAATTTAATCCTTAAATCAGGTTCGCTTTAATTACAAAATTGCCCCAGAAATTTTCCATGGTTTTCAAAATAGTCCTCTGACTTCAGGATGCCTGAGGGGCTGCCACGTGTCACTTGTCTTTGGTTTTATTACCTCGGAGGTCCCTAAACTATCCAAAAATTATATTTTTACCCCCAAACTTCCAAAAATCCCATTTTTGACCCCAAAACTTCCAAAAATATCATTTTTACCCTCGAACTTCCAAAAATCCCATTTTTAACCCCGAAACTTCCAAAAATTCTATTTTTACCCCCGAACTTCCAAAAATCCCATTTTTACCCCTGGGAATCCGAAAAAGTCTCATTTTGAACTCCGATTGCATCATTCTTCTTTCTCATCAATATTTAATTTTAAATTATTAACGCACTCGTATTTTGTATTTTTTATTCTTTTTCGCAATTAATTTATCTTTTTATTTATCTTACTTTGCGTTCAATATCTATTATTAATTGTTTATTCATATTTAACTCACATGCTTGTTTTCGAAATTGTCTTTTTTCATAAAAACTTTAAAATCGAGCAATATTCTTTTATTTCGAGTTTCAAAAATTTGCGCCTTAACTCACTAGGTGCAATTTTTCTTCAAATCGAAGTAATCAAATACCCTTAATCGAGGCAATGTTTCCTTATCTTTGATTCCGAAATATTGTGCCTAAACTTACTAGGTGCAACCTTTCTTGAAATCGAGATAATCAAATATCCTTTTCGTAAAGATTTCAAAAGGTTTTACAAAGGAAAGCTCATTATTTCTGGATCTTGAAATGTCGTGTCCTAAGTCACTGGACGTAGCTTTTCTTCCTCGATCACTTTGAAATAGCGGGATTTCCAAACAAACTCGATTTCTTTTAAACTTAACTCATGCATTCAAGGATCGTATTTTAAGCTTTATTTGAACTTTTAAATGTTACAAATTAAGACCCGAAAATAATCAATACGGTACCAATTTTAGGCGTATGAGGGTGCTAATCCTTCCTCATGCGTAACCGACTCTCGAACCTATTTTTCTAGATTTCGAAGACCTACATGTTCTCAAAACGATTTTTTTAAAAAACGTTTTATGGTGATCCAATCACATCGAACAAAGGATTGGTGGCGACTCCCATTATTTTTTTATTTTAAAATAATTTTCGAAACTCGTCGTTTTCCAAAAAAGGATGGTTTCTACAGCTAGCGACTCCACTGGGGAATTTTAAAATAAACGAGAGTCAAGCCGAAATTGATTATTTTTAGGTCTTCTTTGGAAACTTTTAAAGCTTCAATTTTGTTTAATAGGCAATCCTCGACATCCTTTGTGACATTATATCATGTGATATTGCTAGTGTAAATTTGCATACATTTGCATTTGACATTACCCTTTTAAGTGGAAGTCTGAAACTACTCCTTCGTGAGGTCTTCACCTCCGTGCAAGATAGTGGATTGCTTTCAGGATTACAAAGTACCCTTGTTTTCGTGAAGTTTTCACTTCCGTGTAAGCATGTGGGAAATGCGTCCCCCTAAACCGAACTTGTCCATGTGAGCCTGTAATGGGTGAGGACCGAGGAATCTGCTGGTTTGGGTACCTCTACTTTAGAACCTAAAACCACATGTAGTGAGACGTAGAAACTTGCTTTAAAAGGAGTTGTGTTAAATCATTTAGCAACCTTCCAAATTAGACTCTTAGGTTCTATGCTTTACTTGTATATTGATATTGTTGTATTTCGCTAACTGGTTTATTTTGTCTCTTTCTGCATCGCATTTCATCATCATACATAGAGAAGGTATAGACTCAAAAGTTCAGTTACCGATAAGAAAATTAATCATGGAAAACAAGTACTTTGATAAAGTGGAGGACAATATGGTCGTGCGCATGTGGTCGGAGGAGACTCAACGCCAAAAAGGAGACAGCTTAGTGGAAGGATATGAGTCTGAGCTTTGGGATTACACCAAGATCAGCACAGCTCAAAACAATGTGCTCGAATTGAAGGAGATCTGGGACAGTTGGGACAATAACATGAAGCAAACCTTTTACCAAGAATACGGAGATTTGCCATACTTGTGCGAAGTTAAGGTGGACAAATCCCTCTTTAGAGCCTTAACACAGTATTGGAATTCGACCTACAATTGCTTCACCTTCAGGAATATAGACATGACACCGACGATAGAAGAATACACCACTCTGCTCCGTTGTCCGAAGATGTCAGTAGATAAGGCCTACTCTAGAGCTTCAAATCTCTCAACCATGGTTAAAAGATTAATAAACATCACGGGCATGAGCGAATAGTGGGTTGTAGCTCGAGTTAAGGTCAAAGGTGATAACAACTGCATCACGTGGAAAAGCCTGCGAGATTTGATATTGGCTCATCCAGATGCGAAGAAGAAGATCAATATTTTAGCCCTAAGTATCTACGGGTTGGTCATTTTTCCAAAGGCCTTGGGGCATATAGAAGACGCGGTGATAGATTTGTTTGATAGATTAAGTAAAAGAGTGACACCTGTCCCGGCTATACTAGCTCAAACTTTTAGATCCCTAAGTGCATGCAGAAAGGAGGGCGAAGGTCGATTTATTGCTTGCGCATCGTTATTGATGGTATGGTTTCACAGTCACTTTTGGAAAATAGAAAAAGTCTCCTATCAGTACTTGTCTAAAGATTACTCACCTTTGAAAGAGTTCGTGGCCACGCAGAGACAAGAAAACTTCTTAGAAGAAAAGTGGATGGTCATACTTCAAAGCCTCAAAGACGAAGACATAGAGTGGCGAGCACCATGGTTCGTTCCTGATGAAATATTATATCGGTGCGAAGATCTTGACTGGGTCCCATTGGCAGGAATATGGGGCGCAACCGAATATGTACCTTTGCTGGTTTCAAGATAATACAGATCAAGACAGTTCATACCCGCAACTCAGGGGATATCTTAGTGTGAATTCGTGTACCGGGGAGAAAATAATAAGAAAAGGATTAGGGAAATCTCGAATGCATGGAACCAGGTTCGAAAAATGAAAGCATTCGGCGCCAATCCCATGATGACTGCAGAATATGATTGGTGGAGAAATAGAAGGATCAACGATAACATTCCCGTGCCGAACCCGGAGATGGTCCGCCCAATTGAAGAACACTTGCAGGTAGTTCCGACTGAATTAGAAATAATTAAACAGGACTTCGAAAAGAAAAGTGCTGAGATGGGAAAAGTGATAGAAAAGCTGGAGGAAGAGAAGATACTTTTAGGGTTGGACGTTGATGTTCAGAAGCTATAGGCGGAGAAATTAAGAAAAGGGAAGAATAAGGCTGAAGAAGATCTTAGCAGCCTAAAGAAGGACTATAAAAAGCTTCGATTGTCAATGAGAACCGCTGGTTTAGAAAAGACATCAGAGCAATGGCAGCAAGAAATCCGTGAAGAGAAAAATAAAACAAGTTACTCGAAAAACAAATTCCAAGATGCCCAAGTCCAGGAAAATGCTATGAAGAAGCAACCTTCTGGAAAGCCAAGCCGAAGTAATTGAATTAAAAGCTCGAGTAGGAGAATTGGAGGAATCCTTGTATAGGCATCGTAGCCGAAATTCAATAATGGAGTTAAAGGCAAGTCAAGCTGAAATCGAGAGACTAAATGAGAGGGTGGAAGAATTAGAGGCCTCTTTGCAGAATAGTGAAATAAGAACTGAGATTCTAGAAAGAGCATTGGAAACAAACGATTGGCATCTTCAGCAAACTCAAAAGGAAGTCAGAGAAAGGGATTATGTTATGGGTGAAGCTTTAAATCAAATCCGCGAAGTAGCTGACCACGTGCAGACCCTGGTAGTTGAAGCAGAAGAGTTAAGCATACAGTACGAGCCAAAGACTGAACGAGGACAGAAGCTGTCAAAACTCCTTAAGAAAGTCAAGGCTCTGAGCATCAAAGCGAAACCGTTTATGTAATTTGCTTTATGTTAAGACACTTGTTATCCAAATGAAGTTTTCTAAATGGAAAATGAATTATAAGTCAATACCTTTCTCTTGCATACATGCGTTATATCCACGTCACATTTTCGCATACTTCTGCATAACAATCTTAACTTATTAAAATTTACCATCCAGCTACATCAGTAACCATTGGAAACTCACACCGTTATAATACTCGAAAGAAAACTAAAGCCATGGAACAAAGAATTGAACAAATTCAAAAGGAGTTACAAGACCAGATGCAAGAGCGCATCCAAGAGCAAATGAGCATGATGTGCAGAGAAATGAAGAATCAATTCATGGAAGTATAAAAGAGCCTGATGAATGAATTAGCGCAAGTAAAACAAAGCATGGCTGACAAAGGAAAAAGCACAGCCATTGAGAAAGAAGGAGGGCCAGACTGGTTGGAAAGGACATCTTGTGGGAACCCATGATTTTCCCACACATCTATGAGACTTTCGTCTTAGGAGAGGTGATCAACCAGCAGGAAAAGAAGCAAGTAACAATTGGAACCAAAGAGGGTATCGTAAAAGATCTAGGCATTAATACTATATCAGATGAAGGAAAGGAAGGGAATCCATCGAGAATTGGTCCGTGTGCACCAGGAAGCACCTTGAATAATTGGACCGTAGAGGAACTCCCTGTAATTTTTAAGATTCCCTCAGAGTAATGCTCGAAAACACCTATTGCTTTAGGCTCGAAAGCAATATGGATCTTTTTGTAAAAGGGCCCATGGTCATTATTCAGTTATTTTGAATGAAGTGCGCTTTCCATTTTATACTCTTTCCGTAATTATTCTTTCATTTCTTAAATTCGGCTTAATAAACCATTCGTACATATCTAAAAACAAGATTAAATACATACATACATACTCATACATATACCACATAGTCATTTTTTCGTAAATTTATTTTACTCTTTGGATCTTCCTATCATCCTTTGGCAGATCCTCGGATATCAATAATATGAGCAATCCTGACGCTAACTTAAAACCCCACTTCGAGCAAGATACGTGTTTGGAAGAACTTCAAGACCTTGAAGATAATCAAGATTGTGATTTACCTTCGGATCTGTTAAGAATGATGGAACGGGAAGAAAAACAGATCCTGCCTCATTCTGACCCAGTGGAAGTTATTAATCTGGGGCACAAGGATGAAGAGAAAGAGGTGAAAATCGGGACAAGTATCTCCATAGAAACCAGAAGGAATCTTATCAAGCTGCTTCAAGAGTTCCAAGATATCTTTGCATGGTCTTACCAAGATATGCCCGGCTTAAGTACTGACATTGTGGTGCATAAACTCCCTATAAAGGAAGAAAGCAGGCCTGTGCAGCAAAAACTCCGAAGAATGAGACCGGATGTTTTGTTAAAAATAAAAGAAGAAGTCAGGAAACAATTTGACGCCGGTTTCCTCCAGGTGGTTAAATACTCTGAATGGGTAGCTAATATAGTCCCCGTTCCCAAAAAAGATGGAAAGGTGCGTATGTGTATGGACTATCGAGATTTAAATAAAGCTAGCCCAAAGGATAATTTTCATTTGCCCCACATTGACACTCTAGTCGACAACACGACAGGACATTCCCTGTTTTCCTTCATGGATGACTTCTCTGGGTATAATCAGATAAGGATGGACCCTGAGGATATGACCAAAACCATTTTTGTCATGCAATGGGGAACATTTTGTTACAAAGTGATGTCCTTCGGACTAAAAAATGCAAGGGCAACTTATCAGAGAGCCATGGTGACCCTGTTCCACGACATGATGCATAAATAGATTGAGGTTTACGTCGATGACATGATTGCGAAATCTCAAACGGAGGAGGAACATGTAAGAATCCTGAGAAAGTTATTTGGAAGGCTAAGGAAATATCAACTAAAGTTGAATCCAGCAAAATGCACTTTCGTGGCCATATCAGGAAAATTGTTAGGTTTTGTGGTCAACAAAAGAGGAATTGAAATCGACTCGGATAAAGTCAAAGCTATACAGGAATTACCACCACCCAGCACGTAAAAAGAAGTTCGAGGGTTCTTAGGAAGACTAAATTACATTGCTCGGTTCATCTCACAGTTAATTGAGAAATGCGATCCTATCTTCCGCCTACTTAGAAAGCGCAACCCTGGTGTATGGGATGATGAATGTTAGGAAACCTTTAATAAGGTCAAAGACTATTTATCCAAAGCTCCCATCTTGGTACCCCCAATTCCTGATAAGCCATTGATCATGTACTTAACGGTCTTTGAAAATTCCATGGGATGCGTACTAGGCCAACATGATGAATCCGAAAAGAAAGAAAGGACGATATATTATATTAGTAAGAAATTCACTGATTGCGAGACATGATATTCACCTATTGAGAAATTATGTTGTGCACTAGTCTGAAAAACACGTAGATTAAGACAATACGTGCTATATCACACCACTTGGTTGATTTCGAAATTGGATCCTCTGAAGTATTTGATGGAGTCAGCAGCATTGAATGAGAGATTAGCTCGATGGCAAATCTTGCTCTCATAATTTGACATAGTCTATGTCAATCAAAAAGCAATAAATGGAAGTGCGATAGCAGACTTCTTGGCAAGTAGGGCTTTAGAAGATTATGAGCCTATGGACTTCGATTTCTTGAATGAGAATTTAATGTATGTTGCGGTTACTGAAGGGGCAATCACGAAAGAACGTCCTTAGAGGATGAATTTCGATGGAGCTTCAAACGCCACAGGCAATGGGGTTGGGGCAATCTTGGTATCACCAGAGGGAGATCATTACCCTTTCACCAGCAAGCTTGATTTTGATTGCACAAATAATATAGCTGAATACGAAGCATGTATATTGGGAGTCCATGCGGCCATAGAACAGGGAATCAAAATTTTGGAGATTTATAGAGACTCTGCACTAGTAATCTATCAACTAAAAGGAG
Organism: Kokia cookei; assembly: GCA_039519145.1. Lineage (NCBI taxonomy): Eukaryota > Viridiplantae > Streptophyta > Magnoliopsida > Malvales > Malvaceae > Kokia > Kokia cookei. The sequence continues at coordinate 44,485,283 of CM076908.1, read as the reverse complement.
AATGGGAAACGAGGGATTCCAAGCTAATGGATTATCGCAAATTGATCCTCGAGTTGATCACCGAATTCGATGACGTCACATTCCATTATCTCTCACGAGAAGAAAACCAGATGGCCGATGCTCTTGCCACTCTAGCCTCGATGTTTAAGGTAAGTGGGATGAAAAATATAAAACTCATTCAGATGAGAATCTATGAAGCTCCTGCTCATTGTTGCGATATTGAGGCAGAGGGAGGAGAAGGAAAAGATGATCACCCATGGTACCAGAATGTTCTTCAGTTTGTGAAAGATCGAAAGTATCCCGAGCAAGCCTCAGAAAATGAAAAGAGGACGTTGCGAAGACTAGCCAGTGAATATGTCCTAGACGGGGAAATCTTGTACAAAAGGAGAAAAGATCAAGTGTTGCTAAGATGTGTCGATGCAATTGAAGCTAAAAAGCTCTTAGAAGAAGTTCACGAAGGCATTTGCGGGACACATGCTAATGGTTTCACAATGGCCCGACAAATAACGAGGTTTGGGTATTACTGGGCTAGTATGGAGGGCGATTGTATCAATTATGCAAAGAAGTGCCATAAATGCCAGATCTATGGAGACAAGATCCATGTACCTCAATCACATCTTCATGTCATGACCTCTCCCTGACTTTTTTCTATGTGGGGCATGGATGTCATCGGGTCAATTTCTCCAAAGGCTTTCAATGGCCATAGATTCATCTTTGTGGTGATTGACTACTTCACTGAATGGGTAGAGGCAACCTCATATGCGAATATTACCAAGACTACGGTTAGCAAGTTCCTGAAAAAGGAAATTATTTGTCGATATGGATGCCCGAAAGGATCATATCTGACAATGCCCTCAATTTGAACAACAGCACGATAGCAGAAGTTTGTGAACAGTTCAAAATTAAGCATTATAATTCTTCTCCCTATCGTCCAAAAATGAATGGAGCTGTGGAGGCAGCTAATAAGAATATCAAGAAGATTGTGGCCAAAATGATTGAGACTTACAAGGACTGGCATGAAAAATTACCATTTGGCCTCTTTGCCTACAGAACTTTAGTCAGAACTTCTACTGGGGCAACACCATTCTCGTTGGCATACGGTATGGAAGCAGTCTTGCCTATTGAGGATGAAATACCCTCCCTTCGAGTCTTAACAGAGCTTCAACTTGACGAGGCTGAATGGGTCCAAGCTCGATATGACCAGTTGAATTTAGTCGAGGAAAAGAGATTAAAAGTCATTCACCATGGCCAGATGTACCAGAAAAGAATGATGCGAGCTTACGATAAAAAAGTTCGTCCCAAGGAATTCTATGATGGAGATCTAGTTTTGAAAAAGATACTTCCCATACACAAAGATTTCCATGGGAAATGGATGCCCAATTGGGAAGGGCCTTACGTGGTAAAAAAGGCTTTCTCAGGAGGAGCTCTCATCTTAACAGAGACGGACGGCAAGGAGCTGTACAACCCCGTCAATTCAGACTTGGTAAAAAAAATACTTCGCCTAGAAACAAAATGGGAATTAAGATGAAAACCCGTAAAGGGTGTTCAAAAAAAAAGAAGGGGTTCAGGATGAAAACTCGCAAAGGGCGTCTTGGAACCAAGGGAACTTTGAGTTGAAAACCCGCAAAGGGAGGCTCAGGTCCAAAGAACGGGTCGACAAGAAAGAGGAATGTTACAACTTGAAATATCAACAAGGAACTCTAGATCTTCTAGGCACACATCAGAGATTAGGAGTGATTCTCAAGCAAGTTGGCGCATAGTAGCTCATTTTGTGATATCTGGGGCAACCAATTATTCTTCCTTGTATACTCGGTAACTTTCAAACTAATGATTGTTTCCTTTGATCCTTTTCTTAATTTTGTTTCCTTTAAATTTTTGAAATACGACTTTGTCTCTTGCGCAATTTTGTCCAAGCATTTTGCATCTAAATAACGGGTAATGAGCTAATAAATCATACAAAAAGTTATGAGCATTATTCCTGGAGTTTTCAGAAATTACAAGAAGCCCGAAACAAGACAAGCTTAAAAACAAGCAATTCCAAAACAACCCGGAAAGGACAGAGCAACACATCAAAAGTAGAATTTGGACAGGCGACAAACCATGCCGACCTGAATAATAATAAACAAATCTGACATTCATCATGCACATTCATGCAAGTTAGGAGCATTTAATTCATTCTAATCATGACTTTCTGATTTAAGCCTACATGGAGGCCCATAGAAGCATATCTCACAGATCACACCCTCGCCACGTGGCAAGATGAATCATTAAGATCACCAAGATAAAAGGTACAGGACTCCAATACCTTACCCCGATCACGGGGCAGATTACGATTATCCACAAACGATGCGGTCATCTTCCTGATGAGATACTGAGAAGCAGACCAAATCAAACCCATGCTCGATGTAAGTAAATCTTTGAACCCCAACTTCCTGATGAGACATTGAGAAGCAGGTCGAAGCAATAAAAGGTTAGCTTCCTGATGAGATACTGAGAAGTGAACCAAATTCGCCTTCCTGAGGAGATACAGAGAAGCGAGTTGAAACAAACGACGCAGTCATCTTCCTGATGAGATACTGAGAAGTGAACCAAATCCGCCTTCCTGATAAGATACAGAGAAGTGAGTTGAAACGAACGACGCGGTCATCTTCCTGATGAGACACTGAGAAGAAGACCCAAATGAGGCTCAAAGTGAGCAAAGTCTTTCAACCCCAGCTTCCTGATGAGACACTGAGAAGCAGGTCGAAGCAATATAAGGTTAACTTCCTGATGAGGTATTGAGAAGTGAACCAAATTCGTCTTTCGAATGAGATACGGAGGAGCGAATTAAAACAAACAGTAATGTAATCATCTCCTGATGAGACACTGAGAAGAAGACCCAAACGAGGCTCAAAGTGAGCAAAGTCTTTGAACCCTAGCTTCCTGATGAGACACTGAGAAGCAGGTCGAAGCAATAAAAGGTTAACTTCCTGATGAGGTACTTAGAAGTGAACCAAATTCGTCTTCCAGATGATATACGGAGGAGCGAATTGAAAAAAACAGCGATGTAATCATCTTCCTGATGAGGCACTGAAAAAAATACCCAAACGAGGCTCAAAACGAGCAAATCTTCTAACCCCAGCTTCCTGATGAGATGCTGAGAAGCAGGTCGAAGCCATAAAGTGGTTAGCCCCCTGATGAGATACCGAGAAGTGAACCAAATCCTGATGAAACACAGAGAAATGGATCAAAACAAGTGATGCGGCCATCTTCCCGATGATATACTGAGAAGAAGGCCAAGTCAATAAAACCAGACTCAGAGACTACGGTGACGAATTCCAATCTCCTTGAAAGTTCAAGAGAATGGAGTGAAATCACAGTATCAAATTTTTTCTTTTTGAAATTGTCTAAGAGCAAGATGGAATCACAACATCAAAGATGTAGAGAAGCTAATGCAGTGAAATGATAGAACAAAAGAGAAGGGTGGACCAGTTGAAGAAAGAACAGCTGAGTAATAGAACTTGGCCAAAATTGGGGTTTCTTTTGGATCTTTGCTCTGTTCTCATTACACAACAACGAGCAAAGAGGGGCAGCTATTGAAGCCCAAATTTTAACTGGGCCCAAACTCCCTTCAAATTTATTTTAAGAATAAATTTGTGTAGAAATTTAAATTTATATTAAATTTAAATTTATTTCGAATTTAAATTTAATTTAAGTTTAAATTTATTTTCCAAATTTAAGATTATTATAAATTTAAAATAAATAAGGTTCAAATAAAAAAAATGTCCAATTGCAAAGCCCAATTGGGCCCAAATTTGAAAGACCCAAACTACCTTAAAATCACAATGGCCCAAATAAGCCCAAATTTTACACTGCCCTAAAGCCTAATCCTAAGTTTGCTACAACTAAGTGTTACTGCTGTTGCCTCCCTCTCAGCCAATGAAAGGCCGCCACGTCAGCAACCAAGCTACCATCTCCAGTTGCAACTTGCACTGCCACCAACTGATGCAATCGCCACTTCCACTGTCGCCGAACCTGCAAAAAGAAGAACAAGATAAGCATTTGATTGCAAAGAACAAATTAAGATCATTGTAAAAACATGGCTATAAAATCATAGTAAAAATCTTGTAACGGGGACTTTTTTTTTTATGCTTTTGTTCTGGAGAAAACACTTGAAATCAATACACACGAACAGGAATTCACAGCAATCCACAGTCAGTGTTTGGATTCTAAACAGAGAGTCAACAATCATTATCAACAATCAAAAGACAAAGTGTTATTTTACCTGAATTGTTTGCCTTATCGACGGTCTTGAATGTTGGTCTGGATGGACGCACCACAGTCCAACCATCAACAAGCATTCCATTTGTTTAGCATCAAAGTTCATACTTAGTTTTGAGTTAGCTACATCAAGAAACCGTTGGCTTCCATATGCGTCCCACACCCAAGCTATCAACGAAGCTTGAGATTCTTCATATTTGGGCTCTATTGATCTTCTACCGCATTCAATCTCCAATGCCACAACTCCAAAACTGTAGACATCTGATTCCTTGCTAGCCTTTCCCGATGAAACACATTCAGGTGCCAAATAGCCCAAAGTCCCAGCTAAATGGGTGGTTTGTGACGCTTTTTCATGATCCACTAGCCTAGCAAGCCCGAAATCCCCAAGTTTAGCATTGAAACTAGAATCTAACATAATGTTGCTCGCTTTGATATCTCTGTGTAGTACGCAATAGTCACCTTCTTCATGAAGATAAATAGTGTTGATGCCAGGTCCTGCACAATTTTAAATCTCACTTCCCAGGTCAATAAAGTTTTACCTTTAAAAAGATGGGAATCTAGGCTGCCATTAGCCATTAACTCATAAACAAGTATAAGCTCTCCTTTTTCATGACACTGACCAATAAGCTTCACAAGATTCTTGTGCCTTGATTGGCTAATAATCTTCACTTCAGATGCATATTCTTTAATTCCTTGCTTAGAGGCCTTTGAAATCCGTTTAACAGCAACATAAGTATCCAAGTCCCTTAAGTACCCTTTATAAACTACACCAAACCCTCCTTCTCCTAGTTTTTAAATTAAATTATCAAATATATAAAAATTAAAAATATATTTTTGGAAATTTTTTTGGTAAATTTCAATAACAGCACAAAGTTTTAATAATAAATGTGATTAGCGTGATTAAAACTCAAGTCACGAACGACGAACACCTTTGACTATCAAGCTATTGGCGAAACCATCTTTTTTGGAAAATGACGTTTTTCAAAAATTATTTTAAAATCGAAAAATAATGGGAGTCGCCACCAATCTTTTATTCGGTGTGATTGGATCACCACAAAATTATGATCACCACAAAACGTTTTTTTTTTAAAAACCGTTTGTAAAACATGTAGGTCTTCGAAATCCAGAAAAATAGGTTCGAGAGTCGGTTACGCATGAGGAAGGATTAGCACCCTCATATGCCCAAAATTGGTACCGTATTGATTATTTTCGGGTCTTGTTTGTAAAATTTTGAAAGCTCGAATAAAGTTTAGAATGCATGAGCTATGTTTAAGAGAAATCGAGTTTGTTTGGAAGTCCCGCTATTTCAAAGTGATCGAGGAAGAAAGACACGTCCAGTAAGTTAGGACATAACATTTCGAGATCCAAAAATAACGAGCTTTCCTTTGTCGTAAAGTTTTTAACTTTGGAAAAGGATGTTCGATTATCTCGTTTTGAAAAAAGTTGCACCGAGTAAGTTTAGGTACAAATTTTCAGAATTAGAGATAAAGAAACATTATCTTTGTTGAAGCCCAAATTTTGACTGGGCCCAAACTCCCTTTAAATTTATTTTAAGAATATATTTGTGTAGAAATTTAAATTTATATTAAATTTAAATTTATTTTGAATTTAAATTTAATTTAAGTTTAAATTTATTTTCCAAATTTAAGATTATTATAAATTTAAAATAAATAAGGTTCAAATACAAAAAATGTCCAATTGCAAAGCCCAATTGGGCCCAAATTCGAAAGACCCAAACTACCTTAAAATCACAATGGCCTAAATAGGCCCAAATTTTACACTTCCCTAAAGCCTAATCCTAAGTCTGCTACAACTAAGTGTTGCTGCTGTTGCCTCCCTCTCAGCCAATCAGAGGCCGCCACGTCAGCAACCAAGTTGTCATCTCCAGTTGCAACTTGCACTGCCACCTGCTGATGCAACCGTCACTGCCACCGTCGCCAAACTTGCAAAAAGAAGAACAAGACAGGCATTTAATTGCAAAGAACAAATTAAGATCATTGTAAAAACATGGCTATAAAATCAGAGTAAAAATCTTGTAACGGGGACTTTTTTTTTATGCTTTTGTTCTGGAGAAAACACTTGAGATCAATACACACGAACAGGAATTCACAGCAATCCACAGTCAGTGTTTGGATTCTAAACAGAGAGTCAACAATCATTATCAACAATCAAAAGACAAAGTGTTATTATTTAAGAGGTACTAATAAATACACTTATTGTATATTTATTGTTCTGAGGTATTGTGTTTCTAATATATGCATGTATGTATATTTATTGCCTAACGCCTTTATTAATCACTCTTTTAAAAAGGTTTTTCGAAACTGTAAATACGTTTTATGTGACTTTAATGTTCAGTAATAAATGGAATTAATAAAACATATTAATTATTAAATAATAAAAAACGGAAAGTCAGAAGACTTATCCTCGATTGGCCTGCCGTCGTTGGTCGCCGTCGTCGGAAGTCGAACCCCAAACGAACATCGCCTATGCCTCATCACGCACGGATCTGCAAAACACAGAGAAACATACGAAATAAAAATGGATTTCTAAAATCGAGGGCATGAACGTTTTTAACCCTAAACAAAACATATTATTTTTTTTAAAAGGAGAGCAAAACCCTGTAGATCTAGGTTAGATCGGGTTCGATCTAGGCCTAGATCTGTTTTTTTTTTAAAGGAAAATAAAGGAAAATGAATTTTTTTTACCTTAAAACCGTGGTCGGCGGTCGAAGTTGGAGGCGGATGACAGCGCGGGACTGGTGAGGGCAGCGGCGCGTGCACCGGGCGACCCCAGGCAGCGACGCTCAATGACCACCCGTGAGGATCGGTGGCGCGCGTGTGGTCCCACGCGACCGCCGACGACCGACGACTGGGTTGACCGGTCAAAGTTTGGCCGGCCACGGAGGGGATTTGAGAGAAAATGGGGGGGTTTCAGGTTTTTTTTTCTGAAATCCGAGAAAATGAAGATGGGAGTGTTTTTTTTCAAAGGGTCTGGGCTTTAAATACCCTCACCAAAACGGTAGCGTTTTGGTGAGGGTATTTAGCATAAAAACGGCGTAGTTTCTCTAAAGTATCCACGACCAGCCCGGATCCGATTCGACCCGAATCAGGATCCGCGTGTTTTTTATTAATGGTATATTACTGTGTTTAGTCATTCCGTTTTTTCAAAATTTTTAATCAGGTCCTCCATGTACCTTTAATTAATTCTAAATTGGCCCCTCAACCTTTTAAAAGCACCAGGAGCTGCCACGTGTCTTGATTTTGGCTTATTTATGCAAGTGGTCCCTTTTATTTCTAATTTGTTTTAATTTAATCCTTACATCAGGTTCGCTTTAATTACAAAATTACCCCAGAAATTTTCCATGGTCTTCAAAATAGTCCTCTGACTTCAGTATGCCTGAGGGGCTGCCACGTGTCACCTGTCTTTGGTTTTATTACCCCGAAGGTCCCTAACTGTCCAAAAATTCTATTTTTACCCCTAAACTTCCAAAAATCCTATTTTTAACCCCAAAACTTCCAAAAATCTCATTTTTACCCCCGAACTTCCAAAAATCCCATTTTTGACCCCAAAACTTCCAAAAATCTCATTTTTACCCTCGAACTTCCAAAAAAACCATTTTTACCCCCGGGAATCCGAAAAGTCTCATTTTGAACTCCGATTGCATCATTCTTCTTTCTCATCAATATTTAATTTTAAATTATTAACGTACTCGTATTTTGTATTTTTTATTCTTTTTCGCAATTAATTTATCCTTTTATTTATCTTACTTTGCGTTCAATATCTATTATTAACTGTTTATTCATATTTAACTCGCATGCTTGTTTTCGAAATTGTCTTTTTTCATAAAAACTTTAAAATCGAGGCAATATTCTTTCATTTCGGGTTTCGAAAATTTGCGCCTTAACTCACTAGGTGCAATTTTTCTTCAAATCAAAATAATTAAATACCCTTAATCGAGGTAATGTTTCCTTATCTTCGATTCCGAAATATTGCGCCTAAACTTACTAGGTGCAACCTTTCTTGAAATCGAGATAATCAAATATCCTTTTCGCAAAGATTTCAAAAGGTTTTACAAAGGAAAGCTCATTATTTCTGGATCTTGAAATGTCGTGTCCTAACTCACTGGACGTAGCTTTTCTTCCTTGATCAGTTTGAAATAGTGGGATTTCCACACAAACTCGATTTCTTTTAAACTTAACTCATGCATTCAAGGATCGTATTTTAAGCTTTATTCGAACTTTTAAATGTTACAAATTAAGACCCGAAAATAATCAATACGGTACCAATTTTGGGCGTATGAGGGTGTTAATCCTTCCTCATACGTAACCGACTCCCAAACCTATTTTTCTGGATTTCGAAGACCTACATGTTCTCAAAACGATTTTTTTAAAAAACATTTTATGGTGATCCAATCACACCGAACAAAGGATTGGTGGCGACTCCCATTATTTTTCGATTTTAAAATAATTTTCGAAACTCGTCGTTTTCCAAAAAAGGATGGTTTTGACAACCTCGATTAAGGGTATTCGATTATTTTGATTTGAAGAAAAATTGCACCTAGTAAGTTAAGGCGTAAATTTTTGAAACTCGAAATAAAAGAATATTGCCTCGATTTTAAAGTTTTTTTGAAAACAATTTTGAAAACAAACATGCGAGTTTGATATGAATAAGCAGTTAATAATGGATATTAAATAACACGAAGAAAGATAATTAAGAAGAAAAATGGAAAGCAAAAAAATAAAAAATACAAAATCGAGTGCATAATAATTAAAATTAAATGCAAATATTGATGAGGAAGAAAAATGATGCAATCAGAGTTGAAAATGAGACTTTTTGGATATCCGGGAGTAAAATGGTAATTTTGGATTCTCGAAGGCAAAATGGTAATTATTGGAAAATTTGGGGTTTAAAATGGAATTTTAGACATCAGAGGGTAAAACGGTAATTTTTAAAAAATCGAGTTTAAAAAAGAATTTTTGGACATTCGGGGGTAAAACGATAATTTTTGAGAGTTTCGAGGTCAAAAATGTAGTTTTTGGACATCCGGGGGTAAAAATGTAATTTTTAGAAGTTTTGGGGTCAAAAATGGAATTTTTAAAGGTTTGTGGGTAAAAATGTAATGTTTAGAAGTTTCGGAGGTCAAAAATAGAATTTTTGGAAGTTTGGGGGTAAAAATGTAATTTTTGAAAGTTTCGGGGTAAAAATGGAATTTTTGGAAGTTCGGGGGAAAAATGGTAATTTTTGAAAGTTTTGGGTCAAAATAGAATTTTGGAAAGTTCGAGGGTAAAAATGTAATTTTTGGAAAATCGAGGTCAAAAATGGAATTTTAGAAAGTTTAAGGGTAAAAATGTAATTTTTAGGAAGTTTAGGGATCTCTAATGCAATAAAACCAAAAATGGGTGACACGTGGCAGCCTCTCAAGTGTTCAAAAGTCAAAGGACTTATTTGAAAAGCAAGAAAAAATTTTGGGTCAATTTTGTATTTAAACATAACTTGATTTAAGGATTAAATTGAAACAAATTAGAAGTAAGAGGGACCATTTGTATAAATAAGCTAAAATCATGACACGTGGCAGCTCCTGGTGCTTTCAAAAGGTTAAGCGATTAAATTGAAAAGTATTGAAAATTATTGGGCTAATTTAAAATTAATTAAAAGTGCAAGAAAGACTAAATTGAAACAATCAAACAATGTGGAAGGACCAAGTGCATAAATATCCCTTTTCTAAAAAACACGCGTATCCTCTAGGCGGGTCGGGTCGGCCATAGGTTAAAATATCAAAACGGTGCCGTTTCGGGGCTTAAAAGCCTGGACCAAAACGGCACCGTTTTGGTCCCTTATAAATACAAATTTTAAGTCTCTTTCTTTCATTTTCTTCCTTTCTTTTTTCAAAAAAAACACCAAAAAACCCTTTTTTTCTCTCAAAAAGTTCAAAGGCCAACTATGGCTCCGGTTGGTGCACCATCGGCCATCGGCTGCCACGCGCTGCCGCCCCACGCCCTCGCCATCCACTGTGCTTCGATTTTCACCTGTACACGCCGTTGCTTCCATACCCACGCGCCGGCAAGGTTTGAAAGTAAAACTCTTACCTTCCTTTTTCTTTCCTTTTGTTTTCTAAAACCTAGATCTGATTTTTTAGTCCAGATCTTAAACGTTAATCCATCCCCCTTTTTTTAAAACCCTTTTAAACTTTTCTTTTAAAACCCATTTCTTTTTATTTATTTGTTTTCGGTTCTGTTAGTTCCTGCTTTAAGATTTTAAAAACTCGGTTCTTTGTTTCTTCACAGATCCACGTTTGACAGGGTACGGACAACGTTGGGCGGGGCTTCAACGGAGGATTCGACGCAAACTCCAACGACGACAACGCAAATTAGGGGAGTGTTTCTGTCCCTTTGTCTTCTTTTTTTTATGTATTATCTATTATTTATTAAATATTATAGTTATTATCATTAATAATAATAATATTAATAATATTAAAATAATTATTATTGCTATTAATATTAAAACATTATTTAATATATTTATTAATACGTTTTTAAAAGAACGAAACAATAAATTGCCAACAGAGGTATTAAATACATATATCAATGCATGCTTAAAATCTAATGAGTTTAGAAATTTGAAGCATGAATGGCAGTAAACATACATTAATAATACTTGATTGCCTTCAATGCTTGAATAACCTAATATTGAATTTGATCTTTTCTTTTGCTCCTTGTTTACTTTTACCTTTACTTGTAGCTTATCAATTCTCTATTGATTAAGAACTGTCTCTATTTGAAAACTAGAAATTGTATATTGATTTTTTTTTTGAATGTTTCAAAAGGATTTGTAACCCCCTTTTACAAAGAAAATTGAATTTGGTTTTATAGCCAGTGTTACAATGATTCTGTTTTGTTTTACATAACTAAATGTGTGTCTCCTTTCTCCTTTTTGTAGGTTTCAACTTGCAATGGCGGTTGGTGTAGTCCAAGTTGGTGGTGGTCGGTGCTGACGTGGCAGGCCCTGGTTGGCTGGTATGGTGGTGGTGACAGTGCAAGTGACTGAGCGTTTAAGTGTAATTTGGATTTGGGCTTAGGTGTGATTTGTTGGAATTGAGTTTGTAATTGGGTCAACTGAATCCAGCCCAATTGTACATTTTTGGACTTGTAATTGGACATTCGGACTTGGGCCAAATTGCGTCCAAGATTGTAGTTTGAACTTTGTATTTTATTTTGGGTTTTTAATTTAATATCAATTTAAATTTAAAAAGCTAAATTTAAATTTAAGATAAATTTAAATCAACTTAAACCCAACTTAAAATAAAAGCCTTAATCCAACCTTCGGGCCTGATTAAAATTGGACTTCAACAGCTATCACGTGGGATTCTATTTTTTGAAAATTTCATACATGAATAATGAAATTTGGTTGATAGGTTGGGTGAAAAATTAAACCATGTAATAAATATATTCATAAAAGATAATATATAAACAATAAATGAAAATTTTCTTTTATCAATAGACATTTTTGTCAATTTGAATATTATGTATATGATAATTATAATAGTCTAACGCGGGACTGTAATACTCAAACCAGAAAAACATGGCTTACTTGCTTGAATTTCTGAAGTGATTTGTGCATCATATGTGGGAGTTGGCCTCGTACCTGGAAGCTTCGGCAATGGTGCTTCAAAATTAAGAACCTGAATTGTTTTCCTTATCGACGGTCTTGAATGCTGGTCTGGATGGACGCACCACAGTCCAACCATCAACAAGCATTCCATTTGTTTAGCATCAAAGTTCATACTTAGTTTTGAGTCAGCTACATCAAGCAACCGTTGGCTTCCATATGCGTCCCACACCCAAGCTACCAACGAAGCTTGAGATTCTTCATATTTGGGCTCTATTGATCTTCTACCGCATGCAATCTCCAATGCCACAACTCCAAAACTGTAGACATCCGATTCCTTGCTAGCCTTTCCAGACGAAACACATTCAGGTGCCAAATAGCCCAAAGTCCCAGCTAAATGGGTGGTTTGTGACGCTTTTTCATGATCCACTAGCCTAGCAAGCCCGAAATCCCCAAGTTTAGCATTGAAACTAGAATCTAACATAATGTTGCTTGCTTTGATATCTCTGTGTAGTACGCAGTGGTCACCTTCTTCATGTAGATAGAATAGTGCTGATGCCAGGTCCTGCACAATTTTAAATCTCAGATCCCAGGTCAATAAGGTTTTACCTTTAAAAAGATGGGAATCTAGGCTGCCATTAGCCATTAACTCATAAACAAGTATAAGTTCTCCTTTTTCATGACACTGACCAATAAGCTTCACAAGATTCTTGTGCCTTGATCGGCTAATAATCTTCACTTCAGATGCATATTCTTTAATTCCTTGCTTAGAGGCCTTTGAAATCCGTTTAACAGCAACATAAGAATCCAACTCCCTTAAGTACCCTTTATAAACTACACCGAACCCTCCTTCTCCTAGTTTTTCGCCGTTGAAATTATTGGTCATTTTAGCTATTTGTACCAAGGAAAACTTCGCAAGTTCCATCCCATTTTGGAATTCATCGCCAAACAGAACATCAGATATTTCATCATCTAATTTAAAACAGCAATTCCACCAAAAGATGCCTACAATCAACAAGGTAGCTAACGTTGCTCCGGCCACGATACCAGCCATTGCAGCTGTCGAGATATGATCAACCTTTTTTGATGGAGGGCCACCGCCGCTTTTTGATGGAGGTTTATAACCTGGTTTAAAAACTTGACATATAAGTGTCGGTTCCAAAGATGACATGAAAATCTTGGTTCAAATAATTATATACAAGTGTTATTAAGATATCAAAAAAAGAAAAGAGGTGTAGTTCTATCCATGGTTGGATATGTGATTTGAATTTCTAGATTATGTTTGCAAATTTACTCACATGTGTTCATATGTTATTAATTATTTGGTTGATCTTATCTAATCTCATGAGATATGTTTATAATCCTCCACAGAATAATGTATCATTATTGCAAAATGAGAAAGATGCTTTGGTAAAGACAATAAAGAAGGATCAACAAAGTTTCACCCTCGTCCACTCATGTTGATGTTTGTGAAAGTGATCAATGCTATTACCACAAAAGAAGCTTGGATAATTTTGCAAAGTTCTTTTTAAGGAGTTGACAAAGTGAAAAGATGAACTTGAAACTTTGCGAATGAAGTGTTTTGAAACGATGTTGGCTATTATGAATCAAATAATTTTGCGAACTTTCCTTGAGTCCAAAATTTGATTACGTTATTTGTGTCATTTGAGTCAAAATATTTAGATTGTATGGCAGTTGACCAAGTAATGACTGAGATACAAGATCAATAAGAAAAATTCAAAGGAAGACCAGATGAGTCATTGGAGAAAAGTTTTCAAAACCAAGTTTTATTTAAAAGATAAATGAGAAGAAAAGAATAAAAAAGTTGATGTTGAGGATGAGAAAGAGGAAGAGGACATGGCTTTGGCCAAGGAGGATGTGGAAGAGGAGACCACAATAATTGCAACAATGATAGGAACTAGAAATTGTGAAAGAGCAAAGACTAAATTACTTTAGATTAGGCAAAATGAGGTATGTAAAGTATAATGTTAAACGTTATTGTTATTATAAATTTGGTCATTTTTTTAAGAGTGCCAAAATGATATTACCGAAAATGAAGAAAAGATGAATATCATCAAAGACAAAGAAGACGTGTAAGAGCCAACTTTGTTTTTAGCACTCAAAATTGAAGAAAACAACGATGAAAACATTTGGTATTTTAATAATGAAGTAGAGCTCGAAGAAATGTTAGAAGCAATATTTCTTTTGGAGACTTTTCGGAAGTCCAAATTCAATGGAAATATCATTCTAATTTATTTTTGAAAGATATTATCTATAGTTTTATTATTGATGTTTATTATTCTAATTTATTCTTAAGCTAGCATGAAGCATGAATCATGATGCTAGTATATGAGGTTTAGTTACTTGAACTTTGGAATTTGATGCATTTAAATTTTTTATTGAAAACTTTTGTGGAAAAAGAGAGTCGCTATGTGATCAAGTCTTTGAGGTAGATTGACTTCAAAAATATTTAATAATTTTTGTAAAGTTATAATGATAAATTTAGTTTTAATATTTTTTTTTTGTCACTTTAATCTTTAGTATTCAAAATTTAGTTAAATTTTTATTTTTTTGGAAGGAAAAGTTGACTGGACCATCACAATTTTAATAGTATTGATGTGGTGATCTATGTGTACTTCATATAAAATTCAAGAAGTAAATGAAATTTTTAAAAATAAAAAAGTTGGTTATTACTTGATTTTTTTAAAAATAAAGTGTCAAACATCAAATTTTTATGGAATTAGAGTTTATGGACAAAAAAATAGATTTAATTGTGAAGTTCAGATATTAAAGGAGACAAAAAAAAAATATATCAAAATGAATTTAATTACCAAACCTAAAAATTATATTAACTCATCCCCACCCTTAATCTTATTATTATTTTTTAAAATTTTATACTATATAACTGTTATATCCTTTATTCTTATGTTTTTCAGAATTAAAGAAAGTTATTTTATTTTATCCTAACCAAATCAACACCAAACAATCCGCCCCTTTATAATAATATAGATTCAAAAGATAGAGTTTCTGTTCTCTAAATTTCCGGGTAAATGCGATTAATAGGAGACAATAAGAGTGAATGGAAGTTGAAAACCTACCAGGATTGAAAATAGAGATTCCTGAGATTAGAGGACCGTAAGTGCCTCTGTCGGGCACAGAAGTCGTCCCTTTTCCAGCCCATCGGAAATGAATCTCCAAAGTGCCGTCGGTTACATTTGCATTGAATCTTTCTACTCTTACTACGCCTGCCCCTCCGGCTGCTTCTCTGATATTGAAATCTTTCTTTACCCGCTCTCCCTGCAATTATTGTTCATTCCATTTAACCTTACTTTACATGCAAGCACAAGTCGTAAAGCTTACTTTTAATTGAACATTTAGCTTAAATTTTAATTTTTTTTAAAGATACGGGAATTACTCATACGAAAAATTTGACACTGTTCAATTCTGGATAACATAATATATATATATATATATATATCCAAAGAATAATATAAACTGAAATTCTAACAAGTATGATATTATAAATACCTGAATGTAAATATCGAACATCCGCTTCCCTAAGCTGCTATAAGTTTGATCACTAGTGAACTGAATCTCGGCGAAATGTAGGCTTACATTGTAAGTTGCATTGGCAAGGCAAAATGCGTAGTAAGTCAAAGAACTAGGCGAAAGCCTTGCATCCATGTATAGTTCATCGCCACCATTGCTAGAAAGTATACTACTTTTGAATTTTAAGTCGTCGTCGTTTTTATTATCGTTTAGAAAAATTCCGGTGCTGCTAAATGCCCAGTTGGTACTTCGGTAAAATGTCGAAGGCCCAGCATGATCGTCATCGGCTTCGTAAGTGATGTCATTAACAGTTATTTCGCCCCCTCCACAGTTTATATGGACAAGGTGCAAAGCTGAGGAAAATAACAATAGTTTGTAGCAATCACATGGAAAAGAGGAGAAAGAAAACTAAAAAAAATATGAAATTCAGTACAACACAAAAAATTAACACTCATCTTAACTTGTATGAATCGATAATTAAAACTCTTGTCAAACATTCATTTAATACGAGTTAAACTACGTTACACCTACCCGAATATCATTTCAAAAAAAAATTATCTCATTTTAGTTAGGTGGTTAGTAATAACAAGTGGCAGCTAAAAAATTGTTACTATATTAAGAAGTTTTTTAGTAAAACCACATGTCTCATCGTCCATTTTACTATATAAGCTTAATCCTGTTCGGGTTGGGTAGTAATTAGGTAGCATCCAAACTAGGCTAAAAATCTAAAGAAAAAGCCTACTTTCATTTCTTTCATTTTATTACTCATATTCCCCAAATCTTTAAATTGAAGGTAAGACGCGCTTAAATTTGATAAAACCCACATCCTTCTAATTATTGTAATAATAATAATAAATATCAGCATTAACATAGATGAAGTGTCACAAGTAATTATGAATATCTAACATATATGAAATTTGTACTCACGCTCTGCTGCGCAGTTCATTTGGCTTCTCAAACATGGAACAATCCCTCTAATAAAACAATTAATAAGCTTGGGCATTAAAATCCCAGAATTGAAGTGGATGAAAGACAGAATTTAGTTTAATGATTGTCGTTGTCTTAACACTTACGAGTTATTGACTCTTGCAATGCTTGCGAACAAGTTCCTGCAGATCCACAATGAACCACAAATTATATATATACAACCATTTACAACGAAGATTCACTAATGGAGTTAGATGAGAAACTTGTCATACACGGTATTACTTATTTCACAGCCTGATCCACCAGTGTCGGTGAAGTTGTTGTATGAAAGATCCCTGCAAATAGAATATTATTTTCATTAAAAGTAATACCTCTATTAAAAGCTTGATATCGGCAACAAGTCTATTAGAAACTGATATTAATTTTGATTTTGGTTAATCAAACTTGTTAAGCATCTAATCAATAGAATTCAACATTAATTAAGAAGTGAATCTTACACTTTTTCCTTTGTTTCCCGTATCCATTGAGGGACTGCTCCAGTAATATTGTTTCCATTCAAGAACCTAATAAAAAGAAATCATCAAGTTTTTCTTTTGATTTCCATTTGGTCCAAATGAGTATATAAATAAAGGAAACACTACAACTAAAAACCATCTCCTCACAAATAATCCAAGTTTTCCTTAAGAGCAGAAAGCTCATCTGGAATTTTTCCACTAAGTCTATTAAAGCTGAGATCTCTGCAAGAAAAATTATAAAAATGATATTAAAACCACATGTTATCTATCTCTTGAATAATAAAAGTACAAATAAGAAAAGGTCAAAAAAAAAGCAAAAAAGCAAAAAACTTAAGAACAATGCATCAAAATTCACAAGTAATTATATCATAATACAAGTTAGAAATGGATGAAAATATTGAAATTCTATTTCTACAATCCTAAGTGTTTAAAACCAGAACTTACAAAATCTTTATTGTTGTGAATCTCCCCAAAGAAGCAGGTATCTCTCCTATGAGATTGCAACTCCTCAACATCCTGTAATTCATTCACAAAATAATTCCATTGTTTTTCTTTTTGGAACTCCTCATTATCTCATAACTTCAATAAATCTTTGCTTTATTTCAAAGCTATGCTTACAATCTATCCAATTTAGGCAAAGTGGCATCGATGAGTGGTTGTGTAAAATTTGTTTCAGCTCCATTCAAGTCACTAATTATTCTGTAAAACAATATCAAGAACCACATACAAACATAAATAAGAAATTAAATCGTGTTTATTTTTATGTAATGAATATTGTCAAGATTAATGGAGCTTACATGTATTCTAAGTTTTCTAAAGTAGCATTAATGGATGGAATTGGTCCACTCAAACCACTTCCCTCCATATATCTGTCATTACAAAAAGGAGAGGTTCATTTAATTGATTAATGAAATAAAAATATTTCTAATATTGCAAAATATAGACTCACAGAATGCATCAAAATGTTATAATTAAAATTCTCACATCTGTTCAAGATTTGTCCAATTTCGGAATATGAACCCAGGAATCTGTCCTGTAAAGTTGTTGTCACTAATCCGACTGTTGAGAGAATAAAATTATCATAACTATACCATATAATATATATTAAAAATCCCGAATGGAATATATAATAAGCACTTTATTTGAACATATATTCCGAGATATATAAAATATTCATTCGTATATGGAAATTAGAATTGCTTACAATTCCTTCAATGAAGTCAGGTTAGCAAACATTTCAGGTATTTCACCAGTAAAATTGTTGGAACTAAGATGCCTGAATAAACCAGTAAATAGATATTAAATCATTTATATAATAAAAAATACTGCATGCAATGAAATGAAATTCAGCTGGAATTATCTCTTACAATCGCTCAATTTTGGGTAGATTCCCTAGTGCTGCAGGCAAAGTTCCTGAAAGACCATTGTTCTCAAGGATTCTACACAATGAATCCATTAGACATTCATTAAAAAATGAAAAAAAATTATCATCATCTTATATATTTATTTATATAAAACTATAAAAGAAATTGCTATAATCTAACTCACAAGCTGGTAAGATTTCTGAGATTTGCTAGCTGTCTTGGGATTGAACCTGTTAATCGATTTCCAAGAAGTGAACTGAAATACAACAAATCTTTTGTTTTGAGCAACATTTACATATACATGCGTATATATTGTAGTTAGGAGAAATTATTCCATAGCCATGGAAGATATATAAATACAACCATGAAAGACAAAGCAGGAGAAAACATACATGGCGACGAGTCGGGTAGCAGAACCCCATTCTGAAGGAATGGTGCCACTAAGATAGTTGCGAGTTAGGTCACTGTAACAGTAGTTGATGAAAAAAAATAAGCTTAATTTATATATATAAAGGAATTTCTTAAATGTGCTTACATTTCTTGCAAGTAAGGGAGACTTGTCAAGTTTGGTGGGAGAGAACCCGAGAGGCCTTGTCCCTTGAGCAGTCTGATAGAAAAACAAAGTTAGGGTTCTGCTGCTAAAATCTATAATGAAAAAAAATCATATTCAGAATCAATGTCTGTTTGGTCGAGCAGTAAAAACTCGATAATCAAAATTCATACTTTTCTAACACTAACCATCCTTTTAACCTTCCTTAAAATTGTATAATCCGCTAGTATATGTATATATATTTATGTTGGTTATTATTTTACATAATACTAATTTGAATTAATTAATTAAATAAAATTATATTGTATATTCAATATGAATATGGTACAAATTTTTTAACATTAATTTGAATTTTTTAACAACTGTCATGACATTAGAAATTAGTCGTAGACTAAAAAAGTTTTTTGATTTTTTAGGATATCGTGAATTCAACAATAAATCTTTCGTATTTTATAGGTTCGTTAAGGAGTGTATGTTAGCCACAAGTTTAAAAATTATTTCATATTTAGGACGAAGATCGAACTCTCGATCACTAATTAAAGTAAAAAAAACCATTGTCATCTCATTTAACTTTCGTGGTTTATAGTATATATATATTTAACAATAAAGAAAAATTATTTTAAAAAACAATAAAATAAAAAGCTAAAATTGGATATTTTAAAACTAAATAACGTTGGCTGCCGACAAAAGGTTGGACCGACATGCGATGGCGATTCCATTGAATAGTCAGCGGTGGCTATTAAATTAATGGATTTTGATTTGACATTATTGAATTAAAATTAAATAATATTACCTTCAAATTCAATTATAAAAATATATAAACTAATTTTAATAATTTATTTATCTTTAAAACAATTGATGAGTCAAATTGGATTTTAAATTATACTTATCTAGAATTCGTTTTATTAATTTTTTAATCACATCACAAGTTATTAGCTTTTATTAAAAGGATTACATAAATAATTTTTAATTTAATATTGTAAATTCATTGTCAAGAGTCAAAGATAAAAGTAAGTCATAATTTAACCGCTTTATATTGACCCCCCAAAATTAAAAGCTTTAAGTAATATATAAATTAATTAATTAAG
Source organism: Kokia cookei (assembly GCA_039519145.1). Taxonomy (NCBI): domain Eukaryota; kingdom Viridiplantae; phylum Streptophyta; class Magnoliopsida; order Malvales; family Malvaceae; genus Kokia; species Kokia cookei. The sequence goes on along the minus strand of CM076908.1, from coordinate 44,465,425 downwards.
CTATTATTTAATATTTACATATGTTTTTAAAACTTAAGTCGCCAAAACCCAATCACAAATGGAAATCTTGAACAAAGAGAAATATACATATATAATTTTAAAAGTAATTTTTTTTTTCATTTATAAAATTGTAATCTAATCATTATCGTTTTTGATAATTGTTTTTTAAAATTTGTCAATTGCTCAATTTTTTTTTAAATCATATACAATATCTTATGGTAATAGTCTAATTCAAGGGCAGAGCCAAGGGGAGGCTAGCAAGGTCTCAATCCTCTCGAAAATTTGTATATGATAAATTTACATTTTGATCTCATTAAAAATAAAAAATTTGATTTAATATTTTAAAAATTATAAAGATATAAACTATTAAAATAATAAAATTTCATTTTTATTATCATAAAAATATACAACTTTATTCCGACACTCTCAAAAATTTTCTAACTCCATCTCTGGTCTAATTAACATATCAAGTTAATAAAATTTGACAAAAATATTAACTAAATTATAATGTTTAGATTGAAAATTTTTAAATTAAAAATTAGAATTTAATTTTTTAATTTTTTAAATATAAAAATTAACCCCATATTTTAAGCTATTAATAAGAAATAATAGTGTAAGTTCTCAAAAAAAAAAAATAGAGATAGTATAACATGTCATTTAATTTTTTTTATTGTACATGATCTTATATTCCAGTAGGGTCACTTTCATCTCCTGGTTGTAAGCTGGATTATTAACACATATAATATTCCAGTAGGGTCACTTTCATCTCCTAGTTGTAAGCTGGATTATTAACACATATAATATTCCAGTAGGGTCACTTTCATCTCCTAGTTGTAAGCTGGATTATTAACACATATAATATTCCAGTAGAGTCACTTTCATCTCTTAGTTGTAAATTTGGTGACAAGGTTAATATCTACTTTAAGTTTTGATTTTGTTGATTTATAATTAGTTTTTAATTGGTTCATGAACTTGTATTTCTCAATTAGGTTAGTACCTTCTTATTAATACTGTTAGTTGTGCTTATACGACATTACTAGCCAATCCAGTGGCACCACGTTGCAATCTCTTAGTGTGCCACATAAAAAAATTAATTAAAAAATATATAAAAGTATAAATTATGTTTGCCACATGGTGTTCTGAGAGATTGTCACACGGAACCACCAGATTGATTAAAAATGTCATGTGAGCACAAAATAATGGTGTTAATATGGAGGGACTAATCTGATTGACGAAATACAAATTTAGGGACCAACTGAGAACAAATGATAAGTTTAGAGGCCAACTTATAGTTATCCCCGTCTCATATTTGTAAAATCTCGAGCCTCTCCCACTTCTAATAAACTTTAGATCAGATAATAAAACCATATATAATCCATGAATGAATCTAATAAAATTCCATTATAAGATAATATGTATATATATGCTTACATGTGGACGACATGGCAGGTATTGTTATTGTTGAAGGAGCAATCACAAGTAACATTATTAGCATAATAACGTGTGGTTTGGCCTAGCCAACTATCGCCTTGATTGCATGGATTAATATCAAAGTTCCAATCTGTCTTCCCTAATGTCTCACCGATGCTTCTCAAAGCTTCCACTGCAACAACAACAAAAAAAAAAAAGGATGAATTTTATAAACGAAATAATGAAGCAAATTAAGCTTCTTTCTAGAGTAACATTATGAATTACCTTCATCAACTGGAAGTGTAGCTCCATTTGTAAGCGATGTGAGGCAACAGACTATGAATACTGAAGCAAAAAGGAGTGGATGGATGAACATGTCGGAAGATTTTTGGAGAGGGATTCAAGAGCTCCTTTTCGCTTGATTTGAATGAACAAAAAAATGGATTGAAAGATGGGGTTTTTGATAAAGATATTAGACTATGAAATTTTGGGAAGTTTCTTTGAAAATGAATCAAAAAGCAAGAGGAAGAAAAGTATTTGGCCGCCTATGGAGAAAGATGGAAAAAGAGAAGTAGAGTGAACACTTTAGTTTGAGATATGGGCAAGTTGTTAAAATATCTTGCATGGGAGGTCCCATATATGTACGTTGAAGCCAAAAATGTCTATTAGAAAATTGAACTAAATGTATTTATGAATAGGGTACAAAATTTAATTTGAGAAATAATTAATTATTCATAGTAGTTGAAGATTTTTTTTTTTTTTTAATATTTGATATAAATTTAAGGTTGTAAAAAATTCTTAAACTTTTTTTAAAATGTAATTAAGTTTCTATTTTTTTATTTAATTAGGTACTTAAACTTCTAAAAAGGATAAAAAAAAGCCCTCAAAATTTTTTAAAAAAGTCATTAAGCCCCTAGTTTTTTTTTACACTCAATTGAATACTTGAACTTTCAAAATATATCAAAAATACCCTCTAAGTTTTTCAAAAAAAGGCAATTAAACTCTTGTTTTTTTTTTTTTTTTTGCACATAATTGGATACTTGAACTATCAGAATGCATCAAAAAGGCCCTTTGACTGTTAATTTTAACAATTGACCGTTAAAGTTAACTGTCTCTAATTTTTTTCAATTAAAGCCACCCGTGTCACAACCACAGCATGACATGTGGCAAAAAATATATAAAAACATAAATAAATAAAAATTATTAAATTTTAATAAAAAATAAAAAATTTAAAATTTATCAAAGATTAGAAAAAATATAAAAATCATAAAAAATTATAAAATGCTCAAAAAATTCCCTTTAGTCATTAACTTTAACCGTTGACCGTTAAAGTTAATGACCAATAGTTTTTTTTTTTCAATTAAAGTCATTAATTATCGCAACACAGCATATCATGTGACAAAAAATGATAAAAATAAAAATCAATAAAAATTATAAAATGTTTTTTTGGTACGCTAATTTTTATATTTTTATGAATTTTAAATTTTATAAATTTCTTGCAACTTTAAAAAATTTTATAATTTTATTTCTATATTTCTATATATTTTATAATTTTTATGAGTTTTATAAATTTTTTTCTAATTTTTAATATTTTTATTAAAATTGAATAAATTTTATAACTTTTATTGATTTTTATTTTTTATTATTTTTACCACATGTCACACCGTAATTGTGACACGTAGTGAGTTTAACTAAAAAAATTAGAGGCAGGTAACCTTAACGATCAACTATTAAAGTTAATGGTCAAAGGGCTTTTTTGATATTTTGACTGTTCAAGTACCCAATTGAATGCAGAAAAAAGGGTTTAATTGTTTTTTTTTTAAGTTTGAAGGTCTTTTTTATGCATTTTGAAAATTCAAGTACCCAACACTTAATTAAAAAAAAAAAAATTTAAGAGTTTTTTACACCGTTAAACCTTTAATATAACATTAGAAAAAAATTAATTTCATAAAAAATGTTGAAATACTATCGCTATATAAACAAATTTTCTTAAAATCATGTTTATGTTGATATTAAATTGGAGTTTGTTGCTACCTCGGATTGCTTATTTGTTGAAAAGCAAAACTATAATGGAAATACTTGATTGTAGTGACTGATATGGCTTGGCACTGAGAAAAATCCTGCAAGCAAAATAAAAATAACACAGATTTTTTTATGTTGGCAAAGTTTAATTTAGTGAGTAATTTCGTTATCTTTGAACATAAATATAACAAGTGATTCACACTCTATCACTCTTCAAGTATAAAGATTTCACTTTTGTACCTAAAGACTAGAATACTATCCTCTAAATCTCTCCTTAGAACTTGGGCAATAAACATTCTCAATAATGTTTGTAATATAACTTGCTCTCTCGCATAAAAATGTTCTTTAATGAACATATTTGAATGCACGCAATAAACTCTTACACAAAATCTATAAAAGTTTCTCAACATATATTCAATTCGACTTGTTACAATAAAATTTAAGTAAATACAAAGTAATTTCTTGAATATAACTAATACAATCAATCGAAGATATGCTTTCCAAAACAACTACATAATTTTGATTGATCCTCCACATTCCAATGATTGATTTGATTTACTTAAATTCAATCCGATCTCTAAAACTCAAGGATTGATTTACATAAATAAACTAAAATATTTCAACTAAATAACACATAATCAGATCCAACGATTTACAATCTCAATCACACACCCAAAGCACCGTGAAAAAGGAAACCAAAACAAAATCAGATTTAGTCCTCAATCCTTTGAACTTGTAGCTAACAAAAGAGGGCAATTATCTGAGGAACACTTTCGTCATTTCCTTTAACTTTCAATCATTTGAGGTGATATTTAATAATTAAATTAATAAATTTAATAATAAAATTAAAAACGCAATTAATATAACATCAATAATTTAAAAATATAATTAAAATATTTTAAAATTTAAGAATCAAATGAACAGATATAGCTTGAAAATGTCTATTGCAATTAAGACTTGCAAAAGTTTTACATTCCAACTAGCTATTATTTATATATATGAATAGTAATGATATACTGTTACCTTCAAAAAAATTTGAAATATTGGTGATAAAGAAATAGTTGACTTGTCTTAGAGTTGTCGGTTGTCTGGAAGAGATTTTTTTCCATTTAGGAGAGCTAAGGTCTACTTAATTTATTAATAAATTGATTTTATTTAAAGTTGATTATGAAATATAAATATCATTATAAAATAAAAATATTGTTTAATATTTTAATAATTATATGACCTTATTTATACTTGAAGGATTGAGCAGCCTGGTAGGCCCTGTCTTGAGTAAGGAAATTTTAATCTTGTGTTGTCACGATCTGGCTTTAATATTTATTTATTAATTTGATTTGACTTAAATTAAATTATCAAATATATAAAAATTAAAAATATACTTTTGGAAAATTTTTTTGATAAATTTCAATAACAGCACAAAGTTTTAATAATAAATGTTTTAATAATAAATGTGATTAGCGTGATTAAAACTCAGGTCACGAACGACAAATACTTTTAACTATCAAGCTATCACGTGATATTTTATTTTTTGAAAATTTTATACATGAATAATGAAATTTGGTTGATAGGTTGGGTGAAAAATTAAACCATGTAATAAATATATTCATAAAAGATAATATATAAACAATAAATAAAGTTTTTCTTTTATCAATAGACATTTTTGTCAATTTGAATATTATGTATATGATAATTATAATAGTCTAACGCGGGACTGTAATACTCAAACCAGAAAAACATGGCTCACTTGCTTGAATTTCTGAAGTGATTTGTGCATCATATGTGGGAGTTGGCCTCGTACCTGGAAGCTTTGGCAATGGTGCTTCAAAATTAAGAACCTGAATTGTTTGCCTTATCGACGGTCTTGAATGCTGGTCTGGATGGACGCACCACAGTCCAACCATCAACAAGCATTCCATTTGTTTAGCATCAAAGTTCATACTTAGTTTTGAGTTAGCTACATCAAGCAACCGTTGGCTTCCATATGCGTCCCACACCCAAGCTATCAACGAAGCTTGAGATTCTTCATATTTGGGCTCTATTGATCTTCTACCGCATTCAATCTCCAATGCCACAACTCCAAAACCGTAGACATCCGATTCCTTGCTAGCCTTTCCCGATGAAACACATTCAGGTGCCAAATAGCCCAAAGTCCCAGCTAAATGGGTGGTTTGTGACGCTTTTTCATGATCCACTAGCCTAGCAAGCCCGAAATCCCCAAGTTTAGCATTGAAACTAGAATCTAACATAATGTTGCTCGCTTTGATATCTCTGTGTAGTACGCAATAGTCACCTTCTTCATGAAGATAAATAGTGCTGATGCCAGGTCCTGCACAATTTTAAATCTCACTTCCCAGGTCAATAAAGTTTTACCTTTAAAAAGATGGGAATCTAGGCTGCCATTAGCCATTAACTCATAAACAAGTATAAGCTCTCCTTTCTCATGACACTGACCAATAAGCTTCACAAGATTCTTGTGCCTTGATTGGCTAATAATCTTCACTTCAGATGCATATTCTTTAATTCCTTGCTTAGAGGCCTTTGAAATCCGTTTAACAGCAACATAAGTATCCAAGTCCCTTAAGTACCCTTTATAAACTACACCAAACCCTCCTTCTCCTAGTTTTTAAATTAAATTATCAAATATATAAAAATTAAAAATATATTTTTGGAAATTTTTTTGGTAAATTTCAATAACAGCACAAAGTTTTAATAATAAATGTGATTAGCGTGATTAAAACTCAAGTCACGAACGACGAACACCTTTGACTATCAAGCTATTGGCGAAACCATCTTTTTTGGAAAATGACGTTTTTCAAAAATTATTTTAAAATCAAAAAATAATGGGAGTCGCCACCAATCTTTTATTCGGTGTGATTGGATCACCACAAAACGTTTTTTTTTAAAAAACCGTTTGGAAAACATGTAGGTCTTCGAAATCCAGAAAAACAGGTTCGAGAGTCGGTTACGCATGAGGAAGGATTAGCACCCTCATATGCCCAAAATTGGTACCGTATTGATTATTTTCGGGTCTTGTTTGTAAAATTTTGAAAGCTCGAATAAAGTTTAGAATGCATGAGCTATGTTTAAGAGAAATCGAGTTTGTTTGGAAGTCCCGCTATTTCAAAGTGATCGAGGAAGAAAGACACGTCCAGTAAGTTAGGACATAACATTTCGAGATCCAAAAATAACGAGCTTTCCTTTGTCGTAAAGTTTTTAACTTTGGAAAAGGATGTTCGATTATCTCGTTTTGAAAAAAGTTGCACCGAGTAAGTTTAGGTACAAATTTTCAGAATTAGAGATAAAGAAACATTATCTTTGTTGAAGCCCAAATTTTGACTGGGCCCAAACTCCCTTTAAATTTATTTTAAGAATAAATTTGTGTAGAAATTTAAATTTATATTAAATTTAAATTTATTTTGAATTTAAATTTAATTTAAGTTTAAATTTATTTTCCAAATTTAAGATTATTATAAATTTAAAATAAATAAGGTTTAAATACAAAAAATGTCCAATTGCAAAGCCCAATTGGGCCCAAATTCGAAAGACCCAAACTACCTTAAAATCACAATGGCCCAAATAGGCCCAAATTTTACACTGCCCTAAAGCCTAATCCTAAGTCTGCTACAACTAAGTGTTGCTGCTGTTGCCTCCCTCTCAGCCAATCAGAGGTCGCCACGTCAGCAACCATTTGGGTAAGTTTCAAAAATTTAATTAACTCAATGGAACACTGTTTACATTTGGGTAAGTTTCACTCGCATTTATTTCTCACGATGACACAAAGTTATTGGACCCTTGTTCGCATTGGAATTCATTTCATTTAATACTCACGATGACATATAGTCATCGGACCCCTTATTCCGTATAGAAATTCATATACTCATGATAACACTGAGTCATCGAACCTTTAATCCATCATGGATTCATTTACTCACGACGACACTTAGTCATCGGACCTTTAAATCCGTAAAGGATTCATTTACTCATGATGACACTTAGTCATCGGATCCTTTCGTTTATAACTCGAACCCATTTATCTTTCGTAGTTCATTCACACTCGTCTTCAACAACTTCGATTATCATTTCATCTCACTACAATAGTCATATTATAAGAATAAGCAGTTTAAGTTAGAATTTAACTCTACGAACTTATCGGACTGGATTGCAGTTGCGAATGGATTCCAAGGACTATTCTGCTAATTTTCCCTTTCCATAATCGGTGGCACGGTCGTAGTCTACATTCACAAATTATTCAATTTCTCATATTAATCACACAATCAATTCATTTAACACAATCAAACCCCTTTTTTGATAAAATTACAATATTGCCCCTAACCTTTTATTTTTATTCAATTTAGTCCTTACAACACAAAACATGCAAAATACCCATTTCCTCTTCAATCCATACCAGCCGAATACTCACAGTCTCCTTATACATCCAACAAAATTCATTTATTTCAAAACAAGTACAACAATATTACCATTTTAACATTTTGGTCCTTAAACCCTAATTTCATAAAAACCACTTTACAAAAAGATTTAACCTAAGTATCAAACACTCAAATATATCAAAAGCTTTCAAGAACAAGCAATTTCAACAATGGAAAGTTCTCTAACATTTGACAGATTCACAAATTAGTCCTTGCATAAGCTAGATTAAGCTGATACGAATTCAAAAACATAAAAATTACTAAAAACGGTTAAGGTTTGCTTACCCAAATCAAAGCTTAAAGCTTGAAAGTGTAAAAACCCTATCTTTCTCCTCTTGGCCGAATAAAGAAGAAGAAGGTGAGAAATTATGATGGTTTTCTTCATTTTCTTAATTTAATTTCATATATATACTAATGGCAAACTTGTAATTTTTATAACTTTTATAATTAACCTTATTTAACCATTTTGTTAACCTTATTAATCATGCTATATTCACTTAATACTCATGCCATTCCACTAACTAATTCTTCTTTGGTTAATTTACTTATTTGGTCCTTCTAATTAAACATCAATACTTTTATCCCTTTTACAAATTAGTCCTTACTATTCAATTAACTATCTAATCAATGATATTTTCGAATCATAATTCATACGATGCATATATCACCAAAAATATTTAACATGAAAATTTTTATGACTCGACTCATCGAAGTTGTGGTCTTGAAACCATAATTTTCGACACCACTAAAAATCGGGCTGTTACAGGCGACGCATCTTCTGTCGAAGCGGATGACAAACCCGTCGTTCGACCACGTCCCCTCCTATGATGTTGTTACGGTCTACGTTGCTTCTTCTGTTGAAGTTATCGATTCCTCTACTTCAGTGTTAGCATATACGGGTTGTCGGTAGATCTGAACCATGGTATCAATATGCTCTCGACTGCAGCAGTAGCAGGCAGCCACCGATAGACATAGCTTCCGGATACATGGATCGACATATCTCTTGGTACAAAGTTGATAATACGATAGATCCCCAACTGAATTTTTCGCTCTCGTTGAAGTCCACCAGATGTAGAAGCCACCTTACGTGCATCAAATTATGATATTTTTCGAGAATTAAAATGCCCTTGATTAACCTTAGAATGTACGTATGAGCGTATTGTTGTATGACCTTCTCCGTTGCATCTTTAGGAAGCTCATCGAAATTTGTCTTAAACTAGTTCATTGAGATCCAACCACTTTCGAACTGATCAGAGATCTTCCCCAACAACATATTGCAAAGAGTTACTTCACCGCCACTGCCAACGACTAATGCTCTCATGACGATTGACCCGTCTATTGATAGATTGAGCTATAGTGTTACGTTCTCGAGTGTGATTGTACACTCGTTGCATGAAAGGTGGAAAATTTGTGTTTGGGCATCTATCTCTCTACCAACGCACTGATTAGTTGGAAATCGAGTTTGCAGCCCTCGGGCTTGTGAGAAGCATGTAAGAATCTAGCTGCTTGCAAGTAGTCTCGAATTTCAGGGATCAGAAGTTTTCCTATATTATTAATGAAGTACTCCAAAACATGATCATCAGTTTGTTTACAAAAATATATATATTAAATTTAATAGTATTCAAATTAACGAAATTTAAATTTTCGTATTATCATTGATAATTGGGCATCAGAAATATGCTCGATGTCGGCTCGGATTAAAGAAGCGATTATTTTTTAAAAATTGAGATATTAAAAAAATTTATTTTAAAATGCAAATATAAAAAAAATTGGAACGAGAAAATAATGAGATTGGTAGTGGATTTGAGAGAGTTTGAGAGAGTTGAGTGAAAAAAATTAAAAATGGGGGGCATTTATAGGGTTTAGAGTTTTTTAACCATTGGGGGTAATGATCGGATTTTTTACCGTTGCTAGAAAGCTTGTCTTTTTCGTAAAAAATGACTTATATCCCTAAATATTTTTAAAATCGACACAAAACTCTAAATATTTAAAAAAATGATATATACGTCATATTTTATTTTTTTTATATTTAATATTTTTTTATTTGATAAACTTATCATCTATATACATCTGTCTATAAAAGGTCACCGACACATGGACACCCACTTATGCTTTTTTTTTTTTACAGGTGATTAAATTTTAGTTTTGGTTCCTCCAATATAGTTAATTTTTAAATTTAATTTTTAACATAATTTAATTTTATATTTTTATAATATTATTAATAAATTGTGAATATAATTAACTTTTCGGTCAAAACATAGTCTCATCAACACCAACATGAATCAAAAGAGTAGAAAGATTTTCGGCTTCAAAGTTACCTGAAGCATCCATTCTAAATCAGATTATGTAGGAGGTAATTGAACCCACCATGCATTTCAACATCTTCAACATTTCCCATTCAAGAACCAAAAGCCTCGGTTTTTTATTTTTTACACTCAATTGAATACTTGAACTTTCAAAATATATAAAAAAATACCCTCTAAGTTTTTCAAAAAAAGTCAATTAAACTCTTGTTTTTTTTTTTTCACATAATTAGATACTTGAACTATCAGAATGCATCAAAAAGGACCCAAATAATGAGCTAACAACTTTATAGCAGGAAGACTATGAATGAAAATTTAATTATGTCTGTTATAAGAATTCTATATAAGGACAGGTGTCAATAATTTAGCAATTTGGTACATCCTGTGAGCCAAATTCGGTTTCTTAAATATTCCAATAATGATGTGTACTTTTTATTTTCTATCAATCGAATTTCTCTCTTATTTCTCTTTTCTATCAATATATATAAACAAAAACTATTTTTAAAAAACATTTAACTCTGTTCTAAGGCATCTATTAAATCACTATCTTTAATGTTATATTCACTTCCATCTATATTTGGTGTTGTGTAAATGAGTTTCAAGTAAATTTTGAGGATACAATGAAACTTAATGATTATTTACATTTTACACTGATGAAAATAATTCACTAAACACCGAGTAAGGTATAACAAGCAAATCAATATAAGCTCGGAAGAATAAGTAACTAACATCGCATTTCAAGCATTGATCTAACAACAGCCTAATATATTCTAACTCATCGGGCACATGCATGTAGCTCGGCCCATAGTTCCACCTGTACAAGCGATGTGTTAGTCGAAGCGTAAAATAAAACAAATTACTTTACATACTACGTATTTGCTAAAAAATGATGTTTTCCTCATCACCAACGAAAAAATGTATGGGTCGGTAACCTTGGGATGTAGAAATGGTAGTCGCCACTAGGCCATCGACTGCAGTAGTAGCAGGCAGCCACCGATAGACATATCTTCCAGATACGTGGACTGACATATCTCTTGGTACAATGTTGATAATACGATAGATCCCCAACTGAATTTTTCGCTCTCGTTGAAGTCCACCAGATGTAGAGGCCACCTTACGTACATCAAATTATGAGATTTGTCAAGAATTAAAATGCCCTCGATTAACCTTAGAATGTACGTATGGGCGTATTGTTGTATGAACTTCTCCGTTGCATCTTTAGGAAGCTCATCGAAATTTGTCCTAAACTAGTTCATTGAGATCCGACCACTTTCAAACTGATCAGAGATCTTCCCCAACAACATATTGCAAAGAGTCACTTCACCGCCACCGCCAACGACTAATGCTCTCATGACGATTGACCCGTCTATTGATAGATTGAGCTATAGCGTTACGTTCTCGAGTGTGATTGTACACTCACTGCATAGAATGTACGTATGGGCGTATTGTTGTATGAACTTCTCCGTTGCATCTTTAGGAAGCTCATCAAAATTTGTCCTAAACTAGTTCATTGAGATCCGACCACTTTCGAACTGATCAGAGATCTTCCCCAACAACATATTGCAAAGAGTCACTTCACCGCCACCGCCACCGCCACCGCCAACGACTAATGCTCTCATGACGATTGACCCGTCTATTGATAGATTGAGCTATAGCGTTACGTTCTCGAGTGTGATTGTACACTCACTGCATGAAAGGTGGAAAATTTGTGTTCGGGCATCTATCTCTCTACTAACGCACTGATTAGTTGGAAATCGAGTTTGCAGCCCTCGGGCATGTGAGACGCATGTAAAAATCTAGTTGCTTGCAAGTAGTCTCGAATTTTAGGGATCAGAAGTTTTCCCATATTATTAATGAAGTTCCCCAAAACACGATCATCAGTTTGTTTACAAAAATATATATATATTAAATTTAATAGTATTCAAATTAACGAAATTTAAATTTTCGTATTATCATTGATAATTGGGCATCAGAAATATGCTCGATGTTGGATCGGATTAAAGAAGCGATTATTTTTTAAAAATTGAGTTAAAAAATTTGAGATTTAATTTTTATATTTTAATTTTTAACATAATTTAATTTTGTATTTTTATAATGTTATTAATAAATTGTGAATATAATTAACTTTTCGGTCAAAACATAGTCTCATCAACACCAACATGAATCAAAAGAGTAGAAAGATTTTCGGCTTCAAAGTTACCTGAAGCATCCATTCTAAATCAGATTATGTAGGAGGTAATTGAACCCACCATGCATTTCAACATCTTCAACATTTCCCATTCAAGAACCAAAAGCCTCGGTTTTTTTTTTTTTTTGAATGAGGTTGAAGTTTGATAATAAGAGGAATTAAAAATATGATAGTTTTAGATATTATATAAAAAAAAATATGAAATTCGAATGTCAATTATTGAATGTGAGTTTTGTTTTTTCAATGAGTCAAAAGGGCTAATTAAGCCTCGGTTTCAAAGGAATACGAATTTTCAGGGGGAAAGCCAAACAAGATAATTATACAATTTTTTTTCTAATTTGTGGAATCTCTATTCTGCCAATATCCAGAAGTCAAACTAACTGGATAAAGATCAGCAGCAGATGTAGAAGAATTGGTCCATGGCCCATCAGCTAACATACTCCTTGTTTGGCTAACATTTGTATCATCTTCTTCAAGTTTCCGATACAACTTTTTCATAATCTCTGCACTCGTTTGACGATTTGAAGAAATGCTTGAATCTGTGAGGTAATCCTGAACTTCAGCCTTGCCTTCAAGCATGCTCACTACCGAAGACATTAAAGGCCTAGCTGAAGCAGTGGGATTTGTGCACAATAGTTCCTGCAATTCGGGTGCTAATGTGGGTATTATCTTCTTCATCAAGTTTGGCCAAACCGAAGTCGGATATTTTAGGGTTTAGATTCTTATCAAGCAACACATTAGTGGCCTTTATGTCTCTGTGCACAATCTTCAACCTTGATTCTTCATGGAGGTAAGCTAACCCTCTAGCTATACCAATGCAGATCTTCATTCTTGTTGGCCAGTCTAATGTCAGTTGAGATTCTTGTGGCCCTTTTCATTACCAAAATAAAAAGAGTAGCTCAGATACACACATATTCACATACTTCACATTCATGTTAGAACATATAGACATTTGGATGGGGTTTGTACCAAATAATGCACGAGCAAGGCTGTTGTTTTCCAGGTACTCGTATATAAGCATCAATTGATTTCCTTCAATGCAACATCCGTACAACTTTACAAGATGAGGGTGTTGTAGAGCTGAAATCATGCCAATCTCAGTCACAAACTCACGGTTTCCTTGTTTCGATCGAGCTGATAGCTGCTTCACAGCAATCATTGTGCCATCTGCTAGAGTACCCTGCGTTTGAAATGAAAAAGAAAACATGATTACCAGGTTCTATAATGAACAATTTACCTGCAGGAAGCGTTGCATATGGCTACCTTGTAAACGGGACCAAAACCACCTTCTCCAATCTTATTAGAAGCATCAAAATCGTTTGTAGCAGCTTTAATTTGCCTTAAGCTAAAGGAAGTTGCTTGCAACTCTATGCCTTTTAGATCTGTGGAACAAGTTAATCCTATTATAAGGGATGGCAGGGTTTAAGTAGCGATTACAAAAGTGTTTTCAGTCCCATAACATGTGATATTATAATCAATTGTGAGGAATATCAATAGAAAAAAGGACGGAGACGTTGCGCGACTGTTGTATGCACCAGAGTATAATGATATTCTGCCTAAATACCTTGTTCCAAAGTACTCTTCTGTCTTAAACAGCCCTTCCACCAAAGGATACCTAAAATCAGCAAAGCAGCAAATACTGCTGCGCCCACAATACCAACCACTGCAGCTGTCGCAATATCACCGTCGCTTGCTGATGGTGGTCTATAAGCTGTTTCAACAACATTATATCGTAGTAATTAGTAGCAAAGATGACATGAAAATCTTGGCTGGGAGCATTATATAGTTGTGCCATAACAAAAAAAAAAGAGTCAGTTGAATTGAAAACCTACTAGGATCGATAATAGATATTGCTGAGATAAGAGGACCGTAAATGCTTCTTTCCGGCATAGAAGTTGTCCCTTTCCCGGCCCATTGGAAACGGATCTCCAAAGTGCCATCCGTTACATTTACAGTAAATTTTTTTACTTTTGGTATGCCTGCCCCACCAGCTTCTTCTTCAATATTGAAATCCTTCAGCTCCTGCTTTCCCTGCAATTATCATCCATTCCATTTGACTCTACTTTCCATGCAACCACATGTTGTAAAGCAATATTTGTGTATGTATATATATAAAATTCGACACTCAACCGAATCAGGATAACATACTAAAAAGAATGATACTAAAAAAAATACCTGAATGTAAACATCAAATATGCGCCTCCCCAAGCTGCTGTAATTTTGATCATTAGTGAACTGAATCTCAGCGAAGTGAAGATTTACTGTGTAAATTGCATTGGCGAGACAGAATGCATAGTAAGTCAAAGAGCTAGGCGCAAGTCTTGCATTTCCGTAGAGTTGCTGTTCTTCGTCACCATCGACAGAAACCTGTCCATTGTTCAAAAAAAAGATGTCGTCGTTTTGATCATCGTTTAGAAAATTTCCGGTGCTGCTAAATGCCCAGTTGGTTCTTGGGTAAAATGTCGAAGGTCCACATGTGTCATCGTCCATTTTACTATATAAGCTTAATCCTGTTCGGGTTGGGTAGTAATTAGGTAGCATCCAAACTAGGCTAAAAATCTAAAGAAAAAGCCTACTTTCATTTCTTTCATTTTATTACTCATATTCCCCAAATCTTTAAATTGAAGGTAAGACGCGCTTAAATTTGATAAAACCCACATCCTTCTAATTATTGTAATAATAATAATAATAAATATCAGCATTAACATAGATGAAGTGTCACAAGTAATTATGAATATCTAACATATATGAAATTTGTACTCACGCTCTGCTGCGCAGTTCATTTGGCTTCTCAAACATGGAACAATCCCTCTAATAAAACAATTAATAAGCTTGGGCATTAAAATCCCAGAATTGAAGTGGATGAAAGACAGAATTTAGTTTAATGACTGTCGTTGTCTTAACACTTACGAGTTATTGACTCTTGCAATGCTTGCGAACAAGTTCCTGCAGATCCACAATGAACCACAAATTATATATATACAACCATTTACAACGAAGATTCACTAATGGAGTTAGATGAGAAACTTGTCATACACGGTATTACTTATTTCACAGCCTGATCCACCAGTGTCGGTGAAGTTGTTGTATGAAAGATCCCTGCAAATAGAATATTATTTTCATTAAAAGTAATACCTCTATTAAAAGCTTGATATCGGCAACAAGTCTATTAGAAACTGATATTAATTTTGATTTTGGTTAATCAAACTTGTTAAGCATCTAATCAATGGAATTCAACATTAATTAAGAAGTGAATCTTACACTTTTTCCTTTGTTTCGCGTATCCATTGAGGGACTGCTCCAGTAATATTGTTTCCATTTAAGAACCTAATAAAAAGAAATCATCAAGTTTTTCTTTTGATTTCCATTTGGTCCAAATGAGTATATAAATAAAAGAAAATGGCAGTTTACACTACAACTAAAAACCATATCCTTACATATAATCGAAATTAAGAGCAGAAAGCTCATCTGGAATTTTTCCACTAAGTCTATTAAAGCTGAGATCTCTGCAAGAAAAATTATAAAAATGATATTAAAACCACATGTTATCTATCTCTAGAATAATATAAGTACAAATAAGAAAAGGTCAAAAAAAAAAAAAAAAGCAAAAAACTTGAGAACATGCATCAAAATTCACAAGTAATTATATCATAATACAAGTTAGAAATGGATGAAAATATTGAAATTCTATTTCTACAATCCTAAGTGTTTAAAACCAGAACTTACAAAATCTTTATTGTTGTGAATCTCCCCAAAGAAGCAGGTATCTCTCCTATGAGATTGCAACTCCTCAACATCCTGTAATTCATTCACAAAATAATCCCATTGTTTTTCTTTTTGGAACTCCTTAATATCTCATAACTTCAATAAATCTTTGCTTTATTTCAAAGCTATGCTTACAATCTATCCAATTTAGGCGAAGTGGCATCGATGAGTGGTTGTGTAAAATTTGTTTCAGCTCCATTCAAGTCACTAATTATTCTGTAAACCAATATCCAACAAACATATGCAAACATAAATAAGAAATTAATTTGTCTTTATTTTTATGTAAGGAATATTGTCAAGATTAATGGAGCTTACATGTATTCTAAGTTTTCTAAAGTAGCATTAATGGATGGAATTGGTCCACTCAAACCACTTCCCTCCATATATCTGTCATTACAAAAAAGAGAGGTTCATTTAATTGATTAATAAAATAAAAATATTTCTAATATTGAAAAATATAGACTCACAGAATGCATCAAAATGTTATAATTAAAATTCTCACGTCTGTTCAAGATTTGTCCAATTTCGGAATATGAACCCAGGAATCTGTCCTGTAAAGTTGTTGTCACTAATCCGATTGTTGAGAATACAAAATTATCATAACTATACCATATAATATATATTAAAAATCCCGAATGGAATATATAATAAGCACTTTATTTGAACATATATTCTGAGATATATAAAATATTCATTCGTATATGGAAATTAGAATTGCTTACAATTCCTTCAATGAAGTCAGGTTAGCAAACATTTCAGGTATTTCACCAGTAAAATTGTTGGAACTAAGATGCCTGAATAAACCAGTAAATAGATATTAAATCATTTATATAATAAAAAATACTGCATGCAATGAAATGAAATTCAGCTGGAATTATCTCTTACAATCGCTCAATTTTAGATAGATTCCCTAGTGCTGCAGGCAAGGTTCCTGAAAGACCATTGTTCTCAAGGATTCTACACAATGAATCCATTAGACATTCATTAAAAAATGAAAAAAAAATTATCATCATCTTATATATTTATTTATATAAAACTATAAAAGAAATTGCTATAATCTAACTCACAAGCTGGTAAGATTTCTGAGATTTGCTAGCTCTTCTGGGATTGAACCAGTTAATCGATTTCCTAGAAAGGAACTGAAATATAACAAATCTCTTGCATTTAGAAACATTATATATATTGTACGTACGAAAAACACAATGACACAATCTTAAATTGTAGAGAAACTAAATTATTCTATTCACCACAAAGTAAAACTAACACAATGACACGTATAGGCATTTTAAACATGATAATCTCTTATAGGCATTTTGATGGTTGAATCGAATACCATGAAATATGATGGTCATCAAGGAACTCAACAACACATATTAAACATGAATGAAAAAGATGCAAAACTTAAAATTTTAAGGGTGAATGTGGATGAAGTCTTTTTGGTGTTTCTTTTTGAATTATAAGATGAGGACAAAGTCCTAACAACAACACAACTGGTACGACTCGAATCCAAGTTACACCTAGAGCGATGAACACCCTGACCATCAGACTAACACACGAGGTTCAATTCTTTTTTATGCTTTTCATCCTTAATTTACTTCCTCTTCAGTTTTCTCCATTCAAGATTCATTATAACATCATTAGTGGGCAGTGGAACTTGAATGAGATGACTAGTAAATGCGTTTAGGAATAAGTGAGAATGAACAACATTTAGCCCTTCTTGCAACTTATGGAGCTATGAAGAAAAAATAAGACAAATGTACTAAAGGAAATAACTTTCCACTAATGAAGGTAAGTGGATCTGGAAAAAAAAATATTTTTTTTTTGGCCAACAACGAAGTTGTGAGGTGCGAACTTGTACGGTGAAGTTACGAAGTGATAGCTGTCACAACAAAACCGCGAAGAAATTGAAGTTTGAAGAGCTTACTTGCACGGCAAGTCAAGCAAAAACATTTTCTTTCTAGAAGATTTAGATTTTATTTAGACTTTATTAGTATAATATTTTCAACATTTATTAGCATAAAAATCTTAGTTATTTCCTTCACTATTTAGGAGTTGTTTTTTTAGTACAAATAGTCTTATTTGTATTGGTTTTATATACAAGGTGAGTGTTTAATAAAATTTTCAACAGATAATTTTATTGCTATTTTTGTATTCTTTCTTCTCTCTGTAAATATTTTCCGACTGTGCGAGGGGTAAAAACACAACAGTATGTTACTAAATCTCTACTTTAATTTCTTAACATGTGTTGAATTTAATGATCATATGTTTGTATTTTCTGCATTAAATTAATTGTTACAATTCATACAACCACGAAAGACATGCATAAAGGAGGAGGAGAAAAACATACATATTAAGGAGTCGCGTAGAAGAACCCCATCCCCTAGGAATAGTGCCATTAAGATAGTTTCGAGTTAGGTCACTGTAACAGTAGATTTAAAACAACAAATTAGTAGATATATATAGAGTTAATTCATTGATGCAAAGTTGATGAAACAAAATAAGCTTTATTTATATATCATGAAAAAGAAACTTTTGAACTATGCTTACATTTCTTGCAGGAAAGGGAGACTCATCAAGTTTGGTGGGAGAGTACCCGAGAGGTTTTGTCTCTTGAGCAGTCTGATAGAAAAACAATTTTGTTATAGTAATTTTGAAAAATTGTAATAATATTCACTACTTACAATATCTATAAATTGTTATTTCTTCAGAGTTCAGGTGCTTCTGGGCACCAGTTAGAAGTTAAAACAATTATAATATGCAAATTTAAATTTCAAAAAGAAAATATTTATCTAGAATTTTATAGTTAAATTTAAAATTTTAAAGATTAAATCGAAACATTTTCTTATATATTATTTTTTAATTAAATATAATATTAAAATTAAAATAAATTTTAAAAAGTTAAATTATCGAATATAATAAAAAGATCCCATCTGTGCCTTTATGTCTTATGTGGGTTGGACCTACATGCCTGTCCACTAGTAATTGAAGTGATGTTAAGCGCTGTCTGTACATCATCCGCAGACTTTTATTAAACAAATTAATAAAATATAAAATTAAACTTTCTATAATCTTATATTTAAGTAAATTAATTTCTTCATTTGTCAAAGACAAAATCTAACATGTGGATAAATTTTCATTACAATATAATATGTATATGCATATATATGCTTACATGTGGACGACATGGCAGGTAGTGTTATCGTTGAAAGAGCAATCACAAGTAACATTATTAGCATAAAACTCCTTAGATAGGAGTGAGGGTTGATCCAACCGACCATTGCCTTGAATGCATGATTCAATAAAGTTCCAATCTGTCTTCCCCAATGTTCTACCAATGCTTTCCAAAGCTTTCACTGCAACCAAAAAAAAAAATGATGAATTTTATAAACGAAATAATGAAGCAAATTAAGCTTCTTTCTAGAGTAACATTATGAATTATCTTCATCAACTGGAAGTGTAGCTCCATTTGTAAGCGATGTGAGGCAACAGACTATGAATACTGAAGCAAAAAGGAGTGGATGGACGAACATGTCGGAAGATTTTTGGAGAGGGATTCAAGAGCTCCTTTTCGCTTGATTTGAATGAACAAAAAAATGGATTGAAAGATGGGGTTTTTGATAAAGATATTAGACTATGAAATTTAAACAGAAATGATAGAAAAGACCCAGACAATGAGCTGACTCTATGAATTAAAATTTAATTCTGACTTGTCAATAATTTAGGAATTTGGTACATTCTGTGAGCCAAATACTGTTTCTTAAATATTCCAACAATGATGTATATATGCTTTTATTTTCTATCAATCGAATTTCTCTCTTATTTCAGTAGCAGTTGATGTTGTTTAACACACCAACGATACTATTTTTCGTAACTATCCAATAATCGATTTTACAAAAAGTAAGGACGATAATAATATGTATTTTTTAAGATATTTGTGAAAAATATAATTTTTCACGATAAAAATACTTTTTGATGGATGTCATTAATGTTTTAAGTGATAAATCAATTTTTTTTTTAAAAAATATTCATATTTTTAGATATACACTAAAAGAAAAATATGAAAAAAATTTATTGGTGATCTAACAAATCACTTCATTTTTTTCTTTTAAAAAGAATTGAGAGGAGAAAAAGGCACTGTGGATATCTGTTTTTAAAATAAATGCCTTCATTGCCTTTAAAATAAATGCAGTCTCCAAAGCTGACTTTTAGCACTGATATATAGGACCAGTTTTGAATTTGTTTTCAGGTGTAGTTGTCTAAGATCAAAAGATAAAATGGACTCAAAAATATTTATTTTATTAATGACAAAAGGTGTTCAAGATAAAAAAATTTTAAATATTATTTGTTATTTGGTATAAATAATAGATTTTTAGTAGGGTAATAATTCTATTTAATATTAATGGATTAAAAAACTCAACAAGTAAATCTAAAGTAGTGGCAAGTTTTTTTTTTTTTTTTTAAGGTATTTATTGGATCGAGTCAGTAACTAAATCTTCGTGGCAAGTGTTTTTTAATTATTATTTTATTATATTCTAAAAACAAATGACATCAAGCTAGATAGAATTTTTTACTCCAATAACAATATATAAAATAATTATTTTTTCAATAAATTCACAATTAAATTGTGGTTGGATTAATTCATCATATAATTAAGTAAAATTCTTAAATAATAATAGTATGTATGAATAGATATTTTTTTTCTTACTTGAATACAGAATTTATATTTTTTGATGCATTAAAATCGAAAATTATGATTTATTATGATAACCATCACGCTATATACACTTATAAGTGGTTTTTATATAAGATTTTAATATACGAGATTTGTACAATGATGACCTAAGAGTAATTAGAATATATATATATATAACAGCTTAAAATATACTTTTAAATCCTTAGTACTTTTTTATATACTTGAAATTTAATCATTTTAATTTTCATGTTTTAAAATTTTGGTACAATTGTTAATTTCCATCTAATTTTTCAAATAAGTTCACTAATATGATATTTCAAGATAAAAAAAAAAAAAGATACACACTTAACATTCATGTATAACATTACACATTAGACCAAAATTCGTGCGTAATTTTAAGTTTTTCCCATTTTATTAGCAATAACTACTTTTAAAATAAAAAATCGATAATGTTTTTATTTTTGGAAAACATTGATGTTAATTTTATCATTAATGATTTTGTATCTCAAAATGCTCGTAAAATCCATTTTTTTTTATATTTTTTGTGTTTTCGTAATTGATGACATTAGAGTAAATTGAATGAAAAATATATTTTTTAATTTTGCTAAAAAATAAATTATTCACTTAAGGTCATAAAACGAATTATTTTAATGAAATTCTTAATATATAATTTTATTTATTTTATAATTTTTTTAAAAAATTCGATTATTATTTCACTTAAGACCCAAAAAATTATCAAAAACAAATCTAATGATATTTGTTTTTTTAACAGTGACGGTTTGTCAGCCAATCGCCTGGATTTTTAATTTTTTTTTTTTTAAATAATAAAGATTGAGTTTTCATAAATACATTCAATTATGAGGGTTTGAAATTTCTTAGAGATTATGAAAAAGGTTGATTGCTGCGAATTAAATTCTACTGAAGTTAAAAAATATTATTTTTAATTGATGGTTAATTTTAAATAAAATATTTTATTTGCTGAATCATATAAATTTTAAAAATATTAATTTTAATCAATGATATTTTCTAAATCATAAATATTAACTTTATTAATTTTTTAATTAAAATTAATTATTGATAGCAACTAAAACAACATAAATTTAACTGTGCTTAATCATATTTTCTAAAATTTAATTCTGTCTTTATAAGAAAAGGACCCAAATAATGAGCTAACAACTTTATAGCAGGAAGACTATGAATGAAAATTTAATTCTGTCTGTTATAAGAATTCTATATAAGGACAGGTGTCAATAATTTAGCAATTTGGTACATCCTGTGAGCCAAATTCGGTTTCTTAAATATTCCAATAATGATGTGTACTTTTTATTTTCTATCAATCGAATTTCTCTCTTATTTCTCTTTTCTATCCATATATATAAACAAAAACTATTTTTAAAAAACATTTAACTCTGTTCATAACCCGAATCAAATTTCAATAAAAGAAATTGTACACACCAACCTAATTTGAATTAAAGATTTTTATTATTATTTAAAAAATAAATTAATAGTTGATACATTATAAAAAATTAATACCATAAAAAATTCAAATGTTGTGAAATTCCATTTTCTTATTTAATATTTTTGTATTTTGTTTTTACTCGATAAACTTAGAATTTATATATCTATATAGAATTAGAGGCAAATCTAGAGGGACTGACAGGGGTTTCGAGAATTGCTATTTAAGCCCTTTAAATATTTTTAAAACTTTAAATTAATAAAAGTAAAATTATAGTTTAACCCTCTTAAAATTATAAAAATTTGATTTAATCATTTAAAAGTTATAATTATATAAACTATTAAAAATAAAAAATTAAAAATATATAGACTATTAAATTTTGATTTAGTTTTGTGAACATGATTTTGTCCTTAGAAACCATGACAACAAACTTTTCGTTATTGTTAGCCTTAGAAAAAGATTGCTTCTTTAAAATTTGACATTCATTCTTGAAAGGTCTTAGCTTATCACAATGATAGCATGAGTCCTTTTTTTTTTTTTTCGAATTTAGGTGCTCTAATTGAACTTTTTCTTGGATGATTTAGTAGTCTACGCTTCCTTCATAACATGCACATTGATATTTTTAGAATCTAAATTTTGATTTTGCTTTCTATATTCTTCTTCACTACAAAGATAATTTGTGAAAGTATCAAAAGATATTTCTTTTTTTTTTCTTATGTTTTAAACTTATTTTAAAGTTTTTTCAAAATGGAGAAAGTTGGTCTATAATAAAGGATACAACAATCATTTGATCTATTTTCATATCATATTGCTAAAACAGATTTAACATTTTTTCAATATTATGAAATTGTTCCATAACGAAACGACCATCTTTGATAATGATTGAAACGACTAACAAAAAAATTCTTACTTATAGCATCTTCGATCATGTATCTTGTCTCCAATTTGTCGCATAGTTTTTTAACGGTAACTTCATTTTGGTAGGTGTCGAACAAACCATCGAGTAAACCATTCAAAATGTGACTTGTACACATGTAATCAACATTATCCCATTTTTGCCTTTCTCAAGTTGCAACAATAAGTTTGTTTTCATTCTCTTCCGATCTTGGAGTATCCAAAATACATGCAACCTTCAAAGTTGATAGTAAAAAGTGTATTTTTTTCTACTATTGTTGGAAATTATCACCATTAAACTGATCAAGCTTGATAAATTCGAAAGCCAACTCCCTTACTGTTTTACTTTCATGTGTTGTAGTAGCCATCATGAAAATAATATAACTTTAAAATTGTTAGTGCGGATCTTCGGTGAGAAAAATCTTAAACAAACAAACTAAACACGAATAATAACTCAAATAGAATAAATGAATCAATAGGACAAGGCTCCAAGGCATCTATCAAATCACCATCTTTAATGTTATATTCACTTCCATCTATATTTGGTGTTGTGCAAATGAGTTTCAAGCAAACCTTGAGGATACAATGAAACCTAGTGATTATTTGCATTTTGCACTGACAAAAATAGTTCACTAAACACCGAGTAAGGTATAACAAGAAAATCAATTTTTATAAAGAATATTTATAATAATCTATTATAGAACAATCAAAAAATAGTAGAAGATGGAGGAAGATATGAATTAGATGTTAAAATAAATATTCATATTTAAGAAACAACTTAATAAGAATAGCCAAAAGAGTTCGATTATGAACTTGAAATCTCAAAATTATTAAATGTAACCTTTTTTTTTTTTTTCTTTTTTTTTTTTTGGTGTTTTCGAATGTGTCAAATTAAGCCTCAGTTTCGAAGGAATGCGAATTTTCTGGATAAATTATACATTTTTTTTTTCTAATTTTTTGAATCAATATTCTGCCAAAATGTAGAAGTCTAATTAACTGGATAAAGGTCAGCAGCAGAAATAGAAGTGGTCCATGGCCCATCTACTAACAAACTCTTTGTTTGGCTAATATCTCTATCATCTTCCCGACACAACTTTTTCATAGTCTCGGGACTCATTTGACGATTCGAAGAAATGCTTGAATCTGTAAAGTATTCCTGAACTTCAGCCTTGCCTTCAAGCATGCTCACCACCGAAGACATTAAAGGCCTAGCTGAAGCAGTGGGATTTGTGCACAATAGTGCAATGTTGATCATTGCCATCACTTCATCTATGTTGCAATCTGAGCCAATCCTTGTATCGACTAATTCCAACAAGTTCCCATTCTCCTTCAAAACATGAGCCTATAAAGCAAACAAATTTAACTCCCACATTCAAATTCATTTGATAAAAAATTGAAACTGAAACTGACAAATGCGTAAGCTTTCTTTGTCGTGTATATAAAGAACTTGTGTCTGGTATATGTGATATGTGTTTGACATTCTATACATATTTGAATATGGATACTAGGTATAATCCTTCATATGTATAATAGCTTTTATTAAAAGCTTTCCAATGAACCCTTGAAGAGTAGGACTGTATGAATTCCTTCATTAAGGACTATGCAGCATGAATGATATACATGTGTTGGATAAGGAAATGTATTCAATATAATGAAGAGAACAAATTCTTCTATGAAAAACAAGAGTAAGAATGGTAACTTAGTTTACCCATTCAAGGAGAATGAAAGGTTCTTGCTTTGGGCGGCTTCTAGTGCTGCACCTCCCACTAACAATTTCGAGACCCACTACCCCAAAACTATATACATCTGCCTTCTCTGTCAAACGGCCGTGCAATGCATATTCAGGAGCCATATAGCCACTGCAAATTTAACATCTTCAATTAAATACAGCTTTTATATCAGCCATTTTTATAGGTTAACACCAATGAATGCGGTGAGAATGAATCTGAAAAGAGACTTACCAAGTTCCTGCAATTCGGGTACTAATATGGGTATTATCTTCTTCATCAAGCTTGGCCAAACCGAAGTCGGATATTTTAGGGTTTAGATTCTTATCAAGCAACACATTAGTGGCCTTGATGTCCCTATGCACAATCTTCAACCTTGATTCTTCATGGAGGTAAGCTAATCCTCTAGCTATACCAATGCAGATCTTCATTCTTGTTGGCCAGTCTAATGTCAACTGAGATTCTTGTGGCCCTTTTCAATGCCAAAATAAAAGGAGAAGCTCAGTTTTCCGTATTCACATACTTCTCATTCATGTTAGAACAGGTAGACATTTGGATGAGGTTTGTACCAAATAATGCACGAGCAAGGCTGTTGTTTTCCAGGTACTCGTATATAAGCATCAGTTGATTTCCTTCAATGCAACATCCATACAACTTTACCAGATTAGGGTGTTTTAGACCTGAAATCATGCCAATCTCAGTCACAAACTCACGGTTTCCTTGCTTTGATCGAGCTGATAGCTGCTTAACAGCGATCATAGTGCCATCTGCTAGAGTGCCCTGCGTTTGAAATGAAAAAACACATGATTACCAGGTTCCATCATGAACAATTTACCTGCTGAAAGTGTTGAATAGGGTTACCTTGTAAACGGGACCAAAACCACCTTCTCCGATCTTATTAGAAGCATGAAAATCATCTGTAGCAGCTTTAATTTGCCTTAAGGTAAAGGAAGTTGTCTGCAACTCTATACCTTTTAGATCTGTGGAACATGTTAAGCCAAATATAAGGAATGACCGGGTTTAAATTGCGATCACAAACGCGTTTTCAGTCACATAACATATGATTTAGGATCAATTTTGATGAGTATCAATAGAAACTGTCGTTCTCTTTCCTTGTATGTAACAGAGTATAATGATATTATGTCTAAATACCTCGTTCTAATGTACTCTTTCCTCTTAAACAACCATTCCACCGAAGGATGCCTAAAATCACTGAAGCAGCAAACACTGCTCCGCCCACAATACCGACCACTGTAGTTGTTGCAATACCACCGGTACTTTCTGATAAAAGTTTATCATCTATTTCTACAACAAGATAACATAGTAATTAATAGCGAAGATGACATAAAAAACCTGGTTGAAAGCATTATATATAGGTGTGCTACAACAACAACATCAAAAGAAGAGTCAGCTGAATCGAAAACCTACTAGGATCGAAAACAGATATTGCTGAGATAAGAGGGCCGTAAATGATTCCCTGAGGCATAGAAGTCGTCCCTTTTCCGGCCCATCGGAAATGGATCTCCAAAGTGCCATCGGTTACATTTACAGTAAAATTTTTTACTATTGGTATGCCTGCCCCTCCTGCTGCTTCTTTAATATTGAAATCCTTCAGCACCTGCTTTCCCTGCAATTATTATCCATTCCATTTAACCCTACTTTCCTTGCAAGCACATGTCGTAAAGCAATATTTGTACATATACATAAAAAATTCGACACTCCCCCGAATCAGGATAACATACTAACAAGAACGACACTAAAAAAAAAAATACCTGAATGTAAACATCAAATATGCGTCTCCCCAAGCTGCTATAAGTTTGATCATTAGTGAACTGAATCTCAGCGAAATGGAGGTTTACTGTGTAAGTTGCATTGGCGAGACAATAAACATAGTATGTCAAAGAGGTAGGTGCAAGCCTAGCATTTCTGTAGAGTTCTTCACCGTCACCACCGATAGAAACTTGTCTATTGCCAAAAGCTAATACGTCGTCCAAATGGTCATCGTCTAGGAAAACTCCAGTGGTACTGAATGCCCAGTTAATACCTGGATGAAATGTCGAAGGCCCGGCTAGATTGTCATCGGCAACATAATCGTTGCCATTGACTTTTGTTATTTCACCTCCACAGTTTATATGAACAGAGTGCGATGCTGAGGAAAATAACAACAGTTTGGATCAGTCACTCGACACAAAAAATTAACACAGGATGAAATTATTTTTGTATGTCTCATTGGCCATTGCAACCTGACGTACGATTGAGTAGTGTATCAAATATAAATCGATATTAGCATAGATGAAGTGTAAAGTATACTTACATCCTGCTGCGCAGGTATTTTGGCTTCTCAAACATGGAACAATTCCTCTGATTAAACAATTAAAAAGCATAGCCATTAAAATCTCAGAATTTTAGTTTAATGATTGTCGTTGTCTTAACACTTACGAGTTATTGACTCTTGCAATGCTTGCGAACAAGTTCCTGCAGATCCACAATGAACCACAAATTATATATATACAACCATTTACAACAAAGATTCACTAATGGAGTTAGATGAGAAACTTGTCATACACGGTATTACTTATTTTACAGCCTGATCCACCAGTGTCGGTGAAGTTGTTGTATGAAAGATCCCTGCAAATAGAATATTATTTTCAGTAAAAGTAATACCTCTATTAAAAGCTTGATATCGGCAACAAGTCTATTAGAAACTGATATTAATTTTGATTTTGGTTAATCAAACTTGTTAAGCATCTAATCAATAGAATTCAACATTAATTAAGAAGTGAATCTTACACTTTTTCCTTTGTTTCCCGTATCCATTGAGGGACTGCTCCAGTAATATTGTTTCCATTCAAGAACCTAATAAAAAGAAATCATCAAGTTTTTCTTTTTATTTCCATTTGGTCCAAATGAGTATATAAATAAAGGAAACACTACAACTAAAAACCATCTCCTCACAAATAATCCAACTTTTCCTTTAGAGCAGAAAGCTTATCTGGAATTTTTCCACTAAGTCTATTAAAGCTGAGATCTCTGCAAGAAAAATTATACAAATGATATTAAAACCACATGTTATCTATCTCTTGAATAATAGAAGTACAAATAAGAAAAGGTCAAAAAAAAAAAAAAAAAGCAAAAAACTTAAGAAGAATGCATCAAAATTCACAAGTAATTATATCATAATACAAGTTAGAAATGGATGAAAATATTGAAATTCTATTTCTACAATCCTAAGTGTTTAAAAACAGAACTTACAATATCTTTATTGTTGTGAAACTCCTCAAAGAAGCAGGTATCTCTCCTATGAGATTGCAACTCCTCAACATCCTGTAATTCATTCACAAAATAATTCCATTGTTTTTCTTTTTGGAACTCCTTAATATTTCATAACTCTAATGTATCTTTGCCTGATTTCAGATTTATGCTTACAGTCTTTCCAATTTAGGCAAACTGGAAGTGATGAGGAATTGTGAAAAAGTTGTATCAGCTCCATTCAAGTCACTAATTATTCTGTATACCAATATCCAACAAACAGATACAATCATAAATAAGGATTTAAATAGCAGCTTTTATCATCTTGATGGTTATCGGTGCTTACACGCATGTCAAGTTAAGTAAAGTAGCATTAATGGATGGAATTGGCCCAATCAAACCACTTGCCTCCATATATCTGTCATTAGGAAAGATGGATTCATTTAATTGAATAATAATAGAGTTACAAAATGCATGAAAAATGTTCTAATTAAAACTCTCACATCTGTTCAAGATTTGTCCAATTTCGAAATATAAACTCAGGAATCTGTCCTGTGAAGTTGTTGTCACTAATCCGACTGTTGAGAATACAGAATAAACATAATACATATCATATAAAATAAGTTAGTAAAAATGAACATTAGAATTGCTTACAACTCCTTCAATGAAGTCAGCCTAGCAAATGTTTCTGGTATTTTTCCAGTGAAATTGTTGGAACTAAGATTCCTGAAAAACCCAGCAAATATATTTTAAATCATTTATATAATAAAAGTACTGCATGTCATGAAATGAAATTCAAAAAGGGAAGAGTCTCTCTTACAATCCCTCAATTTTGGATAGATTCCCCAGTGCTGCAGGCAAAACTCCTGAGAGCCCATTGCTCTCAAGGTCTCTATTAAAAAATGAAAAAAATATCATAATCATGAAATGATGGTATATTATATTTATATATAGTCGAAGTTGCTATAATCTAACTCACAAGCTGGTAAGATTTCTGAGATTTGCTAGCTCTTCTGGGATTGGACCAGTTAATCGATTTCCAAGAAGGGAACTGAAATACAACACATCTTTTGCATTTAACAGCATTATTTTCTATAATCAAAAGATGAAGGATTGTATGTACTAATGTTTCTACAACCATGATGAAAGTACATACACAATACGGAAAGGCATATATAGATAGACAAGAAGGAAAGAAATATACATGCTGACGAGTCGCGTAGAAGAACCCCATTCCCGAGGAATGGTGCCATTAAGATAGTTTCGAGTTAGGTTACTATAAGAAATAGTTTTAAAACAACAAGTTAGTAGATATACATATATAGTTAATTAATTGATCCAAAGTTGATGAATAGAATAGGTTTTATATATCATGAAAAAGAACTTTGAAAACGCTCTTACATTACTTGCAGGAAAGGGAGACTGTTCAAGTTTGGTGGGAGAGTACCTGAGAGATTTTGAGCACTGAGCACTCTGATACAAAAAAAAAAAAAATTGCGTTAGGGTGCAAATATCTATAATGAAAATGAGAATTTTTATGTAAAGATATGATCTTTTTAACCTTGATTAAATTTGTATAATATGCACTACTTAGTAGTATAAATTATTATTTTTGAAGGGTTGAGTTAATAAAGTAAAAATAATTTGATGCTGTTGAAGTAAATTATTGGATTCAAGTGTTTTGGATAAATTAGCACCAGGAGAGTGTCTACTGTTTAGAAGTATAATGTGACAACTTTGGATATAATTAATACTTCAATGTAACTACAAGCAAAACTGAAGATAACAAGAAGTATCAAATTCTATTCACACCCAATATTTTTAGTTAAAGATAATATTAAAATTAAAATAAAATAATTTCACACATAACTTTCACAAAATATGTGCATATATATGTATATACTTACATGTGGACGACATGGCAGATAGTGCTCTTGTTGAAGGAGCAATCACATGTAACATTATTAGCATAATATCGTGTGGGTTGGTCTACCCAGCCATGGCGTTGACTGCATGGATCAATACCAAAGTTCCACCCTTTCTTCCCCAATGTTCTACCAATGCTTTTCAAAGCTTCCACTGTAAAAACAAAAAACAGAGAGAGAAATTTAGTAAAAGAATGGACCAAATTAAGGTTGGAAGCTTAATATTATGAGTTACCTTCATCTTTCGCAAGTGTAGCTCCATTTGTAAGCGTCGTAAGGCAACAAACTGTGAATATTGACCCAAAAACAAGTCGAAGAAACAACATATTAAAGGAGTATTTTTGGAGTGAAACTCAAGAGCTTTTTTTTTTTTTTTTTTTGGGATTGATATGAACGAACAAAAAATGGGGGAAGATTGGGTTTTCATAAACATATTGGACTACCAGAGTTGGAATATTCTTTGAGACGTAGACTATATGTGAAAGTTGGGAAAATTTTTTCTAAGAGGAAGTTGGAAATTTCTTTTAGACGAAAAAAGAAAAGCAAGGTGAAAATGATTTCGGTACCTATGGAGAATAAAACGAAAAAATAGAGGTAAAGTGAACAGTAAAGAAAGGTTCAATTATTGTACAGTGATTGGATGTTTTCGTAGGACTTTCTTTATCATATTAGCTGCTTGTTAAAGAATATCTTGCATGGAATTTAATGAAATGGGGATTGTTGATTAATTGATTGTATGTATTAATTAATATATTTTATTTATGAGTTATAGAAGATATGAGTAGTTAAGAATTTTAATTTAAATTAAATTAAAAATAAAAGAATATTTTTTATATTTTTTATTTTACAATTTAATTTTAATAAAATATTTTATTTATCAAATATATAAAATTTTAAAACTATTAACTGATGTAAGATTAATTTAATAATATAAAAATTAAATTAATTCAATTAATTGTAGTGCATAATTTAATTCCACCGACTCAAAAAGATGGATAGGGGTAGGGACCATTGACAGAGAGCTAGTTGAGACAAATGACGTACGTGCGTCAATAATTTAATAATTTGGTATCTTCCATGAGTAAGGTGTACGTAGGATTGAATGAAATCAACTTAAGTCAAACAATTTCAAGTTAGATGAGTTTATAAGGTTTATTTTGTGGAGTAAATAAAAGTTAAATCAAGTTGAATAAATTTATTTGAATTAAATTTTAAAAAATTAAGTTGATTATATTAAAATTTTATAGGTAATTGAATTAAATTTCATGCTAAAGAACATAAGTAAATAAATAAATAAATAAAATAATTAGTATGATAAATGTGGTTTGATAATTTAATTTTTAAAAAATAAATTTATCAAATTGAATTATTCAAATATATAATTTAATATTTTTATATATTTATATATTAATAATTTTATTTTTGAATACATATTAATAAAATTTTGGAAAATATATTTTATAAATATTTAATATTTTATCAAATGTCATTTTTTGAATAAATATTTAGGGATATAGGTCATTTTCATAGAAAGCGCATTTAGCTGGACGAATTTTCCTTACATGTGTCAGGAAAGTTTGTCTAGTTAAACGAACTTTCTGTGAAATTATTTATTTATTTATAGGGTTTTTTAAGGTTTTTTTAGGATTTTTATTTATTTATTTATAAAATAATTTTTTACATCGTAACATTGTTATCATAATAACGTGTGGTTTGGCCTAGCCAACTATCGCCTTGATTGCATGGATTAATATCAAAGTTCCAATCTGTCTTCCCTAATGTCTCAAAGATGCTTCTCAAAGCTTCCACTGCAACCAAAAAAGAAAAAAAAAGGATGAATTTTATAAACGAAATAATGAAGCAAATTAAGCTTCTTTCTAGAGTAACATTATGAATTACCTTCATCAACTGGAAGTGTAGCTCCATTTGTAAGCGATGTGAGGCAACAGACTATGAATACTGAAGCAAAAAGGAGTGGATGGATGAACATGTCGGAAGATTTTTGGAGAGGGATTCAAGAGCTCCTTTTCGCTTGATTTGAATGAACAAAAAAATGGATTGAAAGATGGGGTTTTTGATAAAGATATTAGACTATGAAATTTTGGGAAGTTTCTTTGAAAATGAATCAAAAAGCAAGAGGAAGAAAAGTATTTGGCCGCCTATGGAGAAAGATGGAAAAAGAGAAGTAGAGTGAACACTTTAGTTTGAGATATGGGCAAGTTGTTAAAATATCTTGCATGGGAGGTCCCATATATGTACGTTGAAGCCAAAAATGTCTATTAGAAAATTGAACTAAATGTATTTATGAATAGGGTACAAAATTTAATTTGAGAAATAATTAATTATTCATAGTAGTTGAAGATTTTTTTTTTTTTTTTAATATTTGATATAAATTTAAGGTTGTAAAAAATTCTTAAACTTTTTTTAAAATGTAATTAAGTTTCTATTTTTTTATTTAATTAGGTACTTAAACTTCTAAAAAGGATAAAAAAAAGCCCTCAAAATTTTTTAAAAAAGTCATTAAGCCCCTAGTTTTTTTTTACACTCAATTGAATACTTGAACTTTCAAAATATATCAAAAATACCCTCTAAGTTTTTCAAAAAAAGGCAATTAAACTCTTGTTTTTTTTTTTTTTTTTGCACATAATTGGATACTTGAACTATCAGAATGCATCAAAAAGGCCCTTTGACTGTTAATTTTAACAATTGACCGTTAAAGTTAACTGTCTCTAATTTTTTTCAATTAAAGCCACCCGTGTCACAACCACAGCATGACATGTGGCAAAAAATATATAAAAACATAAATAAATAAAAATTATTAAATTTTAATAAAAAATAAAAAATTTAAAATTTATCAAAGATTAGAAAAAATATAAAAATCATAAAAAATTATAAAATGCTCAAAAAATTCCCTTTAGTCATTAACTTTAACCGTTGACCGTTAAAGTTAATGACCAATAGTTTTTTTTTTTTCAATTAAAGTCATCAATTATCGCAACACAGCATATCATGTGACAAAAAATGATAAAAATAAAAATCAATAAAAATTATAAAATGTTTTTTTGGTACGATAATTTTTATATTTTTATGAATTTTAAATTTTATAAATTTCTTGCAACTTTAAAAAATTTTATAATTTTATTTCTATATTTCTATATATTTTATAATTTTTATGAGTTTTATAAATTTTTTTCTAATTTTTAATATTTTTATTAAAATTGAATAAATTTTATAACTTTTATTGATTTTTATTTTTTATTATTTTTACCACATGTCACACCGTAATTGTGACACGTAGTGAGTTTAACTAAAAAAATTAGAGGCAGGTAACCTTAACGATCAACTATTAAAGTTAATGGTCAAAGGGCTTTTTTGATATTTTGACTGTTCAAGTACCCAATTGAATGCAGAAAAAAGGGTTTAATTGTTTTTTTTTTAAGTTTGAAGGTCTTTTTTATGCATTTTGAAAATTCAAGTACCCAACACTTAATTAAAAAAAAAAAAAATTTAAGAGTTTTTTACACCGTTAAACCTTTAATATAACATTAGAAAAAAATTAATTTCATAAAAAATGTTGAAATACTATCGCTATATAAACAAATTTTCTTAAAATCATGTTTATGTTGATATTAAATTGGAGTTTGTTGCTACCTCGGATTGCTTATTTGTTGAAAAGCAAAACTATAATGGAAATACTTGATTGTAGTGACTGATATGGCTTGGCACTGAGAAAAATCCTGCAAGCAAAATAAAAATAACACAGATTTTTTTATGTTGGCAAAGTTTAATTTAGTGAGTAATTTCGTTATCTTTGAACATAAATATAATAAGTGATTCACACTCTATCACTCTTCAAGTATAAAGATTTCACTTTTGTACCTAAAGACTAGAATACTATCCTCTAAATCTCTCCTTAGAACTTGGGCAATAAACATTCTCAATAATGTTTGTAATATAACTTGCTCTCTCGCATAAAAATGTTCTTTAATGAACATATTTGAATGCACGCAATAAACTCTTACACAAAATCTATAAAAGTTTCTCAACATATATTCAATTCGACTTGTTACAATAAAATTTAAGTAAATACAAAGTAATTTCTTGAATATAACTAATACAATCAATCGAAGATATGCTTTCCAAAACAACTACATAATTTTGATTGATCCTCCACATTCCAATGATTGATTTGATTTACTTAAATTCAATCCGATCTCTAAAACTCAAGGATTGATTTACATAAATAAACTAAAATATTTCAACTAAATAACACATAATCAGATCCAACGATTTACAATCTCAATCACACACCCAAAGCACCGTGAAAAAGGAAACCAAAACAAAATCAGATTTAGTCCTCAATCCTTTGAACTTGTAGCTAACAAAAGAGGGCAATTATCTGAGGAACACTTTCGTCATTTCCTTTAACTTTCAATCATTTGAGGTGATATTTAATAATTAAATTAATAAATTTAATAATAAAATTAAAAACGCAATTAATATAACATCAATAATTTAAAAATATAATTAAAATATTTTAAAATTTAAGAATCAAATGAACAGATATAGCTTGAAAATGTCTATTGCAATTAAGACTTGCAAAAGTTTTACATTCCAACTAGCTATTATTTATATATATGAATAGTAATGATATACTGTTACCTTCAAAAAAATTTGAAATATTGGTGATAAAGAAATAGTTGACTTGTCTTAGAGTTGTCGGTTGTCTGGAAGAGATTTTTTTCCATTTAGGAGAGCTAAGGTCTACTTAATTTATTAATAAATTGATTTTATTTAAAGTTGATTATGAAATATAAATATCATTATAAAATAAAAATATTGTTTAATATTTTAATAATTATATGACCTTATTTATACTTGAAGGATTGAGCAGCCTGGTAGGCCCTGTCTTGAGTAAGGAAATTTTAATCTTGTGTTGTCACGATCTGGCTTTAATATTTATTTATTAATTTGATTTGACTTAAATTAAATTATCAAATATATAAAAATTAAAAATATACTTTTGGAAAATTTTTTTGATAAATTTCAATAACAGCACAAAGTTTTAATAATAAATGTTTTAATAATAAATGTGATTAGCGTGATTAAAACTCAGGTCACGAACGACAAATACTTTTAACTATCAAGCTATCACGTGATATTTTATTTTTTGAAAATTTTATACATGAATAATGAAATTTGGTTGATAGGTTGGGTGAAAAATTAAACCATGTAATAAATATATTCATAAAAGATAATATATAAACAATAAATAAAGTTTTTCTTTTATCAATAGACATTTTTGTCAATTTGAATATTATGTATATGATAATTATAATAGTCTAACGCGGGACTGTAATACTCAAACCAGAAAAACATGGCTCACTTGCTTGAATTTCTGAAGTGATTTGTGCATCATATGTGGGAGTTGGCCTCGTACCTGGAAGCTTTGGCAATGGTGCTTCAAAATTAAGAACCTGAATTGTTTGCCTTATCGACGGTCTTGAATGCTGGTCTGGATGGACGCACCACAGTCCAACCATCAACAAGCATTCCATTTGTTTAGCATCAAAGTTCATACTTAGTTTTGAGTTAGCTACATCAAGCAACCGTTGGCTTCCATATGCGTCCCACACCCAAGCTATCAACGAAGCTTGAGATTCTTCATATTTGGGCTCTATTGATCTTCTACCGCATTCAATCTCCAATGCCACAACTCCAAAACCGTAGACATCCGATTCCTTGCTAGCCTTTCCCGATGAAACACATTCAGGTGCCAAATAGCCCAAAGTCCCAGCTAAATGGGTGGTTTGTGACGCTTTTTCATGATCCACTAGCCTAGCAAGCCCGAAATCCCCAAGTTTAGCATTGAAACTAGAATCTAACATAATGTTGCTCGCTTTGATATCTCTGTGTAGTACGCAATAGTCACCTTCTTCATGAAGATAAATAGTGCTGATGCCAGGTCCTGCACAATTTTAAATCTCACTTCCCAGGTCAATAAAGTTTTACCTTTAAAAAGATGGGAATCTAGGCTGCCATTAGCCATTAACTCATAAACAAGTATAAGCTCTCCTTTCTCATGACACTGACCAATAAGCTTCACAAGATTCTTGTGCCTTGATTGGCTAATAATCTTCACTTCAGATGCATATTCTTTAATTCCTTGCTTAGAGGCCTTTGAAATCCGTTTAACAGCAACATAAGTATCCAAGTCCCTTAAGTACCCTTTATAAACTACACCAAACCCTCCTTCTCCTAGTTTTTAAATTAAATTATCAAATATATAAAAATTAAAAATATATTTTTGGAAATTTTTTTGGTAAATTTCAATAACAGCACAAAGTTTTAATAATAAATGTGATTAGCGTGATTAAAACTCAAGTCACGAACGACGAACACCTTTGACTATCAAGCTATTGGCAAAACCATCTTTTTTGGAAAATGACGTTTTTCAAAAATTATTTTAAAATCAAAAAATAATGGGAGTCGCCACCAATCTTTTATTCGGTGTGATTGGATCACCACAAAACGTTTTTTTTTAAAAAACCGTTTGGAAAACATGTAGGTCTTCGAAATCCAGAAAAACAGGTTCGAGAGTCGGTTACGCATGAGGAAGGATTAGCACCCTCATATGCCCAAAATTGGTACCGTATTGATTATTTTCGGGTCTTGTTTGTAAAATTTTGAAAGCTCGAATAAAGTTTAGAATGCATGAGCTATGTTTAAGAGAAATCGAGTTTGTTTGGAAGTCCCGCTATTTCAAAGTGATCGAGGAAGAAAGACACGTCCAGTAAGTTAGGACATAACATTTCGAGATCCAAAAATAACGAGCTTTCCTTTGTCGTAAAGTTTTTAACTTTGGAAAAGGATGTTCGATTATCTCGTTTTGAAAAAAGTTGCACCGAGTAAGTTTAGGTACAAATTTTCAGAATTAGAGATAAAGAAACATTATCTTTGTTGAAGCCCAAATTTTGACTGGGCCCAAACTCCCTTTAAATTTATTTTAAGAATAAATTTGTGTAGAAATTTAAATTTATATTAAATTTAAATTTATTTTGAATTTAAATTTAATTTAAGTTTAAATTTATTTTCCAAATTTAAGATTATTATAAATTTAAAATAAATAAGGTTTAAATACAAAAAATGTCCAATTGCAAAGCCCAATTGGGCCCAAATTCGAAAGACCCAAACTACCTTAAAATCACAATGGCCCAAATAGGCCCAAATTTTACACTGCCCTAAAGCCTAATCCTAAGTCTGCTACAACTAAGTGTTGCTGCTGTTGCCTCCCTCTCAGCCAATCAGAGGCCGCCACGTCAGCAACCATTTGGGTAAGTTTCAAAAATTTAATTAACTCAATGGAACACTGTTTACATTTGGGTAAGTTTCACTCGCATTTATTTCTCACGATGACACAAAGTTATTGGACCCTTGTTCGCATTGGAATTCATTTCATTTAATACTCACGATGACATATAGTCATCGGACCCCTTATTCCGTATAGAAATTCATATACTCATGATAACACTGAGTCATCGAACCTTTAATCCATCATGGATTCATTTACTCACGACGACACTTAGTCATCGGACCTTTAAATCCGTAAAGGATTCATTTACTCATGATGACACTTAGTCATCGGATCCTTTCGTTTATAACTCGAACCCATTTATCTTTCGTAGTTCATTCACACTCGTCTTCAACAACTTCGATTATCATTTCATCTCACTACAATAGTCATATTATAAGAATAAGCAGTTTAAGTTAGAATTTAACTCTACGAACTTATCGGACTGGATTGCAGTTGCGAATGGATTCCAAGGACTATTCTGCTAATTTTCCCTTTCCATAATCGGTGGCACGGTCGTAGTCTACATTCACAAATTATTCAATTTCTCATATTAATCACACAATCAATTCATTTAACACAATCAAACCCCTTTTTTGATAAAATTACAATATTGCCCCTAACCTTTTATTTTTATTCAATTTAGTCCTTACAACACAAAACATGCAAAATACCCATTTCCTCTTCAATCCATACCAGCCGAATACTCACAGTCTCCTTATACATCCAACAAAATTCATTTATTTCAAAACAAGTACAACAATATTACCATTTTAACATTTTGGTCCTTAAACCCTAATTTCATAAAAACCACTTTACAAAAAGATTTAACCTAAGTATCAAACACTCAAATATATCAAAAGCTTTCAAGAACAAGCAATTTCAACAATGGAAAGTTCTCTAACATTTGACAGATTCACAAATTAGTCCTTGCATAAGCTAGATTAAGCTGATACGAATTCAAAAACATAAAAATTACTAAAAACGGTTAAGGTTTGCTTACCCAAATCAAAGCTTAAAGCTTGAAAGTGTAAAAACCCTATCTTTCTCCTCTTGGCCGAATAAAGAAGAAGAAGGTGAGAAATTATGATGGTTTTCTTCATTTTCTTAATTTAATTTCATATATATACTAATGGCAAACTTGTAATTTTTATAACTTTTATAATTAACCTTATTTAACCATTTTGTTAACCTTATTAATCATGCTATATTCACTTAATACTCATGCCATTCCACTAACTAATTCTTCTTTGGTTAATTTACTTATTTGGTCCTTCTAATTAAACATCAATACTTTTATCCCTTTTACAAATTAGTCCTTACTATTCAATTAACTATCTAATCAATGATATTTTCGAATCATAATTCATACGATGCATATATCACCAAAAATATTTAACATGAAAATTTTTATGACTCGACTCATCGAAGTTGTGGTCTTGAAACCATAATTTTCGACACCACTAAAAATCGGGCTGTTACAGGCGACGCATCTTCTGTCGAAGCGGATGACAAACCCGTCGTTCGACCACGTCCCCTCCTATGATGTTGTTACGGTCTACGTTGCTTCTTCTGTTGAAGTTATCGATTCCTCTACTTCAGTGTTAGCATATACGGGTTGTCGGTAGATCTGAACCATGGTATCAATATGCTCTCGACTGCAGCAGTAGCAGGCAGCCACCGATAGACATAGCTTCCGGATACATGGACCGACATATCTCTTGGTACAAAGTTGATAATACGATAGATCCCCAACTGAATTTTTCGCTCTCGTTGAAGTCCACCAGATGTAGAAGCCACCTTACGTGCATCAAATTATGATATTTTTCGAGAATTAAAATGCCCTTGATTAACCTTAGAATGTACGTATGAGCGTATTGTTGTATGACCTTCTCCGTTGCATCTTTAGGAAGCTCATCGAAATTTGTCTTAAACTAGTTCATTGAGATCCAACCACTTTCGAACTGATCAGAGATCTTCCCCAACAACATATTGCAAAGAGTTACTTCACCGCCACTGCCAACGACTAATGCTCTCATGACGATTGACCCGTCTATTGATAGATTGAGCTATAGTGTTACGTTCTCGAGTGTGATTGTACACTCGTTGCATGAAAGGTGGAAAATTTGTGTTTGGGCATCTATCTCTCTACCAACGCACTGATTAGTTGGAAATCGAGTTTGCAGCCCTCGGGCTTGTGAGATGCATGTAAGAATCTAGCTGCTTGCAAGTAGTCTCGAATTTCAGGGATCAGAAGTTTTCCTATATTATTAATGAAGTACTCCAAAACATGATCATCAGTTTGTTTACAAAAATATATATATTAAATTTAATAGTATTCAAATTAACGAAATTTAAATTTTCGTATTATCATTGATAATTGGGCATCAGAAATATGCTCGATGTCGGCTCGGATTAAAGAAGCGATTATTTTTTAAAAATTGAGATATTAAAAAAATTTATTTTAAAATGCAAATATAAAAAAAATTGGAACGAGAAAATAATGAGATTGGTAGTGGATTTGAGAGAGTTTGAGAGAGTTGAGTGAAAAAAATTAAAAATGGGGGGCATTTATAGGGTTTAGAGTTTTTTAACCATTGGGGGTAATGATTGGATTTTTTACCGTTGCTAGAAAGCTTGTCTTTTTCGTAAAAAATGACTTATATCCCTAAATATTTTTAAAATCGACACAAAACTCTAAATATTTAAAAAAATGATATATACGTCATATTTTATTTTTTTTATATTTAATATTTTTTTATTTGATAAACTTATCATCTATATACATCTGTCTATAAAAGGTCACCGACACATGGACACCCACTTATGCTTTTTTTTTTTTTACAGGTGATTAAATTTTAGTTTTGGTTCCTCCAATATAGTTAATTTTTAAATTTAATTTTTAACATAATTTAATTTTGTATTTTTATAATATTATTAATAAATTGTGAATATAATTAACTTTTCGGTTAAAACATAGTCTCATCAACACCAACATGAATCAAAAGAGTAGAAAGATTTTCGGCTTCAAAGTTACCTGAAGCATCCTTTCTAAATCAGATTATGTAGGAGGTAATTGAACCCACCATGCATTTCAACATCTTCAACATTTCCCATTCAAGAACCAAAAGCCTCGGTTTTTTTTTTTTACACTCAATTGAATACTTGAACTTTCAAAATATATAAAAAAATACCCTCTAAGTTTTTCAAAAAAAGTCAATTAAACTCTTGTTTTTTTTTTTTCACATAATTAGATACTTGAACTATCAGAATGCATCAAAAAGGACCCAAATAATGAGCTAACAACTTTATAGCAGGAAGACTATGAATGAAAATTTAATTATGTCTGTTATAAGAATTCTATATAAGGACAGGTGTCAATAATTTAGCAATTTGGTACATCCTGTGAGCCAAATTCGGTTTCTTAAATATTCCAATAATGATGTGTACTTTTTATTTTCTATCAATCGAATTTCTCTCTTATTTCTCTTTTCTATCAATATATATAAACAAAAACTATTTTTAAAAAACATTTAACTCTGTTCTAAGGCATCTATTAAATCACTATCTTTAATGTTATATTCACTTCCATCTATATTTGGTGTTGTGTAAATGAGTTTCAAGTAAATTTTGAGGATACAATGAAACTTAATGATTATTTACATTTTACACTGATGAAAATAATTCACTAAACACCGAGTAAGGTATAACAAGCAAATCAATATAAGCTCGGAAGAATAAGTAACTAACATCGCATTTCAAGCATTGATCTAACAACAGCCTAATATATTCTAACTCATCGGGCACATGCATGTAGCTCGGCCCATAGTTCCACCTGTACAAGCGATGTGTTAGTCGAAGCGTAAAATAAAACAAATTACTTTACATACTACGTATTTGCTAAAAAATGATGTTTTCCTCATCACCAACGAAAAAATGTATGGGTCGGTAACCTTGGGATGTAGAAATGGTAGTCGCCACTAGGCCATCGACTGCAGTAGTAGCAGGCAGCCACCGATAGACATATCTTCCAGATACGTGGACTGACATATCTCTTGGTACAATGTTGATAATACGATAGATCCCCAACTGAATTTTTCGCTCTCGTTGAAGTCCACCAGATGTAGAGGCCACCTTACGTACATCAAATTATGAGATTTGTCAAGAATTAAAATGCCCTCGATTAACCTTAGAATGTACGTATGGGCGTATTGTTGTATGAACTTCTCCGTTGCATCTTTAGGAAGCTCATCGAAATTTGTCCTAAACTAGTTCATTGAGATCCGACCACTTTCAAACTGATCAGAGATCTTCCCCAACAACATATTGCAAAGAGTCACTTCACCGCCACCGCCAACGACTAATGCTCTCATGACGATTGACCCGTCTATTGATAGATTGAGCTATAGCGTTACGTTCTCGAGTGTGATTGTACACTCACTGCATAGAATGTACGTATGGGCGTATTGTTGTATGAACTTCTCCGTTGCATCTTTAGGAAGCTCATCAAAATTTGTCCTAAACTAGTTCATTGAGATCCGACCACTTTCGACCTGATCAGAGATCTTCCCCAACAACATATTGCAAAGAGTCACTTCACCGCCACCGCCACCGCCACCGCCAACGACTAATGCTCTCATGACGATTGACCCGTCTATTGATAGATTGAGCTATAGCGTTACGTTCTCGAGTGTGATTGTACACTCACTGCATGAAAGGTGGAAAATTTGTGTTCGGGCATCTATCTCTCTACTAACGCACTGATTAGTTGGAAATCGAGTTTGCAGCCCTCGGGCATGTGAGACGCATGTAAAAATCTAGTTGCTTGCAAGTAGTCTCGAATTTTAGGGATCAGAAGTTTTCCCATATTATTAATGAAGTTCCCCAAAACACGATCATCAGTTTGTTTACAAAAATATATATATTAAATTTAATAGTATTCAAATTAACGAAATTTAAATTTTCGTATTATCATTGATAATTGGGCATCAGAAATATGCTCGATGTTGGATCGGATTAAAGAAGCGATTATTTTTTAAAAATTGAGTTAAAAAATTTGAGATTTAATTTTTATATTTTAATTTTTAACATAATTTAATTTTGTATTTTTATAATGTTATTAATAAATTGTGAATATAATTAACTTTTCGGTCAAAACATAGTCTCATCAACACCAACATGAATCAAAAGAGTAGAAAGATTTTCGGCTTCAAAGTTACCTGAAGCATCCTTTCTAAATCAGATTATGTAGGAGGTAATTGAACCCACCATGCATTTCAACATCTTCAACATTTCCCATTCAAGAACCAAAAGCCTCGGTTTTTTTTTTTTTTTGAATGAGGTTGAAGTTTGATAATAAGAGGAATTAAAAATATGATAGTTTTAGATATTATATAAAAAAAAATATGAAATTCGAATGTCAATTATTGAATGTGAGTTTTGTTTTTTCAATGAGTCAAAAGGGCTAATTAAGCCTCGGTTTCAAAGGAATACGAATTTTCAGGGGGAAAGCCAAACAAGATAATTATACAATTTTTTTTCTAATTTGTGGAATCTCTATTCTGCCAATATCCAGAAGTCAAACTAACTGGATAAAGATCAGCAGCAGATGTAGAAGAATTGGTCCATGGCCCATCAGCTAACATACTCCTTGTTTGGCTAACATTTGTATCATCTTCTTCAAGTTTCCGATACAACTTTTTCATAATCTCTGCACTCGTTTGACGATTTGAAGAAATGCTTGAATCTGTGAGGTAATCCTGAACTTCAGCCTTGCCTTCAAGCATGCTCACTACCGAAGACATTAAAGGCCTAGCTGAAGCAGTGGGATTTGTGCACAATAGTTCCTGCAATTCGGGTGCTAATGTGGGTATTATCTTCTTCATCAAGTTTGGCCAAACCGAAGTCGGATATTTTAGGGTTTAGATTCTTATCAAGCAACACATTAGTGGCCTTTATGTCTCTGTGCACAATCTTCAACCTTGATTCTTCATGGAGGTAAGCTAACCCTCTAGCTATACCAATGCAGATCTTCATTCTTGTTGGCCAGTCTAATGTCAGTTGAGATTCTTGTGGCCCTTTTCATTACCAAAATAAAAAGAGTAGCTCAGATACACACATATTCACATACTTCACATTCATGTTAGAACATATAGACATTTGGATGGGGTTTGTACCAAATAATGCACGAGCAAGGCTGTTGTTTTCCAGGTACTCGTATATAAGCATCAATTGATTTCCTTCAATGCAACATCCGTACAACTTTACAAGATGAGGGTGTTGTAGAGCTGAAATCATGCCAATCTCAGTCACAAACTCACGGTTTCCTTGTTTCGATCGAGCTGATAGCTGCTTCACAGCAATCATTGTGCCATCTGCTAGAGTACCCTGCGTTTGAAATGAAAAAGAAAACATGATTACCAGGTTCTATAATGAACAATTTACCTGCAGGAAGCGTTGCATATGGCTACCTTGTAAACGGGACCAAAACCACCTTCTCCAATCTTATTAGAAGCATCAAAATCGTTTGTAGCAGCTTTAATTTGCCTTAAGCTAAAGGAAGTTGCTTGCAACTCTATGCCTTTTAGATCTGTGGAACAAGTTAATCCTATTATAAGGGATGGCAGGGTTTAAGTAGCGATTACAAAAGTGTTTTCAGTCCCATAACATGTGATATTATAATCAATTGTGAGGAATATCAATAGAAAAAAGGACGGACACGTTGCGCGACTGTTGTATGCACCAGAGTATAATGATATTCTGCCTAAATACCTTGTTCCAAAGTACTCTTCTGTCTTAAA
Source organism: Kokia cookei (assembly GCA_039519145.1). Classification (NCBI taxonomy): domain Eukaryota; kingdom Viridiplantae; phylum Streptophyta; class Magnoliopsida; order Malvales; family Malvaceae; genus Kokia; species Kokia cookei. The sequence goes on along the minus strand of CM076908.1, from coordinate 44,421,212 downwards.
CAGCCCTTCCACCAAAGGATACCTAAAATCAGCAAAGCAGCAAATACTGCTGCGCCCACAATACCAACCACTGCAGCTGTCGCAATATCACCGTCGCTTGCTGATGGTGGTCTATAAGCTGTTTCAACAACATTATATCGTAGTAATTAGTAGCAAAGATGACATGAAAATCTTGGCTGGGAGCATTATATAGTTGTGCCATAACAAAAAAAAAAGAGTCGGTTGAATTGAAAACCTACTAGGATCGATAATAGATATTGCTGAGATAAGAGGACCGTAAATGCTTCTTTCCGGCATAGAAGTTGTCCCTTTCCCGGCCCATTGGAAACGGATCTCCAAAGTGCCATCCGTTACATTTACAGTAAATTTTTTTACTTTTGGTATGCCTGCCCCACCAGCTTCTTCTTCAATATTGAAATCCTTCAGCTCCTGCTTTCCCTGCAATTATCATCCATTCCATTTGACTCTACTTTCCATGCAACCACATGTTGTAAAGCAATATTTGTGTATGTATATATATAAAATTCGACACTCAACCGAATCAGGATAACATACTAAAAAGAATGATACTAAAAAAAATACCTGAATGTAAACATCAAATATGCGCCTCCCCAAGCTGCTGTAATTTTGATCATTAGTGAACTGAATCTCAGCGAAGTGAAGATTTACTGTGTAAATTGCATTGGCGAGACAGAATGCATAGTAAGTCAAAGAGCTAGGCGCAAGTCTTGCATTTCCGTAGAGTTGCTGTTCTTCGTCACCATCGACAGAAACCTGTCCATTGTTCAAAAAAAAGATGTCGTCGTTTTGATCATCGTTTAGAAAATTTCCGGTGCTGCTAAATGCCCAGTTGGTTCTTGGGTAAAATGTCGAAGGTCCACATGTGTCATCGTCCATTTTACTATATAAGCTTAATCCTGTTCGGGTTGGGTAGTAATTAGGTAGCATCCAAACTAGGCTAAAAATCTAAAGAAAAAGCCTACTTTCATTTCTTTCATTTTATTACTCATATTCCCCAAATCTTTAAATTGAAGGTAAGACGCGCTTAAATTTGATAAAACCCACATCCTTCTAATTATTGTAATAATAATAATAATAAATATCAGCATTAACATAGATGAAGTGTCACAAGTAATTATGAATATCTAACATATATGAAATTTGTACTCACGCTCTGCTGCGCAGTTCATTTGGCTTCTCAAACATGGAACAATCCCTCTAATAAAACAATTAATAAGCTTGGGCATTAAAATCCCAGAATTGAAGTGGATGAAAGACAGAATTTAGTTTAATGACTGTCGTTGTCTTAACACTTACGAGTTATTGACTCTTGCAATGCTTGCGAACAAGTTCCTGCAGATCCACAATGAACCACAAATTATATATATACAACCATTTACAACGAAGATTCACTAATGGAGTTAGATGAGAAACTTGTCATACACGGTATTACTTATTTCACAGCCTGATCCACCAGTGTCGGTGAAGTTGTTGTATGAAAGATCCCTGCAAATAGAATATTATTTTCATTAAAAGTAATACCTCTATTAAAAGCTTGATATCGGCAACAAGTCTATTAGAAACTGATATTAATTTTGATTTTGGTTAATCAAACTTGTTAAGCATCTAATCAATGGAATTCAACATTAATTAAGAAGTGAATCTTACACTTTTTCCTTTGTTTCGCGTTTCCATTGAGGGACTGCTCCAGTAATATTGTTTCCATTTAAGAACCTAATAAAAAGAAATCATCAAGTTTTTCTTTTGATTTCCATTTGGTCCAAATGAGTATATAAATAAAAGAAAATGGCAGTTTACACTACAACTAAAAACCATATCCTTACATATAATCGAAATTAAGAGCAGAAAGCTCATCTGGAATTTTTCCACTAAGTCTATTAAAGCTGAGATCTCTGCAAGAAAAATTATAAAAATGATATTAAAACCACATGTTATCTATCTCTAGAATAATATAAGTACAAATAAGAAAAGGTCAAAAAAAAAAAAAAAAAGCAAAAAACTTAAGAACATGCATCAAAATTCACAAGTAATTATATCATAATACAAGTTAGAAATGGATGAAAATATTGAAATTCTATTTCTACAATCCTAAGTGTTTAAAACCAGAACTTACAAAATCTTTATTGTTGTGAATCTCCCCAAAGAAGCAGGTATCTCTCCTATGAGATTGCAACTCCTCAACATCCTGTAATTCATTCACAAAATAATCCCATTGTTTTTCTTTTTGGAACTCCTTAATATCTCATAACTTCAATAAATCTTTGCTTTATTTCAAAGCTATGCTTACAATCTATCCAATTTAGGCGAAGTGGCATCGATGAGTGGTTGTGTAAAATTTGTTTCAGCTCCATTCAAGTCACTAATTATTCTGTATACCAATATCCAACAAACATATGCAAACATAAATAAGAAATTAATTTGTCTTTATTTTTATGTAAGGAATATTGTCAAGATTAATGGAGCTTACATGTATTCTAAGTTTTCTAGAGTAGCATTAATGGATGGAATTGGTCCACTCAAACCACTTCCCTCCATATATCTGTCATTACAAAAAAGATAGATTCATTTAATTGATTAATGAAATAAAAATATTTCTAATATTGAAAAATATAGACTCACAGAATGCATCAAAATGTTATAATTAAAATTCTCACGTCTGTTCAAGATTTGTCCAATTTCGGAATATGAACCCAGGAATCTGTCCTGTAAAGTTGTTGTCACTAATCCGATTGTTGAGAATACAAAATTATCATAACTATACCATATAATATATATTAAAAATCCCGAATGGAATATATAATAAGCACTTTATTTGAACATATATTCTGAGATATATAAAATATTCATTCGTATATGGAAATTAGAATTGCTTACAATTCCTTCAATGAAGTCAGGTTAGCAAACATTTCAGGTATTTCACCAGTAAAATTGTTGGAACTAAGATGCCTGAATAAACCAGTAAATAGATATTAAATCATTTATATAATAAAAAATACTGCATGCAATGAAATGAAATTCAGCTGGAATTATCTCTTACAATCGCTTAATTTTGGGTAGATTCCCTAGTGCTGCAGGCAAAGTTCCTGAAAGACCATTGTTCTCAAGGATTCTACACAATGAATCCATTAGACATTCATTAAAAAATGAAAAAAAAATTATCATCATCTTATATATTTATTTATATAAAACTATAAAAGAAATTGCTATAATCTAACTCACAAGCTGGTAAGATTTCTGAGATTTGCTAGCTCTTCTGGGATTGAACCAGTTAATCGATTTCCTAGAAAGGAACTGAAATACAACAAATCTTTTGCATTTAGAAACATGATATATATTGTACGTACGAAAAACACAATGACACAATCTTAAATTGAAGTAGAGAAACTAAATTATTCTATTCACCACAAAGTAAAACTAACACAATGACACGTATAGGCATTTTGAACATGATAATCTCTTATAGGCATTTTGATGGTTGAATCGAACACCATGAAATATGATGGTCATCAAGGAACTCAACAACACATATTAAACATGAATGAAAAAGATGCAAAACTTAAACTTTTAAGGGTGAATGTGGATGAAGTCTTTTTGGTGTTTCTTTTTGAATTATAAGATGAGGACAAAGTCCTAACAACAACGCAACTGGTACGACTCGAATCCAAGTTACACCTAGAGCGATGAACACCCTGACCATCAGACTAACACACGAGGTTCAATTCTTTTTTATGCTTTTCATCCTTAATTTACTTCCTCTTCAGTTTTCTCCATTCAAGATTCATTATAACATCATTAGTGGGCAGTGGAACTTGAATGAGATGACTAGTAAATGCGTTTAGGAATAAGTGAGAATGAACAACATTTAGCCCTTCTTGCAACTTATGGAGCTATGAAGAAAAAATAAGACAAATGTACTAAAGGAAATAACTTTCCACTAATGAAGGTAAGTGGATCTGGAAAAAAAAATTTTTTTTTTTGGCCAACAACGAAGTTGTGAGGTGCGAACTTGTACGGTGAAGTTACGAAGTGATAGCTGTCACAACAAAACCGCGAAGAAATTGAAGTTTGAAGAGCTTACTTGCACGGCAAGTCAAGCAAAAACATTTTCTTTCTAGAAGATTTAGATTTTATTTAGACTTTATTAGTATAATATTTTCAACATTTATTAGCATAAAAATCTTAGTTATTTCCTTCACTATTTAGGAGTTGTTTTTTTAGTACAAATAGTCTTATTTGTATTGGTTTTATATACAAGGTGAGTGTTTAATAAAATTTTCAACAGATAATTTTATTGCTATTTTTGTATTCTTTCTTCTCTCTGTAAATATTTTCCGACTGTGCGAGGGGTAAAAACACAACAGTATGTTACTAAATCTCCACTTTAATTTCTTAACATGTGTTGAATTTAATGATCATATGTCTGTATTTTCTGCATTAAATTAATTGGTACAATTCATACAACCACGAAAGACATGCATAAAGGAGGAGGAGAAAAACATACATATTAAGGAGTCGGGTAGAAGAACCCCATCCCCTAGGAATAGTGCCATTAAGATAGTTTCGAGTTAGGTCACTGTAACAATAGATTTAAAACAACAAATTAGTAGATATATATAGAGTTAATTCATTGATGCAAAGTTGATGAAACAAAATAAGCTTTATTTATATATCATGAAAAAGAAACTTTTGAACTATGCTTACATTTCTTGCAGGAAAGGGAGACTCATCAAGTTTGGTGGGAGAGTACCCGAGAGGTTTTGTCTCTTGAGCAGTCTGATAGAAAAACAATTTTGTTATAGTAATTTTGAAAAATTGTAATAATATTCACTACTTACAATATCTATAAATTGTTATTTCTTCAGGGTTCAGGTGCTTCTGGGCACCAGTTAGAAGTTAAAACAATTATAATATGCAAATTTAAATTTCAAAAAGAAAATATTTACCTAGAATTTTATAGTTAAATTTAAATTTTAAAGATTAAATCGAAACATTTTCTTATATATTATTTTTAATTAAATATAATATTAAAATTAAAATAAATTTTAAAAAGTTAAATTATCGAATATAATAAAAAGATCCCATCTGTGCCTTTATGTCTTATGTGGGTTGGACCTACATGCCTGTCCACTAGTAATTGAAGTGATGTTAAGCGCTGTCTGTACATCATCCACAGACTTTTATTAAACAAATTAATAAAATATAAAATTAAACTTTCTATAATCTTATATTTAAGTAAATTAATTTCTTCATTTGTCAAAGACAAAATCTAACATGTGGATAAATTTTCATTACAATATAATATGTATATGCATATATATGCTTACATGTGGACGACATGGCAGGTAGTGTTATCGTTGAAAGAGCAATCACAAGTAACATTATTAGCATAAAACTCCTTAGATAGGAGTGAGGGTTGATCCAACCGACCATTGCCTTGAATGCATGATTCAATAAAGTTCCAATCTGTCTTCCCCAATGTTCTACCAATGCTTTCCAAAGCTTTCACTGCAACCAAAAAAAAAAAAGGATGAATTTTATAAACGAAATAATGAAGCAAATTAAGCTTCTTTCTAGAGTAACATTATGAATTACCTTCATCATCTGGAAGTGTAGCTCCATTTGTAAGCGATGTGAGGCAACAGACTACGAATACTGAAGCAAAAAGGAGTGGATGGACGAACATGTCGGAAGATTTTTGGAGAGGGATTCAAGAGCTCCTTTTCGCTTGATTTGAATGAACAAAAAAATGGATTGAAAGATGGGGTTTTTGATAAAGATATTAGACTATGAAATTTAAACAGAAATGATAGAAAAGACCCAGACAATGAGCTGACTCTATGAATTAAAATTTAATTCTGACTTGTCAATAATTTAGGAATTTGGTACATTCTGTGAGCCAAATACTGTTTCTTAAATATTCCAACAATGATGTATATATGCTTTTATTTTCTATCAATCGAATTTCTCTCTTATTTCAGTAGCCGTTGATGTTGTTTAACACACCAACGATACTATTTTTCGTAACTATCCAATCATCGATTTTACAAAAAGTAAGGACGATAATAATATGTATTTTTTAAGATATTTGTGAAAAATATAATTTTTCACGATAAAAATACTTTTTGATGGATGTCATTAATGTTTTAAGTGATAAATCAATTTTTTTTAAAAAAAATATTCATATTTTTAGATATACACTAAAAGAAAAATATGAAAAAAATTTATTGGTGATCTAGCAAATCACTTCATTTTTTTCTTTTAAAAAGAATTGAGAGGAGAAAAAGGCACTGTGGATATCTGTTTTTAAAATAAATGCCTTCATTGCCTTTAAAATAAATGCAGTCTCCAAAGCTGACTTTTAGCACTGATATATAGGACCAGTTTTGAATTTGTTTTCAGGTGTAGTTGTCTAAGATCAAAAGATAAAATGGACTCAAAAATATTTATTTTATTAATGACAAAAGGTGTTCAAGATAAAAAAATTTTAAATATTATTTGTTATTTGGTATAAATAATAGATTTTTAGTAGGGTAATAATTCTATTTAATATTAATGGATTAAAAAACTCAACAAGTAAATCTAAAGTAGTGGCAAGTTTTTTTTTTTTTTTTTAAGGTATTTACTGGATCGAGTCAGTAACTAAATCTTCGTGGCAAGTGTTTTTTAATTATTATTTTATTATATTCTAAAAACAAATGACATCAAGCTAGATAGAATTTTTTACTCCAATAACAATATATAAAATAATTATTTTTTCAATAAATTCACAATTAAATTGAGGTTGGATTAATTCATCATATAATTAAGTAAAATTCTTAAATAATAATAGTATGTATGAATAGATATTTTTTTCTTACTTGAATACAGAATTTATATTTTTTGATGCATTAAAATCGAAAATTATGATTTATTATGATAACCATCACGCTATATACACTTATAAGTGGTTTTTATATAAGATTTTAATATACGAGATTTGTACAATGACGACCTAAGAGTAATTAGAATATATATATATATAACAGCTTAAAATATACTTTTAAATCCTTAGTACTTTTTTGTATACTTGAAATTTAATCATTTTAATTTTCATGTTTTAAAATTTTGGTACAATTGTTAATTTCCATCTAATTTTTCAAATAAGTTCACTAATATGATATTTCAAGATAAAAAAAAAAAGATACACACTTAACATTCATGTATAACATTACACATTAGACCAAAATTCGTGCGTAATTTTAAGTTTTTCCCATTTTATTAGCAATAACTACTTTTAAAATAAAAAATCGATAATGTTTTTATTTTTGGAAAACATTGATGTTAATTTTATCATTAATGATTTTGTATCTCAAAATGCTCGTAAAATCCATTTTTTTTTATATTTTTTGTGTTTTCGTAATTGATGACATTAGAGTAAATTGAATGAAAAATATATTTTTTAATTTTGCTAAAAAATAAATTATTCACTTAAGGTCATAAAACGAATTATTTTAATGAAATTCTTAATATATAATTTTATTTATTTTATAATTTTTTTAAAAAATTCGATTATTATTTCACTTAAGACCCAAAAAATTATCAAAAACAAATCTAATGATATTTGTTTTTTTAACAGTGACGGTTTGTCAGCCAATCGCCTGGATTTTTAATTTTTTTTTTTTAAATAATAAAGATTGAGTTTTCATAAATACATTCAATTATGAGGGTTTGAAATTTCTTAGAGATTATGAAAAAGGTTGATTGCTGCGAATTAAATTCTACTGAAGTTAAAAAATATTATTTTTAATTGATGGTTAATTTTAAATAAAATATTTTATTTGCTGAATCATATAAATTTTAAAAATATTAATTTTAATCAATGATATTTTCTAAATCATAAATATTAACTTTATTAATTTTTTAATTAAAATTAATTATTGATAGCAACTAAAACAACATAAATTTAACTGTGCTTAATCATATTTTCTAAAATTTAATTCTGTCTTTATAAGAAAAGGACCCAAATAATGAGCTAACAACTTTATAGCAGGAAGACTATGAATGAAAATTTAATTCTGTCTGTTATAAGAATTCTATATAAGGACAGGTGTCAATAATTTAGCAATTTGGTACATCCTGTGAGCCAAATTCGGTTTCTTAAATATTCCAATAATGATGTGTACTTTTTATTTTCTATCAATCGAATTTCTCTCTTATTTCTCTTTTCTATCCATATATATAAACAAAAACTATTTTTAAAAAACATTTAACTCTGTTCATAACCCGAATCAAATTTCAATAAAAGAAATTGTACACACCAACCTAATTTGAATTAAAGATTTTTATTATTATTTAAAAAATAAATTAATAGTTGATACATTATAAAAAATTAATACCATAAAAAATTCAAATGTTGTGAAATTCCATTTTCTTATTTAATATTTTTGTATTTTGTTTTTACTCGATAAACTTAGAATTTATATATCTATATAGAATTAGAGGCAAATCTAGAGGGACTGACAGGGGTTTCGAGAATTGCTATTTAAGCCCTTTAAATATTTTTAAAACTTTAAATTAATAAAAGTAAAATTATAGTTTAACCCTCTTAAAATTATAAAAATTTGATTTAATCATTTAAAAGTTATAATTATATAAACTATTAAAAATAAAAAATTAAAAATATATAGACTATTAAATTTTGATTTAGTTTTGTGAACATGATTTTGTCCTTAGAAACCATGACAACAAACTTTTCGTTATTGTTAGCCTTAGAAAAAGATTGCTTCTTTAAAATTTGACATTCATTCTTGAAAGGTCTTAGCTTATCACAATGATAGCATGAGTCCTTTTTTTTTTTTTTCGAATTTAGGTGCTCTAATTGAACTTTTTCTTGGATGATTTAGTAGTCTACGCTTCCTTCATAACATGCACATTGATATTTTTAGAATCTAAATTTTGATTTTGCTTTCTATATTCTTCTTCACTACAAAGATAATTTGTGAAAGTATCAAAAGATATTTCTTTTTTTTTTCTTATGTTTTAAACTTATTTTAAAGTTTTTTCAAAATGGAGAAAGTTGGTCTATAATAAAGGATACAACAATCATTTGATCTATTTTCATATCATATTGCTAAAACAGATTTAACATTTTTTCAATATTATGAAATTGTTCCATAACGAAACGACCATCTTTGATAATGATTGAAACGACTAACAAAAAAATTCTTCCTTATAGCATCTTCGATCATGTATCTTGTCTCCAATTTGTCGCATAGTTTTTTAACGGTAACTTCATTTTGGTAGGTGTCGAACAAACCATCGAGTAAACCATTCAAAATGTAACAAAAAAATGCAACTCTATACCTTTTAGATCTGTGGAACATGTTAAGCCAAATATAAGGAATGACCGGGTTTAAATTGCGATCACAAACGCGTTTTCAGTCACATAACATATGATTTAGGATCAATTTTGATGAGTATCAATAGAAACTGTCGTTCTCTTTCCTTGTATGTAACAGAGTATAATGATATTATGTCTAAATACCTCGTTCTAATGTACTCTTTCCTCTTAAACAACCATTCCACCGAAGGATGCCTAAAATCACTGAAGCAGCAAACACTGCTCCGCCCACAATACCGACCACTGTAGTTGTTGCAATACCACCGGTACTTTCTGATAAAAGTTTATCATCTATTTCTACAACAAGATAACATAGTAATTAATAGCGAAGATGACATAAAAAACCTGGTTGAAAGCATTATATATAGGTGTGCTACAACAACAACATCAAAAGAAGAGTCAGCTGAATCGAAAACCTACTAGGATCGAAAACAGATATTGCTGAGATAAGAGGGCCGTAAATGATTCCCTGAGGCATAGAAGTCGTCCCTTTTCCGGCCCATCGGAAATGGATCTCCAAAGTGCCATCGGTTACATTTACAGTAAAATTTTTCACTATTGGTATGCCTGCCCCTCCTGCTGCTTCTTTAATATTGAAATCCTTCAGCACCTGCTTTCCCTGCAATTATTATCCATTCCATTTAACCCTACTTTCCTTGCAAGCACATGTCGTAAAGCAATATTTGTACATATACATAAAAAATTCGACACTCCCCCGAATCAGGATAACATACTAACAAGAACGACACTAAAAAAAAAATACCTGAATGTAAACATCAAATATGCGTCTCCCCAAGCTGCTATAAGTTTGATCATTAGTGAACTGAATCTCAGCGAAATGGAGGTTTACTGTGTAAGTTGCATTGGCGAGACAATAAACATAGTATGTCAAAGAGGTAGGTGCAAGCCTAGCATTTCTGTAGAGTTCTTCACCGTCACCACGGATAGAAACTTGTCTATTGTCAAAAGCTAATACGTCGTCCAAATGGTCATCGTCTAGGAAAACTCCAGTGGTACTGAATGCCCAGTTCCTAATACCTGGATGAAATGTCGAAGGCCCGGCTGGATTGTCATCGGCATCATAATCGTTGCCATTGACTTTTGTTATTTCACCTCCACAGTTTATATGAACAGAGTGCGATGCTGAGGAAAATAACAACAGTTTGGATCAGTCACTCGACACAAAAAATTAACACAGGATGAAATTATTTTTGTATGTCTCATTGGCCATTGCAACCTGACGTACGATTGAGTAGTGTATCAAATATAAATCGATATTAGCATAGATGAAGTGTAAAGTATACTTACATCCTGCTGCGCAGGTAGTTTGGCTTCTCAAACATGGAACAATTCCTCTGATTAAACAATTAAAAAGCATAGCCATTAAAATCTCAGAATTTTAGTTTAATGATTGTCGTTGTCTTAACACTTACGAGTTATTGACTCTTGCAATGCTTGCGAACAAGTTCCTGCAGATCCACAATGAACCACAAAATATATATATACAACCATTTACAACAAAGATTCACTAATGGAGTTAGATGAGAAACTTGTCATACACGGTATTACTTATTTGACAGCCTGATCCACCAGTGTCGGTGAAGTTGTTGTATGAAAGATCCCTGCAAATAGAATATTATTTTCAGTAAAAGTAATACCTCTATTAAAAGCTTGATATCGGCAACGAGTCTATTAGAAACTGATATTAATTTTGATTTTGGTTAATCAAACTTGTTAAGCATCTAATCAATAGAATTCAACATTAATTAAGAAGTGAATCTTACACTTTTTCCTTTGTTTCCCGTATCCATTGAGGGACTGCTCCAGTAATATTGTTTCCATTCAAGAACCTAATAAAAAGAAATCATCAAGTTTTTCTTTTTATTTCCATTTGGTCCAAATGAGTATATAAATAAAGGAAACACTACAACTAAAAACCATCTCCTCACAAATAATCCAAGTTTTCCTTTAGAGCAGAAAGCTTATCTGGAATTTTTCCACTAAGTCTATTAAAGCTGAGATCTCTGCAAGAAAAATTATACAAATGATATTAAAACCACATGTTATCTATCTCTTGAATAATAGAAGTACAAATAAGAAAAGGTCAAAAAAAAAAAAAAAAGCAAAAAACTTAAGAAGAATGCATCAAAATTCACAAGTAATTATATCATAATACAAGTTAGAAATGGATGAAAATATTGAAATTCTATTTCTACAATCCTAAGTGTTTAAAAACAGAACTTACAATATCTTTATTGTTGTGAAACTCCCCAAAGAAGCAGGTATCTCTCCTATGAGATTGCAACTCCTCAACATCCTGTAATTCATTCACAAAATAATTCCATTGTTTTTCTTTTTGGAACTCCTTAATATTTCATAACTCTAATGTATCTTTGCCTGATTTCAGATTTATGCTTACAGTCTTTCCAATTTAGGCAAACTGGCAGTGATGAGGAATTGTGAAAAAGTTGTATCAGCTCCATTCAAGTCACTAATTATTCTGTATACCAATATCCAACAAACAGATACAATCATAAATAAGGATTTAAATAGCAGCTTTTATCATCTTGATGGTTAAGATCGGTGCTTACACGCATGTCAAGTTAAGTAAAGTAGCATTAATGGATGGAATTGGCCCAATCAAACCACTTGCCTCCATATATCTGTCATTAGGAAAGATGGATTCATTTAATTGAATAATAATAGAGTTACAAAATGCATGAAAAATGTTCTAATTAAAACTCTCACATCTGTTCAAGATTTGTCCAATTTCGAAATATAAACTCAGGAATCTGTCCTGTGAAGTTGTTGTCACTAATCCGACTGTTGAGAATACAGAATAAACATAATACATATCATATAAAATAAGTTAGTAAAAATGAACATTAGAATTACTTACAACTCCTTCAATGAAGTCAGCCTAGCAAATGTTTCTGGTATTTTTCCAGTGAAATTGTTGGAACTAAGATTCCTGAAAAACCCAGCAAATATATTTTAAATCATTTATATAATAAAAGTACTGCATGTCATGAAATGAAATTCAAAAAGGGAAGAGTCTCTCTTACAATCCCTCAATTTTGGATAGATTCCCCAGTGCTGCAGGCAAAACTCCTGAGAGCCCATTGCTCTCAAGGTCTCTATTAAAAAATGAAAAAAATATCATAATCATGAAATGATGGTATATTATATTTATATATAGTCGAAGTTGCTATAATCTAACTCACAAGCTGGTAAGATTTCTGAGATTTGCTAGCTCTTCTGGGATTGGACCAGTTAATCGATTTCCAAGAAGGGAACTGAAATACAACACATCTTTTGCATTTAACAGCATTATTTTCTATAATCAAAAGATGAAGGATTGTATGTACTAATGTTTCTACAACCATGATGAAAGTACATACACAATACGGAAAGGCATATATAGATAGACAAGAAGGAAAGAAATATACATGCTGACGAGTCGCGTAGAAGAACCCCATTCCCGAGGAATGGTGCCATTAAGATAGTTTCGAGTTAGGTTACTATAAGAAATAGTTTTAAAACAACAAGTTAGTAGATATACATATATAGTTAATTAATTGATCCAAAGTTGATGAATAGAATAGGTTTTATATATCATGAAAAAGAACTTTGAAAACGCTCTTACATTACTTGCAGGAAAGGGAGACTGTTCAAGTTTGGTGGGAGAGTACCTGAGAGATTTTGAGCACTGAGCACTCTGATACAAAAAAAAAAAAAATTGCGTTAGGGTGCAAATATCTATAATGAAAATGAGAATTTTTATGTAAAGATATGATCTTTTTAACCTTGATTAAATTTGTATAATATGCACTACTTAGTAGTATAAATTATTATTTTTGAAGGGTTGAGTTAATAAAGTAAAAATAATTTGATGCTGTTGAAGTAAATTATTGGATTCAAGTGTTTTGGATAAATTAGCACCAGGAGAGTGTCTACTGTTTAGAAGTATAATGTGACAACTTTGGATATAATTAATACTTCAATGTAACTACAAGCAAAACTGAAGATAACAAGAAGTATCAAATTCTATTCACACCCAATATTTTTAGTTAAAGATAATATTAAAATTAAAATAAAATAATTTCACACATAACTTTCACAAAATATGTGCATATATATGTATATACTTACATGTGGACGACATGGCAGATAGTGCTCTTGTTGAAGGAGCAATCACATGTAACATTATTAGCATAATATCGTGTGGGTTGGTCTACCCAGCCATGGCGTTGACTGCATGGATCAATACCAAAGTTCCACCCTTTCTTCCCCAATGTTCTACCAATGCTTTTCAAAGCTTCCACTGTAAAAACAAAAAACAGAGAGAGAAATTTAGTAAAAGAATGGACCAAATTAAGGTTGGAAGCTTAATATTATGAGTTACCTTCATCTTTCGCAAGTGTAGCTCCATTTGTAAGCGTCGTAAGGCAACAAACTGTGAATATTGACCCAAAAACAAGTCGAAGAAACAACATATTAAAGGAGTATTTTTGGAGTGAAACTCAAGAGCTTTTTTTTTTTTTTTTTTGGGATTGATATGAACGAACAAAAAATGGGGGAAGATTGGGTTTTCATAAACATATTGGACTACCAGAGTTGGAATATTCTTTGAGACGTAGACTATATGTGAAAGTTGGGAAAATTTTTTCTAAGAGGAAGTTGGAAATTTCTTTTAGACGAAAAAAGAAAAGCAAGGTGAAAATGATTTCGGTACCTATGGAGAATAAAACGAAAAAATAGAGGTAAAGTGAACAGTAAAGAAAGGTTCAATTATTGTACAGTGATTGGATGTTTTCGTAGGACTTTCTTTATCATATTAGCTGCTTGTTAAAGAATATCTTGCATGGAATTTAATGAAATGGGGATTGTTGATTAATTGATTGTATGTATTAATTAATATATTTTATTTATGAGTTATAGAAGATACGAGTAGTTAAGAATTTTAATTTAAATTAAATTAAAAATAAAAGAATATTTTTTATATTTTTTATTTTACAATTTAATTTTAATAAAATATTTTATTTATCAAATATATAAAATTTTAAAACTATTAACTGATGTAAGATTAATTTAATAATATAAAAATTAAATTAATTCAATTAATTGTAGTGCATAATTTAATTCCACCGACTCAAAAAGATGGATAGGGGTAGGGACCATTGACAGAGAGCTAGTTGAGACAAATGACGTACGTGCGTCAATAATTTAATAATTTGGTATCTTCCATGAGTAAGGTGTACGTAGGATTGAATGAAATCAACTTAAGTCAAACAATTTCAAGTTAGATGAGTTTATAAGGTTTATTTTGTGGAGTAAATAAAAGTTAAATCAAGTTGAATAAATTTATTTGAATTAAATTTTAAAAAATTAAGTTGATTATATTAAAATTTTATAGGTAATTGAATTAAATTTCATGCTAAAGAACATAAGTAAATAAATAAATAAATAAAATAATTAGTATGATAAATGTGGTTTGATAATTTAATTTTTAAAAAATAAATTTATCAAATTGAATTATTCAAATATATAATTTAATATTTTTATATATTTATATATTAATAATTTTATTTTTGAATACATATTAATAAAATTTTGGAAAATATATTTTATAAATATTTAATATTTTATCAAATGTCATTTTTTGAATAAATATTTAGGGATATAGGTCATTTTCATAGAAAGCGCATTTAGCTGGACGAATTTTCCTTACATGTGTCAGGAAAGTTTGTCTAGTTAAACGAACTTTCTGTGAAATTATTTATTTATTTATAGGGTTTTTTAAGGTTTTTTTAGGATTTTTATTTATTTATTTATAAAATAATTTTTTACATCGTAACATTGTTATCATAATAACGTGTGGTTTGGCCTAGCCAACTATCGCCTTGATTGCATGGATTAATATCAAAGTTCCAATCTGTCTTCCCTAATGTCTCAAAGATGCTTCTCAAAGCTTCCACTGCAACCAAAAAAGAAAAAAAAAGGATGAATTTTATAAACGAAATAATGAAGCAAATTAAGCTTCTTTCTAGAGTAACATTATGAATTACCTTCATCAACTGGAAGTGTAGCTCCATTTGTAAGCGATGTGAGGCAACAGACTATGAATACTGAAGCAAAAAGGAGTGGATGGATGAACATGTCGGAAGATTTTTGGAGAGGGATTCAAGAGCTCCTTTTCGCTTGATTTGAATGAACAAAAAAATGGATTGAAAGATGGGGTTTTTGATAAAGATATTAGACTATGAAATTTTGGGAAGTTTCTTTGAAAATGAATCAAAAAGCAAGAGGAAGAAAAGTATTTGGCCGCCTATGGAGAAAGATGGAAAAAGAGAAGTAGAGTGAACACTTTAGTTTGAGATATGGGCAAGTTGTTAAAATATCTTGCATGGGAGGTCCCATATATGTACGTTGAAGCCAAAAATGTCTATTAGAAAATTGAACTAAATGTATTTATGAATAGGGTACAAAATTTAATTTGAGAAATAATTAATTATTCATAGTAGTTGAAGATTTTTTTTTTTTTTAATATTTGATATAAATTTAAGGTTGTAAAAAATTCTTAAACTTTTTTTAAAATGTAATTAAGTTTCTATTTTTTTATTTAATTAGGTACTTAAACTTCTAAAAAGGATAAAAAAAAGCCCTCAAAATTTTTTAAAAAAGTCATTAAGCCCCTAGTTTTTTTTTACACTCAATTGAATACTTGAACTTTCAAAATATATCAAAAATACCCTCTAAGTTTTTCAAAAAAAGGCAATTAAACTCTTGTTTTTTTTTTTTTTTTGCACATAATTGGATACTTGAACTATCAGAATGCATCAAAAAGGCCCTTTGACTGTTAATTTTAACAATTGACCGTTAAAGTTAACTGTCTCTAATTTTTTTCAATTAAAGCCACCCGTGTCACAACCACAGCATGACATGTGGCAAAAAATATATAAAAACATAAATAAATAAAAATTATTAAATTTTAATAAAAAATAAAAAATTTAAAATTTATCAAAGATTAGAAAAAATATAAAAATCATAAAAAATTATAAAATGCTCAAAAAATTCCCTTTAGTCATTAACTTTAACCGTTGACCGTTAAAGTTAATGACCAATAGTTTTTTTTTTTCAATTAAAGTCATCAATTATCGCAACACAGCATATCATGTGACAAAAAATGATAAAAATAAAAATCAATAAAAATTATAAAATGTTTTTTTGGTACGATAATTTTTATATTTTTATGAATTTTAAATTTTATAAATTTCTTGCAACTTTAAAAAATTTTATAATTTTATTTCTATATTTCTATATATTTTATAATTTTTATGAGTTTTATAAATTTTTTTCTAATTTTTAATATTTTTATTAAAATTGAATAAATTTTATAACTTTTATTGATTTTTATTTTTTATTATTTTTACCACATGTCACACCGTAATTGTGACACGTAGTGAGTTTAACTAAAAAAATTAGAGGCAGGTAACCTTAACGATCAACTATTAAAGTTAATGGTCAAAGGGCTTTTTTGATATTTTGACTGTTCAAGTACCCAATTGAATGCAGAAAAAAGGGTTTAATTGTTTTTTTTTTAAGTTTGAAGGTCTTTTTTATGCATTTTGAAAATTCAAGTACCCAACACTTAATTAAAAAAAAAAAATTTAAGAGTTTTTTACACCGTTAAACCTTTAATATAACATTAGAAAAAAATTAATTTCATAAAAAATGTTGAAATACTATCGCTATATAAACAAATTTTCTTAAAATCATGTTTATGTTGATATTAAATTGGAGTTTGTTGCTACCTCGGATTGCTTATTTGTTGAAAAGCAAAACTATAATGGAAATACTTGATTGTAGTGACTGATATGGCTTGGCACTGAGAAAAATCCTGCAAGCAAAATAAAAATAACACAGATTTTTTTATGTTGGCAAAGTTTAATTTAGTGAGTAATTTCGTTATCTTTGAACATAAATATAATAAGTGATTCACACTCTATCATTCTTCAAGTATAAAGATTTCACTTTTGTACCTAAAGACTAGAATACTATCCTCTAAATCTCTCCTTAGAACTTGGGCAATAAACATTCTCAATAATGTTTGTAATATAACTTGCTCTCTCGCATAAAAATGTTCTTTAATGAACATATTTGAATGCACGCAATAAACTCTTACACAAAATCTATAAAAGTTTCTCAACATATATTCAATTCGACTTGTTACAATAAAATTTAAGTAAATACAAAGTAATTTCTTGAATATAACTAATACAATCAATCGAAGATATGCTTTCCAAAACAACTACATAATTTTGATTGATCCTCCACATTCCAATGATTGATTTGATTTACTTAAATTCAATCCGATCTCTAAAACTCAAGGATTGATTTACATAAATAAACTAAAATATTTCAACTAAATAACACATAATCAGATCCAACGATTTACAATCTCAATCACACACCCAAAGCACCGTAAAAAAGGAAACCAAAACAAAATCAGATTTAGTCCTCAATCCTTTGAACTTGTAGCTAACAAAAGAGGGCAATTATCTGAGGAACACTTTCGTCATTTCCTTTAACTTTCAATCATTTGAGGTGATATTTAATAATTAAATTAATAAATTTAATAATAAAATTAAAAACGCAATTAATATAACATCAATAATTTAAAAATATAATTAAAATATTTTAAAATTTAAGAATCAAATGAACAGATATAGCTTGAAAATGTCTATTGCAATTAAGACTTGCAAAAGTTTTACATTCCAACTAGCTATTATTTATATATATGAATAGTAATGATATACTGTTACCTTCAAAAAAATTTGAAATATTGGTGATAAAGAAATAGTTGACTTGTCTTAGAGTTGTCGGTTGTCTGGAAGAGATTTTTTTCCATTTCGGAGAGCTAAGGTCTACTTAATTTATTAATAAATTGATTTTATTTAAAGTTGATTATGAAATATAAATATAGTTATAAAATAAAAATATTGTTTAATATTTTAATAATTATATGACCTTATTTTTATCTCAAACTGAAGGATTGAGCAGCCTGGTAGGCCCTGTCTTGAGTAAGGAAATTTTAATCTTGTGTTGTCACGATCTGGCTTTAATATTTATTTATTAATTTGATTTGACTTAAATTAAATTATCAAATATATAAAAATTAAAAATATACTTTTGGAAAATTTTTTTGATAAATTTCAATAACAGCACAAAGTTTTAATAATAAATGTTTTAATAATAAATGTGATTAGCGTGATTAAAACTCAGGTCACGAACGACAAATACTTTTAACTATCAAGCTATCACGTGATATTTTATTTTTTGAAAATTTTATACATGAATAATGAAATTTGGTTGATAGGTTGGGTGAAAAATTAAACCATGTAATAAATATATTCATAAAAGATAATATATAAACAATAAATAAAGTTTTTCTTTTATCAATAGACATTTTTGTCAATTTGAATATTATGTATATGATAATTATAATAGTCTAACGCGGGACTGTAGTACTCAAACCAGAAAAACATGGCTCACTTGCTTGAATTTCTGAAGTGATTTGTGCATCATATGTGGGAGTTGGCCTCGTACCTGGAAGCTTTGGCAATGGTGCTTCAAAATTAAGAACCTGAATTGTTTGCCTTATCGACGGTCTTGAATGCTGGTCTGGATGGACGCACCACAGTCCAACCATCAACAAGCATTCCATTTGTTTAGCATCAAAGTTCATACTTAGTTTTGAGTTAGCTACATCAAGCAACCGTTGGCTTCCATATGCGTCCCACACCCAAGCTATCAACGAAGCTTGAGATTCTTCATATTTGGGCTCTATTGATCTTCTACCGCATTCAATCTCCAATGCCACAACTCCAAAACCGTAGACATCCGATTCCTTGCTAGCCTTTCCCGATGAAACACATTCAGGTGCCAAATAGCCCAAAGTCCCAGCTAAATGGGTGGTTTGTGACGCTTTTTCATGATCCACTAGCCTAGCAAGCCCGAAATCCCCAAGTTTAGCATTGAAACTAGAATCTAACATAATGTTGCTCGCTTTGATATCTCTGTGTAGTACGCAATAGTCACCTTCTTCATGAAGATAAATAGTGCTGATGCCAGGTCCTGCACAATTTTAAATCTCACTTCCCAGGTCAATAAAGTTTTACCTTTAAAAAGATGGGAATCTAGGCTGCCATTAGCCATTAACTCATAAACAAGTATAAGCTCTCCTTTTTCATGACACTGACCAATAAGCTTCACAAGATTCTTGTGCCTTGATTGGCTAATAATCTTCACTTCAGATGCATATTCTTTAATTCCTTGCTTAGAGGCCTTTGAAATCCGTTTAACAGCAACATAAGTATCCAAGTCCCTTAAGTACCCTTTATAAACTACACCAAACCCTCCTTCTCCTAGTTTTTAAATTAAATTATCAAATATATAAAAATTAAAAATATATTTTTGGAAATTTTTTTGGTAAATTTCAATAACAGCACAAAGTTTTAATAATAAATGTGATTAGCGTGATTAAAACTCAAGTCACGAACGACGAACACCTTTGACTATCAAGCTATTGGCGAAACCATCTTTTTTGGAAAATGACGTTTTTCAAAAATTATTTTAAAATCAAAAAATAATGGGAGTCGCCACCAATCTTTTATTCGGTGTGATTGGATCACCACAAAACGTTTTTTTAAAAAAAACCGTTTGGAAAACATGTAGGTCTTCGAAATCCAGAAAAACAGGTTCGAGAGTCGGTTACGCATGAGGAAGGATTAGCACCCTCATATGCCCAAAATTGGTACCGTATTGATTATTTTCGGGTCTTGTTTGTAAAATTTTGAAAGCTCGAATAAAGTTTAGAATGCATGAGCTATGTTTAAGAGAAATCGAGTTTGTTTGGAAGTCCCGCTATTTCAAAGTGATCGAGGAAGAAAGACACGTCCAGTAAGTTAGGACATAACATTTCGAGATCCAAAAATAACGAGCTTTCCTTTGTCGTAAAGTTTTTAACTTTGGAAAAGGATGTTCGATTATCTCGTTTTGAAAAAAGTTGCACCGAGTAAGTTTAGGTACAAATTTTCAGAATTAGAGATAAAGAAACATTATCTTTGTTGAAGCCCAAATTTTGACTGGGCCCAAACTCCCTTTAAATTTATTTTAAGAATAAATTTGTGTAGAAATTTAAATTTATATTAAATTTAAATTTATTTTGAATTTAAATTTAATTTAAGTTTAAATTTATTTTCCAAATTTAAGATTATTATAAATTTAAAATAAATAAGGTTTAAATACAAAAAATGTCCAATTGCAAAGCCCAATTGGGCCCAAATTCGAAAGACCCAAACTACCTTAAAATCACAATGGCCCAAATAGGCCCAAATTTTACACTGCCCTAAAGCCTAATCCTAAGTCTGCTACAACTAAGTGTTGCTGCTGTTGCCTCCCTCTCAGCCAATCAGAGGCCGCCACGTCAGCAACCATTTGGGTAAGTTTCAAAAATTTAATTAACTCAATGGAACACTGTTTACATTTGGGTAAGTTTCACTCGCATTTATTTCTCACGATGACACAAAGTTATTGGACCCTTGTTCGCATTGGAATTCATTTCATTTAATACTCACGATGACATATAGTCATCGGACCCCTTATTCCGTATAGAAATTCATATACTCATGATAACACTGAGTCATCGAACCTTTAATCCATCATGGATTCATTTACTCACGACGACACTTAGTCATCGGACCTTTAAATCCGTAAAGGATTCATTTACTCATGATGACACTTAGTCATCGGATCCTTTCGTTTATAACTCGAACCCATTTATCTTTCGTAGTTCATTCACACTCGTCTTCAACAACTTCGATTATCATTTCATCTCACTACAATAGTCATATTATAAGAATAAGCAGTTTAAGTTAGAATTTAACTCTACGAACTTATCGGACTGGATTGCAGTTGCGAATGGATTCCAAGGACTATTCTGCTAATTTTCCCTTTCCATAATCGGTGGCACGGTCGTAGTCTACATTCACAAATTATTCAATTTCTCATATTAATCACACAATCAATTCATTTAACACAATCAAACCCCTTTTTTGATAAAATTACAATATTGCCCCTAACCTTTTATTTTTATTCAATTTAGTCCTTACAACACAAAACATGCAAAATACCCATTTCCTCTTCAATCCATACCAGCCGAATACTCACAGTCTCCTTATACATCCAACAAAATTCATTTATTTCAAAACAAGTACAACAATATTACCATTTTAACATTTTGGTCCTTAAACCCTAATTTCATAAAAACCACTTTACAAAAAGATTTAACCTAAGTATCAAACACTCAAATATATCAAAAGCTTTCAAGAACAAGCAATTTCAACAATGGAAAGTTCTCTAACATTTGACAGATTCACAAATTAGTCCTTGCATAAGCTAGATTAAGTTGATACGAATTCAAAAACATAAAAATTACTAAAAACGGTTAAGGTTTGCTTACCCAAATCAAAGCTTAAAGCT
Organism: Kokia cookei; assembly: GCA_039519145.1. Taxonomy (NCBI): domain Eukaryota; kingdom Viridiplantae; phylum Streptophyta; class Magnoliopsida; order Malvales; family Malvaceae; genus Kokia; species Kokia cookei. Next base: position 44,399,269 of record CM076908.1, on the reverse strand, counting down.
TGAAAGTGTAAAAACCCTATCTTTCTCCTCTTGGTCGAATAAAGAAGAAGAAGGTGAGAAATTATGATGGTTTTCTTCATTTTCTTAATTTAATTTCATATATATACTAATGGCAAACTTGTAATTTTTATAACTTTTATAATTAACCTTATTTAACCATTTTGTTAACCTTATTAATCATGCTATATTCACTTAATACTCATGCCATTCCACTAACTAATTCTTCTTTGGTTAATTTACTTATTTGGTCCTTCTAATTAAACATCAATACTTTTATCCCTTTTACAAATTAGTCCTTACTATTCAATTAACTATCTAATCAATGATATTTTCGAATCATAATTCATACGATGCATATATCACCAAAAATATTTAACATGAAAATTTTTATGACTCGACTCATCGAAGTTGTGGTCTTGAAACCATAATTTTCGACACCACTAAAAATCGGGCTGTTACAGGCGACGCATCTTCTGTCGAAGCGGATGACAAACCCGTCGTTCGACCACGTCCCCTCCTATGATGTTGTTACGGTCTACGTTGCTTCTTCTGTTGAAGTTATCGATTCCTCTACTTCAGTGTTAGCATATACGGGTTGTCGGTAGATCTGAACCATGGTATCAATATGCTCTCGACTGCAGCAGTAGCAGGCAGCCACCGATAGACATAGCTTCCGGATACATGGACCGACATATCTCTTGGTACAAAGTTGATAATACGATAGATCCCCAACTGAATTTTTCGCTCTCGTTGAAGTCCACCAGATGTAGAAGCCACCTTACGTGCATCAAATTATGATATTTTTCGAGAATTAAAATGCCCTTGATTAACCTTAGAATGTACGTATGAGCGTATTGTTGTATGACCTTCTCCGTTGCATCTTTAGGAAGCTCATCGAAATTTGTCTTAAACTAGTTCATTGAGATCCAACCACTTTCGAACTGATCAGAGATCTTCCCCAACAACATATTGCAAAGAGTTACTTCACCGCCACTGTCAACGACTAATGCTCTCATGACGATTGACCCGTCTATTGATAGATTGAGCTATAGTGTTACGTTCTCGAGTGTGATTGTACACTCGTTGCATGAAAGGTGGAAAATTTGTGTTTGGGCATCTATCTCTCTACCAACGCACTGATTAGTTGGAAATCGAGTTTGCAGCCCTCGGGCTTGTGAGATGCATGTAAGAATCTAGCTGCTTGCAAGTAGTCTCGAATTTCAGGGATCAGAAGTTTTCCTATATTATTAATGAAGTACTCCAAAACATGATCATCAGTTTGTTTACAAAAATATATATATTAAATTTAATAGTATTCAAATTAACGAAATTTAAATTTTCGTATTATCATTGATAATTGGGCATCAGAAATATGCTCGATGTCGGCTCGGATTAAAGAAGCGATTATTTTTTAAAAATTGAGATATTAAAAAAATTTATTTTAAAATGCAAATATAAAAAAAATTGGAACGAGAAAATAATGAGATTGGTAGTGGATTTGAGAGAGTTTGAGAGAGTTGAGTGAAAAAAATTAAAAATGGGGGGCATTTATAGGGTTTAGAGTTTTTTAACCATTGGGGGTAATGATCGGATTTTTTACCGTTGCTAGAAAGCTTGTCTTTTTCGTAAAAAATGACTTATATCCCTAAATATTTTTAAAATCGACACAAAACTCTAAATATTTAAAAAAATGATATATACGTCATATTTTATTTTTTTTATATTTAATATTTTTTTATTTGATAAACTTATCATCTATATACATCTGTCTATAAAAGGTCACCGACACATGGACACCCACTTATGCTTTTTTTTTTTTTACAGGTGATTAAATTTTAGTTTTGGTTCCTCCAATATAGTTAATTTTTAAATTTAATTTTTAACATAATTTAATTTTATATTTTTATAATATTATTAATAAATTGTGAATATAATTAACTTTTCGGTCAAAACATAGTCTCATCAACACCAACATGAATCAAAAGAGTAGAAAGATTTTCGGCTTCAAAGTTACCTGAAGCATCCATTCTAAATCAGATTATGTAGGAGGTAATTGAACCCACCATGCATTTCAACATCTTCAACATTTCCCATTCAAGAACCAAAAGCCTCGGTTTTTTATTTTTTACACTCAATTGAATACTTGAACTTTCAAAATATATAAAAAAATACCCTCTAAGTTTTTCAAAAAAAGTCAATTAAACTCTTGTTTTTTTTTTTTCACATAATTAGATACTTGAACTATCAGAATGCATCAAAAAGGACCCAAATAATGAGCTAACAACTTTATAGCAGGAAGACTATGAATGAAAATTTAATTATGTCTGTTATAAGAATTCTATATAAGGACAGGTGTCAATAATTTAGCAATTTGGTACATCCTGTGAGCCAAATTCGGTTTCTTAAATATTCCAATAATGATGTGTACTTTTTATTTTCTATCAATCGAATTTCTCTCTTATTTCTCTTTTCTATCAATATATATAAACAAAAACTATTTTTAAAAAACATTTAACTCTGTTCTAAGGCATCTATTAAATCACTATCTTTAATGTTATATTCACTTCCATCTATATTTGGTGTTGTGTAAATGAGTTTCAAGTAAATTTTGAGGATACAATGAAACTTAATGATTATTTACATTTTACACTGATGAAAATAATTCACTAAACACCGAGTAAGGTATAACAAGCAAATCAATATAAGCTCGGAAGAATAAGTAACTAACATCGCATTTCAAGCATTGATCTAACAACAGCCTAATATATTCTAACTCATCGGGCACATGCATGTAGCTCGGCCCATAGTTCCACCTGTACAAGCGATGTGTTAGTCGAAGCGTAAAATAAAACAAATTACTTTACATACTACGTATTTGCTAAAAAATGATGTTTTCCTCATCACCAACGAAAAAATGTATGGGTCGGTAACCTTGGGATGTAGAAATGGTAGTCGCCACTAGGCCATCGACTGCAGTAGTAGCAGGCAGCCACCGATAGACATATCTTCCAGATACGTGGACTGACATATCTCTTGGTACAATGTTGATAATACGATAGATCCCCAACTGAATTTTTCGCTCTCGTTGAAGTCCACCAGATGTAGAGGCCACCTTACGTACATCAAATTATGAGATTTGTCAAGAATTAAAATGCCCTCGATTAACCTTAGAATGTACGTATGGGCGTATTGTTGTATGAACTTCTCCGTTGCATCTTTAGGAAGCTCATCGAAATTTGTCCTAAACTAGTTCATTGAGATCCGACCACTTTCAAACTGATCAGAGATCTTCCCCAACAACATATTGCAAAGAGTCACTTCACCGCCACCGCCAACGACTAATGCTCTCATGACGATTGACCCGTCTATTGATAGATTGAGCTATAGCGTTACGTTCTCGAGTGTGATTGTACACTCACTGCATAGAATGTACGTATGGGCGTATTGTTGTATGAACTTCTCCGTTGCATCTTTAGGAAGCTCATCAAAATTTGTCCTAAACTAGTTCATTGAGATCCGACCACTTTCGAACTGATCAGAGATCTTCCCCAACAACATATTGCAAAGAGTCACTTCACCGCCACCGCCAACGACTAATGCTCTCATGACGATTGACCCGTCTATTGATAGATTGAGCTATAGCGTTACGTTCTCGAGTGTGATTGTACACTCACTGCATGAAAGGTGGAAAATTTGTGTTCGGGCATCTATCTCTCTACTAACGCACTGATTAGTTGGAAATCGAGTTTGCAGCCCTCGGGCATGTGAGACGCATGTAAAAATCTAGTTGCTTGCAAGTAGTCTCGAATTTTAGGGATCAGAAGTTTTCCCATATTATTAATGAAGTTCCCCAAAACACGATCATCAGTTTGTTTACAAAAATATATATATATTAAATTTAATAGTATTCAAATTAACGAAATTTAAATTTTCGTATTATCATTGATAATTGGGCATCAGAAATATGCTCGATGTTGGATCGGATTAAAGAAGCGATTATTTTTTAAAAATTGAGTTAAAAAATTTGAGATTTAATTTTTATATTTTAATTTTTAACATAATTTAATTTTGTATTTTTATAATGTTATTAATAAATTGTGAATATAATTAACTTTTCGGTCAAAACATAGTCTCATCAACACCAACATGAATCAAAAGAGTAGAAAGATTTTCGGCTTCAAAGTTACCTGAAGCATCCTTTCTAAATCAGATTATGTAGGAGGTAATTGAACCCACCATGCATTTCAACATCTTCAACATTTCCCATTCAAGAACCAAAAGCCTCGGTTTTTTTTTTTTTTGAATGAGGTTGAAGTTTGATAATAAGAGGAATTAAAAATATGATAGTTTTAGATATTATATAAAAAAAAATATGAAATTCGAATGTCAATTATTGAATGTGAGTTTTGTTTTTTCAATGAGTCAAAAGGGCTAATTAAGCCTCGGTTTCAAAGGAATACGAATTTTCAGGGGGAAAGCCAAACAAGATAATTATACAATTTTTTTTCTAATTTGTGGAATCTCTATTCTGCCAATATCCAGAAGTCAAACTAACTGGATAAAGATCAGCAGCAGATGTAGAAGAATTGGTCCATGGCCCATCAGCTAACATACTCCTTGTTTGGCTAACATTTGTATCATCTTCTTCAAGTTTCCGATACAACTTTTTCATAATCTCTGCACTCGTTTGACGATTTGAAGAAATGCTTGAATCTGTGAGGTAATCCTGAACTTCAGCCTTGCCTTCAAGCATGCTCACTACCGAAGACATTAAAGGCCTAGCTGAAGCAGTGGGATTTGTGCACAATAGTTCCTGCAATTCGGGTGCTAATGTGGGTATTATCTTCTTCATCAAGTTTGGCCAAACCGAAGTCGGATATTTTAGGGTTTAGATTCTTATCAAGCAACACATTAGTGGCCTTTATGTCTCTGTGCACAATCTTCAACCTTGATTCTTCATGGAGGTAAGCTAACCCTCTAGCTATACCAATGCAGATCTTCATTCTTGTTGGCCAGTCTAATGTCAGTTGAGATTCTTGTGGCCCTTTTCATTACCAAAATAAAAAGAGTAGCTCAGATACACACATATTCACATACTTCACATTCATGTTAGAACATATAGACATTTGGATGGGGTTTGTACCAAATAATGCACGAGCAAGGCTGTTGTTTTCCAGGTACTCGTATATAAGCATCAATTGATTTCCTTCAATGCAACATCCGTACAACTTTACAAGATGAGGGTGTTGTAGAGCTGAAATCATGCCAATCTCAGTCACAAACTCACGGTTTCCTTGTTTCGATCGAGCTGATAGCTGCTTCACAGCAATCATTGTGCCATCTGCTAGAGTACCCTGCGTTTGAAATGAAAAAGAAAACATGATTACCAGGTTCTATAATGAACAATTTACCTGCAGGAAGCGTTGCATATGGCTACCTTGTAAACGGGACCAAAACCACCTTCTCCAATCTTATTAGAAGCATCAAAATCGTTTGTAGCAGCTTTAATTTGCCTTAAGCTAAAGGAAGTTGCTTGCAACTCTATGCCTTTTAGATCTGTGGAACAAGTTAATCCTATTATAAGGGATGGCAGGGTTTAAGTAGCGATTACAAAAGTGTTTTCAGTCCCATAACATGTGATATTATAATCAATTGTGAGGAATATCAATAGAAAAAAGGACGGAGACGTTGCGCGACTGTTGTATGCACCAGAGTATAATGATATTCTGCCTAAATACCTTGTTCCAAAGTACTCTTCTGTCTTAAACAGCCCTTCCACCAAAGGATACCTAAAATCAGCAAAGCAGCAAATACTGCTGCGCCCACAATACCAACCACTGCAGCTGTCGCAATATCACCGTCGCTTGCTGATGGTGGTCTATAAGCTGTTTCAACAACATTATATCGTAGTAATTAGTAGCAAAGATGACATGAAAATCTTGGCTGGGAGCATTATATAGTTGTGCCATAACAAAAAAAAAAGAGTCAGTTGAATTGAAAACCTACTAGGATCGATAATAGATATTGCTGAGATAAGAGGACCGTAAATGCTTCTTTCCGGCATAGAAGTTGTCCCTTTCCCGGCCCATTGGAAACGGATCTCCAAAGTGCCATCCGTTACATTTACAGTAAATTTTTTTACTTTTGGTATGCCTGCCCCACCAGCTTCTTCTTCAATATTGAAATCCTTCAGCTCCTGCTTTCCCTGCAATTATCATCCATTCCATTTGACTCTACTTTCCATGCAACCACATGTTGTAAAGCAATATTTGTGTATGTATATATATAAAATTCGACACTCAACCGAATCAGGATAACATACTAAAAAGAATGATACTAAAAAAAATACCTGAATGTAAACATCAAATATGCGCCTCCCCAAGCTGCTGTAATTTTGATCATTAGTGAACTGAATCTCAGCGAAGTGAAGATTTACTGTGTAAATTGCATTGGCGAGACAGAATGCATAGTAAGTCAAAGAGCTAGGCGCAAGTCTTGCATTTCCGTAGAGTTGCTGTTCTTCGTCACCATCGACAGAAACCTGTCCATTGTTCAAAAAAAAGATGTCGTCGTTTTGATCATCGTTTAGAAAATTTCCGGTGCTGCTAAATGCCCAGTTGGTTCTTGGGTAAAATGTCGAAGGTCCACATGTGTCATCGTCCATTTTACTATATAAGCTTAATCCTGTTCGGGTTGGGTAGTAATTAGGTAGCATCCAAACTAGGCTAAAAATCTAAAGAAAAAGCCTACTTTCATTTCTTTCATTTTATTACTCATATTCCCCAAATCTTTAAATTGAAGGTAAGACGCGCTTAAATTTGATAAAACCCACATCCTTCTAATTATTGTAATAATAATAATAATAAATATCAGCATTAACATAGATGAAGTGTCACAAGTAATTATGAATATCTAACATATATGAAATTTGTACTCACGCTCTGCTGCGCAGTTCATTTGGCTTCTCAAACATGGAACAATCCCTCTAATAAAACAATTAATAAGCTTGGGCATTAAAATCCCAGAATTGAAGTGGATGAAAGACAGAATTTAGTTTAATGACTGTCGTTGTCTTAACACTTACGAGTTATTGACTCTTGCAATGCTTGCGAACAAGTTCCTGCAGATCCACAATGAACCACAAATTATATATATACAACCATTTACAACGAAGATTCACTAATGGAGTTAGATGAGAAACTTGTCATACACGGTATTACTTATTTCACAGCCTGATCCACCAGTGTCGGTGAAGTTGTTGTATGAAAGATCCCTGCAAATAGAATATTATTTTCATTAAAAGTAATACCTCTATTAAAAGCTTGATATCGGCAACAAGTCTATTAGAAACTGATATTAATTTTGATTTTGGTTAATCAAACTTGTTAAGCATCTAATCAATGGAATTCAACATTAATTAAGAAGTGAATCTTACACTTTTTCCTTTGTTTCGCGTATCCATTGAGGGACTGCTCCAGTAATATTGTTTCCATTTAAGAACCTAATAAAAAGAAATCATCAAGTTTTTCTTTTGATTTCCATTTGGTCCAAATGAGTATATAAATAAAAGAAAATGGCAGTTTACACTACAACTAAAAACCATATCCTTACATATAATCGAAATTAAGAGCAGAAAGCTCATCTGGAATTTTTCCACTAAGTCTATTAAAGCTGAGATCTCTGCAAGAAAAATTATAAAAATGATATTAAAACCACATGTTATCTATCTCTAGAATAATAGAAGTACAAATAAGAAAAGGTCAAAAAAAAAAAAAAAAAGCAAAAAACTTAAGAAGAATGCATCAAAATTCACAAGTAATTATATCATAATACAAGTTAGAAATGGATGAAAATATTGAAATTCTATTTCTACAATCCTAAGTGTTTAAAACCAGAACTTACAAAATCTTTATTGTTGTGAATCTCCCCAAAGAAGCAGGTATCTCTCCTATGAGATTGCAACTCCTCAACATCCTGTAATTCATTCACAAAATAATCCCATTGTTTTTCTTTTTGGAACTCCTTAATATCTCATAACTTCAATAAATCTTTGCTTTATTTCAAAGCTATGCTTACAATCTATCCAATTTAGGCGAAGTGGCATCGATGAGTGGTTGTGTAAAATTTGTTTCAGCTCCATTCAAGTCACTAATTATTCTGTAAACCAATATCCAACAAACATATGCAAACATAAATAAGAAATTAATTTGTCTTTATTTTTATGTAAGGAATATTGTCAAGATTAATGGAGCTTACATGTATTCTAAGTTTTCTAAAGTAGCATTAATGGATGGAATTGGTCCACTCAAACCACTTCCCTCCATATATCTGTCATTACAAAAAAGAGAGGTTCATTTAATTGATTAATAAAATAAAAATATTTCTAATATTGAAAAATATAGACTCACAGAATGCATCAAAATGTTATAATTAAAATTCTCACGTCTGTTCAAGATTTGTCCAATTTCGGAATATGAACCCAGGAATCTGTCCTGTAAAGTTGTTGTCACTAATCCGATTGTTGAGAATACAAAATTATCATAACTATACCATATAATATATATTAAAAATCCCGAATGGAATATATAATAAGCACTTTATTTGAACATATATTCTGAGATATATAAAATATTCATTCGTATATGGAAATTAGAATTGCTTACAATTCCTTCAATGAAGTCAGGTTAGCAAACATTTCAGGTATTTCACCAGTAAAATTGTTGGAACTAAGATGCCTGAATAAACCAGTAAATAGATATTAAATCATTTATATAATAAAAAATACTGCATGCAATGAAATGAAATTCAGCTGGAATTATCTCTTACAATCGCTTAATTTTGGGTAGATTCCCTAGTGCTGCAGGCAAAGTTCCTGAAAGACCATTGTTCTCAAGGATTCTACACAATGAATCCATTAGACATTCATTAAAAAATGAAAAAAAAATTATCATCATCTTATATATTTATTTATATAAAACTATAAAAGAAATTGCTATAATCTAACTCACAAGCTGGTAAGATTTCTGAGATTTGCTAGCTCTTCTGGGATTGAACCAGTTAATCGATTTCCTAGAAAGGAACTGAAATATAACAAATCTTTTGCATTTAGAAACATTATATATATTGTACGTACGAAAAACACAATGACACAATCTTAAATTGTAGAGAAACTAAATTATTCTATTCACCACAAAGTAAAACTAACACAATGACACGTATAGGCATTTTAAACATGATAATCTCTTATAGGCATTTTGATGGTTGAATCGAATACCATGAAATATGATGGTCATCAAGGAACTCAACAACACATATTAAACATGAATGAAAAAGATGCAAAACTTAAAATTTTAAGGGTGAATGTGGATGAAGTCTTTTTGGTGTTTCTTTTTGAATTATAAGATGAGGACAAAGTCCTAACAACAACGCAACTGGTACGACTCGAATCCAAGTTACACCTAGAGCGATGAACACCCTGACCATCAGACTAACACACGAGGTTCAGTTCTTTTTTATGCTTTTCATCCTTAATTTACTTCCTCTTCAGTTTTCTCCATTCAAGATTCATTATAACATCATTAGTGGGCAGTGGAACTTGAATGAGATGACTAGTAAATGCGTTTAGGAATAAGTGAGAATGAACAACATTTAGCCCTTCTTGCAACTTATGGAGCTATGAAGAAAAAATAAGACAAATGTACTAAAGGAAATAACTTTCCACTAATGAAGGTAAGTGGATCTGGAAAAAAAAATATTTTTTTTTTGGCCAACAACGAAGTTGTGAGGTGCGAACTTGTACGGTGAAGTTACGAAGTGATAGCTGTCACAACAAAACCGCGAAGAAATTGAAGTTTGAAGAGCTTACTTGCACGGCAAGTCAAGCAAAAACATTTTCTTTCTAGAAGATTTAGATTTTATTTAGACTTTATTAGTATAATATTTTCAACATTTATTAGCATAAAAATCTTAGTTATTTCCTTCACTATTTAGGAGTTGTTTTTTTAGTACAAATAGTCTTATTTGTATTGGTTTTATATACAAGGTGAGTGTTTAATAAAATTTTCAACAGATAATTTTATTGCTATTTTTGTATTCTTTCTTCTCTCTGTAAATATTTTCCGACTGTGCGAGGGGTAAAAACACAACAGTATGTTACTAAATCTCCACTTTAATTTCTTAACATGTGTTGAATTTAATGATCATATGTCTGTATTTTCTGCATTAAATTAATTGGTACAATTCATACAACCACGAAAGACATGCATAAAGGAGGAGGAGAAAAACATACATATTAAGGAGTCGGGTAGAAGAACCCCATCCCCTAGGAATAGTGCCATTAAGATAGTTTCGAGTTAGGTCACTGTAACAGTAGATTTAAAACAACAAATTAGTAGATATATATAGAGTTAATTCATTGATGCAAAGTTGATGAAACAAAATAAGCTTTATTTATATATCATGAAAAAGAAACTTTTGAACTATGCTTACATTTCTTGCAGGAAAGGGAGACTCATCAAGTTTGGTGGGAGAGTACCCGAGAGGTTTTGTCTCTTGAGCAGTCTGATAGAAAAACAATTTTGTTATAGTAATTTTGAAAAATTGTAATAATATTCACTACTTACAATATCTATAAATTGTTATTTCTTCAGGGTTCAGGTGCTTCTGGGCACCAGTTAGAAGTTAAAACAATTATAATATGCAAATTTAAATTTCAAAAAGAAAATATTTATCTAGAATTTTATAGTTAAATTTAAAATTTTAAAGATTAAATCGAAACATTTTCTTATATATTATTTTTTAATTAAATATAATATTAAAATTAAAATAAATTTTAAAAAGTTAAATTATCGAATATAATAAAAAGATCCCATCTGTGCCTTTATGTCTTATGTGGGTTGGACCTACATGCCTGTCCACTAGTAATTGAAGTGATGTTAAGCGCTGTCTGTACATCATCCACAGACTTTTATTAAACAAATTAATAAAATATAAAATTAAACTTTCTATAATCTTATATTTAAGTAAATTAATTTCTTCATTTGTCAAAGACAAAATCTAACATGTGGATAAATTTTCATTACAATATAATATGTATATGCATATATATGCTTACATGTGGACGACATGGCAGGTAGTGTTATCGTTGAAAGAGCAATCACAAGTAACATTATTAGCATAAAACTCCTTAGATAGGAGTGAGGGTTGATCCAACCGACCATTGCCTTGAATGCATGATTCAATAAAGTTCCAATCTGTCTTCCCCAATGTTCTACCAATGCTTTCCAAAGCTTTCACTGCAACCAAAAAAAAAAAGGATGAATTTTATAAACGAAATAATGAAGCAAATTAAGCTTCTTTCTAGAGTAACATTATGAATTACCTTCATCATCTGGAAGTGTAGCTCCATTTGTAAGCGATGTGAGGCAACAGACTACGAATACTGAAGCAAAAAGGAGTGGATGGACGAACATGTCGGAAGATTTTTGGAGAGGGATTCAAGAGCTCCTTTTCGCTTGATTTGAATGAACAAAAAAATGGATTGAAAGATGGGGTTTTTGATAAAGATATTAGACTATGAAATTTAAACAGAAATGATAGAAAAGACCCAGACAATGAGCTGACTCTATGAATTAAAATTTAATTCTGACTTGTCAATAATTTAGGAATTTGGTACATTCTGTGAGCCAAATACTGTTTCTTAAATATTCCAACAATGATGTATATATGCTTTTATTTTCTATCAATCGAATTTCTCTCTTATTTCAGTAGCCGTTGATGTTGTTTAACACACCAACGATACTATTTTTCGTAACTATCCAATCATCGATTTTACAAAAAGTAAGGACGATAATAATATGTATTTTTTAAGATATTTGTGAAAAATATAATTTTTCACGATAAAAATACTTTTTGATGGATGTCATTAATGTTTTAAGTGATAAATCAATTTTTTTTAAAAAAAATATTCATATTTTTAGATATACACTAAAAGAAAAATATGAAAAAAATTTATTGGTGATCTAGCAAATCACTTCATTTTTTTCTTTTAAAAAGAATTGAGAGGAGAAAAAGGCACTGTGGATATCTGTTTTTAAAATAAATGCCTTCATTGCCTTTAAAATAAATGCAGTCTCCAAAGCTGACTTTTAGCACTGATATATAGGACCAGTTTTGAATTTGTTTTCAGGTGTAGTTGTCTAAGATCAAAAGATAAAATGGACTCAAAAAACTCAACAAGTAAATCTAAAGTAGTGGCAAGTTTTTTTTTTTTTTTTTTAAGGTATTTACTGGATCGAGTCAGTAACTAAATCTTCGTGGCAAGTGTTTTTTAATTATTATTTTATTATATTCTAAAAACAAATGACATCAAGCTAGATAGAATTTTTTACTCCAATAACAATATATAAAATAATTATTTTTTCAATAAATTCACAATTAAATTGAGGTTGGATTAATTCATCATATAATTAAGTAAAATTCTTAAATAATAATAGTATGTATGAATAGATATTTTTTTCTTACTTGAATACAGAATTTATATTTTTTGATGCATTAAAATCGAAAATTATGATTTATTATGATAACCATCACGCTATATACACTTATAAGTGGTTTTTATATAAGATTTTAATATACGAGATTTGTACAATGACGACCTAAGAGTAATTAGAATATATATATATATAACAGCTTAAAATATACTTTTAAATCCTTAGTACTTTTTTGTATACTTGAAATTTAATCATTTTAATTTTCATGTTTTAAAATTTTGGTACAATTGTTAATTTCCATCTAATTTTTCAAATAAGTTCACTAATATGATATTTCAAGATAAAAAAAAAAAGATACACACTTAACATTCATGTATAACATTACACATTAGACCAAAATTCGTGCGTAATTTTAAGTTTTTCCCATTTTATTAGCAATAACTACTTTTAAAATAAAAAATCGATAATGTTTTTATTTTTGGAAAACATTGATGTTAATTTTATCATTAATGATTTTGTATCTCAAAATGCTCGTAAAATCCATTTTTTTTTATATTTTTTGTGTTTTCGTAATTGATGACATTAGAGTAAATTGAATGAAAAATATATTTTTTAATTTTGCTAAAAAATAAATTATTCACTTAAGGTCATAAAACGAATTATTTTAATGAAATTCTTAATATATAATTTTATTTATTTTATAATTTTTTTAAAAAATTCGATTATTATTTCACTTAAGACCCAAAAAATTATCAAAAACAAATCTAATGATATTTGTTTTTTTAACAGTGACGGTTTGTCAGCCAATCGCCTGGATTTTTAATTTTTTTTTTTTAAATAATAAAGATTGAGTTTTCATAAATACATTCAATTATGAGGGTTTGAAATTTCTTAGAGATTATGAAAAAGGTTGATTGCTGCGAATTAAATTCTACTGAAGTTAAAAAATATTATTTTTAATTGATGGTTAATTTTAAATAAAATATTTTATTTGCTGAATCATATAAATTTTAAAAATATTAATTTTAATCAATGATATTTTCTAAATCATAAATATTAACTTTATTAATTTTTTAATTAAAATTAATTATTGATAGCAACTAAAACAACATAAATTTAACTGTGCTTAATCATATTTTCTAAAATTTAATTCTGTCTTTATAAGAAAAGGACCCAAATAATGAGCTAACAACTTTATAGCAGGAAGACTATGAATGAAAATTTAATTCTGTCTGTTATAAGAATTCTATATAAGGACAGGTGTCAATAATTTAGCAATTTGGTACATCCTGTGAGCCAAATTCGGTTTCTTAAATATTCCAATAATGATGTGTACTTTTTATTTTCTATCAATCGAATTTCTCTCTTATTTCTCTTTTCTATCCATATATATAAACAAAAACTATTTTTAAAAAACATTTAACTCTGTTCATAACCCGAATCAAATTTCAATAAAAGAAATTGTACACACCAACCTAATTTGAATTAAAGATTTTTATTATTATTTAAAAAATAAATTAATAGTTGATACATTATAAAAAATTAATACCATAAAAAATTCAAATGTTGTGAAATTCCATTTTCTTATTTAATATTTTTGTATTTTGTTTTTACTCGATAAACTTAGAATTTATATATCTATATAGAATTAGAGGCAAATCTAGAGGGACTGACAGGGGTTTCGAGAATTGCTATTTAAGCCCTTTAAATATTTTTAAAACTTTAAATTAATAAAAGTAAAATTATAGTTTAACCCTCTTAAAATTATAAAAATTTGATTTAATCATTTAAAAGTTATAATTATATAAACTATTAAAAATAAAAAATTAAAAATATATAGACTATTAAATTTTGATTTAGTTTTGTGAACATGATTTTGTCCTTAGAAACCATGACAACAAACTTTTCGTTATTGTTAGCCTTAGAAAAAGATTGCTTCTTTAAAATTTGACATTCATTCTTGAAAGGTCTTAGCTTATCACAATGATAGCATGAGTCCTTTTTTTTTTTTTTTCGAATTTAGGTGCTCTAATTGAACTTTTTCTTGGATGATTTAGTAGTCTACGCTTCCTTCATAACATGCACATTGATATTTTTAGAATCTAAATTTTGATTTTGCTTTCTATATTCTTCTTCACTACAAAGATAATTTGTGAAAGTATCAAAAGATATTTCTTTTTTTTTTCTTATGTTTTAAACTTATTTTAAAGTTTTTTCAAAATGGAGAAAGTTGGTGTATAATAAAGGATACAACAATCATTTGATCTATTTTCATATCATATTGCTAAAACAGATTTAACATTTTTTCAATATTATGAAATTGTTCCATAACGAAACGACCATCTTTGATAATGATTGAAACGACTAACAAAAAAATTCTTACTTATAGCATCTTCGATCATGTATCTTGTCTCCAATTTGTCGCATAGTTTTTTAACGGTAACTTCATTTTGGTAGGTGTCGAACAAACCATCGAGTAAACCATTCAAAATGTAACAAAAAAATGCAACTCTATACCTTTTAGATCTGTGGAACATGTTAAGCCAAATATAAGGAATGACCGGGTTTAAATTGCGATCACAAACGCGTTTTCAGTCACATAACATATGATTTAGGATCAATTTTGATGAGTATCAATAGAAACTGTCGTTCTCTTTCCTTGTATGTAACAGAGTATAATGATATTATGTCTAAATACCTCGTTCTAATGTACTCTTTCCTCTTAAACAACCATTCCACCGAAGGATGCCTAAAATCACTGAAGCAGCAAACACTGCTCCGCCCACAATACCGACCACTGTAGTTGTTGCAATACCACCGGTACTTTCTGATAAAAGTTTATCATCTATTTCTACAACAAGATAACATAGTAATTAATAGCGAAGATGACATAAAAAACCTGGTTGAAAGCATTATATATAGGTGTGCTACAACAACAACATCAAAAGAAGAGTCAGCTGAATCGAAAACCTACTAGGATCGAAAACAGATATTGCTGAGATAAGAGGGCCGTAAATGATTCCCTGAGGCATAGAAGTCGTCCCTTTTCCGGCCCATCGGAAATGGATCTCCAAAGTGCCATCGGTTACATTTACAGTAAAATTTTTCACTATTGGTATGCCTGCCCCTCCTGCTGCTTCTTTAATATTGAAATCCTTCAGCACCTGCTTTCCCTGCAATTATTATCCATTCCATTTAACCCTACTTTCCTTGCAAGCACATGTCGTAAAGCAATATTTGTACATATACATAAAAAATTCGACACTCCCCCGAATCAGGATAAAAAAATACCTGAATGTAAACATCAAATATGCGTCTCCCCAAGCTGCTATAAGTTTGATCATTAGTGAACTGAATCTCAGCGAAATGGAGGTTTACTGTGTAAGTTGCATTGGCGAGACAATAAACATAGTATGTCAAAGAGGTAGGTGCAAGCCTAGCATTTCTGTAGAGTTCTTCACCGTCACCACGGATAGAAACTTGTCTATTGTCAAAAGCTAATACGTCGTCCAAATGGTCATCGTCTAGGAAAACTCCAGTGGTACTGAATGCCCAGTTCCTAATACCTGGATGAAATGTCGAAGGCCCGGCTGGATTGTCATCGGCATCATAATCGTTGCCATTGACTTTTGTTATTTCACCTCCACAGTTTATATGAACAGAGTGCGATGCTGAGGAAAATAACAACAGTTTGGATCAGTCACTCGACACAAAAAATTAACACAGGATGAAATTATTTTTGTATGTCTCATTGGCCATTGCAACCTGACGTACGATTGAGTAGTGTATCAAATATAAATCGATATTAGCATAGATGAAGTGTAAAGTATACTTACATCCTGCTGCGCAGGTAGTTTGGCTTCTCAAACATGGAACAATTCCTCTGATTAAACAATTAAAAAGCATAGCCATTAAAATCTCAGAATTTTAGTTTAATGATTGTCGTTGTCTTAACACTTACGAGTTATTGACTCTTGCAATGCTTGCGAACAAGTTCCTGCAGATCCACAATGAACCACAAAATATATATATACAACCATTTACAACAAAGATTCACTAATGGAGTTAGATGAGAAACTTGTCATACACGGTATTACTTATTTGACAGCCTGATCCACCAGTGTCGGTGAAGTTGTTGTATGAAAGATCCCTGCAAATAGAATATTATTTTCAGTAAAAGTAATACCTCTATTAAAAGCTTGATATCGGCAACGAGTCTATTAGAAACTGATATTAATTTTGATTTTGGTTAATCAAACTTGTTAAGCATCTAATCAATAGAATTCAACATTAATTAAGAAGTGAATCTTACACTTTTTCCTTTGTTTCCCGTATCCATTGAGGGACTGCTCCAGTAATATTGTTTCCATTCAAGAACCTAATAAAAAGAAATCATCAAGTTTTTCTTTTTATTTCCATTTGGTCCAAATGAGTATATAAATAAAGGAAACACTACAACTAAAAACCATCTCCTCACAAATAATCCAAGTTTTCCTTTAGAGCAGAAAGCTTATCTGGAATTTTTCCACTAAGTCTATTAAAGCTGAGATCTCTGCAAGAAAAATTATACAAATGATATTAAAACCACATGTTATCTATCTCTTGAATAATAGAAGTACAAATAAGAAAAGGTCAAAAAAAAAAAAAAAGCAAAAAACTTAAGAAGAATGCATCAAAATTCACAAGTAATTATATCATAATACAAGTTAGAAATGGATGAAAATATTGAAATTCTATTTCTACAATCCTAAGTGTTTAAAAACAGAACTTACAATATCTTTATTGTTGTGAAACTCCCCAAAGAAGCAGGTATCTCTCCTATGAGATTGCAACTCCTCAACATCCTGTAATTCATTCACAAAATAATTCCATTGTTTTTCTTTTTGGAACTCCTTAATATTTCATAACTCTAATGTATCTTTGCCTGATTTCAGATTTATGCTTACAGTCTTTCCAATTTAGGCAAACTGGCAGTGATGAGGAATTGTGAAAAAGTTGTATCAGCTCCATTCAAGTCACTAATTATTCTGTATACCAATATCCAACAAACAGATACAATCATAAATAAGGATTTAAATAGCAGCTTTTATCATCTTGATGGTTAAGATCGGTGCTTACACGCATGTCAAGTTAAGTAAAGTAGCATTAATGGATGGAATTGGCCCAATCAAACCACTTGCCTCCATATATCTGTCATTAGGAAAGATGGATTCATTTAATTGAATAATAATAGAGTTACAAAATGCATGAAAAATGTTCTAATTAAAACTCTCACATCTGTTCAAGATTTGTCCAATTTCGAAATATAAACTCAGGAATCTGTCCTGTGAAGTTGTTGTCACTAATCCGACTGTTGAGAATACAGAATAAACATAATACATATCATATAAAATAAGTTAGTAAAAATGAACATTAGAATTACTTACAACTCCTTCAATGAAGTCAGCCTAGCAAATGTTTCTGGTATTTTTCCAGTGAAATTGTTGGAACTAAGATTCCTGAAAAACCCAGCAAATATATTTTAAATCATTTATATAATAAAAGTACTGCATGTCATGAAATGAAATTCAAAAAGGGAAGAGTCTCTCTTACAATCCCTCAATTTTGGATAGATTCCCCAGTGCTGCAGGCAAAACTCCTGAGAGCCCATTGCTCTCAAGGTCTCTATTAAAAAATGAAAAAAATATCATAATCATGAAATGATGGTATATTATATTTATATATAGTCGAAGTTGCTATAATCTAACTCACAAGCTGGTAAGATTTCTGAGATTTGCTAGCTCTTCTGGGATTGGACCAGTTAATCGATTTCCAAGAAGGGAACTGAAATACAACACATCTTTTGCATTTAACAGCATTATTTTCTATAATCAAAAGATGAAGGATTGTATGTACTAATGTTTCTACAACCATGATGAAAGTACATACACAATACGGAAAGGCATATATAGATAGACAAGAAGGAAAGAAATATACATGCTGACGAGTCGCGTAGAAGAACCCCATTCCCGAGGAATGGTGCCATTAAGATAGTTTCGAGTTAGGTTACTATAAGAAATAGTTTTAAAACAACAAGTTAGTAGATATACATATATAGTTAATTAATTGATCCAAAGTTGATGAATAGAATAGGTTTTATATATCATGAAAAAGAACTTTGAAAACGCTCTTACATTACTTGCAGGAAAGGGAGACTGTTCAAGTTTGGTGGGAGAGTACCTGAGAGATTTTGAGCACTGAGCACTCTGATACAAAAAAAAAAAAAATTGCGTTAGGGTGCAAATATCTATAATGAAAATGAGAATTTTTATGTAAAGATATGATCTTTTTAACCTTGATTAAATTTGTATAATATGCACTACTTAGTAGTATAAATTATTATTTTTGAAGGGTTGAGTTAATAAAGTAAAAATAATTTGATGCTGTTGAAGTAAATTATTGGATTCAAGTGTTTTGGATAAATTAGCACCAGGAGAGTGTCTACTGTTTAGAAGTATAATGTGACAACTTTGGATATAATTAATACTTCAATGTAACTACAAGCAAAACTGAAGATAACAAGAAGTATCAAATTCTATTCACACCCAATATTTTTAGTTAAAGATAATATTAAAATTAAAATAAAATAATTTCACACATAACTTTCACAAAATATGTGCATATATATGTATATACTTACATGTGGACGACATGGCAGATAGTGCTCTTGTTGAAGGAGCAATCACATGTAACATTATTAGCATAATATCGTGTGGGTTGGTCTACCCAGCCATGGCGTTGACTGCATGGATCAATACCAAAGTTCCACCCTTTCTTCCCCAATGTTCTACCAATGCTTTTCAAAGCTTCCACTGTAAAAACAAAAAACAGAGAGAGAAATTTAGTAAAAGAATGGACCAAATTAAGGTTGGAAGCTTAATATTATGAGTTACCTTCATCTTTCGCAAGTGTAGCTCCATTTGTAAGCGTCGTAAGGCAACAAACTGTGAATATTGACCCAAAAACAAGTCGAAGAAACAACATATTAAAGGAGTATTTTTGGAGTGAAACTCAAGAGCTTTTTTTTTTTTTTTTTTTTGGGATTGATATGAACGAACAAAAAATGGGGGAAGATTGGGTTTTCATAAACATATTGGACTACCAGAGTTGGAATATTCTTTGAGACGTAGACTATATGTGAAAGTTGGGAAAATTTTTTCTAAGAGGAAGTTGGAAATTTCTTTTAGACGAAAAAAGAAAAGCAAGGTGAAAATGATTTCGGTACCTATGGAGAATAAAACGAAAAAATAGAGGTAAAGTGAACAGTAAAGAAAGGTTCAATTATTGTACAGTGATTGGATGTTTTCGTAGGACTTTCTTTATCATATTAGCTGCTTGTTAAAGAATATCTTGCATGGAATTTAATGAAATGGGGATTGTTGATTAATTGATTGTATGTATTAATTAATATATTTTATTTATGAGTTATAGAAGATACGAGTAGTTAAGAATTTTAATTTAAATTAAATTAAAAATAAAAGAATATTTTTTATATTTTTTATTTTACAATTTAATTTTAATAAAATATTTTATTTATCAATATATAAAATTTTAAAACTATTAACTGATGTAAGATTAATTTAATAATATAAAAATTAAATTAATTCAATTAATTGTAGTGCATAATTTAATTTCACCGACTCAAAAAGATGGATAGGGGTAGGGACCATTGACAGAGAGCTAGTTGAGACAAATGACGTACGTGCGTCAATAATTTAATAATTTGGTATCTTCCATGAGTAAGGTGTACGTAGGATTGAATGAAATCAACTTAAGTCAAACAATTTCAAGTTAGATGAGTTTATAAGGTTTATTTTGTGGAGTAAATAAAAGTTAAATCAAGTTGAATAAATTTATTTGAATTAAATTTTAAAAAATCATAAAAAATATAAAAAATTATAAAATGCTCAAAAAATTCCCTTTAGTCATTAACTTTAACCGTTGACCGATAAAGTTAATGACCAATAGTTTTTTTTTTTCAATTAAAGTCATCAATTATCGCAACACAGCATATCATGTGACAAAAAATGATAAAAATAAAAATCAATAAAAATTATAAAATGTTTTTTTGGTACGATAATTTTTATATTTTTATGAATTTTAAATTTTATAAATTTCTTGCAACTTTAAAAAATTTTATAATTTTATTTCTATATTTCTATATATTTTATAATTTTTATGAGTTTTATAAATTTTTTTCTAATTTTTAATATTTTTATTAAAATTGAATAAATTTTATAACTTTTATTGATTTTTATTTTTTATTATTTTTTACCACATGTCACACCGTAATTGTGACACGTGATGAGTTTAACTGAAAAAATTAGAGGCAGGTAACCTTAACGATCAACTATTAAAGTTAATGGTCAAAGGGCCTTTTTGATATTTTGACTGTTCAAGTATCCAATTGAATGCAGAAAAAAAGGGTTTAATTGTTTTTTTTAAAGTTTGAGGGTCTTTTTTATGCATTTTGAAAATTCAAGTACCCAATACTTAATTTAAAAAAAAAAAATTTAAGAGTTTTTTACACCGTTAAACCTTTAATATAACATTAGAAAAAAATTAATTTCATAAAAAATGTTGAAATACTATCGCTATATAAAAAAAATTTCTTAAAATCATGTTTATGTTGATATTAAATTGGAGTTTGTTGCTACCTCGGATTGCTTATTTGTTGAAAAGCAAAACTATAATGGAAATACTTGATTGTAGTGACTGATATGGCTTGGCACTGAGAAAAATCCTGCAAGCAAAATAAAAATAACACAGATTTTTTTATGTTGGCAAAGTTTAATTTAGTGAGTAATTTCGTTATCTTTGAACATAAATATAATAAGTGATTCACACTCTATCACTCTTCAAGTATAAAGATTTCACTTTTGTACCTAAAGACTAGAATACTATCCTCTAAATCTCTCCTTAGAACTTGGGCAATAAACATTCTCAATAATGTTTATAATATAACTTGCTCTCTCGCATAAAAATGTTCTTTAATGAACATATTTGAATGCACGCAATAAACTCTTACACAAAATCTATAAAAGTTTCTCAACATATATTCAATTCGACTTGTTACAATAAAATTTAAGTAAATACAAAGTAATTTCTTGAATATAACTAATACAATCAATCGAAGATATGCTTTCCAAAACAACTACATAATTTTGATTGATCTTCCACATTCCAATGATTGATTTGATTTACTTAAATTCAATCCAATCTCTAAAACTCAAGGATTGATTTACATAAATAAACCAAAATATTTCAATTAAATAACACATAATCAAATCCAACGATTTACAATCTCAATCATACACCCAAAGCACCGTAAAAAAGGAAACCAAAACAAAATCAGATTTAGTCCTCAATCCTTTGAACTTGTAGCTAACAAAAGAGGGCAATTATCTGAGGAACACTTTCGTCATTTCCTTTAACTTTCAATCATTTGAGGTGATATTTAATAATTAAATTAATAAATTTAATAATAAAATTAAAAACGCAATTAATATAACATCAATAATTTAAAAATATAATTAAAATATTTTAAAATTTAAGAATCAAATGAACAGATATAGCTTGAAAATGTCTATTGCAATTAAGACTTGCAAAAGTTTTACATTCCAACTAGCTATTATTTATATATATGAATAGTAATGATATACTGTTACCTTCAAAAAAATTTGAAATATTGGTGATAAAGAAATAGCTGACTTGTCTTAGAGTTGTCGGTTGTCTGGAAGAGATTTTTTTCCATTTAGGAGAGCTAAGGTCTACTTAAATTATTAATAAATTGATTTTATTTAAAGTTGATTATGAAATATAAATATCATTATAAAATAAAAATATTGTTTAATATTTTAATAATTATATGACCTTATTTATACTTGAAGGATTGAGCAGCCTGGTAGGCCCTGTCTTGAGTAAGGAAATTTTAATCTTGTGTTGTCACGATCTGGCTTTAATATTTATTTATTAATTTGATTTGACTTAAATTAAATTATCAAATATATAAAAATTAAAAATATACTTTTGGAAAATTTTTTTGATAAATTTCAATAACAGCACAAAGTTTTAATAATAAATGTTTTAATAATAAATGTGATTAGCGTGATTAAAACTCAGGTCACGAACGACAAATACTTTTAACTATCAAGCTATCAAGTGATATTTTATTTTTTGAAAATTTTATACATGAATAATGAAATTTGGTTGATAGGTTGGGTGAAAAATTAAACCATGTAATAAATATATTCATAAAAGATAATATATAAACAATAAATAAAGTTTTTCTTTTATCAATAGACATTTTTGTCAATTTGAATATTATGTATATGATAATTATAATAGTCTAACGCGGGACTGTAATACTCAAACCAGAAAAACATGGCTCACTTGCTTGAATTTCTGAAGTGATTTGTGCATCATATGTGGGAGTTGGCCTCGTACCTGGAAGCTTTGGCAATGGTGCTTCAAAATTAAGAACCTGAATTGTTTGCCTTATCGACGGTCTTGAATGCTGGTCTGGATGGACGCACCACAGTCCAACCATCAACAAGCATTCCATTTGTTTAGCATCAAAGTTCATACTTAGTTTTGAGTTAGCTACATCAAGCAACCGTTGGCTTCCATATGCGTCCCACACCCAAGCTATCAACGAAGCTTGAGATTCTTCATATTTGGGCTCTATTGATCTTCTACCGCATTCAATCTCCAATGCCACAACTCCAAAACCGTAGACATCCGATTCCTTGCTAGCCTTTCCCGATGAAACACATTCAGGTGCCAAATAGCCCAAAGTCCCAGCTAAATGGGTGGTTTGTGACGCTTTTTCATGATCCACTAGCCTAGCAAGCCCGAAATCCCCAAGTTTAGCATTGAAACTAGAATCTAACATAATGTTGCTCGCTTTGATATCTCTGTGTAGTACGCAATAGTCACCTTCATGAAGATAAATAGTGCTGATGCCAGGTCCTGCACAATTTTAAATCTCACTTCCCAGGTCAATAAAGTTTTACCTTTAAAAAGATGGGAATCTAGGCTGCCATTAGCCATTAACTCATAAACAAGTATAAGCTCTCCTTTTTCATGACACTGACCAATAAGCTTCACAAGATTCTTGTGCCTTGATTGGCTAATAATCTTCACTTCAAATGCATATTCTTTAATTCCTTGCTTAGAGGCCTTTGAAATCCGTTTAACAGCAACATAAGTATCCAAGTCCCTTAAGTACCCTTTATAAACTACACCAAACCCTCCTTCTCCTAGTTTTTAAATTAAATTATCAAATATATAAAAATTAAAAATATATTTTTGGAAATTTTTTTGGTAAATTTCAATAACAGCACAAAGTTTTAATAATAAATGTGATTAGCGTGATTAAAACTCAAGTCACGAACGACGAACACCTTTGACTATCAAGCTATTGGCGAAACCATCTTTTTTGGAAAATGACGTTTTTCAAAAATTATTTTAAAATCGAAAAATAATGGGAGTCGCCACCAATCTTTTATTCGGTGTGATTGGATCACCACAAAACGTTTTTTTTTTAAAAACCGTTTGGAAAACATGTAGGTCTTCGAAATCCAGAAAAACAGGTTCGAGAGTCGGTTACGCATGAGGAAGGATTAGCACCCTCATATGCCCAAAATTGGTACCGTATTGATTATTTTCGGGTCTTGTTTGTAAAATTTTGAAAGCTCGAATAAAGTTTAGAATGCATGAGCTATGTTTAAGAGAAATCGAGTTTGTTTGGAAGTCCCACTATTTCAAAGTGATCGAGGAAGAAAGACACGTCCAGTAAGTTAGGACATAACATTTCGAGATCCAAAAATAACGAGCTTTCCTTTGTCATAAAGTTTTTAACTTTGGAAAAGGATGTTCGATTATCTCGTTTTGAAAAAAGTTGCACCGAGTAAGTTTAGGTACAAATTTTCATAATTAGAGATAAAGAAACATTATCTTTGTTGAAGCCCAAATTTTGACTGGGCCCAAACTCCCTTTAAATTTATTTTAAGAATAAATTTGTGTAGAAATTTAAATTTATATTAAATTTAAATTTATTTTGAATTTAAATTTAATTTAAGTTTAAATTTATTTTCCAAATTTAAGATTATTATAAATTTAAAATAAATAAGGTTCAAATACAAAAAATGTCCAATTGCAAAGCCCAATTGGGCCCAAATTCGAAAGACCCAAACTACTTTAAAATCACAATGGCCCAAATAGGCCTAAATTTTACACTGCCCTAAAGCCTAATCCTAAGTCTGCTACAACTAAGTGTTGCTGCTGTTGCCTCCCTCTCAGCCAATCAGAGGCCGCCACGTCAGCAACCATGTTGTCATCTCCAGTTGCAACTTGCACTGCCACCTGCTGATGCAACCGTCACTGCCACCGTCGCCAAACTTGCAAAAAGAAGAACAAGACAGACATTTAATTACAAAGAACAAATTAAGATCATTGTAAAAACATGGCTATAAAATCAGAGTAAAAATCTTGTAACGGGGACTTTTTTTTTTATGCTTTTGTTCTGGAGAAAACACTTGAGATCAATACACACGAACAGGAATTCACAGCAATCCACAGTCAGTGTTTGGATTCTAAACAGAGAGTCAACAATCATTATCAACAATCAAAAGACAAAGTGTTATTATTTAAGAGGTACTAATAAATACACTTATTGTATATTTATTGTTCTGAGGTATTGTGTTTCTAATATATGCATGTATGTATATTTATTGCCTAACGCCTTTATTAATCACTCTTTTAAAAAGGTTTTTCGAAACTGTAAATACGTTTTATGTGACTTTAATGTTCAGTAATAAATGGAATTAATAAAACTTATTAATTATTAAATAATAAAAAACGGAAAGTCAGAGTTTGGTGGCGAGCGTGTGGTCCCACGCGACGGTCGACGACTGGCTGACCGGCCAGAGTTTGGCCGGCCACGGAGGGGATTTGAGAGAAAATGGGGGGGTTTCAGGTTTTTTTTCTGAAATCCGAGAAAATGAAGGTGGGAGTGTTTTTTTTCAAAGGGTCTGGGCTTTAAATACCCTCACCAAAACGACAGCGTTTTGGTGAGGGTATTTAGCATAAAAACGGCATAGTTTCTCTAAAGTATCCACGACCAGCCGGGATCCGATTCGACCCGACTCAGGATCCGCGTGTTTTTGGTTAATGGTATATTACTGCGTTTGGTCATTCCGCTTTTTTCAAAATTTTTAATCAGGTCCTCCATGTACTTTTAATTAATTCTAAATTGGCCCAATGATTTTTACGATTTTTCAATTTAGCCCCTCGACCTTTTAAAAGAACCAGGAGCTGCCACGTGTCATGATTTTGGCTTATTTATGCAAATGGTCCCCTTTATTTCTAATTTGTTTTAATTTAATCCTTAAATCAGGTTCGCTTTAATTACAAAATTGCCCCAGAAATTTTCCATGGTTTTCAAAATAGTCCTCTGACTTCAGGATGCCTGAGGGGCTGCCACGTGTCACTTGTCTTTGGTTTTATTACCTCGGAGGTCCCTAAACTATCCAAAAATTATATTTTTACCCCCAAACTTCCAAAAATCCCATTTTTAACCCCAAAACTTCCAAAAATCTCATTTTTACCCTCGAACTTCCAAAAATCCCATTTTTAACCCCGAAACTTCCAAAAATTTTATTTTTACCCCCGAACTTCCAAAAATCCCATTTTTACCCCTGGGAATCCGAAAAAGTCTCATTTTGAACTCCGATTGCATCATTCTTCTTTCTCATCAATATTTAATTTTAAATTATTAACGCACTCGTATTTTGTATTTTTTATTCTTTTTCGCAATTAATTTATCTTTTTATTTATCTTACTTTGCGTTCAATATCTATTATTAATTGTTTATTCATATTTAACTCACATGCTTGTTTTCGAAATTGTCTTTTTTCATAAAAACTTTAAAATCGAGCAATATTCTTTTATTTCGAGTTTCAAAAATTTGCGCCTTAACTCACTAGGTGCAATTTTTCTTCAAATCGAAGTAATCAAATACCCTTAATCGAGGCAATGTTTCCTTATCTTTGATTCCGAAATATTGTGCCTAAACTTACTAGGTGCAACCTTTCTTGAAATCGAGATAATCAAATATCCTTTTCGTAAAGATTTCAAAAGGTTTTACAAAGGAAAGCTCATTATTTATGGATCTTGAAATGTCGTGTCCTAAGTCACTGGACGTAGCTTTTCTTCCTCGATCACTTTGAAATAGCGGGATTTCCAAACAAACTCGATTTCTTTTAAACTTAACTCATGCATTCAAGGATCGTATTTTAAGCTTTATTTGAACTTTTAAATGTTACAAATTAAGACCCGAAAATAATCAATACGGTACCAATTTTAGGCGTATGAGGGTGCTAATCCTTCCTCATGCGTAACCGACTCTCGAACCTATTTTTCTAGATTTCGAAGACCTACATGTTCTCAAAACGATTTTTTTAAAAAACGTTTTATGGTGATCCAATCACATCGAACAAAGGATTGGTGGCGACTCCCATTATTTTTTTATTTTAAAATAATTTTCGAAACTCGTCGTTTTCCAAACAAGGATGGTTTCTACAGCTAGCGACTCCACTGGGGAATTTTAAAATAAACGAGAGTCAAGCCGAAATTGATTATTTTTAGGT
Organism: Kokia cookei; assembly: GCA_039519145.1. Taxonomy (NCBI): domain Eukaryota; kingdom Viridiplantae; phylum Streptophyta; class Magnoliopsida; order Malvales; family Malvaceae; genus Kokia; species Kokia cookei. The sequence goes on along the minus strand of CM076908.1, from coordinate 44,372,088 downwards.
CTTCTTTGGAAACTTTTAAAGCTTCAATTTTGTTTAATAGGCAATCCTCGACATCCTTTGTGACATTATATCATGTGATATTGCTAGTGTAAATTTGCATACATTTGCATTTGACATTACCCTTTTAAGTGGAAGTCTGAAACTACTCCTTCGTGAGGTCTTCACCTCCGTGCAAGATAGTGGATTGCTTTCGGGATTACAAAGTACCCTTGTTTTCGTGAAGTTTTCACTTCCGTGTAAGCATGTGGGAAATGCGTCCCCCTAAACCGAACTTGTCCATGTGAGCCTGTAATGGGTGAGGACCGAGGAATCTGCTGGTTTGGGTACCTCTACTTTAGAACCTAAAACCACATGTAGTGAGACGTAGAAACTTGCTTTAAAAGGAGTTGTGTTAAATCATTTAGCAACCTTCCAAATTAGACTCTTAGGTTCTATGCTTTACTTGTATATTGATATTGTTGTATTTCGCTAACTGGTTTATTTTGTCTCTTTCTGCATCGCATTTCATCATCATACATAGAGAAGGTATAGACTCAAAAGTTCAGTTACCGATAAGAAAATTAATCATGGAAAACAAGTACTTTGATAAAGTGGAGGACAATATGGTCGTGCGCATGTGGTCGGAGGAGACTCAACGCCAAAAAGGAGACAGCTTAGTGGAAGGATATGAGTCTGAGCTTTGGGATTACACCAAGATCAGCACAGCTCAAAACAATGTGATCGAATTGAAGGAGATCTGGGACAGTTGGGACAATAACATGAAGCAAACCTTTTACCAAGAATACGGAGATTTGCCATACTTGTGCGAAGTTAAGGTGGACAAATCCCTCTTTAGAGCCTTAACACAGTATTGGAATTCGACCTACAATTGCTTCACCTTCAGGAATATAGACATGACACCGACGATAGAAGAATACACCACTCTGCTCCGTTGTCCGAAGATGTCAGTAGATAAGGCCTACTCTAGAGCTTCAAATCTCTCAACCATGGTTAAAAGATTAATAAACATCACGGGCATGAGCGAATAGTGGGTTGCAGCTCGAGTTAAGGTCAAAGGTGATAACAACTGCATCACGTGGAAAAGCCTGCGAGATTTGATATTGGCTCATCCAGATGCGAAGAAGAAGATCAATATTTTAGCCCTAAGTATCTACGGGTTGGTCATTTTTCCAAAGGCCTTGGGGCATATAGAAGACGCGGTGATAGATTTGTTTGATAGATTAAGTAAAAGAGTGACACCTGTCCCGGCTATACTAGCTGAAACTTTTAGATCCCTAAGTGCATGCAGAAAGGAGGGCGAAGGTCGATTTATTGCTTGCGCATCGTTATTGATGGTATGGTTTCACAGTCACTTTTGGAAAATAGAAAAAGTCTCCTATCAGTACTTGTCTAAAGATTACTCACCTTTGAAAGAGTTCGTGGCCACGCAGAGACAAGAAAACTTCTTAGAAGAAAAGTGGATGGTCATACTTCAAAGCCTCAAAGACGAAGACATAGAGTGGCGAGCACCATGGTTCGTTCCTGATGAAATATTGTATCGGTGCGAAGATCTTGACTGGGTCCCATTGGCAGGAATATGGGGCGCAACCGAATATGCACCTTTGCTGGTTTCAAGATAATACAGATCAAGACAGTTCATACCCGCAACTCAGGGGATATCTCAGTGTGAATTCGTGTACCGGGGAGAAAATAATAAGAAAAGGATTAGGGAAATCTCGAATGCATGGAACCAGGTTCGAAAAATGAAAGCATTCGGCGCCAATCCCATGATGACTGCAGAATATGATTGGTGGAGAAATAGAAGGATCAACGATAACATTCCCGTGCCGAACCCGGAGATGGTCTGCCCAATTGAAGAACACTTGCAGGTAGTTCCGACTGAATTAGAAATAATTAAACAGGACTTCGAAAAGAAAAGTGCTGAGATGGGAAAAGTGATAGAAAAGCTGAAGGAAGAGAAGATACTTTTAGGGTTGGACGTTGATGTTCAGAAGCTAGAGGCGGAGAAATTAAGAAAAGGGAAGAATAAGGCTGAAGAAGATCTTAGCAGCCTAAAGAAGGACTATAAAAAGCTTCGATTGTTAATGAGAACCGCTGGTTTAGAAAAGACATCAGAGCAATGGCAGCAAGAAATCCGTGAAGAGAAAAATAAAACAAGTTACTCGAAAAACAAATTCCAAGATGCCCAAGTCCAGGAAAATGCTATGAAGAGCAACCTTCTGGAAAGCCAAGCCGAAGTAATTGAATTAAAAGCTCGAGTAGGAGAATTGGAGGAATCCTTGTATAGGCATCGTAGCCGAAATTCAATAATGGAGTTAAAGGCAAGTCAAGCTGAAATCGAGAGACTAAATGAGAGGGTGGAAGAATTAGAGGCCTCTTTGCAGAATAGTGAAATAAGAACTGAGATTCTAGAAAGAACATTGGAAACAAACGATTGGCATCTTCAGCAAACTCAAAAGGAAGTCAGAGAAAGGGATTATGTTATGGGTGAAGCTTTAAATCAAATCCGCGAAGTAGCTGACCACGTGCAGACCCTGGTAGTTGAAGCAGAAGAGTTAAGCATACAGTACGAGCCAAAGACTGAACGAGGACAGAAGCTGTCAAAACTCCTTAAGAAAGTCAAGGCTCTGAGCATCAAAGCGAAACCGTTTATGTAATTTGCTTTATGTTAAGACACTTGTTATCCAAATGAAGTTTTCTAAATGGAAAATGAATTATAAGTCAATACCTTTCTCTTGCATACATGCGTCATATCCACGTCACATTTTCGCATACTTCTGCATAACAATCTTAACTTATTAAAATTTACCATCCAGCTACATCAGTAACCATTGGAAACTCACACCGTTATAATACTCGAAAGAAAACTAAAGCCATGGAACAAAGAATTGAACAAATTCAAAAGGAGTTACAAGACCAAATGCAAGAGCGCATCCAAGAGCAAATGAGCATGATGTGCAGAGAAATGAAGAATCAATTCATGGAAGTATAAAAGAGCCTGATGAATGAATTAGCGCAAGTAAAACAAAGCATGACTGACAAAGGAAAAAGCACAGCCATTGAGAAAGAAGGAGGGCCAGACTGGTTGGAAAGGACATCTTGTGGGAACCCATGATTTTCCCACACATCTATCAGACTTTCGTCTTAGGAGAGGTGATCAACCAGCAGGAAAAGAAGCAAGTAACAATTGGAACCAAAGAGGGTATCGTAAAAGATCTAGGCATTAATACTATATCAGATGAAGGAAAGGAAGGGAATCCATCGAGAATTGGTCCGTGTGCACCAGGAAGCACCTTGAATAATTGGACCGTAGAGGAACTCCCTGTAATTTTTAAGATTCCCTCAGAGTAATGCTCGAAAACACCTATTGCTTTAGGCTCGAAAGCAATATGGATCTTTTTGTAAAAGGGCCCATGGTCATTATTCAGTTATTTTGAATGAAGTGCGCTTTCCATTTTATACTCTTTCCGTAATTATTCTTTCATTTCTTAAATTCGGCTTAATAAACCATTCGTACATATCTAAAAACAAGATTAAATACATACATACATACTCATACATATACCACATAGTCATTTTTTCGTAAATTTATTTTACTCTTTGGATCTTCCTATCATCCTTTGGCAGATCCTCGGATATCAATAATATGAGCAATCCTGACGCTAACTTAAAACCCCACTTCGAGCAAGATACGTGTTTGGAAGAACTTCAAGACCTTGAAGATAATCAAGATTGTGATTTACCTTCGGATCTGTTAAGAATGATGGAACGGGAAGAAAAACAGATCCTGCCTCATTCTGACCCAGTGGAAGTTATTAATCTGGGGCACAAGGATGAAGAGAAAGAGGTGAAAATCGGGACAAGTATCTCCATAGAAACCAGAAGGAATCTTATCAAGCTGCTTCAAGAGTTCCAAGATATCTTTGCATGGTCTTACCAAGATATGCCCGGCTTAAGTATTGATATTGTGGTGCATAAACTCCCTATAAAGGAAGAAAGCAGGCCTATGCAGCAAAAACTCCGAAGAATGAGACCGGATGTTTTGTTAAAAATAAAAGAAGAAGTCAGGAAACAATTTGACGCCGGTTTCCTCCAGGTGGTTAAATACTCTGAATGGGTAGCTAATATAGTCCCCGTTCCCAAAAAAGATGGAAAGGTGCGTATGTGTATGGACTATCGAGATTTAAATAAAGCTAGCCCAAAGGATAATTTTCATTTGCCCCACATTGACACTCTAGTCGACAACACGACAGGACATTCCCTGTTTTCCTTCATGGATGACTTCTCTGGGTATAATCAGATAAGGATGGACCCTGAGGATATGACCAAAACCATTTTTGTCACGCAATGGGGAACATTTTGTTACAAAGTGATGTCCTTCGGACTAAAAAATGCAAGGGCAACTTATCAGAGAGCCATGGTGACCCTGTTCCACGACATGATGCATAAAGAGATTGAGGTTTACGTCGATGACATGATTGCGAAATCTCAAACGGAGGAGGAACATGTAAGAATCCTGAGAAAGTTATTTGGAAGGCTAAGGAAATATCAACTAAAGTTGAATCCAGCAAAATGCACTTTCGTGGCCATATCAGGAAAATTGTTAGGTTTTGTGGTCAACAAAAGAGGAATTGAAATCGACTCGGATAAAGTCAAAGCTATACAGAAATTACCACCACCCAGCACGTAAAAAGAAGTTCGAGGGTTCTTAGGAAGACTAAATTACATTGCTCGGTTCATCTCACAGTTAATTGAGAAATGCGATCCTATCTTCCGCCTACTTAGAAAGCGCAACCCTGGTGTATGGGATGATGAATGTTAGGAAACCTTTAATAAGGTCAAAGACTATTTATCCAAAGCTCCCATCTTGGTACCCCCAATTCCTGATAAGCCATTGATCATGTACTTAACGGTCTTTGAAAATTCCATGGGATGTGTACTAGGCCAACATGATGAATCCGAAAAGAAAGAAAGGATGATATATTATATTAGTAAGAAATTCACTGATTGCGAGACATGATATTCACCTATTGAGAAATTATGTTGTGCACTAGTCTGAAAAACACGTAGATTAAGACAATACGTGCTATATCACACCACTTGGTTGATTTCGAAATTGGATCCTCTGAAGTATTTGATGGAGTCAGCAGCATTGAATGAGAGATTAGCTCGATGGCAAATCTTGCTCTCATAATTTGACATAGTCTATGTCAATCAAAAAGCAATAAATGGAAGTGCGATAGCAGACTTCTTGGCAAGTAGGGCTTTAGAAGATTATGAGCCTATGGACTTCGATTTCTTGAATGAGAATTTAATGTATGTTGCGGTTACTGAAGGGGCAATCACGAAAGAACGTCCTTAGAGGATGAATTTCGATGGAGCTTCAAACGCCACAGGCAATGGGGTTGGGGCAATCTTGGTATCACCAGAGGGAGATCATTACCCTTTCACCAGCAAGCTTGATTTTGATTGCACAAATAATATAGCTGAATACGAAGCATGTATATTGGGAGTCCATGCGGCCATAGAACAGGGAATCAAAATTTTGGAGATTTATAGAGACTCTGCACTGGTAATCTATCAACTAAAAGGAGAATGGGAAACGAGGGATTCCAAGCTAATGGATTATCGCAAATTAATCCTCGAGTTGATCACCGAATTCGATGACGTCACATTCCATTATCTCTCACGAGAAGAAAACCAGATGGCCGATGCTCTTGCCACTCTAGCCTCGATGATTAAGGTAAGTGGGATGAAAAATATAAAACTCATTCAGATGAGAATCTATGAAGCTCCTGCTCATTGTTGCGATATTGAGGCAGAGGGAGGAGAAGGAAAAGATGATCACCCATGGTACCAGAATGTTCTTCAGTTTGTGAAAGATCGAAAGTATCCCGAGCAAGCCTCAGAAAATGAAAAGAGGACGTTGCGAAGACTAGCCAGTGAATATGTCCTAGACGGGGAAATCTTGTACAAAAGGAGAAAAGATCAAGTGTTGCTAAGATGTGTCGATGCAATTGAAGCTAAAAAGCTCTTAGAAGAAGTTCACGAAGGCATTTGCGGGACACATGCTAATGGTTTCACAATGGCCCGACAAATAATGAGGTTTGGGTATTACTGGGCTAGTATGGAGGGCGATTGTATCAATTATGCAAAGAAGTGCCATAAATGCCAGATCTATGGAGACAAGATCCATGTACCTCAATCACATCTTCATGTCATGACCTCTCCCTGACTTTTTTCTATGTGGGGCATGGATGTCATCGAGTCAATTTCTCCAAAGGCTTTCAATGGCCATAGATTCATCTTTGTGGTGATTGACTACTTCACTGAATGGGTAGAGGCAACCTCATATGCGAATATTACCAAGACTACGGTTAGCAAGTTCCTGAAAAAGGAAATTATTTGTCGATATGGATGCCCGAAAGGATCATATCTGACAATGCCCTCAATTTGAACAACAGCACGATAGCAGAAGTTTGTGAACAGTTCAAAATTAAGCATTATAATTCTTCTCCCTATCGTCCAAAAATGAATGGAGCTGTGGAGGCAGCTAATAAGAATATCAAGAAGATTGTGGCCAAAATGACTGAGACTTACAAGGACTGGCATGAAAAATTACCATTTGGCCTCTTTGCCTACAGAACTTTAGTCAGAACTTCTACTGGGGCAACACCATTCTCGTTGGCATACGGTATGGAAGCAATCTTGCCTATTGAGGATGAAATACCCTCCCTTCGAGTCTTAACAGAGCTTCAACTTGACGAGGCTGAATGGGTCCAAGCTCGATATGACCAGTTGAATTTAGTCGAGGAAAAGAGATTAAAAGTCATTCACCATGGCCAGATGTACCAGAAAAGAATGATGCGAGCTTACGATAAAAAAGTTCGTCCCAGGGAATTCTATGATGGAGATCTAGTTTTGAAAAAGATACTTCCCATACACAAAGATTTCCATGGGAAATGGATGCCCAATTGGGAAGGGCCTTACGTGGTAAAAAAGGCTTTCTCAGGAGGAGCTCTCATCTTAACAGAGACGGACGGCAAGGAGCTGTACAACCCCGTCAATTCAGACTTGGTAAAAAAAATACTTCGCCTAGAAACAAAATGGGAATTAAGATGAAAACCCGCAAAGGGTGTTCAAAAAAAAAGAAGGGGTTCAGGATGAAAACTCGCAAAGGGCGTCTTGGAACCAAGGGAACTTTGAGTTGAAAACCCGCAAAGGGAGGCTCAGGTCCAAAGAACGGGTCGACAAGAAAGAGGAATGTTACAACTTGAAATATCAACAAGGAACTCTAGATCTTCTAGGCACACATCAGAGATTAGGAGTGATTCTCAAGCAAGTTGGCGCATAGTAGCTCATTTTGTGATATCTGGGGCAACCAATTATTCTTCCTTGTATACTCGGTAACTTTCAAACTAATGATTGTTTCCTTTGATCCTTTTCTTAATTTTGTTTCCTTTAAATTTTTGAAATACGACTTTGTCTCTTGCGCAATTTTGCCCAAGCATTTTGCATCTAAATAACGGGTAATGAGCTAATAAATCATACAAAAAGTTATGAGCATTATTCCTGGAGTTTTCAGAAATTACAAGAAGCCCGAAACAAGACAAGCTTAAAAACAAGCAATTCCAAAACAACCCGGAAAGGACAGAGCAACACATCAAAAGTAGAATTTGGACAGGCGACAAACCATGCCGACCTGAATAATAATAAACAAATCTGACATTCATCATGCACATTCATGCAAGTTAGGAGCATTTAATTCATTCTAATCATGACTTTCTGATTTAAGCCTACATGGAGGCCCATAGAAGCATATCTCACAGATCACACCCTCGCCACGTGGCAAGATGAATCATTAAGATCACCAAGATAAAAGGTACAGGACTCCAATACCTTACCCCGATCACGGGGCAGATTACGATTATCCACAAACGATGCGGTCATCTTCCTGATGAGATACTGAGAAGCAGACCAAATCAAACCCATGCTCGATGTAAGTAAATCTTTGAACCCCAACTTCCTGATGAGACATTGAGAAGCAGGTCGAAGCAATAAAAGGTTAGCTTCCTGATGAGATACTGAGAAGTGAACCAAATTCGCCTTCCTGAGGAGATACAGAGAAGCGAGTTGAAACAAACGACGCAGTCATCTTCCTGATGAGATACTGAGAAGTGAACCAAATCCGCCTTCCTGATAAGATACAGAGAAGTGAGTTGAAACGAACGACGCGGTCATCTTCCTGATGAGACACTGAGAAGAAGACCCAAATGAGGCTCAAAGTGAGCAAAGTCTTTCAACCCCAGCTTCCTGATGAGACACTGAGAAGCAAGTCGAAGCAATATAAGGTTAACTTCCTGATGAGGTATTGAGAGGTGAACCAAATTCGTCTTTCGAATGAGATACGGAGGAGCGAATTAAAACAAACAGTAATGTAATCATCTCCTGATGAGACACTGAGAAGAAGACCCAAACGAGGCTCAAAGTGAGCAAAGTCTTTGAACCCTAGCTTCCTGATGAGACACTGAGAAGCAGGTCGAAGCAATAGAAGGTTAACTTCCTGATGAGGTACTTAGAAGTGAACCAAATTCGTCTTCCAGATGATATACGGAGGAGCGAATTGAAAAAAACAGCGATGTAATCATCTTCCTGATGAGGCACTGAAAAAAATACCCAAACGAGGCTCAAAACGAGCAAATCTTCTAACCCCAGCTTCCTGATGAGATGCTGAGAAGCAGGTCGAAGCCATAAAGTGGTTAGCCCCCTGATGAGATACCGAGAAGTGAACCAAATCCTGATGAAACACAGAGAAATGGATCAAAACAAGTGATGCGGCCATCTTCCCGATGATATACTGAGAAGAAGGCCAAGTCAATAAAACCAGACTCAGAGACTACGGTGACGAATTCCAATCTCCTTGAAAGTTCAAGAGAATGGAGTGAAATCACAGTATCAAATTTTTTCTTTTTGAAATTGTCTAAGAGCAAGATGGAATCACAACATCAAAGATGTAGAGAAGCTAATGCAGTGAAATGATAGAACAAAAGAGAAGGGTGGACCAGTTGAAGAAAGAACAGCTGAGTAATAGAACTTGGCCAAAATTGGGGTTTCTTTTGGATCTTTGCTCTGTTCTCATTACACAACAACGAGCAAAGAGGGGCAGCTATTGAAGCCCAAATTTTAACTGGGCCCAAACTCCCTTCAAATTTATTTTAAGAATAAATTTGTGTAGAAATTTAAATTTATATTAAATTTAAATTTATTTCGAATTTAAATTTAATTTAAGTTTAAATTTATTTTCCAAATTTAAGATTATTATAAATTTAAAATAAATAAGGTTCAAATAAAAAAAATGTCCAATTGCAAAGCCCAATTGGGCCCAAATTTGAAAGACCCAAACTACCCTAAAATCACAATGGCCCAAATAAGCCCAAATTTTACACTGCCCTAAAGCCTAATCCTAAGTTTGCTACAACTAAGTGTAGCTGCTGTTGCCTCCCTCTCAGCCAATGAAAGGCCGCCACGTCAGCAACCAAGCTGCCATCTCCAGTTGCAACTTGCACTGCCACCAACTGATGCAATCGCCACTTCCACTGTCGCCGAACCTGCAAAAAGAAGAACAAGATAAGCATTTGATTGCAAAGAACAAATTAAGATCATTGTAAAAACATGGCTATAAAATCATAGTAAAAATCTTGTAACGGGGACTTTTTTTTTTATGCTTTTGTTCTGGAGAAAACACTTGAAATCAATACACACGAACAGGAATTCACAGCAATCCACAGTCAGTGTTTGGATTCTAAACAGAGAGTCAACAATCATTATCAACAATCAAAAGACAAAGTGTTATTTTACCTGAATTGTTTGCCTTATCGACGGTCTTGAATGTTGGTCTGGATGGACGCACCACAGTCCAACCATCAACAAGCATTCCATTTGTTTAGCATCAAAGTTCATACTTAGTTTTGAGTTAGCTACATCAAGAAACCGTTGGCTTCCATATGCGTCCCACACCCAAGCTATCAACGAAGCTTGAGATTCTTCATATTTGGGCTCTATTGATCTTCTACCGCATTCAATCTCCAATGCCACAACTCCAAAACTGTAGACATCTGATTCCTTGCTAGCCTTTCCCGATGAAACACATTCAGGTGCCAAATAGCCCAAAGTCCCAGCTAAATGGGTGGTTTGTGACGCTTTTTCATGATCCACTAGCCTAGCAAGCCCGAAATCCCCAAGTTTAGCATTGAAACTAGAATCTAACATAATGTTGCTCGCTTTGATATCTCTGTGTAGTACGCAATAGTCACCTTCTTCATGAAGATAAATAGTGTTGATGCCAGGTCCTGCACAATTTTAAATCTCACTTCCCAGGTCAATAAAGTTTTACCTTTAAAAAGATGGGAATCTAGGCTGCCATTAGCCATTAACTCATAAACAAGTATAAGCTCTCCTTTTTCATGACACTGACCAATAAGCTTCACAAGATTCTTGTGCCTTGATTGGCTAATAATCTTCACTTCAGATGCATATTCTTTAATTCCTTGCTTAGAGGCCTTTGAAATCCGTTTAACAGCAACGTAAGTATCCAAGTCCCTTAAGTACCCTTTATAAACTACACCAAACCCTCCTTCTCCTAGTTTTTAAATTAAATTATCAAATATATAAAAATTAAAAATATATTTTTGGAAATTTTTTTGGTAAATTTCAATAACAGCACAAAGTTTTAATAATAAATGTGATTAGCGTGATTAAAACTCAAGTCACGAACGACGAACACCTTTGACTATCAAGCTATTGGCGAAACCATCTTTTTTGGAAAATGACGTTTTTCAAAAATTATTTTAAAATCGAAAAATAATGGGAGTCGCCACCAATCTTTTATTCGGTGTGATTGGATCACCACAAAACGTTTTTTTTTTAAAAACCGTTTGGAAAACATGTAGGTCTTCGAAATCCAGAAAAATAGGTTCGAGAGTCGGTTACGCATGAGGAAGGATTAGCACCCTCATATGCCCAAAATTGGTACCGTATTGATTATTTTCGGGTCTTGTTTGTAAAATTTTGAAAGCTCGAATAAAGTTTAGAATGCATGAGCTATGTTTAAGAGAAATCGAGTTTGTTTGGAAGTCCCGCTATTTCAAAGTGATCGAGGAAGAAAGACACGTCCAGTAAGTTAGGACATAACATTTCGAGATCCAAAAATAACGAGCTTTCCTTTGTCGTAAAGTTTTTAACTTTGGAAAAGGATGTTCGATTATCTCGTTTTGAAAAAAGTTGCACCGAGTAAGTTTAGGTACAAATTTTCAGAATTAGAGATAAAGAAACATTATCTTTGTTGAAGCCCAAATTTTGACTGGGCCCAAACTCCCTTTAAATTTATTTTAAGAATATATTTGTGTAGAAATTTAAATTTATATTAAATTTAAATTTATTTTGAATTTAAATTTAATTTAAGTTTAAATTTATTTTCCAAATTTAAGATTATTATAAATTTAAAATAAATAAGGTTCAAATACAAAAAATATCCAATTGCAAAGCCCAATTGGGCCCAAATTCGAAAGACCCAAACTACCTTAAAATCACAATGGCCTAAATAGGCCCAAATTTTACACTTCCCTAAAGCCTAATCCTAAGTCTGCTACAACTAAGTGTTGCTGCTGTTGCCTCCCTCTCAGCCAATCAGAGGCCGCCACGTCAGCAACCAAGTTGTCATCTCCAGTTGCAACTTGCACTGCCACCTGCTGATGCAACCGTCACTGCCACCGTCGCCAAACTTGCAAAAAGAAGAACAAGACAGGCATTTAATTGCAAAGAACAAATTAAGATCATTGTAAAAACATGGCTATAAAATCAGAGTAAAAATCTTGTAACGGGGACTTTTTTTTTATGCTTTTGTTCTGGAGAAAACACTTGAGATCAATACACACGAACAGGAATTCACAGCAATCCACAGTCAGTGTTTGGATTCTAAACAGAGAGTCAACAATCATTATCAACAATCAAAAGACAAAGTGTTATTATTTAAGAGGTACTAATAAATACACTTATTGTATATTTATTGTTCTGAGGTATTGTGTTTCTAATATATGCATGTATGTATATTTATTGCCTAACGCCTTTATTAATCACTCTTTTAAAAAGGTTTTTCGAAACTGTAAATACGTTTTATGTGACTTTAATGTTCAGTAATAAATGGAATTAATAAAACATATTAATTATTAAATAATAAAAAACGGAAAGTCAGAAGACTTATCCTCGATTGGCCTGCCGTCGTTGGTCGCCGTCGTCGGAAGTCGAACCCCAAACAAACACCGCCTATGCCTCATCACGCACGGATCTGCAAAACACAGAGAAACATACGAAATAAAAATGGATTTCTAAAATCGAGGGCATGAACGTTTTTAACCCTAAACAAAACATATTATTTTTTTTAAAAGGAGAGCAAAACCCTGTAGATCTAGGTTAGATCGGGTTCGATCTAGGCCTAGATCTGTTTTTTTTTTAAAGGAAAATAAAGGAAAATGAATTTTTTTTACCTTAAAACCGTGGTCGGCGGTCGAAGTTGGAGGCGGACGACAGCGCGGGACTGGTGAGGGCAGCGGCGCGTGCACCGGGCGACCCCAGGCAGCGACGCTCAATGACCACCCGCGAGGATCGGTGGCGCGCGTGTGGTCCCACGCGACCGCCGACGACCGACGACTGGGTTGACCGGTCGAAGTTTGGCCGGCCACGGAGGGGATTTGAGAGAAAATGGGGGGGTTTCAGGTTTTTTTTTCTGAAATCCGAGAAAATGAAGATGGGAGTGTTTTTTTTCAAAGGGTCTGGGCTTTAAATACCCTCACCAAAACGGTAGCGTTTTGGTGAGGGTATTTAGCATAAAAACGGCGTAGTTTCTCTAAAGTATCCACGACCAGCCCGGATCCGATTCGACCCGAATCAGGATCCGCGTGTTTTTTATTAATGGTATATTACTGTGTTTAGTCATTCCGTTTTTTTAAAATTTTTAATCAGGTCCTCCATGTACCTTTAATTAATTCTAAATTGGCCCCTCAACCTTTTAAAAGCACCAGGAGCTGCCACGTGTCTTGATTTTGGCTTATTTATGCAAGTGGTCCCTTTTATTTCTAATTTTTTTTAATTTAATCCTTACATCAGGTTCGCTTTAATTACAAAATTACCCCAAAAATTTTCCATGGTCTTCAAAATAGTCCTCTGACTTCAGTATGCCTGAGGGGCTGCCACGTGTCACCTGTCTTTGGTTTTATTACCCCGAAGGTCCCTAACTGTCCAAAAATTCTATTTTTACCCCCAAACTTCCAAAAATCCTATTTTTAACCCCAAAACTTCCAAAAATCTCATTTTTACCCCCGAACTTCCAAAAATCCCATTTTTGACCCCAAAACTTCCAAAAATCTCATTTTTACCCTCGAACTTCCAAAAAAACCATTTTTACCCCCGGGAATCCGAAAAGTCTCATTTTGAACTCCGATTGCATCATTCTTCTTTCTCATCAATATTTAATTTTAAATTATTAACGTACTCGTATTTTGTATTTTTTATTCTTTTTCGCAATTAATTTATCCTTTTATTTATCTTACTTTGCGTTCAATATCTATTATTAACTGTTTATTCATATTTAACTCGCATGCTTGTTTTCGAAATTGTCTTTTTTCATAAAAACTTTAAAATCGAGGCAATATTCTTTCATTTCGGGTTTCGAAAATTTGCGCCTTAACTCACTAGGTGCAATTTTTCTTCAAATCAAAATAATTAAATACCCTTAATCGAGGTAATGTTTCCTTATCTTCGATTCCGAAATATTGCGCCTAAACTTACTAGGTGCAACCTTTCTTGAAATCGAGATAATCAAATATCCTTTTCGCAAAGATTTCAAAAGGTTTTACAAAGGAAAGCTCATTATTTCTGGATCTTGAAATGTCGTGTCCTAACTCACTGGACGTAGCTTTTCTTCCTTGATCAGTTTGAAATAGTGGGATTTACACACAAACTCGATTTCTTTTAAACTTAACTCATGCATTCAAGGATCGTATTTTAAGCTTTATTCGAACTTTTAAATGTTACAAATTAAGACCCGAAAATAATCAATACGGTACCAATTTTGGGCGTATGAGGGTGTTAATCCTTCCTCATACGTAACCGACTCCCAAACCTATTTTTCTGGATTTCGAAGACCTACATGTTCTCAAAACGATTTTTTTAAAAACATTTTATGGTGATCCAATCACACCGAACAAAGGATTGGTGGCGACTCCCATTATTTTTCGATTTTAAAATAATTTTCGAAACTCGTCGTTTTCCAAAAAAGGATGGTTTTGACAACCTCGATTAAGGGTATTCGATTATTTTGATTTGAAGAAAAATTGCACCTAGTAAGTTAAGGCGTAAATTTTTGAAACTCGAAATAAAAGAATATTGCCTCGATTTTAAAGTTTTTTTGAAAACAATTTTGAAAACAAACATGCGAGTTTAATATGAATAAGCAGTTAATAATGGATATTAAATAACACGAAGAAAGATAATTAAGAAGAAAAATGGAAAGCAAAAAAATAAAAAATACAAAATCGAGTGCATAATAATTAAAATTAAATGCAAATATTGATGAGGAAGAAAAATGATGCAATCAGAGTTGAAAATGAGACTTTTTGGATATCCGGGAGTAAAATGGTAATTTTGGATTCTCGAAGGCAAAATGGTAATTATTGGAAAATTTGGGGTTTAAAATCGAATTTTAGACATCAGAGGGTAAAACGGTAATTTTTAAAAAATCGAGTTTAAAAAAGGAATTTTTGGACATTCGGGGGTAAAACGATAATTTTTGAGAGTTTCGAGGTCAAAAATGTAGTTTTTGGACATCCGGGGGTAAAAATGTAATTTTTAGAAGTTTTGGGGTCAAAAATGGAATTTTTAAAGGTTTGTTGGTAAAAATGTAATGTTTAGAAGTTTCGGAGGTCAAAAATAGAATTTTTGGAAGTTTGGGGGTAAAAATGTAATTTTTGAAAGTTTCGGGGTAAAAATGGAATTTTTGGAAGTTCGGGGGAAAAATGGTAATTTTTGAAAGTTTTGGGTCAAAATAGAATTTTGGAAAGTTCGAGGGTAAAAATGTAATTTTTGGAAAATCGAGGTCAAAAATGGAATTTTAGAAAGTTTAAGGGTAAAAATGTAATTTTTAGGAAGTTTAGGGACCTCTAATGCAATAAAACCAAAAATGGGTGACACGTGGCAGCCTCTCAAGTGTTCAAAAGTCAAAGGACTTATTTGAAAAGCAAGAAAAAATTTTGGGTCAATTTTGTATTTAAACATAACTTGATTTAAGGATTAAATTGAAACAAATTAGAAGTAAGAGGGACCATTTGTATAAATAAGCTAAAATCATGACACGTGGCAGCTCCTGGTGCTTTCAAAAGGTTAAGCGATTAAATTGAAAAGTATTGAAAATTATTGGGCTAATTTAAAATTAATTAAAAGTGCAAGAAAGACTAAATTGAAACAATCAAACAATGTGGAAGGACCAAGTGCATAAATATCCCTTTTCTAAAAAACACGCGTATCCTCTAGGCGGGTCGGGTCGGCCATAGGTTAAAATATCAAAACGGTGCCGTTTCGGGGCTTAAAAGCCTGGACCAAAACGGCACCGTTTTGGTCCCTTATAAATACAAATTTTAAGTCTCTTTCTTTCATTTTCTTCCTTTCTTTTTTCAAAAAAAACACCAAAAAACCCTTTTTTTCTCTCAAAAAGTTCAAAGGCCAACTATGGCTCCGGTTGGTGCACCGTCGGCCATCGGCTGCCACGCGCTGCCGCCCCACGCCCTCGCCATCCACTGTGCTTCGATTTTCACCTGTACACGCCGTTGCTTCCATACCCACGCGCCGGCAAGGTTTGAAAGTAAAACTCTTACCTTCCTTTTTCTTTCCTTTTGTTTTCTAAAACCTAGATCTGATTTTTTAGTCCAGATCTTAAACGTTAATCCATCCCCCTTTTTTTAAAACCCTTTTAAACTTTTCTTTTAAAACCCATTTCTTTTTATTTATTTGTTTTCGGTTCTATTAGTTCCTGCTTTAAGATTTTAAAAACTCGGTTCTTTGTTTCTTCACAGATCCACGTTTGACAAGGTACGGACAACGTTGGGCGGGGCTTCAACGGAGGATTCGACGCAAACTCCAACGACGACAACGCAAATTAGGGGAGTGTTTCTGTCCCTTTGTCTTCTTTTTTTTATGTATTATCTATTATTTATTAAATATTATAGTTATTATCATTAATAATAATAATATTAATAATATTAAAATAATTATTATTGCTATTAATATTAAAACATTATTTAATATATTTATTAATACGTTTTTAAAAGAACGAAACAATAAATTGCCAACAGAGGTATTAAATACATATATCAATGCATGCTTAAAATCTAATGAGTTTAGAAATTTGAAGCATGAATGGCAGTAAACATACATTAATAATACTTGATTGCCTTCAATGCTTGAATAACCTAATATTGAATTTGATCTTTTCTTTTGCTCCTTGTTTACTTTTACCTTTACTTGTAGCTTATCAATTCTCTATTGATTAAGAACTGTCTCTATTTGAAAACTAGAAATTGTATATTGATTTTTTTTTTGAATGTTTCAAAAGGATTTGTAACCCCCTTTTACAAAGAAAATTGAATCTGGTTTTATAGCCAGTGTTACAATGATTCTGTTTTGTTTTACATAACTAAATGTGTGTCTCCTTTCTCCTTTTTGTAGGTTTCAACTTGCAATGGCGGTTGGTGTAGTCCAAGTTGGTGGTGGTCGGTGCTGACGTGGCAGGCCCTGGTTGGCTGGTATGGTGGTGGTGACAGTGCAAGTGACTGAGCGTTTAAGTGTAATTTGGATTTGGGCTTAGGTGTGATTTGTTGGAATTGAGTTTGTAATTGGGTCAACTGAATCCAGCCCAATTGTACATTTTTGGACTTGTAATTGGACATTCGGACTTGGGCCAAATTGGGTCCAAGATTGTAGTTTGAACTTTGTATTTTATTTTGGGTTTTTAATTTAATATCAATTTAAATTTAAAAAGCTAAATTTAAATTTAAGATAAATTTAAATCAACTTAAACCCAACTTAAAATAAAAGCCTTAATCCAACCTTCGGGCCTGATTAAAATTGGACTTCAACAGCTATCACGTGGGATTCTATTTTTTGAAAATTTCATACATGAATAATGAAATTTGGTTGATAGGTTGGGTGAAAAATTAAACCATGTAATAAATATATTCATAAAAGATAATATATAAACAATAAATGAAAATTTTCTTTTATCAATAGACATTTTTGTCAATTTGAATATTATGTATATGATAATTATAATAGTCTAACGCGGGACTGTAATACTCAAACCAGAAAAACATGGCTTACTTGCTTGAATTTCTGAAGTGATTTGTGCATCATATGTGGGAGTTGGCCTCGTACCTGGAAGCTTCGGCAATGGTGCTTCAAAATTAAGAACCTGAATTGTTTTCCTTATCGACGGTCTTGAATGCTGGTCTGGATGGACGCACCACAGTCCAACCATCAACAAGCATTCCATTTGTTTAGCATCAAAGTTCATACTTAGTTTTGAGTCAGCTACATCAAGCAACCGTTGGCTTCCATATGCGTCCCACACCCAAGCTACCAACGAAGCTTGAGATTCTTCATATTTGGGCTCTATTGATCTTCTACCGCATGCAATCTCCAATGCCACAACTCCAAAACTGTAGACATCCGATTCCTTGCTAGCCTTTCCAGACGAAACACATTCAGGTGCCAAATAGCCCAAAGTCCCAGCTAAATGGGTGGTTTGTGACGCTTTTTCATGATCCACTAGCCTAGCAAGCCCGAAATCCCCAAGTTTAGCATTGAAACTAGAATCTAACATAATGTTGCTTGCTTTGATATCTCTGTGTAGTACGCAGTGGTCACCTTCTTCATGTAGATAGAATAGTGCTGATGCCAGGTCCTGCACAATTTTAAATCTCAGATCCCAGGTCAATAAGGTTTTACCTTTAAAAAGATGGGAATCTAGGCTGCCATTAGCCATTAACTCATAAACAAGTATAAGTTCTCCTTTTTCATGACACTGACCAATAAGCTTCACAAGATTCTTGTGCCTTGATCGGCTAATAATCTTCACTTCAGATGCATATTCTTTAATTCCTTGCTTAGAGGCCTTTGAAATCCGTTTAACAGCAACATAAGAATCCAACTCCCTTAAGTACCCTTCATAAACTACACCGAACCCTCCTTCTCCTAGTTTTTCGCCGTTGAAATTATTGGTCATTTTAGCTATTTGTACCAAGGAAAACTTCGCAAGTTCCATCCCATTTTGGAATTCATCGCCAAACAGAACATCAGATATTTCATCATCTAATTTAAAACAGCAATTCCACCAAAAGATGCCTACAATCAACAAGGTAGCTAACGTTGCTCCGGCCACGATACCAGCCATTGCAGCTGTCGAGATATGATCAACCTTTTTTGATGGAGGGCCACCGCCGCTTTTTGATGGAGGTTTATAACCTGGTTTAAAAACTTGACATATAAGTGTCGGTTCCAAAGATGACATGAAAATCTTGGTTCAAATAATTATATACAAGTGTTATTAAGATATCAAAAAAAGAAAAGAGGTGTAGTTCTATCCATGGTTGGATATGTGATTTGAATTTCTAGATTATGTTTGCAAATTTACTCACATGTGTTCATATGTTATTAATTATTTGGTTGATCTTATCTAATCTCATGAGATATGTTTATAATCCTCCACAGAATAATGTATCATTATTGCAAAATGAGAAAGATGCTTTGGTAAAGACAATAAAGAAGGATCAACAAAGTTTCACCCTCGTCCACTCATGTTGATGTTTGTGAAAGTGATCAATGCTATTACCACAAAAGAAGCTTGGATAATTTTGCAAAGTTCTTTTTAAGGAGTTGACAAAGTGAAAAGATGAACTTGAAACTTTGCGAATGAAGTGTTTTGAAACGATGTTGGCTATTATGAATCAAATAATTTTGCGAACTTTCCTTGATTCCAAAATTTGATTACGTTATTTGTGTCATTTGAGTCAAAATATTTAGATTGTATGGCAGTTGACCAAGTAATGACTGAGATACAAGATCAATAAGAAAAATTCAAAGGAAGACCAGATGAGTCATTGGAGAAAAGTTTTCAAAACCAAGTTTTATTTAAAAGATAAATGAGAAGAAAAGAATAAAAAAGTTGATGTTGAGGATGAGAAAGAGGAAGAGGACATGGCTTTGGCCAAGGAGGATGTGGAAGAGGAGACCACAATAATTGCAACAATGATAGGAACTAGAAATTGTGAAAGAGCAAAGACTAAATTACTTTAGATTAGGCAAAATGAGGTATGTAAAGTATAATGTTAAACGTTATTGTTATTATAAATTTGGTCATTTTTTTAAGAGTGCCAAAATGATATTACCGAAAATGAAGAAAAGATGAATATCATCAAAGACAAAGAAGACGTGTAAGAGCCAACTTTGTTTTTAGCACTCAAAATTGAAGAAAACAACGATGAAAACATTTAGTATTTTAATAATGAAGTAGAGCTCGAAGAAATGTTAGAAGCAATATTTCTTTTGGAGACTTTTCGGAAGTCCAAATTCAATGGAAATATCATTCTAATTTATTTTTGGAAGATATTATCTATAGTTTTATTATTGATGTTTATTATTCTAATTTATTCTTAAGCTAGCATGAAGCATGAATCATGATGTTAGTATATGAGGTTTAGTTACTTGAACTTTGGAATTTGATGCATTTAAATTTTTTATTGAAAACTTTTGTGGAAAAAGAGAGTCGCTATGTGATTAAGTCTTTGAGGTAGATTGACTTCAAAAATATTTAATAATTTTTGTAAAGTTATAATGATAAATTTAGTTTTAATATTTTTTTTTTTTGTCACTTTAATCTTTAGTATTCAAAATTTAGTTAATTTTTTATTTTTTTGGAAGGAAAAGTTGACTGGACCATCACAATTTTAATAGTATTGATGTGGTGATCTATGTGTACTTCATATAAAATTCAAGAAGTAAATGAAATTTTTAAAAATAAAAAAGTTGGTTATTACTTGATTTTTTTAAAAATAAAGTGTCAAACATCAAATTTTTATGGAATTAGAGTTTATGGACAAAAAAATAGATTTAATTGTGAAGTTCAGATATTAAAGGAGACAAAAAAAAAATATATCAAAATGAATTTAATTACCAAACCTAAAAATTATATTAACTCATCCCCACCCTTAATCTTATTATTATTTTTTAAAATTTTATACTATATAACTGTTATATCCTTTATTCTTATGTTTTTCAGAATTAAAGAAAGTTATTTTATTTTATCCTAACCAAATCAACACCAAACAATCCGCCCCTTTATAATAATATAGATTCAAAAGATAGAGTTTCTGTTCTCTAAATTTCCGGGTAAATGCGATTAATAGGAGACAATAAGAGTGAATGGAAGTTGAAAACCTACCAGGATTGAAAATAGAGATTCCTGAGATTAGAGGACCGTAAGTGCCTCTGTCGGGCACAGAAGTCGTCCCTTTTCCAGCCCATCGGAAATGAATCTCCAAAGTGCCGTCGGTTACATTTGCATTGAATCTTTCTACTCTTACTACGCCTGCCCCTCCGGCTGCTTCTCTGATATTGAAATCTTTCTTTACCCGCTCTCCCTGCAATTATTGTTCATTCCATTTAACCTTACTTTACATGCAAGCACAAGTCGTAAAGCTTACTTTTAATTGAACATTTAGCTTAAATTTTAATTTTTTTTAAAGATACGGGAATTACTCATACGAAAAATTTGACACAGTTCAATTCTGGATAACATAATATATATATATATATATATATCCAAAGAATAATATAAACTGAAATTCTAACAAGTATGATATTATAAATACCTGAATGTAAATATCGAACATCCGCTTCCCTAAGCTGCTATAAGTTTGATCACTAGTGAACTGAATCTCGGCGAAATGTAGGCTTACATTGTAAGTTGCATTGGCAAGGCAAAATGCGTAGTAAGTCAAAGAACTAGGCGAAAGCCTTGCATCCATGTATAGTTCATCGCCACCATTGCTAGAAAGTATACTACTTTTGAATTTTAAGTCGTCGTCGTTTTTATTATCGTTTAGAAAAATTCCGGTGCTGCTAAATGCCCAGTTGGTACTTCGGTAAAATGTCGAAGGCCCAGCATGATCGTCATCGGCTTCGTAAGTGATGTCATCAACAGTTATTTCGCCCCCTCCACAGTTTATATGGACAAGGTGCAAAGCTGAGGAAAATAACAATAGTTTGTAGCAATCACATGGAAAAGAGGAGAAAGAAAACTAAAAAAAATATGAAATTCAGTACAACACAAAAAATTAACACTCATCTTAACTTGTATGAATCGATAGTTAAAACTCTTGTCAAACATTCATTTAATACG